>CM077164.1:108167493-109441474 GCA_039583875.1 Platanthera guangdongensis
CGAGACACACCCTGTGACACGAACGGATTACAGGCCGTGTGCCCCTGTCTCGACACTCGACACTGTCGAGTGGACATCGTCGAGAGAAGTCTCGGGGACATTGACTGAACGGCCTTGGACACGCCCGTGTCCTAGGCGTGTGCCTTTCTTCGATTTATTTGGAGCGGGAATGTCGATACCCCAGGCCGGTTGTCGACATGGGCTAGACAGCCCTGAGACACGCCCGTGTGCCAGACACTCGACACTGTGTCGAGCGAAAAAATGTCGACTACAGCGGCCAAGTAGTCGACTCCAGTCTGATGACGCCATGGGACCGCCCGTGTCCCAGGCCGTGTGCCCCCTGACAGAAACCAAAATTGGCCAGAAAATGCTGGTCGATCCCCTCTCAAATCTTGGGTGTTACAACTTTCCCCCCTTAACAGAATTTCGTCCCGAAATTTACAAGCAAAAGGGAACACAATTTAAATGGTACCTGATTTGAAGAGCTCTGGATACTCTTTCTACCATGGCTTGTTCTCGCTCCCAAGAGAACTCCTCACGACTGCAGTTGTCCCATCGGACTTTCACGAGTTTAACCTCTTTACTCCGCAACTGCAGAGTCTCTGAATCCTCTTAAAGCAATTGGAAGGACCCGCGTACTCAAGTCTTCCTCAATCGGCACCGATGCCGGCTCGATCACCACTACCTCCCCCAAGGCTTTCCTCAAGACGGAGACATGGAAGACGTCATGCAATCCACTCAGCTCCGCGGACAACGCAACCGATAGGCTGCTTCTCCCACCCGTTCAACAACTTTAAAAGGCCCCCAAACCTTGGACTCAACTTCTTGAGTCGGCGAATCCGTGAGACGCCTTTGAACGGCTTGATCTTCAAATAGACCCAATCACCTACCGCAAACTCCAACTTCCTGTGAAGAGCATTAAAGTATTTTGCTTGTCGGTCTTGCGCCACCTTCATACGCTCTTGAATGGTCCGCACCAACTCACAAGCGTCAACTACCACCTCTTTTCCCAAAATTTTGGTGTCTCCCGCCTCTGTCCAAGACATTGGTGTTCGACACCATCTCCCATACAAAGCTTCGTATGGCGCCATTTTAATACTTGCTTGATAACTGTTTATTGTACGTGAATTCCCCCATGAAGAGGTGATCCTCCCACTTTTGCCGAAGTCAAGAATGCACATTCTCAGCATATCCTCCATAGTACGGTTCGTTCTTTCGGTTTGCCCGTCCGTTTGAGGATGGAACGTCGTACTGAACTTTAGCTTCATGCCCAAGCTCTTCGGAACCAATCTCCAGTCCTTGGACGTAAACCGTCCATCTCGATCGCTAACTATGCTCTTAGGATCCCATGCAGTCGCACAATGTTGCGAACATACAACTCCACCAGCTTCTCCACGCTGTCCTCCTTCCGATTTGGGATGAAGTGGGCCACCTTGTTAAGCGATCCACGATCACCCAAATAGCATCACTACCCTGCTGCGATCTGGGTAACCCATGAACAAAATCCATGTAGATGTCATCATAATTTCCACTCAGGGATTGGAAGGGGCTTCAGGAACCCGCCCGGTTTCTGACATTCGGCCTTCACCAAGGCACCAAGTTTGACAATGATTCACATACAAAGCTACGTCCTGCTTCAGCCCTGGCCACCAAAAGGATTTCTTTATATCAAGTACATCTTTGTACTGCCCGGGTGAATGGAGTACTTTGTGAAGTGAGCCTCAAACATCAACTCCTCACGGAGTTGCCGAACTGCGGTTACAAAACCTTTCGTCCTTCCTCAGAATCCCATCAATCATTTCCCAGGCGCTCTCTCGCCTTTGGGCCTCCATCACAAAAGGTTGAAACTCCACAACCAACCGAGTCGCTTCCCGAATACGATCGGACAAGTCATTTTGTATTTCAATCCAGTTCAACCGAACCACGCTGGACTTGCCTCTCGCAACACATTCCAAACCAAGGGACTCCATTCCCGTACCAACTGCTCATCATGAGCTTCGATCCAATTCCCTTGCCCCGAGTACTTTCTACTCAAGGCATCCGCCACCACATTGGCTTACCTGGAGTATACTGAATCGCCACCTCGTAGTCTCCAAGAAACTCAACCCACCTGCGTTGCCGCATGGGTCAAGTCCTTTTGATCCAAGAGATACTTCAGGCTTTTATGATCCCGTGAAGATCTCCACCTTTGCACCGTACACATAATGTCGCCATATTTTCAACGCAAAAATACCGCCGCCAACTCCAAGTCATGGACGGGATAATTCCTCTCATGAGGCTTCCGCTGTCTAGACCCAAAAGCTATCACCTTGCCATGTTGCACCAAAACACAACCCAAACCGCATCCCGATGCGTCACTAAAGATCTGAAATCCCTCGGTTCCTTGCGGTAGACTTAGGGTGGAGCCATCATCAGTCTCTCCTTCAGTGCTTCAAATGCTTGCCTACACTCTTGAGTCCACACAAACTTATGATCTTTACGAGTGAGTGAGGTGAGTGTAACGCCCCGGTTTTTCTGTGTTTGTTTGATTGTGGATTGGCGTTACGATGACGTTTTCCGCCCTTCGCCTTTGTAGAGCGCGGTCCTAGCTCTGTAGGTTCCTTGTGTGGCCTGGTTGTAGCCAGTTGGCAAGTTTCCCCAGCTAGCGGAGTCTGTTTTGGTGACTCGGTTGGGCCTCTTAGGGAAATGCTTGCGTTTTGGCTTCGGGAGGTGTTGGCCCGAGCGTTCGATCGTCGGATGTTGTTTTCGACCTCGCCGTTGTTTTCGTGGCTTGATTGTTTAGCACGGTGCGAGTTTTGGTCGAAATCTGAGATCGTTTGCCTTCGCGTCGTTTCGGCGTTGTTTTGTTAGCTGCATGTTTGTTATGCTTGCTGTGCTGTGCGGGCTGTTGTGGCTGAGCTTGTAGGCTGGTGCCATGTATCTTGTTTGCGAGTGTTAGCAGGTTTCTTTCTGTGTAAGTTTGGTGACACGGCCTGTCACGCCCGGACCCAGGGGTGTCGTGCTCGGTAGGAAGACTCCCCGTTTCTCCATCGACGAATTTTTGGTTCGACAGGGTTTTTTGTAGGAACACGGCCGTGACACGTGCGTGTCACGGGGTGTCCCCCTTCGATTCGTCGAGCTGCGCTCGATGGTCGGCGGCGGTGTTTAGTGGAACACGGCCCTGTCACGGGGTCGTGTCGAACACGGGCGTGACCTGGGGATATTCTCTATGGTCGATGATCGGGCTTCCACGATCTGTCGGGCGGTTTCGAGTTTGGTACACGCTGTGACCGGGCGTGTCACAGGGCAGATCCAGTGCTTCGTCGAGCGCGAGATCGACTTTCGTCGAGTGGTAGGTGCGTGAGTACATGCCCCGTGACACGGGCGCTCGGGCAGTGTCAAGGGCGTGTCTGGGGGGGGGGGTCGTACGTTGGGACTGTGGCCAACGTCGTCTAGGCCGTTCTGTTCGTCAGCCCCCGGCCCGTGTGAATTATTAGGTGGTCGAGGTTTAGTGAGGCACACTGGATCCAGTGCAACCGATGTAGTCTTTACATCGCCCGTTGCCGGACGTAGCGGAGCGTGGGCGCTCGTTGCCCGTGTTCACGGGGTTGTTGATGGTTGGGGTTTTCGCCTGGGGCGTTGGGCCTGGCTCTAACTGTTTGTCGTGACGTTTTGGTGTTTGTTAGTCGCGTCGCCGTGCGTGGCACTGCATGTTCGCCGAGATCGTTCCGTTGGTATCTCACTTTGATGTCGGGCCGTTCCGTGTAGCTTCGTAGTGGGGCTGTCCGGCCTTGGGCGGTGTCCCGATTTTCTGCTCGTGTGTTTCCCTTTTTGGTCCGGTTGTTTTGTTGGCACGTTTTGTCATTTTTCGCTGAGTTTTCCCGTTATGTCGTTTCGCTCTGCTCTTTTTCGTTTCTTCTGTTCCGCCGGTTCCCCGGGCTTTCGAGTTGTCCGGCCTGTCCTCCCGTTTTGGGTGGTCCTTCTGTTCTCTTTATCGTCACCCCCGTTTCGTCGGGCCGTGGGGGGGGGGGGGTGGGGGGCGTGTCCCGTGTTTTCGTCGAGTAGAGATCGACGTTCGTCGAGTGTGTGAGTACACGCCCCGTGACACGGGCGTGTCGGGCCGTGTCACGGGCGTGTCTTGGGCGTGTTCCGTACTTTTTCCTGAAATCTTCTTTGTTGCCGTGAACTGTTTTTCCTCCTCATTTTCATCGTTCCCGAGTCTGGAGAGCTTCCAGCGGAAGGGTTTTGAGAGGAGGCGGGGTTGTTTTGGCCGGCGATTTCGGGAAGGTTAGAGCCCGTTTTTCTCGTGTGTTAGCGGATTCGGCTTGCTCTCGGCTAGATCTTCCCTTCCATGTAAGTTTTCTTGATTTAGGGTTCGATTCCAGGATTTCTAATATAACTGATTTCTTTCTTCCCTCAAGTTTCAGCTTTGGTCTTCTAGGTGGCCGATCTTGCCGCCGGAGCCAAGCCGTGGTGCGGCTGTTGTTTGTTTTCCGGAGAGGTAGAGGCAAGTGGCCCCTTGCCCTTGCCAAATTTATTTCTAACCTTGATCTTTTATTCCTTCTGTAAAGCTCTGTTCTCTTTTTCTTCTTTTTTTCTCCTCCCTAGGGCAGCAGGTTGAATTGTTTCTTCAAGCTTTAATCAAGTGCTGATCCTTTATTTTCTTTTCTGGAATTTTAATCATGTTCTCTTTTGTCGGTGGTTTGGTGTTCTGTGGGTAGCTAGAGTTAGGGTGAGGCTGCGGTAGAGGTGGTTGAGGTTCGGTTGCGATAGTCCCGAGTAGTTAGGACGGAACTGAGGGTTGGGATTAAATTTCCAACTCTCTGCTTGCTCGCAATGAGAGAGCTTAGGCTGCGATTTTTTTAACGAGACTTACGTTTACCCTAAGTGGAAAGCGCTGACAGCGTCGAGTGAGCCGAGCTCACTCAACGCCGTCACCTAGCTTAGGACTTGCGGCTAAGTATTTTTAGGCGTCAGGTGAGTGGAGTTTACGCTGCGTCGAGTGGGCTCGACATTTCTGTCTTGAGTTCTTGTGTACCTTAGGATTGTTAGTGTGACTTTACCCTTCCTTTAGGGGTGGTATTGGGTGTTCGGCAAATTTTTTGCTTGCCGACTCTTGGGTTGTGGCAGGTGGTGCAATGTTTAGTGGCCTCTAAGAGGGGCGGCTGTTGATGTGGAGAGCTGTGGCCACGACCTGTTTGCCCTGGTATGGGTTGGTGTGGGACCCTAAAGCTGCCATTGGCGACCCCTTAGCCTTAAGAAGAGTTACTAAAAAAAAATTTTGGATCTGATTCTGGTCATGAATTCAGATTCATGTTTTTTTTGACCACTGCCACTTACCCACGTATTAAAAAAAAAGTTTAGAATGTTAGACTCTTTCGTTGAGCATGTTGCTTTTATTGCTCGCACCTGGTGTGCTTTGCTGTGCTTTAGACAGTGCTCTTTTCTTACTGTCATGCTCTTTCTTTTGCTTATAGAAGCTTGTTGTCGGGTTGGTAAACCCTCCTTTTTGCTCTTAACTCTAATGCTTTATTTGCACTTTTGATTATTTCCTTGCTGAGGTGTTCTTTTCTTGAATGCCTCAGGTCCAGGTTGTAGCCGGTTCAGCGGCTAGTTCTTTTGGAGGGGCTGGTTTGTGGCCTCTTGGGTAGCTGAGACAGCTGATCTCGATTTTGTGAGGTAGTTCTTTACTTTTCTGTATAGACATACATACTCACCAGTGGGTTCGTGTCAGGTTGTTGGCGCCCACTGGTGGCTCCTTGTGATGCTGGGTATGAACTTAAACTGCTGTTTTTGCCTTTAGGGGTTGTTTACTTGCTTCTGGGATGGATTTTTGCTAGGTTGCATGATAGATATTTTAAACCCTAAAAGCATTATTATATGTATATCATGCATAGCATAATTATAAAACAAAGTCACTATATTTCCTTAGCGTAAAAAGATTATCTTTTTATATCTATTATATTCACATTAGAGTTGTGCATACCATGAGTTGTCCCTCGGGGACACTTATGCTCACTAGGGTGTCAACTTAATTGAACCAAACTATTTTCTGCTGCGTATACTTATACTTTTAATTGTGGACTAGCTGATCCACCATGCCGAGGGATACGGCCAATCAACATAACTGCTTTCCTTTCATAATTAATCAACGATTTTCCTTAAAATTTAAGGTGTGGAGTTTTGCCTGAGCGTGTGCAGTTGTCCCCTGCACGACGTGGCATCACGGCGCGCGTTTTCTCTAGCTCTGATACGATTTTATCGTTGAGAAAATGCGGGTGTGACAGTTGGTATCAGAGGGAGGTTGCTTGACAAATGGTCGGGCAACCTTTCCCCTTGTTTGCATTAGTGGTTAGCGTCATATCATACACACACCGATATGTCATCAGCACGTCTTGGCTAAAGCACGAACACTACACTCATGAGCATAAAGAAGTATACGGGGCATATTATGTAGTATGGGATGCATAATATGTGTTTGTATATGGATCCACCATAGGAGGCAACATGTGAGGGTTATGTAGTATGGGATGCATAACCTCACCACATGAATGCGGCTAGCACGTTTTCTTTTTTCGTTGCATGGGAATGTTATGTAGTATGGGATGCATAACATTTTCATGTGTACGCCGCCCATGGCATGCATTAAGGCCTTTTTTTAGAATGCATAGCACATCATGCATAGCATAACATTTCATACGCACAACGTGTTAAGCTAAAGATTTGCAAGATGACATATGTACACGCATGGTTTTGAGTCAAAAAGAATACAAATACATGCATTCATGGTTTAGGCACCTGAGTTAGTGTGATGGTGGTGAACCATCTTAGGTTAAGCATAACATCATCATGATAAAACAACTCCCAGAGCAAGTTTTGCAGTTGAAGTTCATATTTAAGTGTGTTTGTCTGTACCGGGTAGTTTTGTTCTAGCTGTTGGGCTAAGTTTCGTCTAAAGCTTGTGCGATTATAGGATGGCGAGACGTCCCGCAACGAGGTCGACGCCCCAATCCGAGGGTGATACGTCAGGAGCGCAGAGCGAGGCGTTGGTAGAAAACCTGCGGCAGAGTAATGAGACCCTATCGAGGCAGGTGGTGGCTATGCAGGCTCAGATTCAGTCCCTAGTAGCAATGGTGGCGGGACAGGCCCCGAGAGTTCCGGACCCCGCTGAGGGGGTAGCTGTTCCTGCCCCTCCTGCTCCTCCCGTTCCTTTGGTTGTGGTGCCCCCGGAGATGGCGTTTATATCCCAGTTTCAGCGACTGAGACCACCTACTTATGATGGGCAAGCAGATTTCATGATTTTGGATGACTGGCTGATTACTATTGAGGAGATGTTCTCTTATTCGGGGATTTCGGATGATCAGAGAGTGATGCTCGCTGCCTACCAGCTCAAGGGCTTAGCAAAGAATTGGTGGTTGAGGGAGAAAGAGAGCTTGGTGGCAGGATGCTCTTGGGAGTCATTTAAAGGGATGCTGTTGAGTAAGTTTTTGCCTTCAGTCGAAAGGGACCGGCTGATGAATGACTTTCTCCATTTGAAGCAGAGGAGACTCACGGTCAGTGAGTATGAGATTGAGTTTAGTAAGTTGAGCCGGTTTGCTCCTGGTCTGGTGAGCGTTGAAGCAGACCGAGTTAAGCGATTTCTGGGTGGACTAAGAAGCGACATTCAGCAGTTAGCAAATGCCTACGGTGCAGTCAGTTATGCCAGCGTGGTCGAAGCTGCCATGAGGGTTGAGGCCATTGAGAATGCCAAGAATAGAGGTCAGCAGTTGTGGAAGGATAAGCGAAAGTCCGGTGGAGGGAAGAGCCCTCAGGAACCCGATGCGGTCTCGAGAAAGAAGAGCAAGGAGGTTTGTAGTTTCTGTGGCCGACCAGGCCACCCCTTGGAGAAGTGTTTCAAAAGGTTTGGAGCGCAGAAGAAGGAACAGGTGCACGCAATTCAGGGTGCTGCCAGAGGAGACTTGGTGTGTGCCTTGTGTGGAAGGAAGGGGCATGAGGCTGCCCGTTGCTGGTCGAGAGATAAAGTCTGTTTTCAATGTGGGCAGAAGGGTCATCTCAAGACAAAGTGCCCACAGTCTCAGCCTATTCTGCAGCCAGTACCCCTCCAGGCTTTGCCACCGCCTCAGCAATTGGATAGAGGAAAGGGGAAGCTGAATGTGCTTTCGGCAGACGAAGCGCAGACTTCGACCCAGGTTATCTCAGGTTTGACTTCTCCTCAGTCGTTTCGCTATGATCCCTTTATGGTTGTAGTTTTCGTTTTAGGCGTTTGTTTCCTTAGATGCGTGCGCTATTTGTAGGACGATTTAAGGTAAAGAACCGCTGGGCGCGCGTTCTCTTCGATTCAGGCGCTACCCACTCGTTTGTGGCTAGAGCCTTTGTGGAGCGGTTCAGTTTGGGCCTAGATCATGTTGGTGGTGCCTTTTTGCATTAAGTTCCCCTCCGGTGACTCTGTGGTTACAGACCTGGGTGTCCTTGATTGTCCGATTTTGTTGGGGGATTTTCTAGCCAAGGCAGATCTGAAGGTGATTGACCTGGAGGACTTCGATGTTATCTTGGGCATGGACTGGTTGTCAAGGTACGATGCTGTGATCCAGTGCAAGGGTAAGCGCTTGGACTTCGTCAAGGACAACGGTCAGCCAGGGAGCATTTATGGGTATTCTCTCCAGGAGTCTCCAGTCATTTCTGCGGTGCGTGCTCGGAAGTTGCTTGATTCTGGTTGTTCTGCCTGTGTGGTCTCTCTGGTAGGGGCTGTTGTTAGAGTGCCGTGTTTGCAAGAGATCCCTGTGGTGTGTGACTTCTCCGATGTGTTTCCTGATGATCTTCCCGGTCTTCCACCCGATCGAGATGTCGAGTTTGCTATAGATTTGGAGCCAGGCACGCGTCCTATTGCCAAGACGCCGTACCGGATGGCCCCGCGAGAGCTGGAAGAGTTGCGAATTCAGCTGGATGAGATGTTGGCAAAAGGGTTCATTAGGCCGAGTTCTTCACCATGGGGTGCACCAGTGCTGTTCGTTAAAAAGAAGGATGGGTCGATGAGGCTATGCATCGACTATAGAGAACTGAACAAGGTTACTATTAAGAACAGGTACCCTTTGCCTCGGATTGACGATCTGTTTGACCAACTACGTGGTAGTGCCGTGTTTTCCAAGATAGATCTTCGTTCGGGCTATCACCAGTTGAGGATTCGGGAGTCAGATGTTCCGCGGACGGCGTTCCGCTCTCGTCATGAGCATTTTGAGTTTTTAGTTATGTCATTTGGTTTGACTAATGCGCCCTCAGCTTTTATGGATCTGATGAATAGAGTTTTCAAGGATTTTCTGGATAAGTTTGTGATCGTCTTTATAGATGACGTTTTGGTATACTCTAAGAATGCGGAGGGGCATGATCGGCATTTGCGTCTGGTCTTGGCGACTCTGAGAGACCATAAGCTATACGCCAAGCTGAACAAGTGCGAATTTTGGTTGCCTCAAGTTTCTTTTCTCGGCCACGTGGTGAATAAGGAGGGAATATCAGTGGACCCAGAAAAGATCGCTGCTGTTATGGAATGGGCGAGGCCCGTTACTCCCAAAGAGATCAGAAGTTTCTTGGGCTTGGCTGGATATTATAGGAGATTCGTAGAGGGATTCTCTACTTTGTCTGCGCCGTTGACCAGGTTGACGCAGAAGAATGCAGCCTTCATATGGGATGGCAAGTGTGAGGAGGCTTTTGAGGAATTAAAAAGAAGGTTATGTTCAGCTCCAGTTTTGTCTTTGCCTACTGAAGATAGTGAGTATGATATATATGTGGACGCGTCGCACGTCGGATTGGGCTGCGTTTTGATGCAGGGCGGGAAGGTGATTGCGTACGGGTCGAGGCAGCTAAAGACTCATTAGAGGAATTACCCTACGCATGACCTGGAGTTTGCAGCTGTGATCTATGCGTTGAAATTGTGGAGGCATTTGCTGTATGGCGCACAGTGCAAGATTTTCACGGATCATAAGAGCTTGAAGTATGTCTTCACTCAGAAAGAGTTGAATCTGCGCCAGCGGCGGTGGTTGGAGTACGTGGCCGACTATGATGTTGAAATCCAGTATCATCCGGGTAAGGCGAATGTGGTGGCCGATGCCCTAAGTCGGAAGTCAGGAAAGATTTTCAATCTCTCCGCCGAGCGTCTTGTGGAAGAGTTTCTTTTGATGGACATTTCTGTGGGAAGCTGCGATTCGCAGAGTAGCTTGGCAGTGGCAGAGCCTTCGTGGATTGCGCTTACGCGACTGCATCCGAAAGATGATCCCGATCTTTTGCATTTGTACCTTCGAGCTGAAAAAGGTGAATTACCAGATTTCTCTATAGATGATGCGGGTACCTTGAAGTTTCGTGGCAAGTTTTGCATTCCCGCGGTTGGGGATATCCGGGATATGGTGTGCAGGGAAGCCCACGGATCTAGTGTTGCCTACCATCCAGGGTCTACCAAAATGTACCATGATTTAAAGCAGATTGCCTGGTGGTATGGGATGAAGAATGACATAGCCAGATTTGTTTCTGAGTGCTTCACTTGCAGGCGTGTGAAGGCCGACCATGGAAGGCCTGGTGGCAAGCTAACTCCCTTAGAGATTCCGATGTGGAAGTGGGAGAGTATCTTGATGGATTTCATCACAGGCTTACCGAGATCTCCTAAAGGGCATGATTCAGTTTGGGTGATCGTAGACAGATTGACGAAGAGTGCTCACTTCGTACCATTTAAGATCGATTATCCGATGAGGAAGATAGTCGAGCTGTATTTGGATGAGGTTATTAGATTGCATGGTGTACCCGTGAGTATCATATCAGATCGAGACTCCAGGTTTACGTCTCGTTTTTGGAAGAGCCTTCAAGAAGGGTTGGGTACAGATTTGAGATATTCCACAGCTTATCATCCCCAGACCAATGGTCAGACAGAGCGAGTAAATCAGATTGTGGAAGATATGATCCGATGCTATATTCTGGAACACGGAGGAGCGTGGGATGAGCGCTTGCGGCTTATGGAATTTGCGTATAATAACAGTTATCAAGAAAGCTTGCAAATGGCTCCTTTTGAAGCTTTGTATGGGAGGCGCTGTAGGACTCCCTTGTTTTGGGCTGAGGTTGGCGAGAGACCTTTGTTGGGTCCAGAAGCTCTCGAGGAGATGGAAACTGCTGTGAGGCTTATTCGGAAAAGCTTCGGATAGCCCAAGAGAGATATGAGAAAAATGCCAATCGGCGTAGATCGGATTTGGAATTTTTGGTGGGGGACTCAGTGTTCTTAAAGGTCTCCCCGTTGATCGGAGTCAAGCGTTTTGGCAAGAACAGGAAGTTGGACCCGAGGTTCGTGGGGCCGTTTCCGATTGTTGAGCGGATTGGGATATCAGCTTATAGGCTGGCGTTGCCCGCAAATTTCCCTGCCGTGCATAATGTCTTTCCACGTCAGTCAGCTGCGGAAATGTGTATCGAATGGCAGGCAGGTTTTGGATTCTGTGCCTCAGTTGGAGCCGAATCTTTCTTATGTGGAGGTGCCTGTCCGCATTCTGGATTCTCAGGTTCGTGCGCTGCGGAAGAAGTCTATTCCGATGGTTAAAGTGTTATGGAGGAATCAGGATGTAGAAAGCGCGACTTGGGAGTTGGAGTCGGCTATGAGGGAGGCTCACCCTCATCTGTTTCCCTGAGCTTGTGCCTGGTATGTTTTGTTTTATTTATGATTATATAGTTCTTTCCTGGCTCTTTCTCTCTCCTTCGTCATAGGAGTGTTGTGAGTAAAGTTTCGAGGCGAAACTTTCTTTTAGGGGGAGTGGCTGTAACGCCCCCGATTTTTCTGTGTTTTGTTTGATTGTGGATTGGCGTTACGATGACGTTTTCCGGCCCTTCGCCTTTGTAGAGCGCGGTCCTAGCTCTGTAGGTTCCTTGTGTGGCCTGGTTGTAGCCAGTTGGCAAGTTTCCCCAGCTAGCCGGAGTCTGTTTTGGTGACTCGGTTGGGCCTCTTAGGGAAATGCTTGCGTTTTGGCTTCGGGAGGTGTTGGCCCGAGCGTTCGATCGTCGGATGTTGTTTTCGACCTCGCCGTTGTTTTCGTGGCTTGATTGTTTAGCTACGGTGCGAGTTTTGGTCGAAATCCGAGATCGTTTGCCTTCGCGTCATTTCGGCGTTGTTTTGTTAGCTGCATGTTTGTTATGCTTGCTATGCTGTGCGTGGCCTGTTGTGGCTGAGCTTGTAGGCTGGTGCCCTGTATCTTGTTTGCGAGGTGTTAGCAGGTTTCTTTTCTGTGTAAGTTTGGGTGACACGGCCTGGGTCACGCCCGTGACCCAGGGCGTGTCGTGCTCGGGTAGAGCTCCCGTTTCTCCAGTCGACGAATTTTTGGTCGACAGGGTTTTTTGTAGGAACACGGCCGTGACACGTGCGTGTCACGGGCGTGTCCCCCTTTGATTCGTCGAGCTGCGCTCGATGGTCGGCAGGCGGTGTTTAGTGAGAACACGGCCCTGTCACGGGCGTGTCGTGTCGAACACGGGCGTGACCTTGGGGCGTGTCTCTCTGTTCGACGATCGGCGCTCCACGATCGTCGGGCGGTTTTCGAGTTGGTACACGGCCTGTGACACGGGCGTGTCACAGGGCGTGTCCCGTGCTTCGTCGAGCGGAGATCGACTTTCGTCGAGTGGGTAGGTGCGTGAGTACATGCCCCGTGACACGGGCGTGTCGGGCCGTGTCACGGGCGTGTCTGGGGGGGGGGGGGGCGTGTCCCGTGTTTTCGTCGAGTAGAGATCGACGTTCGTCGAGTGTGTGAGTACACGCCCCGTGACACGGGCGTGTCGGGCCGTGTCACGGGCGTGTCTTGGGCGTGTTCCGTACTTTTTTCCTGAAATCGTCTTTTGTTGCCGTGAACTATTTTTCCTCCTCATTTTTCATCGTTCCCGAGTCTGGAGAGCTTCCAGCGGAAGGGTTTTGAGAGGAGGCGGTGGTTGTTTTGGGCCGGCGATTTCGGGAAGGTTAGAGCCCGTTTTTCTCGTGTGTTAGCGGATTCGGCTTGCTCTCGGCTAGATCTTCCCTTCCATGTAAGTTTTTCTTGATTTAGGGTTCGATTCCAGGAATTTCTAATTAACTGATTTCTTTCTTCCCTCAAGTTTCAGCTTTGGTCTTCTAGGTGGCCGATCTTGCCGCCGGAGCCAAGCCGTGGTGCGGCTGTTGTTTGTTTTTCCGGAGAGGTAGAGGCAAGTGGCCCCTTGCCCTTGCCAAATTTATTTCTAACCCTTGATCTTTTTATTCCTTCTGTAAAGCTCTGTTCTCTTTTTCTTTCTTTTTTTCTCCTCCCTAGGGCAGCAGGTTGAATTGTTTCTTCAAGCTTCTAATCAAGTGCTGATCCTTTATTTTCTTTTCTGGAATTTTAATCATGTTCTCTTTTGTCGGTGGTTTGGTGTTCTGTGGGTAACTAGAGTTAGGGTGAGGCTGCGGTAGAGGTGGTTCAGGTTCGGTTGCGATAGTCCCGAGTAGTTAGGACGGAACGGAGGGTTGGGATTAAATTTCCAACTCTCTGCTTGCTCGCAATGAGAGAGCTTAGGCTGTGATTTTTTTTAACGAGACTTACGTTTACCCTAAGTGGAAAGCGCTGACAGCGTCGAGTGAGCCGAGCTGAGCCGAGCTCACTCAACGCCGTCACCTAGCTTAGGACTTGCGGCTAAGTATTTTTAGGCGTCAGGTGAGTGGAGTTTACGCTGCGTCGAGTGGGCTCGACATTTCTGTCTTGAGTTCTTGTGTACCTTAGGATTGTTAGTGTGACTTTACCCTTCCTTTAGGGGGTGGTATTGGTGTTCGGCAAATTTTTTGCTTGCCGACTCTTGGGTTGTGGCAGGTGGTGCAATGTTTAGTGGCCTCTAAGAGGGGCGGCTGTTGATGTGGAGAGCTGTGGCCACGACCTGTTTTCCCTGGTATGGGTTGGTGTGGGACCCTAAAGCTGCCATTGGCGACCCCTTAGCCCTTTTTGGATCTGATTCTGGTCATGAATTCAGATTCATGTTTTTTTTTGACCACTGCCACTTACCCACGTATTAGGAATGTTAGACTCTTTCGTTGAGCATGTTGCTTTTATTGCTCGCACCTGGTGTGCTTTGCTGTGCTTTAGACAGTGCTCTTTTCTTACTGTCATGCTCTTTCTTTTGCTTATAGCAGCTTGTTGTCGGGTTGGTAAACCCTCCTTTTTGCTCTTAACTCTAATGCTTTATTTGCACTTTTGATTATTTCCTTGCTGAGGTGTTCTTTTCTTGAATGCCTCAGGTCCAGGTTATAGCCGGTTCAGCGGCTAGTTCTTTTGGAGGGGCTGGTTTGTGGCCTCTTGGGTAGCTGAGACAGCTGATCTCGATTTTGTGAGGTAGTTCTTTACTTTTCTGTATAGACATACATACTCACCAGTGGGTTCGTGTCAGGTTGTTGGCGCCCACTGGTGGCTCCTTGTGATGCTGGGTATGAACTTAAACTGCTGTTTTTGCCTTTTAGGGGTTGTTTACTTGCTTCTGGGATGGATTTTTGCTAGGTTGCATGATAGATATTTTAAACCCTAAAAGCATTATTATATGTATATCATGCATAGCATAATTATAAAACAAAGTCACTATATTTCCTTAGCGTAAAAAGATTACCTTTTTATATCTATTATATTCACATTAGAGTTGTGCATACCATGAGTTGTCCCTCGGGGACACTTATGCTCACTAGGGTGTCAACTTAATTGAACCAAACTATTTTCTGCTGCGTATACTTATACTTTTAATTGTGGACTAGCTGATCCACCATGCCGAGGGATACGGCCAATCAACATAACTGCTTTCCTTTCATAATTAATCAACGATTTTTCCTTAAAATTTAAGGTGTGGAGTTTTGCCTGAGCGTGTGCAGTTGTCCCCTGCACGACGTGGCATCACGGCGCGCGTTTTCTCTAGCTCTGATACGATTTTATCGTTGAGAAAATGCGGGTTGTGACAGTGAGGGGTAGAGATATCTGCGAAAAATTCTCCACGAATCTCTTATAATACCCAGCTAGTCCAAGAAAACTTCGGACTTCCGCCACGGTCCTCAAGATTGGCCAATCTCTGATGGATTCCACTTTTGTTGGATCCACTGCCACCCCATCCCCACTAATCACGTGGCCCAAAAATGCCACCTTCTCTAACCAGAACTCGCACTTGGAGAACTTTGCATACAACTGATTCTCCCTCAACACTTGCAAGACCACTCTCAAGTGGGTCTCATGCTCCACTTCCGATTTGGAATACAACAAGATGTCATCAATGAAGACAACCACAAAAGAATCCAAGTATTCCCGAAATACTCGATTCATAAGATCCATGAACACAGATGGTGCGTTCGTTAGCCCGAACGGCATCACCGTAAACTCAATGTGTCCATTCCTTGTACCAATGGCAGTCTTGGGGATGTCCTCGTCCCGAATTCGCAACTGATAAAAGCCTGAATTTAAGTCCAATTTTGAGTACACCACCGACCCTACCAACTGGTCGAACAAGTCGTCTATCCGAGGAATCAGATACTTATTCTTGACGGTCAATTTATTCAGCTCTCGGTAGTCTATGCACAACCACATACTACCGTCTTTCTTCTTTACAAACAACACCAGCGCGCTCCACGGCGAAGAACTGGGTCTGATATACCCTTGCTCCAACAGTTCCTGTAGCTGTACTTTGAGTTCAGCCAACTCCTTTGTTGCCATCCTAAATGGAGGATGTGACACCGGCCTAGCCTCCGGTACTAACTCGATTGAGAAATCGATCTCCCGCCGAGGAGGCGCTCCAGGAAGTTCATCCGGAAACACATCCTTGAACTATGCCACTATGGGCACTTCCTCTATAGATAGGTGAGAGAGACGAACCTCCAATAACGCTACAAGTGCTACACCACCCTGGTTAACCACCTACATCAATTGCATGACTGAAATCAGGGAATAGGCCACTCCACAAAGGCCCTCAAATTTGACCTCTGCCTGCCCTTTGATCTTTAGGGTTACTACCTTAGATAGGTAATCAATACTGGCGCGCTGCTCAGCAAGCCAGTCCATGCCCAAAATGACATCGAACTCAACCAAAGGCAAAATCGCTGCTACCAAAATGAAGTCAACTCCGTCAAGCTCCCAACAGATGCGCCCTTTGGCCCCGGTGGTCATGGATGACCCATTAGGCATGCACACTTTCAGCTCCGCGTCCACCGAGAAAGACTCAACTCCTATTCTCCGAATGAAGCTCTCCGCGAGAAAGGAGTGCGATGCTCCCGTATCGAATAATACCCTAGCGGGGTATCCGAAAACTAAAACGAAGCCTACAACATAGACATCACACAAAAGTCTTAAAGTATGAAGCACAAAATTTAAACTTAAATTTTCTTCATACCTGTCACCACATCGGTTTGGCGGATCGCTTCTTGCTGTCCAAGGTTATAGGCCCTTGGTTGCACCGGTTGGAACCGAGAAGCGCTTGACTCCGCCATCTTCCCTTTCTCCGCGACATTGGGGCCGGAGCGTATAGTCTGCTCCTGCCTTGCCTCTTGCTCCGCTCCTCCTTGAGGACAAACACGAGCTATGTGCCCCACCTTACCGCAGTTGTAGCACGTCGGCGGTCCCCTAGAGTGAGAACCTCCAGGCATCCACTTGCTCTTCTCATCGGATCTGAAAGCGTGAGGATTTTTCCTCCACCTACTCCCTTCAGACTTTCCCTGAGATTGGGGAGGCTTCCCTTCCCCTTGCTTGGGAGTGAAACCCTTACGACGTTGGGTTAGCTCCAGATCACTTTCCAAAAATCCTGGCAGCCTCAACTAATTCATTGAAACCAGCTCTCTTCATGGAAATGAGGGGCTGCCTTAGATTCTCCCTCAGCCCCTGATAGAAGAGATTATCCCTCTCTACATCATATGCCATCGTCGTTCCCGCGTAACGACCGAAATGGGTGAACTCCTGCACATACTCGTCCACCGTCTTGTCTCGCTGCATTAAGTGCAGAAACTGCCTCTGAAGGGCCAATCGTGTAGAAACTGGAATGTACCTCTTTAGAAACGCATCCCCAAATTCCTCCATTGACGGGGTGCGTCCAGGGAACTGGCGGCCGCTATGGCTCACCCACCACAACTTGGCGTCTCCTTCCAACATGAACGCCGCATACTCAGATTTCTTTTCTTCTGGTGTCTCTGCCGCCCTCAAAAGCTCTTGAATGTGAACCCACCAATCCTCCGCATCCATTGGCGTACCCACTCCCTTAAACGACGGGGGATGGAAGCTCAGGAAATACTTCGTGTGCCGGTCTCCATGTTCGACAACCACCCTTTCAGCCAAAGGCTCCACTCGCCTGGCTTCTCTGCCTAGCACGACCGTCGCCGTATCCGGTGTAGCAGGGGTTGCTACCTGAGCTGCCGCTGCAGCTTGGGCTGCCACCATCGCTTCTGCAAGCATGCGGCAGAAATCAGCGGGTTTACACCCGTGCCCAAAAGACCTGGAGCAGTGGCACTGCTCGCCTAGAGTTCTTCTCTTGTTCTCGACGTTCCCGCCTCGTTGCTTGCACTCTTCAAGAAAATAAAAAATAAGGAATCAGCCTCTAAACTCAAGACTTAAACATAAGGACACTCATGGTCCCGCGTTACTCTTATGTGGATAACTTCTTTATGCATTGACCTCGAATCTAACCTCGCTATGATACCAAATTGTAGCAGCTCCCCTGTAATGACCGTATAATATGAGTCCGGCTGGGGCCCCACAACATACGGACGCCACAGCTTTAGTATTATAAGATGATATAACTACCTACACTCAAAACTCTTTGCACAATACAGCGGAAACACAAATAAGACTAGAAGTTATCCACCACTATAAGAGTAATAAAAAGATGGCCTTATGACCATACAACATAAGAGAGTTCAAACTCAATTAATACAACAGTCATGAAAGTGCACAAGCAATCCTAGTCTACCTCGGCATGCAAGCCGGACAACATGAGCATCAAAACATACACTACCATACATGTAAAGCTACAACAAAAGGGGAAACACTTCATGAGGCTTAGGCCTTTCTGGCCGGTGAGCTAGCTGCTGCTTGCGATCCTTGCCCTGTAAAAATTATTAATAATATGGGTCAGCAAAGGCTGACCTCAAACTGTGTAACAAACACATCTCCTCCCGGCCGCCCCTAACGGACCCCGGAAACCCTCCAACCTGCAAGTCAGCACTTCGTATGCAATATATAAATATAAAAAGAAGTGCATTAAGAACAAGCTTGGGTGTCTCAAACATCATACACGTTCTCTACGAGTTGAATATATAATATAAAAAGGGCCTACTTATGCAACATGTATGCAACACCCAGGTTTCACCCAAGGCACCCTATAGCGTATGCATCTAGCACATCACCACATCATTTGGGTACTCATCGTTTCCCCATTGGCATAAAGCCGCAAACAAAAAGGGAGACACAATTCCCTCCAACGGTACACAAGCCGCCACATGAAACTCTTGCCTAGGCCCCACCCGCTCAAGGTCTTAGACCCGGGCTTGCCTGCAAGCTCTGACATCTCTTGTCAGGATTCCAACACACACAAACTGACCGATTCTAAGAAGCCTTGCCGGACCCCACTCGCTCATGGCCTCATTGCCCGGGCTTGCCCCCATGTTTGGCATTCTCGTCAGTCTCACAGAAGGGGACTAGTCTCGCCGGGACACTCTACACACATGACGTGTACGTCACTGGATAGCCAGCCGACCACGGAGACACAGCCAGGCCTTGGCACATCACAGACCAAGACAATTCCACCCTAGTCCCTCATTTGTACTGCAGCGTTCCCGCGCACCAAGGAAACCATCTACTACAAATGCGGAGCTAACCTTGTCCACCAAGGAAACCATCTACCGCTATTGAAGAGCTAACCTTGTCCGGTTCCGACTACACATACTCACTTGAGAAAAAGGGGAAAACATCACCACATCACAAATGGCATCTTGCCGCAACGGAATCTCTACGAATCCTTAAAGTTCGTATGCAACATCACCGTGTCGGACTAACGGTCGCGACTACGGCTTCACCCACCATGCCTAATCCACTAACGGAGTGGATCTCTAATGCAAAACATGCCGGGGATGGACTCAATTGACCCGGAGGTTCTTCTTGAACCTTGGCGACCCAAACCCCTCTCATTTGAGTGTTTGGTGCCCAAGACTAGAAAAGAAAAATGATGCTAAGGCATGCATCCTAAAACCGAGAGGAGAAGTGTCGTTACCTTCTGACTCCTCTTCCTAGCCATGGCAAAATAGCCGGATGAAAACCTTCGCAAAGCTTTAGCCTCCATGGATCTGGACTCGGCTCTCGATTTGGAGCACCGAAGCCTCTCCTACAACCCAAACCCTCCTTCACCTTCTTCCTTGCTCTCCATTCTCTCTAGAATTTAGTAAGAGAAATATTGGAGAAGAATGAGAGTTTCCAACCTTATTCTCGGACTTAACTCCCCAAGAGCAGTCCTGGACCATCAGATCCCAAAATAAGGGAAAGAATGGCCACGATCCGTCTGAAAAAAATAAAACACCTGGGCCGAACACGGCCTGGCACACGCCCGTGTCCAGGGCCGTGTCCCCCATTCACCGTCACAAATCGACGCGCCTGGAACAACATACGGGCATCCGACATGCCCGTGTTCGACCTGACACGCCCGTGTCCCGACTGACACGGCCGTGTGGTCGGCCGTATGCCTCCATTGATACAGCCCCGAAAACAACCCGAGAAGGACACGGCCTGGGACACGCCCGTGTCCCAAGCCGTGTGCGAAGTCTCGACACTCGTCCACAGCCTTTGTGTCGACACTGCGGAAGAACGTAGAGCGAAGATCATCGACCATGCGGGACACGCCCTGTGACATGCCCGTGTCACAGGCCGTGTGCCCCTGTCTCGACACTCGACACTCGTCGAGTGGACTTCGTCGAGAGAAGTCTCGACACTCGACTTACACGGCCTTGGACACGCCCGTGTCCTAGGCCATGTGCCTTGTCTCGACACATCATCGAGCAAAAAGGTCGACACCTCGGGCCGGTTGTCAACACGGGCTCGACACGCCCTAAGACTCGCCCGTGTCTCAGGCCTTGTGCCCAGTCTCGACACTTTGTCGAGCGAAAAATGTCGACTACGTTGCCAAGTCGTCGACTCCAGCCTGACACGCCCTGGGACACGCCCGTATCCGAGGCCGTGTGCCCCCTGCCAGAAACCAAAATTGGCCAGAAAACGCTGGTCGATCCCCTCTCAAATCTTGGGGTGCTACAACCTTCTGGCCCCTACAAGAAGGAAGGACTTTACAGGGCTTGTCAATTAGGCAAGCAAACCAAAAATTGCTTCAAGTCACTTAATAAGAGTGATTCACCTATGATTTTGTATCTGTTACACATGGATCTCTTTGGACCCATTATAGTACAAAGCTTTGGAGGGAAATCTTATACCTTAGTAGTTGTAGATGACTTCTCTAGATTCACAGGTGTGTTCTCTCGGAGGAAGAAGTCTGATAACTTTAAGTGTTTGACAGAGTTTCTTAAATGCATACAGAGTGAGTTCAACACTCATATTGCCCTGATCAGAAGTGATCATGGGACAGAGTTTGATTCTCTTCTTATACAAGAGTTCTGTCAGAGTGAAGGGATCATGCATACTTTCTCAGCTCCTAGAACTCCTCAACAAAATGGGGTAACTGAAAGGAAAAATAGAACCCTTATTGAATCTGCTACTACATTGTTGTCAGATGCTCACCTTCCTCTATCCTTTTGGGCAGAGGCAGTGAACACCTCCAACTATGTGTTGAATAGAAGTTTGATACATAAGCTGAAGGGCAAGACTCCCTATGAATTACTCAAAGGGAAGAAAGCTAAAGTAGATTATTTTAAAATTTTTGGTTGCATTTGTTACATTCACAATAATGACAAGAAATACATAGCAAAATTTCAAGCTAAAGCTGATGAAGTAGTGTTACTGGGATACTCCATGATCAGTAAGGCTTATAGGGTGTATAACAAATCATCTCTTAAAATTGAAGAATCTGTGCATGTATCTTTTGATGAAGCTAATATGTCATATACGGAGAAAAAGATTTCTACCAATAGCTTATTGCAGGTACCACCACTGTGTGAGTCTATGGATGGACTGAACCTTACCCAAGAGATATCAAACCATCCTACTCCACAGGCTGCTGAAGATAGTGAAGAGGAAAGTCAAGAGGAAGTGGCTGAACTTCCCTCAACAGCTAGTACCATTCCCCAAGAGGAATTAAATATAGAAGCTGTTGCCCAACCAACTCCACCAACTGATCTTGTCACACTTAGAGATCACCCCAGATCTCAAGTGATTGGAGACATTTCAGCAGGTGTACAGACAAGGCATCAACTCAACCAAGACTTGATGCATGCCTGTTTTCTCTCTCAAATTGAACCTCTCACCATTTATGAGGTAGAGCAAGATCCCCACTAGATCATTGCAATGCAAGAGGAACTAAATCAGTTTGAGAGATGTAGAGTTTGGGATTTGGTTCCAAGACCCCATAACTACCCAGTTATTGGAACCAAATGGGTCTACAGGAACAAGTTGGATGCTCAAGGCAACATAGTGAGGAACAAGGCTAGGCGTATTGCTCAAGGCTATAGACAAGAGGAAGGAATAGACTATGAACAAACCTTTGCCCCTGTTGCAAGGTTAGAGGCCATTAGGATATTCCTTGCCTATGCAGATCACAAGAGATTCAAGTTCTACCAGATGGATGTCAAAAGTGCATTTCTGAATGGAGTACTTCAAGAAGAGGTTTATGTAGAACAACCTCCAGGTTTTATCTCTCCAACTCAACCCTCTTTTATTTTTAAATTGGATAAAGCTCTCTATGGTTTAAAGCAAGCTCCAAGAGTTTGGTATGAGACCTTAGCAAGCTTTCTTTTAGAGCATGAATTTACAAGAGGAACCATAGATAAAACACTTTTCACTAGACATCATAAGAAATAAATATTGTTAGTACAAATATATGTGGATGACATTATTTTTGGCTCTACTGATCCCAAATTGTACAAGAGGTTTGCTAATCTCATGCATTCTAAATTTGAGATGAGTAGCATGGGTGAGCTTTCCTACTTCCTTGGTCTCCAAGTGAAGTAGGTCCCAGATGGTATCTTCCTCTCCCAAGCTAAGTATGCTAAAGAGCTTATGAAAAAGTTTGGGATGGGTGATGCTTCAGGGATGAAAACCCCTATGGCTACAAATGCTATTGTGGATTCTGATGCAGCAGGGAAACCCGTGGATCAGAAAAATTATAGGGTAATTGTTGGATCCCTATTATACCTCACAGCTAGCCGACCTGATATAATGTTTGCCACATGCCTTTGTGCTAGGTTCCAAGTGAACCCTAAATAATCTCATCTTATTTTCCTAAAAAGAATTTTGAGATATATAAAGAGTTGCCCTAGTCTAGGACTCTGGTATCCTGTAGAGTCAGAGTTTGAGTTAACTGGATACTCAGATGCTGACTATGCTGGATGTAGAGTGGACAGGAAAAGTACCTCTGGAACTTGCCAGTTCCTAGGTATGAGACTTGTCTCCTGGTTTTGTAAAAAGCAGACATCTGTGTCTACATCAACTGCAGAAGCAGAATACATGGCTGCTGGTAGTTGCTGTTCACAAATGTTATGGATACAAAATCAACTCTTAGACTATGATGTCAACTTAAATAATTCAACATTATTTTATGATAATACTAGTGCTATTGCTATAGCACAGAATCCAGTTCATCATTCTAGGACTAAACATATTGAAATAAGACATCATTTCATTAGAGATCATGTGGACAAAAAGAAAATTAACTTGATCCATATTCCTACTGAGCTACATAGAGCAGACATTTTCACTAAGACTTTGGATGAGAAAACCCATCTGTTCTTTATAAATCAACTGGGAATGCTTAATGGAGAAGAGTTAACCTAGTTTCTATCTGCATTCGACGAATTTTCCAAAGTTCGTCGAACGGAGTTCGACGAATTAGGGAAAGTTTGAGAGATTCTCGTCGAATGGCGATCGACGAATTCTTTGTGTGAGGAAACAATTTTCGTCGACCGGAGATCGACGAACTTTGCTTCTGAAGACATTTCATCGAACGGAGTTCGACGAACTGTGTTCGATTCTTCTGGATGAGATCGACAAATTATCTGTCTATAACTTATTTCGTCGAGCTCAGTTTGAAGAAGTTTTCTTTTTCGTGGAACGGAGTTTGTCGATTCATATTCTGAAAATCTTATATCTAGGTTTTCTTCGACCTCCGTCCCGCGCTTTCAGTTTCTTTGCTCTTGATCGCCGTTTCTCTCTGTGTTTTTCTTGCAGGTCATCAATGGCGATTCCCACAGGAGCTTTGATTGCGATGAAGTTTGATACTGTATTTGACATGGACTTCGACTGTTTTCAACATTCTGACCCCATCTTTCTGTACATCTTGGAATTACTGGAAGAATTGACTCTAAAGGATTTCATGACTAGGTGCATCAAACTACATGGAACAGAAATAAGAGAATGGGTATATACATCTGCTGTTTCTGAAGATGATGTTTTGACCGACAATATAGGGAGTACTGCTGTTTCATTGTCTCCCGCGGTTCTTTCTGAGATATTTGGTTTAGTAAACGGAGAAGATAACATGGAAATGGATTCTGAGGAATTCAATGATATGCTGAAACTGATGGGTTATTCTGGTAATAACCCTAATAAGTTGTTGAAAAAGCAACTGTCCACCGCCTACCAGTTTCTGGCGGACATTGCGGGAAAAATACTGATGACCAAGCACTCTGCTCATGACTATATTACCCGCCAACAATTTCTAATAATGTGTGTAGTAGTGAATAAGAGACATGTTGATTGGAGTAAGGTATTCTTTGAATTGATCAAGAAGAAGAACAACAAGAAGGAAGTCTGCTTTGGCAGAATATTGGGAATATTTCTCAAGGAGAAGGCTGCTGAATGTATGGTCTCCCCGACCATCTCCATAAACACCAGCAAGCGCCTCACTTGCGCTCTATTTGGCAGGTGGGAGAGGACTATCTCCAAGCCCTCAAAGGCTTCTTCCTCCTCCCTCTAAACTTCAGAGAGCACAAGGGCTGCAAAGGCCGCTCCCCACCCTGCTGAAGAGGTTCCTCCATCTCAACCATCTCTTCCATCACCCCTTCCTCCAAAGAAGCCTCATCATGTACCTACTCCTCATTCATCTCCACCACTTGACCTTACAAAAATTCCATATCCACCTCCATCCTCCCCTCTACAAGTTAATCAACAACCCACTCCTCCAGCTTCCCCTCATGAGACAATAATTCCTACACCTCCACAGTCTCCTCTTCCCCCACACTTATCCACCATTCCATCTTACATCATACCCTCAGACAAAATCATGCAAGATGCCCCCACTCCATCTATTTTTCCTCCTCCCATTCCATCTCCTTCCCCTTCCCCATTTGATCCATCTACCATCATCTCCCTGCTCAGTCCTCTCATCCAATCTCTCATCCAAGAGGCCATTACACCTCTTGTGACCTCCATCAATTCCTTATATGCCCAGATCTCTCTTCTATCTGCTGTCCCCTCTTCATCTAGGGGCCTGGCTCCAAGTTCTCCTGAACCTAGGCAAGGGGAGATGCTTAGCAATTAAGTTGTAGCAGATGCAGTTGCAGGAGTAGCAGCAGTCACAGCAGCAGTTCCCTCTCCAGCAGTTGCAGATTCAGATGAGGATACAACAACTTTGTCAGATTTTGATTCTGAGATGATTGAGTTAATTCAATTTATGGATACTGACATTGATTTGTATGAGTAAGTTGCATAAATAACTCTCCACTGACATTGATTCTGAGATGATTGAGCTAAGCAACTCTGTGACAATTTTGCTCTCTCAGCTTCAGCCTCCATCTCAGCTTCTAGCCCAGAGGTCATTCCAGAAGATTCTTCAGTTTCAGTTTCAGCACCAGATTTTGTTATGGATGACTCTCTAATGCCTACTTTAGATGAGCTTATTCAGGCTGACATTGAAGAAGAGAATAAGGCAGTAGCTGATAGCTCTGTCTCTTTTGTTTCTGATTCTTGTACAGTTACTTCTTCTCTTGTTACTGAAACCCCTATTCCTGAACCTTCTGCCCCTCCTCCAGAAAAGGCTGTTATTTCTGATAAAGCTTTAAAAGCTTTGCATGCATTGTATGATATTCCTCAGGATTCAGCTTTTAATGATGATGATGATGATTCTGATGAAGATGCTGCTACTAAGAAAAAGAGATTGTTGGCAAAGAAGAGAAATGCTGCTCCTCCTCCAGCTCCCAAGCCAAATCTCACTGCAGACACTCCCTATTATATTCTGCACAATGTTTATCCTTATAAGGGTATGCCAGTATGGATGTGGCTCTCCAAAAACCAACAAAAAGATAGAAAGAGAAGCATGAGATATTCCCCTCCTCCAGTGCACAGGTACAGGAAGGATCCTCCTCCTCCAGCAGCTGGTGCCAGTGGCTCTAGCTCCCAGAGATCTGCCCCAATGCAAACTTATCAGAGACAGTCAGGGAGATCTTCTGGAAGCAGCCATCAGAGGACATCCTCCTCAGGTAGTCAAAGTCAAAGTAAGCAGCAGCAGTAACAAAGTTCTGAAGTTCAAAAAGCTGATAGTCCAAAGAGACCTCTCTCTCCTCCAATTCCTTTTAAAGATCCAGAAACTGCTAATACTGCAAGAATGGCTAGGTACCAAGAGCTGATTGGTCTATCTTTGATAAATAAAGCCAAGGCTGAATGTAAAGATATATCAGGATTATCAACTATGTCAAAGTATAGAAAAGAAGAGCTGAAAAGGTTTGACAAAGGAAATAAATTGTTTAATGTTGATGATTATATGAAACTTCATCCAGAAGCAGTTGTCCCCATAGCAACTTCATTGAATATTATTGGGGCAGCTGACATGACTATGACAATAGCTCAAACTCGAGATCCAAAGAGAGAAATCATTTTCAAGAAGACAGGAGAGCAAACATCAGAAGACAAACCTCAGCAGAAGAAGCCAAAGAAGTAATCTTTTTGTCTGATTTCATTTTCTGTCTGTTGTTGTTTTTCAAACCATGCTATCTGTTTAAACAAAGCTGTGTATATATATATATATATATATATATATATATATATATCTGTTGCATGTGTTATAATTCTCTGCCAGATATATCTCTTTTCTTGCTTTGTTTTTCTGTTTTGAGTCTCTGTTAGTGACCTCACCCAAATAAGGGGGAGATTGTTGGATCCCTAGTTGATTTGGGCTAGGTTCACTGACTTAGGATGTGACCCATCATGTATAGCCAGGGTCAATTTGTGTCCTAGAGTCTAGGTCAAGTCCTTAGGCTCAACTCCAGATGGACCAGCTTTCAACAAGATCATCAGAGACTCCAGTCTAACAAGTTTTCAAGACTAAGTAAAGTGAGTTGGACGTTCGTTGAACTCAGCTCGACGAAAGGAGTTCTGTGCTCGACGATCATGAGGCAATTTTTAGTGCTGAGCTTGACAATCTGTGTTCTCTATTCGACGAAGACTCAGGTTCTACATCAAGCCAAAGTCAGGAGAACTTCAAATTTTTCTATGTCCAGCTTCAAGCTTCGGTCGACGAATTATATTCTAAGCTCGACGAACTTGGACCTCAAGTTCACAGCTTCTCAGGTCGACGAAGTCAACTTCTCAGGTCGATGAATGGTATACTCTACTCGACGATTAATGGGCTCAGAGAATTTGTGTCGACACTTAGGGTTTGTGTCGACACCAAACAATTTGTGTCGACACCAGCTTAGGTCGACACCAGAGGATTTGTGTCGACACCAGGATTTTAGTCGACACCAGCTTATGTCGACACTTAGGGTTTGTGTCGACACCAAGATCAATCTGTCAACACCAACTTCTGTCGACACAACATTTCAGCAGATGCAGTATAGTTTGCCTAAGTCCAGAACTTCTCTCAGCTCGACGAATTTGATTCTCAGCTCGACGAATGAAGATTGTCTGTTTGACGAATGAAGATTGTCTGGTCGACGAACTCTTTCAAGCTCAGCTCGACGAACTCAAGCTCAGCTCGACGATCTCAAGCTCAGCTCGACGATCTCAAGCACAGCTCGACGAACACAAGTGCAGCTCGATGAATTGTGTTCTTCGTTCAGCGAATCCAGACTAGGTTTTCTTCTAGTTTCCCGTCCCATTTCTTGGCGATGATTCCTGAACATTTAATGCCAGATCTTCTCCGAATATTACCGTTGGAACGCGCATTGACTATGGACGATTACATGCCGTTTTTCCATGGGACAGTTTGGAAAGTTATTGATTGCTGATTCTTTCCAAGGCCGACTGCAATTAATGCTCGACATTCAAAAGTTTGAATGTTCCTCAGTCAGACAGAGATTACACACAGTAAGAGAAAAGAATCAAGTAGTGATAGAGTAATAGAATTACAGTACAGCAAGCAATACACACAGTCAGACAGTCACTCTGAAGTTACAGAAAAGAACAAACATTCTCAAATCAAAAGTTCTTGACTGCAATCAGCCTTGACCAGAGAACTTTTTCAAGAGGAAGAAGATGAACAATCAAATTCAATCAAGAGTCTTCTTCTCTCTATTCTCAGGACAACTTCAACGGACAACAAAGTTCTATCTGTCAAAAGAAGTTCCTGAAGCATTTCTGGTCCAGGCATTCTAGGTCATTGAAGACCTATCACCCTGAAGCAGTGCTCCAGTATTCCTGACCAATTCAAGATCTCAGGGGGAGCAAGATCTGCTACAATCAATCCACAAGCCTTCTCTCTAATTGTTGACAGAGAAGACACTATCACCCTCTTTCCAATTCCTGTAAAGGGTTTTAAATCCCTTCAAAATTATTCTGGTTGCAAGTCTCCTTCCAAAAGACTTGAGGGTTGTTTTTTGAGCACCTTATCAAAAGCTAATTGGTGCCCAGGACACCTGATCAACTCATCCTACAGTGGATTCCTACCTAGGGTGGTAGAAGAGTGGATGTACCCAGATTGATTGGGGAACCACTATAGCTCCTTCTGTCTTCTGGTTGATCTTTTCTTTTGTTTTCTGGCTGTGCTCTGTGATTGCACTGTGTTTAGTTAGTTGCTGTGTTTACTTTATTTTATTTGCTTCCCTGTTCACTTAGGAATACAACAAAGGTTGTAAAAAGTTTTTAGTGAGCACCATACTCTATTCACCCCCCTCTAGAGTATATCAGATCTAACCTTCATTTTCAATATCCTCCCGGATTTTGCCGCCCTTGGGAATATAGAGCTGGCCACGAAAATAGACGAGGCCGTCTTTTAGTGTGTACTCATCGGTGGTCCCATCTTCAATTGCCTTAATTGCCGGGGCCAAGGCCGCATCCATGCCTTGCTCCACCCGAATCCGGTCCCGGATATCACAAACTACGCTCATTCTTGCCAAAAACTCTACATACTCTGTCGAAGGAGCATTGAATACCAAAGTAATATCCATCTCCTCAATCATCCGAGCCAACTCCATACTCATCAACCGAGACTCTGGGCTAGAGCCTGGCACTTTTCTACTCAGTGCATCGTCTACCAAGTTCGCTTTCCCGGGGTGGTAGTTCATGGTGAACTCATAGTCTCACAGAAATTCCAACCACCGCCGTTGTCTCAGGTTCAACTCCTTATGTGTGTGGACATACTTCAAGTTTTTGTGATCGGAAAAGATCTCGCAGTGGACGCCATATAGATAATGCCTCCAGACCTTCAAAGCAAACACCACTGCTCCCAACTCCAAATCATGAACCGGGTAGTTGATTTCATGTTTGTTTAACTGCCTTGAAGCATAAGAGATCATGTGCCCGTGCTGCATCAATACCGCTCCCATCCCTTGATATGACGCGTCCGTGTAAACATGAAATCCTTCCTTCCCAGATGGAAGTGCAAGGATGGGGGAGGAGGTAAGCCTATCCTTTTGCTCTTGGAATGACGCTTCATATTGTGGTGTCCACTCAAATGGCACACCCTTCTTCGTCAAGGAGGTAAGAGGAAGGGCAATCTTGGAAAATCCCTTCACGAACTTGCGGTAGTACCAAGCAAGTCCAAGAAAGCTTCGTACATCAGCCGCCGAATTCAAGGTAGACCACTCTTTCACGGCTCGCACCTTTGCTGGATCCACTGCTAATCCTGCTCCACTGATCACATGCCCCAAGAAGGAAACCTCCTAAAGCCAAAATTCACACTTGCTAAACTTGGCGTACAAGACGTGCTCCTTCAATTTCTTCAACACCAAGGTTAGATGCTCGAAATGCTCCTCCTCCGTCTTTGAGTAGACCAAGATGTCGTCGATAAAAATAATGACGAAGATGTCCAAATACGGTTCAAACACCTTGTTCATCAGGCTCATGAACGCCGAAGGGGCATTTGTGAGCCCAAACGACATTATCGTGAACTCATACAAACCCTATCTTGAACTGAAGGCTGTTTTTTGAATGTCCCCTTCTTGTATCCTCAACTGATAGTATCCAGAGTGCAAATCCAGTTTAGAGAACCAATGTGCTCCCACTAGCTGATCGAACAACTCGTCGATCCGAGGTAGCAGATAAGTGTTCCACACCATCAACCTATTGAGTTCGCGATAATCTATGCACAAACGCATGGTTCCATCCTTCTTCTTCACGAACAGCACAGGGGCTCCCCAGGGTGATGAACTGGGGCGAACGAACCCTAACTCCACCAGTTCTTACAATTGAACTCTAAACTCCACGAGTTCTTTCGGGGCCATTCTGTACGGAGCCTTGCATAAGTGTCCCCAGGGGCAACTTATACTATGCAAGTCCCTAGATTTATTTTATATCATATATAAGAAAACGATCTTTTTACGTTATTTGGAAAGTAGTGTATGAGTTTTATAAAACATGCTGATCATGAGATATAAATATAATAGTGTTTCTAGGTTTAAAAGTAAGTAACAACCTAGCATAAATCTCCCAAGAGCAAGTTGAATAAACTTCAAAATAGGAAATCTAGCAGTATAAGCAAAGTACAAAGCATCTAAAAGAGAAACCACCAGTGGGCGTCAACAACTGACACAAACCCACTGGTGAGTAGGCATATCTATACTACATGTCTATATAAACTACCTCCCAAGAGTGATGAAGAAAAATCACAGTAGCAGCTATAACACTAGAAATCTCCAGAAGAAACCTAGCTACACAATCGACAATAAACCTGAACCTGAGGTATTCAAAAAAAAGGAAAAAAAAGAAGAACACCTCAGCAAAGTAATTATCAAAAAGGAAATGAGACCATTAGGTTTAAAAGAGAATTTACATAAGGTTTACCAGGCCCAAAATTTAATGCTAGCAACATAAGCTAAAAGAAGTAAAGTAAACAGGTAAAGGGAAAATACTCATCAGAAGTGAGAAAGGGGGGGGGGGTGCACCAAGTGCACGTGTGAATCCAAGCTTCAAGAATCTCTACAAGTAGGATAAAAAATAATAATAACATCCTAACATAGAGCTAGAGCAGAAAGAATCACCTAGTACTGGAGATGGACAAATTCAGTAACAAGGGCCTAGGCTGGTGGCAACATGTCCAACCAAGTCTATCAGCCCTAAATATCTCCAAGGTGCTGTGGTGGTGGCATCATTCCAACTCAACCAAGTCGCCCAGAAAGTCTTAGCATGACAAGAAGTAAAACAAGGGTGGCGGTACCGGTCCGACCCACCTTAAAACTACATCCTACTCCAGCACTAAGTGACTCGGGAAAACCCTTGCTGGTGGTTCCATAAACAACCAAGAAGTCACACTGAACCCTGAACCATCTAGAGCAACGCACCTAAAACCTTATATACATACCAACGGACTAAACATCGAGTTTGTCCAATCAAGTGGGTTGACACAAATAAATTGAAGGTGATACGATACTAAGTTTATGTAAGTAGCTTGATACTAAACGCTTACCAATAACGTGATATTAAACATAACTAGTAGCTTGATCTCAACTAAATATATTCAACTAGCTTGGTACAAAACCTATACGGTTAACTTGATACGAACCATAAGCATTTAAATTGATAGAACCCATAAACAATTAAATTGATACAACCCATAAACAATTAAATTGATACAACCCATAAACAATTAAATTGATACAACCCATAAACAATTAAATTGGGTGGTTGATACCAAACATTAATAAAGGGGCTTGAAACTAATTGCAAACAGGAGGATGGACACAAAAAAAAATAAATGACAAGAGGTTTGGGTGGTTTTGATACAAATCCTATTTCGGAGCAACTACGGAGCAAGTTATATTATGATCTTGAAATTAATTATAACGAGACCATAGCAATGGTTACACCCAAGGAAAAACACAACCCATAAAATATCTCATGAAATGAACAAACTTATTACAGATGGCTCTCGGGTTATACCCGATCGGGGCAATACCCATAGCAAAAAAAGGAACATTTGCCTAATAAACTGATTTGGGCAAAAAAATAAACACAATCCAATAACAATAGTAGATATGCAGGAATAAACAAGGGGGATAACAAAATAATGGCTATACAAAATGGAAGATGGAAGGTTTTGTACCGATTTTAATATCATATTCAAGTCCAAGAACAACCAACCCAATCTCCAGGAATCAAGCAACAAAGATTATTCATGGAAAAATTACTTTGGCAAGTGGATACTTGCCTTGGCTTTTGAAGGAATTCGGCCAACAGTGCTCTTCCCAACAGGAAAAGATCACAACAACAAGCATATGAAAACCTGGGAAGAAATGCTCGATCAAAGCACGAAAAGAACAAGAACCCTCAACACCCGATCAAAAAAGAAGATGGTGAAATCCCAAAATGGTTACCTCGGAACGAAGGTCTTACCTAGAGGAGTTCGGATCCGACCTCAAACAGAAGTTTCGACCGCTGCTGGGCAGGGAAACCGGCGTCAGAGTGCCCCGAGGTTCCTCCCTTTCTCTTCTTTCGCTCGATCTGCAGATGCATCCGCCGGGTTGGGAGGGAAGGAATGAAAATAAACCTAGACTTAATACCTAATCGTATATATATGCCCTATTAACTATATTCTACTCTAATTAATAACTTAGGCAGCAACTAATTAAGCATTTTTTTATATATATACTTTACATACACTAACACACATACATGATAATTATGAACAACACCTCACTAGGCATCCTTATATTAATACATATATACACAATTATATATGCTTATACATAAACCGCACTTACCCATATAAACACGCACGTATAAATTCTTATAAAGCTCTGCACGCACGTACGTGTGCATTTATACACCGGCACGCCTAAATCACTCATCATGCTAAAATGCGTAAATATATATATATATATATATATATATATATATATATATATATATATATATATATATATATATATATATATATATATATATATATATATATATATATATATATATATATACGCTTATATAAAATGACGACCCACTAACTAGCAACTGTCGAAACGACGCGAAAACAAACGATCTCGAATTTCGACAAAACTCGCACCGTAGCTAGACACTCAAGCTACGAAAACAACGGAGAAATCAAAAACAACCCCCGACGATCAAACACTCGGGCTAACACCTCCCGAAGCCAAAGCACAAGCATTCCCTGAGAGGCTCAGCCGAGTCTCTAAAACAGACTCCGGCTAGCCGGGGAACCCTGCAAACAGGCTACGACCACTAAGAACACCTAACGAGGTACTCAAACAACGGCACAAGCCGAAAATGCGTCAACATAATGCCAAAGGGATATTAAATAAGTACCGAAAAATCGGGGGCGTTACAAGAATGATCTGAAAGATCATGTTAAAAGAGAAGTCATAAAGATAGAGAGGGTAATGATAAAAGCCAGTTCTTAACATGCTACCTAGATATCAAATAATATTAGAGACACTTTAGGCTTTCCTCCCCTATGGTATGATGAAGATCAGACTGCTGAGTCTGGTTGTCAACCATCTCACCTTGAAGCACCTTATACTACTGTAACTCATGATGATGAGCAAACCATATACAATTCTGCATCACAAGCTACCTTTGAGACTATCCAAGAAGCTGTCTCTCACATGCACAGTTCTCCACCATTAGTTCAAAATGTTATCTGTGAAAAGGTGGAGATGCCTGAATCTGTTATGCTCAAAGAAAAAGAGGCACAACTTTCAAAGAAATGGTTCAGAGAACAAGCCGAGGCTAGACCAGGTTTTGAGGAGTAGAGCCCAACCTCCAGATCAATAATTCTCAATGCATGAAAGACAGTAAATAAAAATGTGACAGATAGAGGTAAATGGTATTCTGAACAGGAATGGGCCAAACATTTAAAGCAACAAGAAGTTATCCAGAAGTTCAAACATGATCTGAAGAAAGGAAAGCTACCTGCTAAGTCAATTGAGCCCAATAAATACTTTACAAAGCCATATCATTATTTTGAAAGACAGAGACTGAAATAAGAAGCCATTGCAAAAGCTAAAGCTAAGGATGTCAAAGGGAAGAAGGTTGCTGATGACAAGGTGCCAGAGGTGATGGCAAAGATTCAATTTGGAAAAGGCGTAGTCATCAAAGAGCCAAAGCAGCCATAGAATGTTCTTAGTTTTGGATTTCATAAAAATCTTGTTATGTAACTATTGTATAACCGCAACTTGTAGCAATAAACCTTTTGGTGAACATTCAATGAAAATTTTGGTTTACTCAACATTTCATGTGTTATTAATTAGGATTACAATTGTTTGTCTTACTTTCTGTTCAGCATTATTGATTTTAAATATGTGTTTTTATCTGTGGTATTTGACATATTGTACTGCATTGAATTTTTAAATGTTTTTATCATAATATATTTTTGGAATCATGTTATATATCATTGAATTGGGGTTATGACCTCTCCAAATAAGGGGGAGATTGTTGGGTACGTTGGTCACAATGTACTTGATTTGAAGAAGCCCTTTCAGTTCAATGATATACACACAGTTGTATTTGATGAATGTTAAGTTCATGTGTGTAGGAAAATAAAGCTAAGTACAAAAGTGTCGACACACTAGACAAGTGTTGACACCTTTTTCAAGGATTTGCTGAGACAAGGATAAAGTTATGTCGACACCCAGGACTTGGGTCGACACTATGAAACAAGAAAACAACTATGTCGACACTTAGGACTAGTGTCGATCCACACTGCACAAGTTGTGCCGAGACAAAGAGAAGCTAAGTCGACACTAAGGACAAGTGTCGACACACTCTATACAAGAAGTATCGAGACTAAAGACAACTGTGTCGACACTCAAGAGAAGTGTTGACACACTTCACAGGCTGAGTCAAGACTGGAAGCAAGCAGTGTCAACACTCAGGACTAGTGTTGACACATTCTACATCAGCTACGTCGAGAAAAGGTGAAGGTTGTGTCGACATATTCAAAATTTTGTCGACACCACTATAAGAGTAGTGTCGACACCTAGGACTGGTGTCGACACATCCAACAGTCAAGTTTCAACAGTTCAAGCAGATTTATATCTTAAGTACAAAAATCAAGTCAGAGGGTCTAACAAATGTCAGAACTATCAAAATTGTCAGATGTTAGTTATTAACCAGATCACCCGGATACCTTTGGCAGAGCCTATATAAAGTGATCAACTCTTCAGAAAAGAGTGGGAGAAAATTTTGGCAAGTCCAGATCTAAGAAGCTATCTGCTAGAATACAGAAGGTGGAGAGAAGCCGGATCAAGAATTATATTCAACATTCTCCAGCCTAGATCTACCCTAATTTCAACTTCAAGAAGCTTTGAAAAGCTAAGAAGGTCAGGATCAAATATATCACTTCAAGATCAAAGGGAGCAAACAGATCAGGATCAGTTCAAGAAGCAATCACCCATTCCTCTCTTGCTGGGTGACTTATTCTAAATCAATCTCTTTTACTTTTATTAATTTTGTATGATCTACATGTCGATCTGAGTGTAGGGGAAACATTTTCTCTAACATTGTAAGCCTATGTTATAAAGGCCGAGGTAGGGAAGGGATTACCTAAGGTAGGAGAAGTGGGAATTTCTTTGAGTTGTATGGCAGGGATTGCCTGAGGTAGGAGAAGTGGGAATTTCTCTGAGTTGTAGGGCAAGATTTGTTGGTATTACAATTATGATCTGGAAGTGATCAAGCATATAGCCTCACTACCAACTCAGTATGAGCCTATCAGGGTCTCACGTAATATTGTGGAGAAATTAGGAAATTGGATCTGTACAGTTTAGCTCGTAAGATGAGTTGAAGGAAATTGAAAAAGGGCTTAAAATATTCTAAGGCATTTGGCATTGAGTGTCTTAAGCTCACTCAACGCCATGAGGATGAATGCAATGAGTGCATTGAGACCAGTCAACGCTTTCGTCGAGTTAAGTGTTAACTCGTCGAATGATGGCGTTGAGTGTGTTGAGTTGACTCACCAATTCGTTGAGTATCAAGTGTTGATTCTTCAACTGTCGCACTTAAGCGTTGAGTGCGTTGAGTCCACTCAATGTCTTCATCAAGTAAAGGGTTTACTTGGCGAATCTGACACTTAGGCATTGAGTGTTTTGTTGATGAAGATTTTATAGTTTTCAAAAATAATTTCAAACTAAAATCCCAAAATAGGAAAGTGTACCTATCAAAATATAATATAGAAATTATCGTATTAGACTCGGGGCCTGTTGAGTACTTCTACTCACGCAAATTAATTTTCTTGTATCTAATAATAATTTAGAGGTAAATTAAAACTAAATGAAGAAAAATGATAATAAATCAAACACTTGTGTTGGGTACATTGGATTAAATGTACTTGATTTGAAGAAGCCTCACTCTACTCAATGATATACATCAAAATGTATTTGATGTGTTTTGAGTTTAGTTGTGCAGGTTAAGTATTTGCAGGGAAAGCTGAAAAGTTTCTAAGTCCATGTGTCGACACCCAGAAGGAAAGTATAGACACTTAAGAAGACTTGTGTCGACATCCAGAGAAGCAGTGTCGACACTTGGAGTAATTGTGTCAACACCAGGGATGCAGAGTCGACACCCAGAGGAACTGTGTCTACATCAGAAAGTGTCGACACTTGGAGGCTGTGTCGACACTCAACAACTTCAATAGAGTTTAAGTACAAGTGTCGACATATTGAAGAATGTGTCGACACACAGCAGAAGACTCAATACATGAAGAAAGTGTCGACACTAGGAGGTTGTGTCGACACTCAGCAAAGTTCAACAAATTCTAAGTACAAGTGTCGACACCAAGCAGATGTGTCGACACTCAGCCAAAGTTTCAACACATGAAGAATGTGTCGACACAAAGGATCAGTGTCGACACACAACAGAAGTCTCAACACATGAAGAAAGTGTCGACACAAGGAGCTGTGTCGACACTCAGCAAATTTCTATGAAGACTAAGTACAAGTGTCGACACCAAGCAGATGTGTCGACACTCAGCAAAAGTATCAACACTGAAGGCATGTGTCGACACCAAAAAGATGTGTCGACACTTAACAAGTTCAACACAAGAAGATGTGTCGACACAAAGGAGTTGTGTCGACACTTACAAGAAATCAACAGAGTACTGAAGAACAAGGAGTTGTGTCGGCACACATTATCAGTGTCGACACATGATGAAGAAGCTGTGTCGAGAAGTAATTTCTACAACACAAGGAGTTGTGTCGACACCTTGAAGGCTAGTGTCGACACTTAGTCTACTTGTGTCGACACTTAGTCTACAAGTGTCGACACTTAAAGACAGACTGTCTCGACACTTTCAGACAGTTACAGATATTTCAAGAAGTGACTGGATGACATGACAGCTGCCATTCCAGCCGGTCTACTGCAACTGTTAGAGATGTCAGAAAGCCGTTAGAAACCGGATCAGCCGGTCACCATGAAGAAGGCCTATATATAGGCCTATTCTGTCAACAGAAGAAGATGATCAACACATCAAAGGGATTCACACAAGATCAAGCTATTCATTGAAGAATCAATTCAAGTGAAGATCTAAGAAGTTGGAGAGAGAGAGCTCCTTCCAAGAAGACAGCCGTTGGAACCAGGCTGTGAAGAAGGTTTCAGATCAAGGTCTGATTCTTAAGTTGCAGTGATTGAAGATCAGCTGTAGAGAGTATCAACCCTATTGTGTTCTACATTCAAGAAGCTTTGAAGAAAGCCAAGTGTGGTTGATCTCAGCAGAGTTCTTCCAAGAACTCATCAAGAACCTGTCAACTCTTCTCTCTATTCAGAGTTGTAGGTATATACTTGTATTCTTAATATCTTGTAGGATACTTAGGGATCTGAGTTGTAAGCCTGTAATTATAAAGGCTGAGTGGTAGGGCCTGTGTGTCTGAGTGTAGGAGATCCATATCTCTGAGTGTAGGCCTTGTGGCTGAGTGTAGGCCTTGTGGCTGAGTGTAGGCCTTTTGGCTGAGTGTAGGTCTTTGGAGAAGACTGAGTTGTAGGGCATTGGGCCTGAGCTGTAGGAACCATTTGGGGTTTTGAGTGTAAGATCTGATGATCTGAGGAATAGTGGAGGAGTTTGGCCGAATCTAGTACACTACTAGATAGGCGAAGGGGGAAAGTGGATGTACCCAAACCTTGGGGAACAACTATAAATCTGTGTGTTCACTGTGTGCATGTTTATTCTGTGATTGCTAATTGTTTGCTGTGAAGAAGTAATTATAAAGCTGTGATATTATCTGCAATCTGCCTAAAAGTTTAAAAAAGATTTAGTCACCTATTCACCCCCCCTCTAGGTGATTAGGGTATAATTTCTTTCAAGTGGTATCAGAGGGAGGTTACTCAAAAAGGACATAACTGTCTGAGGAGATCCTGTTGGCAGATTCAGTGAAATCCAAGACAGATTCAGCATAATCAAGAAAATCAAGAAAATGGGTTCAACAGAGAATCATAAGGAACTTGGATCCATGAAATTGCCCATTTGCAGAAAAGAGATTTTTGGCATCTGGAAAGAAAGGGTGAGACTATTTATGGAAGCTTCAGACCCTATAATATATATCACAGTTAAAGAAGGGCCATATGTGCCTATGAAGGTTCCAGTCCTGGATGCAAATCAGAGAACACCTAAGGACTTTTCTGAAATGACAAAAGAAGAGATTATTCTGGCCACCATGGACAAAAGGGCTCAGAATATAATTGTGAGTGCCATAGATGATGCTACATTTCAGAACTTGATACAATGTAAGACATCTAAGGAGATGTGGGACACTTTAATAGTGTATATGGAGGGTTTTGAAGAAGTTAGGCAGGATAGAAAGTCTTTGTTAAACCAGGAATATGAAAGTTTCAGGCAAGGCAGGTCTGATAGCATAACAGAATGCTATAAGAAATTCTATAGGATTGTCAATGAGTTGATGTTTATGGAAGAGAATTCAACAACTATGAGCTGAATGATAAGTTCTTGAGGTCTTTAACAAAGGATTGGGACACCAAGATCTGTGCCATAAGGGAAATGACCAAGTTAGCAGATATCCCTCCTCCAACATTATTTGGAAAACTGCTATCCTATGAGATGCAGTTGATGGTGAGGAAAGAAGAGGAGAAAACTACAAGAAGTGAGCATAAAGAAAGGATAGTGGCATTCAAGACAGAAGCCACCAGGAAATATAAAAGTAAGTCTCCATCTCCACCTCCAAGGGTTGCTGGAACTGAGTCAGATGAGACAGAATGCAAGGATTCTGAAAGCAGTGAGAGTGATGAGGATTTTGCAGCCTTCACAAGACACTTTCAGAAGTTTCTAAAGAAGAAACAGTGGAGGTCAAAGCCATCCACTTCACAGGGAAAAGATGACTATTATCAGAACAAGAAGTCATAAAAGAAAGACAGGAGAAAGACCAAGTCAAGCAAAGAAACTTTATCAAAAATTGTTTGCTATTGCTGTAACAGACAAGGACATGTTATTGCTGACTGTCCTGAGAAAATGAAATAGTCTAATGATAAGAAGAAGATTCAAACCAAGGGCAAAAAGGAAAGGTCCTTTGTTGCCAAGAAGGACAAAAGCCTGTCAGACATATCTTCTTCAGAAACTGAGTCAGAAGCTGAAGCATACATAAGACTGTTTGCTGAAGAAGAGGAAGAGGAGTTCATCCAGATAATGAACTCTATATATGAGCAAGAGGACATTCAGTGCAAAGGACTGATGGCCTTAACAGAAGGTGACAAAATCCAGGAGCAGCTTGGACTAGTAAGGTACAAAATTATTCTTTAAGTTCAATTTCTAGTGCTAGTTCAGATTCAGTTACATCAGCATCAAATGATGCCAGTGGATCTGAATCTGAAGGGGATATTCATCAGTTGATTGATGAATATAGAGTACTATTGCAAGTTTTTAAGAAAAGCAAATCCTTGGCCAAGAGTCAGAAAAAGGAGATTGCTAGTCTCAAAGAGGCTGCAACTGATTTTGAGAAGTTGTTTGATCAAAAATTAAATGAAATAGCCAGACTGAAAAACATAACTGTTATTCAGATGGGGACTATAACATTTAAGAATGATCAAATCAGAAATCTGGAGATTAGTCTTCAGAAGGAGAGAGAATTAGTAGCAAGGTTCTCTAAACCAAAATTAGTTCTACCTTTGATAGATGAGTTTATACCTCACAAGGGTAAAACTGGATTAGGGTTTACACAACCTGCTAGGACTGCAAATTCCAAGTTTAAGGGCAAAGCCCTAGTACTCAATAAGCCTGCTGTAGATAGAACATCTAGGGTTGTACTTAAGCAAATGTACAATAGATTTGAGTGCTGGTGCTGTGGCAAGGTAGGCCACTTTGCCATGGACTGTTGGCACAATTCAAGTGCCAAAGTAAGTAGCAAACTGCCTGTTGGAAAATATGCAGGTAGCTTTGTTAAGAGCCAAACTAACCAGCACCAAGGACCCAAGAATTCTTTGGGTTCTAAGGTCAACTAATATGTTTTGCAGGTGAGTCTAAGTGGCCATGCCCCAATATGGTACTTGGACAGTGGATGTTCCAGGCACATGACTGGAACTAGGGGATTACTAAAGGACTACACACCTATCAAGGATCGTCCTAAAGTCACCTTTGGTGGTTCTGAAAAAGGAATTATCAAGGGTTTTAGTAACATTTCTAGCACCCATATAACTATTACTCAAGTGGCTTATGTTAAAGGTTTGAAACATAACCTTATTAGTATAAGTCAACTGAGTGATTTAGGATATGACATCTCATTTGTCAAAGATGGTTGTCATATCAGGAGATCAAATGATCAAGAGATCATTTTGACTGGTTATAGAAAAAGAAATGTCTATTGTCTAGACATTATGAGTGAGAACAATGCTTCTCCAGTGTGTCTTGTAGCTGATGAGAAAGTCTCTCATTATGTCAAATGGCACAAGAGGCTAGCCCATCTTAACTATAAGACAATTGGCCAACTCTATAGCAAAGAGTTAGTGAGGAATGGTCCTCAAGTTAAGTGTATTAAAGATGGAATATGCTCATCTTGTCAAAAGGGCAAGCAGACTAGATCCACCTTTAATAGCATTGAAAACAAAGATGCTGTGAGGTGCTTATACCTCTTGCATATGGATCTTTTTGGTCCTATGCCAGTTCACAGCCTAGGTAGGAAGGTCTACACATTTGTAGTTGTAGATGACTACTCAAGGTTTTCCTGGGTGTTCTTCCTTAGACAGAAATCTGAAACACAAGTATCTTCTATAGTTTTGTCAAACAAATTCAGAATGAGTTAGACAATACAGTGGTCAAAATAAGAAGTGACCATGGTACTGAATTCCAGTCTGATAGTATGACAAAACTATGTGAGGAATTTGGGATATTTCAGGAATTTTCTTCACCTAGAACACCTCAGCAAAATGGCATTGCTGAGAGGAAAAATAGAACCTTTATTGAGGCTGGTAGAACCCTATTGAGTGACACATCTCTCCCAGAATATTTCTGGGCTGAGGCAGTTAATACTGTATGCCATGTAATTAATAGTGCTACCATTACTAAGAGCCACAATAAGACCCCCTATGAGATTGTGAAAGACAGAAAACCAAACCTATCCTATTTCAGGATCTTTGGTTGTAAATGCTATATACTTAACAATGGTAAGTCTTACTTAACCAAGTTTGCTGCCAAATCCCAAGAGGGGATAATTGTTGGGTACAACAACAATAGTAAGGCTTATAGGGTCTACAACTTGACTACACAAGTTGTAGAGGAGTCAGTACATGTAGTATTTGATGAAGCTAGACTTATTAACCATGAGTTGTCTAGAAGTATTTGCAGCTCCACAGGTGTGACTAAGAAGATGGACAAGCTCACTATTGAAGAAGGATCTACTGCAAGTCAGCATGTAGATGATATTGGCTGTTGTCCAGGGGGAGTACTAGATGCACCTGATGCAGAAGAAGACCAAGGAGTGCAGCAACTTGAAGAAGTTGAAGAAGTTCAACCTGAAGCCAGGATGCCACCAGCTAATAGACATCTAAGAGATCATCCAGCAGATCAAATTATTGGTGATCTAAGACAAGGGGTACAAATAAGGAGCAAAAATCTAAATTCAGTACTTTACTCCAGTTTTCTATCCCAAGTTGAGCCAAAGAAATTTGAAGAAGCCATCCTAGACCCTCATTGGATTGAGGCAATGCAAGAGGAGCTGAATCAGTTCAAGAGATGCAAAGTCTGGGAGCTTGTTCCTAAACCAAAAGACCACAACATAATTGGGACTAAGTGGATCTTCAGGAACAAGATGGATGAACATGGAGTCATTATAAAAAACAAAGCAAGACTGGTTGCTAAGGTATATAGGCAGGAAGAACGTATTTACTTTGATCAAACCTTTGCTCCAGTAGCCAGACTGGAAGCCATAAGGATGTTCCTGGCCTATGCAACCTATCAAGGATTTAAAGTATACCAAATGGATGTTAAGTCAGCCTTTCTGAATGGTAATCTAAAGGAAGAGGTCTATGTGGAACAGCCATCAGGTTTTATTGATTCAACTCAACCTAATTATGTCTATAGACTTAGGAAGGCTTTATATGGGTTAAAACAGCCCCTAGGGCTTGGTATGAAACCCTGTCTAGTTTCCTCATTGAGAATAAATTCACAAGGGGGAAAATAGACAAGACTCTATTCCTTAGGGAATCCAGAGGCAAGATCATACTAGTCCAAATATATGTAGATGACATCATATTTGGGTCTACTGAAAGTAGTCTTTGCAGAAAGTTTGCAAAACTTATGCAAGGACAATTTGAGATGAGCAGTATGGGGGAACTTAAGTTCTTCTTGGGTCTCCAAGTTAGACAGACTGAGAATAGTTTATCCATATGCCAGTCTAAGTTCACCCTAGAACTAATAAGGAAGTATGGTATGGAATCATCCAGTACCATGAAAACTCCTATGGGGTCAAGTATGTCTCTTAGCAAAGATGATGCAGGGAAACCTGTAGATGAGACTTTGTATAGAGGGATAGTTGGCTCTCTATTGTATTTGATTGCAAGTAGACCAGATATCATGTATGCTACATGTGTCTGTGCTAGGTACCAAGCATGCCCTAAAGAGTCTCATTTGACAGCAGTCAAAAGAATACTGAGATATCTTAAGGGCACTCCTTATCTAGGCCTTTGGTACCCTAGGAATGAAGACTTTGAACTGACAGGTTATTCAGATGCAGATTTTGCAGGCTGCAAGGAAGATAGGAAAAGTACAACTGGTACCTGTCAATTCCTAGGTGGAAGACTGATATCTTGGAGTAGCAAGAAACAAACAAGTGTGGCTATCTGCATAGCAGAATCAGAATATGTGGCTGCAGGAAGTTGCTGTGCTCAACTTCTATGGATACAACATCAGCTTGAGGATTATGGTATTCAAGTAAGTAGAACACCACTATTTTGTGATTCTACTAGTGTTATATCTATTGCAAACAATCCTGTTTCCCATAGTAGAACAAAACACATTGAAATAAAATATCATTTTCTAAGGGAACATGTAGAAAAAGAAGATATTTCACTGGAGTATGTTAAAACAGATAATCAACTAGCTGACATGTATACTAAGTCTTTAGAATAAACCAAATTCAATAGATTCAAAATTGAATTAGGTATGATAAACTTAGAATAAGTTTACAGAAATGGCAAGTAAAATAGTGTCGACACACAGAGTTATCTTTGTCGAGACAAGGAATTGGTGTCGACACTTCAGAGAAAAAGTGTCGACACATCTAGGAAGTTGGTGTCGACACTTCAGAAAATTAGTGTCGACACATACAGGATAGGTGTCGACACATCCATGGTGGTGTCGACACTTAGGCTTTATGCAGAATTAGTGAAGTAAAGTCTCGACCAAGTGTCGAGCTAAGTGGTGTCGACACATAAACAAGTGTTGACACGTATATTCTGTCGACTATACTTGTGTCGACACATAGGTGTCGAGACATTATAAGTCTGTGTCGACACTTTTAAACAGTGTCGACACAATTTAAGTTTGTTGACACGCCCTTTCATCTTCAACTATAGAAAGGTATAAATAGGATTTCGCCATTATCTGTTGACACGCTCACCAACGTTTCGAGACCAAACTTGTGTGTCGACACCTCTCTTCTCTCAATTCAAATTCTTCAAACCCTAATGGCGCCCAAGCTCGAAGAGAACGTGAATGAAGGATATGAACTGGTGCGACATGCGTTTGATGACGCAGAACCAGAGATCAAGGATGTGGTAACCCTAGTTGCAAACTCAGGATTAGATTTTCTTGTTTCAGAGCTGACCAAGATATGGAAGAAAGAAGTTTTGGAATTTCTGAATGGAGCATCCCTAAATGAATCAGGACTAAAGATTAAGTCTAGGGTTCATGGGGCAAAGGTGAAGATCTCATCTAAGAGTTTGAGAAAGGTACTAAACCTACCAAGGACTAAAGAAGAAGATGAAGTTTCTGCTTCTAAGACTACAGAAGCATTAACATGGTGTGGACTGGATTCCAAGATGAAAATTGGATCAGTATTCAACAGAAAGGGAATGAACAGCCAAGGAAAATTCTTGTCTGAAATAGTTGGAAAAGTGATCCTGTGCAAATCTGGAGGACATGACAGGATTTCAGCATATATGTTCAGTCTAATGACAAGGTTAATATTCCAACTAAATACTGATTGGTCTGCAGTATTGTTTGATAAGATAAAGGAGAGCCTGAAGAAACCCAATTTGGGTAGGATTCTAAGTCTTTACTTGGTTGGTAGTATACCAGAGATAATGACCAAAGCTGCAGGATCCAAAATTAACCACATGAGAAGAATGAACATGAGAATCTTCTCTAGATGGGATAGGGTCTTGACTAAGGAAATGCCAACTCCTGAGAAGGTAACACCCCAAAAAAGGAAGAAGAAATCAGCCCCAGTGGCTCAAGAATCATCTAGCAGCTCTGAGGAGCAAGTTGTCTTTACTCCTGATGAGGAAGTAGAAGGAAATGCTGAATAATATCCAGCAAGACAAGATGATGCAGAGAGGTAGGGGGAGCTACCACAGGCTAGCCCAGTTCACCAGGATTCCATCCAGGGGGAGTCTCTACTGGTTGAAGAGCCAACTCCCTTAGAAAGTGAAAGAGCCACTCAAACCATTCTTGAGGTAATCACTGAAATCAATCAATTAGATTTCCTTATTGAGAGTGAAGTTATAATTGACAAATTCTCTGATGTTAATCAACAACCTCAGATTCATAGTCAACCCCCAGATGTTGTCATGGAGGACACGTTTGTTGCAGATCAAGTAGTATCTGATCAAGTTGTTGATGAGACAAGAGAATCTCCAACCCATCCTCAACAAGAATTTACCCCAGAAGAACTATTCCCAGATCTTCTACAAACAGACTTTGAGAAAGAAAGTGCTGCTGCTGAGGGGGAGAATGCTCATGTTGAGGGGGAGCAAGTAGTTCTTGTTGAGGAAACTGCAAGGAAGGAACCTGAAGTGTAGAAGGAGTTGCCTCCAAGCCCTAAGGACAGGGTTGATATTGCAAGCACATCTGCTTCTAAAAATGAGGAGGCTGCCAGAGCTAAAAAGAGAAAGTTTCAAGTCTTCAAGAGGAGAAGCCAAAATTATAAGAAAGCTCTGCAAAACATTGCACCATAGCCTACACCACAACCATCACCATCTGTAGATTACAGTTCTCTGATGGTTGCAATGCAGATAAAGCTTGATGAGTAAAGGAAAGCAATAGAAACATATATGGATGAGGGGCATAAGTCTCTACAGTTTGATCTTGCACAAGACATTAAGTCCATCGGATTTGAAATGAATCTGAATAAGAAGGAGATGACTGACTGCTTCCACAAAGGAGGGAATGTAGTAGTCTGTCTAGCAACTCATCAAGAGAAGATCAAAGCACAAGTGGATGAACTTGAAGTAAAGCAAGGCTATGTTCTAGAAAATCAAATAAGAATGAATGATAATTTGACAGCTTCCCACAATGCTATTGTAACTGAACTAAAGAATATAGCAACTGCCCAGAATACAGCCCTGACCACTGCCAAAGAGGAATTTGACAAAGCATTGCAAGAGAGCCTCACTGCTGTAACTTCTACAATTCAAGATTTCCAAAAGCTCATCACTGAAAATCTCCAAAGGTTGAAACCTTTCTACAAGGATGGAGTCAATTATCTAAATGCTCAAATAAGATTCCAGAAAGATGATCTAAGAGATCATATTGAAAGAGAAGTCATAAAGGGGGAGAGGGTGTTAGTCAAAGCAGGCTCTGATCATGCAAAATGGATTTCCAATTCCATCAGAGCCACCCTTGGATATCCTCCATTATGTGATGATGATAATGTTGCAGAGTCTGGGATTAATCCTGTATATCTTGGAGGGGAGCAAGCTGAAGTGGCTCAAGTAATATACCCTCCTCCAGACTTTGATATGATTCAAGCAGATATACTGTCAATGTATATCCCACCTGAGGGAAAGAAAAATGTCATCATAGAAAAAGTGGTTCAACCAGTGTCTGAGGCTATACAAGAAGCTATACTGAAGGAACAAGAAGCCAAATTGTCTAAGAAAAGGTTCAGAGAGCAAGATGAACAAAGGCCTGATTTTGAACAGTGGAGCCCCACCTCCAGGAATATTATCTTAACTGCATGGAAGGCTGCCAAGGATAATATTCAAGATAGAAACAAGTGTTATTCTGAACTGGAATGGAGGAAGCATGAGTCCAGGCAAGAAGCCATTGTGCAATACAGAAGAAAGGCAAAGATGGGAAAGCTACCTCCTACTGTCCAGGAGCCTAGCAAGTACTTTCCCAAGCCTTATCATTACTTTGAGAGGCAAAAGATCAAGGCTGAAGAGCAGACAAAGAAGGATCTTAAAGGTAAGAAGCCTACTGCTGCTGAAGATGCTGAAGCCCCTGTCCAAGCAAAGATACAATCTGGAAAGGGCATAGTGATCAAGGAGGCTGAGCAGAAATAGAATAGAATTTATCTTTAGTTTATAGTTGTAATCTTTTAATTTTAAACACTCTGTAAACTTTTGTATAATGGATATGACAAAGTTGTTAGAACAATATGATGTGTGATAAATCTATTACATAATTGTTCAGAGATATCTGTGTATACATGTTTTGTTATTACATGTTTATGAATTTACCCTGTTATATAATCTTGCTTTACATCATACTGTGATTTTATTATGTATGGTGTATATCATTGACTAAGGGTTATGACTTCTCCAAATAGGGGAGATTGTTGGGTACATTGGATTAAATGTACCTGATTTGAAGAAGCCTCACCCTACTCAATGATATACATCAAAATGTATTTGATGTGTTTTGAGTTTAGTTGTGCAGGTTAAGTATTTGTAGGGAAAGATGAAAAGTTTCTAAGTCCATGTGTCGACACCTAGAAGGAAAGTGTCGCCACTTAAGAAGACTTGTGTCGACATCCAAAGAAGCAGCGTCGACACTTGGAGTAATTGTGTCAACATCAGGGATACAGAGTCGACACCCAGAGGAACTGTGTCTACATCAGAAAGTGTCGACACTTGGAGGCTGTGTCGACACTCAACAACTTCAACAGAGTTTAAGTACAAGTGTCGACATATTGAAGAATGTGTCGACACATAGCAGAAGACTCAATACATGAATAAAGTGTCGACACTAGGAGGCTATGTCGACACTCAGCAAAGTTCAACAAATTCTAAGTACAAGTGTCGACACAAAGGAGATGTGTCGACACTCAGCCAAAGTTTCAACACATAAAGAATGTGTCGACACAAAGGATCAGTGTCAACACACAGCAGAAGTCTCAACACATGAAGAAAGTGCCGACACAAGGAGCTATGTCGACACTCAGCAAATTTCTATGAAGACTAAGTACAAGTTTCGACACCAAGCAGATGCGTTGACACTCAGCAAAAGTATCAACACTGAAGGCATGTGTCGACACCAAAAAGATGTGTCGACACTTAACAAGTTCAACACAAGAAGATGTGTCGACACAAAGGAGTTGTGTCGACACTTACAAGAAATCAACATAGTACTGAAGAACAAGGAGTTGTGTCGGCACACATTATCAGTGTCGACACATGATGAAGAAGCTGTGTCGAGAAGTAATTTCTACAACACAAGGAGTTGTGTCGACACCTTGAAGGCTAGTGTCGACACTTAGTCTACTTGTGTCGACACTTAGTCTACAAGTGTCAACACTTAAAGACAGACTGTCTCGACACTTTCAGACAGTTACAGATATTTCAAGAAGTGACTGGATGACATGACAGCTGCCATTCTAGCCGGTCTAATGCAACTGTCAGAGATGTCAGAAAGCCGTTAGAAACCGGATCAGCCGGTCACCATGAAGAAGGCCTGTATATAGGCCTATTCTGTCAACAGAAGAAGATGATCAACACATCAAAGGGATTCACACAAGATCAAGCTATTCATTGAAGAATTAGTTCAAGTGAAGATCTAAGAAGTTGGAGAGAGAGTGCTCCTTCCAAGAAGATAGCCGTTGGAACCAGGCTGTGAAGAAGGTTTCAGATCAAGGTCTGATTCTTAAGTTGCAGTGATTGAAGATCAGCTGCAGAGAGTATCAACCCTATTGTGTTCTACATTCAAGACGCTTTTAAGAAAGCCAAGTGTGGTTGATCTCAGCAGAGTTCTTCCAAGAACTCATCAAGAACCTGTCAACTCTTCTCTCTATTCAGAGTTGTAGGTATATACTTGTATTCTTAATATCTTGTAGGATCCTTAGGGATCTGAGTTGTAAGCCTGTAATTATAAAGGCTGAGTGGTAGGGCCTGTGTGCCTGAGTGTAGGACATCCATATCTCTGAGTGTAGGCCTTATGGCTGAGTGTTGGCCTTGTGGCTGAGTGTAGGCCTTTTGGCTGAGTGTAGTTCTTTGGAGAAGACTGAGTTGTAGGCCATTGGGCCTGAGCTGTAGGAACCATTTGGGGTTCTGAGTGCACGATCTGAGGATCTGAGGAATAGTGGAGGAGTTTGGCCGAATCTAGTACACTACTAGATAGGTGAAGGGGGAAAGTGGATGTACCCAAACCTTGGGGAACCACTATAAATCTATGTGTTCACTGTGTGCATGTTTATTCTGTGATTGCTAATTGTTTGCTGTGAGGAAGTAATTATAAAGCTGTGATATTATCTACAATCTGCCTAAAAGTTTAAAAAAGATTTAGTCACCTATTCACCCCCCCTCTAGGTGATTAGGGTACAATTTCTTTCAACTTGATCAAGACTCCCTTTGAACTCAATAAACTTCGATAAAATGCAAACTTTTAATTATCTACTTCGAATGTGGAGGTTCCCAAAGTATGAAAGTGTCTCTCTCGAGCTCATGCTTTTGACTAACCATAGGTTTATCGTTAAGACCTCTCAGCAACTAGAAACCCCTAAGCTTGCTTTAGGCGGTGAACCCCTCTATTGGATTTGACTCCAATCCGGAAGAGTTATGTCATCCTGAAAGATGGTGTGAAAGATACCACCTAAGGGGTTAGACTGTTTAACTCTAGAGGGGGGATGAATAGAGTATTTTAAAATCTTATTAGATTTTTATTACAGAATTAAAATAGCAATACTTATATGTGTAATCACATAGTGTAGAAATAAAACTAAACTATTCAGCAAGCAGCACACAATAAAAAGTAAAAGAGCATCATAGATGACACAAGAATTATATAGTGGTTCCCCTAAAACTTGGGGTACATCCACTCTTCTACCACCCTAGTAGGAATCCACTCAGGTTTTTGATCAGGTGCCCTGCCACCAATCAGGTTTTTTCTCAGGTGCCTGTCACCACAAGATCTGCTTCAGGTAGATCAGGAAACCCTTCAGGCTTTTGATCAGGTGCCCAAAAACCAAATCAAGTCTTTTGATCAGGAGACTTGCAACCAAGTGTTTAACTTTTGAAGGGAGCTAGAACCTGTGTATAGTGGGGTGAAACAAATAAAACTATATGTTGTCTTCTATTCTCTCAAAACAACTGAGAAGATTTGTGGATCCTTGATGGTGTCAAAGCTCCCCCTGAGATGAAGATCAGTTCAGGAAGATTGAGAGCTTTGTAGGGTGAGTAGGACTTCTTAAAGAAGTTCTCCAAAAAGTTGTAGACAGATTGAAGTTGATTGTCTCTTGGAAGCTTGCTGGAAGAAGAACACTTAATGAAGACAGAGCAGAATGCTTTCTCTTGAATGATTTCTTTTATTCTGTGTATTATCAGTTCTGTCTTGTTCTCTATGTGTTCTACTATCGACTGAAAGAGAAAATCCCTTTTATATGTTCAGTCAAATTCTCCTTTGAATTCCTTTTTATTAAATTCTGATTGCCTGGAGAATGAAATGCGGCTGGAGAGAATATTTGCATTAAAACATTTCCCCAACTATCCCATTAAAAACAACAAGTAATTAACCTGATGAAGACCATAATCAATGCTGCCACTAACAGCTATATTTAGAGAATATAAGTATTAATTACTCAGGAATTACTGCTATAGAATAAGGACAAAATAAGGGAAATCTCCAAGTCTGGAACAACACAGGAATCATCAACCAGAGAACAGATTTCGTCGACCTGAGATCAATGTTCATCAACCAGAGAAATCATGTTCGTCGACCTGAGTTCAGAGAACTGCTTTCTGTGGAGAATCTGCCAATTTTGTGGTCCAAGTTCGTCGAGCTGATAACTTGTCTTCGTCGACCTGAGTTCAGCGAAAGTACTCTGAAAGAATGTGTTGAAGTTGAACTTCCAGAATTTGTCGACCTGAGCTCGAATATCGTTGAGCTCAACTCAGAGAATTAAATCTGAGTTTGTCGAGCGGAGCACGATTTTCGTCTAGCTAAGTTCGATGAACGTCGAACTCACTTCCTGAACTTGATTTTCTTCTAAGTCTGAGTCTTCTGCAGTCTTCAGTTGGCTGGTCCATGCAAGGTTGAATCTAAGGACTTAGCCTAAACTCTAGGACACAATGACATGACCCTGGATATACGTGGTGGGTCAAACATCCTAGTTAGTGAACCAAGCCCAAATCAAACTAAGGATCCAACAATCTCCCCCTATTTGGGTGAGGTCACTAATATAAATGAAACAAAGATAATCACAAAGTGGAAAAATATATCTGGCAGAAAAATTGAAATATGCAGCAGATATTTACACAGTAGCTTTGTGATAGTAAATAAATATAAAGTTCAGACAAATAGAAACAAAAAAAAATACTCTCATTTCTTCTTCTTTTGCTTTTCTTTTTGCTTGTCATCTTTCTCCTGGTCAACAGGCTGTGTAAACTTGATTTCCCTATTTGGATTAGCTGCTTGCCTCTTGAACATTGTCATATCAGCAGCTCCAATTATATTAAGGAAGGTAGCTCTAGGCACAACAACCTCTGGATGTAGGTTCATGTAAGCATCTACATTAAAGAATTTATTAGCTTTCTCATATCTTTTTAATTCTTCTTTTCTGTATTTAGACATTGTAGAATATTGGGATGGTTCTTTTCCTTCAGCTTTAGCTTTATTTATCATTGATAATCCAATAAGTCCTGGAACCTAGCCATTCTAGAAGTTGTCTCTGTCTCTGGATCCACAAAAGGGAATGGGCGGAGACTCTAGCCTTTTAGGACTGTCAGCTTTTTGTGGTTCAGGAGCTTGCTATTGTTGTTGCTGATGATGTTGCTGTTGTTGACTGCTTGAAGAGTACCTCTGCTGGCTGCTTCCTTGATATGATGAGGATCTACCTTGATGTCTGTGGTAGGTTTGAGCATATAAGGTAGAACTTTGAGGAGTATTGCCTGAAGCACCAACAGCAGGTGGAGGAGGAGGAAGAGGACCTCACCTATTTCTTTGAGGAGGAGAGTATCTCCTACTTTTATTTCTTGCCTTTTGCTTATTCTTTGACAGCCACATCCAGGATGGCATCCCAGGGTATGGAGTAATTTTCTGAAGGATACAATAAGGTGTATCATGTGTGGGATTTGGTTTGGGAGCAGCAACTGGAGGAGCCTTTATTTTCTTTGAAACTTTCTTCTTGGCAGAGGGACTATCATTAGAATCATCATCCTCATCTTCATCATCAGAAGATCCTTGAGGATCATCATATAAGGCATTAATGGCCTTCAGAAGTTCTTTGTCAATTAGCTTTTCAGCCTGAGGCTGTGCTTGAGGTTCTAGAGCTAGAGCAACTATTTCAGGAATATGTTCAGCAACTGATAAATTTTCCACTTCTATATCTGCCATGATGATTTCATCCAAATATGGCAGTTGACTGTCATCCATATTATAAGTTGGAGCTGAGATGGTTTCTGGAGAAGAAGTTTCCTTAGAAGGGGTTATTGTTTGAGTCTCTGTAACTGCAAAAATATCCATCAGTTACTTGACAACTGTGAGACTTATTGGTGTTGTATATGGTACAATAGCCAAGGAGGGCTTTAGGCAGACAACTGGAAGAGAATTTAAATAGATTGTATTAAAAGAATTTAACAAGCTGAAGAGATCAACTGTGGGATTGACAATGCAATCACCAATAGTTATTATTTATGTAGTATTTATAGTTGTATCTATGCAGAGCATATCAATATCTTTAACTGCTGTATCTGTAACCATATAGATATTTGTATCTATTATATCAATATCTGTAACTACTGCTGCTGAAACTGGAGGTGCTTCTTCACTAAGCATCTCCCCCTGCCTCATTTCAGTGTAAGCTGGAATCAGGCCCCTAGTAGAAGAAGAAGAGACAGAGGAAGTAACAATGATGGAAACAAGAGAAGAAATGGAATTAGCAAGAAGTATAATAGCATCTGTTATAAGGGTCCTAATCACTGGAGTGATGTGCTCCAGGATGGTGGACAGGGAGGGAGAAACTGTTTCCATAAATTCAGGTGGAGTTTGAGTGGATACAGATGGAGGAGTAGAAGGAGTGACATCTGGTATGATGTCATCCTGTGGAGATGATATATCAGGGGATGGTGTTGGACTTGGAATGTCATGGATAGGTGAGGTGGGTGTAGATGGTAAGGAGGTGAGAAGATTAAAGGTGGGGGATGATAAGAATGTTTCAGTGTTGATGTCCTGTAGGTGGGATGGTAGTGGAGATTGAGTAGGTGTTGGCAGATGTGTTGATGAAGAGATTGAGAGGGCTGGTGGTTGCAGAGGAGGAGCTGATGATGGCTGGGGAGATGGAGGAGTTATTGTTGGAAGAGATTTTGTTGAGGAGGGAGGAACTTCTTTAACACTAGGGTGGGGAGTGGCTGTTACAACCCTGGTGCCCTCAGAAGGCCTGGAGGAGGAGGAAGCCTTGGATGTCTTTGTAGTTCTCCTCTCATATCTGCCAAACAGGGCAGAGGTTAGCCTTTTGGAGGCATTTATGAATACTGTTGTGGAAACCAGATGTTCAGATGCCTTGTCTTGCAGAAATATCCCCAAAACCCGTCCAAAACAGACCTCTTTCTTATTATTCTTCTTTTTAATCAGGTCAAACAATAACTTGCCCCAGCTTACACCTTTCTTTTCAACCAAGGAACCCATCACCAAGAACTGGTGCCTGGTGATGTAGTCATATGCTGTATGTTTGCCTAGCAGCACCTTCCTGACTACATCTGCTAAGAACTTGTACTCAGCAGACAAGTTCTTCTTCAGCAGCTTGTTTGGGTTATCTCCAGAATGACCCATTTTGATCAGCATGTTATTATATTCCTCATTGTCCATTTCTATTTCTTCATAACCATTTAGTAAACTGAAAATTTCGGTTAATATAGTAGGGGAAAGGGAAACTAGATTACCAGAAATTGTTCCCGTCATATTATCTTCAGATTTTGAGGATGTAAAGACCCATTCCTTTTTTGCAGTCATTGCAATCTTGATGCAACGGGTCATGAACTACTTCAGATTTTGATCTTCACATAACTTCATAATTTCCATATAGATTGGGTCAGTATGCTGAAATGAGTCGAAATCAATAGCAAAACCCATATCAAATTTCATTGCGGAAAGAGCGCTCACCGGAATCGCCATGAGTGCACCTGCGAGGGAAAAACAAAGATCAAGTGCAAGGGAACTGAAAGCGTGGAACAGAGATGGAAGAAAACCTAGATATAAGGTTTTCAGAATATGAACCGGCAGACTCCGTTCAACGAAAAAGAAAAGAACTTCGATCTGAGTTCGACAAAGTATTTTAATAGAAAATGAGTTCGTCGATCTCAGTCTAAAGAAGACGAATAAATCGTCGATCTCAGTTCGACGATAAATTCACTGAAGTAGGGATCGTCGATCTCCGTTCGACGAAAACTGTTTCACTAAGAAGTGATCGTCGAACTCCGTTCGACGAACTCTTCACGAGGAGTTCATAGATCGTCGATCTCCGTTTGACGAACTGTCAACAAATCGTCGACCACAGACAAAATTTAAATTATCTCATCTCTATTGATCATTCCTTACTGATTTAAGAAAAACAGATGCTTCTTCTCATCCATTGGCATGGTGAAGATGTCTGCCCTTTGTAAATCAGTGGAAATAAAGAAAAGATTAATTTTTTTTGTCTACACAATCTCTAATGAAATGATGTCTTATTTCTATATGCTTGGTCCTACTATGATGCACTAGATTTTGTGCTATGGATATGACACTGGTACTATCACAATATATAGTTGAATTATTTAAGTTGTATCCATAATCCAGTAGTTGGTTTTGTATCCAAAAACTTGTGAGCAACAACTACCAGCAACTATATATTCTGCTTCTGCAGTTGATGTGGACACAAAGGTTTGCTTTTTATAGAACCAGGATACTAACCTATCACCAAGGAACTGGAATGTTCATGTTGTGCTTTTTCTGTCCACTCTACATCTATCATAGTCAGCATCTGAAAATACAGTTAAGTCAAATTCTGACTCTGATGGATATAGAAGTCATAGATTTTGACAACCCTTTATATATCTCAAAATCCTTTTTAGTAAAATATAGTGAGATTCTTTATGGTTCACTTGGAACCTAGCACAAATGCATGTAGCAAACATGATGTCTAGCCTACTTGCTGTGAGATATAATAAGGACCCAACAATGGCCCTATACAACTTCTGATCTGTAGATTTTCCATGCTCATCAGAATCTATCACAATATTTACAGTCGTGGGTGTCTTCATTGCTGAGGCATCACACATCCCAAATCTTTTAAAAAGCTCCTTAGCATATTTAGATTGGGAGATGAAGATACCATCAGATGATTGTTTCACTTGGAGACCAAGAAAATATGAAAGTTCACCCATGCTACTCATCTCAAACTTTGAATGCATAAGGTTAGGGAACCTTTTGCATAATTTGGGTTCAGTTGAGCCAAAGATAATATCATCTACATAAATTTAAACCAATAAGATTTTATCTTTATGATGCTTAATAAAAAGAGTCCTATCTATAATGCCTCTAGAAAATTTATGTTCTAACAAGAAGCTAGCTAAGGTCTCATACCAAGCTTTTGAAGTTTGCTTTAAACCATAGAGAGCTTTATGCAATCTAAAGACATAAGAGGGATAGGTTGGAGAGATAAAACCCGGAGGGTGTTCCACATATAATTCTTCTTTGAGTTCTCCATTTAGAAAAGCACTTTTAACATCCATTTGATAGACTTTGAACTTTTTGAATGCAGCATATGCAAGAAAGATTCTTATAGCCTCAAGTCTTGCAATAGGAGCAAATGTCTGATCATAGTCAATGCCTTCCTCTTGCCTATAGCCTTGAGCCACTAGACTTGCCTTGTTCCTCATAATGTTGCCTTCTACATCCAACTTGTTTCTGAACACCCATTTGGTTCTAATGACTGTGTAGTCTTTGGGTCTAGGAACCAATTCCCAAACTCTTCATCTTTAAAATTGATTGAGCTCCTCTTGCATTGCAATGATCCAGTGGGGATCTTGCTCAACATCTTTAATGGATTGGGGCTCAAGTTGAGAGAGGAAACAAGCAAATATCAAGTCAGGGTTGAGTTGATGCCTTGTTGGCACACCAGCTGAAATGTCTCCAATCACTTGAGATCTAGGATGATCTCTATTTATGACAAAATGTAACACCCCCTATCCGCCGCATAGCATATAGCAGTAGGTCCGGCCGGGGCCCGACGCCATATAACATAGACAGACCAGGTGGTTACTCAATGGAAACCATCCAACCAATCCAACATCCTACACAGAGCATTCTAGCGGAAGCAATAATTTTAGCTGCAATAAGAAAGAACCCAACACTAGCATGAATGTCGACTAATACGCCAAAAGGAATGAAGTACAAATACACAAGTATTGGCCTTAAGACCTTACAATTGTTCTCCTCATATTACATGTTTTCCAAACCTCGGCACGCAGGCCGGACATACATGAATAAAAGAAAACACTCAAAAATTAGGCCTTCGAGGGCCGGCTCAGCAACTTGGGCTTTAGCCCGCTATTTACCGCTCGGCTCCGCAGCACCGGCAAGCACAATCCACCGCAACAGTGGCAAACCAAAGCAACCGTCAGCCATGGTGAACAAATTATAACGATCCCGCCCCCAATTCGGGGTGGCGATGCTCGTTCCCTGCACTTTATTAGCACAACCAAGTAGTATATAAGTACATTGCATCACAGGCGTTGGCATGCACGACCAAGCGCCCCGTGCTCACAGGGCACATTCTCGGTGATCATTGTCTAAGCCTGCAGACTCACCACTGTCCTCGGGATGGCAATCTCTCGTGAGCATTTGGTCTTTCTGGCCACTGCCTAAGACCCTCCATCTATTCCAACGGTAAATGCCAAGTCACATTAGGTCTCTTTAACCGAACGACATAGAGCAGGTACGCTTCCGCCTGACCCGTTGCTGACACCGCAATGTTAATTTAAAAACATATGCGCAGGTCAAACTTTCCCAAGTCCTAAATCATTTACATTCATCACATTACCCAGTTATGTTCAAGTTGGCTCCCAGGCCCACATGATGGCAGAACCATGCGTCCGCCCAGTTTTCCGGGTGCACCTTGGAGTTAATCCCCAAGGCTCCCTGTTGTAATCTACCTTGTAGAAAACCCAAAAAACAAACATTCGCACGGAGTCTTCTCCGGCCACTTATGCAATGCAACATCACCAATCCAGACCAACTTGTCCGGGTAGTCTTCATACATCATGCCTACATCCGTTCTCGATTACAGACTCTACATTTACACAATGGGGACTATTCATGTCTACCCGAAGGAACACCTCAAACTCACCGCAATCTCGCGATAGCGGGCTTCCCTATGCAAAAGAAGTAGAGCTTCACATGCTCAAGTAGAGAATCATTACCCTAGCATTCTTCCTTGGCGCCATGGAAATGTAAGCGGATGAAAAGCACCGCACACTCCTTGCCTCCGTAGATCCGAAGTCGGTTCGCGATTTGGAGCTCCGAAGCTCCGCCGGTGACCGGATCTAGGCTTCTTCTTCCTCCTTTGCTCTCCACTCTCTCTAGACTTAGAAAGAGAACCACTCAAGTGAAATGAGGGTTTCAAAGGCCCAATCCCGGGTATATCCCAGTAGGAACAACCCCCAACCATCAGATCCAAAAAATAAGGAAACGAATGGCTACGATTCGTAGCTGAAAAGTAAAATCTGGGCCGAACATGACCTGCAACAAGCCCGTGTCCAGGGCCGTGGCCCTCATTCGCCGTCAAAATCAACGCGTTACGAAAATTACACGGGTCCCGACATGCCCGTGTTTAACCTGACACGCCCGTGTTCAAACTGACACGGCCGTGTGGTTGGCCGTATGCCCCCATCGACACAGCCCAGAAAACAACCCGAGACTCACACAGGTCTTAGATACGCCCGTGTCCTATTTGACACGCCCATGTCAAATCCGAACACACCTGGGCTCCAGGCCATGTTCACTGTCTCGACACTTCGTCGAGTACAGTTCGTCGACCACTCGACACGGCCTTGGACACGCCCATGTCCTAGGCCATGTTCCGTGTCTCGACACAACGTCGAGCTAAAATCATCAACTTCCCTGGCAGATCGTCGACACGAGCTCAACATGCCCTGAGACATGCCCGTGTCTCAGGCCGTGTTCGCTGCTCGACGACCGTCGACTCCAAAAATTCGTCGACCTCATGGCCAAATCGTCGACTCGAGCCTGACATGCCCTGGGACACGCCCGTGTCCCAGACCGCGTGCCTCCTGCCAAATTCCAGATTTGGCCCAAAACGCCTCCCGTCGCTCTTTTTAGTTTCGGGGCGTTACAACTCTCCCCCTCTTAAAATAATTTCGTCCTCAAAATTACATAAAGGAAAGAAACATTAAACTTAAATGGTACCTGAGTGAAACAACTCCGGGTACTCCTCAAGCATAATCTGCTCTCGCTCCCAAGAGAGCTCCTCTCGATCGTAATTGTCCCAACGGACCTTGACCATCCTGATCAATTATTGCATAGCCGCTTGACTTCCGAGTCTTCAATACGTACGGGCTTGACCTTCGTCGTCAACCCACTATCAACCGGCACTTGATCAACCGCGATCACTTGCGTAGGCTCTTGCACCGCCTTCCATAGCACCGATATATGGAATACATCATGTAGACTACGAAGCTCCACAGACAGCTTCAACTGGTACGCTGCTTCACCAATCCGCTCCAGAAACTCAAATGGTCCAACGTACCTCGGGCTTAGCTTCTTCAAGCGCCGCACCCACGAGATACCCTTCAACGGCTTGATATTCAAGTACACCCAATCGCCAACAGCGAACTCCACATTCCTGTGCTTGGCATTATAGTACTTAGCCTAGTGGTCCTGAGCGATTAGCAACCTCTCCCGAATGGTTCTTACCAAAGAAGTAGCATCCTCCACCTCTAATCGCTCATACAACTTTGATTCACCCGTTTCCAACCAGGACAACGACGTGCGACATTTTCTACCATAAAGGGCCTCGAAGGGCGCCATTTGAATGGTCGCCTGGTAGCTAATGTTGTAAGAGAATTCCACCAAGTATAGACGATCTTCCCATTGCTTTCCAAAGTCAAGGACACACATGCGAAGCATGTCTTCCATTGTCCTATTGACCCTCTCGATATGCCCATCCATTTGCGGATGAAAGGCTGTGCTAAAACTCAGCTTTGTTCCCAACATCTGCTGCACCAGCCTCCAATCATTGGACGTGAACCGCCCCTCTCGGTCACTCACGATGCTGCGGGACACACCATGAAGCTGTACAATATTATCCACATATAACTTTGCCAATTTCTCAACCGGATCATCCTTCCTATACGGAATGAAATGTGACACCTTCGTTAGACGATCTACGACCACCCAAATGGCACCGTTGCCCTTTTGCGATCTTGGAAACTCGTGCACAAAGTCCATAGTAATGTCGTCGAACTTCCACTCCGGAATAGGCAAGGATTTCAAGAATCCTCCCGGCTTTTGGCATTCCGCCTTCACCAAGATGCAAGTTTGACACTTCACCACATAGAGCGCCATATCCTTTTTCAGTCCTGGCCACCAGAACAATTTCTTAACATCGCGGTACATCTTCGTGCTCCCCGGGTGAATTGAGTACTTGGTATGATGCGCCTCATACAACAATTCCAACCGCAAATTGCCCACGCTTGGGACGCACAAACGACCGTCTTTCCAAAGTAATCCATCCTCCACAACGAATTGGGAATTTGACACATCCAGAGCCTCTATCATGAGTTACTTCATGTGGACATCCATATCTAACGCCTGCCGAATCCGATCAGCCAGGTCATATTGGACTTCAGTCCAATTCAATACTGCTTCCTCACTTGATTGCTTATCAACGCAAAAGATCTCCAACGCCTCTAACTCCCGAACCAATCACTCGTTATGGACCGATAAACAATTGGCTTGAGATGGGGCCCGGCGACTCAACGCGTCTGCAACCACATTACCTTTACTAGGCATGTAGTGGATCTTGAATGTATAGTCCCCCAGGAACTCCATCCACCTACGCTGCCGCATGTCTCGATCTTTCTAATCAATCAAATACTTCAGGCTCTTGTGATTGGTGTAGATATCAATCTTCACGCCGTACAAATAATGTCTCCACAGCTTCAAGGTAAAAATCACAGCCGCTAACTCCAAGTCATGGACCGGATAGTTCCTCTTGTGCACCTTCAACTGTCTCGAGCCATATGCTATAACGCTTCCAAGCTGTAACAGCACACAACCCAAACCACTGCCCGAAGAATCGCTATAAATCTCATAACCTTCGGTCCCACTCGGCGAACTCAACACAGGCGCCGTGGTCAACCGACATTTCAACTCCTCAAAAGCTCGCGCGCACTCCGGCATCCAAACAAACTTCTGCTACTTCCTCATCAAAGTAGTGAGAGGTAACGCTATCCGCGAGAAGTTCTCTACGAAGCGCCTATAATAGCCGGCAAGCCCCAAAAAGCTCCGGACTTTCTCTACCGTAGAAAGTTCAGGCCACTCTCGTATCGTAACAATCTTCGCCGGATCCACTGCAATACCTTCCCCACTCACTATATGACCGAGGAACGCCACTGCGGATAACCAAAACTCGCACTTCGAGAACTTGGCGCACAATTGATTCTTCCTTAGCGTCTCCAAAACCAAATGAAGATGCCTGAAGTGATCTTCCTCACTCTGCGAGTACACCAAAATATTGTCGATAAAGATGATCACAAAATGTTCCAAGTACTCCCTGAAGGACCTATTTATCAAATCCATGAACACTGACGGCGCATTCGTCAACCCAAAAGGCATGACCGTAAACTCGTAATGCCCGTATCTTGTATTGAACGCTGTCTTAGGGATATCACACTCCCTTATCCTCAGCTGATAGTAACCAGAATTGAGATCCAACTTCGAGTACACCGTCGACCCGACCAACTGATCAAAATGATCATCGATCCTTGGGATTAGGTACTTGTTCTTTTCCGTTAGCTTGTTTAACTCCCGATAATCAGTACAAAGTCTCAAGCTCCCGTCCTTCTTCTTTACAAGGAGGACCGGTGCGCTCCAAGGTGACGAACTTGGACGCACAAACCCTTGCTCCAACAACTCTTGAAGTTGCACTTTCAGCTCCGCCATTTCCTTAGGTGCTAGCCGATACGGAGATCATGACATAGGCTTCTCACCTGGCACTAGCTCAATAGTGAAATCTATCTCCCGTTGAGGTGGGGCTCCAGGAAGATCTGCGGGGAACACATCTAAAAGATATGGTACCTAAACTCCTAGAGGGGGGGGTGAATAGGTGACCTAATCCTTTTCTAACTTTGTTGGCAGCCAAACAGTTATATCACAGATTTCTAACTACTTTTGCACAGCAAACAGCAATAACAAAACATACACAGCTAATCCACAGCACAATCACAGCACATCACACAGTGTTTTATAGTGGTTCCCCAAGATATGGGTACATCCACTTTCCCCCTCCGCCTATCTAGCAACGTACTAGATTCGGCCAAACTTCTCCACTGTCTCAGAACCCAAATTGGTTCCTACACCTCAGGCCCAAAGCCTTACAACTCAGCTTTATCCCAAAGCCTACACTCAGCCACAAGGCCTACACTCAGCCAACCAAGGCCTACACTCAGCCAACACGGCCTACACTCAGAGATCTCTATCTCCTACACTCAGGCTAACAAGCCCTACCCTCAGCCTTTATAAATACAGGCTTACAATTCACTCAGATCCAATGGATCCTACAAGTTAAAAATATAATACAAATAATAACTCTACAACTCAGAATTAAAGGAGGGGAGTTGAGAGATTCTTGATGAGTTCTTGGAAGAACTCAGCTGGATTCACCCTGACTTAGCTTTCTTCAAAGCTTCTTGAGTAGAACTGAATAAGACTGAATCCTCTGCAGTTGTTCCTTGACCTCTGCCACTTAAGATCCAGACTGAATCTGAATCCTTCTTCTCAGCCTAGTTTCAAAGGCTGATTTCTTGGATGGAGCCCTCTCTCTCTCCAACTTCTTAGATCTGCACTTGAACTGCTAGATCTTCTTGTGTTGATTCTCTTTGTACCACTATAATTACTTCAGCAATAATCTGATCAACAACTTCAGCAACTTTCAACAACTTTGAACAACAGTTTCTGTAAACTGTAGGTGCCTATTTATAGGCTTTCTTCATGGTAACCGGCTGGACCGGTTCATAACTGACTTCTGGCATCTCTGACAGTTGCTGTAGACCGGCTGGAACGGCAGCTGTCAAGTCATCCAGTCACTTCTTGAAAATCTCTAACTGTCTGTAAGTGTCGAGACTTTCTGTCTTTAAGTGTCGACACTTATAGTCCAAGTGTCGACACATGTTGTGTAAGTGTCGACACAAGTCTACAAGGTGTCGACACAACTCCTTGTATGTCTCGACACAGATTCTTCTGCATGTGTCGACACTGAAATTGAGTGTCGACACAAGTACTTGTTCTTCTAGCTTTTGATGAATTCTTCTATGTGTCGACACATCTCCTTTGTGTCGACACTTCTTCTTGTGTTGAATCTGTCAAGTGTCGACACTGCTTCTTGGTGTCGATACATAGTCTTCTATGTTGAATCTTGCTGAGTGTCGACACAGCTCCTTGTGTCGACACACCTTCTTGTTGTTGAGACTTCAGCTGAGTGTCGACACATTCCCTTAGTGTCGACACTTGTACTTAGAATATTTTGTTGATAATTCTTTTCTTTGCTAAGTGTCGACACAGCTCCTTGTGTCGACACTTTCTTCAAGTGTTGAGTCTTCAGCTGTGTGTCGACACATTGTTCTGGGTGTCGACACATACTTCAAATGTTGACTCTTCTGTTGAGTGTCGACACATTGTGTTGAGTGTCGACACTTACTTCAAGTGCTGGCACTTCTGTTGAGTGTCGACACATTGTGTTGAGTGTCGACACTTACTTCAAGTGCTGACTCTTCTGCATAGTGTCGACTCATTGTGTTGAGTGTCGACACTTGTACTTAGACTCTGCAGACTTTTGCTGAGTGTCGACACAGCTCCAAGTGTCGACACTTTCTGGTGTAGACACAGCTTCACTGGGTGTCGACACACCTCCTTGTGTCGACACTTTCTGTCTGCACTTTTCTTCACTGAGTGTCGACACAGCTCCAAGTGTCGACACTTTCTGTCTGGTGTCGACTCTGCATCCCAGGTGTCGACACAATGACTCCAAGTGTCGACACTGCTTGTCTGGGTGTCGACACAAGCTTTCTTAAGTGTCGACACTTTCCCTCTGGGTGTCGACACATGGACTTAGAAACTTTTTTTTGCTTCAGTCCAGTGATTTCTTAACCTGCACAAGTAACTCAAACATACATCAAATACATTATGATGTATATCATTGAGTTGGGTGAGGCTTCTTCAAATCAGGTACATTTGACCAATGTACCCAACAACATCAGGGTACTCAGCTACCACTAAAATACTATCCAACGTAGGCTTTGGCTTTGCAACCTCCACTAGTGTAAAGAACAGCTCTACACCAGCACGAACTGCCTTCACCACCTAAAGAGCAGACATCAACGTCTTGCTCGACCCTTTAAAGCCCGTAAAAATTATCTCATGACTTGCTCCCAACTTGACTTCCTTGCGACCGCAATTAATAAAGGCTTGCTGCTCCGAGAGCCAGTCCATGCCAAATATAATGTCGAACTCCACCAACGGTAGTAACGACGCCTGCAGATCGAACTCTTGATTCACAATGCGAATCTTAACACCGCAGATTTTATCCACGCGCATCGAACACCCATTCGGTAACAAAACATCCAACTTGTCCTAAGCCATCGAAGAAGGTACTCCGATGCGCGATATGAATTCTTCGGAGAAGAAGGAGTGTGAAGCTCCCGTATCAAAGAGTTCTCTCGCTGGAAACTCACAAATCAAAACAAATCCTAAACAAGCAGTGGTAAGGTAACATACGCATAACAAGTATTTAAAGAAACTTAACTTACTACAAATTAAACCGTACCTGTTACCACATCCGCTTGTTTGATGGCTTCCTGTTGGCCAAGATTATAAACCCTTGGTTGAGCCGGAGCATAATGGGACGCGGTTGACTCCACCGCCTTGCCCTTCTATTCATAAGTTGCTCCCGGCTTCCTCTCGGACTTGGGACGTCCGCTCCAAAAGTCACGGGCAAAGTGCCCCGGCTTCCCACAAGTAAAGCATGCACCCGGAGTCCGACCCGTAGTCGCCCCAGAAGCACTGGAAGAAGGAGCTGGACCCGAAGTCCTAGCCTTCTTAAAGAACCTTTGATAGCCGGACTTTGAAGTAGTCGGCACTTTGAACCCAGACTTCTTATCACCAAGGATTTTCTTCACTTGGACATTCTTCATGTCCTTCTCCATGGACAGGGCCGTATTGACCAAGGTCAAGAAACCCTGCATCATCGGCCTCGAGAGTAGTAGCCTCAAGTCATCTCTTAGACCTTCATAAAAATGGTTGGTCTTACGCTCCTCATCCGCAATGGTGGAGCTAGCATACCGACACAACCGAGTAAACTCGTGGAGATACTCATCCACGCTACTCTCTCCTTGTACCAACCTCTGTAACTTATTATCCAAAGCTATCCTCTGAGTAGAAGGGAGGTACCAAGACAAGAATAGTCTCGAGAACTCCTCCATCGAGACGTCTGTAAGTTGCCTTCCTATCAATAGATGCAGCTCCAAACCTCGCACCACAGCCTAGCGTCTCCATCCAACAGGAACGTGGCTATTGTGGTCATCTGCCACTCCTCTGTCTCCGTCACTGTCAAGACTCTCTTCACACGGGAGAGTCAGTCTTCAGCTTGAGATGGGGTTCCCAACCCCGAGAATACTGGAGGATTAAAGCTCATGACAAGTTTGAACTGTCTCTCAGTTGCCCTCCTTGGCACCAACAACTCCACTACTACCTGCTCCACTCTTCTCGGCTCAACCTCTGGAAGAGGTACCTGCTCCATCGCAGGTGCGGGCTGCTGCATTTGCCTTGCATGCTGCACATTAATCATGGCAAACACTGCTTCGACCACCAATCGTATGGTCTCAGCCGATGGAGATGTTGCCAGAGCATCATTTGGTGCACTAATAGCCTCAGAAACTCGGCGTTCCGACGACCCAGCACCGCTTCTGGTCACCTATAGTGGTACAAAACACCGTTAAGCGACCAAACAAAATTGCAAAATGCAATTATAGGAACACACAGGTTCCTCAAACACATGTTTTTCATTCCTAAGTGGACATTCATGGGTTCTTTTGTCGTTATAACGATGACGCACACACATATGCTCACCACCGCTTAAAATAATTCGCCCACGAATTCATTTTAAGCCTGACCGAAACCAGTAGTCTGATACCAAATTGTAACACCCCCTATCCATCGCATAGCATATAGCAGTAGGTCCGGCAGGGGCCCGACGCCATATACCACAGACAGACTGGGTGGTTACTCAATGGAAACCATCCAACCAATCCAACGTCCTACACAGAGCATTCTAGCGGAAGCAATAATTTTAGTTGCAATAAGAAAGAACCCAACACTAGCATGAATGTCCACTAATACGCCAAAAGGAATGAAGTACAAATAAACAAGTATTGGCCTTAAGGCCTTACAATTATTCTCCTCATATTACATGTTTTCCAAATCTCGGAACGCAGGCCTGCCATACATGAATAAAAGAAAACACTCAAAAATTAGGCCTTCGAGGGTCGGCTCAACAACTTGGGCTTTAGCCCGCTATTTACCGCTCAGCTCCGCAGCACCTGCAAGCACAATCCACCGCAACAGTGTCAAACTAAAGCAAGGGTCAGCCATGCTGACCAAATTATAATGATCCCGCAACCAATTCGGGGCGACGATGCTCCTTCCCTGTACTTTATTAGCACAACCAAGCAATATATAAGTACATTGCATCACAGGCGTTGGCACGCACAGCCACAAGCCACGTGCTCTCAGGGCACATTCTCGGTGAACATAGTCTAAGCCCGCCGACTCACCACCGTCCCTAGGATGGCAATCTCTCGTGATCATTTGGTCTTTCTGGCCACTGCCTAAGACCCTCTATCTATGCCAACGGTAAGTTCCAAGTCACATTAAGTCTCTTTAACTGAACGACATAGAGCAGGTACGGTTCCTCCTGACCCATTGCTCACACCGCAACGTTAATTTAAAAACATATGCGCGTGTCAAACTTTCCCAAGTCCCAAATTGTTTACATTCATCACGTAACCCAGTTATGTTCAAGTTGGCTCCCAGGCCCACATGATGGCAGAACTACGCGTCTACCCAGTTTTTGGGGTGTACCTTGGAGTTAATCCCCAAGGCTCCCTGTTGCAATCTACCTCGTAGAAAACCCGAAAAACAAACATTCGCACGGAGTCTTCTCCGACCACTTATGCAATGCAACATCACTGATCCAGACCAACTTGTCCGGGTAGGCTTCACACATCATGCCTATATCCATTCTCGATTACGGACTCTATATGTACACAACGGGGACTATTCATGTCTACCCGAAGGAACGCCTCAAACTCAGCGCAAACTCGCGAGATCGGGCTTCCCTATGCAAAATAAGTAGAGCTTCACATGCTCAAGTAGAGAATCGTTACGCTAGCATTCTTCCTTGGCGCCATGGAAATGTTAGTGGATGAAAAGCACCGCACTCTCCTTGCCTCCGTAGATCCGAAGTCGGTTCGCCATTTGGAGCTCCGAAGCTCCGCCGGTGACCGGATCTAGGCTTCTTCTTCCTCCTTTGCTCTCCCCTCTCTCTAGACTTAGAATGAGAACCACTCAAGTGAAATGAGGGTTTCAAAGGCCCAATCCCGTGTATATCCCAGTAGGAAAAACCCCCAACCGTCGAATCCCAAAATAAGGAAACGAATGGCTACGATTCGTAGCTGAAAAGTAAAACCTGGGCCGAACACGGCCTGCGACACGCCCGTGTACAGGGACGTGTCCCTCATTCGCCGTCAAAATCAACGCGTTACGAAAATTACACGGGTCCCGACACACCCTTGTTTAACCTGACATGCCCGTGTTCAAACTGACACGGCCGTGTGGTTGTCCGTGTGCCCCCATCGACACAGCCTCGAAAACAACCCGAGACTCACATGGGTCTTAGACACGCCCGTGTCCTATTTGACATGCCCGTGTCAAACCCGAACACGCATGGGCTCCAACCGTGTTCACTGTCTCGACACTTCGTTGAGTGTAGTTCTTCGACCACCCGACACGGCCTTGGACACGCCCGTGTCCTAGGTCTTGTTCCGTGTCCGACACAATGTCGAGTGAAAATCATCGACTTCCCTAGCAGATCATCGACACGAGCTCGACACGCCCTAAGACACACCCGTGTCTCAGGCCGTGTTCACTGCTCGACGATTGTCGACTCCAAAAATTCGTCAAACTCAGGGCCAAATCATCGACTCGAGCCTGACACGCCCTAGGACACGCCCGTGTCCCAGGCCGTGTACCCCCTGCCAAATTCAAGATTTGGCCCTAAATGTCTCCCATCGCTCTTTTGAGTTTCGGGGCGTTACACAAAATCAGTGGGAGGAGCTGGTTGGGCAACAACTTGGGGAATAAATTCCTCTTATGAAATTTCATTAGCTGTTGGAAAGGGTTCAGTCGCCTATATACGTTCTTCTTCACTTTCTTCTTCAACTTGTGGAGAGGGATGTATTGGAACCTCTTGGGTGAGGCTTAAATCATCCACTCTCTCACACAAGTGAGGTACCTGCAAAGTGCTATTGGTAGAAATTTCTTTCTCCTTATAAGACATGTTAGCTTCATCAAAAGTCACATGAACAGATTCCTCAATTTTTAAAGTAGATTTATTAAACATGCTTTGCTGACTTGGGAATATCCTAGAAATATTCCCTCTGCAGTCTTAGCTTCAAACTTTATAATATATTTCTTGTCAGTGTTATGAATATAGCATATACAACCAAATATTTTAAAATAGGTGATTTTAGATTTCTTTCTTTTAAGCAATTCATAGGGAGTCTTATTCTTAAGTTTATGTATTAGGCTTCTGTTCAGTACATAGTTTGTTGTGCTCACAACATCTGCATAAAAGGATAGGGGCATGTAAGCATCTGCAAGTAATGTGCTTGCAGCTTCAATTGGGATTCTATTTTTCCTTTCAGCTACCCCATTTTGTTGAGAAGTTCTAGGAGCAGAGAAGCAATGCCTGATACCTTCCTTGTCACAGAACTCATGCATAAGAAGAGACTCAAACTCAGTACCATGATCACTTCTGATCAATGCCACTTGAGTAGAGTACTAAATCTGTATGGACTTGAGAAAATCTGTAAGAACCTTGAATGTATCTGACTTAGATCTCAGAAAGAACAACCAAGTGAATCTTGAGAAGTCATCTACAACAACTAGAGTATAAGATTTTCCTCCTAGACTTTGTACAACAATAGTGCCAAAAATGTCCATGTGTAGCAAGTACAAGATCCTAGGTGAATCACTCTTATTAACTAATTTAAAGCTAGATTTAGTTTGCTTGCCTAATTGGCAAGCCCTGCAGAGGCCTTCCTTCTTGTAGGGACTAGAAGGCAATCCTCTAATAAGGTTGTCTTTAGATAACCTAGCAATGTTTTTTATATTAACATGTCCTAATCTTTTGTTCCATAAATCATTCAAGATTAAATAAACAAATATCTGGTATTGCAGATTAAAAATTAACTACATATATGTTGCCTTGTCTATTTCCAATTATGACAGTTTGATTTTCTTTAGTAGAAATAATACAAGAGCTAGAGTTAAAAGATACCTGATAACCTTCATCACATAGTTGACTTATGGAGATGAGGTTATGTTTCAGTCCACTTACATATGTAACCTTTTTGAAAGTGACTGTTCCAATCTTAACTTCTCCAAAGCCTTCAGACTGGCCATAATTTGAGTCATCAAAGATCACCTTTGGTCCCAGCTTGGACTTGTAATTATTTAAACTGTCCTTGCTGCCAGTCATATGCTTGGAGCATCCACTGTCCAGATACCATTGTTGATTTAAAGCTGGACAACTCTTTACCTGCAAAGGAAAAAATTAGTGGTTCTTGACGCAGATTACCTTGGGTCCTTTATTTTTCTTATATGAAAAACTGGATATAACAGAGAATTCAGGTTGAGATTTATATCCTAAGGGATGGTATCTCTTAGGTGAAATTTCCCAATTAGCAAATGCATTAATAGGTTTTCTAGGTTGATTAAAATTTCTGTTAAAGTTATGATTTTTGTTAAGTCTGACTGGGTTCGACGAAATGTTGTAAGTTCGTTGAACGGAGTTCGACAAGATGGGATGAGATCGTCGATCTCTTCGGAGAATGAATACATTCAATTTTCTGGGCCCCAAGTTCGTCGATCACTGCTCAAAGAACCATACAAGATTCATCGATCGCAGTAAGACGAATCATTATGGCTAATGTTGGCATTCATAGATCGTCGATCGGAGTTCGACGAGCTAGCCACATTTCGTCGATCAGAGTTCGACGAAATTTGCTGAACATTGTTTTTATTTAGGTTTTCTTGTTTTTATTCTGTTGGTTTTTAGATTTAAGTAAACCTTCTGTGGGTTGCTTATTGTATATAACTTCTTTTCCTTTTTCTGGAACAAATTTTATGGGGATTGTCAGTATATTTTTCTTAAGTATGGGAGGTAAGCTTGATGAAGCAGCTAAGCTCAGCTTGCCATTCAGTCTGTCATTGACTATACTTATGATGTACATCAACTTAAGGCTTCTCCCATAGAGAGATTCCTCAAGTTGCTTGGCCTCACATAATTTTGTTTTTAGAGAAATAATTTGTTCATTTGCTAAAACTAAATAATACTTTAGCTTAGTGTTTTCAGCAAATAAATTATCAAATTCAGCTTGCCTATCTCTAAGCATTTTGATTTCTTTTTCAGATTTTATTAGGTCATTACATAAAGCTTTGAATTCATTTTTAAAAGCAATAGAATTAAAATCAAAAGAAGAGATTACCTGATCCTCTTCTGTCTCTGATTACTCTTCTGATTCCTCAGAATGACTTTCTACTTGGTCTTCAACATCAGGCCTGCTGCATGAGGCATTAATTGCCATGAGGTAGACTTCTCTTACCTTGGCTTCTTCTTCATCTTTACTGGAGCTGGAAGATGAGGTCTCTTCATCAGTATCACTCCAAGTTTCAGCAATGAAACCTTTTTCCTTTCTTTTATATTTGCTGGAGGAGTGTTTTCTTTAGTGCCTGCTTGAGTTCTTTTTGTTCTCTTTCTCTTTTCTTCTATCTCTTTTCTGAGCTTCTAGGCATTCAGGAAGAATGTGCCCAGGCTTTTTGCATCCAAAGCAGATAATATCCTTGGTAGGAGTTCTGTCATACTTAAGTTTATCATCACTCTTGGATGGTCTTCTCCTGAAGTCTTTCTTGGCCAGTTTGTAGAACCTTTTAACCAACAAACTCATCAACTCTTCATTGGCAGAAAGGGTTTCTGATTCTTCTGTTGCTTTGAAAGTAATATTTTGCTCCTTCCTTGAAGAGGTTGAGGCCTTCAATTCAGTAGCCTCGCTGGTCTTGATTAATTGCTCATAATACTTTAGCTTTCCCAGGAGAGATTCAGTGGATATCTCATTCAAACTTCTGGATTCTTTGATTGGCCAGATCCTGGAATCCCAAGTGTTGGGGAAGCACATTATGATCTTGTCATTAATCTCAGTTAAGGTGATATCTTTATCCAGGGTCTTTAGTTCATTGATGATAACATTAAGCCTATTATACATCTCAACCACTGTTTCAGATTCATCCTTCTTGAAATTCTCATATTGAGATATTAGGAGGGATCTTCTATCCTTTCTCTCATCTGCTGAGCCTGCCACCATTTGGTTTAGAGAGTCCCAGATTTCTTTGGCAGAAGTGCATTCTGCCACCTTTTGAAAAAATGTCATATGACATAGTTTGAGCCCGAATATTCATAGCTTTTGCATCAGCTATTTTGGCTTTATTCTGAGCATCAGTACACTCAGGTGGTGAAACTGCATGAGTGGTTGAAGTTGATGTGGATTTAGAAGCTGTTAGTTGAGGAGGACCTGTCAAAATTGAATTGAAAATATCCTCATCAATAGAGTTCATGTAAAGCTTGATTCTTGCCTTCCAGAGTTCAAATTTGTTCAAGTTACAGACTGGAGGTCTGTTGCTAGCATAATCTTTATTATGTGTCATTGCTATAATAATAGAAAAACTAAAGAAGAGAAAAACAATATAACAAGGATCTTGGTTCAGATGTGAATCTGTGAAACCAAAGAAAATAACCCTCTGATAGCAATTGAAGGATGGTATGAAAGATACCACCTGAGGGGTTAGACTGTTTAACTCTAGAGGGGGGATGAATAAAGTATTTTAAAATCTTATTAGATTTTTATTGTGGAATTAAAATAGTAATACTTATATGTGAAACCAGATAGTGCAGAAATAAAACTAAACTATTCAGCAAGCAGCACACAATAAAAAGTAAGAGAGCATCACAGACGACAAAATAAATTTATAGTGGTTCCCCTAAAACTTGGGTACATCCACTCTTCTACCACCCTGGTAGGAATAGACTCTGGTTTTTGATCAAGTACCCTGCCACCAATTAGGTTTTTGCTCAGCTGCCTGTCACCACAAGATTTGCTTCAGGTAGATCAGGAAACCCTTCAGACTTTTGATCAGGTGCCCAAAAACCAAATCAAGTCTTTTGATCAGGAGACTTGCAACCAAGTGTTTGATGAATTGTAAATATACGTATTTTTATGCACATTAATTTAGTCATTTTCATTTATTTTCGTCGTTTTTACTTTTTTTTGTTCAATAAAATGTTCCTATTCTTGTAAATTTGCTTCTAACTTGTTCTATTTTATTTTTCAGAAAAAGTTCAAAATCTGCCAAAATTGGGCAGTACACGCCCGTGACATATTTGTCACGCCCGTGACCAAGGCGTGACGCTCAAATTCCGTGAACTGGCAGATTTCTGAAGTAAAAAGCTCGACACGCCTGGCGACACGCCCGTGTCACCCGACACGGGGCGTGACCCAAGCCCGTGTCCTCTCCTCTCGACGAATTCCGCTCGACGATCGTCGAGTGTCGATACCAACAGTCACGCCCAGCGTCACGCCCGTGACCTGGGGCGTGACTCAATTTCCGCTCGACGATTTCGACTCGACACTTTCCACTCGACATTCGTCGAGTGTCGACACTAACTAACACGCCCAGAGTCACGCCCGTGACCTGGGGCGTGACCTTTCCATCTCGCCCGACAAGATGCTGTCGAAGACTTTCGGCGCAACCCGCCCCCGGTTCTACCTCCCCGACACGCCCAGAGTCACGCCCGTGACCTGGGGCGTGACTGCTGCGAACTCAGCCCGAAGTCAACTTTCCTGTCCAATCGCCGGCCGCCTTCATGAATAGTACTGTCACGCCCCTCCTACACGCCCGTGACCGAGGGCGTGTACTTAGAATTTTTTGCCTATAAATTGCCCAGTTCTGTAAGGTCCAAGGGTTCAGATTTTTGGGCCAATTTAGTGTCTTTTTGTGGGCTGCATCCGTGATTTCTAGTGCTATGTAAGGAGATTTCTCCCTTCTTTATTTCAAGTTTTGTTTTGCTTTAGCTTTAGCCCTTGTAATAGCTTGTAATACCTTCTTTTAATCAATAAAATGTTAAATTTTCTCTTCATATATGACTTTGGAATGAACACTTGTGCCCACTTTCCTTCTCCCTTTTATTCTTAATTTCATCTTTGTTCTTCATTTATGAAATGTGTGTGTGTGTGTATGAGTGTAATTTATTCACTTTGTTTTTTTTACTTGTTTTCATGCTTAGGTATGCTAGGTTTTCCTCTTTTTCTCCTTATCTTTTTCTTGAAAGAATTTTGATTTCATTCTTATGATTTTATAAAAGAGATTTAAAAAGTGATTTTGTTCCTTTTTTTTACTTAGTTTTCTTTTAGGATTGTAAATCCTCTTTTGTTTTTTTCATCTTCTTTTTCACCTTTTTTATCACTTTCCTAACATCATACGAATGAAAATGTTGGCATTTTAATTTTCCAAAAACTTTGGTTTTTAATTTGTTTTGAAAAACTTTTGTCTTCTAAAAATTGAAATTTCCTCTTTTTATTTGTTTTTGGCAAAACCTAAGCATGAAAAAGTTAAAATTTTAATTTTTAGGTAACTTTCATTTTGCTTTTTATTTGTGTGTGTGAGTGTATGAGCCTAAATTTCCTTTTGTTCTTCTTAATCTTCATGAAGTGTGTGTGAGTTTAGGTGTATAACTTTTATGCTTTGATTCAAATTGTGTAGAGTGTGTGAGTGTAGGTGTTAAATTTTAATGCTTTCTTTTAAATTGCTTTCTTTTAATGCTTTGTTCAAATTATGTAGAGTGTGTGAGTGTAGGTGTATAACTTTATTGCTTTCTTGAAATTCATATGGAGTGTGTGTGTTTGTGTGCATTTATTTCCGCCTACTCGTTAAGAGTTAAATGACGCATCGTTTTCATTTTCAGTCCTACTCGTTTGAGTAGGACTTGTTATTTTCTTGCTTTATTTTTCCGCCTACTCACTTGAGTTTAATGGCCGGACTTTATTTCCTGCCTACTCGTTTGAGTAGGATTTGTAATTTTTCTTTATTTTTCTGCCTACTCACTTGAGTTTAATGGACGGACCTTTTAGCCCGGTAATCGCATTTATTTTCTCCTACTCATTTGAGTAGGACTCGCTTTCATTTCAGTCCTACTCGTTTGAGTAGGACTTGCAATTTTCAGCTTTTATTTACCGCCCCCACTCGTTTGAGTGGGACTCGCAAATTTGAAAAATGCAAATTTCTTTTATGTGTAACTTAGTCCTTTTTAATTTATAATTTGGAGTGTGCGTGAGTTCTTGTTTTAGCTAGTTTTTCAGTTTTCTAAATGTTGTTATTTTTCTTGTGTCCCCTTCTTATAAACGTTTAGTGTTTAATTTCGATCTCGCGCCTCACTAAATTATAAGCCGTCCCCATACCGATGTGTGGCTAATCGCTATTAGCCTCGGCATCGAAGAGCATTGGGACATTTAAAATGATTTATAATAATTAAAGCTCTTTATTTTCATTTTAATTTAAGCACTTAAGGTTTACCCCGGGTTTACGACGCGTAGGACCACATAATCGATGTGTGGGCCCTATTTCCGTAGTCCATATGCTAGCTAGCCGAGAGGCCGTGCATATGGACCGATCACCCCTGGGTAAATAGAAGTTGCGTGCATACCCTCGAGAGAGGACAAGCGTAATTCTACCGGATTGGGTTCCCCACCCAATAGCAGGGTTCTTAGCGTAAAGCGGGCATTAAGAGGAATCCTTCGTCGGACTAACGTTCGGTCGAATAGTCTTAACGTTTAGGTGAGCGATATCCCTATAGCTAGGTGAGCTCACATTTGTGGAACCTCCACGGCCAAGTTGCCTTATTATTAATTTGAAAACTAAGTCTTTTTATTATTAAAAATTGTTTTAGTCTTAATCCGATTCGATGCCGAGCGTTAACCCTTCATCGAATATTTTCTAAATCGTTTTTTTCGCTCCTTTGCTTTTCCGTCTTTTATTAAGTAAAAAATCCACCTTTCTTTCAGTAAAATAATAGTCCTCCCGGAGGAGTAAGAGTAGTCAACACGACCCCGAGAACAATACGACCTCGGTATTCCCCCGAATATCGAGTACTACTTGCGATAGGTGCACTTGCCTACCCGAGCAAGCCCGCGGCGATCGACTCACCGAACCAACCACAGTAAGAGTCTGTTCGCGGGCCCATCAAGTTTTTGGCGCCGTTGCCGGGGAGTCTCTTTTCGAGTTGCTATTTCGAATTCCGGAGTCTATTAATTTTACTTATTTTCTAAAAAAAAAACAAAACTAAAAACTTTATTTTAAAACAAAAAAAAAAGAAGTTTATTTTGTTTTATTTTTGTTTGGGTGTATGACCCGTGGACAACCCTCAGAGTCTGAAGATTTTGACTTCGACCCTGAGATCGAACGCTCTCTTGCGCGTATTCGATCTCAATGCCGAAATCCTTCTTTAGATCCCGAGGAATCTATCAGAGAACCCACTGTTGTAGTTATGGCCTCGCCTAACCCTCCCCCGGCGGCCGAGCGTACTATGTCTTATTACGCCCGGCCTAACCTGGATGATTCTGGGTCGAGTATTGTTCGCCCTGCGGTGGCCAATAATAATTTTGAAATAAAGTCGAGTGTCATTCAAATGGTCCAAAACGCCGTGCAGTTCGATGGACTGCCGGATGAGGACCCGAATGTCCACTTGTCCAATTTCTTGGAGATATGCGACACCTTCAAGAATAATGGAGTCACTGATGACGCCATTCGTTTGCGCTTATTTCCTTTTTCCCTTAAGTCCAAAGCCAAGGCGTGGTTGAATGCCCTCCCGCGAGGATGTATCACCACGTGGGCTGAGTTGACGGAACGATTCCTAACGAAGTACTTTCCGCCCGCAAAAACTGCAAAGTTGCGGGCGGACATTTCTTCGTTTGTGCAGAACGATCCTGAGTCTCTATACGAGACTTGTGAACGGTTTAAGGAATTCCTCCGCCGTTGCCCGCACCACGCGCTGCCAACGTGGTTGCAAGTTCAAATTTTTTATAATGGGCTGAATTTTCAGACGCGTCAAATGATTGACGCGGCTGCCGGGGGTACTCTGAACAACAAAACCCCCGAGGCCGCCCAGGCTTTATTCGAAGAGATGGCTATGAACGCCTATCAATGGAATGTCCCGCGGGGACGGCCAAAGCCGGCGGCTGGTCTTTTTGAAGTGGATGCCACTGCTCTCTTGACCCTTCAAGTTGAAAGGTTAACAAAGCAGGTGGCGGAGATGTCTGCTGCCTCCTCCACTCTGCCTTGTTTTATTCACCTTAATGTCTGCGTAGCTGAAGAGTTCGTGGACTTTATGGGAAATTCGGGTTGTCCTCCCTTCAACCCCAACAACAACCCTTATAGTAATAACTATAATCCGGGTTGGAGGAATCACCCCAACCTCTCGTGGAGCAACCCGAATAATGCTCAGCGTCCCCCTATTTCTTTTGCGCCCGGATTTCTTCCTCCCCCTCCTCTTTCGAAACCCTCCCCGATGGAGGAAAATGTTTTGAAGTATATTGCGTCCAACGAGTCAAATATCCGGAACATCACCGGATCGCTAAAAACACTCGAACAACAGGTTGGACAGCTGGCAAGGATGATGTCCGAGCGCGCGCTCGGGGCACTGCCGGGAAACACGGAGCCCAATCCGCGGGAGAACGCCAACGCTATAACCCTCCGTAGCGGAAAGGAGGTGGTCGATCCAAAACGGACCGACCCTCAGGTACATATTTCACCTCCGACCCCTCTTCCCCTTTCTTCGCTTACGCCGCCTTTACCTATTATAAAAGAAAAAATTATTTTAAACAAGGCTCTTCCGTATCTGCATAAATTAGATAACGAGCGTAAGGACGCGCAATATGAAAAATTTATTTTATTATAAAAACAAATTCACATTAATGTCCCTTTTTGCGAGGCTATCTCGCAAATGCCCAAATATGCGAAATTTTTAAAAGAACTACTTTCTAATAAACGCAAATTAGAGGATATTTCGTATGTATCTCTCAACGCTGTCTGCTCGGTGGCCCTTACTAATAAATTGCCCACAAAACAAAACGACCCGGGACGGTTTTCCATCCCGTGCCTTTTTGGCGATATATTAGTAAAGTACGCCTTAGCTGATTTAGTGGCTAGCATAAATCTGATGCCATTCTCGCTCTTTTCGCGTTTAGGTTTAGGTACTCCTAGTCCTACGAATATGCGCATCCAATTAGCGGATCGCTCGGTTAAGTTCCCTATCGGGGTAGTGGAGGACGTCCTTGTCCGAGTCGACAAGTTTACCTTCCCGGTAGACTTCGTCATCTTAGATATCGAGGAGGACGCCGAGGTACCAATAATACTCGGTCGCCCTTTTCTCGCCACCTCCCGCGCACTAATAGATGTTAGTAATGGTAGTCTTCTCCTCCGAGTAGGCGATGACCAAGTTACTTTCTCTATTAATCCCTCGATGGACAATTTGTCATCGAGCGATGATTTCTGCTATTCTTTAGATACCTTTTTTGGAGATCGTTCTTCTCCCGTTTTCGAGTCCGTATTTTTAAACGACGATGTTTATGCGCTCGAAAATTTTAAATGCGATGAGGATACTTCTTTAGACTTGCCTTTCAAACCAATTGGTAAGAACGACATAGGTATTAAAACCTCCCTAGAAGAACCGCCCATCCTAGACCTCAAACCCTTACCCGCATCACTCAAATACGCATTTTTGGGAAAAGGCGATACGCTTCCCGTTATCATTTCTTCGGACTTGAGTGATTCGGAGACTTCCGATTTATTGGAAGTTTTATTTAAACATCGCCACGCAATTGCGTGGCAAATCTCTGACTTAAAGGGGATTAGCCCCTCCTTTTGCACCCATAAGATTTTCCTTAATGATAATTGCCGCAAAACAATTCAGCCGCAGCGTCGTCTTAACCCAAACATGAAAGACGTCGTTAAAGCCGAAATCATTAAGTTATTAGATGCGGGGATTATCTACCCTATTTCGGACAGTGCATGGGTTAGTCCCGTGCATGTCGTACCCAAGAAGGGCGGTCTTACTGTAGTGGCGAACGAGCATAACGAGCTTGTCCCAACTCATACTGTTACGGGTTGGCGAGTGTGCATCGATTATAGAAAACTTAATGACGCCTCCCGCAAGGACCATTTCCCTCTGCCATTTCTAGACCAGATTTTAGAGCGTTTATCCGGTCATCCGTATTATTGTTTTCTTGATGGTTTATCGGGGTTTTTCCAAATCCCCATTTCCCCTGATGATCAAGAGAAAACAACTTTTACTTGCCCGTTTGGCACCTTCGCATATCGAAGAATGCCATTTGGACTCTGCAACGCGCCAGCTACATTCCAAAGATGTATGCTAGCGATCTTTGGCGAGCTCGTAGAAGACATTATGGAAGTCTTTATGGATGACTTTTCTGTTTTCGGACGCTCTTTTCCCGATTGCCTTAACAATTTAGATCGTGTCCTTCAACGGTGCGAGGACACAAGCCTTGTTTTAAATTGGGAAAAATGCAACTTTATGGTTCGAGGAGGTTTGGTCCTCGGCCATATGATTTTGTCTAAGGGGATAGAGGTGGATAAGGCCAAGATAGAAATTATAGAAAAACTTCCGCATCCAACAAACGTAAAATCTATTAGGAGTTTCTTAGGCCATGCGGGCTTTTATCGACGCTTCATTCAAGACTTTTCAAAAATAACCAAGCCGCTTACTCACCTCTTGGAAAAGGAATCACGTTTCATCTTTAGTAGCGAATGCGAGTCCGTCAGCTTATCTCTTCACCAATTTTAGTGGCCCCTAATTGGTCCCTTCCGTTCGAAATAATGTGCGACGCTAGTGATATTGCCTTAGGTGCCGTTCTTGGCCAACGCGTAGAAAAACATTTTCATCCTATTTATTACGCTAGCAAGACGCTCACTTCCGCACAAGTAAATTACACGACAACGGAAAAGGAACTCTTAGCCGTCGTTTTCACTTTCGATAAGTTTCGCTCGTATATAACGTTATCTAAAGTTATCGTTTTTACCGATCACTCCGCGCTTAAATATTTATTAGCTAAAAATGATGCGAAGCCCCGCCTTCTTCGATGGATTCTCCTCCTACAAGAGTTTGATTTGGAGATCCGAGATAAGCGGGGAGCGGAAAATCTAGCGGCGGACCACCTCTCCCGTTTAGAAAATCCGGGTGCGGAAGCGCTCGTCGAATCTGAAATAAATGACAGATTCCCCGAGGAACGCCTTCTTGCCATTAATAAATCTTCGTCATCTTCGCCTTGGTTCGTAGATTTTGCAAATTTTTTAGTAGCGCGGGTCCTTCCAAAAGAATTTTCCAGTCATCAAAAGAAGAAATTCTTTTCTGACTTGAAAAATTTCTTTTGGGAGGACCCATTTCTTTTTCGTATCTGCGCGGACCAAGCGGTCTGAAGATGCGTTGCGGGTGTGGAGTGCTTACAAATTCTTAAGCACTGCCACGAGGGTCCAGCCGGTGGGCATTATCAAGCCAACCGGACCGCTCGGAAGGCGCTAGAGGCGGGCTACTTTTCGCCCACACTCTTCAAAGACGCGCATAATTTTGTGCGCGCATGCGATAGCTGTCAGCGGTCGGGTAACATCTCTCGTCGCGACGAGATGCCCCAAAACATGTTTTTAGAATGCAAAGTCTTCGATTTGTGGGGCATAGATTTTGTTGGCCCCCTACCTCCGTCTTTCAAAAATATGTATATTTTAGTGGCGGTCGACTACGTATCGAGGTGGGCGGAAGCGCAAGCTCTCCCCACCAACGATGCGCGTGTCGTCGTTACATTTCTTAAAAAATTATTTTCTCGCTTCGGCACGCCTCGCGCAATTGTTAGTGATAGGGGAACGCATTTCTGTAACGCTCTTATGGCTAAGACGTTAGCTAAATACGGAGTCACGCACAAGCTTGCCACCCCCTACCACCCGCAAACAAGTGGCCAAGTCGAGGTAGTAAATCGAGAGATTAAGCGAATTTTAGAAAAAACCGTTTCACTAAATAGGAAAGATTGGTCTGTTAAACTCGACGATGCGTTGTGGGCGTATCAGACGGCATACAAAACCGCTATTGGATGTACGCCGTTCCGGTTAGTCTACGACAAAGCGTGCCATTCACCCGTAGAATTAGAGCATCGCGCACTTTGGGCTTTAAAACTCTTAAACCTCGACTCCAACTTAGCCGCTCAGAATAGAAAACTGCAACTAAATGAGCTCGATGAATGGCGTGCGAACGCTTACGAGAGCAATAAATTCTATAAGGAGCGCTCTAAGTTATATCACGATCGAAAAATCAAGTCCCAAAAATTATTTTCTCCGGGCGATCTTGTCCTTCTTTATAATTCACGTCTTAGGCTTTTTCCAGGTAAATTAAAATCTAGATGGTCCGGTCCCTTCCTAGTTGAAGAAGTTTTTCCATATGGAACCGTACTCATCTCCCACCCGGACAAAGGTTCATTTAAGGTAAACGGTCATCGGTTAAAGTCTTATATAGCAGGCGACCCAGTGATCGGTTTTAGCGAAACCATAACTTTCCTCCACCTAATAAACCCGCCAAAATAGTCAAGCTACACGACTATAAACAAAGCGCTCCTGGGAGGCACCCCTCGCTTATCTTTTTCGCTCTTTCCTTATTAGCTTTGCTATTTTTTTTCTAATAAACGCAGGGTTTCTGATCGGCCTCCCCCTACGCGTTTCAGGGAAGCTTCTACCCCCCTTCCCTTTCTTGTCTTTGTACATATTGTCTTTCCTTTCTGTTCCGCATACTTACGATACAACATTGGGGACAATGTTGGACTTAAGTATGGGGGTATTATCGTGCTTTACTTTTTGCACTTCAATTTTTCTGCATTTCAAAAATACAAAAAAATACATATAACAACAAAACAAAAAAAAATTTAAAAACATCTTAAAATGAAAAAAAATTTTAAATGAAAAATCCAAAAAAAAATTTCTTTTTGTTTTCGTTGAACTCTCTTTCTTTTTTTCCAAAACCTGAAAAAACAAAACAAAAATTTTTTTTATTTAGTTTCACTTTGTATATATTTTTTGTTTTTTCTCTCTCACCCTTCCTCATTCTTGTACAAACCTTTTTCTTTTTCTCCCTTATTTTTGTACATATTATGAAAATTCCTTTAAATAATACAAAAAAAAAGATAATAGTTAAAAAGAAATTTCAAAAAAATTGAGAAAAACAAAAATACAAAAAAAAAGATAATAAATGAAAAACAAAAAAAATGATAATAACAACTATAAAAATAAAAAAAAATGCTTGCAACAAATAAATTAAATATTCCATACTTAACTTTTCTGCTATCCAAAAATTCAGTTTTGAGTTTATTTATATGTGAATTTGATTAATTCTCTGTTTGCTACCCGTTTATTAATTATTGATTGAAAAATTTAAATAGCCGGGGTTAAGTTTTAAAGAATTCATTATACTTTGTTAAAACTAGCGAACTCGTTTTAGGCACTACTTCTAATTTTTCATTAATAGGAGCACGTATATTATGTTAGGAAATAACGACTATAGAATTCAATTATACTTACTTTTAGCTTTCTGAAAAAAAATTGGAACGTACAAATTATTAAGGTTGCTCTCAAAAATTTTTAGGATTACAATCTAGTTTTTCTTTCTCCCCTCACTTTTCATGACCTACTTGGCATGAAAAATTTTATCCTTAAAAGATCTTATGTCAATGGGAATAAGATTTCGTTCCGTAAACATAGGCACCCAATAATTTAAAAAGATTATATAAGGAGTAAGAGGATAAAATTCATTACTCCTACAAATATACATTGGGTTAATTTTATTCTTATGAAGTTGAAAAACAAAAATCATATTAGGAAAATAAGATTTCATTTTCCTAATAATCCAAAAGAAAAAAAAATGGAGGTTCGAGAAAAAATTACCTCACCTCAAATATCAAAACCCTCTTCATAAACCCACTACCCCCTTAGCCAATTACACGATTCTAGAATTAATTCAAAAATCTTTTTGAGAGCATAATTAGTAAATTGTATTATTTCCGGTAGCACTCGTATAAGCTAGAGTTCTTATAATTCCAAACTATTTTCGTTAATCTAACCATTACAAATGTTGTCTTCTATTTGATTACATCAAGAAGTCTTTTTGCCAAAACTTTTGCGCTATTTAAATCATCTACATAATTTTAGGACTTAACTCTTACACCCCGTATATTTATTTCGATCTCTCTTATAATTGATTAAGCGATAGCCAAAACTTATAGTTTTTTTATTCCTTATAGATTCACCTCAAACTTTTGCTCTGGAATAGCAAAAGCCTAAGTATGGGGGTATTTGATGAATTGTAAATATATGTATTTTTATGCACATTAATTTAGTCATTTTCATTTATTTTCGTCGTTTTTACTTATTTTTGTTCAATAAAATGTTCCTATTCTTGTAAATTTGCTTCTAACTTGTTCTATTTTATTTTTCAGAAAAAGTTCAAAATCTGCCAAAATTGGGCAGTACACGCCCGTGACATATTTGTCACGCCCGTGACCAAGGCGTGATGCTCAAATTTCGTGAACTGGCAGATTTCTGAAGTAAAAAGCTCGACACGCCTGGCGACATGCCCGTGTCACCCGACACGGGGCGTGACCCAAGCCCGTGTCCTCTCCTCTCGACGAATTCCGCTCGACGATCGTCGAGTGTTGACACCAACAGTCACGCCCAGCGTCACGCCCGTGACCTGGGGCGTGACTCAATTTCCGCTCGACGATTTCGACTCGACACTTTCCACTCGACATTCATCGAGTGTCGACACCAACTAACACGCCCAGAGTCACGCCCGTGACCTGGGGCGTGACCTTTCCAGCTAGACCGACAAGATGCTGCCGAAGACTTTCGGCGCAACCCGCCCCCGGTTCTACCTCCCCGACACGCCCAGAGTCATGCCCGTGACCTGGGGCGTGACTGCTGCGAACTCAGCCTGAAGTCAACTATCCTGTCCAATCGCCGTCCGCCTTCATGAATAGTACTGTCACGCCCCCCTACACGCCCGTGACCGAGGGCGTGTACTTAGAATTTTTTGCCTATAAATTGCCCAGTTCTGTAAGGTCCAAGGGTTCAGATTTTTGGGCCAATTTAGTGTCTTTTTGTGGGCTGCATCCGTGATTTCTAGTGCTATGTAAGAAGATTTTTCCCTTCTTTATTTCAAGTTTTGTTTTGCTTTAGCTTTAGCCCTTGTAATAGCTTGTAATACCTTCTTTTAATCAATAAAATGTTAAATTTTCTCTTCATATATGGCTTTGGAATGAACACTTGTGCCCACTTTCCTTCTCCCTTTTATTCTTAGTTTCATCTTTGTTCTTCATTTATGAAATGTGTGTGTGTGTGTGAGTGTAATTTATTCACTTTGTTTTTTTTTAATTGTTTTCATGCTTAGGTATGCTAGGTTTTCCTCTTTTTCTCCTTATCTTTTTCTTGAAAGAATTTTGATTTCATTCTTATGATTTTATAAAAGAGATTTTAAAAGTGATTTTGTTCCTTTTTTTTACTTAGTTTTCTTTTAGGATTGTAAAACCTCTTTTGTTCTTTTCATCTTCTTTTTCACCTTTTTTATCACTTTCATAACATCATAAGAATGAAAATGTTGGCATTTTAATTTTCCAAAAACTTTGGTTTTTAATTTGTTTTGAAAAACTTTTGTCTTCTAAAAATTGAAATTTCCTCTTTTTATTTGTTTTTGGCAAAACCTAAGCATGAAAAAGTTAAAATTTTAATTTTTAGGTAACTTTCATTTTGCTTTTTATTTGTGTGTGTGAGTGTATGAGCCTAAATTTCCTTTTGTTCTTCTTAATCTTCATGAAGTGTGTGTGAGTTTAGGTGTATAACTTTTATGCTTTGATTCAAATTGTGTAGAGTGTGTGAGTGTAGGTGTTAAATTTTAATGCTTTCTTTTAAATTACTTTCTTTTAATGCTTTGTTCAAATTATGTAGAGTGTGTGAGTGTAGGTGTATAACTTTATTGCTTTCTTGAAATTCATATGGAGTGTGTGTGTTTGTGTGCATTTATTTCCGCCTACTCGTTAAGAGTTAAATGGCTCATCGTTTTCATTTTCAGTCCTACTCGTTTGAGTAGGACTTGTTATTTTCTTGCTTTATTTTTCCGCCTACTCACTTGAGTTTAATGGCCGGACTTTATTTCCCGCCTACTCGTTTGAGTAGGATTTGTAATTTTTCTTTATTTTTCCGCCTACTCACTTGAGTTTAATGGACGGACCTTTTAGACCTGTAATCGCATTTATTTTCTCCTACTCATTTGAGTAGGACTCGCTTTCATTTCAGTCCTACTCGTTTGAGTAGGACTTGCAATTTTCAGCTTTTATTTACCGCCCCCACTCGTTTGAGTGGGACTCGCAAATTTGAAAAATGCAAATTTCTTTTATGTGTAACTTAGTTCCTTTTTAATTTATAATTTGGAGTGTGCGTGAGTTCTTGTTTTAGCTAGTTTTTCAGTTTTCTAAATGTTGTTATTTTTCTTGTGTCCCCTTCTTATAAACGTTTAGTGTTTAATTTCGATCTCGCGCTTCACTAAATTATAAGCCGTCCCCATACCGATGTGTGGCTAATCGCAATTAGCCTCGGCATCGAAGAGCATTGGGACATTTAAAATGATTTATAATAATTAAAGCTCTTTACTTTCATTTTAATTTAAGCACTTAAGGTTTACCCCGGGTTTACGATGCGTAGGACCACATAATCGATGTGTGGGCCCTATTTCCGTAGTCCATATGCTAGCTAGCCGAGAGGCCGTGCATATGGACCGATCACCCCTGGGTAAATAGAAGTTGCGTGCATACCCTCGAGAGAGGACAAGCGTAATTCTACCGGATTGGGTTCCCCACCCAATAGCGGGGTTCTTAGCATAAAGCGGGCGTTAAGAGGAATCCTTCGTCGGACTAACGTTCGGTCGAATAGTCTTAACGTTTAGGTGAGCGATATCCCTATAGCTAGGTGAGCTCACATTTGTGGAACCTCCACGGCCAAGTTGCCTTATTATTAATTTGAAAACTAAGTCTTTTTATTATTAAAAATTGTTTTAGTCTTAATCCGATTCGATGCCGAGCGTTAACCCTTCATCGAATATTTTCTAAATCGTTTTTTTCGCTCCTTTGCTTTTCCGTCTTTTATTAAGTAAAAAAATCCACCTTTCTTTCAGTAAAATAATAGTCCTCCCGGAGGAGTAAGAATAGTCAACACGACCCCGAGAACAATACGACCTCGGTATTCCCCCGAATATCGAGTACTACTTGCGATAGGTGCACTTGCCTACCCGAGCAAGCCCGCGGCGATCGACTCACCGAACCAACCACAGTAAGAGTCTGTTCGCGGGCCCTTCAGTGTTTAACTTTTGAAGGGAGTTAGAACCCTGTGTACAGTGGGGTGAAACAAATAAAACTATATGTTGTCCTCTCTTTTCACAAAATAACTGAGAAGACTTATGGATCCTTGATGGTGTCAAAGACCCCCCTGAGATGAAGATCTGTTCAAGAAGATTGAGAGCTTTGCAGGGTGAGTAGGTCTTCTTGAAGAAGTTCTCCAGAAAGTTGTAGACAGATTGAAGTTGATTGTCACTTGGAAGCTTGCTGAAAGAAGAACACTTGATGAAGATAGAGTAGAATTCTTTCACCTGAATGATTTCTTTTGTTCTGTGTATTATCAGTTCTATCTTGTTCTCTATGTGTTCTGCTGTCGACTGAAAGAGAAAATCCCTTTTATATGTTCAGTCGAATTCTCCTTTGAATTTTGAATTCCTTTTCAGTAAATGCTGATTTCCTGGAGAATAAAATGCGGCTGGAGAGAATATTTGCATTAAAGAATTTCCCCAACTATCCCATTAAATACAACAAGTAATTAACTTGATGAAGACCATAATGAATGCTGCCACTAACGGTTAATGCTGCTACTAACGGCTATATTCAGGGAATATAAACATTAATTACTCAGAAATTACTGTTATAGAATAAGGACAAAATAAGGGAATTCTCCAAGTCTGGAACTGCACAGGAATCATCGACCAGAGAACAGATTTCATCGACCTGAGATCAAAGTTTGTCGACCAGAGAAATCATGTTCGTCGACCTGAGAATTCTTGTTCGTCGACCTGAGTTCAGAGAACTGCTTTCTGTGGAAAATCTGCCAATTCTGTGGTCCAAGTTCATCGAGCTGATACTTGTATTCGTCGACCTAAGTTCAGCAAAAGTACTATGAAAGAATGTGTTGAAGTTGAACTTCCAGAATTCGTCGACCTGAGCTCGAATATCGTCGAGCTCAACTCAGAGAATTGACTGTGAGTTCGTTGAGCTGAGTTCGATGAACATCGAACACACTTCCTGAACTTGATTTTCTTCTGAGTCTTCTACAGTCTTCAGTTGGTTGGTCCATGCAAGGTTGAATCTAAGGACTTAGCCTAAACTCTAGGACATAATGACATGACCCTGGCTATACATGGTGGGCAAACATCCTAGTTAGAGAAGCCCAAATCAAACTAGGGATCCAACACATCCTCTCTCGAGGAGTGCAATCAACTACTTGTATCTTTGAGTGATCTCCTCGTATCTGCAACCTCTCGGTCATTTAGGATACAAATCTTAGATCGAAGAACATATCCGTGAAATATGAATTCGATACGACAAAAATCAAAGATAAATCAAAGTAGAAATAAAGATCGTTTGTAAAGAAAAGAAATTTATTTAATTTTAAAGGTTGTCATGATCAAGTGCAAATGGAATTAGCTACATGACATGATTAAACAAAATACATAAAGATATAAAGAGAGAGACATGTTTACAATGAAAGAGTACTTGAATTGTAAATAACAAAAGTAAAACTAAACTATGACTTAAAAAGTACAAGAAAGGAATGCAAAGATAAGAAAATAAACTACTGAAACTGGCTAAGAACTACTCCTAGAGTCCTACCTAGATGTTGTCCAGCTTCTGGCTTTGTTTGGAATTTATAAGAAAATTTATGGAAGGTCGCGCCCCTAGGTCACATCTCAGGCTCGGAACCGTCGTCTTAAAGGCCCAGGAAAGTTGGGAGAAAACTGACAAAATTCATCGTTCTGCGGGTCACGCCCCTCCCGCCCGTGACCTAGGGCGTGTATAGTCTGTTACAGGAAACGACGGGAACTCGAAATGGCGGGAAATTACTCTGGCTGTTGCTGAAGGGTCACGCCTCTAGGTCACGCCCGTGACCTCGGGCGTGTAAGCCGAAAACCGACTAATCTGAAATTGGCGACATTAAGAGTGGCACGCCTGGATGTCACGCCTGAAAGCCACACCTATGACATGAAGGTCAAGCCCGTGACTTGGGCGTGTAGCTTAAAAACTGTCTAGAATTGAAACTGCAGCCCCGTCAGCTAGTCATGCCTGCTGGTCACGCCCGTGACCCATAGGTCACTCCTATGAGCGGTGCGTGTAACTTTAATCCGACGTGGCAAGTACTCTGGAGCACCTTTATGGGTCATGGCCACATGTTACGCCCGTGACCTGAGGGTCACGCCCGTGTCTGGGCCGTGTCAAGTTGATTTTTCCAACAATCTTCAATTTCATCTCCTGATCAGTCCTATAATCTCCAAATTGATACTCGCAGCCCAGATTGACTTGAAATATAAAAAGAAAGCAATTAGAAACATAATTACTAAAATATAATTATAATCTTATTATTTATTAAATAAAATCAATATAAAAATAACGATATAATTAGAGTTATCCAATACCCCCATACTTGCTCGTTTGCTCGTCCCGAGCAAACAACTTTCCATATGGAGAAGTAAAATTTCAACGCTAGATAAAAAATTAAACATAAGTAGTAAAATACGAACTCTTATTCCTATGTGTGTAGCTATTTTAGTAGAAAAACCTACTCAGCATACAAATTAGTTTTTATTTTTCTAGAATGTGTTTTCACTTATTATTTCTACTTTAAAATTGAAAATCCGGTAAATCCTAAAATTTTATTTAGAGAGAGGGTAGCATGTGTACTAAGATTGACATTATACAAAACAAAGATCAAGATACCCTCCAAAGAAATCCATCTATGTCGATGACTATAGGCTTGCCCATTCACACTCTCGCCACGACACTAGTCTGACTTATAAGCATAAATCATTAGGACTTAACTATGTTGAAAGGTAAAATTAGGTTTTGGTGCAGATAATCAAACCTAAATTCGACGGTTAGTCACACCCAAATCTAAAGAGAGCTCGCACAAAATAATCATGGCTTTAAAAAGATAGCCAATTTCCCAAATCCTTTATTTTTTTCTTTTTTTCATACATACATATATATATGTATATATATATATATATATATATATATATATATATATATATATATATATATATATATATATATATATTTTATTTCTCTTTTTTCCCATTTTAAAGATGTTTTATAATGTTTTTTTAAGGAATGAGAAATAAAATCAGCTCTCTTTTTCAATAAAAATAGTCACCAAATTTTAGATGAATCCTGATCACTCAAAATTTTTTACATATAACTTGTATCGAGCTTAGACTTAGGTGTGCGATTAGGATGCTTTTTAGGCCTTGGTGAAATAATTCTTGGTGGAGCTAAAATAAAAGATAGGGTAATAGACTTAAAGTGGTTTAGTAATGATAATAATGTTAGGTACGGGTGCAAAGGTTCAAACTTGCCAAAAAATGCCTAAATCATATCTATGCTAATGAGTTTAACTTATGCAAAGTTTTGAGAATAGCTATAGGGCAATTTCTAGACATCGAGAAAGAATACCTTTCTCTTGATTCGTGAAATATCTCTCTAGTAGACTTCTACGTGCTCACCTAAATCATTTTTGTATTTTTACCGATTTCAAAGTAAAAGTAGAATAAACTATTTTTACGCATTTAGAAAAATAAAAATCTAATTGTATGCTAAATATTTAATTCTACATTAAATTCTACTAACATGTGCACTTAACTAGGAACACAACATGACCAACAATTCTACTCCAAAATTCAAAATTCAATTGAAGCATGAAAAATTTCTAAACACTATGTAAAAGACAAAATACTAGAGATTTTGCATGTGAATAAATATAGAAATAAAGATTTATCTAATTTAAATTTTAAAATTAAACCTATTTTTTCAGAATTTTTTTTAAATAAAAACAACTAAAGAGATCTCACCCCCATACTTAAAAATAAACATTGTCCCCAATGTTTATATGCAAAGTAAGAGGGGAAAAATAACATAGCATAAAAAAATTAAAAACAAGAAAATAAAAGATAACCAAGGGGTGTCTCACAAGAGCGCTTTTTTTCCCCGTCTTTAAGCTAGACACTTTGGGTTAGGAGAATTGAAAATAAAAACTGAAGTGAGCGGGCAACTCTCTTAATTCACGCTTTGGCGATGATGCCAAAGTTGGTTGCCCGAGTACTCCTCCGCTTGATTCTTGATTTTCCTCCTTGCGATTAACTTGATAATGTAGATTCAAATCACCTATCCATACCTGAGGTGATTTGAATCTTTGTAGATGAGCGGCAAAAGGGATCGTTGACGACATTTGTTTGCAACGGCTCATCGCCTATATGGAAATCATTAGAATAAGAAAAATCAAAAAATAAACGTGTTAGAAACAATTTCACACCGAGGAGGGTCGTGTGAAAGAAATTGATCAAGCTCCGGTTGTTTATTTTCTAAAATTAATTTTTCTTCCATAAAATGATTTAAAAATAAAACATTGGACACATCAGGTTCATAAATTTTTGCTCCTAAATATTTTAAATTTTGCTTGAAAATTCATAAATAGGAGAAAAATTGGTAGTAGGAGGAGGAGAAACTTGTTCTTCTTCTACTCCTCCCAATGCGTCCATACACGTAACAAATTCTTGAAATAAGAGATCTTTTTCTTCATTATAAACAAATACGGGGGGACATGAAGAGTCATGTTCATCATTAGCGACATTATTCGAAGAAGGAGAAAAATCACTAAAAGTAATAAAAGTCTCATCCAAATTTTGGGGAGAAGAATCAAATGGAAATTGAGAAGAATCCCCAAAAGTAGGAGAGAAAGCTTGTGGTGCGGAAAAAGAAGAACATAACGTCGGATCTAAATAAATATCCTCATTACTCGGGAATCTTTTCGGGTGATCATGCCAGAAATCAACATCCGAGGAAGAAGGAAGATTACTAAAATCAGAAAAATTGTTTGCATTAATGCTCAAAAAATGAAAATTATCAAAATGATTTCCTTTAGAATTTGAAAAATTATTTTCATTAAAATTAGAAAAAGTATTTGAAAGGGTATTTTCATGAAAATTAGATGAAGGATTGTCATTAAAGTAGGAATAATTATTTTCATAATTATTACCAAAATTATAAGAATAATTTTGAAGATAAAAATTAGAATAACATTCCTCACTCCGATGAGGGGCTCCATAAAAAGTACATAAAAATTGGTGCTGTCTTGCGACTTGCAAAAGATTAACTTTGTGTGTAAGCTCGGCAATCTTAGCGGCCAATTGAGATAACAGTTTTTTTGTAAAAAGAAAATAAAATAACCTGTACTTAGTAAAATGGAATTTGAAAAGAAAATGAAAACGTGAATAGGGTAGAGAAAGAGAATGGTAAAATTAATACAATTCGGGCTTTTAAAACATCAACAAAAATATTCCCCGGCAACGGCTCCAAAAACTTGATGAGGATTTTGTAGTTTTAAAAATAATTTCAAACTAAAATCCCGAAATAGGCAAGTGTACCTATCAAAATATAGTATAAAAATTGTCGTATTAGAGTCAGGGGTCTGTTGAGTACTTCTACTCACGCAAATTACCATTATTTTATCTCATAATAATTTAGAGGTAAATTAAAACTAAATGAAGAAAAATGAAAATAAATCAAACACTTGATCAAGACTCCCTTTGAACTCAAATAAACTTTTATAAAATGCAAACTTGTAATTATCTACTTCGACCGTGGAGGTTCCCAAAGTACGAAAGCATCTCTCTCGAGCTCATGCTTTTTACAAACCTTAGGTTGATTGATTAAGACCTCTCGGCCAGTCGAAATCCCTTAGCTTGCTTTAGGCGGTGAACCCTTCTATTGGATTTGACTCTAATCCGGAAGAGTTATGTCGTCCTCTCTCGAGGAGTGCAATCAACTCCTTTTATCTTTGAGTGATCTCCTCGTATTCGTAACCTCTCGGTCATTTAGGATACATATTTTAGATCGAAAAAAATATCCGCAAAATATGAATTCGATACGATAAAAATCAAAGATAAATCAAAGTAGAAATACAGATAGTTTGTAAAGAAAAGAAATTTATTTAATTTTAAAGGTTGTCAAGATCAAGTGCAAATGGAATTAGCTAAATTACATGATTAAACAAAATACATAAAGATATAAAGAGAGACATGCTTACAATGAAAGAGTACTTGAATTGTAAATAGTAAAAGTAAAACCATAACTTTGAATTAAAGAGTAAAAGAAAGAAATGCAAAGATACGAAAATAAACTACTAAAACTAGCTAAGAACTACTCCTAGATGCCTCCTAGCTTTTTTCTTTGTCTGGAATTTATAGGAAAATTTCTGGAAGGTCACGCCCTTAGGTCACGCCCGTGAGCTAGGGCGTGTAAGGCTCGGAACCGTTGTCTTAAAAGCCCGGGAAAGTTGGAACAAAACTGCCAAAATTCGTCGTTCTGTGGGTCACGCCCCTCGGTCATGCCCGTGACCTAGGGCGTGTCAAGTATATTCCAGGAAACGGCAGGAACTTAAAATGGCGGGAAATAACTCTGGCTATTGCTGAAGGGTCACGCCCCTAGGTCACGCCCGTGACCTAGGGTGTGTAAGCCGAAAACTGACTGATCTGAAACTCGTGACATTAAGCACGACACGCCTGGACATCACGCCTGAAAGACACACCCGTGACATGAAGGTCATGCCTGTGACTTGGGCGTGTAGCTTTAAAACTATCTGGAATCAAAACTGCAGCCCCGTGAGCTAGTCATGCCTGTTGGTCATGCCTGTGACATATATGTCACGTCCGTGACCAGGGTGTGTAACTTTAATCCGATGTGGCAAGTACTCTGGAGCGCCTTATGGGTCACGACCACATGTCACGCCCATGACCTGAGGGCCACGCCCGTGTTTGGGCTGTGTCAAGTTGATTTTTCCAGTAATCTTTAGTTTCATCTCCTGATTAGTCCTACAAGCTCCAAATTGATATTCACAGCCCAGATTGACTTGAAATATAAAAAGAAAGCAATTAGAAACATAATTACTAAAATATAATTATAATCTTATTATTTATTAAATAAAATTTATATAAAAATAACGATATAATTAGAGTTATCAAATACCCCCATACTTACTCATTTGCTCGTTCCGAGCAAACAAATTTCCATAGGGAGAAGAAAAAATTCAACGCTAGAAAAGAAAATTGAACATAAGGAGTAAAATGCGAAGTCTTATGCCTATGTGTGTAGCTATTTTAGTAGAAAAACCTAATAAGCATACAAATTAGTTTTTATTTTTCTAGAATGTATTTCCACTTATTATTTCTACTTTTAAAATTTAAAATCTGGTAAATCATAAATTTGTTTTAGAGAGAGGGTAGCGTGTGTACTAAGATTGACATTACACAAAACAAAGATCAATATACCCTCCAAAGAAATCCATCAATGTCGATGGCTAGAGGCTTGCCCTTTCACACTCTCGCGACGACACTAGTCTAACTTATAAGCATAAATCATTAGGATTTAACAAGGTTCACATGTATGCTTAGGTTTTGGTGCGGATAATCAAAGATAATTACGATGGCTAGTCACACCGAAACCTAAAGAGAGATCACACAAAATAATCATGGCTTTAAAAAGATAGCCAATTTCCCAAATCCTTTATTTTTTCCTTTTTTTCATACATATATTTTTTATTTTTATTTCTCTTTCTTCCCCTTTTAAAGATTTTTTATAATGTTTTTTTAAGGAAGGATAAATAAAATCATCTCTCTTTTTCAATAAAAATAGTGACCAAATTTTAGATGAATCCTGATCACTCAAATTTTTTTTTTTTCATATAACTTGTATCGATCTTATACTTAGGTGTGCGATTAGGATGCTTTTTAGGCCTTGGTGAAATAATTTTTGGTGGAACTAAAACAAAAGATAGGGTAATAGGCTCAAAGAGGTTTAACAACGATAATAATGTTAGGTACGGGTGCAAAGGCTCAAACTTGCCAAAAGAAATGCCTAAATCATATCTATACTAATGAGTTTAACTCATGCAAAGTCTTGAGAATAGCTAGAGGGCAAGTTCTAGACATCGAGAAAAAAAATACATTTCTCTTGATTCATGAAATATCTCTCTAGTAGATTTCTACGTGCTCACTTAAATCATTTTTCGATTTTTAGCGGTTTCAAAGTAAAAGTAGAATAAACTATTTTTACGCATTTAGAAAAATAAAAATTTAATTGTATGCTGAATATTTAATTCTACATTAAATTCTACTAACATGTGCACTTAAGTAGGAACGCAACATGTCCAACAATTCTGCTCCAAAATTCAAAATTCAATTGAAACATGAAATTTTTTTGAACACTATATAAAAGATGAAATACTAGATAATTTGCATGTGAATAAATATTGAAATAAAGATTTCTCTAATTAAAATTTTTAAATTAAACCTATTTTTTTCAATTTTGTTTTTAAAATAAAAAACACTAAAGAGATCTAACCCCCATACTTAAAAATAAATATTGTACCCAATGTTTATATGCAAAGTAAGAGGGGAGAAAAGAAATAACATAGCATAGAAAATTAAAAACAAGAAAATAAAAGATAACCAAGGGGTGTCTCCCAAGAGCGCTTTTATTTTTCCCGTCTTTAAGCTAGACGGTTTGGGTTAGGAGAATGAAAAATAAAAATTGAAGTGAACGGGAAACTCCCTTAATTCACGCTTTAGCGAAGATGCCAAAGTTGGTCGCCCGAGTGCTCCGCTTGATTCTTGATTTTTCTCCTTGAGAATGACTTGATGATGTAGATTCAAATCACCTATCCTTACCTGAGGTGATTTGAATCTTTGTAGATGAGCGGCAAAGGGATCGGTGATGATATTTGTTTGCAATGACTCATCGTCTACATGGAAATCATTAGAATAAGAAAAATAAAAAATAAACTTGTTCGAAACAATTTCACACGGAGGAGGGTCATGTGAAAGAAATTGATCAAGTTCCGCTTGTTTATTTTCTAAAATTAATTTTTCTTCAGTAGAATGATTTAAAATTAAATCATTGCATGCATCAGGTTCTTAAATTTTCGCTCCTAATTATTTATAAATTGTGCTTGAAAATTCATAAATAGGAGAAAAATTGGTAGTAGTAGGAGGAGAAACATGTTCTTCTTCTACTCCTCCCAATGCGTCCATACGCGTAACAAATTCTTGAAATAATAGTTCTTCTTCTTCTTTGGTATACAAAACTACGGGGGGACATGAAGAGTCATGTTCCTCATTAGCGACATTATCCGAAGAAGGACAAAAATCACTAAAAGTAATAAAAGTCTCATCCAAATTTTGGGGCGAAGAATCAAATGAAAATTGAGAAGAATCCCCAAAAGTTGGAGAGAAAGCTTGCGGTGCGGAAAAAGAAGAACAAAAAATCAGATATAATTAAATATCCTCATTACTCGGGAATCTTTACGTGTGATCATGCCGAAAATCAACATCTGAGGAAGAAGGAAGATTACTAAAATCAGAAAAATTGTTCGCATTAATGCTCGAAAAATGAAAATTATGAAAATGATTTCCTTTAGAATTTGAAAAATTATTTTCATTAAAATTAGAAAAAGTATTTGAAAGAGTATTTTCATGAAAATTAGATGAAGGATTGTCATTAAAGTAGGAATAATTATTTTCATAATTATTACCAAACTTATAAGAATAATTTTGAAGATAAAAATTAGAATAACATTCCTCACTCCGATGAGGGGCACCACAAAAAATACATAAAAATTGGTGCTTTCTTGCGACTTGCAAAAGATTAACTTTGTGTGTAAGCTCGGCAATCTTAGCGGCCAATTGTGATAACATTCTTTTTGTAAAAAGAAAATAGAACAACCGGTACTTAATAGAATGGACTTAAAAAACAAAAATGAAAAAGTGAATAGGGGTAGAGAAAGAGAATGATAAAATTAATACAATTCGCGCTTTCAAAACATCAACAAAACTATTCCCCGGCAACGACGCCAAAAACTTGATGAAGATTTTATTGTTTTAAAAATAATTTGAAACTAAAATCCCGTAATAGGCAAGTGCGTACTTCTACATACGTAAATTAATATTATTTTATCTAATAATAATTTAGAGGTAAATTAAAACTAAATGAAGAAAAATGAAAATAAATCAAACACTTGATCAAGACTCCCTTTGAACTCAAATAAACTTCTATAAAATGCAAACTTTTAACTATCTACTTCGACCGTGGAGGTTACCAAAGTACAAAAGCATCTCTCTCGAGCTCATGGTTTTGACTAACCTTAGGTTGATCGATTAAGACCTCTCGGCCAGTCGAAACCCCTAAGCTTGCTTTAGGCGGTGAACCCCTCTATTGGATTGGACTCCAATCTGAAAGAGTTATGTCGTCCTATCTCGAGGAGTGCAATCAACTCCTTTTATCTTTGAGTGATCTCCTCACATCTGCAAACTCTCGGTCATTTAGGATACGGATCTTAGATCGAAGAACATATCTGCGAAATATGAATTCGATACGATAAAAATCATAGATAAATCAAAGTAGAAATAAAGATAGTTTGTAAAGAAAAGAAATTTATTTAATTTTAAAGGTTGTCATGATCAAGTGTAAATGAAATTAGCTATATGACATGTTTAAACAAAATACATAAAGATATAAAGAGAGAGACATGATTACAATGAAAGAGTACTTGAATTGTAAATAGCAAAAGTAAAACTAAACTATGACTTAAAAAGTACAAGAAATAAATGCAAAGATAAGAAAATAAACTACTAAAACTAGATAAGAACTACTTCTAGATGCCTCCCTATAAGCCTCCCAGCTTCTGAATTTGTCTGGAATTTATAGGAAAATTTCTGGAAGGTCAGGCCCTTAGGTCACGCCCGTGACCTAGGGCGTCTAAGGCTCAGAACTGTCATCTTAAAAGCCCAAGAAAGTTGGGAGAAAACCGCCAAAATTCATCATTCTGTGGGTCACGCCCCTCTGTCATGCCCGTGACCTAGGGCATGTCAAGAATGTTACAGGAAACGGTGGGAACTAGAAACGTTGCGAAATAACTCTGGCAATTGCTGACGGGTCACGCCCCTAGGTCACGCCCATTACCTAGGGCATGTAAGCCAAAAACCAACTAATCTGTAACTGGCGACATTAAGCGCGGCACGCCTGGACGTCACGCCTGAAAGCCACACCCGTGACATGAAGGTCATGCCCTTGACTTGGGCGTGTATCTTGAAAACTATCTGGAATCGAAACTACAGCCCCGTCACCTAGTCACGCCCACTGGTCACGCTAGTGACCCATAGGTCACGCCCGTGACCGCGTCGTCTAACTTTAATTCGATGTGGCAAGTACTATGGAGCGCCTTTATGGGTCACGACCATATGTCACACCCATGACCTGAGGGTCACGCCCGTGTCATGGCCATGTCAAGTTGATTTTTCTAGCAATCTTCAGTTTCATCTCCTGATCAGTCCTACAAGCTCCAAATTGATATTCACAGTCCATATTCACTTGAAATATAAAAAGAAAGCAATTAGAAACATAATTACTAAAATATAATTATAATTTTATTATTTATTAAATAAAATCAATAAAAAAATAATGATATAATTAAAGTTATCAATTGTATTCACTCAATACCATTAGACGATCTGGCCTTTGGCGCAGAGTTCGTCAAGCTGAGTTCGACGAATGACGGTCGACAATGCGGCCTTTTGCACAGAGTTCGTCGAGCTGAGTTCGACGAATGAAGTTCGACGAATGTTGGCCTTTGGCGAAGAGTTCGTTGAGCAGAGTTCGACGAATGACGTTCGACGTTCTGGCCTTTGACGCAGAGTTCATCGACCTGAGTTCGACTAATGAAGTTCGACGTTCTGGCCTTTGGCACATAGTTCGTCGAGCTGAGTTCGACGAATGCCCATACTGAGTCAAATGTTGACTTGCTGAATTCTGGAATGAAATCTTTGGGTCTGCGGATAGCGACGAGAACTGTTCTATTTATCTCCTAGAGTAGAATTAGGAAGTTTTAGGGTTTTCTGTTCACGGTTCCTTTCTTTTTGAAAAAGAACCCGAGACGAAACTGTGTAAGAAGAAGATAACCCTAGAAACCTGACAAAAGCGTTCCGTCAATCCCGTCGCCGATTTCGATCCCAATCCCGCCGAATTTCATAGCCGCCTCTCCTATAATAGATCTAGCAGTCTGTGGAGACGCTGAGTGTCCTCTCCCGACCCAGCGCTTGTGTGACAAGTTACTGTGGGTTCTTCCGATCGTGTGGATTACTGTAGAGCCATGAATATACTTTCTGCGCTCAAGACTCTAGTTGCTGTGTGGCCGACCCGTCTTTTTCTGGAGCATCTAGATTGAGAATTGACTTAATACCTCAAAGGTAATTTTATTACAGTGTGCTTTACTTCTTAATTCATGAATATTGCTTGATCCAAACTCGTTTGGGTTTTTATTGTTCTTATTTCCTCTTCGTGCACAAGTGTTGTGTCATCCCCCAAAACCCAACAGTGGTATCAGAGCGAGGCTTTCGATAATATTCATTGTTTTAGAAGTTGTAGATTTGGAGATTTTGAAGTTTTCAAAATGCCCAAATCTAGTCTTGGATCTTTCTAAGAATGCATGTGATTTCTTTGGAGTCTACTCCTTAACAGTAAGCGTCACTTTGTTGGTTTGTGAAACTAAGCATGTGTTAGATTTTGGATCTCAGACGTGCTTGTCTACTGTGTAAGTGGAGTTGGTGTTGCTCATGTCCCGTGCATGTAGGTCTAAAGATTTGGACATGTTCTAGATGTTCAGACTTAGCCCAGTTCATCAAGTGTTGATGATTCTTGTGCACATCTAGGATGCATTTGGATTATGCTTGTTGAATTTTATTATGCTTGATGTGCATGCTGGTTAAGTGTTAACCATGATTAAAGAGTTAATCAGCTATCTAATATCCCTTAAGAAATATTAAGTATTTGGATGCCTTTTGATGGATGACACTCTTCCTGCCTCGATCGATGAAGTATGGGCTTGCCAAAGCAAGGTGCATTAATCTATCTTGATGAGGGTGTGGACGGATAATTGTGATATCCCACTATCGACATCAGGTCTAGCTTAACTGGGTGACCTCAAAGGTTGAGTGCCCAGAGACATGGGGTTGGCATGCATCATATGATGATGCGAATAAAGAGTTATTCATCAGCCATACAAGAATTGCATTGTGATGCAATTGACAAGCGTTGCTTACCTAAATAGCTGCATTGTGAGAGAAAAGCCAAAGCTGACTCATAGTGTTTGTGACATATGGATCTTGTCCACTAAGAGGGTTACTCGCCAAACTCTTCGAATTGATATCGAGGGTTATTAGTTTGATAAAAATTGGGGAGCTTTTGATTAAAGTCCTAATTGAAAGATAAATTGTATTTTGAAATGTGGTACTAATTTGCTTTGCTTGTATTCTTGTAGAATTTACATGGCAAGTGGTTCACACTCCACCCTGTCCCTCAGAGCGATCCTTGAGAAGGAGAAGCTGAGTGGTACAAATTATTTGGACTGGTACAGGAACCTGAGAATTGTTCTCAGGTAAGAGCGCAAGCTCTATGTTTTGGAAGAGGTATCCCCTGTTGAGCCTGTTTGGAATGCACCCCGTGCTGATAAAGATGCTTATAATAAGTATCTCGACGACTCCTTAAATATCGAATGTCTCGTGTTAGTGACCATGAACTCAGAGCTTCAGAAGCAACATGATAACATGGGTTGCAAGGACATTGATGAGCACCTCAAGAAATTGTTTCAAGGGCATGCTCGTCAAGAGAGATTCGACGTCACCAAGGCATTGTTCCAGTGTAAGATGGGAGCTCGGTACCTAGTAGGGACTCACATACTCAAGATGATTGGGTATATCGAGAATCTTGAATGACTAGCTTTCCCTTTGGGCCAAGAGTTGGCTACAGACCTGATGCTGCAATCGTTGCCGGTAAGTTATGAGCAGTTCATCTTGAACTATAACATGAATGAAATAGAAAAGACACTGCCCGAGTTCCTCGGCATGTTGCGAACTGCCAAGATAAACATGAAGAAGGCCAAGCGTGCTAGCCCCATATTGATGGTGCATAAAGGCAAGGTAAAGGATAATGGCTTCAATAAGACGAATGTGGGACCTAAGTCTGGACTGGAGCCCAAGTCTTATACACTGAAAAAGAAAGGATCAGGGAAAGAAGGAAAGTGCCACCACTATGGCAAGGCTGGTCATTGGAGGAGGAATTGTCCTTCATATGTTGAGGGTATGCAAAAGACAAGAGGAGGTATGACCTCCACTTCAAGTATATATGTTATAGAGATAAACCTTTCTGCTCCTTCATCCTTGGTATTGGATACTGAATATGGTTCTCGCATTTGTATAAATGTGCAGGAACTGGGAAGGAGAAGATTGCTGAGTAAAGGAGAGGTGGACCTTCATGTTGGCAATGGATAAAGAGTTGCTGCCGTTGCCGTGGGGGTTTATCGTCTTGCTTTGCCCAGTGGGCTTGTAATAGAACTAAATAATTGTTATTTTGTTCCTTCCATAACTAGAAACATTATATCCATTTCATGTTTGGACATGGTGGGTTTTTCTTTTTTTTAATAAGAACAACTGTTGTTCAATATTTAAGATTGATGTTTGTTATGGTGTTGCCCCAATGTTTAATGTTCTGTATGTTTTGAACTTAGACCATCCGATCTATAATATTGAAAATACTAAAAGACTAAGAACAAATGACTCGAAACCTACGTATCTTTGACATTGTCGTTTGGGCCAAAAAAATGAGAAACGTATATCCAAGCTCCATAGAGATGGACTGTTGGACTCATTTAATCATGAATCATTTGAGAGATGCGAGTCTTATTTGTTAGGCAAGATGACGAAAGTCCCTTTCACTAGCTTCAATGAGAGGGCTGATGATCTCTTGGGTATTGTACATAGTGATGTATGTGGACCTATGAGCTCTATGGCTAGAGGTGGGTTCTTCTACTTTGTTACATTTATTGATGATTTTAGTAGATACAGATACGTGTATCTTATGAAGTGCAAATCCGAAACCTTTGAAAAGTTCAAAGAGTTTAAAAGCGAAGAAGAAAACTAGCTGTGTAAGAAGGTTAAAGCACTCCAATCTAATCAATGTGGCGAATACCTAAGTCGTGAGTTCCGTAATCATCTGATAGAGTGTGGTATTATATCATAGCTCACTCCACCGAGAATACCACCGCATAATGGTGTGTTTGAGAGGAGGAATCATACTTTGTTAGACATGGTACGGTTGATGTTGAGTCATGCAGATCTGCCTATTTCCTTTTGGGGCTTTGCTCTATAATTTACTGCTTTAACATTAAATCGTGCTCCAATGAAAGCGGTTATAAAGACACCATATAAGATATGGACTGGGAAGCGTCCTAGTATATCGTTCATTAGGTTTGGGGCTGTGAGGAATATATGAGACGTCAAATGCCCGATAAGCTGGAACCCAAATCAAATAAGTGTTATGAAAGTTATGGGGATAGATCTTAACTTAACTAATTATAGTTATATACTAAGTAAAGCAAATCACATCACAAAACTAAAGCAAGAAGACCAAGCAACACAGAAGACACAAGGATTTATAGTGGTTCCCCAACTTGGGTACATCCACTCTTCTACCACCCTGGTAGGAATCGACTCAGATTTTTGATCAGGTGCCTGACACCAATGAGCTTTTGATCAGGTGCTCAAAAACCAAATCCCCAAGTCTTTTGATCAGGTGTCTTGTAACCAGGAATAACTTTTGAAGGGAGATGACAACCATTTATATAGAGAGGGGTGAGAGATGATGGTGTCTTCTCTGTCAACAATCAGAGAGAAGACTAGTGGATATTGATGTTAGCAAATGGCTCCACCTGTGATGTAGAATGGTTTAGGGAAATATGGAGCTTTTCTTCAGGGTGATAAGCCTTCAGACTGATGATGTATCCAACAAGCTTATTAGACTGATATATATTGAGTGTCTCTTTTGAAGCCTGAAGCAGATGAAGAACTCTGTGTATATGTTGATTTGATGTTAAGTTCCTCGTTTTTCTGTAAACTGAAAAGCCTTTTCTATGTTCTTGTTCAATGTCTTGATATTATTGGCTGTAGTGCTCTATGTCTCTACTTTTCTTTCTGTCTGTCTCGGTGTCACTATGTTTAAATCTATTTCTGTAAAATCTTTTTATATCTGATTCAAAAAACTTAGGATTCATAGTCTGCAATGGCTAAATCATTCCTAAGAATGGTAATTTATTTGGGAATGATTTTGTATTAAATCCTAATTTATTCCATATTTAATGCAGCCTCCAAACGACTATATTCATAAGAATATATGTCATTAAAGCTGCTAGCTGTAATCTCCTTTAATTAAGCTTTAATTAATTCTACCAGCTGTAAATATTTCTGTCTGAATATTGAATGTAATTAATTCTACCAACTGTACAGAATTCGTCGAGCTCAGTTTTACTTCGTCGAGTTGAGTCAGCAGTTCTACTTAAGCTTCTAGTGTCGACACAGCTTCTATGGAATGTATCGACACAAGTCCTGTGTGTCGCCATAATTACTGCTGGTGTCGACACAGTTGATGTCGACATAATTGCCGTTGGTGTCGACACAGTTGGTGTCAACAAAATTAGTGTCGACAGAGTTTCTTCTGGTGTCCACACAGCTGGTGTCGATAGATGATCTGTGTGTCGACACAACTTCTTCTGGTGTCGACACAGCCTGGCTATCTGGTGTCGACACAGTCTTGCTATCTGGCGTCGACACAATCTTGCTCAAGTGTCAACACAACATATCCTAAGTGTCGACACAATCTGTCTAGTGTCGACATAACCATTCCCAAGTGTCGACACAATTGTTGTCTAGTGTCGACACAGACTTTCTTCTGGTGTCGACACAATCTTACTGAGTCTTTGGCAAACTGTTGAAGGTTGATCCAGGTGATGTTGACTGACTTGTCCCAGACTCTAAAACACAACCATGACCCTGGCTATACATGTTGGGTCAGACTAAATAAATATAATAGTGATCCTTGCCCAAATCACAACTAGGGTTCCAACAATCTCCCCCTATTTTGGTAAGGACACTATTTACATAAAAACAAATAAAAATGCAAAGCAAAAACAATCTGCCTGATTTATAAGGTTTTCAGCAGATATACATGAATGCTTTAAAATAAAAATAAATAAAAGAAAAATATTCTATTGCTGCATCCTTCAAAGTAGTTTCCACTGTATAAAGCAAACAATCTCCCCTAATTACCTTTCCTTACCCAAATCTGAGTAGACTTTATAATCCGTTAGAATAGTTAGTGTCTCTACTGCTGTAGCCTTTTTCAAACAATTTCTCAGTATACAGCCACCGATATATCCTTGATATTGGCTGAGACTATTGATTTTGATGACTGTCAAATACCACTGCTTCATTATGGTAAAGGATGACCTGTCCTGCAAAGAGAGGTTAGAAGTTCTAGACCCAGATTACCTTGGGTCCTGATTCTCTTTTATAATAATTAGAAATGAAAGAGCATTTAGGTTGATCCTTGTATCCAAGTGGATGATATTTCCTGGGAGGGATTATCCACTCAGTGAAAGGATTTTTAGAATGCTGACTTTGATGATAATTTTGAAGAGAACAAAAGTTTTTGTTCTTAAATCTTAAGTTCGATGAATTAAAGTACTTTCATCGAGCTGAGTTCGACGAATGGTATTGATTTTGTCGATCTCTGTTCACAGAAAGACTTTCTGTATTTCATTTTTCGTCGATCTCTATTCGACGAATAGTATTTATTTCGTCGAGCTCCGTTCGACGAATTATTTTGAACTAAGGTTTTCTGAAGATTTTTATTTTCTTGCAATTCTTCAGTATTTTTATTTATCACATCTAATTTTTCTTTTAGTTTACATGATTCTAAAAGACTTATCTTTTCAAAAGCATTTTGTAAATCTTGTTTAAGTTTTAAATTTTCTGAAGATGCAATATTTAATTTCTTTCTGAGAAGTTTTATTTCCTTCTCAGATTGAATTAAATCTTTACATAATAACTTAAATTCTTCTGATGAAAGATCAAGGGTAGAGATTACCTGATCTTCTTTTTTTGATTCACACTCTGATTCTTCTTCATAGTCTGTTTCTGCATTAGTGTTGCTGCAAGAAGCATTTATTGCCATTAGGCAAAATTCTCTTGCTCTTGCTTCTTCTTCATCTTCAGTTGTGCATGATGAAGCATCTGAGTAACTCCAGGTTGCAGCTTTAAGGTTTCTTTCTTTAGTTGATCCTGCAGCCAATGCTGTGAGAGAGTCCCACATCTCTTTTGTACATGAACATTCAGCAAGTTCCTCAAAGATGACATCAGACATTGATTGTGACAGGATGTTTATTACTTGTGCATCAGCAATCTTCAGCTTTTTCTGAGCATTTGTCCATTGAGATGATGGAACAACATTGATGCTTGATGTTGCCTGAGATTGAGTTGGACCTGACAAAATAGATTTAAAGATGTTTTCATCAATGGTGTACATATAAAACCTAATCCTTGTTTTCCATAGTGCAAACTTATCAAGATTGCACATAGGTAGTCTGGTGTTTGAAAAGTCTTCAATTTATGCCATGATAACTCTAAAGATATTTAAGATCTATCAGATCGTTTTGGTTCAGGTGTTAGCCTGTACAACCAAAGTAACCTGCTCTGATACCAATTGAAAGTTATGGGGATAGATCTTGTAGAAAGTAGCGAATAAGAAAGAACAAACAGATAGACTTTTGAATAATTGAAATTTTATTATCCAAAAAAGATATCATTTATAAAGGTATGACCTCCCTTATATAGAATGGAGGAGAAATGAGAGAGAGTATACAAACAATGTGGGACTAAACATTTACAGTACTGAGCGGCTAGAAATAAAGGAGACCACACAGGCCGCGCGGTTAGACAGAGGGGTTAACCGCTCGGCAACTCCAGCAGGATAGAACAGGCCGCAATGGGAGACCGATAGACCGCCCGGTCTCCAGGCTTCAGAGAGAGACCGCTAGACCGCTCGGTCAACAAACCGCTGGATCAGACCGCAAGGCCGCCCGGTCTAATACTTCAACACTCCCCCTCAAGCTGGAGCATAGATATCATTCATGCCCAGCTTGTCACAAATGTGGAAGAAGGAAGTAGAAACCGGCTTGGTGAAGATATCTGCCAATTCCTTGTCAGAGGTGACAAATGGAGTACAAATCTGTTTCTTCAAAATCTCTTCCCGAATGAAGTGACAATCAACCTCTATATGCTTTGTTCTCTCATGGAAGACCGGATTTCTGGATATGTATATAGCGGCCTTGTTGTCACAGAACATAGGGAGAGGAAAGTCATATACCTCGCCCAGGTCAAGCATGAGAGCCCGCAACCACTTTAACTCACACGTGGTTGACGCCATACTCCGGTATTCGGCTTCTGCACTGGATCTGGAGACAACAGACTGTTTCTTGCTCTTCTAACTCACGAGATTACCTCCAACAAAGGTACAAAAACTTGATGTGGATTTACGATCGCCTTCGTCATCCGTGTAACTTGAATCTGAGTAGGCCTCAACCCTCAGATGACCATTCTTCTGAAAGAGTAACCCTTTGCCTGGTGCTGCTTTGATATACTCTAAAATCTTCAGGGCGGACTGAAGATGGCAGTCCCTGGGAGCTTGCATAAACTGACTGACCTTGCCTACATCATAGGCGATGTCGGGTCTAGTCACCGTGAGATAGATGAGTTTGCCTACCAAACGTCTGTACCTTGTGACATCAGATAGAAGAGGCGAGTCATCCGTCCACGTTTTGTCTTCTCCAATAGCCATGGGAAACCGAGTCGGTTTGGCACCTGTCAATCCTGCTTCTTGTAGAAGATCAAGGGCATACTTCCGTTGGGAGAGAACCAACGAGTCAAGTTTCCGAGAGATTTCTATCCCCAAAACGTATTTCGGGGAGACCATATCCTTCGTGACCAAGTGCTGACGGAGGTGCTTCTTCGTCAAGTCCACCCCATCTCGGTCATCGCCAGTAAGAAGAATATCATCAACATATACGGCCAAAACCACCAGTCCCGAGGCTGTTTTGCGAATGAATAAGGAGTGATCGGACGAACTCCTTCGAAAGCCGATGGTAGCCATAATACCACTGAATTTATCGAACCATGCCCGAGGGCTCTGCTTTAGGCCATAAATGGCCTTCTTCAAATGACATACACGTGTCTCCCCCTGAGCAACATACCCAGGAGGTTGCTCCATATAGACGTCCTCCTGAAGATCGCCATAGAGAAAGGCATTCTTCACATCAAGCTGGGAAATAGCCCAATCCCGGTTAACAGCCACAGAAAGGAGAACCCAGATGGTGCTGAGGCGAGCAACCGGAGAAAAGGTATCAAAGTAATCAATGCCGTAAGTCTGAGTGAAGCCCTTGGCCACCAGCCGGGCTTTGTAGCGATCCACAGTGCCGTCGGGGCGAAACTTCACAACGAAGACCCAGCGACAGCCAACCACATCAGTGCCCACGGGAGGAGGAGCCAGGGACCAGGTACCCCGTTCAGTAAGAGTAGCCATTTCCTCATCCATGGCAGACTTCCAATGAGGGAGAGCAAGAGCCTCCTGGTAGGTGCGGGGAGTAGAAGTAGCAGAGATAGCCAAGGCAAAACACCTGCGAGAAGGAGAAAGCCGATCATAGGAAACAACTGCCGCAAGCGGGTGTTGAGTACACGCCCGCACCCCTCTGCGAAGAGCAATGGGAAGATCCAGGTCGACGGGAGTATCAGCGACGGGAGCGTCAGCGACCGGAGCGTCCGTGGCGGAGAAGGCTGGCCTTGGACTAGAGAGAGACGGCGGCGGAGAGGAGGGTGGAGGGGTGGGTGGGGAGACGGACTGGGAAGGAGTCGGGGGAGTAGGAGACGGAGGCGGAAAAACGTCAAGAGGCGTGGAAGGAACGGAGAGATGAGAAGGAAGAGAAGATGTAGGAGAGAAATAGGAAGCATTCTCGAAAAAGGTCACATCCGCGGAGACAAACTGCTTGCGGAGAAGGGGGTCAAAGCAGCAATAGCCTTTTTGAGTAGTAGAGTACCCCAAAAAGACACACTTGGTGGAACGGGGGGAAAGCTTGTCGCGGGTAGTGGAGGGAGTGTGAACAAAGGCCGTACAGCCAAAGACACGGAGAGGGAGAGGAAAAGGTTCCTTGTGGGGGTAGAGAATGGAGAAGGGAGTCTGGCCATGGAGAACTATGGAGGGAAGGCTATTGATGAGATAGCAGGCGAGGTGCACAGTATAGCCCCAGTAGGAGTGAGCGACGTGCATCTGCGTCATGAGAGTACGAGCAACATCAAGCAGGTGACGGTTTTTACGCTCCGCCACCCCATTCTGCTGGGAGGTATAAACACAAGTCGTTTGATGAACCAGACCATGTTAGTGAAAGAAAGAGGAGAACACATGATTCAGATATTCCTTGGCATTATCAGAACGTAAAATTTTTAATATAAATAGCAAATTGAGTCTGAATCATAAAATAAAATGATTGCCAAACAGAAAAAAGTTCAGAGCGATCTTTTAACAGATACACCCAGGTACAGCGGGAAAAATCATTTATAAAAGTGACAAAATAGGAACTGCCCTGACCAACAGTGAGGGTAGGAGCAGGACCCCATACATCAGAATGAATAAGATCAAACGGCTGAGAGGAGCCACGGCCTTGCTTCGGTGGGAAGGAGGAGCGATGATGTTTGCCAAGCTGACACGCATCACAGTTGAGCGGAGAACTGGTAGCAGGTAAGTGGGGCAGAAGCTGGCGAAGAATCCGAGGAGGAGGATGTCCAAGGCGAAGATGCCATTGAAGGAGATCTGTGGAGGAGGAGTAGGAGGACAGAGCGGAAACATTGTCGAGGAAGTAGAGGCCGCCGCTCTCAGTCCCAGTAGCAATCGTCCGCTGGGTCCTCGGGTCCTGAAAAGAACAAGTAGTGGGAGTGAATAAGACGAAGCACTGAAGTTGCCGACATAAAGTAGTAACTGATAATAAATTGCACGGGAACTTCGGGACATAGAGGGTGTCCTCCAAGAAAAGCGATGGGGTGAGTTGAAACATGCCCGTCCCATGAACCGGGGACGGTGAACCATCCGCCACACGAACCGGGGGTAAGCGGTCATGTGTCTCAAGACGGGAGAAACAATGAGGGTTGCCCGTCATATGATTTGTAGCACCGGAGTCAATCAGCCATTTACCTTGGGTAACGACGTGGGCACTACCTGACGTCGTGGCCACAGAGGCAGACGACCGAGAAGAGGCGGAGGCCGAAGAAGGAGCATCACCGGAAGGGCGAAGATGAGGATGTTTCTGCCAGCAGCGGTCAACAGAATGGCCGGTACGACCACAGTGAGAGCAGAGGAACCGGGATCAACCCCGTCCGTCGGAGTGGCCGCGGCTACTAGGTCCCCCCCTCTGAGCTTGTTGAGCAAAGGAGTCCTGGGAAGGGGGAGAGGCCAACAGAGGCCGCTGGAGCAGCGAAGTAACAGTGGCAATGCGAGCCGCAGTGGCATCCAAAGTAGGAGATTCCGCCTCACCCAAGATCTGCTGGCGGATCATATCATAAGAATCGGGAAGACGAAGAAGATAACAAACAACCAGGAGTTCCTGGAAGTGTTTGTGCTGTTCGGCCAAGTCCGCGAAGAAGGGGCGATTCTGGAGGATTTCAGCACCAAGAGCCTGAATCTGCTGATAAGCCGCAGCAGGAGACATGGAAGGGCGGGCGAAGAGGTCCGCATAGAGAGTATAAATGCGGGACGTCTGGCCCCCTTCGAATAGAGAGCAGCGAGGTGAAGCCAGGCGGCCTTGACCGTCCCATCATGGCGAATGACGGGAAGGCACTCATCAGAAAGGCTGTTAGCCAGCCAGGTGCGGACAAGAGCATCACTCGCATCCCAGTCATCAAACTGAGGAGAGGTACGAGGAGGAGGGTCATCGTTGAGGTGATGACGCTTGCATTGAGAGCGAAGGAGAAAAGTGAAAGAAACGCTCCAATCGGGATAGTTTGAGCCAACAAGCTTAGAAAGGGTGCCAAGGTTGCCCGAAGGAGGAGGTGGAGAAGGAGCTGCAAGAGTAGTGGTGAGACTGGAAGTAGTCATAGAACCCAGCAAGAAACCGCAGCGGATAGAAAAGGAAGAAGTCGCGCGAACACAAGCGGCTAAAAAGAAGTCAAAGGCACAGCGGGGAAGAGGTCGCGCGGACTGAAAAGTCCGAGCGAACAGAAGAGAAGAGGAGGCAAAAACAGTGACTACAACAAGTCGCAGGCCGGGCGAACAGAAACAGGCCGCAACGACTAGGAAGTCGGAGAGGCAAGAAAGAACCAGGAGCGCGGCGACAACGAAACAGGTCGCGGCGACGAATAGCAGTAGGAGAAGAGAACCAAGGAGAAGCAAGCCGCGCGAACAGGGCAGCGGACAGAAACAAGCCGCGCGAACAGGGCAGCGGACAGAAGAGAAGGCAAGCCACGAGACAGGTCGCGGAAAGGGGAAAAACAAGCCGCGAGAATCAGAGAGCGCACACAATCAGGAGGAAACGACCATGTAGATATCATTTACATGTAGAAAGTAGCGAATAAGAAAGAACAAACAGATAGACTTTTGAATAATTGAAATTTTATTATCCAAAAAAGATATCATTTACAAAGGTATGACTTCCCTTATATAGAATGGAGGAGAAATGAGAGAGAGTATACAAACAATGTGGGACTAAACATTTACAGTACTGAGCGGCTAGAAATAAAGGAGACCGCACAGGCCGCGCGGTTAGACAAAGGGGTTAACTGCTCGGCAACTCCAACAGGATAGAACAGGCCGCAATGGGAGACCGATAGAACAACTGGTCTCCAGGCTTCAGAGAGACACCGCCAGACCGCTCGGTCAACAAACCGCTGGATCAGACCGCAAGGCCGCCCGGTCTAATACTTCAACAGATCTTAACTTAACTAATTAGAGTTGTATACTAAGTAAAGCAAATCACAGTACAAAAATAAAGCAAGAAGACAAAGCAACGCAGAAGACACAAGGATTTATAGTCGTTCCCCAATGTGGGTACATCCACTCTTCTACCACCCTGGTAGGAATCCACTCAGATTTTTGATCAGGTGCCTGACACCAATGAGCTTTTGATCAGGTACTCAAAAACCAAATCCCCAAGTCTTTTGATCAGGTGACTTGTAACCAAGAATCACTTTTGAAGGGAGATGACAACCCTTTATACAGAGAGGGGTGAAAGATGATGGTGTCTTCTCTGTCAACAATTAGAGAGAAGACTAGTGGATATTGATGTTAGCAAATGACTCCCCCTATGATGTTGAATGGTTCAGGGAATTCTGGTGCTTTGCTTCAGGGTGATATGCCTTCAGACTGATTATGTCTCCAACAAGCTTCTTAGACTGATATATATTGAGTGTCTCTTTTGAAGCCTGGAGAAGATGAAGAACTCTGTGTATATGTTGATTTGATGTTGAGTTCCTCCTTTTTCTGTAAACTGAAAAGCCTTTTTTATGTTCTTGTTCACTATCTTGATATTATTTGCTGTAGTGCTCTCTGTCTCTACATTTCTTTCTATCTGTCTCGGTGTCACTATGTTTAAATCTATTTCTGTAAAATCTTTTTATATCTGATTCAAAAACCTTAAGATTCATAGTCTATAATGGACAAATCATCCCGGAGAATGGTAATTGCTTTGGGAATGATTTTGTATTAAATCCTGATTTAATCCATATTTAATGTGGCCTCCAAATGGCTATATTCATAAGAATATATGACATTAAATCTGCTAGCTATAATCTCCTTTAATTAAGCTTTAATTAATTCTACCAGCTGTAAATATTTTCGTCTGAATATTGACTGTAATTAATTCTGCCAACTGTACAGAATTCGTCGAGCTCAATTTTACTTCATCGAGCTGAGTCAGCAGTTCTGCTTAAGCTTCTAGTGTTGACACAACTTCTGTGGAATATGTCGACACAAGTCCTGTCTGTCGACACAATTATTGCTGGTGTCGACACAGTTGATGTCAACACAATTGCCGTTGGTGTCGACACAGTTGGTGTCGACACAATTGGTGTCGACAGAGTTACTTCTGGTGTCGACACAGTTGGTGTCGATAGATGATCTGTGTGTCGACACAACTTCTTCTGGTGTCGACACTGCCTGGCTATCTGGTGTCAACACAGCCTTGCTATCTGGTGTCGACACAATCTTGATCAAGTGTCGACACAACATATCCCAAGTGTCGACACAATCTGTCTGGTGTCGATACAACCTTTCCCAAGTGTCGACACAATTGCTGTCTAGTGTCGACACAGACTTTCTTTTGGTGTTGACACAATTTGGCTGAGTCTTTGGCAAACTATTGAAGGTTGATCCAGGTGATGTTGACTGACTTGACATAGACTCTAGAACACAACCATGACCCTGGTTATACATGTTGGGTCAGACTAAACAAACCTAATAGTGATCCTTTCCCAAATCACAACTAGGGTTCCAACATGTTATCTTATGGGGTATCCTAGGGAAACCAAAGGGTACTATTTCTACCTACCGTCCGAGGATAAAGCATTTGTTGTAAGGTCTGCTGTCTTTCTAGAGAAAGAGTACTTAAGTAGAAAGATAGCCAAGGTAGAACTTGAAGAAGTTCAGGAACCACAAATAGTGAATGGATCGAATTGGAACCTGAGTCGGGACTACAAGTAGTTGTAGCTCTAGAACCTGCTCAGGAAACACAAGTTCCATGTAGATCTGGTAGACCAAGATTTGAGCCTGAGAGATATGGATTTCTCGTGTCTCAAATAGGTAATGTGTTGCTTATAGATCATAGTGATGATCCTGCAACCTACTAGGAGGATATGTGTGGACCAGACTCTGAGAAGTGGCTTGAGCACATGAAATCTAAAATGGCCTCCATGTATGAAAACCAAGTATGTACTTTGGTGGAACCACCTGAAGGGGTAAGACCCATAGGGTGGAAGTGGGTCTTCAAGAAGAAGCCTGACATGGATGGGAATGTACATACATTCAAAGGACGACTGGTGGCAAAGGGTTTTAAGCAAATTCATGGTGTTGACTATGATGAGACTTTTTCCCCTGTTGCCATGGTTTAGTCCATCAGAATTCTGCTTGCTATTGCTGCATATTATGACTACGAGATCTAGCAAACAGATGTCAAAATGGAATGAGAACCTCCTCGAGGAAGTGTATATGACGCAATCTAAGTGTTTTGTATCTCCAGGTGAAGCCACTAAAATATTCAAGCTGCAGAGATATATTTATGGATTGAAACAGGCTTCTCGAAGTTGGAATCTTCGTTTTGATGAAAAATAAAAGAGTTTGGTTTTATCAAGAATGAGGATGAACCTTGTGTTTACAAATGGATTAGTGGGAGCATTATAGTCTTCTTGATATTGTATGTAGATGACTTACTGTTGATCGGGAATGACAAACCGACCCTACAAGTTGTTAAGAACAACCTAGGGGACTGATTTTCGATGGACTTAGCGGAAGCAACTTATATACTCGGTATTAAGATCTATAGAGAAAGATCGAAGAAGTTGTTGGGTTTGACCTAAAGTACGTACACTGACAAGGTGTTGAAATAGTTCAGCATGCTTGAGTCCAAGAAAGGATTCTTGCCCATGTCTCATGGTGTGAGTCTCTCTAAGGACTAGTGTCCTAAGTATTGTGAAGATAAGGACCACATGAAGTTGGTTACACATGCTTCGGCAATTGGATCAATCATGTATGCAATGTTATGTAGTAGACCCAATGTATCTTATGATTTGAGCATGAGTAGTAGGTATCAGTCTGATCCCGGTGAAGGTTACTGGATAACCGTCAAGAATATCCCCAAATACTTGCGAAGGACTAAGGATATGTTCTTGGTATTCGGAGGAGAGGAAGAGCTTGTTGTAAGTGGTTACACGGATGCTAGCTTCCAAACTAATAGGGACGATTCAAAGTCTCAATCAGGGTTTGTGTTTTGCCTGAGTGGAGGTGCTGTTAGTAAGAAGAGTTCCAAGCAGGATATAGTTGCCAATTCTACGACTGAGGCCGAGTATATTATCGTTGCAAATGCAGGGAAGGAGGCTGTATGGATTAGGAAATTCATCGGCGAGTTAGTTGTAGTTCCTAGCATTGTTTGTCCTGTAGATCTCTACCGTGACAATAACGGTGCAATTGCACTTGCTTCAGAACCTAGATCTCATCAGCACTCTAAGCAAATACTCCGGCGGTTCCATCTAATTCGAGAGATTGTCGATTGAGGAGATGTGAGCATATGCGGAGTGCCGACAGAAGAAAACATTACAAATCCACTAACAAAGCCTCTCGTATAGATAAAGCATGATGATCATGTTAGATCTATAGGTATACGATACCTAAATGATCAACTATAGTCTGAGTCTTGTGGATTGTATGTTTGTTGGCTGTATAATATTTCATTTGATAAATAAAAGTACCACATGCATTTCATTTTATATATTTTGGCAAGTTCTTTTATTATGAAATTATTTTTATTACGATAGAGTAATTCAATTTAATAAATGCCCTTAGAGTGTTTGCTTCCATAGGTCAAGTAGTGACTTGATGTGAGAACCTATGATTTTAGAAACTTCATTCTTAAAGAGTCCCTGGTCGTTGTATCATCTTCGATGCTAAGGGCGATGATGATGCCTTTAAGACTAACATGTGTGTTGACTGATGACCCGTCCACACAGGTCATGGTATTGTGATATCAAGTCATCACATGGGTACTTGTTATGAACAAGCTGTACTGGATAGACCCACCGTGAGAATATTTTTTGGATAGTTATATAAACGTGTCACATGTATGGCTCAAGTGGCAATGGTGTTTGTGATCTTTTGACCTGAAGTCGCAACACTCACTAAGTGAGGAAGAGCGTGCTTTGATGCCATCAAAAGTCCAGTCTTGAGAAAGTTGGATGATAAAGGTAGTTATTGGGTACGTTACGAGTCATTTGGGTGTTTGCGTGTGAGCAGAGATGGGATTTGTCCTCCTATATAACAAAAGTTACATCCATGGGGCCTATTAATGGAATGGTACTGAGAAGTGCATGGCCATGCTTGGTTGAGTTAATATATGATATTGGACTCACCAATTTCTATAAGTCCATTCTAGATCAGGAAACTGGGATTGAACATTTATGAGGGTGACATGGTCTATACCTCTAGTTCTATCCAGATGTAAAGGACGAAGGGACATGATAACACTGTAATATTGCTCATAATGGATTTTGAGTTTTAAAACTCTTACTGTTTAGGGAGCAATGATGTATTGCTAGATGCCACTCATTGTTTGTGAAGCTTTTATTTGATACTTTCTAGATCAAGTGGGAGACTGTTAGTAATACCATTGTGATCTGGAAGTGATCAAGCATGTAGCCTCATTTCCAACTCAGTATGAGCCTATCAGGGTCGCATATAAGATTGCAGAGAAATTGGGAGATTGGATCTGTATAGTTTAGCTCATATGATGAGTTGAAGGAAATTGAAAAAAGGCTTAAAATATTCTAAGGCATTTGGCGTTGAGTGTGTTAAGCTTACTCAACGCCATGGGGCTGAATGCGTTTAGTGAGTTGAGACCAGTCAACGCTTTCATCGAGTTAAGTGTTAACTCGTCGAATGATGGCGTTGAATCTGTTGAGTTGACTCACCGATTTATCGAGTATCAAGTTTTGATTCTTCGACTGTCGCACTTAAGCATTGAGTGCGTTGAGTCCACTCAACGCCTTCGTCGAGTAAAGGGTTTACTTGGCGAATCTAGCACTTAGGCGTTGAGTGTATTGTATTCACTCAACGTTGTTCGATGATCTGGCCTTTGGAGCAGAGTTCGTCGAGCTGAGTTCGACGAATGACGGTCGACGAACAGGACTTTGGCGCAGAGTTTGTTGAGCTGAGTTCGACGAATGAAGTTCGACGAATGCTGGCCTTTGGCATAGAGTTCGTCGAGCTGAGTTCGATGAATGATGTTCGACATTCTGGCCTTTGGCGTAGAGTTCGTCGAGCTGAGTTTGACGAATGACGTTCGACATTCTGGCCTTTGGCGCAGAGTTCGTCGAGCTGAGTTCGGCGAATGCCCGTACTGAGTCAAATGTTGACTTGCTGAATTCTTGAATGAAAGCTTTGGGTCTGCAGATAACGACGAGAGCTGTTCTATTTATCTCCTGGAGTATAAATAGGAAGTTTTAGGGTTTTCTGTTCACGGTTCCTTTCTTTCTGAAAACCCAAACGAGCCGATACTGTGTAAGAAGTAGATAATCCTAGAAACCCGACGAAAGCGTTCCATCAATCGCATCGCCGATCTCGATCCCGGCGAGTATCATCACCGCCTCTCCTACAACAGATCTAGCAGTCTGTGGAGATGCTGAGTGTCCTCTCCCGACATAGTTCTTGTGTGAAAAGTTGTTGCGGGTTCTCCCAATCGTGTGGATTACTGTGGAGGAGCAGATATACTTTCTGCGGTCAAGACTCTAGTCACTGTGTTGCCGGACCGTCTTTTTCTGGAGCATCTATATTGAGTATTGACTCAATCCGTCAAAGGTAATTTTATTACAGTATTCTTTACTTCTTAATTCATGAATATTGCTAGATCCGAGCTCATTTGGGGTTTTCTTGTTCTTTTTTCCACTGCGTGCACAAGTATTCTGCCATCCCCAAAAACCAACAAGATTGCCTAAGAAGTAGTAGTGTGGATACATTCTGAGGTAAAGTTCTTGGGAAGAACTTGAGTTGTAGTATCTTGGTGATTTGAGTGGTAATACTTGTAAAATCTAAGTTGTAGGAGCCAGCTGGACTCTGAGCTGTAAGATCTGAGGACCTAAGTAAAGGAAGAAGGAGTTTAGCTGAATCTAGTTCATTGCTTGATAGGCGAAGGGGGAAGTGGATGTACCCATAAATTGGGGAACCACTATAAAACTGTGTGTACTGTATTGTGTATGTTGTGTTTGGTATGTTGTGATAGTTCTAGATTGTTAAGATTATCTTATTTATCTGGTTGTGATATATAACTCAAAGAAAGTATATCTCTGAATTAAAAAAGGTAGCCAAGATTCAAATTGGACCTATTTACCCCCCTCTAGGTCACTCTCAATCCTAAAACAGACATTTATAGAGGCTTTGAGTGTAAGTCATATAGTCAGCGCTTTTAGGACTTTAGCTTCGAGTGATGTGTAATGACTCGACATTTTTGTACTTAGGCAAATATCTGTCACCCTTGAGTATGCTGACTTATGTCCAATTGAATTTCTAATATTTTCAGGCTATCTAATCAATTAATTACTAGTATCTTGCACATGTTAACTTATATATATATATATCAAATATAAGTTTGTTTATATTATTGACTTGTGGGGCTTCTTCAAATCTGGCACATTATTGTCAATGCTCCCAATAATCTGCAGATCACAACACAAAATATATGCACTTATCATTGTAAGAGATGCTTCTTGAAATCTTGGAATATTAAGGGTAATATTCCCAACAAAGATGAATGTGTTCACTTGGCTAGCGGATGACATGCTAGGAGTAGAACTAGATGTTTCCTGCCATCATCTCAACATTCACCCAAGCTTCAAGCCAATCAAGTAGAAGAAGAATGTAGTGGCGGTGAATCTTGCCTAGCCTATTAGGGAGGAGGTGGCCAAACTCCTCAAGGCCAAACATATTAGAGATTTTATATCCTAAATGGGTTTCAAATATTGTAATGGTTAAAAAGGCTGGAGGAAAATGGTGTATGTGTGTGGATTTTAGAAAACTCAATAAAACATGTTAAAAAGATTGTTCCCCTTTCCTTAAATAGATTCTTTATTTGATTCCGCCGTTGGGTACTCATGTATGAGTTTTTTAGATGTATTATCTGGTTACCACTAGATTAGGATGCATATGCCTGATGTGCCTCATATATCATTCTTTTCAAATGAGAGTTGTTATTGTTATCTCGTAATGCTTTTCGGGATAGAAAATGCTGGTGCGACATATCAATGAATGATGGACTTTGTTTTTAAACAACAAAAGGGCAAGATCCTCAAAATCTATGTTGATGGCCTTCATATTAAGAGTAAATCTTTCTCTTTGTACCGAGGTGACCTCGAAGAAACATTTGCTAGTATACGAAAGTATAAGATGACACTAAATCCTCTTAAGTGTGTCTTCGAGGTTAGTAATGAGAAGTTCCTTGGCCATCTTCTTATACTCGAAGTCCTTTCCCCCAATCTAGATAAGGTGAAGGACATTCTTGACATGTCACCTACTCATTTTGCAAGAGAAGTTTAGTAATTATGATGGAGATTGGCATCCTTTAGCAGGTTCATCTCAATGTCAGGAGATAAGAGTGAAAGTGAGCTGTTAGATCAGAAATACTCTAGAGGGGGGGGGGGGGGTGAATAAAGTTTTCAAAGCTTATAAAATTTTCTGGCTATTGCAGACAAGTTCTTGTGCTGTAAGAAACAGATTAAAAGATAAAACACAATAATAACTAACTAACTAACAATCACAGCCACAGCAAGAAACAAAAGAAAGGGAAACCAGACGACACAAGAAATTTATAGTGGTTCCCCAACCTGGGTACATCCACTCTTCTACCACCCTGGTAGGAATCCATGCAGATTTTTGATCAGGTGCCTGACATCAATGAGATTTTGATCAGGTGCTCAAAAACCAAATCTCAAGTCTTTTGGTCAGGTGACTTGTAACCAAGAATCACTTTTGAAGGGAGATGACAACCCTTTATACAGAGAGGGGTGAGAGGTGATGTTATCTTCTCTATCAACAATCAGAGAGAAGACAAGTGGATATGATATTTGCAAGTAGCTCCCCATAAGATGTAGAATAGTTCAGGGAAATCTGGAGCTTTGCTGCAGGGTGATAGGCCTTCAGTCTTTAAGCCTTTATCAGAGAAATCTGCAGGAACTTCTTGACAGATGGAGTAGTTGTTGTCCTTTGAAGTTTCCTGGAGTGATGAAGAAAGAAGACTCTTGATTTAGATTGATTGTTCTTCTTATTCAATAGGTGATCTGTCTCTGGCCTAGGGCTTCTTTTTTGTATCATAAAGCTGTGAAATAATGATGGAGCAGAGAGACTCTTGAAGACAGACTGACTGTAATTCTCTGTGCGTCTGTGTGTCTCTATGTATGCTGTGCTCTTGTCTATACTGTGTTTTTCAGGATAAGAGAAAAATCTCTTTTATATGATTTGAAGGAATTTGTCTTTCGAAATTTGAATTCCTCTGTTGCAATCAATGTTGACGGCCTAGAGAATAAACTGCATTGATTTATTTTCCCAACTATCCCTTGGAAAAATGGAAACCAATAATTCTGATGAAAGCCGTGATCAATGAACCGTCCAACGGTAATATTCAGAGAATATTTTATCATTAATCATTCAGAAATTATTGCCATAAAGTGAGGACAGAGGAAAGAAATACTAAGTCTGGAATCGTCGAACAGATGATAGAAATTGTCGAGCTGAGTCCACAGTTCGTCGAGCTGAGTTGCTTTGTTCGTTGATCAGATAACTTTTGTTCGTCAAGCTGAGTTCCAATATCGTCGATCTGATAACAGAACTGTATGCTTCAGAAACTTTTCCTTTTCTGTGTCTGAAGTTCGTTGAGCTGATAACTGGCTTCGTCGACTGGAGATGATTCTGGACTTAGAAAAATTGAGAAGCTTCTTGTTGAAGTAAAGGATCCAGAAATCGTCCACCAGAGAATTAAGTTCGTCAACCTGAGTCTAGAGAACAACTAAACTTGGAATACTGAAGGTTGAGTCCAAAAATCGTCGACCTGAGAATGAGGTTCGTCGAGCTGTCTTGAGTGTGTCGACACAAGTCCTGTGTGTCGACACAGTTGGATTTATATGTCGATCATGAGTGTGTCGACACAAGTCCTGTGTGTCGACAAAGCTGACTTCTGGTGTTGATCTTGAGTGTGTCGACACAAGTCCAGTATGTCGACACAGCTGACTTCTGGTGTCGACATAATTGGTGTCGACAGTTATTCTGTGTGTCGACACAATTACTCTGTTTATCGACACAGCCTTTCTGAAGTGTTGAAGTGTAGTGTCCAAAGTTTATCCACCTGAGCTCCAAGTTCGTCGAGCTCAGCTCAGAGAATTTTCCTTGAGATCATCGAGCTGAGCATGACAATCGTCGACCTGAGTTCGATGAACGTCGAACTCATTTTACTTGGTCTTTAGAAAAACTCTAAGTCTTGAGTCTCTGTAGTCTTGTTGATAGCTGGTCCATACAGTGTTACTTCTAAGGACTTGTCCTAGACTCTAGGACACAACCATGACCCTAGCTATACATTTTGGGTCAAATGATCCTAACTTAGTGAACCTAGCACAAATTATACTAGGGATCCAACAATCTCCCCATATTTGGGTGAGGTCACTAATTACAGACTCAAATCAAACTGAAAATAAACAATGTAGAAAAAACATATATCTGGCAGAGATCACTAACACATGCAGCAGATATATATATACATGAACTTTGTTCAAAATATAGAGCAGTTATAGATAATTGTAGAAAATAAAAGAGTTCAAAATTTACTTCTTCTTGAAAGATATTGTACCTAAACACCTAGATGGGGGGGGGGGGTGAATAGGTGACTTGAATCTTTTTAACTTTTTAAGACAGCAATCTGATTTTATCTCAGAGTTATATCTATTTGTACACAGCAATTACACAGCAATCACAGAATATCACAGCACACAGTAGACACACAGTTTTATAGTGGTTCCCCAAAGTTTGGGTACATTCACTTTCCCCCTTCGCCTATCTAGCAGTGTACTAGATTCGGCCAAACTCCTCCACTATCTCAGAACCCAAAATAGGTTCCTACACCTCAGGCCCAAGGCCCTACAACTCAGCTTCTTCACAAAGCCTACACTCAGCCACCAAGGCCTACACTCAGCCACCAAGGCCTACACTCAGCCACAATAGGCCTACACTTAGAGATTTCAATCTCCTACACTCAGGCACTCAAGCCCTACACTCAGCCTTTATAATTACAGGCTTACAAAACTCAGATCCCTAAGGATCGTATAAGATAAAATGAATACAATAATTGTAACTCAACAACTCAGAGAAATGAGAGAAGAGTTGTGAGTTTCTTAATGAGTTCTTGGAAGAACTCAGCTGAAATCAATCTAACTTGGCTTTATTCAAAGCTTCTTGAATGTAGAACTCAATAAGATTGACCTCTTCTGCAGTTGATCCTTGATCTCTGCTACTTAAGATTCAGAATAAATCTGAACCCTTCTTCTTAGTCTGGTTCCAATGACTGATTTGTTGGATGGAGCTCTCTCTCTCCAACTTCTTAGATCTTCACTAGATTCTTCAAGGAATAGCTAGATCTTCTTTGTATTACTTGATGTGTTGATCTGAACTTAGACAACTTCAACAACAGTTTCTGTAGACTGTATAAGCCTATTTATAGGCCTTCTTCATGGTAACCGGCTGGTCCGGTTCATAACGGAATTCTGACAACTCTGACAGGTGCAGTAGACCGGCTGGAATGGCAGCTGTCAAGTCATCCAGTCAGTTCTTGAAAATTCTGTAACTGTCTGTAAGTGTCGAGACTGTCTGTCGAAACTTATAGACCAAGTGTCGACACAAGTTGTCTAAGTGTCGACACTAGCCTACAAGGTGTCGACACAACTCCTTGTGTTGTAGTTTTTATATCTCGACACTGCTTCTTCTTCATGTGTCGGCACTGATAATGGGTGTCGACACAAGTCCTTGTACTTCAGTATTTTGCTGAATTCTTCTAAGTGTCGACACAACACCTTTGTGTCGACACATCTTCATGTGTTGAACTCGCTGAGTGTCGACACTTCTTCTTGGTGTTGACACATGTCTTCAGTGTTGATACTTGCTGAGTGTCGACACATTACTCTGGGTGTCGACACATTCTTCTTCTGTCGAGACTCTGGCTGAGTGTCGACACAACTCCTTAGTGTCGACACTTGTACTTAGAATATTCTTGAACTTTGCTAAGTGTCGACACAGCTCCTTGTGTCGACACTTTCTTCAAGTGTTGAGTCTTCAGCTGAGTGTCGACACATACTTTCTTGTGTCGACACTTTCTTCAAGTGTTGACTCTTCTGTTGAGTGTCGACACATTGTTGTGGGTGTCGACACTTATACTTAGTCTCTGCAGACTTTTGCTGTGTGTCGACACAGCCTCCAAGTGTCGACACTTTCTGATGTAGACACAGTTTCTCTGGGTGTCGACACAACTGCTAAGTGTCGACACTGCTTCACTGCACTTTTCTTCACTGAGTGTCGACACAGCTCCTTGTGTCGACACTTTCTGTCTGGTGTCGACTCAGCATCCCTGGTGTCGACACAAATACTCCAAGTGTCGACACTGCTTGCCTGGGTGTCGACACAAGTCTTCTTAAGTGTCGACACTTTCCCTCTGGGTGTCGACACATGGACTTAGAAACTTTTCCATCTTTCCTGTAAATACTTAACCTACACAAGTAAACTCAAAATACATCAAATACATTTTGATGTATATCATTGAGTTGGGTGAGGATTCTTCAAATCAGGTACATTTGAACCAATGTACCCAACAATCTCCCCCTATTTGGAGAAGTCATAACCCTTAGTCAATGATATACACCATTCATAATAAAATTACAGAATGATGTGAAACAGGATTATGTAATCAGGAAAGAAACATCACATGTATTAAACAAACATGCATACACAGATATCATCACAGAACAATTATGAAATAAATTTATCACATAGCAAATTTATCACACAGACATTGTTCTAATTGCTTGTCATATTCATAATTCTAAAGTTTACAGAATGCTTTACATCAAAAGATTACATAGTAAACTTAAGAAAATTTCTATGCTACTTTTGTTCAGCCTCCTTAATTACTATGCCCTTCCCAGATTGTACTTTGGCTTGTACTGAGGCTTCAGTGTCTTCAGCAGCAGCAGGCTTTTTCCTTTTAAGCTCCTTCTTCTTTAGCTCTTTAGCTTTGATCTTTTGCCTCTCAAAATAATGATAAGGCTTGGGAAAGTACTTGCTAGGCTCCTGGGCAGTAGGAGGTAGCTTTCCCATCTTGGCCTTTCTTCTATATTGGACTATGGCCTCCTGCCTTGTCTCATGCTTTCTCCATTCTGATTCAGAAAACCACTTGTTCCTGTCTTGCACATTATCTTTTGCAGCTTTCCAGGCAGTCAAAATAATATTTCTTGAGGTGGGGCTCCACTGCTCAAAGTCAGGTCTTTGTTCAGCTTGCTCCCTAAACCTCTTCTTAGACAATCTGGTTTCTTCCTCTTTCTGTAGAGCTTCTTGCATAGCTTCAGATATTGGCTGAACAACCTTTTCTAGAATAACCTTCTGAGTACCATCAGGTGGACTATACATGGACTGAATATCAGCATGTACCATTTCAAAATCTGGTGGAGGATAGATAACTTGAGCTACTTCAGGTTGCTCACCTCCAAGATATGCAGGGTTAATGTCAGATTCTGCCACATTATCATCATCACAAAGAGGAGGATAACCAAGAGTGGCTCTGATGGAATTAGAAACCCATTTTGCATGGTCAGAGCCAGCTTTGACTAAGACCCTCTCCCCCTTTATGACTTCTCTTTCTATGTGATCCCTTAAATCATCTTTTTGAAATCTGATTTGGGCATTTAGATAATTGACTCCATCCCTGTAGAAAGGTTTTAACCTTTGGAGTTTTTCAGTTATGATCTTCTGAGAGTCTTGAATGGCAGTCTTAACAGCAGTTATTTCCTCTTGAAATGCTTTGTCAAAAGCTGTCATAGCAGTAGCAGTAGAAGTTGTCAGGCCAGCAGCAATGTTCTTCATCTCTGTGACAATAGCATTGTGAGATTCTGTCAAATTGTCATTCATTCTGATTTGGTTCTCTAGAACATATCCCTGCTTCAGTGCTATGTCATCTACTTGAGCTTTTATGTTCTCTTGGTGAGTTGCTAGATAGACTACTGCATTCCCTCCCTTGTGGAAGCAGTCAGTCATCTCCTTCTTATTAAGATTCATTTCAAATCTTATAGACTTTATATCCTGGGCCAAATCAAACTGCAATGATTTCTGCCCTTCATCCACACACTTCTCAATGGCCTGTCTGTGCTCATCAAGCTTAATTTGCATTGCAACCATTAGAGCACTATAATCAACAGTAGGTGCTGGCTGTGATATAGGCTGTGGTGCAATAGTTTGTAAGGCCTTTTTGTAACTCTGGCTCCTTCTTCTGAATACTTGAAATTTCTTTTTCTTTGCCCTTGTAGCCTCCTCATCTTCAGATGCTGAGGTGCTGGCTAAGTCTACCCTCTCCTTAGGTAGCTCCTCAACACCTGGTTGTTTCTCAGGCTCATGTCTTGCAGGTTCTTCAAGAATTGGCACTTGCTCCCCCTCAATTGGAGCATTCTCTCCTTCAGCAGCTGTACTTTCTTTTCCAAAGTCTTCTTGATCCAGATTAAGAAATAGATCTTCCATAGTAAATTCTTGTGGAGAATGAGCTGGAGAAACTCTGGGCTCATCTACCACTGGATCAGATACAACTTCAACTTCAACAGATGTGTCTTCCATGACAACATCTGGGACTTGTCTATGAATCTGTGGTTGCTGATAAACATCAGACAAATCAGTATCCTATGAAGGAAAATCTAAAGCATTAAGCTCAGTGATTACCTCTAGAATTGTGTTTGTAGCTTGCTCACTCTCAAGAGGAGTGGGCTCTTCCCCAACTAGTGGCTCCCCCTGGATTTGATCCTGGTGTAAGGGGCTAGCTGGTGGTAGCTCCCCCTGCCTTTCAGCAACTACTTGTTGAGCTGGAGTCTTCTCAACAGTCCCTTCTTCATGCTCATCAGGTGTGAAGACAACTTGCTCTTCACTACTAGAGCTGCTAGTTGACTCTTGAGCTACAGGGCAGACTTCTTCTTCATCTTCTTCAGTGGAGTTTCCTTCTCAGAAGTTACTTTCTTAGGGGTTGGCATCTCCTTAGACAACACCCTGTCCCATCTAGAGAAGATCCTCATATCCATTTTCCTCATGTGGTTGATTTTACTTCCAGCAGCTTGACCCATAACTTCTGGTATAACACCAGCAAGGTATAAACTTAGTATTCTTCCCAAATTGGGCTTTTTCAGACTCTCCTTGATCTTCTCAAAGATCACTACAGACCAATCTATCTTCAAAGTAAAGATTATCCTTGTCATAATACTGAACATATGGGCTGATACCCTATCATGCCCTCCTGGCTTACTTAGGATTACTTTTCCAACAATTTCTGACAGGAATTTCCCCTGACTATTCATTCCTTTTCTATTGAAAACTGAGCCAATTTTCATCTTAGAATCCAGACCACACCATGCCAATGCATCTCTGGTCCTGGAAGTAGTTACCTCTTCTTCTTCCTTAGTTCTTGGCAACTGAAGTACTTTTCTCAGACTTTTTGGAGAGACCTTTACTTTTTCACCATGGACCCTTGACTTGATCTTGAGTCCAGAGTCGTCTACTTGAGCTCCATTGAGGAATTCCAAGACTTCTTTCTTCCAGATTTTAGTTGGCTCTGAAACAAGATATTCTAACCCTGAGTCTACAACTAGGGTTACTACAGTCTTGATCTCCGGGTCTGCATCAACAAACGCGTCGCGCACCAGTTCATATCCTTCATTGACGTTCTCCTCAAGCTTTGGCGCCATTAGGGTTTGAAGAATTTGAACTGAGAGAAGAGAGGTGTCGACACACAAGTTTGGTCTCGAAACTTTTGAAAGTGTGTCGACAGACAAAGGCAAAATCCTATTTATACCTTTCTAGGTTTGAAGATGAAAAGGCGGGCAGCTAACTTAAATTGTGTCGACACTGTCGATAAGTGTCGACACTGACTTATAATGTCTCGACACATATGTGTCGACACATGTTTAGTCAACAGATTATATGTGTCAACACTTGTTTATGTGTCGACACCACATAACTCGACATTTAGTCGAGACTTTACTTAGATAATTCTGAGTAAAACCTAAGTGTCGACACCACCTTGGATGTGTAACAACCCCATCCGTTCATATGGTATATTCTAGAAGGTCCGGCCGGGGCCCCACAGGATATACCACAAAACAGTCGGTGAAGGTACAGGATGATATCAGAGTAGCGCGTCGCACCTATCACAAGCATTCTAGCGGAAGCCTAAACTACTTGAACTCCTCATGAATGTCCAAATATAAAACTCCACATTTTATCGATATATAGGAATGTCTTACAACAAGTCAAAAGAATTGGCCTTATGGCCTTACATGGCTTTCACACAGTGGCCTAAAACAGCTTGGCGCGCAGGCCGGCCACAATAAAAGAAAGCACGCAAAAGAACATATTTAGCCTTCGAGGGCTAACAGCAGCAGCAACAACACCAGCAGGAGCATCAACCTCTATGCGTCCCGCTCGGTTCTCCCGTACCTGGAAAGGGACAATCCACCCACCGGTGGCAAACAAAAGCAACGGTCAGCGTTCAGCTGACCAAATTATAACGACCCTACCCCTTCTCTCGGGGCAGCGGTATTTTTCCCTGCAGGTATATCATATCACAAGTATGGCACGCTATATCATCAAAAGGTGCTTTCACGCACACAAGCCATCACAACCGTTCGCCACCCGGCCCAACGGTCCGTGCACTCAGGGCACATTATTGGTGTTCTGGCAACCTCTTGCCCACCACCGTATCAAGATTATCACCCAACGGTAAATCTCTTGAGCATTTACTCCATGGCGTGCAGCCGGAGTTAGTCTTCGGACACCGGGATGGCCCGTAGCCCCCCGTGGTGTCATGGCGCGCAGGCCGAAGACTCTTGCTATGCGCTCCAACAGACCGCACTTTTGGGCTCACGTCAGACGGACATAGCGCAGGTCGGATCCTCCACCCCCCGTTGCTCAAATCGCCTTGCCTTCTCCGAGTACAGCATACTCATGGCTATATCAAAGGCGCGGGTCGGTCTCACCAATCCTGTTCTTGGCATTCAAGCCTGGGTATTTCACTATACCCATTTCCTCACAACAACAGCGGGTCTTTCCTGGGCACACCAGTACTTCCTGTGACTCTCTCCACAGGTGGACACCGCACTAGCACAAATGTCAAGGGTCTTTCCTGGGCACACCAGTACTTCCTGTGACTCACTTCACAGGTGGACACCCAAAACCATCACATGGCTATTTTCCTGGGCTACCACCCCAGTACTTCCTGCTACTCCTTTTCGCAGGCATAACCCGTAGACTCCTTACACTACACGTTTATCACAGAGTCTTCTCCGGTTCGTATGCAACATCACCAATCCAGACTAACCTGTCCAGATGGGCTTCACACAGCATGCCTATTTCGTACTCCATTTCCGGATCTATATGCTAACAAAGGGGATTTCACGCATCCACCCAAAGATTTCCAAAACCAGCCACCTCTTGGTGGGGGAAATCACAAAATATGCCAAAAAGGAAGCCTTCACATGGCTAGGAAGAAAAGTCGTTACCCTTGACGATCGCTTCGGTGCCATGGCCTCAAAGCTAGCTTGCAAGACTCACAAGATCGTTTCCTCCGCAACGCTGGCTTCGGATCTCTCGTCGGTAAACCGCAGCACCACCAACAGCAGCCCCCTTTCCTTCTTCCTCCTCCTTTCCCTCTCTCTTTCTCTCTTCACTTGAAGAAAATTCAAGGCCAAAGAAAATGAGAACTCTTTCTCTGATTTCGGCCCTTAAGGAAAAAGAAGAAGAAGCTTCAGCCCTTGGATCTAGACTGAAGGAATGGACGGCCACGATTCTGCCAAAAACACATATTTTGACCCGACACGGCCTCGAACACGGCCGTGTGCCAGGCCGTGTGCCTCAAGCGGTGGTCAACCGACTTATCCAAACCAGTGACACGCCCACGGGACACGCCCGTGTCATGGGCCGTGTCACCAACACGCCTTCAGACACGCCCGTGTATGTGGCCGTGTACCTGGATGAAAAAAAATCCCAAATCATCGCGAGACTTCACACGGCCTGTGACACGCCTGTGTCCCAGGCCGTGTGCCCAGACACGGCACAAAGACACGCCCGGTCGAAACCTTCAGCGGGCAGAGTTCGTCGCCTAATTGGACACGCCCTGTGACACGCCCGTGTCACAGGCCGTGTTCAACACTCGACACTCACTTCTCGACTCTCGACGATCGTCGAATAAAACTCGTCGAGCATGCGACACGGCCTTGGACACGCCCGTGTCCTGGGCCGTGTGCCTCCCTCTCGACGCATCGTCGAGAGAAAAATCATCGAGACAAAGCCCAATCGTCGACACAACCTCGACACGCCCTACGACACGCCCGTGTCGCAGGCCGTGTCACTCAAAATTCCTTTTTCAGAACTTTGGGCTGTTACAATCCTCCCCTCCTACAATAAATTTCGTCCTCGAAATTTAGAGACAGGAAAGCAACAGAAAGCAGCAAGAAATATGTAACAACGTATAAAATGTCATGTTACAACACTCTCGCTACAGATTACAAAAACAGCTCAGGGAACTCTTCTCGCATGGTCTGCTCGCGCTCCCATGTTAGTTCTTCACGGCCGCAGTTGTCCCACCGGACTTTTACCATACCGACCGTCTTGTTCCGCAACTGTTTCTCGGCTCGATCTTCGATCTGGATGGGTCTAACTCTCGTTGTTAGCCCAGACTCCACCGGCACACGATCATCCGCGATCACTTGAGCTGGATCTTTCATGGCCTTCCGAAGTACCGAGATGTGAAAGACATCATGTAACCCACCCAAGTCCGCCGACAGAGCTAGCCGATAAGCCGCTTCGCCAATTCGCTCAACCACTTCAAACGGACCCAAATATCTTGGACTCAACTTTTTCAATCGTCGAATCCTGGAGACACCTTTGAATGGCTTGATCTTCAAGTAGACCCAATCGCCAACCGCAAATTCTACATTCCGGTGCTTGGCATTGTAGTACTTCGCTTGTCGATCTTGAGCAATAAACAATCTCTCTCGAATCGTCCGAATGGTTGAGTTTGCTTCATCCACCTCATTTGGTTTAACAACCCGGGCTTCACCCGCTTCTACCCAAGCCAATGGAGTACGAATCTTCCTTCCATATAGGGCTTCATATGGTGCCATCCCTATGCTTGCTTGGTAGCTGTTATTATATGCAAACTCAACCATATAGAGATGATCTTCCCATCTCTTTCCGAAGTCAAGGGCGCACATTCGGAGCATGTCCTCCATTGTTCTGTTGGTACGTTCAGTTTGGCCATCCGTTTGGGGATGAAAGGCCGTACTGAAAGTCAATTTCATGCCCAACAGTCGGTGAACTAGCCTCCAATCATTTGACGTGAATCGCCCATCTCGATCACTTACGATGCTCCGAGGAACACCGTGAAGACGCACAATCTGGTCAACATATAACTTTGCCAAACTTTCAACTGAATCATCCCGCCTGTTCGGGAGAAAATGTGCTACTTTTGTTAGCCGGTCAACTATCACCCAAATGGAATCATTTCCTCGCTGCGATCTTGGCAACCCATGCACAAAATCCATGGAAATATCATCAAATTTCCACACTGGGATCGGCAGTGACTTCAAATAACCGCCCGGCTTTTGACATTCCGCCTTCACCATCGCACATGTTTGGCATTTAGAGACATAAAGGGCAACATCTTTCTTGAGCCCTGGCCACCAGAAAAGCTTCTTCATATCATTGAACATCTTTGTGCTCCCGGGGTGAATGGAATACTTGGTATAATGCGCTTCATACATCAGTTCTTCCCTCAGCTTCCCCACATTTGGGACGCACAACCGGCCCTCTTTTCGCAAAAGACCGTCATTCCAGGTGAATTTGCCTTCTGGCCCTTCATTCACATAGCGTAAGAGATCGTCATCCAACTCCGTTGCCCGTCGAACTCGGTCTGCAAGGTCACATTGCACCTCAGTCCAGTTCAAACATGCAATGACAGTGGAATTCTTGTCAACACAATAGATCTCCAATGCCTCCAACTCCTGGATAAGACGTTCATCATGCCTTTGTAACCAATTTGCTCTAACCGGAACTCGCCGATACAAGGCATCCGCGACAACATTCCCTTTCCCGGGTGTATAGTGAATCTCGAAAGTGTAGTCCCCAAGGAACTCCAACCACCTTCGTTGTCGCATATTCAAGTCTTTCTGCTCTAACAAATACTTTAGGCTCTTATGATCGGTATAGATCTCCACCTTCACTCCATAAAGGTAGTGTCGCCACAACTTGAGTGCAAAAATCACCGCCGCTAATTCCAAATCATGGACGGGATAGTTTCGCTCGTGCACCTTCAGTTGGCGTGAGCCATAGGCAATCACCTTTCCGTTCTGCAAAAGAACGCAGCCTAAGCCGCTCCCTGAGGCATCACTATAAATCACAAATCCATCAGTTCCACATGGCGAAGACAACACTGGTGCCGTGGTCAACCGAACCTTCAGCTCTTCAAAAGCTCGTGCGCACTCTGGCGTCCAAACGAACTTCTGATCTTTTCACGTCAGTGTGGTTAGCGGCAAAGCGATCCGCGAGAAGTTCTCCACAAATCTTCTATATTAGCCTGCAAGTCCAAGGAAACTCCTGACCTCGGCCACGGAAGACAACATTGGCCATTCCTGTATGGCTCTTATCTTCGCTGGATCCACTGCAATGCCCTCTCCACTCACCACATGGCCCAAAAATGCCACTGACGATAGCCAAAACTCGCACTTCGAGAACTTGACATATAGCTGATTTTGCCTCAACGTATTCAACACCAACCGCAAGTGACTCTCATGCTCAGCTTTGGACTTCGAGTATACCAGGATATCATCAATAAACACTATCACAAACAGATCCAAGTACGCATGAAAAATACGGTGCATCAGATCCATAAACACTGAAGGCGCATTGCACAATCCAAAGGGCATGACTGTGAACTCATAGTGCCCATAACGCGTTCCAAATGCGGTTTTGGGAATGTCACCTTCCCGAATTCTTAACTGGTAATAACCAGACTTCAGGTCCAACTTCGAATAGACGGTAGAGCCCACTAGCTGATCGAATAACTCATCAATCCGAGGTATAGGATACTTATTCTTCTCGGTCAGCTTATTCAGTTCACGGTAATCTATACACAACCGTAACCCACCATCTTTCTTCTTCAGAGATGACAATGATGTCCCCTACTATATTCTGCACAATTGCCCAATCTCTGAGCATTGGATGCAATTCTCTAAGAACCAGTTAAAGGCAATGAAGAAGAAAAGAAAGTTTGATAAAGATTCCACTCAGTTCAAGCACCCTCATCCTCCTCCACCACCTCCACCTGATGCAGGTGCAGGTGGCAGCTCTGCAAGATCAGGCCCTGCTAGAAGCCAGGCTCCCTACCAACCTCATGCAAGAACATATCAAAGGGAAAGCCAGTCTAGGGGGTCTTACTCTAGAAGGGGAGGATATAGGGGAAACCAAAGAGAAACTCAGGTTTACTCCAAAGGACACTCCATGCAGCATCCTTACTCTAGGGGAGGACATGTTTCTGCTGATACATCTTCTGGTCCTTTCCCCTATAAGCTCAAAGATACTGTGACTGCCAGGACTCCTCAAGACACTACTTCCAACAGGTATGAGCCACCTGTTCCATTTGAGGACCCTGAGAAAAATCCTATGGCTTGGAGTGCAAGAATGAAAGAACTGGCTGCTTTAGATCAGATAAAGAAAGCAAAAGAACAAGGGCTAGACACCTCCAACATATCTACCGTGTCAGAGCAAAGGCAAAAAGAGTAAGAAAGATATGCCTCCAGTAAGTTCTTTGATGCAGACAGATACTGTTGAGGTGGAGGGGAAGTCTGGAGGAGAAGAGGGGGAATCATCCATGTAGGATTCATCCAGAAGTGTGAAGGATGGTATGGATGGGGATGAGGTGACATCTGGAGGGGGATATGAGAATAAGGGATGGAAGTGGTCTGCTGGTGGGGATGAAGTAGTTGCTGGGGATGGAATTGAGGTTGGAGAAGGGCTGGAAATTGTAATGGTGGATGAGGCTTGAGTGGTGGATGGAGCTGGAGGTAGGGTTGAGCTTGGAGGAGGAGAAGCAGCAGCACTAGCAGCAGGCAGGTCCTCTGCAGGGGCAGAGTCCTGGGGTGGAGTGACTCTTAGAGTCCTGGTGCCTGAAGGGGCAGAAGAAGAGGGCCTGCTGGGCTTGGAGATATGCCTGTCCCATTTCCCAAAAAAGGCACAGGTGATTCTCTTGGAGGCATTGATGTGCACTCCAGAGGAGACTAGCAGGGTAGGGCACTTAGCCTGGAGGAAGATTCCCAGTATTCTTCCAAAGTTCACAAATGTTTTGTTGAGCTTTTTCTTCAGCAGATCAAAAAATACTTCTCCCCAGTTCAAGCTTTTTCTGTCTACCAGAGCTCCCATAAGGCAGAGCTGATAACTGGAGATTGTGTCATGAGCAGAATGCTTGGCTAAGAGAACCTTGCCTACTACATCAGCCATAAACCTGTATTCCACAGACAGGTTCCTCTTAAACAGCTTGCTAGGGTTCCCCTCAGGATGACCCATCCTGGCAAGAATATCAGAGAACTCATCTCCAGAGAGTTCAGCAGAATCTTCACCATTTCTTAAACCAAAAACCTCTGTGAGTACTGTTGGGGTCAGAGGTACCTGGGTGCCACCAATAGAACCAACTATGGTATTGTTGTCAAGGTTGTGGGCAGTATATACCCATTCTTTAATCTCATCAGATGCAAGTTTGATTCTGGTTGTCATCAGGGTAGACAGTTGCTGATCTTTGAATAAAGTGAGAATATCCTGGAAGATTTGATCGGTTGTGTTGAAGGAGTCGAGATCGATGTCAAAGCCTGCATCAAATTTCATTGCAGAGAGGACAGCAACTGAAACGGCCATAGTACCTGCAAAAATCAACAGACAAAACGACCAAGGTAGAACTATTTGGAGGGAAGAAAATTCTTGCAGAGAAATTGAAAGCGCAAGAGAGAACGACGGCGAAAAAAGAGTTTTATATTAGGGTTCGACGCAGAAAAGGAAAGATCGTTGAACTCAGTTCGACGATCGAGGCTTCTAAAGGAATCTGAAGAGACTCCAAAATCATCGATCTCCGTTTGACGATCTGGAAAGGCGTCGAGCTCCGTTCGACGATCGTTCAGTGAACAAAATCGTCGAGCGCCGTTCGACGATCGTTGACCGAAGGAGACAGTTCATGCTGTCTGAGGGGCGCTGAACTCAGTTCGACGATTCTGGAAATCGTCGAACTCAGTTCGACGATTCTGGAAATCGTCGAACTCCGTTCGACGATCTGTGGGGAAATCGTCGAGCACAGTTCAGAGATCAGAGAAATCCTAGACACTAAGGAAAATCAGAATTTTGCCTAGTCTTGGTCCATTTTTAGCTTTCAAAAACTTGAGTATTATTTGAGACTTCCTCCATCTAACATTCCTAACTGATTTAGGAAGAAGGTGTGTTTCTTTTCATCCAAGGGCTTGGTGAAAATATCTCCCCTTTGTAAATCAGTTGGGATATACTGCAATTCAATTTTATTCTTCTCAACATTATCCCTTAAGAAATGATGCCTAATCTCTATATGTTTTGTCCTACTATGGAGGACTGGATTTTGAGCTATGGAGATAGCACTTGTATTGTCACAAAAGATTTTTGACTTCTCTAAGTTGTAACCATAGTCTTGGAGTTGATTTTGAATCCACAGTATTTGTGAACAACAACTGCCTGCAGCCATATATTCAGCTTCAGCAGTTGAAGTTGACACAGATGTTTATTTCTTACAAAACTAAGAGACAAGTCTATCACCAAGGAACTGACAAGTTCCACTGGTGCTTTTCCTGTCAATTCTGCATCCAGCATAATCAGCATCAGAGAATCCAGTTAACTCAAATGCTGAATCTTTTGGATACCAGAGACCTAGATTTGGACAACTTTTAACATACCTAAGAATCCTTTTTACTAATGTGAGGTGTGACTCTCTAGGGCTAACTTGGAATCTAGCACATATACATGTAGCAAACATTATATCTGGTCTACTAGCTGTAAGATACAGTAAAGAGCCAATCATTGCTCTATATGTTGTCTGATCAACAGGTTTCCCATGTTCATCAGCATCCAATACAGCATTGGTAGGCATGGGTGTTTTCATACAAGATGCCTCAGACATGCCAAATTTCTTAACCAGCTCATGAGCATATTTGGTTTGAGAAATAAAGATGCCTTCAGCATGTTGTTTGACTTGCAATCCTAGGAAGAAGGATAGCTCACCTATGCTACTCATCTCAAATTTAGAATGCATTAGGTTAGAAAACCTTCTGCACAATTTTGAGTCAGTAGAACCAAAAAAGATATCATCTACATAGATTTGTACTAGTAGGGTATGGGACTTATGGGTTCTAGTGAAAAGAGTTTGGTCTACTCTACCCCTTATAAAACCATTTTCCAAAAGAAAGCATGCTAGGGTCTCATACCATGCTCTAGGAGCTTGCTTGAGACCATATAATGCTTTATTTAATCTAAAAACAAAATCAGGATGAGTTGGAGAGATAAAACCTGGAGGTTGTCTGACATAGACTTCCTCTTTGATGTCTCCATTTAAGAAGGCACTCTTGATATCCATCTGATAAACCTTGAAGCCTTTGTGAGCTGCATAAGCTAGAAAAATCCTGATGGCTTCCAATCTTGCAACAGGTGCAAAGGTCTGGTCGTAGTCAATTCCTTCTTCTTGAGAGTATCCTTGGGCAACTAGCCTTGCCTTGTTCCTTATTATTACTCCTTGATCATCCAGTTTGTTTCTGAATACCCATTTTGTTCCAACAATGGAATGATCCTTAGGCTTGGGCACTAGTTCCCATACTTTGTTCCTCTCAAATTGATGCAACTCCTCTTGCATGGCAATGATCCAGTGTGGATCTTGCTCTGCATCTTGAATGGACTGAGGTTCAATTTGAGAAAGGAAGCAGGTGTGCAACAGGTTTTGATTGACCTGATTTCTGGTTTGCACACCAGCTGAGATTTCTCCAATTATTTGGGTAATTGGATGGTCTCTTGATGTTACTAAATCAACAGGGGGTGTTGATTGTTCACCAACCTGTGTTGTTGTTTCCTCTTGTGGTACAACAACTGGCTCTTCAGGTTGTGCTTCAATATGTTGAGCATTGATTTCATCTTCTCTGCTTTCATCTTCTTGAGCAACCCGTAGTTTGTTCATATCTTCAACTAGAGAGTGTTCCTGCACAGGTTCTATGGTAGAAGAGATCTTCTCCTTGAAAGACATGTTAGTTTCATCAAAAGAAACATGAACAGATTCCTCAATTTTTAATGATGATTTATTATAAACCCTATAGGCCTTGCTGATCATGGAGTATCCCAGAAACACTCCTTCATCAGCTTTGGCTTGAAATTTTGCTAGATGTTTCTTATCATTATTGTGAATATAGCAAATGCAACCAAAAATTTTGAAATAGTCAACTTTAGGTTTCTTCCCTTTGAGTAATTCATAGGGAGTCTTTCCCTTCAGTTTATGTATCAGACTCCTGTTCAGCACATAGTTGGAGGTGTTCACTGCCTCTGCCCAAAAGGATAGAGGTAAATGAGCATCTGACAACAATGTAGTGGCAGATTCAATAAGGGTTCCATTTTTCCTTTCAGCTACCCCATTTTGTTGAGGAGTTCTAGGAGCTGAGAAAGTATATCTGATCCCTTCACTCTGGCAGAACTCTTGCATAAGAAGAGAATCAAACTCTGTCCCATGATCACTTCTGATCAGGGCAATGTGAGTATTGAACTCAATCTTTACACATTTGAGAAACTCTGTCAGACACTTAAAGTTATCAGACTTCTTCCTTAGAAAGAACACCCAAGTGAATCTAGAGAAGTCATCTACAATCACTAAAGTGTAGGATTTCCCTCCTAGGCTTTGTACTGTGATGGGTCCAAATAGATTCATGTGTAACAGATACAATATCCTAGGTGAATCACTCTTATTAAGTGACTTAAAACTGTTTTTAGTTTGCTTGCCTAATTGACAAGCCTTGCAGAGTCCTTCCTTCTTGTAGGGGCCAGAAGGTAGTCCTCTAACAAGGTTGTCCTTGGATAGCCTAGCAATAGTTCTAAGGTTTAGGTGTCCTAGTCTCTTATGCCATAAAACATTTGGTCTACAAACTGAGTTGAATAAACAGATATCTACAGTAGTTGAAAGAAAATCTACTAGGTAGATGTTACCTTTCCTTTTACCTGTCAACACAGTGGTGTTGTCCTCTGACTTGATTTTGCATAAGGTCTTGCTGAAGGTCACCTGGTAGCCTTCATCACATAGCTGACTGATGCTGATTAGATTGTGCTTCAGTCCTTCCACATATGCTACCTTCTTGAAGGTTACAGAACCAATCTGGACTTCTCCATATCCTTTAGTCTGTCCAAAGTTGGAGTCACCAAAGATAACTTTGGGTCCAAGCTTGGCTCTAAAGGAATTTAGGTTGTCCTTGTTCCCTGTCATGTGCTTAGAGCACCCACTATCCAAATACCATTGCTGGTTAGATGTTGGATAGGTCTTCACCTGCACATAAAGCAATTCACTTGTTTTTGACCGAGTTTACCTTGGGCCTAGGTTGATAACCTTTAAATTCAGAAATGAAAGACATCCCTGGCTGACTCTTATATCCTTCAGGATGATATCTCCTTGGAGGTAAAATCCATTCAGTATAAGGGTTAAATGTTTGGGATGAAGAACCCTCAGGATTCAATTTTGACTTGCCATTGAAAAAATTTCCAGAGCTCTGACCTCTGTTCGACGATCTTGGAGCTGAGTTCGACGATCTTGGGTCAGATCGTCGAGCTCCGTTCGACGGTCGACTATGGCTGAGGTCAGGTATATGGGATCGTCGAGCAGCGTTCGACGATCTTGGCTGAGATCGTCGATCAGCGTTCGACGATTTGTCCTGAGATCGTCGAGCAGCGTTCGGCGATCGTCGATCTTCATTCGGCGATCGTCGATCTCCGTTCGACGATTTGTACTGGACTTTAGTTTTCTGAGGCAGATCAGAATTTTTCCTGGCAACCTCTACAACTCCCTTTCCCTTGTCAAAAATGAACTTGATAGGGGTTGTTAGAACAATAGGTTGGCTGGATGAGGCACCCAAGCCCAGTGTACTGTTGAATCTTGAGTTCACTGTGCTTGTGATGTCCATCAGCTTGATGCTTCTCCCATTGAGAGATTCTTCAAGCTTCTTGGCCTCAGAGAGTTCACTCTTCAGTGAAGCTATCTGTTCCCTATGGTTCTCCAACTCCTGAGAGAGCTTGAGGTTTTCTGATTTTAAACCACTTTGTTCAGATAATTGATTTCTGAGAGAGATGATCTCTTTCTCAGACTTTAGCAGGTCTAAACATAGTGCTTTAAATTCAAGTTTGAAATCTTCTGAAGTGAAATCAAAAGAGCTGATTACCTGATCTTCTTCAGGTTGTGTCTCTGAGTCTGACTCTGACTCCTCTTCCTCTGAGTTGTGTTGTGAGGCATTGATTGCCATCATGCAGAACTCCTTTTCCTCTGCATCATCCTCATCATCACTTGAGCTGGAAGAGGCCTCTGACTCCTCTTCAGTCTCACTCCAGGATTCGCAACAAATCCTTTCCTTGTGTGCTTATTTCTGCTGGAGGAAGGTTTGCTATTTCCATTCCTTTTGGAGTCCTTCTCCTTTCTTCTTTCTTTTCTGTCCCTTCTGTCCTTGTTCTTGTTTTCTGGACAGTCAGGAACCATATGCCCTGGTTTCCTGCAACCAAAGCAAATAATGTCTTTGCTATTGCCAATGGACTTGTCATACCTTGGCTTGTCCTGCTCCTTGTATGACCTTCTTCTGAAGTCCTTTCTGGCCATCTTATAGAATCTTTTGGCTAACAGGCTGAGAAGTTCATCATTGCCTGTACCTTTTTCTTCAGGCAGATCCTCAGCTGCCTTAAATGCTATAGTCTTCTCTTTCCTTGTGGCTGGAGAAGCAGCCTTCTGTTCTTCTTCTCTGTTCTTGATGAGTAGCTCATAAGATTTGAGCTTACCCAACAAGGCTTCAGTTGTGATCTCATTCAGACTTCTGACATCTTTAATTGGCCAGATTCTTGAATCCCAAGTGCTGGGGAAGCACATTAGGATCTTGTCATTCAGTTCTGTCAGTGAGATCTCTTTGTCTAATGTCCTTAGTTCACTGACAATTAGACTCAATCTGTTGTACATTTCTCCCACTGACTCTGTTTCTCCCTTCTTGAAGTTCTCATATTGGGAGATGAGATGAGATCTTCTGTCCTTTCTCTCATCAGCTGATCCTGAAACTATTTCTGAGAGCTTGTCCCAGATCTCCTTGGCTGAGTTGCATTCAGCTACTTTTTGAAAAATGTCATCTGACATTGTCTGAGCTAGAATGTTCATTGCCTTGGCATCAGCTACCTTCCACTTTTTAATGTCAGCATCTGTTCCTGATGGAGGTGGAACAGCATTTGTGCTTGTACTTTCTGGAGGTCTTGGACACACTGTCAAAACAGAATTAAAAATGTCCTCGTCAATAGAATTCATGTAGAGTTTAATCCTTGCTTTCCAAAGTGCAAACTTTGACAGATTGCACACTGGAGGTCTGGTGCTTGCATAATCTTTGTTTTGGGCCATGATTTGTGCAAGCTAAATCTAATAATGAAATATAAAAGAAGGATCTAGTTTGGGATCTTTGGGGTTCAGGTGTTAGCCTGTATAACCAAACAGATATGGTATGTTTAACCAACCTGCCTCTGATACCAATTGAAAGGGGAAACTAGATCTGATATACTCTAAAGGGGGGGGGGGGTGAATAGAGTATATGGTGTTTTTTTTTAAAATACAAAGAAAAACTTTTGCAAAGCTTTACAACAATTGTTGTAACGAGTGTAAGCAGGGAAGCAGAAATAATACTAAGCTATGCAGAAACTAAGCACAAGAAAATCTAGGCCAGAAACAAAAAGAAAACATGCAGAACCAGATGACACAAGGAAATATAGTGGTTCCCCAACTTGGGTACATCCACTCTTCTACCACCCTAGGTAGGAATCCACTGCAGGATGAGTTGATCAGGTGTCCTGGGCACCAATGAGCTTTTGATAAGGTGCTCAAAAACCAAATCAGATTTTTTGATCAGGTGTCTTGCCACCAATGAGCTTTTGACAAGGTGCTCAAAAACCAGATTCAAACTTTTGAAGGGAGTTTGAAAAACCCTTTACAGGATGGGGGTGAGAGAGTGATGGCAGTCTTCTCTTTCTCAAGCAACTGAGAAGACTAAGTGGATTCAGTGATGTTGTCAAAGCTCCCCCTGAGTCCTTGAAATCTTGAGGAAGATGAGCTTTGCTGAGGGTGATAGGCCTTCAAAGATAGATCTCCAGCAAAAGATGATTTCAGCAAGCTGAAATGTTGAGTGTCTGGAGTCTTGAGATGATGTTGGCCTTGAACACTTGAGAGCTGAAGAGATCTGAAAAATGTTTGAAAGCTTGATCTCTTTTTGATGAGTGTTCTTCTGAATTCTTGTTGACAGAAGATTGAGAGAGTCTCTGTGTATTGAGTTGTGTCCTGTTCTTGTCAATCTCTATTCTCTTGTTCTTGTCTATCTTCTTGTCTAATTCAAAAACATTCTTTCTTTTTATTCTCTGAGTCTGAATAGAAAATTGCTCTGTCAAAGATAGCCGTTGGTCTGAATTAATTACAGCCTTAATTGCATAAAATGTTCTAAAAGGAAAGTCCACTGATTTGTTCCTTGAAAAATTCCTTGAAACTTGCTCCAGAAGTAAATGAAAATGGCTGGCAGATCTTCTGAATTAAATGCAGAATAACTTCTATCTGATTTGAATTTGAATCTGAAAGATAACTGGATTCGTCGAACTGAGCTCTGCTATCGTCGAGCTGAGCTCAGCGAACTGGAAAATGCAAGCAGCAAAGAAATCGTCGATCTGAGCTCAAAGATCGTCGAACTGAACTCAGAGATAAGGATCCAGTGCAGAGTCAAAATCGTCGACCTGAGCTCAGCGATCGTCGAATGGAGTTCGACGATATTGAGAAGTTGAGCTCAGCGATCGTCGACTAGAGCTCGACGATATTATGAGGGTTGAGCTCAGCGATCGTCGAATGGAGCTCGATGATCTGTAAATAGTGAGCTAGACGATCGTCGACCGGAGTTCGACGAAACGTCGTGCTGAGCTCGACGATTTGGACTTGGTCTCCAGAAAAACTTGGGTCTTCAGGGCAGCTTCCAAACCTAGACTCCTGATCCCTTAGACTCAATTCTAATTGACCTATTATCTATACAGAAGGTCAAAGCATAAATTCCTAGAGACATAGTGATCCTGACCCAAATTAGTAATAGGGTGTTCCAACACTTTGTTTACTAGCATCGTAAAAAAAAATTTTGATAGTACAAATACATGTAGAAGACATCATTTTTGACTCTACTGATTCCAAACTATTGAAAAGATTTTCTGACCTGATGCATTCCAAGTTTGAAATGAGTAGCATGGGTGAGATTTCCTACTTCCTTGGTCTTCAAGTCAAGTAATCCCTTGATGGAATTTTCATCTCGCAATCTAAATATGCTAAGGATCTAATTAAGAGATTTGGGATGTCTGATGCCATAGCTATGAAAATACCCATGGCTTCCAATACTGTGATTAATTCTGATGAACAAGGAAAGCCAGTTGATCAGAAAACATATAGGGCTATTATTGGGTTATTGTTACATCTTACAGCTAGTAGGCCAGATATAATGTTTGCTACATGTCTTTGTGCTAGGTTCCAAGTGAACCCTAAAGAATCTCACCTAATTTTATTAAACAGGATTTTGAGATATATAAAGGGTTGTCCAAATCTAGGACTCTGGTATCCAATTGATTCAGAATTTGAATTAACTGGATTCTTAGATACTGACTTTGTTGGATGTAGAGCTGATAGGAAGAGCACAGTAGGAACATGCCAGTTCCTTGGTGATAGGCTTGTATCTTGATTTTGTAAGAAACAAACATATGTGTCAACTTCAACTACTGAAGCTGAATATATAGCAGCTGGCAATTGTTGTTCACAAATTTTGTGAATTAAAAAATAACTCCTGGATTTTGGTCTCAATCTAAATAATTCAACTATATTTGTGATAGTACCAGTGCAATTTCCATTGCACAAAATATAGTGCATCATAGTAGGACGATGCATATAGAAACTAGACATCATTTCATTAAAGATTGTGTGGACAAAAATAAAATTAACCTTGTATTTATCTCTACTGATTTACAAAGTGCAGACATCTTCACTAAGCCTTTGGATGAGAAGAAACATCTGTTTTTCCTAAATCATCTATGCATGATAAATGGGGAAGGATTAATTTATTTTTTGTTCTGAGTTCAATGATTAGGATACAGTTCGTTGAACGGAGATCAACGATCTATGAACTCTTCGTGAAGAGTTCGTTGAACGGAGATCGGCGAATTTTTCTTTGTGAAACTGTTCATCGAACTGAGATCGACGATTTTGTTTTAGAAAATTTATTCATCAACGGAGTATGACGATTTGTTTTCCCCCTCTTCAAACTGAGATCGACGCTTTTATTTCTTCATGAAATTTTTTGTCGACCCAAGTTCAAAGTTTTTCTTTTTTTTATTGGACGGAGTTTGTCTTTTCATCTTCTGAAAAAATATAACATGGTTTTCATCGAACTCCATCCCGCGCTTTCCAGTTCTCATGCACTTGATCTTTTGTTTTTGAAGGCATGGCGATTTCGGCGGTGACTCTTTCAGGCATGAAGTTTGATGCAGGATTCGACATCGACATCGATTCGTTCAATCATTTTGATCAAATATTCAAAGACATACTTCAGCTGTTTGAGGCATCGCAGTTGAGGCAGTTCATGACATTATGGATCAAGCTTCCAGTATAGGAAATTAAAGAATGGGTATTCACAGTAACTTTTCCAGACCAAACATTCATTACTGGATCAATTTCTGGTCATCAGGTTTCTCTTACCCCTGATATTCCAACAAAAGTTTTCGATTTTATAAATAGAGAAGATGATTTTGATTATCTAGCAATGAGTTTGAAGATATGCTAGTTAACACGGGTCACTACCAGGGAAACCCTAATAAATTAATGAAGAAAAATTTGTCTGCTGAATATAAGTTCTTGGCTGATATAGTTGGGAAAGTCATCTTGGGCAATCATTTTGCCCATGACAACATAACTAGGCACCAATTCTTGGTGATGAGTTCCTTAGTCAATCATAAATCAGTAAATTGGGGATATATTCTGTTTGAATCAATTAAGAAAATAAACAAGAAAGATATTGGTCATGGAAGAGTTCTGGGCATCTTCCTACAACCCAAGTGCCCTGAACTACTGGTCTCCCAGACCATCTTTATAAATGCTTCTAAGAGGCTTACCCCTGGCCTCTTTGGCAGATGGGAGAGGGTTATTACCAAGCCTTCCAAAAGTTCCTCTTCCATGATAGCTTCAGAGGACACCAGGGCTGTTGTAGCCACTTCACCAACCCCTAACGAAGGTCCTGCTCCTCATATTCCATCTCTTCCACCTCCATCTCAACATCATTCAATATTTCCATCATCAACTCCCCTTGTTGATGTTACTACAGTTCAACAACCATCCATAGTCATTACAGACTCACCATCTCAACCACAATCACCAATCCATATTCTTGAGGATACACCATCTCCACCTCCTCAATCACCTCTTCCACCACATCTTGATGATATTCCATCCACTTCTACTCATCAAGTACAACGTCTTTCATCTCCATCTCCACCACACTCTCCACATCATTCACCTATTCAGGATATCCCTCCATCAAATGTTCTACTAACATTACCGTCAATCTAATTTCCAGACATCCCTCCAGGCTTCTCCATCTGTTCCAACTGTGGACACCAATCCACCTATACCTCCTCTACTTCTGATCAATTATATCTAAATTTTTCTAACATTGCAAATGATCTTCTTAAATACATTTCTCCTACTCTGAAGAAGCTCATCAGTGATGTTGTTGCCCCACTTGCTGCTTCCATCTCAGCACTTACTTCAAAGCTAGCCTCTTCCTCTTCTGTCCCTTCTTCTGGTTTCCTGGGTTCAGGACTCTCTGAAACCAGGCAGGGGGAGATGTTCCATGAAGAAGCTCCAGCAGTTCCTGCAGAAATTCCAGCAGCAGCAGATGCAGTTTTTACAGATACAGATATGATTCAAGTTTGTACAAAGTAAGAAATAGATTTCTCAATTCCTGAGATAATCACTATTGGTGATTTCATTCTGAATCCCACAGTTGATCTTTCCTCATTATTATATTCTTTTGATACAGTTTATAGCAGTTATATACTAGTTCTTGAATGTGATGCTACAGTTTCTAATTACTCCAAAGCTATAGTTTGCTACACAGCTCCTATAAGTCCTCAAGTCTTGGAACAACTTAGGATAAGTTTTGTAGTTATAGAAGATATTATAGAGCCTATAACTATTCCATAGCCAACTCTAGAGCCAAAGGCTGCTTCTCATCCTACTTTTGGTTGGGTTGAGTCCCCCATGCCAGATATTGATGAAATGATGTTTCAAGATATGGAAGAAGAAAATGATTTTCAGGCTCAAGAAATTACAGATATTGGATCTAAAGAACCAAAACTTCAAGAACAGCCTCAGGCTGAAGCCGTACAGCAACAGGCTCATTCAATAATTTCTGATGCATTACTTAAACAAATTTATGCATTATATGATATCTTGTTGATGATTCTGATGATGATAATGATGAGTCAGATGACTCTGAAGACTCTAATTCCAAAAAGTTAAAACTAGAGAAGAGAGTTCCATCCAAGGATGCACCAAAACCAAATCCCACTGCTAACGCTCTTTATTACATTTTGCATAACATCACTCTCACTCCAAATGCTCCTAACTAGATGAGATATTCTAAAGTTGAAATGAAATCTAGGAATAAGAGCGGGAGATACTCTCCTTCTCCACAGCATAGGAGAGGTCCTCCTCCTACTCCTCCTGCAGCTGGATCAGTTGGTAGCATTACTCAAGGATAAAGGTCTACATCATCTTCCTATCAATCTAGGCCATCCTATAGTAGGAAGCAACAAAGATCTCAAAGTAGTAAACATCAGTATAAGAAGCAGAGTAGTCGGCAGCAGAAATCTGAAGAAAATCAAAAAGAAGATTCAAGTCCAGAGTGACCTCCTTCTCCAACATATGATCCAGAAATGGATCCTAATTTCAGAATGGCCAGATTTCAAGAGCTTGTGGGACTTTCTCATATAAGAAAGGCCAAGGAAGAAGGAAAAGATACATCACAATTTTCAACCCTGTCATCATATAGGAAGAAGGAGTTGGACAAGTATTAGGTAAAACATAAGCTTTTCAATGTTGATACATATATGAATTTACATCCAGAAGCTGTAGTGCCCAGAGCTGCATCTTTAAAAACTATTGGTGCTCAAGATGTGAAGATGACTCAACAGCAAGCTTCTGATCCGAAAAGATAGATGATTTTCACAAAACCTACTTCTTCTTCAGATGATTCAAAGAAATAGTCTTAATCTTTTGATTATGCATTTTGATTTTTTATTTTTGCTATATGTAAACTCACAAGGCACATTTGTTCATATCTGCTGAATGATTTATGGTTCTGCCAGATATTTTTATTGCTTTGTGATTTTGTTTATTTTATTTTGTATAGTGACCAAACCAAAATATGAGGAGATTGTTAGAACCCTACTTGTGATTCGGGCTAGTTTCACTATTAGGATTGATGACCCACAAAGTATAGTCTAGGGTCATTTGTTAGTTCCAGGGTTAAGGTCAATTACTTTAGGTCAGTTCATTGAGACCTACCTTCAGAAGGCATCAGAAGACTTCAGAGACTCAATACATAAGAGACAAGGCTGTTTTGAAGATCACAGAAAAGGAGTTCGACGATAGCTGAACTCAGCTCGACGATCGTCGATCTCAAATCTACGAACACAAAGTTCCTTCTCTAAGTTGAGCTCGACGAAAGTCTAGCTCAGGTCGACGAACTGTGAGCTTATCTCAGGATCTCAGCTCAATGAAGTGCCTTCTCAGCTAGACTAACTTGGAGCTCAGTATGGCAAGTGCTTTTTCTATTAGATGATCTTGGAGCTCAGCTCGATGAAGGATAATTATTAGCTCGATGAACTTGGAGCTTAGGTCGATGAAAACTTTCCTTAGTTCGACAAACTCCATCCAGGTTTTGTTCGACTATCTTCTCTTAGTTTCTAAGACAGTCTAAGGCAATTCGATGTCAAATTATTTCAAATATTCAGACAATATGTTGGATCCCTAGTTTGGATTTGGGCTAGGTTCACTAATTAGGTTGAGTTTGACCCATATTATATAGTCAGGGTCAAGTCTATGAGTCCTAGAGTTTACGCTAGTCAATAGGTTCAACCTTCATGGACCATCCAGTAGAGGACCTCAGTTGACTCAGACTTAGAAGAATTCAGAGTTAAAAATTATCAGTTCGAAATTCTTCGAACTCAGCTTGACGATCGTCGATCGCAAATCGACGAACTCAGAGTTAATTCTCTGAGTTAAGCTCGATGATATTCGAGCTTAGGTCGACGATATCTTCTCTCAGACAGATTCTCAGCTCGACAAATTCTGGAGTTCAACATCAACATATTCTTCCCAGTTTAGTTTCTCTGAACTCTACTCGACGAAGACAGTTTCTTAGCTTGATGAACTTAGAGCACAGAATTGGCTAGTTATTTGCAGAATGGAGACCACTGAGCTCTGGTCGACGAACAGGATTTATTAGCTCGATGAACTTGGAACTCCGGTCAACAAATTCTGTTCAGAGCTTGACGAATTCTATCCCAAGCTAGACTTATATGTTTTCCTTATTCTGTCCTTATTTCTTATGTTATTTAGCAGTAATTATATAAGTAATTAATGTTTATATTCGGCTGAATATAGCCGTTATTAGCAGCATTAATTATGGTATTCATCAGGGTTAATTACTTTCTTATTTTAATGAGACAATTGGGGAAACTCTTTAATGTATATTCCAGCCGTTTCATTCTCCAGACATATCAGCAATTAATGCTTGGAATTCAAATTTCAAAGGAGAATTTTTGACAGTAGAATATAAAAGAGATTTTCTCTTTTTAGACGACAATAAGAAGAAGAGAACAGATTGAACATTCAACACAAGAAAGAGCATACAGAGAAAAGACAGAACTCTTTCCCTGTGCAGAAAACATTTTGTTTTCTCCTTGTACTTTCTGAAGACTAAAGAAGAACAACAATCAAACATCAAGAGTCTTCTTCAACTTCTACTCTAGGAGCATTGAAGGACAACAAATTTAAGTCAGTCAGAAGTTCCTGGCTCACTTCAAGTCAAGGCTGAAGACCTACACCTTGAGCAAGGCTCCAAGTTTTTTCAGAAGAAACTTTGGCACCAGCAATCCACTAGTCTTCTCTATTGTATAGAGAAAAGAGGAGACAACATCAACTCGATCTCTCTCAACCTCTTGTAAAAGGGTTTATTAACTCCCTTCAAAAGTTTATTCTTGGTTTTTGGCACCTGATCAAAAACCTGATAGTGGATTCCTACCAGGGTGGTAGAAGAGTGGATGTACCCAGTTTGGTGAACCACTATAAAATTCTTGTGTTATCTGGTTGCCTATTTTCTTTTTGTTCTTGCTGAGTTGTGATTGTTAATCTCGAAATCGGTGATCCTTCCCAAGGCAGCCAGCTCGCTCGTCGCGGCCTGCCCCGGGTTCCTCCTGGAGGTCGTGAATCCCTAGGGAGGGCGGACAGAATTCTCTGTCCACTCAGGCTGCGCGGCTTAAGCGGTCTCAGCAGTCTGACCGACCAGGCCGCGTGCCTTCCCTTGGTCGGCAGGGGCCGCTGACTGCTTCCGTAGTTCGCCTCTACAGGCCACCCCCTTTTTCAGCTTAACCGCAAGGTTGTCTCCGCAGGACTCTCTCTGCCGGACTCAACTCCCTACCCGCAAAGACCAGCAGCAGTCCAAGTTCCTCGCGAGCTGGGATGACTCGAAGTGTGATCAAGACTTCCAGTCCGCCTTCATTGCTGAACGCCAACAGCCTCAATAGCCAGGCTCTCCATCTCCAACGTAAACGGACTCAGCTTTGCAGCAGCCGCGGACTCGGCGGACTTGGCGGGCTCTCTATGCAGTTTGCCTTTCCTTAGCCAGCACCAGCTTCTCGGCAGCAGTAGTACCAGATTCCTTCTCAGTCCGCAGGCCTGTCACAGGCTCAGCCAGTAGTAACAGACTTCTCCCTCAGTCCGCAGGCTTGACGCAGACTCAGTTAGTAGTGGCGGACTCCTTCTAGCCCGCCAGGCATCAGATCCTCCAGAAGGAAGTACCAGTCCGCATAACCTCGTGCGGACTCGCTAGACTCCGCGGGCAGTCTCCTGCTCACACCCTCTAAAACTCGCTCAGTTCAGCAGCAGCAGACTCAGCGGATTCTCCTTGCAGTCCGCCGCTTGGCCTCCGGCATCCGCCACCCCAGTAGTAGGCAGACAGTCCCAGCTCAGCAGTGACAGACTCCGCGAACCCGCATCGTAGTCTGCCACAAAGTCTCCCATTTTGCCGTCAGTAGCACCGGCTTCAGTAGCAAGGCCCAGGCCGCGCGGCCTATTACGGACTCGGCGGACTCCGTCTCCTTCTCGCTCAAGTTACCATCACATCGAGGGTAATGTCACTGCAAGCCGTTACCTCCTCGGGCCTATAAATAGCTCCCCATGCCTCTCATATGGAAGAAGTCTCGTCATCGCCAAGGTGCTCACTCTCGAAGTTAGCTATCAAGCCCTCCTCCCGCGGACTCCGCCTCTCAGTCCGCACCCCCCTCTACGCCTTTAGCCACACGGCATGCTGGCCTTTGGTTCTGCAGTCCACGTGATCTCCCGATTCCCTTAACCGCGCGGCCTGCTAGCTACGCACTTCAGTCCGCACGGCCTCCTCTGGCATTCTTCTTCCTTAGACGCCAGCTTCCTTCTTGTACACTTTATTGCTTTGTTGTAAAGGTGTATTAGCAAGTTGTAACTCTCGCTATTAATCAAAGGAAAGCCCGTCGCAAGAGTGGCATTTAAGCCGTGGCGGGCGAAGTCTGCTGTTGCCGCTTCCAGCAGCCCCCTCTCTCTCCCTTCTTCCTAGCTCAGCTCAGCTCCCTCGACAACCAACCTGCAAGAACAACCGTCATAATAACCGTCTGCTCGACAGCTCCTGATCAACCTCCTCTTCTCATCAGCCTTCCCGGCTGCTCTCAGCACCCTCTCCTCTATCATCGCAACCCCTTGACAAGCGTTTGCTCCACTCTCGAGCACTCAGAAGCTTCCTTCATTCCTCTTCCCCCGCACTCTTTATCCCTTTCTCCACTCAGCTTGTGAGACCGAACAAACCCCCTCCGTGTTAGCTGCCCGGTGCCGTTTTCGTGCATCAACAGTTACCACGCAACCTTCAGATCTGAACAGACGATGAACAGCGACAGTTACTGTTGGGTCTGACATTCCTTCACTTGGCCCGTGTCGCTCTTCTACTTATTTAAGAAATTAAGTAGCACCCTTCCAACAGTCCGGGCTTTTGGTGCAGTTGGGTATGCGCTTGATCCTTCAATTGGTATCAGAGCAGGTCACGGGTTCAAGACCGGGGGAGCGCTATTAAATCCTGATTTTTCCCTTCTACCTGTGTGGGTCCGGCGGGTCAGGCAACCGTGGACATGTGGTAACCCCACCTCTGAGCCGTGCAACCGTGGACATGTGGTAACCCCACCTCTGAGCCGTGTGGGCCATGTGGTGACTCCACCTCTGAGCCGTGTGGGCCATGTGGTAACCCCACCTCTGAGCCATATGGTCCATATGGTAACTCCACCTCTGAGACGACGGGTTGTGCTGGACGCCGTGCAACAGTGGACATGTGGTAACCCCACCTCTGAGTCGTGCAACTGTGGACATGTTGTAACCCCACCTCTGAGCCGTGTGGGCCATGTGGTAACCCCACCTCTGAGCCATGTTGGCCATGTGGTAACTCCACCTCTGAGATGACGGGTTGTGCTGGACGCCGGGGGGGGGGGATTGTTGGGTCCGGCGTTCCTTCACTTGACCCGTGGCGCTCTTCTACTTATTTAAGAAATTAAGTAGCACCCTTTCCAATAGTACGGGCTTTTGGAACAATTGGTTATGCGCTTGATACTTCAGTTACCCATGTCATATCGTCAACCAGCCGAGAACTTTGCTCCAAGTCCTAGAGATGATCCTCTCTGGGAGGCATTTGAACAATCGCGCCGTGAAAATGCTCAGTAGTTCCAAGAAATCAACCAAATGCTCACTATGATCATACAGCGACTAGACTCTCAACTAGTAATAGCTCCAGTTGCTTCAGCTGCTCCGATCAATCTAGCCTCGACATCGGATCATCAGCAAACCTGTCCTCCAGCTTGCCCGCCGGTCTATCCTCCTTACACAGCAACCTTCCCGCAAGGGCCAGCGGCTCCTCTGCGACCTCAAGATGAAGAATTTGCTGCTCGCCAAAACTTCTTCCGGGAAGCAGCCCGGGGAAGCCCTGCTAGATTTCTCAACTTTCAGGGAAGTCACCCTTACCCCGCAGCTCCTGTATTTGCTCCTCCTGCAGCAACTTTTCCCTTTTACCCTCCTGTTCCTTTTGCAGCTGCAGCTTATGCTCCTTTTTATCCTTATGTTGTAGGAGAATAGGAAGAGCCTTCGCCATTTGCAGATAATGTTCGTCATGAACCAACTCCAGCAAATATCAGAGAACCCCGGTTACCAATCTATACCGGAGAGACTGATCCAGTGAAGAATCTTCAAGCCTTTGAATCAGCCGTTGATCTCAAAACCCTTTCAGATGCAACCAAGTGCAAGCTCCTTGTCACCACCTTTGATGGAGAAGTGAGGGACTGGTTCTATGGCCTTCGTCCTCACTCCATCACTTCCTTCGGTGATCTGCGAAGGGAGTTCTTGCTCAGATTCTCTACCTCCACCAAGATAAAGGGCGGTCCTGAAGCCCTCTTTGAGATCAAGCAACGAGTGAATGAAACTTGGTCTCAGTTCGTTGATTGATTCCAAAGAGAAATCTTGGACATCGAGATTGTCAGTCAAGAAATGTACCGAGTGGCTCTTATCCACGGTCTCCGTGAAGGGCCTCTCAGGTTTGAAGCCAATGTCCGCGTGCCAAGAACATACTAAGAGTTTATTGCCTTAGCCAACTCATACATCCGAGGCAAAAAAAGCAACCCAGGCTTTGTCTCCAAGCTCATATCAGAGAAAGATCCTTTTCACAAATAGCCTCCGAGGTCTCCTCACAATCATTTCCCAACTTATTCAAGGAAAGGAAAAAGGTTTCAGCGCCATCGATACTCTTTCATGAGCCATGATCGTGCTCAAGATTCATTGTTACCGTTATCTTCTTCTCAAATAGTTGCAGTCTGCCATCAGCGAGATGATGACTTGCATGAGTCTGAACTAGATGAAGTCGTGCTTGAAGTAAGACAGATCATGAAAGATAGGGCTAGCTACAAAAAACCTTGCCGACCAACTGATCAAAGGTCTAGAGACTCAGAGCCTTACTGCGAATTCCACAAAGAGCCAGGTCACCTAACCGAGAACTGCCGAGCACTCCGCCAGCTTGTGCAAAGGATGCTTCGGCAGGGTAAGATGCGTGACTTACTTCCCAAAGAAGATCGCCCTGATCCAGCAACCTCAAAGGACAAAGACGTTGCAGATGTTCCTTGCTCCTCAAAAGGACTAAGCCTAGTCGAAGAACTCCCTCTCCTCGTTGTTAACAAAACTGTCGAGTGCTTCGATGCCGATGACGAGGGTGTGCTTGGAAGGCTATTCTAAAACGGCAAAGGACTTCATAGTCCTCCAAATTCTCTCACAAACATGATGGGTTATCTCTACTCCTGCCTTTTCAAACATTCTCTTTACAAAACACTTCTTAGTGTTCATTTTTGCTTTTCAACAAAGCTTTTATCAAGGATACAATACTGACACAGTTCCCTTCTTGTATTGCTTTCTCCTCTCTTCTCTCTTCCCCGAGAGGTCACTGAGCCGCAGAGATGTCGCCGAGTCTTCCTATAGGCCCCCTTGGGATTGGATTCCGGTGTAAGACCATAGTGGCCACATATCGCGAGGAGATTGCGCATATGTTTGTAGTGGGGGCTATCCAACTCTCATGCGGTGGAATACTGGACTTTGGATCCTAGTCGGCATCTAACACAGAGTGCATGCTAGGGAGGCCCCATATGTTAGCTCTGTTGTGCTCTGTTAGGATACATCATAGTAACGATGATCTTTTCCTGACAAGCAATGGCAACCAAGCGTAGCCTTGTCTCTTCGATCATATCACGACTGTGATGGCCGAGCATTCTCTAGTGCTCCCAATCCATGCTTTCGCGGTGTCCTCTACTCCACTGATCAATCCATAGACAAGCTATAGGCCTCTTGGCGCAACCAGTCTCATTGATCAGTGATGTAGTAACTCGAAGCATGTGATCAGTGCCCCTAGAAATCCTTCTCAGGATTTCCCTTGCTTTTCTCCTTTGTGCCCTCCTAGAGGATGCTCGGTCAGCCCGCTTTGAGTAGGACTATACTCGGGATGACTTTTCTCAAGCAAGCGATGCATAAGGCCAACGTGTGATCTCTTGTGGCGGCATCCAGTCTTTCTTAGTCATCTCCGAGTATAGACCTCTTTTTTGTCAACTGCCTTCTTTCATAGGTGAACAGGTTAATCCAACCTACCAAGAGAATTTCCAGCATTCACTTTGCTTATACTCATCTTATATGCATTGCTTGCTCAAAGATCTACTAGGATATATCAGGCATTTCCTCTACTATTTGGTCATAACGGCCTTATCTTACCAACAGTTAACACTTGCAAGCCTTCTTCACAGGTACTTGCAAGCTATTTTCATGTGTTGTCTGTTTCTAACTCTATTCTTGCAGAGATCAGCAGACCCTTGCAAGTGTCTTCACAGGTACTTGTAAGCTATTTTCATGTTTTGTCTGTTCATAACTCTCTTCTTTCAGAGATCAGCATACCCTTGCAAGTTTCTTCACAGTTACTTGCAAGTTACTTTGATATATTGTGCCTACTTTTAACTCTTCTTTTGCAGAGACCAGCAGATACCTGCAAGTTTCCTTCAGGTATTTGCAACTTTCTCTACTCCCGAACTTGTTTCTAAACCTCACTTTTGCAGAAACCAGCAAAGACTTGCAAGTTCCTTTCAGGTACTTGCAACTAATTTTTCCTTCTTGTATACTCTTCGTCCTTCCTTTTTTTACAGAGGATAACAGGTGCTTGCAAGCCTCCATCAGGTACTTGCAAGTTATTATGTTTCTATGTTTTCCTCTCACTTTCATTTTGCAGAACTTAGTGGAAGACACATCTTCTTCATTTTGCAAAGGAAAACTCAGGTACGCACAAGGTGTACCACCCATACATGCCTACCCTAACTTTCCTCTTGCAGGAAAGTAGACAGGCAGCGCCAAACTCCTAAGGAGAGACTTCAGGTTCTATCTCTCCTTTCCCCCTTCTCTTTCCATTGGGGTGGATCACGATTTTCGTGGATCTTCAACTTTTTCGAAGTTCTATCCAGAACTTAAAAAAGTGCGGGGATTATGTTAATCCCGAAATCGGCGATCCTTCCCAAGGCAGCCAGCTCGCTCGTCGCGGCCTGCCCCGGGTTCCTCCTGGAGGTCGTGATTCCCTAGGGAGGGCGGACAGAATTCTCTGTCCGCTCAGGCCGCGCGGCTTGCACGGTCTCAGCGGTCTGACTGACCAGGCCACGCGCCTTCCCTTGGTCGGCAAGGGCCGCGGACTGCTTCCACAGTCCGCCTCTATAGGCCGCCCCCTTTTTCAGCTTAACCGCAAGGTTGTCTCCGCAGGACTCTCTCTGCCAGACTCAACTCCCTACCCGCCAATACCAGTAGTAGTCCAAGTTCATCGCGAGCTGGGCGGACTCGAAGTGCGATCAAGACTTCCAGTCCACCTTCATTGGTGAACCCCAACAGCCTCAACAGCCAGGCTCTCCACATCCAACGTAAGTGGACTCAGCTTTGCAGCAGCCGCGGACTCGGCGAACTTGGCGGACTCTCTATGCAGTTAACCTTTCCTTAGCCAGCACCTACTTCTCCGCAACAGTAGTACCAGATTCCTTCTCAGTCTGCAGGCCTGTCACAGGCTCAGCCAGTAGTAGCAGCCTTCTCCCTCAGTCCGCAGGCTTGGCACGGACTCATTCAGTAGTGGCGGACTCCTTCCAGCCTGCCAAGCATCAGATCCTCCAGAAGGCAGTACCAGTCCGCATAACCTCGTGTGGAATCGCCGGACTCCGCGGGCACTCTCCTACTCGCACCCTTTATAACTCGCTCAGTTCAGCAGTGACGGACTCAGCGGATTCTCCTTGCAGTTTTCCGCTTGGCCTCCAGCATCCGCCACCCCAGCAGTAGGCGGACAGACCCAGCTCAGCAGTGACGGACTCCGTGAACCCTCATCGCAGTCCGCCACGAAGTCTCCCATTTCGCCGTCAGCAGCAACGCCTTCAGTACCAAGCCCCAGTCCGCGTGGCCTATTGCGGACTCGGCGGACTCCGTCTCCTTCTCACTCAAGTTACCGTCTCTTCGAGGGTAACGTCACTGCAAGCCGTTACCTCCTCGGGCCTATAAATAGCCCCCCATGCCTCTCATATGGAAGAAGTCTCGTCATCGCCAAGGTGCTCACGCTCGAAGTCAGCCAACAAGCCCTCCTCCTGCGGACTCTGCATCTCAATCTGCACCCCCCCTCTGCGCCTTTAGCCGCGCGGCCTGCCGGCCTCTGATTCTGCATTCCGCGCGATCTCCAGATTCCCTTAACCGCATGGCCTGCCAGCTATGCTCTTCAGTTCGTGCGGCCTCCTCTGTCATTCTTCTTCCTTAGCCTCCAGCTTCCTTCTTGTACCCTTTATTTCTTTATTGTAAAGGTGTATTAGCAAGTTGTAACTCTCGTTATTAATCAAAGGAAAGCCCGTCGCAAGAGTGGCATTTAAGCCGCAGCGGGCGAAGTATGCTGTTGTCGCTGCTAGCGGCCCCCTCTCTCTCCCTTCTTCCTAGCTCAGCTCAGCTCCCTCAGCAACCAACCTGCAAGAACAACCGTCATAGTAACCGTATGCTCGACAGCTCCTTATCAACCTCCTCTTCTCATCATCCTTCCCGGCTGCTCTCAGTACCCTCTCCTCTATCCCCGCATCGCCTTGACAAGCATTTGCTCCACTCTCGAGCACTCAGAAGCTTCCTTCATTCCTCTTCCCCGCACTCTTTATCCCTTTCTCCACTCAGCTTGTGAGACCGAACACACCCCCTCTGTGTTAGCTGTCCGGTGCCGTTTTCGCGCATCAACAGTGATAGTCTAGTTTTTGCTTAGGTTGCATTTCCTTTTATACTACTTTAATTATCACCTATTTTATTACTTTGATAAATTTCTAAAACAACCAAAATTTTAAGTTACTCTATTCACCCCCCCCCCACTAGAGTAATCAGATCTATCCCCTTATCTTTCTATTGGTATCAGTGTTATGCCATATCTTTCAAAATAATACTCTGATAAATAATGCTCATATTCTCAAGAATACAGCCATTCTTGGTATCATTAATTAAGGATTTTCATAGAGTTATTACTTAACATATTTACTGGGACAGTTAGGGAAATGCATTGAAGACAATATTCAGCCATTCCAATTCCCAGAAAACATGCTGAGGAATTCAAGGATTTGAAATTCAAAATGAGCAATCAGATATAAAAAATTTTCAGAAGATTGTCTTGTAGAGTCTAACAGTTTGAATTTACTAAGTTGGGAAAAAGAAGAAAGAAAGTATCTGCGTTCTGAGAACAAGAAATCGAGACACAAAACATCTTGTTCATCTTCATTCCTCTTCTTCAAGTTTTCTTCCAGGAATATAACATATAATCTGAGACCAAAAGCTCAGTCACTCCAAGGTATTTACTGGAAGAAGTGCTAATCTTGAAGGCCTACACCCTGAGCAAAGCTTCCATTTTCCTGAACCATTCTACATCTCAAGGGGAGCTTTGACAATAATAGTAATCCACAAGTCTTCTCAAAACTTTGAGAAAGATAAGACAATATCAATTTCTTTTTACCTCACTGTAAAAGGGTTTCGAACTCCCTTCAAAAGTTAATCCCTTGGTTGTTAAGTCTCCTGATCAAAAGACTTAGTTTGGATTTTGGGCACCTAATCAAAAGCCCAAAGGGTTGCTAGATCTCCCTTGAAAATAGATCTTGTGGTGACAGGGCAACTGAGCAAAAACCTGTGGTGGCATGTCACCAAGTCAAAAACTTGTAGTGGGTTCCTACTAGGGTGGTAGAAGAGTGGATGTACCCAAGTTTAGGGGAACCACTATAAAATCTTTGTTTCGCCTGGTTGCTCTGTTAGTTATTTTTTTGTGTTGTGATTTTTGTGTTTTATTTGCTATAAAAATTAATCAAAAGATTTTTAATACTATATTCACCCCCCCCCCTCTAGAGTTAGTGTGATCTATCCCTTCACTTTCATAGGCCTAGCACATATGTATGCCTCTGAAGGACACACTATGAAAGTGTGAGTTAGATCTGATATACTCTAGAGGGGGGTGAATAGAGTATGGTGCTTGCTAAAAACTTTTACAACAGTTGTTGTATTCTTATGTGAACAGGGAAGCAAATAATAAAGAGTAAATCTAATCACAGAAACTATCTAATCACAAAGCAACCTAGTCATAAACCACAGCCAGAAACAAAAGAAACACAAGCAACCAGAAGACACAAGGAGCTATAGTGGTTCCCCAATCAACCTGGGTACATCCACTCTTCTGCCACCCTAGGTAGGAATCCACTGCAGGATGAGTTGATCAGGTGTCCTGGGCACCAATGAGCTTTGATAAGGTGCTCAAAAACCAAACCATATTTTTTGATCAGGTGTCTTGCCACCAATGAGCTTTTGATAAGGTGCTCAAAAACCACACACAAACTTTTGAAGGGAGTTTGAAAAACCCTTTACAGCAGAGAGAGAGAGAGAGGGATAAGAAGATCTTCTCTGTCAACAGTCAGAGAGAAGATTGTGGATGTTGTCAAAGCTCCCCCTGAGATCTGTAGTTGTTCAGGAAGTGAAGCTTTGCAGTAGTGTGATAGGCCTTCAGAAAATTGATCTCCAGCAAATGATGATTTCAGCAACAGCTGAAATTTGAGGTGTCTGGAGTCTTGAATGATGATTGCCTTGAACACTTGAATCAAAAGAGATCTGAAGATTTCAGTTTGTTGATCTCCTTTGGTGATGTGTTCTTGTGTGAATCTTTGAGACTAAGGATGTCTGCAACTCTTTCTCTTTTTCTTGTGTGTTTGTTGTTGTAAGAGTTGTTGCAGAAGAAGTTTTGCAGAGAATGAATATTGCAGAATATGTGTCTCTCCTTGTTCTTCTTTTTCAGTTCTGAAAAAATCTAATCTTTTATTCTCTTGATGTCTGAATAGAAATGATCCACTGTCAACATAGCCATTGGCCTGTCATAAATGACTTCCTTAACTGTAATTGTCTTCTGGAGGAAAGTCCAATAAAACATTCCTTGATAATTTCTTGAAACTTGCTCCAGATTAAATGAAAAATGGCTACAAGATCTCTGAATTAAATGCTGACAATAATTCCACAGCTGTCCAAATTTGAATTTTGAAAAACATTGAACTCTTTAAAAAAAACGTCGAACTGAGCTCCACTATCGTCTAACTGAGCTCAGAGATTTGGACTTGGACAGAAACAGAGATCGTCGATCTGAGCTCAAATATCGTCGAACTGAGCTCAGATATTGAGAACCAAACTTGAGTCAAGATTGTCGATCTGAGCTCGAAGATCGTCGAATGGAGTTCGACGACTTGTTGAGGTTGAGCTCAGCGATCTTCGAATGGAGTTCGACGATCCATCGAAGTGAGCTCAACGATCGTCGATTGGAGTTCGACGATTCGTCGTACTAAGCTCGACAAAATGACTTAGTTTCCAGACTGAAAAACCTTGGTCTTGAGGGCAGCTTCCAAACCTAAGTACTAACCCTTAGACTTAATTCTACTTGACCTTTAGATCTATACAATGAGGTCAAAACAAGTTTCCTAAGAGATATAGTGATCCTGACCCAAATTAGTAATAGGGTGTTCCAAAAATCTCCCCCTATTTGGGTTAGGATTACTATTTATAGATATTGAAAAAATTAAGAATATACACAGCAATAATATAACAACAAAATAATGCAGAAACACAGACATAATCTCAGATTGATCAGAAAACAGCATACATTATCACCTTACAGAATTACTCCTTTTCTTTGCTCTTTATAAGTTTTATTTCCCTGTTTGGATTAAGAGCTTCCTTCTTTGATCTTTTGTCATCAGCTGCACCTAGAGATGTTTGTTGTTTTGGCCTTGGTACTACAGCTTCAGGGTGCAGCTTCATGTAGCTTTCAGAATCAAAAAACTTGCTGGAGGAGTATCTTTCTAGTTCCTTTTTCCTTTGATCAGATAATGTAGTAATATTGGAAGTGTCTTTGCCTTGCTCTTTGGCTTTCTTGATCTGGTCCAGAGCAGCTAACTCTTTCATTCTAGCTGTCCAGGAAGTTGGATTGTTCTCTGGATCCTCAAAAGGCATTAGAGGCTCATATCTATTAGAGGGATTGTTTGGAGGAGCTCTAGAGTAGACTAATTCTTTCAGTTTGTAGGGAAATGGACCTGAAGTAGTATCAGATGGACCTGGTCCTTCCCTTGAGTATGGGTGCTGTCTGGAATAACCTTTTGAATAAACTTGAAGTTCTCTTTGGTTTCCTCTGTAGTTTCCTCTCCTTGACTGATAGCCTCTAGATTGGCTTCCCCTATGTTGAGATCTTCCTTGAGGCTGATAGGGGGTTTGACTTCTGGCAGAGGGTTGAACAACAGAGCTACCACTTGCACCTGCACCAGGTGAACGAGGAGGAGGAGGAGGATGATGGAACTGAGAGGAATCTTTGTCATACTTTCTCTTCTTTTTCATAGCCTTTAATTGATTCTTGGAGTATTGCATCCAATGTTCTGTTATAGGGCAGTCATGCAGAATATAGTAGGGAATGTCATTTGTATCTTTTACTTTTACTGGAGGAACTCTTTTCATTGCCTTGCTTCTTGATTTTCTTTTCCTTGCTATAGTAGCTGAGGAATCATCAGAATCAGTTCTGAACTGATCACTTTCAGAGCTCTGTTCATCATATAAAGCATCAATCCTTTTAAGGTAGTCTTTTTGAAGTTGTGATTGAGCAGATGAACCAGTAGTGACAGCAGTTGTGGCAGCAACAGTAGATACAGCAGCAACTAGGGCAGCAGCAGATACAGATAAAACACTTTCAGATACAAGAACATCAGCAGGGGCAACATCAGCAGTGACAGCAGGCTCAAAGTCATATGCCTCTGTCTGCATATCCTCATAAACTAAAACATCAGCCACATCAGAACTAACAGAAACAACAACATTTGCAGCAGTAGGAGCAGCATCAGTACTTTCAATAGAGACTGAAGGAGTAGCAGCAACAGAAACAGCAGGGGCATCAGAAAGGGACTTTATAAAAGAATTAATGAGACTAGTGTCACAGCTGGAAAAGGTCACAATGGCCTTGGACTGCAGTGCTCTCAGGAATACAACTGAAATATATATAATCAAACTCTGATAAAAGTGACCTGAGGTCCACTTAGAAAACTGCAACCTGTGGTGTTGAGGCTGGAGCTTGAGTTGAAGTAACAGCAGCAGCAACAGCAGCAGGCAATCTAACACCTTCATGAGGCATCTCCCCTGCCTAGATTCAGAGATAGCTGGATCAAAGCACCCAAAGGAAGGGATTACATGAGGAGGAATGATGGAGGAGATCCTGGCAGATAGGTCTGCAACTGACTTTAAAAGTGGAGCCAAGGAGGTCTCCAACAAGAGGGACAGCCTGGGAGATATCAGCTCATAAAGTCTGTCTGCTAAGGCTGGAATATCTACATGCTCAGTAGGGACTTGAGCAGAGGTAGAGAATGAAGGTGGAGCAGCTGGAGATGTTGGTGGAGAGCTGGTGTATGGGGGAAAGGAAGGTTGAGGTGTGGGGATTGTTGAAATGGAAGATAGTGGAATGGAAATAGAAGGTGCGAAGGAGGGTTGAGCAATGATGTATTGGAGTAACTATTGGTAAGATGTGGATGAAGAGGGTAGATCAGGAGGGGATGAAGGGGAATCATCCATAAAGGAATCATCTATCAGATTGAAGGATGGAATGTGAGATGATGTGTCAAGATCTGGTTGAGGGTATTGATGTAGAGGATGGAATAATTCTTCTATTGGTGGAAGAGTTGGAGAAATTGAAGTTGGAGATGGGGTTGAAATAATGATGGTGGAGGAAACTGTAATGGTGGATGAAATTTGAATGGTGGAGGTGACTGGTGGAGATGAAATAAGAGGTGGAGGAGAAGAAGAAGCAGCAGGCAAGTCTTCTGCAGGGGCAGAGACTTGAGGGGAAGAGACTGTAACAGTCCTTGTGCCTGAAGTTGCAGCTACAGAGGGCCTGCTGGGCTTCACAATTTGTCTGTCCCACTTGCCAAACAGGGCACAGGAGAGCCTCTTGGAGGCATTGATGTGCATCCCATTTGATACTAGCAGAGCAGGGCATCTGTTTTGAAGAAACAGCCCTAGTATCCTTCCATAATTCACAAAGTTCTTATTTAGCTTCTTCTTAATCAGATCAAAGAAAATCTCTCCCCAGTTTATTGTTTCTTATCTACAAGAGCACCCATCAAGCATAGCTGATACCTGGAGATGTTATCATGGGCTGAATGCTTGGCCAAAAGCACTTTTCCCACAACATCAGCTAAGAACCTGTACTCGACAGCCAAATTCTTTTTCAGCAGCTTGCTAGGGTTTGCATCAGAATGACCCATTCTATCAAGCATAGTAGAAAATTCTTCTCCAGACATTTCAACAGAATCTCTTCCAGAATTTAATCCAAAAATCTCTGTCAGAATAGTAGGTGTTAGAGGTACCTGGGTTCCAGAAATTGATCCAATCACTGTATTTTGATCCTAGTTGTGGGCAGTATATACCCACTCCTTGATTTCATCAGCAGCCAATTTGATTCTGGTGGACATGATGGCAACAAGCTTTTGTTCCTTGAACAGTTTTAGAATATCTTGGAAAATCTGATCACTGGTGCTGAAAGAATCCATATCAATATCGAATCCTGCATCAAATTTCATGGCGGCCAGAACGACGACGGAGACAGCCATGGTTTCCTGCAAAAACAATAAACAACCAAACGACCAAGTGTAGAGAGGTTTGGAGGGAAAGAGAAAATTTGCAGAGAGATTGAAAGCGCAAAAGGAGAACGACGGCCAAAAAATGAATTTTATATTAGGGTTCGATGCAGAAAAGGAAAGATCGTTGAACTCAGTTCGACGATCGGGGCTTCTAAAGGAATCTGAAAGGTCTTCAATATCGTCGATCTCCGTTCGACAATATTGGAGAGCGTCGAGCTCCGTTCGACGATAGTTCAGAAAACAAAATCGTCGAGTGTCGTTCGACGATCGTTGACCTGGACAGATAGTTGAGCACTATCTGAGAAGCGCTGAACTCTGGTCAATGATTTCGTAAGGCGTCGATCTCCGTTCGACGATCGGGGGGAAAATCATCGAGCGCAGTTCAGAGACCAGAAACACTCTAGACACTAGAAAAATTGAGAAGTTTGCCTAGTCTTGGTCATTTTTAGAGTTTTAAAATCTTGGAACTTATTTTAAACTTCCTCCATCTAACATTCCTAACTTATTCAGGAAGAAGGTGTGTTTCTTTTCATCCAAGGGTTTGGTGAAAATAACTCCCCTTTGCAAATCAGTTGGGATATATTGAAGTTCAATTTTATTTTTCTCAACATTATCTCTTAAAAAGTGATGCCTAATTTTTATGTGTTTTGTCCTACTATGGAGGACTGGATTTTGAGCTATAGAAATAGCACTGGTATTATCACAAAAGATTTTAGATTTCTCTAAGTTGTAGCCATAGTGTAGGAGTTGGTTTGAATCCACAAAATTTGTGAACAACAACTACCTGCAACCATATATTCAGCTTCAGCAGTTGAAGTTGACACAGGTGTTTGTTTCTTGCAAAACCAAGAGACAAGTCTGTCACCAAGAAACTGACAAGTTCCACTGGTGCTTTTCCTGTCAATTCTGCATCCAGCATAATCCGCATAAGAAAATCCAGTTAAGTCAAATGCTGAATCTTTTGGATACCAGAGACCTAGATTTGGACAACTTTTAACATACTTGAGAATCCTTTTAACTAATGTTAGGTGTGACTCTCTAGGGCTCACTTGGAATCTAGCACATATACATGTAGCAAACATTATGTCAGGTCTACTAGTTGTAAGGTACAATAAAGAGCCAATCATTGCTCTATATGTTGTCTGATCAACAGGTTTCCCATGTTCATCAGCATCCAATACAGCATTAGTAGGCATAGGTGTTTTCATACAAGATGCTTCAGACATACCAAATTTCTTAAACAATTCTTTTGCATACTTGGTTTGAGAAATGAATATGCCTTCAGCATGTTGTTTGACTTGCAATTCTAGAAAGAAGGATAGCTCACCCATGCTACTCATTTCAAATTTAGAATGCATTAGATTGGAGAACCTTCTGCACAAATTTGAATCAGTAGAACCAAAGATAATATCATATACATAGATTTGTACTAGTAGGGTATGAGACTTATGGGTTCTAATAAAAAGAGTTTGGTCTACTCTACCCGTTATAAATTCATTTTTCAGGAGAAAGCATGCTAGGGTCTCATACCATGCTCTAGGAGCTTGCTTGAGACCATATAAAGCTTTGTTCAGCTTAAAAACATAGTCAGGATGAGTTGGAGAGATAAAACCTGGAGGTTGTCTGACATAGACTTCTTCTTTGATGTCTCCATTGAGAAAAGCACTCTTTACGTCCATCTGGTACACTTTGAAACCTTTGTGTGCTGCATATGCTAAGAAGACTCTAATAGCCTCCAACCTTGCAACTGGTGCAAAAGTCTGGTCATAGTCTATACCTTCTTCTTGAGAGTACCCTTGAGCAACTAGCCTTGCCTTGTTCCTTACAATTACTCCTAGATCATCCAATTTGTTTCTCAACACCCACTTTGTTCCAACAATGGAGTGATCCTTAGGACTTAGTACTAGTTCCCAAACTTTGTTCCTTTCAAATTGATGCAACTCTTCTTGTATTGCCATGATCCAGTGTGGATCTTGCTCTGCATCTTGAATGGATTGAGGTTCAATTTGAGATAGGAAGCAAGTGTGCAACAGGTTTTGGTTGACCTGATTTCTGGTTTGTAACAGGTGTTGATTGTCTTCTTCATCTTCACTGCTTTTCTCTTTTTGAATGATTTGTAATCTGTCCAAGTCTTCAGCAAAAGAATGTACCTGCAAAGGTTCTATAGTAGAAGTGTTCTTCTCCATGAAAGACATGTTAGTTTCATCAAAAGATATGTGAACAGATTCTTCAATTTTAAGAGTTGATTTATTATATACCCTATAAGCCTTACTGATCATGGAGTATCCCAAAAACACTCCTTCATCAGCTTTAGCTTGAAATTTTGCTAAATACTTCTTGTCATTATTGTGTATATAGCAGATACAACCAAAAATTCTAAAATAATCTATTTTAGGTTTCTTCCCTTTAAGTAATTCATATGGAGTCTTGCCCTTCAGTTTATGTATTAAACTTCTATTCAGCACATAGTTGGAGGTGTTCACTGCCTCTGCCCAAAAAGATAGAGGAAGGTGAGCATCTGACAACAATGTAGTGACAGATTCAATAAGGGTTCTATTTTTCCTTTCAGCTACCCCATTTTGTTGAGGAGTTCTAGGAGCTGAGAAAGTGTGCCTGATCCCTTCACTCTGACAGAACTCTTGCATAAGAAGAGAATCAAACTCTGTCCCATGATCACTTCTGATCATGGCAATGTGAGTATTGAACTCAGTCTGTATGCATTTGAGAAACTCTATCAAACACTTAAAGTTATCAGACTTCTTCCTCAGAAAGAACACCCATGTGAATCTAGAGAAGTCATCTACAACTACTAAAGTGTAAGATTTCCCTCCTAAGCTTTGTACTGTAATGGGTCCAAAAAGATTCATGTGTAACAGATACAAAATCGTAGGTGAATCACTCTTATTAAGTGACTTGAAACTATTTTTAGTTTGCATGCCTAATTGATAAGCCCTGCAGAGTCCTTCCTTCTTGTAGGGGCCAGAAGGTAGTCCTCTAACAAGGTTGTCCTTGGATAGCCTAGCAATGGTTCTAAGGTTTATATGCCCTAGTCTCTAATGCCATAATACATTAGGTCTACTAACAGAGTTAAACAGGCAAATATCTACTTTAGTTGAATGAAAGTCTACTAAATAGATGTTACCTTTCCTTTTACCTGTCAACACAGTTGTGTTGTCATCTGACTTGATCTTGCATAAGGCTTTGCTGAAAGTCACCGGGTAGCCTTCATCACATAGCTGACTGATACTGATCAAATTGTGCTTCAGTCCTTCCACATAGGCTACCTTCTTGAATGTGACTGTACCAATTTGAACTGCACCATATCCTTTTGTCAGTCCAAAGTTTGAATCACCAAATATGACTTTGTGTCCAAGCTTGGCTTTAAAGGATGTGAGATTGTCCTTGCTTCCTGTCATGTGCTTTGAGCACCCACTATCCAAATACCATTGCTGATTTGATGTTGGATAGGTCTTCACCTGCACATAAAGTAATTCACTTATTTTTGACCCAGTTTACCTTAGGCCTAGGTTGATAACCTTTAAATTCAAAAATAAATGTCATCCCTGGTTGACTCTTATAACCTTCAGGATGATATCTCCTTGGAGGTATTATCCATTCAGTATAAGGGTTAAATCTTTGGGATGAAGGACCCCTAGGATTGGATTTTGATTTACCCTTGAAAGAATTTCCAAAGCTCTGATCTCTATTCGATGATCGTTGAGCTGCGTTCGACGATCTTGGGTCAGATCGTCGAGCTCCGTTCGACGGTCAATTGTGGCAGAGTTCAGGAATTAGAGATCGTCGACCTGAGTTCGACGATTTTGCGTGCGATCGTCGATCTGCATTCGGCGATCATCGAGCTCCGTTCGACGATTTCTGCTTGAACTTGGTTTTCTTAGGCAGATCAGAATTTTTCCTAGCTATCTCTACAACTCCCTTCCCTTTATCAGAGATAAATTTAATTGGGGTTGTTAGTACTATAGGTTGGCTGGATGAAGCACCCAAGCTCAGTGTACTATTGAATCTGGAGTTCACTGTGCTTGTGATGCCCATTAGCTTGATGCTTCTCCCATTAAGGGATTCTTCAAGCTTTTTGGCCTCTGATAGCTCACTATTCAGTGAAGCTATCTGCTCCCTACAGCACTCCAACTCCTCAGAGAGTTTGAGGTTTTCTGATTTTAAGGAACTGTGTTCAAACAATTGATTTCTGAGAGAGATAATTTCCTTCTCCGATTTTAATAAGTCTAAGCACAGTGCTTTAAATTCATACTTAAAGTTCTCAGAATTTAAATCAAATGAGTCTATTACCTGGTCTTCTTCAGGTTGAGTCTCTGAGTCTGACTCTGACTCTTCTGCATCTGAATTGTGTTGAGAGGCATTGATAGCCATCATGCAGAATTCCTTCTCTTCAACATCATCCTCATCATTACTTGAACTGGAAGAAGTTTCTGATTCTTCTTCTATCTCACTCCAAGATTCAGCAACAAATCCCTTCCTTGTGTGTTTGTTCTTGCTTGAGGAGGGTTTGTCATTGCTATTCTTCTTGAAGTCCTTATCTTTTCTTCTTTCTTTCTTATTCTTTCTGTCCTTGTTTTTGTTCTCTGGACAGTCAGGCACAATGTGGCCTGGTTTCCTGCAACCAAAGCAAATAATTTCTTTATTATTTGATTTATCATACCTTGGCTTGTCATGCTCTTTGTATGATCTCTTCCTGAAGTCCTTTCTGGCCATCTTGTAAAATCTTTTAGCCAGCAGACTAAGCAGCTCATCATTTCTTGTGACCTTATCTTCAGGCTGATCTATAGTGGCTTTGAAGGCTATTGTCTTTTCCTTTCTTGTGACTAGTGAGGCAGCCTTCTGCTCTTCTACTCTGTTCTTAATGAGAAGCTCATAAGATTTGAGCTTGCCCAAGAGAGCTTCTGTTGTAATCTCATTCAGACTTTTGGCATCCTTGATTGGCCAGATTCCTGAGTCCCAAGTGCCTGGGAAGCACATTAGGATTTTGTCATTTAGCTCAGTCAATGAGATCTCTTTATCTAGAGTCTTCAGTTCATTGACTATCAGACTGAGTCTGTTATACATTTCAGCTACTGACTCAGCTTCTCCTTTCTTGAAATTCTCATATTGGGATATAAGGTGGGATCTCCCGTGCTTTCTTTCATCAGCTGATCCTGAGACTATTTCAGATAGCTTGTCCCAGATCTCCTTTGCTGAGTTGCATTCAACTACCTTTTGGAAAATGTCATCAGACATAGTCTGGGCTAAGATGTTCATATCCTTTGCATCTAATACCTTCCACTTCTTGATCTCTGCATCTATTCCTGAGGGAGGTGGAATAGCATTTGCGCTTGTGTTCTCTGGAGGTCTTGGACACACTGTCAAAACAGAATTAAAAATGTCCTCATCAATAGAATTCATGTAGAGTCTAATCCTTACCTTCCAAAGTGCAAACTTGGATAGATTGCACACTGGAGGTCTGGTGCTAGCATAATCTTTGTTTTCGGCCATGATTTGTGAAGAAATAATTCTAATAACAAAATCTACAACAGGCAGATCTAACTATAGGAATATTTGGGTTTAGGTGTTAGCCTGTGCAACCACCAAGGTGTGGTATGTTTAACCAACCTCGCTTTGATACCAATTGAAAGTGTGAGTTAGATTTGATATACTCTAGAGGGGGGGTGAATAGAGTATGGTGCTTGCTAAAAACTTTTACAACAGTTGTTGTATTCTTATGTGAACAGGGAAGCAAATAATAAAGAGTAAATCTAATCACAGAAACTATCTAATCACATAGCAACCTAGTCACAAACCACAGCCAGAAACAAAAGAAACACAAGCAACCAGAAGACACAAGGAGCTATAGTGGTTCCCCAATCAACTTGGGTACATCCACTCTTCTACCACCATAGGTAGGAATCCACTGCAGGATGAGTTGATCAGGTATCCTGGGCACCAATTAGCTTTTTATAAGGTGCTCAAAAACCAAACCAGATTTTTTGATCAGGTGTCTTGCCACCAATGAGCTTTTGATAAGGTGCTCAAAAACCACACACAAACTTTTGAAGGGAGTTTGAAAAACCCTTTACAGCAGAGAGAGAGAGAGGGATAAGAAGATCTTCTCTGTCAACAGTCAGAAAGAATATTGTGGATGTTGTCAAAGCTCCCCCTGAGATCTGTAGTTGTTCAGGAAGTAAAGCTTTGTAGTAGGGTGATAGGCCTTCAGAAAATTGATCTCCAGCAAATGATGATTTCAGCAACAGCTGAAATGTGAGGTGTCTGGAGTTTTGAATGATGATGGCCTTGAACACTTGAATCAAAAGAGATCTGAAGATTTCAGTTTATTGATCTCCTTTGGTGATGTGTTCTTGTGTGAATCTTTGAGACTAAGGATGTCTGCAACTCTTTCTCTTTCTCTTATGTGTTTGTTGTTGTAAGAGTTGTTGCAGAAGAAGTTTTGGAGAAAATGAATATTGCAGAATATGTGTCTCTCCTTGTTCTTCTTTTTCAGTTCTGAAAAAATCTAATCTTTTATTCTCTTGATGTCTGAAATGATCCACTGTCAAGATAGCCATTGGCCTGTCATAAATGACTTCCTTAACTGTAATTGTCTTCTAGAGGAAAGTCCAATAAAACATTCCTTGATAATTCCTTGAAACATGCTCCAGATTAAATGAAAAACGGCTACAAGATCTCTGAATTAAATGCTGACAATAATTCCACAGCTGTCCAAATTTGAATTTTGAAAAACATTGAACTCTTTAAAAAAAACGTCGAACTGAGCTCCACTATCGTCTAACTGAGCTCAGAGATTTAGACTTGGACAAAAACAGAGATCGTCGATCTGAGCTCAACTATCGTCGAACTGAGCTCAGAGATTGAGAACCAAACTGGAGTCAAGATCGTCGATCTGAGCTCGAAGATCGTCGAATGGAGTTCGACGACTTGTTGAGGTTGAGCTCAACGATCGTCGAATGGAGTTCGACGATCCGTCGAAGTGAGCTCAATGATCGTCGATTGGAGTTCGACGATTCATCGTACTGAGCTCGACGAAATGACTTAGTTTCCAGACTGAAAAACCTTGGTCTTGATGACATCTTCCAAACCTAAGTACTAACCCTTAGACTCAATTCTACTTGACCTTTAGATCTATACAATGAGGTCAAAACAAGTTTCCTAAGAGAAATAGTGATCCTGACCCAAATTAGTAATAGGGTGTTCCAACACACACGAATCACCAAGTACTAATGCTGACAAACCCACTAGTCTTTTCCTTGGCTAAGTGTAAACTAAACCCGCCGAGTCATCGTATTGACGTTAATGTGAACGGCCATCAAATACCGAAGACCGACCACCTTATGCATATGCAGCCATGAATTCCCGAACCATTGGCTCCCCGGACTAACCTGTCTGTTACAACTACCTTCCGAGCCTTCGACTCGCCGGGCTAACATGCCTATTTCCACAACCACTGAGTCTATCGCTCGGATAACCCAACCAAGCTAACTTCCCTAGTCACCAGGGTGAGTGAAAGTGAAGTACTAGTATTTACTAATTGCTCTTTTATCATTTTAGTCTTATGGTTTAAGGTAAACCTTGGACTTCCCAGGGTATTCCCTATGAAAGGCTCTCGGGGGAACTAGGAACTATGTTGGTAGTTGAAGCCCAAAGTTCCCTTTCACAAGGCACTTAATATTTTTGGTGTCTACCATGTCCCACTTTCTTATCATTACTCTTGAACTAGCTCTAATCATATTTAGACTTCTTCTCTCCAAGGAAAGACGATCCACCGTCGATCCCGAGCACAGCTCTGCTCTTGCACAACCGGGCTCTCACCACCTGCCATCATTTGGTGACCCTATTTATTCCAATCAGACTAGGTGCACCAACTACCCTTTCCCATAACAGGTTTCACATACTTCCCTACTTTTATAATTTCTACTATGTGTAGACCAAATATTCTACATGATGTGTATGAATGGTGACCCCTTCAAATATTCATCTAAATGATCTAATATTATTATTGGGTGTATATCATGATGGTTTATGAATAAATCCATAAGATTATAATTTTTCTATTTTATTTGGTATTTATTTTAATTTCTACAAAATTAGGCCTCATGTGCCTTTGAACACCAAGTGCACTTTCCTGAATAATTATGGACTTGACAAAATTATGATAAACTAAAAACATCAAAAGAACAGTAAATACCAAAAATCCCAATTTTCCAAGGTGCATTTGACCTTCATAAAATTATGGGATAAACAAGCATAATATTAATTTAATTAGGGGAAAATTAGAACCAGCTATCCAAAAATTATGAGAAAATTATTGGATGATAAATATGACCAAAAAAGGCTACTGACAAAGAATTATGATTTTATAACTCCAATTGATCACATAAATGAATTATATTAAAATATTCAACAAATAGACACTTATGAAGGACCCTATATGAGAAGTCTTCCAATATTGTTACGAAAATTTACAGAGCATTATTGTGTCCTACAATGTTCCCTAACCAAGTTTCATCATTTTCCAGGAAGCAAATAATCCTAAAACAATTATTTTGTAAGTAAATCAAACTTAGGGTTTATGAATAAAGTACCGAGATTGCTAACCAATATTCAAAATAAAATTTTTTGGGAACAATATCATCTAATAAAGTTCATTGCCTAAGTTTCATATGTATCCAAATTCATTTGAGCATGTAATTAATATGGGAATAAAGTGTCCTAAACTATCCATATATATTTCAAAGAGGGTATATACTCCTAAAAATCCTATAACCACTCTTTTAGTATTACACTGATGAGTCCATATTTTATACTGATTTTTGGACTCATCTGTGCTAGTTTTATCGTCTTAGCACTACATTTGAGAGCCTTTATTGCTTATATGTGCTTATGTACCCATTTCACGATTAAGTGCATTGTAGGCACGTTTATGTGTGCATTCTGTGTTTCTATATTGTTGTTATTCTTTAGCCCTATCTCGGGGATGTGGTGTGCACGTTTTGGTGGACTTTCTGCATCTTCTACTGGTGCAGGGGTCGTGTGCGTGCTCCGGAACCGCTCGGGAGACACCGACGATGCAGGAATACTGTGCACGACCACTGGACTTATTGTGCACGACCACTGGTCGTGCGCCACTAATTGTACGCATTACACTCCATTTTTCCAAATCCTGTCTAGGTAATCGCACGAGCACTGGCCGTAGTGCGCACGACCACTGGTCGTGCGCCACTGCTCGTGCGCATATATGCTGATGTTTCTTGTCCAGGTTGCAGGTCTATTTGGAAAAGTCGCATGATCATCGACCGACAGTGCGCACGACCACTGGTCGTGCGCCACTGATCGTGCGCAATGCTTCTACTCCCTCCGTATTTAAGGCCCTGCTCCGTGATTTAGGTCAACGCCTATCATTTTCTGCGATCGGAGAGTGCGCGGGAATCGCCATTTCACTTCTCCAGCTGCTCCATCACCTCCACCTTCATCGGGATGCCATTGCCAACTACTCCGAAGCTTTTCAACTCTCCGGCGAAGCCCTCGGCCATTGATGACTTAAACTCCAAGCTTTCCTCCATAGTGGGTGAAGTAGACAACCTAGAGAACGGACTTAAAGGCCTTTGAGGTGACAGCTTGTTGGTACCGGAAGCTTCCTTGGACTGAGCCCGGAAGCGGATTGACAACTCGCTACTCCGGCAACGACCCGCGGTGGATCTTCACTCTCTTTTGGTTTACTCCTCTTCGCCTTCCTCTGTAGTATGAATGTTTTGAGCAGTGTAATGAACACTGCCATCCATGAACATCAAGTTTACTTTATAGCTAATGGAATGTTAGTATTTTCTTCTGCTTGTGAGTATTGTCTGTGAATGTGCCTCGCTCACCCCACATCCACTCCATTCCCGTGTCTTATCCGATTGCACTCCACACAAGAACACTTCAATCCATTAGCTTCCCTTCCACTCGCCCAACTGAAGTTCGGCATCGCGGTCGACAAACCCACCCCACCTTGCGAAGCGGTGCCTTCGACCCGCATAGCTTTTACTATTTCAGTAGATCAAACATCCACAATCTCCCAAGTCCTCTATTTCCTTTTTTTTCTATTATAACTCTCATAACAACATTATCTGTATTGTTGTCGTTCTACGCTAATTGCATTCCTCAAGAGACCGACACTCGGGGATTTATTCCCAAAACTTTATTACTTGTGCGACCGGTGCGCTTGCCGATTTACACGCATCAAGTTTTTGGCACCGTTGCCGGGGAATGCAACTGTAGAGCGACTTCAGATGACTTCAAATATTGTTATAAGAGTTAGTATTGTTTATTTTTGACTGCTATTTCCTTCTAGTGTGTAGTTGTTGCTACAGTGAATGCAAGGCCAAGCTATAAGAGATTTTGTCTCCTACGACCCAGAGATCGAACGTACTCTCCTAGCACGAAAACACGCCACAGCCATCACTTTTTCCCCAATGGGAGACCAGCTGAATATTGATGTAGGCAACCGAGTTGGAGGGATACCTCATGTCGACAGAAATGGCGACGAAAATGAAGTGAACCCTCCCCAGGTCCGCACCATGAGGGATTATACTACACCTACTGTCGGGAGCATATACCCCGGTTTCGGACCTGCTATCACCAATCCACAGTTCGAGATTAAACCAGCTATTCTGAATATCATTCGGAACAACGCTCAGTTCTCCGGAATGGCCACTGAAGACGCCCATCTTCACCTTATAGAATTCTCCAAAATCTGCGCCATGTTCTGCTACGCTGGAATCCTAGACGAAACAGTCAAGCTCCGCCTCTTCCCTTTTTCATTAAGGGACAAAGCCAAGACATGGCTTCACTCCCTCCCACCTGGAACAGCCACCACCTGGGAGGCTTTGACCACAAAATTCCTAGCTAAGTTCCATCTGGCGGATCGGATCGTGAGCATGCAGCGCGCAATAGCCAACTTCCGGCAAGCCGATCAACAAATTTTAGCCGAAGTTTGGGAGCGTTTCAACGAGCTGCTGAGGAAGTGCCCTAATCATGGATTCCTAATGTGGAACATCGTCGAAAGTTTCTACTTCGCTATTGATCCGCACCACCGAGCCATGATCGATGCTGCCTCCGGAGGAACCATCATGAATCTTGCTACAGATGATGCTCTGAGAGTCTTACAAGACACCGCCACCCACAGTGCTTACTGGACCGCTGGAAGAAACATCCCGCGAAGCACCAGTGGAGTGTTTGCCTTGGATATCCCTAAGCCTGCTCCTGCCGCCCCAGTGATGGCAATCTCATGCCAAGGGTGCGGAAGCACCGATCACCACAGCTTCGAATGCTTAGGAGTTGAGGTACCAGATGAATCTTTGTTTATGAATGAGTCTGTTAATTTTGTTGCAAATCAAAACAGGGGAGTGCCTTATGAGAATACTTACAACCCTGGGGTGAGAAATCACCCCAACTTTTCTTGGAATCCTAGCACATCTGGCCAAAGATGGCAACCGGGGCAGCATCAAAACGATGTGTATGCTTCCGGAAGCCAACCGATGCTGCCTCAACCGAATTATTCCCAAGGGCCCCCCGTCGTTAAGAAAAGTTCTTTGGAAGAGATGTTTGAGAAGTTCGTTGAGATTTCCCAAACCAACATGACAAATCAGGCCGCCTCGATGCGCAAACTGGAGGCACAATTGGGCCAATTGGCTCGAGTGGTTTCCGAGCGCACCCAAGGCACCTTACCGAGTAACACCGAAAAGAACCCCCAGGAACAGGGTAAGCGCCATGGGGGGGACAATTCGGGAAACCGCAATGAACTTGTCATCAATTGTAAAATCAATAACATCGAAACTCCAGCATTATGCAATTCCGGGGCGTCCAACAACATCCTCACTTTGCAAGACGTTGTGAAGATGCACTTACAAGTCGACATTGAAAATCGGAAATCGCTTATCTTAGCGAATGGCAATTTGGTTGATACTGAGGGAGGTGTTCGGGAAGTTGAAATCGAGGTTAATGGCAAAAGTATCACCACTGACTTCCAGGTTTTAGGACCACAGGACAATAACTCCATTCCTATATTAGGAGTCCCATTCCTAACAGCCAGTGGCGCATCCTTCGACTTTTCCAAAGGCCGTGTCACTTGGCCAAACGAAGAGTCCACCCTCGATAACACATCCATACATTCTTCTCCCATCCACAATAACAATTCTCTGAGTGTCACAGATATCAAGCTGGATTCAGGTCTCCCCACATTGGAAGTACATCTGGAGGCGACGCCAAAGAAATGACTCCCTCAGAAAGTCGATGAGAAGCAAGATCTACTGGTCCACAAAGGGATCAATTGTACCAAAGCCACGGCTACCGTTCTACTGCCAGCCAACTCTGTTGTTGAGCATGGCGAACCAAGTTTTATTCGGGAGAAATCCCTGGAAACTAATTTGTATAATTCTGTTAAGCGATTTGTAGCTTGGGCAGATCCGGTTGCCGTCACGGTGTCGGATAGGCCGCCACAAACCACGACACCAAGAAACCCCACAGCCTACCTCCATTGGAAGTCTCCCACGGTGGAGAAACTGAAAGAGGCCAAGCATTTACGCAGAGAGCGCTACGCTGCCTTCCGGCGCAAGAAAGAGTGCACTCGCAGTAATGGGACAATGCCTACCCCGAATGCAAAAAGACAATCTGCTGTTCTCTCGCATCCCACCGGAGAGACTTACCATAAATCTGCTTATAGATAATTGCACCACCCTCATTCCTCTTTCCATCCTCTTTCTCGCTACTCGTTGAATGCTGGTTGCTCTACTTTTAATTTTGTTTCCTTTTTCTACTGCCAAGAACTCTCTATTTGAACTGCTAATACAGGTATTTGGTCCACCTTAAGGACGGTAAACAAAAGGGCTTTCGGGAGACAACCCAGGTTGGACCGTTTGGTCCTGTGCTGTGTTTTGATTTCTTTTTATATATTCATATATTCCTGTTTCCATATTTTGTTTGGCTGGCAACCTTCAATCGCAGGTGCAAGAATATTTGAGGTGCGGCAATTTGACCGCACTTGGACATCTCAGTGCACGACTGGTATGCTCAATTTTGAGCATAGGTACTTCCTAACCTAGCTTTTTATCATTTTTGACATGCTAATTTTTTCTAGTTGCCGACTTTATGTCTGGGGGGAGAGCATGCCTGTGGTCACTACACCATACTTTCTGTTGCATACCAGTTTCTTGTTTACTTATTTCTTGATTTATGTTGCACACACTGAATCACCCATACGAGTGCTCTCTTACCCACGCGCACAACCCGAGTCAAATTTATTATTTTTGTGTAAACTTTAAAATAGTTGTATTGGCTTAGGATTTCAGAATTGAGTAGTTCGAAACTCATGCAGTGCTCCTAATCGAATACTCATGGTTTGTGTAGATTTAGGACAAAATTAATTTTTCTTTATGCTCGTAGATTTATCTTTTTCTGCAACCGTAACTATTGTTTGTAATGCTCAAAATCTGAATCTGGGGTAATCGAACGATAATGTAGGAATGCGTGTAGCCGCCACTAGACTCGTATTGCTCGAGTCGGGAGGAAGGATCATCTTTCTCGGTGGCTAAGAACTTGCCCTAAGCTACTCTCGAAGCATTGGTGCACGGTTAGTCAAGCGTGAGCATGACGTAGGCCTTCCTTTTGGCTAGTTTGAGCCTTATTTTAGCCTTTCCTACCTGTTAACCGTTGCATGACAAATTTGTGCCTACCCTTCCTTTGATCCAGCTCCACTCACTTTCACCAAGACCTGAAGCTAAACCCACCATCGCAATCAAATGCTTGAGCTGATTTGTATTTACTATTTGCCAAGGTTGTGATAAGTGGACATTGTTTTTGGGGGTGCTGAATTCATTCACATTTTGATTGCTCCGTTTGGAGATTGCTAGCGCAACAAAAGAAAAAAAAAGTTTAACAAAATAATAAAACGCCGATAAGCGCAAAAGAGAAAAATATGAAAGAATTGCTTTGAGATTTCGATCCCCATCCTCTTTATTGATTTTGGTCGGGTTCAGCCGTGTTCACACCCGGTTTTCAAGCTAAGTCTGGGGGCATGTGTCCTGTTCATTTCTAAGTGGCTATATTGGTTTTGGTTTTATTCGCTCGCTTTGGTTGCATAGAGCCTTCATGTTTATCTTTGACTACCTAGCCTTCTCCTAAGCCCCATTGTATCCTACAAGTCCTACTGATTCATGTTGGAGTTACCATTGTGATCTGGAAGTGATCAAACATGTAATCTCACTGCCAATGTGATATGGGCCTGCAGGGTCGCACATAAGAGATATGGAGAAGTTGGATGATTGACTGTGTTGGTAAAGGTTGCCAATCACCGACCTAAATGGGGTTGTGGGAAAAGTGTTGCCTTAAAGGATCGTCGGGTTTGGGCAAATGTTGCCTTGGAGGGCTGGTAAGGTTTGTCGTCCGAGGGTCGATAACAATCGTCGAGAATCGTCTCTCTGATTCCCACCGATCGACGAGAATCGTCTCTCTGATTCTCGCCGATCGACGAGAATCGTCGAGAATCAATATGCTGATTCTCGACGATCGACGAATTCGACAAGTATCGTCGACCGCGGTTCGACGGTCGACGAGATTCGACGTGTATCGTCAAGTGAGGCTCGACGATCGGCGAGAATCGTCGAGTATTGTACTCTGATTCTCGTCGATCCATTGTGATGCTCGGTGATCGATTCTCGCCGATTCTCGCTGATTCTCACCGACTGATACTCACCGATTCTGGTACCCTATTTTCGGGGTGGTCTGCGGATAGCGATTTTGCTAAGTTTATTTTATACTTTGAGTATAAACAGAACACTTAGGGTTTTCGGGCTTTAGGCTTTTGGTTTTCGGCAGACGATCGAAATCGACGGAAGCGTTCCGCCATTGCGCGATCGTTCCGCCGATCCCGAATCCCGCCGCTGACGAAAGGGTTCCGCCGCCGCCGTGTTCGCTCCGTTGACCTCCTCATCTCCGGCGATCGTCGCTGGTGTTGCTCTTCCTGGCGCGGACTTAGCAGTCCGTGGAACAGCAAGGTGCGGTCATCGTTCTTCCCGATCTTCCGTGCGACAGAAAGCTCGGTGTTCTCCCGCTCGTGTGGACTTCTGCAGAAACGTGAATATTATTCCACGTAGAACTCGCCACTAGCAAGAAGACAAAGTTTGGAGCATCTCCGTTGAGTTGTGACTCAACGCCACCGAGGTAATTTTTGCCTAGTTTTTGCTAACTTCTTGATTCAACGTTCATGGCCCGATCCACATCTCTTTGAGTTTTTCTTGATGTTTTTCTCTTCCGCTGCGTGCACAATTGTTGTGCCATCCCCCTAGAGAAACCCAACAGTGGTATCAGAGGGAGGTTGCAGCCATGATCGTTGTATTGGAAGTTTGTTATTCCAGTGCGTGTAAACCTAGGGATTTAGAAATGTTCTAAATGTCTAGATTTAGTCTTGGTTCCCCGCCAAGAATGTCTGGAATTGCGTGGGAATTTCTAATTGTTAGAAATTGTGATCTCCTTATCAGTAACCATCCCTCGATCTTGTTTTGGATTTTGAATCCAACAAAGAGAGATGAGCTTGTCTACAGTTTTAAGTTGAGTTGTCTTTGCCCTTGTCCAATGCATGTAAATCTGAGGATTTGGAAGTTTCCGGATGTTCAGATTTAGCCCTTCCTTCCATCAATTGTTGATGGTGTTAGGACGTGCACATAAGGGATGCATGTGGTTTAGAATTGTTTTTCTTTGGATGTGCACATTGATCAAATGTTGGTCATGGTTAATTTTTAACCTATAATTAAAATCCCTTCATCTAATAATAAGTGTTCGGATGCCTTCCGATGGATGACACTCTTCCTGCCTCGATCGATGAAGTGTGGGCTTGCCAAAGCAAGGTGCATTAATCTATCTTGGTAAGGGTGCGAGCGGATAATTGTGATATCCAACTGTCGACATCGGGTCCATCTTAACTAGGTGACCTCAAAGGTTGAGTGCCTAGAGGCATAGGGTTGGCATGCACCATATGATGGATGCGAATAAGGAGTTATTCACCAACCATACAAGAATTGCATGAGGATGCAATTGGCAAGCGTTGCCTACCTAAATAACCGCATCGTGGGAGGAACGCCAAAGCGGACTCATAGTGTTGGTGAAATACGGATCTTGTCCACTAAGAGAGTAGCTCGCATGAACTCTCTGAATTGTTAGTGAGGGCTATCATTTCGAACAAAATAGTGGGAGTATTTTAATTGAAGTCCAAATTAAAATAAATTGTATTTGAAATTTTGGTACTGATTTTATTCTACATAAACTCTTGTAGAATTCCATGGCAAGTGTTTCACACTCCACGTTGTCTCTAAGAGCCATCCTTGAGAAGGATAAGCTCAGTGGGACCAATTATATGGACCGGTATAGGAACCTGAGAATTGTTCTCAGGCAAGAGAGAAAGCTCTATGTCTTGGAAGAAGAAGCCCCCGAGGTGCCGACCGGGAACTCTTCCCGTGCTGAGAAGGATACTTATAAGAAGTATACTGACGATGCTTTAGATGTCGAATGTCTTATGCTTGCCACTATGAACTCTGAGCTTCAGAAGCAACATGAGAACATGGGGTGCAAGGAAATTGACGAGCATCTCAAGAAAATGTTTCAAGGGCAGGCTCGTCAAGAGAGGTTCGACATCACAAAAGCGTTGTTTCAGTGCAAGATGGGAGTTCGAGACTCAGTAGGGACTCACGTACTCAAGATGATTGGGTATATAGAGAACCTTGAAAGGCTGGGTTTTCTTCTTGGTCAAGAGTTGGCCATAGATCTGATCCTGCAATCGTTGCCGGACAGTTATGAGCAGTTTTTCTTGAACTACATTATGAATGAGATAGACAAGACACTGCCCGAACTCCTAGGCATGTTGAGAACTATCGAAATCAATATGAAGAAGGCCAAGCCTGCCAGCCCCATACTGATGGTGCATAAGGGCAAGGGCAAGGGCAAGGCCAAGGGTTCTAAGAAGACGAAGGTGGGACCTAAGTCATACCTTGAGCCCAAGTCTTCAGCACTGATGAAAAAGAAAAGCACGGTGAAGGAAGGGAAATTCCACCACTGTGGCAAGGCTGGTCATTGGAGGAGGAACTATCCTTCGTACATTGAGGGCCTGCAGAAATTGAGGGGAGGTATGACTTCCGCTTCAAATGTTTACGTTATAGAGATAAACCTTTCTTCTCCTTCATCTTGGGTATTGGATACCGGATGTGGTTCTCACATTTGTACAAATGTGCAGAAACTGGGAAGGAGAAGATTGCTGAGTAAAGGGGAGGTGGACCTCCGCGTCGGCAATGGAGCAAGAGTTGCTGCTGTAGCCGTAGGGGTTTATCGTCTTTCTTTGCCCAGTGGGCTTGTAATAGAACTAGATAACTGTTATTTTGTTCCGGCCATAACTAGAAACATTATATCTATTTCATGTTTGGACATGATTGGATTTTCTTTTATAATTAAGAACAACTGTTGTTCTATATTTAAGAATGATGTTTGTTATGCTGTAGCCCAATTGTTTAATGGTCTTTATGTTTTGAACTTGGACCATCTGATCTGTAATGTAGAAAATAATAAAAGACTAAGAACAAATGACTCGAACCCTACTTTTCTCTGGCATTGTCGTTTGGGCCATACCAATGAGAAGTGCATATCCAAACTCCATAGAGATGGACTTTTGGACTCATTTGATTATGAATCATTTGAGTGATGCGAATCTTGTTTGTTAGGCAAGATGACTAAAGCTCCTTTCACTGGTTATACTGAGAGGGCTGAGGATCTTTTGGGTGTTGTACATAGTGATGTATGCGGACCCATGAGTTCCATGGCTAGAGGTGGGTATTTCTACTTTGTTACATTTACTGATGATTTCAGTAGATACGGATATGTGTATCTTATGAAGTGCAAATCTGAGACCTTTGAAAAGTTCAAAGAGTTCAAGAATGAAGTAGAAAACCAGTTGGGTAAAAGGGTTAAAGCACTCCGATCTGATCGAGGTGGTGAATACCTGAGTCATGAGTTCCGTGATCATCTGAAAGAGTGTGGTATTGTATCATAGCTCACTCCACCTAGAACACCACAACATAATGGTGTGTCTGAGAGGAGAAATCGTACTCTGTTAGACATGGTACGTTCGATGATGAGTCATGCAGACTTGCATGTTTCCTTTTGGGGTTTTGCTTTAGAGACTGCTGCAATGACATTGAATCGCGCTCCAACGAAAACGGTTCTGAAGACACCATATGAGATATGGACTGGGAAGCGTCCTAGTATGTCGTTCATTAAAATTTGGGGCTGTGAGGCATACGTGAGACATCAAATGCCTGACAAGCTGGAACCCAAATCGGATAAATGTTATCTGGTGGGATATCCTAAGGAAACGAAAGGGTAATACTTTTACCTACCGTCTGAGGGCAAAGTGTTTGTCGCAAGGACTGGTGTCTTCTTGGAGAAAGAGTTCTTATCAAGAAAGACTGAGAAGGTAGAGCTTGAAGAAGTTCAAGAACCACATGTAGTGAATGAACCGGAATTGGATTCTGAGACAGGACTACAAGATGTTGTAGCTAGAGAACCTGCTCAGGGAACACAAGTCCTACGTAGATCTGGTAGACCGAGGTTTGAGCCTGAGAGATATGGATTTCTCGTGTCTCAAATAGGTAATGTATTACTTATGGATCATGATGATGAACCAGCAACCTACCAAGAGGCTATGAATGGACCGGACTCCGACAAATGGCTTGAGGCTATGAAATCCGAAATGGACTCCATGTATGCAAACCAAGTTTGGAACTTGGTGGAACCACCTGAAGGGGTACGACCAATAGGGTGCAAGTGGGTCTTCAAGAAGAAGACCGACATGGATGGGAATGTACATACATTCAAATGGCGACTGGTGGCTAAGGGTTTCAAGCAAATTCATGGTATTGACTATGATGAGACCTTTTCCCCTGTTGCCATGGTAAAGTCCATAAGGATATTGCTTGATGTTGCTGCGTATTATGACTACGAGATCTGGCAGATGGATGTCAAAACGGCTTTCCTTAATGGAAACCTCCTTGAGGAAGTGTATATGACACAACCCGAGGGTTTTGTATCCCCAGATGAAGCCACTAAAATATGCAAGCTGAATAAGTCAATTTATGGACTGAAACAGGCCTCTCAAAGTTGGAATCTTCGTTTTGATGAGAAAATCAAAGAGTTTGGTTTCATCAAGAATGAAGATGATCCTTGTGTTTACAAGCGAATCAGTGGGAGCATTGTTGTCTTCCTGATATTGTATGTAGATGACATACTGTTGATTGGGAATGACATTCCTACCCTGAAAGTTGTTAAGAACAACCTAGGGAACTGCTTTTCAATGAAGGATTTGGGTGAAGCGACTTATACACTCGGTATTAAGATCTATAGAGATAGATCGAAGAAGTTGCTGGCTTTGACCCAGAGTACGTACATCGAAAAGGTGTTGAAGCGGTTCAACATGCTTGAGTCCAAGAAAGGATTTTTGCCCATGTCTCATGGTGTGAATCTCTCTAAGGACCAGTGTCCAAAATCTTGTGAAGATAAGGACCGCATGAAGTTGATTCCATATGCTTCGGCAATTGGATCAATCATGTACGCGATGTTATGTACTCGACCCGATGTCTCCTTTGCTTTGAGCATGACTAGCAGGTATCAGTCAGACCCCGGTGAGTGTCACTGGATTGCAGTCAAGAATGTCCTGAAGTACTTGAGAAGGACTAAAGATGCGTTCTTGGTGTATGGTGGAGGGGAAGAGCTCGTTGTAAGTGGTTACACGGATGCTAGCTTCCAAACTGATAGAGATGACTCCAAGTCTCAGTCAGGTTTTGTGTTTTGCCTGAATGGAGGAGCTGTGAGCTGGAAGAGTTCCAAGCAAGAGACAGTTGCTGATTCTACAACAGAGGCCGAGTATATCGCAGCAGCTAATGCGGCGAAGGAGGCTGTATGGATTAGCAAATTCATCGGTGAGCTTGATGTAGTTCCTAGCATTGTTGGTCCCGTAGTTCTCTACTGTGATAACAATGGTGCAATTGCACAATCTAAGGAACCTAGATCTCATCAGCGCTCTAAGCACATACTTCGGCGGTTTCATCTTATTCGTGAGATTGTCGAACGAGGAGATGTAAACATTTGCAGAGTGCCGACTGAGGAAAATATTGCGGATCCGCTGACAAAGCCTCTCGCGCAGAGAAATCATGATGGTCATACTAGATCGATGGGTATACGATACCTAAATGATCAACTCTAGCGAGAATCTTGTGGATTGCATGTAAATATGTATTTTGTTGGCTGTTTGTTCATATGATGAACTGTGTACCTAGTTTTTCCTTTTACAATTAATGGCAAGTTCTTTTATTATGTATTTTTCTATGTGATAGTTAAATGTTTACATAATAGATACCCTTAGAATGTTCGCTTCCATGGGACTTCAAGTACATGACTTGAATGTGAGAGCCTGTGATCTATTTGAAGCTTCATTCTTAAAGATCCCTGGTCGAGTATCATCATAGAAGCTAAGGGTGATGATGGTACATGAATACTAGCACGTGCGTTGACTGATGACCGGTTCTCACAGGTCATGATATTGTGATATCAAGTTATCACGTGGGTACTTGTTATTGAACAAGTTGTACTGGACAGACCCAACCTGAGACTACTCTGTGGATTGTCATCCAATCGTGTCACGAGTAGGTCTCAATTGATAATGGTGTTGTGATCCTTTGACCTGAAGTCACAGCATTCATCAAGTGAGGAAGAGCGTGCTTTGATGCCATCTAAAGTCTTCCTTGAGAAAGGTTGATGATAAGGGTGGTAGTTGGGCATGTTACGAATCATTTGGGTGTTTGTGTGTGAGCAGATATGGGATTTGTCCTCCTGTATGACAGGAGTTGCATCCATGGGCCCCTTGATGGAACTGGACTGAGAAATGCATGGCCATGCTTGGTTGAGTCAATATGTGATATTGGACTCACCATTCTCTGGAAGTCCGTCCTGGATCAAGAAAACTTAGATTGAGCTATTACGAGGGTGACACGGTCCATGCCTCTAGTTCTTTCCGGATGTAAGGGACAAAGGGACAAAGACAACGCTGATGCATTGGTCATAAAGGCTTATGAGTTATAAACTCTTATTGCTTGGGGAGCAATGATGCATTGCTAGATGCCGCTCATTGTTTGTGAGGTTTTTGCTTTGATACTTTCGAGATCAATTGGGAGTCTGTTGGAGTTACCATTATGATCTGAAAGTGATCAAACATGTAATCTCACTGCCAACACGATATGGGCCTGCAAGGTCGCACATAAGAGATGTGGAGAAGTTGGATGATTGACTGTGTTGGTAAAGGTTGCCAATCACCGACCTAAATGGGGTTCTGGGCAAAGTGTTGCCTTAAAGGATCGTCGGGTTTGGGCAAATGTTGCCTTGGAGGGCTGGTAAGGTTTGTCGTTTGAGGGTCGATAACAATCGTCGAGAATCGTCTCTCTGATTCCCGCCGATCGACGATAATCGTCTCTCTGATTCTCGCCGATCGACGAGAATCGTCGAGAATCAATATGCTGATTCTCGACGATCGACGAATTCGACAATTATCGTCGACCGCGGTTCGACGGTTGACGAGATTCGACGTATATCGTTAAGTGAGGCTCGACGATCGGCGAGAATTGTCGAGTATTGTACTCTGATTCTCGCCGATCCATTGTGATGCTCGCTGATCGATTCTCGCCGATTCTCGCCGATTCTCACCGACTGATACTCACCGATTCTGGTACCCTATTTTCGGGGTGGTCTGCGAATAGCGATTTTGCTAAGTTTATTTTATACTTTGAGTATAAATAGAACACTTAGGGTTTTCGGGCTTTAGGCTTTTTGTTTTCGGCAGACGATCAAAATCGACGGAAGCGTTCCGCCATTGCGCGATCGTTCCACCGATCCCGAATCCCGCCGCTGATGGAAGGGTTCTGCCGCCGCCGTGTTCGCTCCGTTGACCTCCTCATCTCCGACGATCGTCGCTGGTGTTGCTCTTCCTGGCGCGGACCTAGCAGTTCGTGGAATAGCAAGGTGCGGTCATCGTTCTTCCCGATCTTCCGTGCGACCGAAAGATCGGTGTTCTCCCGCTCGTGTGGACTTCTGCAGAAACGTGGATATTATTCCACGTAGAACTCGCCACTAGCAAGAAGACAAAGTTTGGAGCATCTCCGTTGAGTTGTGACTCAACGCCACCGAGGTAATTTTTGCCTAGTTTTTGCTAACTTCTTGATTCAACGTTCATGGCCCGATCCACATCTCTTTGAGTTTTTCTTGATGTTTTTCTCTTCCGCTGCGTGCACAATTGTTGTGCCATTCCCCTAGAGAAACCCAACAATTCACGCTTGAGTCTCACCTGCGGCATGGAGAGTGTGAACGTGCAAGCATATGGTCCACGGCATTGGTGGATTCCTTTGGAGGTGATCCTGAGTCCCGAACTTTGGCAATGCTCACCTTAGTGGCCTGCCTACTTTCTTCCTACACATGATCGCAAGATCCTCCAGAATTCTAATTTTGAGCAATTACAATAATTATTTACATCTGTCGAATAGTTTAAACTACGTCGTATAATTAAAAAGTTTTTCTATTATCTCTTATATTCCCATGATGTATTTGATTTCTCGTCTTACTTCTTTTTGAAATTTCTGAGCGAGTTAGCTATTTTCTAGTCCACGGAGTGATGATTTGCTCGGGATGTGCAAATGGTTAAGTCTGGGGGTGTGATGAGTCCATATTTTACACTGATTTTTGGACTCATCTGGGCTAGTTTTATCGTCTTAGCACTGCACTTGAGAGCCTTTATTGCTTATATGTGCTTATGTACCTATTTCACGATTAAGTGCACTGTAAGCCCGTTTCTGTGTGCTTTCTGTGTTTCTATATTGTTGTTATTCTTTAGCCCTATCTCGGGGATGTGGTGTGCATGTTTTGGTGGCCTTTCTTCCTCTTCTGCTGGTGCAGGGGTCGTGTGCGTGCTCCAGAACCGCTCGAGAGACCCCGACGATGCAGGAATACTGCGCATGACCACTGGACTTATTGCGCACGACCACTGGTCGTGCGCCACTGATCGTGCGCATTACACTCCCTTTTTCTTAATCCTGTCTAAGTAATCGCACGAGCACTGGCGTAGTGCACACGACCACTGGTCGTGCACCACTACTCGTGCGCATATATGCTGATGTTTCTTGTCCAGGTTGCAGGTCTATTTGGAAAAGTCGCACGATCATCGACCGACAGTGCGCACGACCACTGGTCGTGCGCCACTGATCGTGCGCATTGCTTCTGCTGCCTCCGTATTTAAGGCACTGCTCCGCGATTTAGGTCAACGCCTGTCATTTTCTGTGATCGGATAGTGCGCGGGAATCACCATTTCACTTGTCCAGCTGCTCCATCACCTCCACCTTCGTTGGTAGGCCATTGCCAACTACTCCGAAGCTTTTCAACTCTCCTGCGAAGCCCTCGGCCATTGATGACTTCAACTCCAAGCTTTCCTCCGGAGTGGGTGAAGTAGACAACCTAGAGAATGGACATAAAGGCCTTCGAGGTGGCAGCTCGTTGGTACCGGAAGCCTCCTTGGACTGAGCCCAGAAGCGGATTAACAACTCGCTACTCCGGCCACGACCCGTGGTGGATCTTCACTCTCTTTTGGTTTACTCCTCTTCCCCTTCCTCTGTAGTATGAATGTTTTGAGCAGTGTAAGGAACACTTCCATCCATGAACATCAAGTTTACTTTATAGCTAATGGAATGTTAGTATTTTCTTCTGCTTGTGAGTATTGTCTGTGAATGTGCCTCGCTCACCCCACATCCACTCCATTCCCATGTCTTATCTGATTGCACTCCACACAAGAACACTTCAATCCATTAGCTTCCCTTCCACTCGCCTAACTGAAGTTCAGCATCGCGGCCGACAAACCCACTCAACCTTGCGAAGCAGTGCCTTCGACCCTCATAGCTTTTACTAGTTCAGTAGATCAAACATCCACAATCTCTCAAGTCCTCTATTTCCTTTTTTTTCTATTATAACTCTCATAACGACATTCTCTGTACTGTTGTCGTTCTATGCTAATTGCATTCCTCAAGAGACCGACACTCAGGGATTTATTCCCAAAACTTTATTACTTGTACGACCGGTGCGCTTGCCGATTTACACGCATCAAACACCCCATATCCATCGCATAGCATATAGTAGTAGGTCCGGCCGGGGCCCGACGCCATATACCACAGACAGACCGGAATGTCACGCAATGGAAACCATCTTGCCAATAACCAACATCCTACACATAGTACATTCTAGCAGAAGCAATTTAAAAGTTGCAAAATAAAGAACCCAACCATAAGCATGAATGTCCACTAAACAAACCCAGAAGAAATGAACGTACAATACACCAGCACTTGGCCTTATGGACTTACAATAGTTTACTCAAATTAAAGTATCTTCCAAACCTCGGCACACAGGCCGGTCATGCATGAGAATAGAAGAAAACACTCAAAATTAGGCCTTCGAGGGCTGGCTCAGCAGCAAGGGCTTTTGCCCGCTATTTACCACTCGGCTCCACAGCACCTGCAAGAAACAATCCACCGAGCGGTGGCAAACAAAAGTAATGGTCAGCTATGCTGACCAAATTATAACGATTCTGCCCCTAAACTCGGGGCGGCGATGCCCCTTCCCTGTACTTTATTAGCATTGCCATATAATAGATAATTAACACATCATCGCAGGCCTAGGCTCGCATGGCCACACACCCCGTGATCTCAGGGCACATTCTCGGTAAACCCGGTCAAAGTCCGCGGTCTCACCACCACCCCTGGACGACAAATATCGTGAGCAAAATGGTCTTTCTGGCCACTGTCTAAGACCCTCCATCTATGCTAACGGTAAGTGACATGTACCTTAGGTCTCTTTAACCGAACCACATAGACCGGGTACGGTTCCGCCTAACTCGTTGCTCACACTGCAACGTCAACTTAAGCCATCTGCGCGGGTCAAGCTTCCCTGAGTCCCAACTTGATCACACACTATACATAACCCAGTTATGTACAGGTTGGCTCCCAGTCCATCATGTTGGCAGAATCACGCATCTGCCCAGTTTTCTGTGTGCACCTTGGAGTTAGTCCCCAAGGCTCCCTGCTGTAATCTACCGCGTAGAAAACCCGAAATAAAACATCCGCATGGAGTCTTCTCCGGACATTCATGCAATGCATCATCACCGATCCAGACGAACTTGTCCGGGTAGGCTTCACACATCATGCCTATGTTAGTTTCTCGATTACGGACTCTACGTGTTAAACAACGGGGACTATTCATGTCTACCCGAAAGAACGCCACACACTCACCGCAAACTCGCGAGAGCGGGCTTCCTATGCAAAGTAAAAGAGGACTTCACATGTCCCAGGATGAGAATCGTCACCCTAGCATTGCTCTTCGGCGCCATGGAAATCTATGCGGATGAAAAGCACCGCAATGACCTCGCCTCCATAGATCCGAAGTCGGCTCGCGATTTGGGGCTCCGAAGCTCCGCATGTGGCCGGATCTCTCTCCCTTCTTCTTACTTGCTCTCCCCTCTCTCTAGAACTTTAGAAATAGAATGCCCAAGAGAAATGAGGGTTTCTAAACCCTATTCCTGGGTATAACCCAGCAAGAGCAGCCCTGAACCATCAGATCACAATATAAGGAAACGGACGACCACGATTCGGACTTAAAATCCAAAACCTGGGCCGAACATGGATTGTGACACGCCCGTGTCAAAAGCCGTGTGCCTCATTTGATGCCAAAACCGTCGCACCCAGAATAGGATACGAGCACCCGACACGCTCGTATCACACCTGACACGCCCGTGTCATCCAGTACACGCCCGTGTTGCCGGGCATGTTCCTCCATCGACATAGGATCAAAAACGTCCCGCAAGGGACACGGGTACTCGACACGTTTCGCCGGCCTCCACTCCAGTTGTTATCCAAGGGCTTGCACTTTACTCTCATCACTAAGACAACTCTACCCACCAGGGTCATATTCCAATTGAAGTCTCTAGCTCATTTATTGATCTATCCCCCGGTGGTCCTTATAACATGACCTACTTACACTTTGCGCAACCCATGACCTAATACCACTCCGAAATGGAACTTTCAATTCCTTGGGCTACTTGCCCCTAATTATTTATCCTAGTATGGTATGGACTAATGAAGTGAGCCTATTAATTTTCATAATTTTCCTAAGTCATTAAGGCCTCTAATTAAATCATTTAATTAATCCCCTAGGTCATTTAATACATGAAGTATCACAATTTATAATCTACTAACCTAAGGAATTTTTCCTGAGCTATATCTTGGTAAAATATTGCTGTCTACCAAAATTTATAATTTTCCTTTAAATATTTCTATTTATTCCTTAATTTATACAAAATTCACACAATTGTCATTTTCCAAATGAAGTATAAGGAATACATTACTACAAATTCTAGGAAACTTACAAAACATATATATCATAAATTTAAGCTAATGGCAGAGTTTCATCAACCTCTACAATGTAATGGCCTACAAATTTCAATTCTTAATAATTTACCAAAATGTCATTATAATGTTTTAAAAATACCTTACTAATCCAAAAATGCGGAGAAAATTATACAAGGTTATTCATACTCAGATATATCATCAAGAAATTTTCCAAAATTTTCTAATAAGCATTTTCATCAATTTGCTAATTAAGTAAAATGAGGGTAAAAAGGTAATTTCCACATAACTCCTATCAAAATTCTTCAAACAGAGACATAAAACTTTTCAGGAGTTAAATCTAACATAATATTGACCTTGACAAAAATTGGGGATTTTATCTCAATGATAAACCTATTTTTACATTTATTTTTCAAAAGTTCTACTATTCCAAAAATTCCAAATAATGGGATTTTTGCTTCCAAAAAATCCCATTATTACAATGTGGGGTATAATTCACCCTAATGAGCCTCTGAAATCAATAGCAAGATTTTTGGATGTTCCAAATAGGCTTAATACACAATATTTCAAAATTGGCTATTTGCACCCCATGCCTATATATAACCAACACATGCAAGTTAGTTTACCCAACATGCATTTGTCCAAATGTGATGAAATTGTTACCATGGACATGTACAGTCCCCAAGGCCATTCCACCAAAATTTGGGGACATTTGGAGTCATAACCCTCCAAATATTGCATTTATTTAATTTTGTGTATAATGAATAAAACTATAGAAAACATTTTCCCAAAAATTCTCAATTTTTGGCAGAGGCTAACTATGCCCTAAACATGCATGCACCCAAAATATGGGGGCATGTTGATTACTGGTTTGGCTTGGGCATCAAATTGAAATTCTGCCCTTTCCTAAGACCAGTCCTACAAAACTAACCTACATTGCAGTATACTGCTCCAAATTACAATATTATGGTGGCAAATTAAAGTTAAGAGGTTAAGCTACAACTTTCATTGAAGGTGCATTTCTGGAAATGCCTCTAAGAGGCCTAAAATAGCCATGCAATATTACTGAAATAGTGTGACAAATTTATATAATACTATAGTTTTATTTTGATTTAATTTAACTGATATGCACGAATCCTAAAGCATAATAGACGGAATCGGTTCATCATCCCCAATCAGCCCACGGACCAGATTGATTCTGGCTGGGCCACCTTTGCTGGCTATTTCCGGCCAGCTGAGCCACCACCACCGTCGGCGGATGTCGCCACCACCTTCACTGAGGTGGTGGCTAGCGGTTTCCGGCGATGAGGCCGCCGGAATTGGCTCCTCAGGCGATCCCGAGCAAGAAGTAAAACTAGGAAAAATTGCCATTTCCTCACATGGTATCGGGCTCAATTGAGCCCGATGTCTCTCCATAAAGATCTAGAAATCTAGTACGAGTAGAGGGGTGGCAAAACAGACCCGAATGGTGGCACGGCGGCGAGGTTGGCGGTGGTTGGCTATGGTTGAGCTGCTCGGCGATCTCCTGCTCAAATCCTTGATTCTCCACCAAAAGCTTTGCTCTAGGACTTGTTCTCCACTCGATTCTACCCTATGAAGATGATGGTATGGTCGGTTTGAGCTGGAAGTGGATGTATAGCGAGATACAAGCAAGGTGAGCTCGGTTTGGGGCTTTGGAGGCTTCACCCTTGGTGCCAAGTGGCCCCCATGCTGCCAGATTCTCTGGAAATCCTTGGGTGGCTGGCCAGCAAGCTTTTGGGCTGATGGAGCCAAGGCCAAGTGGCCTCCACCTCTTTAAATTCACTTTCTCTCTCCTCTTTTGGGTAATTTCCCCAAAATGCCCCGTTGCATGTGTCCTCTCTCCAAAACCAGAGGGGTAGGGCTGGTCATTGACCACTTAGGCGAGCCATGGATCATGTTTGGTGGGCTTGGCCAAAGGGGAGTGGGCTTAGCTCTCATTTTCTCCTTTAGGTTAATTAGGTTGACTAGGTTGACTTGGGTTGACTTGTTCAACCATGATGAGTGGGCTGACCCCACTTGGTGGTCATGGCTCTAATGGCACCACCCAACTTGGGTTGGATCAATGTGGTGCCCTACTTGGGCTAATTGGGCCTATAGGTATAGGTTTGACCAAATAAGCGTCATGGTTGACTTTGGTCAACTACGGTCAAAGGGTTGACATAATGACATGCCCTAGGGTCCACTTAGATTATTTTAGGGTTAGGGCAATGTGGTCTGGTCATGGTGTGGCTAGGGTTCCTATTTAGGCTAGTTTGACCTAGTTTGACTTTGGCCCCTTAGTGGGCCCCACATGGCTACAACCCACTACCTAGGGTCAAACCTAGCTAAATTCCCTATCAGCCACCCTATGCCTAACCCAATCTAAGTTGAGGGGATCTAGAAGTAACATGGGATGTTACATGACGTGTCTTGCCTAGAATCACGCTCAGATTGATTTCTCGTGAGGAAGGTCATACTCAGATACGACAACACTTATGCGATCTTCGAAGGTACTATTCTGGTCTCCCACCATCTCCTTTCTTATGTTGAGGCCATCGAGGCCCATTTGCAGGGATACGAGGTCTATTAGGTGGTGCTTGAGCTGGTTGGGGCCAAGGATTCCATTGCAAGTATCCCGGTGGTGCGAGACTTTGTTGATGTATTTCCGTAGAAGTTGTCAGGGTTGTTGTAGCAACGAGAGAAGTATTTTTAGATACAGCTTGTACCAGGGGCTAAGCTGGAATGCAGAGCTCCCTATCGAATGGCCCCGAAGGAGTTGGTAGAGTTTCGAAGTTAGCTTTAGGATTTAGCTGAAGCTGTGATTATTAGGCCGAGCTCTTCGCCATGGGGAGCTCCAGTGCTATTCGTGAAGAAGAAGCATGGGACACTCCGACTATGCATTGACAACAGGATATTGAACAGGCTGACGGTCCGGAACATGTATCCTCTGTCGAGGATTGACGAGCTATTTGCCCATGTTGGAGGGAGCTCGCTAGTTTTTAAAGTTGGATCTGAGGTCAGGATACTAACAGCTGCAGATTCAGGAGGAGGACATCTTGAAGACCACTTTTAGCAGTAGATACGAGTTGTATGAGTTCACCGTAATGCCCTTCAGGCTCACGAATGCACCATCCATGTTCATGAGTTTGATGAAGCGGGTGTTTGAGGTCTATCTGGACGTCTTCTTTGTAGTGTTTATTGACGACATCCTCATCTATTCAAGGACCAAGGAGGAGCATGCGTGTCATTTGGCACTGATTCTGGAGAGGCTGATGAGTCCATATTGTATACCTATTTTTGGACTCATCTGGGCTAGTTTTCACACGGTTGCACTTCACTTTTAGTTCATTATCATATATATTTCATCCTGTCTTTATTTCCATAGGAAGTGCACATTTTAGCCCATGGTTGTGTATTTTGTTGTTTTTATAGTTTGTACTCCTTTTTGTTATTGCCTGGAATGTCTGCACATATCAGTGATTGCTTTTCCTATTCGGTACAGGGGTCGTGTGCGTGTTCCGGGATGGTTGTGAAACAGGAATACTGCGCACGATCATGGGATATAATGCACACGACCACTGGTCGTGTGGCCCCGATCGTGCGCACTACTCTATGTTTTCTAGAATCAGCCTGGGGTAAGCGCACGACCATTGGACATATTGCGCACGACCACTGGTCGTGCGCCACTGATCGTGTGCATTGATTCCTCTTTTCTGGAGTCCTGTCTGGGTAATCGCACGATCATTGGACTTAGTGCGCACGACCACTGGTCGTGCGCCACTACTCATGCGCGTTATCCCAGTTCATCTTCCTGATATTCCATGCCAGTGCGCACGAGCACAGGACATAGAGCGCACGACCACTGGGCGTGCTCCTGTGATCGTACGCATTGTTCAATTCTGCTTTTGTATAAATAGTGCAGGTCTCGCCCTAATCCGGGATCCGCACGAAGATCCGCAGATCACTCGCCTTCTCCGCCGTTTTCCGCTTTCTCCACCATTCCCCTTCATCTTCCACCCTAGGGAGGTGCTCCGGGCAAGCTTTCACCGCCAAATCCAAGCCGGAGATTCCTCTCGGCCTCCTCCATCATCTCTTGGGTTCATTTCAAGTTTCAACGTCATAGCCATCAAGCAAAGGGAAGCTTTCAACTTTCGTCCGCTGTCGTGAGACGAAGAAGACGGGGCATTGGAAGGTGGTGACAGCCCTTCTATATCCCGGACGCAGTTGAGGACCGAGCTTGGACGCGGAATGACAACCCGACGATTCCAACCGTGAATCCTCAGCAAGACTTCGGATTCGGTCGATCTCTTGACTGGTTCTTCCTTTATTGTTGTTTATGTGTTGTTGTAAACCTTATTTATTGATGATGTATGCTTATTTGTAAAACGATTTTATATAATCATGTATATGTGATTTTGTATGTTTTCGTTATTTACTTGAGGTGTGCCATAGTCCATCCACCATCCATCCACCCTTGCCGCACTAGCAATTGGTAGTGGCGTGCGTAGCGAAGAGGTGCTTTCGACCCTCATTCCGCCTTTCTCACCACCTCATCCGCAAGCCTACTCGTCCATCCGCCCAACGATTCGGTGCATAGCGGCCCGACTAGTCTTCCATCCCGCCTGACGAAGCATCGCATAGCGGCGTTGCATAGGAGTAGTTGATAGTGTTTTATTTTCTGTTTCCGCAAATATCCAAACCCCCCTTAGTTAGCTCTGACCTAAGGACTTCAATCTCAAGTCCTCCTCGAAATTAACTCAACCTTATTGTGTTCCTTGTGAGATCGATACTTGGGAAAACCCCCATTTTATATTACTTGTGCGACCGGTTCCCTGCCGTGATCTTAAGCATCAAGTTTTTGGCGCCGTTGCCGGGGAATGCAACTGTAGAGCGACTTCGGATGACTTCCAATATTGTTATCAGAGTTAGTATTATTTTGTTTTGACTGCTGTTTCTTCTAGTGTGTAGTGTTTGCCACAGTGAATGCAAGGCCGAGCTACAAGAGATTTTGTCACCTACGACCCAGAGATCGAACGTACTCTCTTAGCACGAAGACGTGCCACAGCCATCAATTTTGCCCCAATGGGAGACCAGCTGAATATTGATGCAGGCAACCGAGTTGGAGGGATACCTCATGACGACGAAAATGAAGTGAATCCTCCCCAGGTCCGCACCATGAGGGATTATACTACACCCACTGTTGGGAGTATATACCCCGGTTTCGGACCTGCTATTACCAATCCTCAGTTCGAGATTAAACCAGCAATTCTGAATATTATTCGGAACAACGCTCAGTTCTCCGGAATGGCCACTGAAGACGCCCATCTTCACCTTACAGAATTCTCCGAGATCTGCGCCACGTTCCGCTATGCTGGAATCCCAGATGAAACAGTCAAGCTCCGTCTCTTCCCTTTTTCATTAAGAGACAAAGCCAAGACATGGCTTCACTCCCTTCCACCTGGAACAGCCGCCACCTGGGAGGCTTTGACTACCAAATTTCCAGCTAAGTTCCATCCAGTGGATCGGATCGTGAGCTTAAGGCGCGCAATAGCCAACTTCCGGCAAGCCGATCAAGAAAGCTTAGCCGAAGTTTGGGAGCGTTTTAATGAGCTGCTGAGGAAGTGCCCTAATCATGGATTCCAAACATGGAATCTCGTCGAAAGCTTCTACTTTGCTATTGATCCCCACCACCGAGCCATGATCGATGCTGCCTCCGGAGGAACCATCATGAATCTTGCTCCAGATGATGCTCTGAAAGTCTTGCAAGACACCGCAACTCACAGTGCGTACTGGACCGCGGGAAGAAACATCCCACGAAGCACCAGTGGAGTGTTTGCCTTGGATATCCCCAAGCCTGCTCCTGCCACCCCAGTGATGGCAATCTCATGTCAAGGGTGCGGAAGCACTGATCATCACAGTTTCGAATGCTCAGGAGTTGAGGTACAAGATGAATCTTTGTTTTTGAATGAATCAGTTAATTTTGTTGCCAATCAAAACAGGGGAGTGCCATACGGGAATACTTACAACCCGGGGGTGAGAAATCACCCCAACTTTTCTTGGAATCCTAATACATCTGGCCAAAGATGGCAACAGGGGGAGCATCAAAACGATGCGTATGCTTCCGGTAGCCAACCGCGGCCGCCTCAACCGAATTATTCCCAAGGGCCCCCCATCGTTAAGAAAAATTCTTTGGAAGACATGTTCGAGAAGTTTGTTGAGATTTCCCAGACCAACATGACAAATCAGGCTGCCTCGATGCGCAAATTGGAGGCACAATTGGGCCAATTGGCTCAAGTGGTTTTAGAGCGCAGCCAAGGCACCTTACCGAGCAACACTGAAAAGAACCCCCGTGAACAAGGAAAGCGCCTTGGGGAGGACACTTCGGGAAACCTCAACGAACTTGTTATTAATTGTAAAATCAATAACATCGACACTCCAGCATTATGCGATTTCGAGGAGTCTAGCAACATTCTCACTTTGCAAGATGCTGCAAAGATGCAGTTACAAGTTGACATTGAAAATCGGAAATCACTTATTTTAGCTAATGGCAATCTGGTTGACATGGAAGGCGGTGTGCGGGACGTTGAAATCGAGGTTAACGGCACCAGTATCACCACTAACTTTCAGGTTTTGGGACCACAGGACAATAACTCCATTCCTATATTAGGAGTCCCATTCCTAACAGCCAGTGCCGCATCCCTCGACTTTTCCAAAGGCCGTGTCATTTGGCCAAACGAAGAGTCCACCCTCGATAAAACATCCCTACATTTTTCTTCCATGCCAAATAACATTTCTCTGAGTGTCACATATGTCAAGCTGGATTCAGGTTCCCCCGCATTGGAAGCACATCTGGAGAAGACGCCACAGAACGGACTTCCTCCAGAATTCGATGAGAAGCAGGAACTACTGGTCCACGAAGGGATCAATTGCACCAAAGCTACGACTGTCTTTCTACTACCAGCCAACTCTGTTGTTGAGCATGGCGAACTAAGTTTTGTTCGGGAGAAATCCCTGGACAATAATTTCTATAATTTTGTTAAACGATCTGTGACTTGGGCAGATCCGGTTGCCGTCACGGTGCCGGATAGGCCGCCACCAACCACGATACAAACAAACCCCACAGCCTACCTTCATTGGAAGTCTCCCACGGTGGAGAAACTGAAAGATGCCAAGAGTTTACGCGAAGAGAGCTACACTGCCTTCCGGCTCGCGAACGAGTGCACTCGCAGTAATAGGACAATGCCTACCCCGAATGCAAAAAGACACTCTGCTGTTCTCTCGCATCCCACCGGAGAGACTTACCATAAATCTGCGTATAGCTGATTGTGCCATCTTCTTTCTTGCTACTTGTTGAATGCTGGTTGCTCTATTTTTCATTTTATTTCATTTTGATACTGCCAAGAACTCTCTATTTGAACTGCTAATACAGGTATTTGGTCCACCTTAAGGACGGTAAACAAAAGGGCTTTCGGGAGACAACCCAAGTTGGACCGTGCGGTCCTATGCTGTATTTTGAGTTCTGTTTATTTCTTTATATATATATCTGTGTCCAGATTTTGTTTGGCTTGCCTCCTTTAATTGTAGGTGCAGGAATATTTGAGGCGTGGCAACTTGGCCGCACTTGGACATCTCATTGCCCGACTGGTATGCTCAATTTTGAGCATAGGTACTTCCTACCCTAGCTATTTCTCCTAGTTGGAATGTTTTTTTTTATTCGTTATCAACTTTAAGTCTGGGGGGGGGGGTAGTCTGCTTGTGGTCACTACACCACACCTTCTGTTGCATTCCAGTTTCTTATTTCTTATTTCTTGTTTCTTTTTGGTTGCACACACTGAATCACCCACACGTGTGCGCTCTTACCCACGCGCAAAACCCCAGTTAAATTTATTGCTTTTGTGAAAACTTTAAAATAGTGGTACTGGCTTCGGATTTCAGGATTGAGTTGTTCGAAACTCATGCAGTGCTCCTAATCGAATACTCATGGTTTGTGTAGAGTTAGGATAGAACTAATTTTTCTTTATGCTCGTAGAATTATTCTTTTCTGCTCACGTCAATATTGTTTGTACTGCTCAAAATCTGAATCTGGGATAATCACACGATAGTGTAGGAATGTGTGTAGCCGCCACTAGACTCGTATTGCTCGAGTCGGGGGGACGGATCATCTTTCTCGGTGGCTAAGAACTTGCCCTAAGCTACTCTCGAAGCATTAGTGCACGGTTAGTTAAGCGTGAGCATGACGTAGGCCTTCTTTTTGGCTAGTTTGAGCCTTGTTTAGCCCTTCCTACCTGTTAACCATTACATGCCAAATTTGTGCCTACCCTTCCTTTGATCCAGCTCCACTCACTTTCACCAAGGCCTGAAGCTAAACCCACCTTCGCAATCAAATGCTTGAGCTGATTTGTAATTCCTGTTTTGCCGAGGTTGTGCTTAGTGGACATTGTTTTGGGGGTGCTGATTCTATTCCCGTTTTGATTGCTTCATTTGGGGATTGCTAGCGCAGAAAAGAAAACAACAATTTATGAAAATAAAAAGCTGATTCGCGCAATCGAAAAAAAAACAAATATTTATGTGAAAGAATTGCTTTGAGATTTCGATCCCCATCCTCTTTATTGAATTTGGTCGGGTTCAGCCGTGTTCACACCCGGATTTCAAGCTAAGTCTGGGGGCGTGTGCCCCATTCTTTTCTAAGTGGCTGTTTTGGTTTGGGTTGTTTTCGCTCGCTTTGGTTGCATAGAGCCTTCATGTTTATCTTTGACCTCCAAGCCGTTGCCTAAGCCCCATTTCCTCCTACAAGTCCTACTGATTCACGCTTGAGTCTAACCCGCGCTGTGGAGAGAGTGTGAACGTGCAAGCATATGGTCCCCGACATTGGTGGATTCCTTTGGAGGTGATCCTGAGTCCCGAACTTTGGCAATGCTCACCTTAGTAGCCTGCCTACTTTCTTCCTGCACATGATCGCACGATTCTCCAGAATTCTAATTTTGATCAATTACAATATTTATTTACGTCTGTCGAATATTTTAAACTACGTTGTATAATTAAAAAGTTTTTCTATTATATCTTCTATACTCATGATATATTTGATTTCTCGTCTTACTTCTTTTTGAAATTGCTGATTCAGTTAGCTATTTTCGAGTCCATGGAGTGATGATTTGCTCGGGACGTGCAAATGGTTAAGTCTGTGGGTGTGATGAGTCCGCATTTTACACTGATTTTTGGCCTCATCTGGGCTAGTTTTATCGTCGTAGCACTACACTTGAGAGCCGTTATTGCTTATTTGTGCTTATGTACCTTTTTCATGATTAAGTGCACTGTATGCCCGCTTCTGTGTGCTTTCTTTGTTTCCAGTTTGTTGTTATTATTTAGCCCTATCTCGGGGATGTGGTGTGCACGTTCTGGTGGCTTTTCTGCCCCTTCTGCTGGTACCGGGGTCGTGTGCCTGTTCCGGGATGATTGTGAAACAGGAATACTGCGCACGATCAGGGGATCTACTGCTCACGACCACTGGTCGTGCACCCCCGATCGTGCGCACTACTCAACGTTTTCAACTGAATCAGCCTGGGTAAGCGCACGACCACTGGACTTACTGCGCACGACCACTGGTCGTGCGCATTACACCCCCTTTTTCATAACCCTGTCTCGGTAATCGCACGAGCACTGGCCATAGTGCGCACGACCACTGGTCGTGCGCCACTGCTCGTGCGCGTATATGCTGATGCTTCTTGTCCAGGTTGCAGGTTTATTTGGAAAAGCCGCACGATCATCGACCTACAGTGCGCACGACCACTGGTCAAGCGCCACTGAGCATGCGCACTGCTTCTGATGCCTCCTTATAAAATGCCCTGCTCCGCGTTTTAGGTCAACACCTGCCATTTGCTGCGATCGGAGAGTGCGCGGGAATCCCCTTTTCACTTCTCCAGCTGCTCCATCACTTCCACCTTCGCCGGGAAGCCATTTCCACTCACTCCAAAGCTTTCCAACACTCCGTCGAAGCCCTCGGCCATTGATGACTTCAACTCCAAGCTTTCCTGCAGAGTTGGTGAAGTAGATAACCTAGAGAACGGACTTAAAGGCCTTCAAGGTGACAGATCGTTGGTACCGGAAGCCTCCTTGGACTGAGCCCGAAAGCGGATTGACAACTCGCTACTCCGGCCACGACCCGCGGTGGATCTTCATTCTCTTTTGGTTTACTCCTCCTCCCCTTCCTCTGTGTTATGAATGTTTTGAGCAGTGTAATGAACATTTCCATCCCAAGTTTACTTTCTGGTTAATGGAATGTTAGTTTCTTTATGCTTGTGAGTTCTGTCTGTGAATGCGCCTCACTCACCCCACATCCACTTCACTCCTGTGCCTTGTCTGATTGCAATCCACACAAGAACGCTGCAATCCATTAGTTTCCCTTCCACTCGCCCAACTGAAGTTCGGCATAGTGGCCAACAAACCCATTTCACCTTGCGAAGCGGTGCCGTCGACCCGCATAGCTTTTACTAGTTCAGTAGATCAAACATCCACAATCTCCCGAGTCCGCTATTTTCTTTTTGTTCTATTTTTAACTCTCATAACGGTATTCTCATTACTGTTGCTGTTCTACGCTAATTGCATTCCTCAAGAGACCGACACTTGGGGATTTACTCCCAAAACTTTATTACTTGTGCGACCGGTGCGCTTGCCGTATTACACGCATCAGAGGCTCCGGGAGCACAGTCTGTATGCCAAGTTCAGCAAGTGCCAGTTTTGGCTGAAGGAGGTGGCTTTCTTGGGCCATATTATCAGTTGAGCAGGACTGGCGGTGGATCAGGCAAAGGTTCAGGAAGTTCAGGATTGGCCACCGCTGAAGACGGCCACTGATGTGTGGAGTTTCCTAGGGCTTGTCGGTTACTATCAAAAGTTCGTAGAGGGATTCTCTTGGATTGTCCTCTCGCTCACATCTTTGACGAAGATGGAGACTCCATTTGTTTGGACGCCACGGTGCGTGGCTGCCTTTCTAGATCTAAGGATCGGCTTACCTCGACCCATATCCTTGCCCTTCCGTCTAGGAAGGAAGGATTTCATGTTTATACAGACGCATCATATCAGGGTATGGGTGCCATTCTGATGCAGAACGGGCATATGATAGCAAACGCCTCCTGGCAGTTGAAGAAATATGAGCCAAACTACCCAGTACACGACTTGGAGATGGGAGCGGTTATCTTCGCTCTGAAGATTTGGCGACACTACCTCTATGGTGTCCACTGCAATATCTTCTCAGGCCATATGAACTTGAAATATGTAGATACGCAGAAGGAGCCGAATATCCGACAGAGTTGCTGGGTAGAGTTTTTGTCGGACTACTAGTACACCAAGCACTATCATCTCAGGAAGGCCAACGTAGCAGCAGATGCTCTGAGCTGGAGAGCCACTACACGAGGAGCAGGGCCTCAGCTGATGGATATGGAGCCGGTGAGGATGTTGTAAGAGATGTAGGTATATTTGGTATCCGAGGATGATCCAGAGCTTTACAAAGAGTACATAAAGTCGATGAGTACAACCGACGACCTCTGAGATCATATCAGGGATGGGTAGAGGCTGGATGCAAGGATGGAGCAGATTTTCATGGCCTTAGAGGAAGGCATAACAGGGGATTACTATCTGAGAGATGGGCTGTTATGCTTTAGAGGCCGATTTTATATATCGGTAGGAGGATGAATTCGGGAAGATATCATGACAGAGGCACACTACAACAGATATTCAGTGCACCCAGGGATCACAAAGATGGCAGTAGATCTGAAGAGGACAATGTATTGGTCAGGCATGAAGATGGATATAACATAACTTGTGATGCATTGTGAGGCTTGCCAGCTCGTAAAGGCGGAGTGCAAGAGTCCGGTCGGATTATTGCAACCACTTCCGGTGTTAGAGTGGAAGTTTGAGGACATAGCCATGAATTTTATACATAAGCTACCCTGATCTAATGCAGGGAACAATTCGATTTGGGTGATCGTCGATAGAATGACGAAGGTGGTGAGGTTTATTCCAATCAGTAAGGACGCTCTGGTCAGTGATCTGGTGTGGAGATTTGTGGAGCAGTTTGTCCGCTACCATGGAGTGCCCAGGACGATCGTGTCAGATCAGGATGGACGATTTCGTCCAAGGTGTGTAGGTCAGTTCAGGCCTACCTAGGTTCTCGGTTGACTTTCAGCATGGCTTTCCACCCTCAGAAGGATGGGCAGACGGAGCGCACCAACCGCACACTGGAAGATCTTCCGCGCCTATGCATTTTGGACTGCGGAGAGCCCTATGTGAGACTATTACCGCTTATAGAGTTCTCCTACAATAACATTCATCAATCTAGTATATGCATGGACCCTTACGAGTCATTGTACAGACAGAGGTGCAGGACCCCACTATCATGTATCTAGGATGAGGATTCAAAGTCACTCGGCTCGGAGTTCGTGGAGGACACAGATGCTCAGGTGAGATTAATCTGGGATATGATGTTGGAGGCCCGGAGTAGACAGGCCAAATACTAGGATACGCAACATCGTCAGGTGGATTTCCAGGTGGGAGACATGGATTTCTTAAAGATACATGCGATGTATGGAGTCTCGTGGGTTTGCGAGCGGAAGAAGCTTAGTCCGAGATACATGGGGCCTTACAGGATCGTTGAGTTGATCGACCCCTTGGCTTACAGACTGGAGCTACCGCCAGGGTTAACGGGATTACACGACATCTTCCACGTCTCTTCACTTCGGAGGGCTCTATTATGACCTGAGTAGCTGATTTCAACTACAGATGGCCTGGTGGCTTCAGATCGATCAGTCAGCATAGAGCCAGCCAGGATCGATGATACAGTAGTGCGGGTCTTGTGGCACAAGAAGTTTTCACTGGTCAAGGTCCTGTGGAGGAACCATTGGAAGGAGGAGCACACCTGGGAGCCACAGGACCTGATGCGGCAGAGGTACCCGGATCTCTTCGAGTCAGGTAAACCTTCAATTTTCAACGGATGTTACATGGTTTTATTCCAGTAGAAACCCTGTAGTCCTAACTTAAATTTCGGGGACGAAATATTTATTTTTATATATTGTGATTTGTAATATACCTCAAATAAATAGATCCCTAAGTGTGGTTTTGTCCTGACTAGGTCATGACAAGACCCTAGGGAGCCTAAGAAGACCAAACGAATGTAGGCATGAAGGTGAAATCCACCTTGGGCTGTAAATAGTAATTTCCAATTACTCACCATAGGGCTTGACTGTAGTGCTTCAACTTGACTCCATGAACCCATCATAATACCCCTAACCCTTAAGGGAGGTCAATAGGTTAGCAAGCACCCATTGGGGTCAACCCAAAAGGTCAAGTTGATCAAAGTCAACACTAGCCCTAAAATGGTCAAAGTGTCCTAATTATGGGTCAAGTGGTCTCCAAGGTTTCAAACCAACCCTACCTAACCCTCCCTATACCCTAGGGGAGGCCAATAGGTCACCAAGGACCCATTGTGGTCAACCCAAAATATTAATTTGACCAAAGTCAACTCAACACTAAGTTAGGTCAAATTTCCCTAATTTGAAGTAACGTAGCCAAATCCACTTGGGCTACGCCCAATTGTGGTGGCCCAGTAGCCTCATGAGGTTTAGAATTATCCAAAATGACACTAATTTTCTCGAAATAGTGAATAGGAAACAGAAAGCTCCATTTCCCCTTTAATGGAGGAGAGATAAAGTGAGAAAGAGAGGCCATTCATGGCCAGAGGAGGACAAGAGCATCTCCACTCAAATCCCATGGATGGATTCATCTCCCTTGGCCAGTTTGGAGAAGACCAGAGGGTTTTCCTGGCCATGGCAGTGACTAGGGGAGCAGAATTTCAGTTAGCCGAAAACCTCCTTCATGTCCATTAATTATGCAATCAAGCCATGGCCTCTCCTCTCCCCATCTGAACCTTTTAAAGCTTCACTAGGTTCAGAGCAATCATTTCCACCATTCCATTGAAGGAGATGAGCCCTTTTTGCTATATAGTTGCAGAGCACCGAGCGGCGCCACCACCTAAAATGGAGACACGGCGATCGGCTTGACTCCAACCACCTCAGAAGGTCTGATTCCTCTCCTCTTTCTCAATAGATAGATCCACTTCTATTGGCCGCAAGGTTCGGGTCCAATTGGCCACATATCAAGTAGGCCGAAAGCTTGTTTTTCAACCTTTCTCCTCAACTCATTACTCATTGTTCAGGCCAACTCCGGCCGGCCAACCACCGCGAATCGCCTGCCACCACCTCAACGGAGGTGGTGGTGCCGGTTTCTGGCCGGGAAAAAGCATGGGTGGCCGGGAATTCACGGGCAAAGATGGCCCAAGACGGTCCAATCCTAGCGGTCGGATAAAGGTAGAAGACGGCATGATGTCGTCGATTCTTGCTTTACGATTCGTGCTGGCCGATTTTTATATTTTTTCATTTTAATTCATTATTTGTCAAACATTATGCAGTAGTTAGATTTAATTATTAAAAATACTTAGGTGCCTTTTCTGGAAAAATGGTTAACATTGAAGTTGTAGGGCTTGAAGTTAGCTTATTTTAAAGTTATTTTCAACCAATTTGGGTCAGTGGTCTGACCACAACACTGAAAATGGTGTAGTCAATACCTATGGTTAACCAGACACAAATTCGAGTTCCCCAACCAAACTACTAATCCAAATGCCTTAAAATTTGGGTCATAGTTTACACTTATCTATTTCTATGACATATCCAAAAATGAGAATTTTTGGAAAATATTTTTCTATAGTTTTTATAAAACTTTAATAAATCATGTATGATTTAATTATTGGGTCTAATGACCTCATAATTCCACAAACCTTTTGTGGATAACTCTTAGGGTCAAGATATGACTCTGGTGAAAATCTTAGCATGTTTGGTGTTGATTTGAGTAGGTCTTGGTGTGACCAAACTTTGGTACCTTAATGGTAAATTAGGGCAGAGGTTGTTTGATGGTTAGAGTTTCTAATTCTCATCCAAATGTGGTGGGACCTTGGACAAAGACTCAAGGTCATCTAATAACCCCCACAAGGGATATAAGGGTAGTTTGGGCTAGAGAGACCCTAAGACCCTAGTGTAAACCGAATGGGGTAGGGTTTGAGGCCTATGAAAGAATGGGACCTTATGTCCATGGAGTGTCTGGAAAATTAGTAGTAGTGTTTCTAAGGTGTTATTAAACTTTAATGTGTTATGGTAGGACTTTTGGGAGTTTACATCTCTCTTAAAATAACTTAGGACCAAATAGAGCACTTTAAATCAATATTTTATTACCTAATCATATGACCTTGAATGCTCTTGAAATTTAGGCAGTAGTCATATATTATTGATTTTAAGCTTTGGAAATTTTAGTGTGAATTTTAGATCTTTATTTGAGGTACTTCATTCACAACCTTAGTAGTTGTCCTATTTATTAAGAAATTTATTAAGAGATATTTACGCATTGAAACCTTATGAAATTTGCACAGAGGACCTTTTAAGTCATTTATGAGCTCTTAGAAATTTTTTTGAATTATTGGAAGACTGTCTATATGGGTTGCTTCACAAGGTGCCTAATATTATTTTGCTTTAAATGAATTAATTATGTAACCAAATAAGCTTCGAAAATAATAATTCTTGGTTATTAGTCTCTCCTGCTTACATTTGTCATATGGTGATTTTTCTATAATTTTTGGATGAATAATTCTATTTTCCCCTATTTATACTAATATTATAGCCGTTTATTCAATAATTTATTGATAGTCAACTTTATCGTGGAAAATTATAATTTTTAGTATTTACTGTTATTTTTTTTATCATAATTTTGTTAAGCCCATAACTAGTCAGAAAAGTGCACTTGGTGTTCAAATGCTCATGAAGCCTGATTTTATTAGAAATAATGATAAATACCATAAAAGAATAAAAATATTAACCTTCTGGATTTATTTTTAAAGCATCATGATAGATCCTCAATAATAATCTTAGGTCATTTAGATGAATATTTGAAGTGTTCACCATTCATACACATCATGTAGGATAATTGGTCTGCACGTAGTAGAAATTGTAAAAATAGGGTAATATTTGAAACCTGTTATGGGAAAGGGTAGGTTGTGTACCTGGTCTGGTTGAGAATGAATAAGGTCACCAATGGAAGGCAGGTTGTGAGAACCTGGTTGGCTAGGGGTTAGGTTGTGCTCGGGATCAACGGTGGATCAACTTTCCCCTAGGAGGAAAGTCTAAAATAGACTTAAGGTTAGTTCAAGTGTAATGCTAATGGCTTGGGACCTGGCTAGATATCAATAATTATAAGTTCCTTGCGAAAGGGAACGATGAGCTTCAGCTACCATCATAGTTCCTAGTGCCCCGAGAGCCCTTCACCGAGCATACCCTGGGCAGTCCAAGGTAAACCTCAAATCGTAAGCCATTAGTAACTACAAGTACATCACTTTCACTCACCCCGATGGCTCGGGAGTTTAGTTGTTTTGGGTTATCCGAGCCAAAGGCTTGGTAGTTGTGGAGATCGGCAGGTTAGCCCGGTGAGCTGAGGTCTCAGAAGGTAGTTGTAATGGACAGGATAGTCCGGGGAGCCGATGGCTCGGGAATTCATAACTGCATATACATAAGGTGGTGGGTCTTCAGTATTTGACGGTCGTTCACATCGACGTCGATACGATGTCTCAGTTGGTGTGGTTTACACTTAGCCAAGGAAAATACTGGCAGGTTTAGTCAGCGTTAGTACGTGGTGACTCTAGTGTGTCCTTTAGAGCACTACATAAGGGCTAGACCTGGTAGTGTGGATACCCGACTATGAGTGGGGTGGGCCGACCCACTGTCTCTGTTGGCCACTAAGGAGGATCCTGGGAGTGAAGCTAGCTTTCTAAACATGGGGAACTAAAGGTCTGTGCGCATAGAGTCATGTGTGTATGTTGCATTTGTATGAACATATCAGTAAACCCAGATAGCATAACATAACATGACATCATCAATCAACCCTTACCCTTAACGTATAAATTAGTATGTGACTTTTTATATGTTAGGCTGTGCAAAATGACCCCATACTTTATAAGCTTGTGTGGGCATGCTTCCAAGATATGGTTACTTTCCTTGTGGATATTTATTACTTTTCTTTGTGGTACACTTTACTTTCTACACTTAATGCACTATTATTATTGAACTACTAGCTTGTATTTCCTTTTATAGCAGTATAAATATTACAATATACCTGCTAGATAGCTCCACCGTCACCTGCCTTGTTTCTACTCTCACCATCATAGCTTTCCTATCATTCCTCCCGCACGGTGCCTAGGATCCACTGGGGGAGGGTTGGGGTGAAATCAGGCTTAGTCTTTTGACTAACGGTCGGTAGACCAACATTTCAGGGGCTCCGAATGGCAGACAGGGAGTAGTAGTAGGAGATGCAGCACCAGCGGAATACGGTGCACGTGGAGGTGGGCTAGTCTAGTATAGGAGCACCAGTCTCTAGCACCGTGAGTGTTAGCTTCACTTAGCTTCCGCGAGAGTGTTGTAGTGAGAATTTGTTGTACTAGGCATAGCCCGTTTATATTTCTACTTTACTAATATGTTTCAGTACTTTTATTATCATGTGGACTTTTGTGTTATTCATTCTCATATATATATATATATATATATATATATATATATATATATATATATATATATATATATATATATATGTGTGTGTGTGTGTGTGTGTGTGTGTGTGTGTGTTGTGATTTTGTGGACTTGACTTGTTTGTACATCTACTTCGTTGATGATCATTAATGCCGGCAGAATTGGCATTTTGTGGTGGCAAACCTCCTGAGTGTTGGTGTCAACGCAAAACAGAGGTTCTGGGCATAAGACCCGGTAGTGTAGAAAAAAAAATGGGGTCTTACAATTACTGTGCGAGCTAACTTGCAGCACTTGCAATGTTCATTGAGTTCTTCTCTATGTGCTTGACGGTCGCTTGTTGCTGCCAATGACTTATTAGAAACCATCGTTGGACCCCTAGTTGGATTTGGGCTAGGTTCACTATTAAGGATGTCTGACCCATAATGTATAGCCAGGGTCATGTGTTTTGAGTCCTAGGGTCTAGGCTAAGTCTTTAGGTTAAACCATACATGGACCAACTAGCAGAAGACCTCAGATGACTCAAGACTCAGAGAAAATCAAGTTCACTATATAATTTCGACGTTCGTCGAACTCAGCTCAACGATCGTTGATCGCTGATCAACGAACTTAGAGTTAATTCTCTGAGTTGACCTTGACGATATTCGAGCTCAGGTTGACGAAGTCTGGATTTCAACTTCAACACATTCTTTCTAGAATACTTTCTCTGAACTCAGCTCGACGAAGATAGATTATCAGCTCGACGAACTTGGAGTGCAGAATTGGCAAGTTATTAATAGAATATAGTTCCCTGTGCTCAGCTCGACGAACTTGGATCTCAGGTCGACGAACTTGGATCTCAGGTCGACGAACAAGTTTTCTCATGTCGATGAACAGTATTTCTCAGCTCGACGAACGTGGATCTCAGGACGACAAAATTTGTTCTTTGGTCGACGATTTCTGTTACAGTTCCATACTTAGAGTTTTCCTTATTTTCTATTCTTTATTCCATATTATTTAGCAATAATTTCCCAAGTAATTAATGCTTATATTCTCTGAATATAGCCGTTACTGGCAGCATTGATTATGGTCTTCATCAGGATAATTACTTACTTAATTAATTGCGACAGTTGGGTAAACTCACCAACGCAAATATTCTCCAGCCGATTTTCATTCTCCAGGCAATCAGTAATTAATGCTTGAGAATTCAAAATTCAAAGGAGAAATTGGACAGAGAATATAAAAGGTATTTTCTTTTTTAGAAGACAACACGATAGAGAGTGATACAGAACCAGAGAATATACAGAAAATCTCTCAGACATTTTTGTGCAGAAAACATCATGTTTTCACCTTGATTTTACTGAAGAAGAAGAACAACAACAATCACTATCAAGAGTCTTCTTCAACTTTTACTCCAGGAGCTTTAAAGGACAACAATCTCTGAATCAGTTAGAAGTTCCTGGATCTTTTCAAGTCAAGGCTGAAGACCTACACCCTGAGCAAGGATTCAAGTGATTTCTGGAGAAGCCTTGACAACAGCAATCCACTTGTCTTCTCAGTTGTTTGGGAAAGTGAAGATGTAACACCCCCTATCCGTCGCATAGCATATAGCAGTAGGTCCGTCCGGGGCCCGACGCCATATACCACAGACAGACCGGGTGGTTACTTATGGAAACCATCCAATAATCTCAACGTCCTACACAGAGCATTCTAGCGGAAACAGTTTATAAAGTTGTAAACAAGAACCCAGCATCAAAGCACGAATGTCCACTAATATCAAATAGGAATGTTATACAAAATACCCAAAACAAGCCTTAAGGCCTTACAAAATGTTTCACTTGAATATTACATGTTTTACAAACCACGGCGCGCAGGCCGGTCATACATGAATAAAACAGTAAACACTTCCATTTGGGCCTTCGAGGGCCGGCTTCGCAAAAAGGGCTTTAGCCCGCTATTGGCCGCTTGGTCCAGCTGCACCTGCAAGCAACAAACCACCGCACGGTGGCAAAACAAGGCAACAGTCAGCAATGCTGACCAAATTATAACGATCCCGCCCCCAACTCGGGGCAGCGATGCTCCTTCCCTGCATTTCATTAGCATAAGCGAGCAATGTATATATATATAGCCATTTGATCACAGACGTTGGCTCGCACGGCCACACGCCCCGTGCTCTTAGGGCACATTCTCGGTGAACCGGTCGATGTCACGTCAATTAAAGCCATAGACATTCCGGACTCACCACTGCCACTTGGACGGCCAAACCTATAAGCAATTTGTCTTCCTGGCCTGGGTCACGACAATTTAAGCCATTAAACGCCGAAGACCCTACTCTATGCCAACTGTAAGTGCCACGTGCCTTTAGGTCTCTTTAACCGAACGACATAGAACGGGTACGGTTCCATCTAACCCATGCTCACATCGCAACGGCAATTTAAGCCATTTGCGCGGGTCAAACTTCCACCGAGTCCCATTTCCATCACAAGTCACATAACCCCGTTATGTTCAAGTTGGCTCTCAATCCACCAAGTTGGCAAGATCTCGTATCCGCCCAGTTTTCCGTGTGCACCTTTGGGTTAGTCCCCAAGGCTCCCTGCTGCAATCTACCGCGTAGAAAACCCGAAAAACAACCAATAGCACGGAGTCTTCTCCGACCTTATGCAATGCAACATCACCGATCCAGACTAACATGTCCGGGTAGGCTTCACACATCATGCCTACGTCCGTTCTCGCATACGGACTCTAAACAACGGGGACTTTACATATCTACCCGAAGGAACGCCTCCAACTCTCCGCAAACTCGCGAGAGCGGGCTTCCTATGCTAAGAAAGAGAGCTATTCATGCTCAAGATGAGGATCGTTACCCTTGAGTTCCTCTTTGGCGCCATTGAAAAGTAATCGGATGGAAATCACCGCACTAGCGTTGCCTCCGTGGATCCGGAGTCGGCTTGCGATTCGGAGCTCCGAAGCTCCTCCAATGGCGGATCTAGCTCTTTCTTCTTCCCTTAGCTCTCCTCTCTCTCCAAGGATTTAGAAAGAGAACAAGTGAAGAAAAGTAAGGGTTTTCTAAGTCAAAACCCGGGTATATCCCTTCTGGAACAACCCCCAGCCGTTGGATCTTCAGTCAAAGAAATGAACGGCTTCGATTCGGGACTGAAATGCCCAATCTGGGCCGAACACGGCCTGGCACACGCCCATGTCTAGGGCCGTGTGCCGCATTCGCCGTCAAAATCGAATCACCTGGAACCTCACACGGGTATCGAACACGCCCGTGTTCGAGCTGACACGCCCGTGTTCCACCTCACACGGCCGTGTCGCCGGCCGTGTACCCCATGATTTTTCCCCATTTTCAACCCGAGCACTGCACGGGTTCTAGGACACGCCCGTGTCCTTGCCCGTGTCGCCTTGACACGCCTGGACCCCAGGCCGTGTACACGGGAACATTTCGTCGAGGGACGATCGACGACTTGATGACACGGCCTTGGACACGCCCGTGTCCTAGGCCGTGTGCCTTGTCTCGATGATCGTCGAGTGAATCTCGACGACTCCCCGGGACGATCGTCGACACGGGTCGACACGCCCTGCGACACGCCCGTGTCGCAGGCCGTGTGCCCATTCTCGACGAATCGTTGAGTATATCTCGACGACTCACGGCTAAGTGTCGACACGGGTCGACACGCCCTGCGACACGCCCGTGTCGCAGGCCGTGTGCCCATTCTCGACGAATCGTCGAGACAATCTCGACGACTTCGCGGCTAAGTGTCGACACGGCTCGACACGCCCTGGGACACGCCCGTGTCCCAGGCCGTGTGCCTGTTGCCAGAACTCAAACTGGCCCAAAACGTCCCCCTTTTGCTCCCTTGAGTTTCAGGGCGTTACAACTCTCCCCCTCTTAAAAGAATTTCGCCCACGAAATTACATAAAGGAAAGACATGTACAAAACCAAAATTTGTACCTGAGCGGAACAACTCCGGATATTCGTCAAGCATAGTCTGCTCTCTCTCCCAAGAGAGCTCCTCACGACCGCAATTGTCCCACCGGACTTTGACCATCCTGATCTCTTTATTGCGTAGCCGCTTGACCTCCGAGTCCTCAATCCGCACGGGCTTGACCTTTGTCGTTAGCCCACTATCCACCGGTACTTGATCAATCGCGATCACTTGCGTAGGCTCTTGCACCGCCTTCCGAAGAACCGAAATGTGGAATACATCATGTAAACCACTAAGCTCCACTGAAAGCTTCAACCTATAGGCCGCTTCACCCACTCGCTCCAGAACCTCAAACGGTCCAAGGTATCTCGGGCTTAGCTTTTTCAATCGCCGCACCCGCGAGACACCCTTGAACGGCTTGATCTTTAAGTATACATAATCGCCCACAGCGAACTCCACGTTCCTGTGCTTGGCATTATAGTACTTCGTTTGTCGGTCCTGAGCGATAAGCAACCTCTCCCGAATGGTTCTCACCAAAGAAGTAGCACCCTCTACTTCCGATCGCTTATACAACTTTGACTCACCCGTTTCTATCCAAGATAACGGCGTGCGACATCTTCTACCATATAGGGCCTCGAAAGGCGCCATCTGAATACTCTCTTGGTAGCTGTTGTTGTATGCGAACTCCACCAAATAAAGGTGGTCTTCCCATTGCTTTCCGAAATCCAAGACACACATGCGAAGCATGTCTTCCATGGTTCTATTGACCCTCTCGGTCTGCCCATCCGTTTGCGGATGGAAGGCTGTGCTAAACTTCAGCTTTGTTCCCAACATTTGCTGCACCAGCCTCCAATCATTGGACGTGAACCGCCCATCTCGGTCACTCACGATGCTGCGGGGCACACCATGAAGCCGCACTATGTTATCCACATAAAGCTTTGCCAACTTCTCCACCGGATCATCCTTCCTATGCGGAATAAAATGCGACACCTTTGTCAAACGATCAACAACCACCCAAATGGCGTTGTTTCCCTTTTGCAACCTTGGCAAACCGTGCACAAAGTCCATAGAGATGTCGTCGAATTTCCACTCCGGAATAGGCAAGGACTTAAGAAATCCTCCCGGCTTTTGGCACGCCGCCTTTACCAAGGCGCAAGTTTGACACTTCTCTACGTATAGCGCCACATCCTTCTTTAAACCCGGCCACCAAAACAGTTTCTTCACATCACGGTACATCTTCGTGCTCCCCGGGTGAATCGAGTACTTGGTATGGTGTGCCTCGTACAACAACTCCAACCGTAAATTGCCCACACTTGGGATGCACAATCGACCGTCTTTCCAAAGCAATCCGTCCTCCACGACGAATTGGGGATTTGACCCATCCAGAGCCTCTATCATGAATTGCTTCATATGAGCATCCATATGCAAAGCCTATCGAATAAGATCAGCCAGGTCATATTGGACTTCAGTCCAATTCAGAACTGCTTCAGCACTTGATCGTCTATCCACACAAACAATCTCCAGCGCCTCCAACTCCCGCACGAACCGCTCATCATGCACCGATAGCCAATTGGCTTGAGCTGGGGCTCGGCGACTCATTGCATCCGCAACCGCATTCTCTTTGCCAGGCACGTAGTGGATCTTGAATGTATAGTCCCCCAGGAACTCCATCCACCTACGTTGCCGCATATTCAGATCCTTCTGATCAATTAGATACTTTAGGCTCTTGTGATCGGTGTAGATATCAATCTTCACACCGTACAAATAGTGTCTCCACAGCTTCAAGGCAAAAATCACGGCCGCTAACTCCAAGTCATGGACCGGATAATTCCTCTCGTGCACTTTTAGCTGTCTCGAGCCATAAGCTATCACGCTTCCGTGCTGCAGTAGCACGCAACCCAAACCGCTGCCTGAAGCATCGCTATATATCTCATAGCCTTCGGTTCCATATGGCGAACTCAGCACAGGCGCCGTGGTCAACCGACACTTCAACTCCTCGAAAGCTCGCGCGCACTCCGGCGTCCAAACGAACTTATGCTCCTTCCTCGTCAATGTAGTGAGAGGTAACGCTATCCGCGAGAAGTTCTCTACGAAGCGCCTATAATAGCCGGAAAGCCCCAGAAAACTCCGGACTTCCGCTACAGTAGCGAGCTCAGGCCACTCCCGTATCGCAACAATCTTCGTCGGATCCACAGCAATACCCTCTCCACTTACTATATGCCCGAGGAACGCCACTGAGGATAGCCAAAACTCGCACTTCGAGAACTTGGCATACAACTGATTTCTCCATAGCGTCTCCAACCCCAAATGAAGATGCTTGAAGTGATCTTCCTCACTTTGCGAGTACACCAAAATATCGTCGATGAAGACGATCACAAAATGGTCCAAGTACTCCCTGAACGTCCTGTTCATCAAATCCATGAATACTGACGGCGCATTAGTCAGCCCAAACGGCATGACCGTAAACTCATAATGCCCGTATCTCGTACTAAATGCTGTCTTCGGGATATCACTCTCCCTTATTCGCAGCTGATAGTACCCAGCCTTGAGATCTAACTTCGAGTACACCGTCGACCCGACTAACTGATCAAAGAGATCATCAATCCGGGGGATCGGGTACTTGTTCTTCTCAGTCAGCTTGTTGAGTTCCCGGTAATCAATACATAGCCTCAAGCTTCCGTCCTTCTTCTTAACAAAGAGGACCGGTGCGTTCCAAGGCGAAGAACTCAGGCGCACATACCCTTGCTCCAACAACTCTTGCAGTTGAACTTTCAGCTCCGCCATTTCCTTAGGTGCTAGCCGATACAGAGATCGTGACACAGGCTTTGCACCTGGCACTAGCTCGATCGTAAAATCTATCTCCCGCTGAGGCGGGGCTCCAGGAAGATCTGCGGGGAACACATCAGGGTATTCCGATACCACTGAAATACAATCCAACGCGGGCTTCGGCTTTGCAACCTCCACTAGTGTAAATAACAGTTCTGCTCAAGCACGAACCGCCTTCACCACCTGAAGAGCAGACATCAACGTCTTGCTCGACCCCTTTAAGCCCGTAAACGTCGTCTCACGACTCATTCCCAGCTTAACTTCCTTGCTACCGCAATCTATATGGGCCTGCTGCTCCGAGAGCCAGTCCATGCCAAATATGATGTCGAACTCCACTAACGGAAGTAAAGACGCCCGCAGGTCGAACTCCTGCTCCCCAATACGAATCTTAACATCGCAGATCCTATCCGCTCGCATCGAACACCCATTGGGCAACAACACATCCAACTTATCCTTCGCCATCGAAGAAGGGACTCCGATGCGTGATATAAATCCTTCGGACAAGAAGGAGTGTGAAGTTCCCGTATCGAAGAGTGCTCGTGCCGGATTTTCACAAATCAATATAAATCCTAACAAGCAGTGGTAAGGTAACATGTGCATAACAAGTATTTAAATAAATTGACTTGCTATAAATTAACCCGTACCTGTCACCACATCAGCTTGTTTAATGGCCTCCTATTGGCAAAGATTGTAGACCCTTGGTTGGGCCGGAGCATAATGGGATGCGGTCGACTCCACCGCCTTTCCCTTCTCTTCATAGGTAGCTCCCGGCTTTCTCTCGGACTTAGGACGTCCGCTCCAACAATCACGGGCAAAATGCCCCGTCTTGCCACAAGTAAAACACGCACCCGGGGTCCGACCCGTAGTCGCCCCAGAAGTGCCCGAAGGAGCTGGACCCGAAGTCCTATGCTTCTTGAAAGACCTCCGATAGCCGGACTTTGAATTAGTCGGCACTTTGTATTCAGATTTCTTCTCACCTAAGCTTTTCTTCGCTTGTACATTTTTCATGTCCTTCTCCAAGGACCGGGCAGTATTGACCAAGGTTAAGAAACCATGCGTCATCGGCCCCGACAGTAGTAGTCTCAACTCATCTCTCAACCCTTCGTAGAAGCGATTAGTCTTGCGCTCCTCATCCATGATGGTGGAACTAGCATAATGACTCAGACGAGTAAACTCGTGGAGATATTCATCCACGCTCCTCTCACCCTGCACCAACTTCAGGAACTCATTCTCCATCGAAATCTTCTAAGTAGAAGGGAGGTATCTTGCTAAGAACAATCCCGAGAACTCTTCCATCGGAACGTCTTTCAGTTGTCTACCTCTCAAATGATGCAGCTCCAATCCTTCCCACCACATCCTCGCTTCACCGTCCAAAAGGAACGTAGCGATGGTGGTCATTTGCCACTCCTCCGTCTCCGTCGCTGTCATGACTCTCTTCACCCTGGAGAGCCAGTCTTCAGCCTGAGATGGGGTTCCCAACCCCGAGAATAACGGAGGGTTAAAGCTCATTACATGCTTTAGCTGCCTCTCAGTTGCCCTCCTTGGCTCTACCGGTTCCACAACCACTTGCTCCCCTCTCCTCGGCTCAGCCTCTTGCAGAGGTTCTTGCTCCATCACAGGAGCGGGCTGCTGCGCTTGCCTTCCAGGCTGCGCATTAATCACGGCCAACACCGCTTCAGCCACCAATCGTATATTTTCAGCCGACAGAGGTGTTGCAGGAGCAACATCCGGTGCACTACTAGCCTCAGAAACGCGGCGTTCTGACGGCCCAACACCACTTCTGGTCACCTATAGTGGTACAAAACACCGTTAAGCGACCACATAAATTGCAAACAGCAATTATAGGAACACGCAGGTTCCTCAAACACGAGTATTTTCATTCCTAAGTGGACATTCATGGGTTCTTTTACCATTATAACGATGACGCACACAATGTGCTCACCACCCCTTAAAAAGAATTCGCCCACGAATTCACTTTAAGCCCGACCAAAACCAGTAGTCTGATACCAAATTGTAACACCCCCTATCCGTCGCATAGCATATAGCAGTAGGTCCGGCCGGGGCCCGACGCCATATACCACATACAGACCGGGTGGTTACTTATGGAAACCATCCAACCAATCTCAACGTCCTACACAGAGCATTCTAGCGGAAGCAGTTTATAAAGTTGTAAACAAGAACCCAGCATCAAAGCACGAATGTCCACTAATATCAAATAGGAATGTTATACAAAATACCCAAAACAAGCCTTAAGGCCTTACAAAATGTTTCACTTGAATATTACATGTTTTACAAACCACGGCGCGCAGGCCGGTCATACATGAATAAAACAGTAAACACTTCCATTTGGGCCTTCGAGGGCCGGCTTCGCAAAAAGGGCTTTAGCCCGCTATTGACCGCTTGGTCCAGCTGCACCTGCAAGCAACAAACCACCGCACGGTGGTAAAATAAGGCAACGGTCAGCAATGCTGACCAAATTATAATGATCCCGCCCCCAACTCGGGGCGGCGATGCTCCTTCCCTGCATTTCATTAGCATAAGCGAGCAATGTATATATATATATATATATAGCCATTTCATCACAGACGTTGGCTCGCACGACCACACGCCCCATGCTCTCAGGGCACATTCTCGGTGAACCGGTCGATGTCACGTCAATTAAAGCCATAGACATTTCGGACTCACCACCGCCACTTGGACGGCCAAACCTATGAGCAATTTGTCTTTCTGGCCTGGGTCACGACAATTTAAGCCATTGACCGCCGAAGACCCTACTCTATGCCAACGGTAAGTGCCACGTGCCTTTAGGTCTCTTTAACCGAACGACATAGAACGGGTATGGTTACATCTAACCCGTGCTCACATCGCAACGACAATTTAAGCCATTTGCGCGGGTCAAACTTCCACCGAGTCCCATTTCCATCACAAGTCACATAACCCCGTTATGTTCAAGTTGGCTCTCAAGCCACCAAGTTGGCAAGATCTCGTATCCTCCCAGTTTTCCGGGTGCACCTTTGGGTTAGTCCCCAAGGCTCCCTGCTGCAATCTACCGCGTAGAAAACCCGAAAAACAACCAATAGCACGGAGTCTTCTCCGGCCTTATGCAATGCAACATCACCGATCCAGACTAACATGTCCGGGTAGGCTTCACACATCATGCCTACGTCCGTTCTCGCATACGGACTCTAAACAACGGGGACTTTACATATCTACCCGAAGGAACGCCTCCAACTCTCTGCAAACTCGCGAGAGCGGGCTTCCTATGCTAAGAAAGAGAGCTATTCATGCTCAAGAGGAGGATCGTTACCCTTGAGTTCCTCTTTGGCGCCATTGAAAAGTAATCGGATGGAAATCACCGCACTAGCGTTGCCTCCGTGGATCCGGAGTCGGCTTGCGATTCGGAGCTCCGAAGCTCCTCCAATGGCGGATCTAGCTCTTTCTTCTTCTCTTAGCTCTCCTCTCTCTCCAAGGATTTAGAAAGAGAACAAGTGAAGAAAAGTAAGGGTTTTCTAAGTTAAAACCCGGGTATATCCTTTCAGGAACAACCCACAGCCGTTGGATCTTCAGTCAAAGAAATGAACGGCTTCGATTCGGGACTGAAATGCCCAATCTGGGCCGAACACGGCCTGGCACACGCCCGTGTCTAGGGCCGTGTGCCGCATTCGCCGTCAAAATCGAATCACCTGGAACCTCACACGGGTATCGAACACGCCCGTGTTCGAGCTGACACGCCCGTGTTCCACCTCACACGGCCGTATCGCCGGCCGTGTACCCCATGATTTTTCCCCATTTTCAACCCGAGCACTGCACGGGTTCTAGGACACGCCCGTGTCCTTGCCCGTGTCGCCTTGACACGCCTGGACCCCAGGCCGTGTACACGGGAACATTTCGTCGAGGGAAGATCGACGACTTGATGACACGGCCTTGGACACGCCCGTGTCCTAGGCCGTGTGCCTTATCTCGACGATCGTCGAGTGAATCTCGACGACTCCCCGGGACGATCATCGACACGGGTCGACATGCCCTGCGACACGCCCGTGTCGCAGGCCGTGTGCCCATTCTCGATGAATCGTTGAGTATATCTCGACGACTCACGGCTAAGTGTCGACATGGGTCGACACGCCCTGCGACACGCCCGTGTCGCAGGCCGTATGCCCATTCTCGACGAATCGTCGAGACAATATCGACGACTTCGCGGCTAAGTGTCGACACGGCTCGACACGCCCTTGGACACGCTCGTGTCCCAGGCCGTGTGCCTGCTGCTAGAACTCAAACTAGCCCAAAACGTCCCCCTTTTGCTCCCTTGAGTTTCGGGGCGTTACAGAAGACACCATCAATCTCTCTCCCCCTCCTGTATAAAGGGTTTATTAACTCCCTTCAAATGTTTATTTTAGTTTTTGGGCACCTAATCAAAAGCTCAAAGGTGGCAATCACCTGATCAAAACCTACTAGTGGATTCCTACCAGGGTGTTAGAATAGTGGATGTACCCAGGTTGGGGAACCACTATAAAATTTCTTGTGTTGTCTGGTTGCCATTTTCTTATTATTCTTGATGTGTCTGTGATAGAGTAGTTTGTTGTGCTATGGTAGATTAGATTAGATTAGATTAGATTATCTTTTCTTTCTTTTGTAATTATTGGTATCACATATTCTTTACTCTGATAAAATTTAAAAACAGCCAATAAGATTTAAAAATAATCTATTCACCCCCCCCCACACCTCTAGAGTAATTAGATCTAACCCCCATCTTTCAATTGGTATCAGAGGGTTGTTCCTTTGGTTGTACAAGCTAACACTTGAACTAAAAGATCCTTTGTTAGATCTGATTTTAGTTTTTTTTTAGTTCACAGCATGACACAAAACAAAGATTATGTAAGCACCAGACCTCCAGTCTGTAACTTGAATAAATTTGGAATCTGGAAGGCAAGAATAAGATTGTATATGAATTCCATTGATGAGGACATCTATAATTCAATTTTGACAGGTCCTCCTCAACCAACAACTACAACATCTACATCTATATCAACATCAAGCACTCATATTGTTCCACCACCTGAGTGGACAGATGCATAGAAAAAGGAAAAGATTGCAGATTCTAAAGCCATGAACATATTGTCACAAACTATATGTGATGTCATCTTCTAAAAAGTGGCTGAATGCACATATGCCATGGAAATATGGGACTCTCTAAACCAGGTGGTTGCTGGTTCAGCTAATGAGAGAAAGGATAGAAGATCAATCCTTATCTCAAAGTATGAAAACTTCAAGAAGGAAGAGTCTGAGTCTGTTAGTGAAATGTATAACAGACTAAGTTCAATCATTAATGAGCTAAAGACTCTGGATATGGATATCACCCTCACTAAGGTGAATGACAAGATCCTCATATGCTCCCCAAGCTCATGGGATTCCAGGATTTGGCCAATTAAGGAGGCCAGAAGTCTTAATGAGATTTTCATAGAATCTCTTCTGGGCAAGCTCAAATTATATGAGTAGTTGATCAAGTCCAGGGAAGCTGCAGAACAGAAGAGTCCTACAACATCAATAATAGAGCAGAACATAGCTTTTAAAGCTACATAAGAAACTGAAGCTCTGATATCAAATGAAGAACTCCTGAGTCTCTTAGCCAAGAGATTATACAAAATGACAAGGAAGGACTTCAGGAGAAAGTCATCCAGGCATGATGACAAACCCAGGTATGATAAAACACGCACTAAGTAAATCGTATGATTTGGGTGCAGGAAACCAGGACACTTCATTTCTGAATGTCCTGAAAATCAAAAGAAGGAGAAAAGTAGATAAAAAGACTCCAGGAAGTGCCACTATAGCAAGCCTTCCTCCAGCAAGTACAAGAGAAATGAGAAGGGATTTGTTGCTGAAACCTGGAGTGATACTGAAGAAGAATCTTCAGCTTCCAGCTCCAGTGAAGATGAAGAAGAAGCAAAGGCAAGAGAAGTTTGCCTCATGGCTATCAATACCTCCTACAGCCCATCAGATGCTGAGGAACAATCAGAACAATTAGATAATGAAGAATCTGAATCAGAAGCTGATCAGGTATTATCATCCTTTGATTACAATTCTGATAGTTTTAAAACTGAATTTAAATCCATGTGTATAGATTTAATAAATTCCGAAAAGGAGATTAAAACACTTAGGGAAAAATTATCTGAACGTGATAACCTCGTTTCTGAAAACATTAAATTAAAAGATGAACTAACTTTGTCTCAAGAACAAATAGTATTATTAAAATCTGAAATAGCTGAGACTAGGAAACTTGAAGAATCCCTAAATGGGAGAAACATCAAGTTAATGGACATTACAAGCATAGTTAATGCTAGTTTAAATGGCAAACTGGGCTTAGGTGCTTCATCAAGCCAACCACTAATTCATAAAAATATTTTGACAACACCAATTAAATTTGTTTCTAAAAAAGGAAAAGAGAAAATAGATAATGATAAAAATGTTAAACCAACTGAATTAAAACCAAAGAATAAGAAAAGGAAACAAAATAAGAAAGATCCTAACTACAACAATGTTAAACAGATTTAGTCGAACTCCGATCGACGAAATGTGTACAGTTCGTCGAACTCCAATCGACGAACTCCGAACGCAGATTTCTATCATAATTATTCGTTGAACTACGATCGACAAAACCAGTATGATTCGTCGACTAGAGATCGATGTTTTTGGGGCCCATAGAATGGATATTCTCATTCTCTGAGTGGAGTTCGACGAACTCACCCCCATTCGTCGAACTCAGGTCGATGAACTCACTTAAATTCATCGAACGTAGTTCAGTATAACAGAAACTTTAATTCTTCTAAAAACTATAATCAACCAAAATCTTCTAATAATCAATTTAATCAATGGATTATTCCAGCTAGAAGATATAATCCATTAGGTTACAAATGCCAACCTGAATATTCATTTATTTCCAGTTTCAGTTATGTGAAGAAAGAAGGACCCAAGGTAACCTAGTTCAAGAATAGCTAATCTGTTTATTTGCAAGTGAAAGACTATCCCACCATAGAGCAATAATGGTATCTGGATAGTGGTTGCTCTAAATAAGCAACTGGGAACAAGGACAGCCTAACTCACTACAAGTGAAAGTTAGGAACAAAAGTAATATTTGGTGACTCCAATTGTGTCCAGACTGAAGGCTATGGAAAAGTCAAGATTGGAGCTGTCACCTTCAGGAAGGTAGCCTATGTAAGTGGACTGAAGCATAACCTTATCACCACAAGTCAGTTATGTGATGAAGGGTTTCAGGTATCATTTACTAAAACTTCCTGTATTATTACCTCTTTAGATAACCATGTAGTTTTAACTGACACTAGAGTAGGAAATGTTTATGTAGTCAATTTTAAATCTGCCAAATTGAAATCTACTTGTTTAATTCAACTAGCAACAATAATGACCTTTGGCATAGGAGATTAGGTCATATAAATCTAAAACATATTGCCAAACTCTCTAGGTAAAACCTTGTTAGAGGATTTCCTTCTTGCCCCTACAAGAAGGAAAGCCTTTGCAGGGCTTGTCAATTAGGAAAGCAAACTAAAAATAGATTTAAATCAGTAAATAAAAGTGACTCACCTAGAACACTGTACTTACTATATATGGACCTTTTGGCCCTATTGCAGTACAAAGTCTAGGAGGGAAATCTTATACTTTAGTGATTTTAGATGACTTCTCTAGATTCACTTGGGTATTCTTTCTGAGATCTAAGTTTGATAACTTCAAGGTTCTTACAGATTTTCTCAAGAACATACAGATTGAGTACTCTACTCCAGTTGTATTGATCAGAAGAGATCATGGGACTAAGTTAGAGTCTCTTCTTATGCAAGAGTTGTGTGAGAAGGAAGGTATCAGGCACTACTTCTCAGCTCCTAGAACACCTCAACAAAATGGGGTTGCTGATAGGAAGAATAGAACCTTAATTAAATCTATAGGCACATTACTTGCAGATGCTCATTTGCCCCTATCCTTTTGGGCAGAGGCTGTGAGCACAACAAATTATGTACTGAATAGAAATCTTATACACAAGCTTAAGAATAAGACTCCTTATGAGCTACTTAAAGAAAAGAAACCTAAAGTAGAATACTTTAAAAGATTTGGTTGTTTATGCTATATTCACAACAACAATAAGAAACACATTAGAAAATTTGAATCTAAGGTTGAAATGGGAATTTCTCTTGTATATTCCCAAGTAAGCAAGGATTATATGGTCTTAAATAAATCTACCATGAAAATTGAAGAATCTGTAAATATTTCATTTGATGAAACTAACATGTTCTACAAGGAGAAAGAAATTTCTACTAGTAACTCTTTGTAGGAACCATATTTGTGTGAGAAGCTGAATAATTTAACCCTCACCAATGAGGCTGTTAGCCATCCTTCTCCACAAATTGCTGAAGATAATGAAGCAGAAGACAGTGAAGATGAAGACACTTAAAACAGTGAAAAACCTCCAACAGCTACTATAATTCCACAAGAGGAATTTATTCCCCAAGCTGTTGCTCAAGCAACTCCACCTACTGAATTTGTCACACTTAGAGATCACCCGGTATCTCAAGTGATTGGAGACATTTCAGTTGGTGTGCAGACCAAGCATCAACTCAACCAAGACTATATGCATACCTGCTTCATATCTCAAATTGAGCCCCAATCCATTAAAGATGTAGAGCAAGATCCCCACTGGATTGTTGCAATGCAAGAGGAGCTCAACCAATTTGAGAGATGCAGAGTTTGGGATTTAATTTTAAGACCACAAGACTACCCAGTCATTGGAACTAAATGGGTATTTAGGAATAATCATGATGCCCAAGGTGTCATAATAAGGAACAAGGCAAGGCTGGTTGCTCAAGGCTATAGGCAAGAGGAACTGATTGACTGTGACCAGACATTTGCCTATGTTGTAAGCTGGAAGCAATCAAAATCTTCCTTGCATATGTTGCCTACAAGAAGTTCAAGGTTTACCAAATGGATGTCAAGAGTGCATTCCTTAATGGTGAATTAAAAGAAGAGGTTTATGTTGAACAACCTCCAGGTTTTATTTCTCCTACTTATCCCTCTCAAGTTTTTAAATTGCATAAAGCTCTTTATGGTTTAAAGCATGCTCCAAGAGCTTGGTATGAAATCTTAGCTAGCTTTCTTATAGAGTATAAATTTTTTAGAGGCGTTGTAGATAGGACATTATTCACTAGACACCACAAGGATCAAAGTTTATTAGTACAAATCTATGTAGATGACATCATTTTTGGATTTACAGATTCCAAACTATGCAAGAAGTTCTCTGACTTCATGCATTCAAAGTTTGAAATGAGTTGCATGGGTGAGCTCTCCTACTTCCTTGATATCCAAGTGAAGTAGTTACCTGATGGCATCTTTATATCCCAATCTAAGTATGCTAAGGAGCTTATCAAAAAGTTTGGGATGTCAGATGCCTCAGCCAAGAAAACACCTATGGCTACAAATGCTGTAATTGTCTCTGATGAACATGGGAAACCTGTTGATAAGAAATTATATAGAGTCATTGTTTGGTCCCTGTTATATGTTATAGCAAGTAGACCTGACATAATGTTTGCTACATGTCTTTGTGCAAGGTTCCAAGTGAACACAAAAGAATCTCACCTTACTTTCTTAAAAAGGATTTTAAGATATATAAAGAGTTGTCCTAGTCTAGGACTCTGGTATCCAACTAAGTCAGAGTTTGAGTTAACTGGATACTCATATGCTAACTTTATTGGATGTAGAGTAGACAGAAAAAGTACCTCAGAGACATGCCAGTTCCTTAGTATGAGACTAGTGTCTTGGTTTTGCAAGAAGCAGTCATCTCTGTCTACAACAACTGCTGAAGCATAATATATAGCTGCTGGCAGTTGCTGCTTCCAGATGCCGTGGATTCAGAACCAACTCCTTGACTATGGCTTCAACTTAAATAATTTCAACTCTACAATGTAACAACACAAGTGCAATCTCTATTGCACAAAATCCAGTCCATCACAGTAGAACTAAGCATATAGACATTAGGTATTATTTCATTAGAGTGTGTGTGGACAAAAATAAAATTAAGCTTGTCTATATCTACACTGATTTGCAAAGAGCAGATATCTTCACCAAACATTTGGATGAGAGAAACCATCTGTTCTTTATAAATCAGCTTCGCATGATCAATGGAGAATCCTTAATTTAATTTCTGTCTATGGTCGACGAATTTTTAAAAGTTCCTCGAACGGATGTCAACAAACTGTGAAAAGTTCTAGAGATGTTCGTCGAATGGAGATCGACGAACTCTATGTGTGTGAAGCTATTTTCATCGACCGGATATCGACGACATTTCTTCAGAAAATTTTCATCGAACGGAGATCGACGAAATATTTTCACTTCTTCTGACTGAGATCAATGAATTCTTTTGTCAATAAAATATTTCATCGAACTGAGATCGAAGAATTTTATTTATTTCGTCGGACGGAGTCTGCCTCTTCATATTCTGAAAATCATACATCTAGGTTTTTTTCGAGCTCCGTCCTGTGCTTTCTATTCCCTTGCACTTGATCTCTGTTTCTCTTTTGCAGGCGAACTCATGGCAATTCCGGCGAACACTCTTACTACAATGAAATTTTACTTGGGCTTTGATATTGATTTTGATTCCTTCCAGCCTCTGATTAGATATTTGTGGACATTCTTAAACTGCTAGAGGACCAAAACCTGAAGAAATTCATGACTTGCCGCATTAAGATAACAATGTCTGAGATTAAGGAATGAGTGTTTACATCTACAACACCAGAGGAAGATACAATGACAGGAACAATATCCGGTAATCAAGTTTCTCTTACCCCCGCCGTTTTAACTGAGATTTTTGAACTGCTGAATGGAAATGATGATATAGAAATGGATAGTGATGAGTATGATAGTATGTGATAACAATGGGTCATTCTAGAGAAAACCCAAACAAACTGCTGAAGAAAAACTTATCTGCTGAATATAGGTTTTTGGCTTATGTTGTCGGCAAAGTTCTGCTGGAAAACATACTGCCCACGACTACATAACCAGGCACCAGTTCTTGGTGATGGGTGCTCTGGTTGAAAAGAAAAGAGTAAATTGGGGAAAGTTATTGTTTGATTTGATAAAGAAAAAGAACAATAAGAAGGAAGTTTACTTTGGAAGGATTCTAGGAATAGTCCTTCAAGAAAAGGCTCCTGAACTACTGGTCTCCACGATAGTTTTCATAAATGCCTCAAAAAGGTTACATCTGCACTTTTTGGCAGATGGGATAGGAAAATCACCAAGCCGTCCAAGGCTTCATCCTCTAGAAGGACTTCTGAGAGCACCAGGGCTATAACAACCACTCCTCCACCTCCAAAAGATGTTCCTTCCTACACCAGCATTCCTTCTCCTCCTCAACCTCAACAACAATAAACACATCTACCCATACCAATTCCCTCAACAGCTCAATCTCCAGAGCATACCACACCACCTCCATCTCCACCTCCGCATTCATCACCTCAAATTCATATTTCTGACATACCATCTACTTCTATTCAGGAACCATCCTTCAACCTATTGTCTCCTCAATAATCTCCACATCATTCTCTAATCCAGGAACCTATATCCTCCCCCACAACCACAGTTCCTTTCTTTACTGATGCAACTCCCTATATTCACATCCCTCCACTCACCCAAACTGACATTCCCTCAACTGTTATTCCTTCAGTTCCCCACACTGCCATATTATCTACTGCTCCAGATTATACACATACAGATATGTCCAGTGCATTCTCTGTATGTTCTAATTGTGGACATCACACTCCTTACTCCTCCTCTGCTCTAGAACCTCTTTATCTCAACTTCTTTGATATAGCTAAAGACCTTCTTGCATTTATTTCTCCCACTCTTAACAAACTTATAATTGATGTTATAGATCCACTTTCTGCTTCCATCACTAATCTTTCTTCTAGAATTGCTGCTTTGTCCCCTGTCCCTTCTTCTGGAAGACTGGCTTCAGGGCCCCCTGAACCCAGCCAGGGGAAGTTGCTTTATGATGAAGAAGCTCTAGTTTTGACAGCAGCAGCGGAAGTAGCAAAAGATTCTGTGATGTCAGATGACTCAGAAGAAGCAGTCCCTCCTGCTGAAATAATTGAGTTATATATAGATTCTGATATAGATATGGATGATACAATTTTGATAGAAATAATAACTATTGGTGATTGTATTATTAATCCCACAGTTGATTTATTCAGTTTACTAAATTCTTTTGATAAAATTCATTTGAATTATCTTCCATTTGTCTGCCCAAAGCTTTCTATGGCTTTAGTTCCATATACTGCTCCAATAAGCCCTACAGTTGCTAAGCAACGAAAGACTAGTTTTGTAGTTGCAAAGCCTACAAAAGTATCATACCCTCCCAAGGCTAGTTCTTCTCCAAAAGCTATCTCTCCAAAGGCTCCCATATATAAAATGGACGATAGTCCTCTTCCAGACTTAGATGAAATTATTATGGCAGATATTGAAGAAGAAAATAAGTTAATGTTTAAAAAAGTTGTTGAAACAGTTGCTCCAGAAATTGAAGTTGCAGAACCTCCAGTACAGCCCCAGGCTGAAAAACAGATTTCCCAAGATATTCTAAAAGCTCTTGATGATTAATATGACAATCCTCAGGGATCTTTTGATGAAGAAGAGAATGATGATGATACTACTGCCAAGAAGAAAGCTTCTAAGAAGAGAAAAACTGTTCCCAAAGCTGCTCCCAAACCAAACCCTACTCATGATACTCCATATTATATTCTACAGAATATCACTCCATATCCAGGGATGCCAGCATGGATGTGGCTTTCAAAGAATGATCAAAAAGCCAGAAAGAAAAGCAGGAGGTACTCTCCTCCTCCTTCTTCTCAAAGAAACTGGAGAGGTCCTCCTCCTCCTCCTGGTGCTTCAGGAAGCAGTTTTTTGAGGTCTACTCCATATGCTAGAACATATCAAAGCCAACTTGATAGATCCTCAAGAACACATGGAAGCAGCCAGCAAAGGTATTCTTCTAACAGCAGACAGCACCAACAGCCACAACAGCAAGGCATTCAACAATAAGCTTCTAAAACTGAAAAAGTAGAAAGTCCAAAAAGGCCTGCATCGCCACCTATTCCATTTGTGGATCCTAAAAGAGAAATAACTTCAAGAATGGCCAGATTCCAGGAGCTTGTTGGATTATCAATGATCAACAAAGCTAAAGCTTAAGGGACAGATCCTTCTCAGTACTCAACCATGTCATCATACAAAAAGGAAGAATTGAAAAGGTATGAAAAATCTTACAAATTTTTCAATGTATATGCCTACATGAACTTGCATCCAGAGGCTGTGGTACCCCGAGCAACTTCTCTTAATATAATTAGCGCTGATGATATGACCATGTCCAAAAAAGAAGCAACAAATCCTAATAGAGAAATCAAATTCACACAGCCCTTTGAGAAAGACAAAGCTGTCAAAGAAAAGAAACAAAAGAAGAAATGAACATCTTGTTTAGCTGTGATCTTCTGAACTATATTTGTTTTCTGTTACAAAGCTACTATATATGTAAATATCTGCTGAATGTTTCAATTTTCTGCCAGATATATTCATTCTACTTTGTGAATGTTTTTCTTTCAATTGTATTAGTGACCTCACCCAAATAGGGGGAGATTGTTGGATCCCTAGTTAGATTTGTGCTAGGTTCACTATTTAGGATGTCTGACGCATAATGTATAGTCAGGGTCATGTGTTTTGAGTACTAGGGTCTAGGCTAAGTCTATAGGTTAAACCATACATGGACCAGCCAGCATAAGAACTCAGATGACTCAAGACTCAAAAAAAATCAAGTTCAGTATATAAGTTCGATGTTCGTCGAACTCATCTCAACGATCATCAATCGCTGATCGACGAACTCAGAGTTAATTCTCTGAGTTGAGCTCGACGATATTCGAGCTTAAGTCGATGAAGTCTTGATTTCAAGTTCAACACATTCTTTCCAGAATACTTTCTCTGAACTAAGCTCGACGAAGATAGATTATAAACTCGACGAACTTGGAATGCAGAATTGGCAAGTTATTCACAGAATGCAGTTCCCTGTGCTCAGCTCGATGAACTTGGATCTTAGGTCGACGAACTTGGATCTCAGGTCGACGAACAAGTTTTCTCGGGTCGACGAACAAGATTTCTCAGCTCGACGAACGTGGATCTCAGGATGACAAAATCTGTTCTTTGGTCGACGATTTCTGTTGCATTTCCAGACTTAGAGTTTTCCTTATTTTTTGTTCTTTATTCCATTTTATTTATCAATAATTTCTTGAGTAATTAATGCTTATATTCTCTAAATGTAGACTTTACTGGCAGCACTGATTATGGTCTTCATCAGGATAATTACTTGCTTAATTAATTGGGATAGTTGGGGAATCTCATCAATGCAAATATTCTCCAGCCGATTTTCATTCTCCAGGCCATCAGTAATTAATGCTTGAGAATTCAAAATTCAAAGAAGAAATTGGACAGAGAATATAAAAGGGATTTTCTTTTTCAGAAGACAACACGATAGAGAGTGATAAAGAACTAGAGAACATACAGAAAAACTCTCATACATTCTCTATGCAGAAAACATCCTGTTTTCACCTTGATTTTACTGAAGAAGAAGAAGAAAAACAACAATCACTATCAAGAGTCTTCTTCAACTTCTACTCCAGGTGCTTTGAAGGACAACAATCTCTGAATCAGTCAGAAGTTCCTGGATCTTTTCAAGTCAAGGCTGAAGACCTACACCCTGAGCAAGGCTTCAAGTGATTTTTGGAGAATCCTTGACAACATCAATCCACTTGTCTTCTTAGTTGTTTGAGAAAGAGAAGACACCATCAATCTCTCTCTCCCTCTGTATAAAGGGTTTATTAACTCCCTTCAAAAGTTTATTTTCATTTTTTGGGCACCTAATCAAAAGCTCAAAGCTGGCAGTCACCTGATCAAAACATGCTAGTTGATTCCTACCATGGTGGTAGAAGAGTGGATGTACCCAGGTTGGGGAACCACTATAAAATTTCTTGTGTTGTCTGGTTGTCCTTTTCTTATTGTTCTTATTGTGGCTATGATAGAGTAGTTTGATGTGATGTGGTAGATTAGATTAGATTATCTTTTCATTCTTTTGTTACTATTGGTATCACATATTCTTTACTCTGATAAAATCTTAAAACCGCCAATAAGATTTAAAAATACTCCATTCACCCCCCCCCCCCCCCCCCTAGAGTAATCAGATCTAACCCCCATCTTTCAACCATCACTTGTTGGGTTTTGAAGAACCCCTATCTTATGTATTAATATTTCTAACTCTTCTAACATTGGAAAGCTTTAGAAATATCAAGTCAAATCACCTATCAGAAAGGACTGATGTGATAACTGCTTTTGTTGGATCTAGTGGCCAGCCTTAGAGGGGGGTGAATAAGATTTTACGCGTTAATACAAAATTCAAAATATTTTGTCCAGAGAAAACTAGTTCTGGAAGCTACCGCTGGGCGTTAGGTTGCTAACGCGCGGCGGTAGGTCACAGACCTCGTTTTTCCTGGCCAAATACCACCTAGGAGATTGATGACTAGCTTTAGTCATCAGTTTTTGGGTTAGTTTAGCATAAAAATTCCTAAGTTTAATTATATTTCTATGTATTTTGTGTTTGTTATGTTATATTTTATATTTGGTAACTAACATTATGTTTATTTTATTTTTTTGTAGGTTCAAGCCCCCGACCATGCAACCCGAGCTCAAGTCCAGCACAACATAATGCAGCACACATGATGCAGCCCCTCCTTGACGCAATTCGGCCAGCCCACATGATGCAGCCCCTCCTTAATGTAGCAGCACGAGCCCACAACCATGCAGCCCGAGCCCTCCATAGTGCTGCCAGCCCACTTCACTCATCAATCCCAAAACTGTGAGCCATGCATCCACCCACCTGTGCATGGCTCTCCATATATTTCGGCCCATTTGTGGCCCATGCATGGTCGGCTCTCTCTCTCTCTCCCTTTTATTATTTTCTCTCCTCTTTTATTCCTCATTCATCCCCCCTATTTTATTTCCTATTTTCTATTTTTATTTTCTTTAATTAAAATGCATTGAACCTTGTCTTCTCTCTCCCCTCATTAATTCCATTCATGCATCCTCTCATCCATGCATGGCCGGCCCCCTCCTTGCCCCCCTTCATCTCCACTTCCCTCTAGAACCTTCCCCCTCATCTATATAAGGAGCACTTGGCTCAAGCTTTGAGAGGTTGGACATTGGAGAGAAAGTATAGTGCTAGTGCAAGAGAGTTTCCTTCTTCTTTGGATTATTGTTGTTATGTTTTTCTTTTCATTATTGTAATCTTTTTCTTAGTAGTATAATATTGACTTATTATTATTATTATTGTGTACCTCTTTTTATCTATCAATGAAAATGAATTTCCTTTATCTTATTGTGATTTCATTCTTAAATATGCATAGCTAATTTTCTTTAGCATTCAATCATAAGGATCCATGAAATGAGATGAGATTCTTCTTTACTTCTTAGTTTTATTTTTGTTAAATTTATTCTGGATACTTCTTTGATTTTTCTCGCGTCGACTCCGTATTTCCGGTATACGGTAGTAGGCAATTTGATCTCATTTCATAGTAGTCGAGTGACTCGTTGATTTGAAAGATCACTCAAAGAAGGAAGGAGTTGCACGCAATCCTAGAGATAGGATGACGTAAATTCTCCGCATTTGAGTCAAATCCAATAGTGCGGTTCACTTCGATAATGCAACTTTAGGCCTTTTGATTTGCAAAGATATTTCAATGAAAATGCCAAGAAGTTGGGAGATTTAATGCTTTAGCAAAACGCTTAATTCGGCGCAGGAAAACAATGCCACAACCGAAAAGGAACTCTTAGCTATTATTTTCGTATTCGATAAATTCCGACCGTACATTACTCTTTCTAAGGTTATCATTTTTATGGATCATTCTTCTTTGAAGTACCTCCTTTCTAAACCGGACGCCAAGCTGTGCCTTATTCGTTGGATCGTCTTACTTCAAGAATTCGACTTGGAAATCTGGGATAAGAAAGGAGCGAAAAACCTTGCGGTTGATCATCTTTCTCACCTCGAAAATCCTGAAATCGGTGTTTTAAATGAATATTCTCTTAATGATTCTTTTTCGGATGAACAAATTTTAAACGTTTCTTTTTCTACCCCCGGGTTTGCCGATCTGGCCAATTATCTCATGGCCCGGGTCCTTCCAAAAGAGTACTCATCTCAGCAAAAGAAGAAATTCTTTTCTGAGTTGAAGTATTATTTTTGGGAGGACCCCTTTCTATTCCACATTTGTGCGGACCAGGTGATAAGAAGATGTGTTTCCCGGGAAGAAGGTCAACAGATTTTGAAGCATGTTCATGAAGGTCCAACTGGTCGGCATTTTCAAGCAAACCGCACCGCCCACAAAGTTCTTAGTGCTTGCTTTTATTGGCAAGCATATTTAAAGATGCACAAATCTTTGTGAGCGGGTGTGATCGGTGCCAGCGGACTGGAAACATATCCAATAAAAATGAAATGGAACAAAATTATTTTCTTGAGTGTGAAGTTTTCGATTTGTGGGGCATCGACTTCGTAGGCTTGTTTCCCTCAAGCTTAGGTAATAAATATATTTTAGTCGCCGTAGATTATGTTTCTCAGCGGGCGGAGGCCCAAGCTTTACCCAGTAACGATGCTCGAGTCGTGGATTCTTTTCTAAAAAAATTATTTTCTCATTTTCGTTTTCCTCAAGCGGTCGTTAGTGATAGGGGAAGTCATTTTTGCAACGCTCAGCTCGCTAAAGCTTTAACTAAATACGTCGTTATGCATAAATTATCCACGCTTATCACCCCCAAATGAACGGTCAGGTCGAGGTAGTCAATCATGAACTTAAAAGAATTTTGGAAAAAACCGTTTCTACTTCTCGTAAAGATTGGTCATTAAAGTTAAACGATGCTCTTTGGGCATATCGGACAGCGTACAAGACCACTATCGATTGTACTCCTTTCCGATTGGTCTATGGAAAATCATGTCATCTCCCGGTAGAAGTAGAACACTGTGCGTACTGGGCAATAAAGTTTTTTAATTTCGATTCGCACTCGGTCGGTGAGCACAAAAAAAATCAATTAAATGAACTCGACGAGTGGCGAGCGAGCGCTTATGAGAACAACAAAATCTATAAAGGACGCGTGAAATTTTATCACAATAAGAACTTGTGCCACCCTAGAACCTTTAAACCAGGAGATCAGATTCTTCTTTTTAATTCGTGCTTACGTCTTTTCCCTGAAAAGCTTAAATCTCGATGGTCTGGACCGTTTACGGTTAAGGAAGTTTTTTCGTATGGAACTGTGTTGCTCTCGCACCCAGACATGGGTGACTTCAAAGTTAATGGTCATAGACTGAAGTTGTATTTTTCAAATGATTCAGTATCTCCTGCAAAGGAGCATCTTATTTTTGTCTCTTATTTTTTAGTTTCTTTTGAAACTCTCTTATTTTGGACTTCTTATTATTATCAAACTTTTATTATTATTCGAATTTTATATTGATAAATAAAGGACACTCTTGGGAGCCTGCCCAAGGATTTTTCTGCTTTTATTTTTGTATTTTGCTCTTCCTCCCGGTGGCCATACAAGTACAAGTTCGTGATTGCCTCTCCAACGTTGCTGATTTCAAGAAGGATCAAGTCAAGCTTGCAGGTGATAAAGTGAATTCAAGCGCTAGCATGGGGGAGCGACATCCGCTTTCGGCCTTACAAACCCGGGGAAGTCCTATCCTTTTTTTCTTATTTTTACTTTACTGCATTTTCTATCCCCGTCTTTACCTTCGCTTTCTCGTTCTTTTTCCCATTTTTTCATTGAGGGCAATGAAAAACTTAAGCATGGGGGAGGGTTTCGTTTATTTTTTTTCTTTCCTTTTTTTTCTTTTCTTACAAAAAAACAAAAAAAATTTAGTTATATTAAGCCTCTTATGAGTACTACTTTTTCTTTAACTTTATAAAAAATTCAAAAAAATCCAAAAAAATCAATAACCCCAAAAAATTTGCTAAAATCTATTTGAAAATCAGAATCAAAAATTATTTTTTATCTTTATTTTTTATGTTTCTTCTAGTGGTGTGTATGCCCATGCGGTTTTTTAGTTCTAAGTAGAATTTTTTTGAATCGGCTTTCTAAATCTATTATTTTAACATATCTTAGTTTTACTATATTCTAGTTCTCTAATATAGGCATCTGTTTTCTACGTTGTAAGTTAGAAAATTGTAGTTTTTCTTTTTATTCGAATTAATTGTGTATGAATGGTTGCTAGATAACGTTATCACTTTTTCATTTTGCGGGTAATTCTTTCTTGGTGTCTAGAACCTGTCTCTAACGACTCTCGAAACATTTGCGCCATTTTTCACGTACTTTAAAAATGATTTAGGCCACCCTTTGATCCGTTTGAGCCTTTTTTGTCAACCCAAATTTTTCACCTTTGCTAAAACAACTTTGGGCCTTTTTCCATTTTCCTTTGTTTAGCTCCACCTTTCATTTTTCACCAAAGCCAATATACCCTTCCTATTATCACACTAGTTTAGCTCCAACTTCGGGCCTTGTTCTTTTCTTTAGTTTGGATTGGAGAAAATGACGTACTTGTTGTTTCTCATTTTTGTGTTTTTATGTTTATTTAAAGCTCATCCTTGGTTTAGTGTGTTTTAACCGTCATTTTTATCCTTGATTTTCTATTCCTAATCATGTACCTAAGCCAAGTCTTTACGCCTATAAAAGTCCTTTTGATCTTTAGAACGTGACTCAAACCTACAGTGGAGAGAGTGTGAAAAGTCAAGCCTATGGCCACCATCATTGATGGATTTATTTGGAGGTTATCTTGAGGTGATTTAGGGGTAATTGTTATTCTAGCAACCTAGTAGTTCGTTCAATGCGCCGTTTATTTAGAATCTCTACTTTTGTTTTTCTTATTTTCCTAAATTTTGGATGCCTTGTTTTAGGGATTTAGAAATGTGTAACTCTTCTTTATGTTCAAATGATATTATTGGGTCACCATTTTCTAGTTTTCTATTGTGAACTTCTCACCCCACTAGTTATTAACATAGAAATTAAGATAGTTTAATTTTTCATATTTTGGTTTTCTTAATTATGAAACTTAAAATTGTTTTCTTTGCTTTTATTCCTATTCCCTAGTTTTTAATTCCATTTGCTTGAGGGCAAGCAAATACTTAAGCATGGGGGAATTTGAGGACTAGTTTTAGTCATCGGTTTTTGGGTTAGTTTAGCATAAAAAATCCTACGTTTAATTATATTTTTTTGTATTTTGTGTTTGTTATGTTATATTTTATATTTGGAAACTAACATTATGTTTTATTTTATTTTTTTTGTAGGTTCAAGCCCCCAACCATGCAACCCGAGATCAAGTCCAGCTCAACATGATACAGCACACATGATGCAGCACCTCCTTGATGCAACTCCGCCAGCCCACATGATGCAGCTCCTCCATAATGTAGCAGCCCGAGCCTCCAACCATGCTGCCCGAGCCCTCCATAGTGAAGCCAGCCCACTTCACTCATCAAGCCCAAAACTGTAAGCCATGCATCCACCCACCTATGCATGGCTCTCCATATATTTCAGCCCATTTGTGGCCCATGCATGGACGACACACTCTCTCTCTCTCTCCCCCCCTTTTATTATTTTCTCTCCTCTTTTATTCCTCATTCATCTCCCCTATTTTATTTCTTATTTTCTATTTTTATTTTCTTTATTTAAAATGCATTGAACCTTGTCTTCTCTCTCCCCCTCATTAATTCCATTCATGCATCCTCCCATCCATGCATGGTCGGCCCCCTCCTTGCCCCCCTTCATCTCCACTTCCCTCTAGAACCTTCCCCCTCATTTATATAAGGAGCACTTGGCTCAAGCTTTGAGAGGTTGGACATTGGAGAGAAAGTATAGTGCTAGTGTAAGAGAGTTTCCTTCTTCTATGGATTATTGTTGTTAAGTTCTTCTTTTCATTATTGTAATCTTTTTCTTAGTAGTATAATATTGACTTATTATTATTATTGTGTACCTCTTTTTATCTATCAATGAAAATGAATTTCCTTTATCTTATTCTGATTTCATTCTTAAATATGCATAGCTAATTTTCTTTAACATTCGATCATGAGGATCCATGAAATGAGATGAGATTCTTCTTTACTTCTTAGTTTTATTTTTGTTAAATTTATTCTCGATCCTTCTTTGATTTTTCTCGTGTCGACTCCGTATTTCCGGTATATGGTAGTAGGAAATTTGATCTCATTTCATAGTAGTCGAGAGACTCGTTGATTTGAAAGATCACTCAATGAAGGAAGGAGTTGCAAGCAATCCTAGAGATAGGACGACGTAAATCCTCCGGATTGGAGTCAAATACAATAGTGCGGTTCACTTCGATAATGCAACTTTAGGCATTTTGATTTGCAAAGAGATTTCAGTCAAAACATCTAGAAGTTAGGAGATTTAATACTTTAGCGAGATTATTTCTTATTTTCGGATCCGTCACGGTCGAGTTTGGTTTGCAATTTTAGAACGTTTACTTTTATCCTTATTATCTTTTTCATGGTGAATCATTGATCGAATGCTATCTTTTTTTTCTGAAGCTTTCGTTTTAACATTATCTTTAGTTTAATTTAAAATTACTCAAAACACCCAACATTCGTACGGTAGGATAATAGTAGAAGCGTGGGTAATAGTAATTGACAGCCCCGAGTTTTTAATACGACCTTGGTACTATAATTCGATAGGTGTATTTGCCTTTTCGGGTTGATAGTCATTCAATTCACCAAAGATCTACGCAGACTAGAGAGAATTACCATCTAATAATCACACCATTCCATACAAAGAAAACAAATAGGAAATGTTCTTTATTCGATATTGAATCAACAAAGATTTAAACAATTACAAAAGTGTGATCTCCGTAACACTGGAGACCAAAAGTGGTAATGAGTAAATTCTTTTAGTCTTCTATACCGACCCACAACCCAGACCGGTTGGCTATTTCCCTTTCCCTCCAAGAAAGGTATTCGAGCTTGCTCTTCACTCTCACTCAAGGTGGTATATTAGAGCCCTGCCAGATCCCTCGATCTAGACGTCCCTTCCCTGGGACGATTTCTCACGGAATCCTCCCATGATTCCGACAACATCTCTCGGACGATTTCCCTCATGCAAAGAATACAAAGAAGAGAAAATACACAAAAGAAAAAAAAGATTAAACTTCGAATCTCACTCAAGATAACTCCTTCGTTGAGCAATCCGTGATCGGTTCTAGAAATCTTTGTGGGCGTGTGAATGATCAACTCTTCATAGTCGTTATTGTTCTTGGCTTGTCAGAGTTCTTCATGCGTGAACGTGGTAGGCGGTTTTCTTTTACTCTGACGGAGATGGAGGAACGGTGCTCAGATAAGGATATCAAACCCTAAGAATGAAAGTTCTAAGTATCATTCGTCTCGGCAAGGAATACAGAAAATGAGATTCCTTTTATACGTCTTTGTAAAAACAGGCTACCGCTAGCGGTAAGACTAGCGCCCGACGGTAGGTTCGCATGCTTGATGCTGACAGCTATCCTGCAAATTTGGAAAAATATTTAAATGAATATTTTTCTATTTTTCGTGCAAGAGTGTCGTGGTAGAAAGGTAGCGCCCGGTAGTACCACTGTCATCTCGACGATTCTATCTCAACAATTGTTGAGTGAGCTATCGTTGTGTGGTAGAATGATAGCGGCGTAGCTCACAGTGCGACTGGATAAAATAAATCCTCATGCTAGCGTGGGAGTTAGGACTAGCACTGCGTGGTCTCGACCCGAGCACCATGTCAATTTAATTCAGGCTACTGCTCGGTGGTAACTGCTATCGTGCGGCGCTAGGTACCAGAGGAGACTTTCTCTCTTTGCTTGAACTTGTAAACCTGCACACTCTACCAAACACAAGATGTTATCAAATACAACATGAGAATTGTTATTATCAAACTAGAGATATGTGAACCGTCGGTTCCAACAAAACTCCCCCTTTTGATAAAATCAAATCTCGTTCATGAGATATAATAATGAGATCCATGATAGAGCGCATATAAGAGATGAGCGTTAAAAAGATAAAGTCAAGTTTCAGGTTACATATAACTTCCCCTACACACGCGCATAAAAGAGATGAGCGTTAAAAATATAAAGTCAGGTTTCTGGTTACATATAACTTCCCCTACACACGGGCTCCTCCGATATGTGTGTTATACGCGCTCCCCCTATCTACGTGCACACAGCATAATAAGCTCCCCATACATTTGATTTTTCCTAACCCATTACTCATGATCAATCTATTCTTCCCCTTTGATATTATCGGAAGGGGTAGGCTAGACCAAAAATAAGCATGCGCATGTTGGGGATAAAAAAGGCAGTAAATGATGAGTGTGATAAAGACATCAGACAGTTCACGTTAAATAGTGAATCGAGAAGTGAAAACCACATGGATGACCAAAAAACCACAAATCAAAGAATATGAAGCATACAGGTCAAAATAAAGGAGCGGAGTACACAGAAGCGATTAAGTTGAGTTGTTAGAGTACAACAAATGGACATCACAGGGTAAACAAAGCACACAATGATTTAGAGTATAATGCTAAGAGATTTATAGAGTTAAACACATAGTAACATTGTAAAAGTCAAGAATAAAAATCGTGTACTAGTAACTATGTGCTAAAGACATATAATATAGTTTCAGTCAAATTTGTATGCATGTAAGTGTTAGATGGAGCAATGGCATGCGTACGTGTAGCATCAATAGAGAAATACACCAAGTAGAAATACCATTTATTACATGTTTTATCTCAATGAATCAATATTCTAACATGAGAGAAATCGAGTGAAAAATCACGTCACGTTTCTATCTACGTCATAACAAGATTAGAAGTAGGAGCGGTAAGCTTAAGGTTTAGTCTTTGCATAAGATCGAAAGGATTCTTTGGACCAAGGTGCTCATCTTCATAATGCTCATAAAGACTTATCAGGAGTAGTGAGTAGTGCTTGGGTGGTATCCTTGACACATGATTTGATAGCATGCATAGTTTTTTTTCATTTTGTTTGTTTTGAGCTATCAGTTTTATAGTTTTGATTTCATGGACCCCGAATCAATCGAAAGATATCCATGTAGATAGATATACTTTAACTTGTAGATATAAGACTTGACCACTAGAGATTTTGCCCAAAGTGCTAACCTTTATATAAACATATGTATATCGTGACATTGATTATTCAAGTTATTCCTAATGTAGTACACACAATATTACGAGTTATAGCATGTAATCCTATAATTTCTACATGTGTGCTTGTCTAGGGATGAGTGAATGGTGTAACATCATTCCACTTCCAAAATCCTCATGCATACCTAGAGGCATATTCAACACACACTACCATGTCTAATTGCACTCAGTAGCTAGGCACCTATAGATTTGACACATCATGACTCGTAGACAATGTTCACAGCGATTAACAATCCTAAATAAAACATTATACATAATCGTTATGATCTATGTTCTAGACATGTATGTCCTAAGAAATGAACAATCCACGGTTTTTTTATTTTGGGGTTTTATGATTTTTTTTTGCTCCACAAAACATAAATGAAGTAAATAACACATGCAAAACAAACAAAAAAGACTAATATATTTTTTATTATAATGGGAACATTCAAACATAGTCAAACTATAGCAGCGAACAGCTAGTGCAACGGAAAAATAAATAGGACATCATGTAAGACCCCCTTTTTTCTTTTAAACCATCGGGGTCTTATGCCCAGAACTGACGCTTTGCGGTGACACCAACACACCAGGGAAGGCCGTCACTACAAAATGCCGATCCTACCGGGCATACCGATCGCAGAAGAGTAGAATAAATATAAGAGTACATGAAAACTCAAATACTAGTGAATAGAAAATCACATATATATAAATAATTCTCCTCAAAGGGAGAGTCCATAACATTTATCAATCCAAGTACTAATAGAAAAAGGGCTCCTCCCTGATACATCAAATCCTCACTACAAATCACTCAATTGCGGAAGAAAATCTATAATATCTACTAATGATCGGGACTCACTGTCCCTGCTGCCTGAACTCCAATGCTAGACTGTCCCGTCTCCAAGCACACCTACCTCTGGGGCTGCATCTCCTGGTTCGGCTCCACGTTCCCCTAAAATGAATTGGTCAACGACCGTTAGTCTAAAAGACTAAGTCCTATCATCCCCCACCTCTCCCCCATGGCTCCTAGGCACCGAGCAGGGATAAGGAAAGGGAAGTTAATGAAGGTGGAGAGTAACAAAGATAAGCAAGTGGCGGCGGCATTAGTCTATCATGAGTTCATAAACAGAGTTAGTATAAGCAAGTAATAGTAGGTAAGCAGTATGAGTATACACATGAACAAGGTGAGCAAGTAATGTACAAGAAGGTAAACTAAGTAAGTAACCATGACTTATAGGAGTGACCATACAAACCTATAGACTAAGGGGTCGTTTTGCAAGGCCTATTGTATAAAGTGTCCCATACTAATTTATACAATGGTGTCAAGGCTTATATACAATAACTATGCTATCTCATGCAAGTATGCTATGATGTGAACATGCAAGTGCAACACAAACACCCGACTCTGTGCGCATAGACCTTTAGTTCCCCCTTTATGGAGCCTAATCTCCCAGGATACCTCCGTAGTGGCAAACGGAAGCGGTGGGTTTGGCCTCGCCCACCTCTAAACTGGTATCAGCAGTACCAGTCAGACCTATCATACGCCTCAATGCTGATGTACTAAGTGGAGCTCCTGTATACTCTTTACAGCTTTGCACCAGACTTTATTTGGCCAAGTGCTAAACCACACTTGATAAAAAAGGCAGTAAATAAGCTCCCCATACATTTGATTTTTCCTAACCCATTACTCATGATCAATCTATTCTTCCCCTTTGATATTATCGAAAGGGGTAGGCTAGACCAAAAATAAGCATGCGCATGTTGGGGATAAAAAAGGCAGTAAATGATGAGTGTGATAAAGACATCAGACAGTTCACGTTAAATAGTGAATCGAGAAGTGAAAACCACATGGATGACCAAAAAACCACAAATCAAAGAATATGAAGCATACAGGTCAAAATAAAGGAGCGGAGTACACAGAAGCGATTAAGTTGAGTTGTTAGAGTACAACAAATGGACATCACAGGGTAAACAAAGCACACAATGATTTAGAGTATAATGCTAAGAGATTTATAGAGTTAAACACATAGTAACATTGTAAAAGTCAAGAATAAAAATCGTGTACTAGTAACTATGTGCTAAAGACATATAATATAGTTTCAGTCAAATTTGTATGCATGGAAGTGTTAGATGGAGCAATGGCATGCGTACGTGTAGCATCAATAGAGAAATACACCAAGTAGAAATACCATTTATTACATGTTTTATCTCAATGAATCAATATTCTAACATGAGAGAAATCGAGTGAAAAATCACGTCACGTTTCTATCTACGTCATAACAAGACTAGAACTAGGAGCAGTAAGCTTAAGGTTTAGTCTTTGCACAAGATCGAAACGATTCTTTGGACCAAGGTGCTCATCTTCATAATGCTCATAAAGACTTATCAGGAGTAGTGAGTAGTGCTTGGGTGGTATCCTTGACACATGATTTGATAGCATGCATAGTTTTTTTCATTTTGTTTGTTTTGAGCTATCAGTTTTATAGTTTTGATTTCATGACCCCGAATCAATCGAAAGATATCCATGTAGATAGATATACTTTAACTTGTAGATATAAGACTTGACCACTAGAGATTTTGCCCAAAGTGCTAACCTTTATATAAACATATGTATATCGTGACATTGATTATTCAAGTTATTCCTAATGTAGTACACACAATATTACGAGTTATAGCATGTAATCCTATAATTTCTACATGTGTGCTTATCTAGGGATGAGTGAATGGTGTAACATCATTCCACTTCCAAAATCCTCATGCATACCCAGAGGCATATTCAACACACACTACCATGTCTAATTGCACTCAGTAGCTAGGCACCTATAGATTTGACACATCATGACTCGTAGACAATGTTCACAGCGATTAACAATCCTAAATAAAACATTATACATAATCGTTATGATCTATGTTCTAGACATGTATGTCCTAAGAAATGAACAATCCACGGTTTTTTTATTTTGGGGTTTTATGATTTTTTTTTTGCTCCACAAAACATAAATGAAGTAAATAACACATGCAAAACAAACAAAAAAGACTAATATATTTTTTATTATAGTGGGATCATTCAAACATAGTCAAACTATAGCAGTGAATAGCTAGTGCAACAGAAAAATAATTAGGACATCATGTAAGACCCCCTTTTTTCTTTTAAACCATCGGGGTCTTATGCCCAGAACTGCCGCTTTGCGGTGACACCAACACACCAGGGAAGGCCGTCACTACAAAATGCCGATCCTACCGGGCATACCGATCGCAGAAGAGTAGAATAAATATAAGAGTACATGAAAACTCAAATACTAGTGAATAGAAAATCACATATATATAAATAATTCTCCTCAAAGGGAGAGTCCATAACATTTATCAATCCAAGTACTAATAGAAAAAGGGCTCCTCCCTGATACATCAAATCCTCACTACAAATCACTCAATTGCGGAAGAAAATCTATAATATCTACTAATGATCGGGACTCACTGTCCCTGCTGCCTGAACTCCAATGCTTGACTGCCCCGTCTCCAAGCACACCGACCTCTGGGGCTGCATCTCCTGGTTCGGCTCCACGTTCCCCTAACATGAATTGGTCAACGACCGTTAGTCTAAAAGACTAAGTCCTATCATCCCCCACCCCTCCCCCATGGCTCCTAGGCACCGAGCAGGGATAAGGAAAGGGAATTTAATGAAGGTGGAGAGTAACAAAGATAAGCAAGTGGCGGCGGCATTAGTCTATCATGAGTTCATAAACAGAGTTAGTATAAGCAAGTAATAGTAGGTAAGCAGTATGAGTATACACATGAACAAGGTGAGCAAGTAATGTACAGAAGGTAAACTAAGTAACCATGACTTATAGGAGTGACCATACAAACCTATAGACTAAGGGGTCATTTTGCAAGGCCTATTGTATAAAGTGTCCCATACCAATTTATACAATGGTGTCAAGGCTTATATACAATAACTATGCTATCTCATGCAAGTATGCTATGATGTGAACATGCAAGTGCAACACACACACCCGACTCTGTGCGCATAGACCTTTAGTTCCCCCTTTATGGAGCCTAATCTCCCAGGATACCTCCGTAGTGGCAAACGGAAGTGGTGGGTTTGGCCTCGCCCACCTCCAAACTGGTATCAGCAGTACCAGTCAGACCTATCATATGCCTCAATGCTGATGTACTAAGTGGAGCTCCTGTATACTCTTTACAGCTTTGCACCAGACTTTATTTGGCCAAGTGCTAAACCACACTTGATAAAAAAGGCAGTAAATAAGCTCCCCATACATTTGATTTTTCCTAACCCATTACTCATGATCAATCTATTCTTCCCCTTTGATATTATCAAAAGGGGTAGGCTAGACCAAAAATAAGCATGCGCATGTTGGGGATAAAAAAGGCAGTAAATGATGAGTGTGATAAAGACATCAGACAGTTCACGTTAAATAGTGAATCGAGAAGTGAAAACCACATGGATGACCAAAAAACCACAAATCAAAGAATATGAAGCATACAGGTCAAAATAAAGGAGCGGAGTACACAGAAGCGATTAAGTTGAGTTGTTAGAGTACAACAAATGGACATCACATGGTAAACAAAGCACACAATGATTTAGAGTATAATGCTAAGAGATTTATATAGTTAAACACATAGTAACATTGTAAAAGTCAAGAATAAAAATCGTGTACTAGTAACTATGTGCTAAAGACATATAATATAGTTTCAGTCAAATTTGTATGCATGGAAGTGTTAGATGGAGCAATGGCATGCGTACGTGTAGCATCAATAGAGAAATACACCAAGTAGAAATACCATTTATTACATGTTTTATCTCAATGAATCAATATTCTAACATGAGAGAAATCGAGTGAAAAATCATGTCACGTTTCTATCTACGTCATAACAAGACTAGAACTAGGAGCAGTAAGCTTAAGGTTTAGTCTTTGCACAAGATCAAAAGGATTCTTTGGACCAAGGTGCTCATCTTCATAATGCTCATAAAGACTTATCAGGAGTAGTGAGTAGTGCTTGGGTGGTATCCTTGACACATGATTTGATAGCATGCATAGTTTTTTTCATTTTGTTTGTTTTGAGCTATCAGTTTTATAGTTTTGATTTCATGGACCCCGAATCAATCGAAAGATATCCATGTAGATAGATATACTTTAACTTATAGATATAAGACTTGACCACTAGAGATTTTGCCCAAAGTGCTAACCTTTATATAAACATATGTATATCGTGACATTGATTATTCAAGTTATTCCTAATGTCTTACACACAATATTACGAGTTATAGCATGTAATCCTATAATTTCTACATGTGTGCTTGTCTAGGGATGAGTGAATGGTGTAACATCATTCCACTTCCAAAATCCTCATGCATACCTAGAGGCATATTCAACACACACTACCATGTCTAATTGCACTCAGTAGCTAGGCACCTATAGATTTGACACATCATGACTTGTAGACAATGTTCACAGCGATTAACAATCCTAAATAAAACATTATACATAATCGTTATGATCTCTGTTCTAGACATGTATGTCCTAAGAAATGAACAATCCACGGTTTTTTTATTTTGGGGTTTTATGATTTTTTTTTGCTCCACAAAACATAAATGAAGTAAATAACACATGAAAAACAAACAAAAAAGACTAATATATTTTTTATTATAGTGGGAACATTCAAACATAGTCAAACTATAGCAGCGAATAGCTAGTGCAACGGAAAAATAATTAGGACATCATGTAAGACTCCCTTTTTTCTTTTAAACCATCGGGGTCTTATGCCCAGAACTGCCGCTTTGCGGTGACACCAACACACCAGGGAAGGCCGTCACTACAAAATGCCGATCCTACCGGGCATACCGATCGCAGAAGAGTAGAATAAATATAAGAGTACATGAAAACTCAAATACTAGTGAATAGAAAATCACATATATATAAATAATTCTCCTCAAAGGGAGAGTCCATAACATTTATCAATCCAAGTACTAATAGAAAAAGGGCTCCTCCCTGATACATCAAATCCTCACTACAAATCACTCAATTGCTGAAGAAAATCTATAATATCTACTAATGATCATGACTCACTGTCCCTGCTGCCTGAACTCCAATGCTAGACTGTCCCGTCTCCAAGCACACCGACCTCTGGGGCTGCATCTCCTGGTTCGGCTCCACGTTCCCCTAAAATGAATTGGTCAACGACCGTTAGTCTAAAAGACTAAGTCCTATCATCCCCCACCCCTCCCCCATGGCTCCTAGGCACCGAGCAGGGATAAGGAAAGGGAAGTTAATGAAGGTGGAGAGTAACAAAGATAAGCAAGTGGCGGCGGCATTAGTCTATCATGAGTTCATAAACAGAGTTAGTATAAGCAAGTAATAGTAGGTAAGCAGTATGAGTATACACATGAACAAGGTGAGCAAGTAATGTACAAGAAGGTAAACTAAGTAAGTAACCATGACTTATAGGAGTGACCATACAAACCTATAGACTAAGGGGTCATTTTGCAAGGCCTATTGTATAAAGTGTCCCATACCAATTTATACAATGGTGTCAAGGCTTATATACAATAACTATGCTATCTCATGCAAGTATGCTATGATGTGAACATGCAAGTGCAACACACACACCCGACTCTGTGCGCATAGACCTTTAGTTCCCCCTTTATGGAGCCTAATCTCCCAGGATACCTCCGTAGTGGCAAACGGAAGCGGTGGGTTTGGCCTCGCCCACCTCTAAACTGGTATCAGCAGTACCAGTCAGACCTATCATACGCCTCAATGCTGATGTACTAAGTGGAGCTCCTGTATACTCTTTACAGCTTTGCACCAGACTTTATTTGGCCAAGTGCTAAACCACACTTGTCGAGTCAACGTATTGGTGTCGGTGTGACGACTCTCCAATACTGAAGACTCACCACCTTTTATCTTATGCACATTCAATAATACTATATTTTCCCACCGAGCCTAAGCTCCCCGGACTATCCCGTCCGTCACAATAATCTACCGAGGCAAAGCTCCCCGGACTAATCCATCCGTCACAATTGTCTACCGAGCCATTGGCTCACCGGGCTAACCTTCCCATCACCAAAACCACCGAGTCTACCGCTCGTGTGACCAAACCTAACTCCCACAACACCGGGGAGTGTGAGTGTAAGTGTAATCCTTATGTACTTCTAATTACTCTTTTAATTCATTTAGTCTTACATCTTACGTTAACCTTGGACTGCCCAGGGCATTCCCTGTGAAGGGCTCTCGGGGGCAATAGGAACTACGATGGGCTGAAGCCCAAAGCTCCCTTTCGCAAGTCACTTACTATTATTGGTTATTACCCAATTCACGATCCCATTTAATATTACTCCAGATCTAACCCTAGTGTATTTGACTCTCTCTCTCTCTCTCCCTCTCTCTCTCTCCACAGGAAAGACGATCTTTCATCGATCCCGAGCACCTCTTAATACAAGTCAACCAAACACTCTCCTCATCATGGCTCCTAATGAAGCTCTCTTTTTTTTTCTCTTTTTCACTTTACCAAGATCAATAAACCAATAACCCCATCTCCCTATGCCCATTCCACGTGTTATCACAATTTCGCAGTTTTACTAAATGCAGACCAACCTAAGTTATATGATGTACATGATAGGAGGTACTCCAAATCTTCATCCAAATGCCCTAAAATAATTATTGTGGGTCTATCATGACACATTTAGCCCAAATCTAGAAACTTGTAATTTCCTAATTAATTGGGCATTTATTAAATTTTCCCAAAAGTTAGGCTCTGAGTAATTTTGATCATGAAGTACTAGATTTCCTTACGTTATGGCCACCCAAAAATTTTGAATAGTGTATGATAGCAAAATATCAGTGAATTCCAAATTTCACAGATTTTCATAAACGTAATAACCTCTAAATAATTAATTCAAATTAATTAAAATAACTTTAAATAATGAAGGGAGTACCACATTTCATAATCCAAAAATTATATAAAACTTACCAGAGATTTATGGTGATCATAAAACATTACTGACTAAGTTTCATGCAATTTGAAGGTCAGTAGGCTATGTAGAAAAATACTTCAACTAAATCCATTAAAGTGCACATTGTGAAGAAACACTCTTATAAACACATCCAAATATCATATAATAATTATCTAGACTTTATTATGCCCTAAAGGATTCTCTGGCCAAATAACACAATTTTCCAATAAGATGTAATATTAATTATCTATTTATCAAATATAGTGCAGTAGTTCACTTAACACATGAAGTACTAAGAGAAAATACCCAAATGATCCAAATAATTTACTAGTGCCTCTAAATGATATTTAATTAACCTTGTTAGAGTTTCATATCATTCTAAGTTAATCTAACAATGGTTACTTCAAAATTATCACTAGGGACAAGAAGGTGGTTATAACTACAAGTATACACTACTGTTTTCTAATCATCCTATAATAAATTTCAGAGGTCAATAGAACTATAAAGTTACTTCTACTAAAATCTCATGAAGATCCAAAATCATATGACCCTCCAATATTTTCATAAAAGGTATAGGCCTAAACTATCACGAATTGGTTTATGTTGTGTACCTAAGTCTAAATGTCCCTAAATTCCTTCCTAGGAAATTCTACCACCCTAATACCACATGGACTAAACACCAAGTCCACACAAGGACATATCACCCCATGTCCTTTACAACCCCAATGTTCAACCTTAGGGTTTGAACTAGGGTTCTAGGGCAAATCCACCCTAATTCATCCCAAACTCAATGCAGGGGCGTTTAATGTAATAACAATTCAGTGGCCCAAGTTTCAACTTCTGTTGAGGTGATTTGGTCACTCAACACCACAACGTTCAATTTAACTTAATTAACACTTTTGGGGCCTAGGCTATGGTTTATCAAATTACAAACCAATCCATCTCCAAATGGAATAAAAATTTATACAAAGTCCTATATTGACTCAGAGAACCACTTACCAAAATTTAGGAGGGTTTGGAGGTAATTACGCCCTTTAAATAATTTTTACATGGATTAATAATTTTCTACAAAAACGTTATGAAACTTTTTCCACAAATTCCCATTTTTAGAAAGGATATAGTTCTAGGTATGAATGGTCTATGCTCCAAATTTCAAGTCATTTGGAGGTCAGGATTGATGGGGGAACTCCAATCAATCTTTGTTCAGCCCTATGTATAGACCTCAGCAAAATGAGTGCTGAGGTCTGACCTGAATCCAAATTGGTTCAAATCAATTTGAAAATAAACTAGACTCATAGATCTAAAAGTTTCATGTTGGACACTATTTCATAAAAGGCATCAAAATATTTTAAATTTAATTCCTAATGTAACTGATATTATGTGATAGAAATGTACATATAAAACATTTAATATAAATAGATCTGCAGAGATCTTGAAGCAAATCCAATGGCTATTGGGGGTCTTCTTCCTACAGCAAAGGGACCCAATCAACCCGACCAGGAGCAAGTTCCAGCCATATTTCCCAGCCAGCCGACCACCTCCCTGGTCGTCCACCTCCCCCACCAGCTCTATTGAGGTGGTGGCTATCGCTGGGCGGCTGCGCGACCGCCGGAGGGGCTGTTTCCGGCAAACCCGCAAGCTCATTTTTCACGGAAAAATCGGTGGAAAGCTCCACCCAATTGGGATCAATTGAACTTGATTCTTTGCCCTAGAATTTCCTAAGATCTATCCATAGAAGGAGTATAGGACCTGTTGGGAGAGTTGGAGGAGGGCCGATCGCCAGATTTTTGATGAGTCTGATTTATATAGGGCTTTTCGGACTCATCTGAGCTTATTTTCTTACAAGTGCACTACGTTTTTAGTTAGAAAAGTCATATTTTTGTTTAGGTATTCACTTAGCCAATAGTGCATTATTTTGGCCAAATGTGGTCTGCGATTACGCACTCTTGTGTTGAGGGTAAGTTCTTTGAGTTCCTCACACTTTTCTATTCTGATTTTTATGATTGTTTGTGTGGATTTATTGTTGTGCTGGTGGTTGAGATGTCTGGAATTCCAATTCCAGCTCGTGTGTAAAACGCACGGTCGTGCAAATTTCTTCGTGCACTATTTCAGTGTAATCGTGCGTTATACACAGAAATACTAGGGACGTCTGGGGTTACACGTGCATTTTGTTCCCGCACGGTTTCAACAAAACCATGAGAGAAGGAATCACACGGTCTGTATATTGTTCTCAGAATTCCTGCGCTCTGTGGTTAATCGTGTGATTTGTTCATGCACGGGCAGAAGTGCCCGTGCGTGAGTAAAATGCATGGTTCCACTTGCTTACCAGGATTTCCTGCTCTCTGGGGTTAATCATTGTATTTTCCTTCACGCACGGGCATACATGCCCGTGCGTGAGTAAAATGCACAGTTCCTCTTTGTTATCTTATTTTCCAGCGCTCTGTGGTTACCTGTACGTTTCCCTTAACACACGGGCATTTGTGCCCGTGCATGAGTAAAATGCACGGGTCAACGCTTCATCATCGCATGCTATTTTCTCCACGTGAATAACGCACAATTAACGTACAGTAGTACGCCAAATACTGCGTGACCATTTTTCTGACCTACTTCTATTTAAGCATAGGTTTTCTTCTAATCAAAAGGAGGTTCTGCTTTTCTGCCATTCCTGCCGCCGTTTTAGGGCAAAACTCCGTCGTTCCTCCTCTGCCCTTCATCTTCCACTAAGGAGAGAAGCTCCGGCCATGCTCACGAAGCTTACCTCTCGCCGATACTTGCTATCGGCCTGCTCCTTCACTTCATATCTATATTGCAAGTTTCGACGCGATATCCATCAAGCAAAGGGAAGCTTGCAACCTTCTTCCGGATCGTGGCACGAAGAAGACGGGTCCATTGGAGGGCATTGACAGCCTTCTCTACCCCATATATAGTTTAGGACCAAGCTTGGATGTGGACTGACATCCCGGCGATTCCTTCCGCGACACCTCGACAAGCCTTCAGATTCGGTCGATTTTTTGACTTGTTCTTGCTTTATTGTTGCATATGCATGGTTAAATCTTTACATGCAGTTGATATGGCACTTTAGTTGAAAGTGTTATTAGTTTCATGTCTATGTGAATATTTATCATTTTACTGCTTTATTTGCTTGTGCAGTGCCCATATTTCCACCCGCCACTATAGTTGGTATTGCCGCTCTAGCGATCGCTAGAGGCGCGAGATGCGGGGAGGTGTTTGCGACCCTCAATCTGTTATTCTACTCATTCCCTATGCATGCATTTTTCTCCATTCCGCAGAGCGAAGTAGCGCATAGCAGCCTATATATGAGTAGATTTAATTAGCTTTTATTTTCTTGCTTCTAAAACCAAACCACTTAGTGACCTTGACCTAAGGACTTCAATCTCAACACCTCCTTGTTAGACAACTTCACCTTACAGTGTTCCTTGAGAGATTCAATACTTGGGAAGGCCTCCCCATTTTATATTACTTATGCGAGCGGTACACTTGTCGTAAGCGCATCAAGTTTTTGGCATCTTTGCCGGGGATCACCGCTGTGTGAGTTTTCTGATAGGAAGTCTTGTGATTGTTGTTTTTCTTACAGTTTTAGTTGTTACCGTTTCTTTTGTTCTTTTCTTTTTTGCCCCTTTTCTGAATTGTGGTATAGAAAGTGGGCCCGTGTTATTTTTATTCTAAGTTGTGTAGCACCCATTTGGAAAATATTTTTGTTCGCAATGTATTTTGTAGCTGAGTGTCGTCTCTATGACACTTTACCCTGATACATTGACGCCTTGGCTATTTTAAATGATGATCAGTGTATTAGGCATTTGTTATGTCAAGATATATGCCACATGTTGAAGGATTACCCTCGTCTGTGCAAGCCTTCTCCCTCTGTGGGCATGTGCGCAGTAGCCCCCCATTTATAGAGGAGTACTATGGACAGGCCTTCCAATGTGTTGTCGGGCCCATACACTGACATCGAGCACCTTGTTGCTATTTGCCCGTTGAGATCACCGAAGAATCTCTTGCCGCATACAGATCTTTTATGGGTCCCTCTCTCCCTTTTTAAGAGCTTCCCTTGAGTGATGACGATCACTCTGGTGTTAGCCAACAAAAAGAGGATCAAGAACACATGGGCGCACCTGTATGGGACGTAAAGATTGTGTTGGGTATTGTATCCACAATTACCTGGATTTGAGGAAGCCACCTGTCAAGATAAGATGAATTCACAATGTATTTGATGAAACCTCTTAAGTTGTGCTTGCATTTATTCCACGCTAAGTGCACACCAATGTCAGGGTGCAGTAGGTCAATATACACTGGTCTGCACGACGTAATCCCTCATTGAGCAGATCAGTGTGTTGGCCTACGTGTACTCTCTCTATTGGAGTGCACTTACTTTCAAGTACAGGGATGTAACTAAGCAAGAGCAGACAAGGAGAAAGGACGGGTCAAGGAGCAGCTCTTGGGTGGAAAGACGAAAAATCGTCTAAGTATAATTCGGCGAGAATCACCAAGTGATACTCGCCGATTCGGCGAGAATCACTAGTGATTCTAGCCGAATCGTCGAGAATCACTAGTGATTCTCGCCGACTCTATCCGGCTACCTCAAAGCGGTGCCAAGTAAGATTCGGCGAGAATCACTAGTGATTCTCGCCGAACCCATCGTTGAGCAGATCATGGCCAAGTAATATTCGTCGAGAATTAACAAGTGATTCAGCGAGAATCATCAAGTGATTCGGCGAGAATCACTAGTGATTCTCGACGAATCGTTGAGAATCTCTAACTGATTATCGCCGATTCGTCGAGAATCACCTTCGATTCTCGCCGATTTTGACTTGGCAATTTTTCTGGAAACAGCTGGACCGGATTCTGCCGCTGGCACTGTGTTGAACCGGAACTAGGGTTTCCTTCAGGTGGGACCCACAACGGTCATATTGAAGTTGTCTACAGTATAAATACAGGGTATTTTTGAACAGTAAATAGACACGGAGAAAAAGACGAAACACGGGCCGCGACGTAACCTAGATCGCGAGTTCCGCTCCGCCGCCACCGTCGCCGCATGAGAGAGTTGATCGCTGGTCTTGATCGAGGTTTCTTCTAGATCTCCCGGCGATAGAAGCTTAGCCAAGCTTAGTGTCTCACGTGTCTAACCGGAGATCTCTTGTCTCTTGATTTGTTGATCGGGAAAACCTTCCCCGTCCGAATCGATCGAGACGATCGATCCTAGTGTGATCGTTGGAAGACCTAGCTAGCTTTGCTACGAAGTTTGGATCTCCAAAGTACAGCAGCCGCACATCGTCGTCGCCGCCGATCCCGTGAACCTAGCCTCCGCCCATCTTGCTGCCGCCGGTTCCGGGGAGATCCTCTCCAAGAGAGATCTAGGGTTGTGGACTCTTTGTGGACTTCAAGAACACGTCGTCAACGAAGAGGGACACCTTAGTCTCCAAACGAAGTTTGTATCTTTTGTACATTCTAGTTTTTCTTTTGTTGTAAAGGAACGTAGGTTCCTAGTTGTAAGGGTTGGGTGCAACCCGTGTTGTGGGAGTGTTGACTCCTACGTGTGGAAGGGTTCCTTCTGATAGTGCAAGGATTCGATTACAATCTTGTTGGTGAAGAGACCGAGTCGTCCCTTATTGGGAGATAGGTCGAAGGGGGAAAGTGGATGTACCCAAATCAGGGAACCACTATAAATAGCTTGTGTATTCTGTGTGATGTGCTGTTTATTTTTATTGTGCAGGTACAATTTTAAATTCCGCAAAAACGTTGCACGTCACCTATTCCCCCCCCCCATAGGTGAAGATAGTTGACACTAGGTGGACTTTCAAGTGGTATCAGAGGGAGGTTACTCATCAAAAAGGTTTACACCTTGAGTATAATCCTGCCACCAGTGTCAGAAGCATAGAGCTGGATCATGAGATATCGCCACTAAGACTCCCCACATGCACAAAGGAGTTTTATCCAGTCTGGAGGATGAGAGTGTCATATCACTTGGATGCAATCGATCCTCGAGCATCTTTCATCCTGGAAGAGGGTCCTTTTATTCCTATGAAGACCTCCGACTCTGGAAAGAATATCCAAGTGCCCAAGTGCATTGCTGAGATGTCGGAGACGGAACTTTCATTATTTAATTTGGACAAGAGGATTCGTCAAATTATCATGGATATCTGGTCTGGAGCTTCTCGCTCTAGATTGGAAAAATGTGGGTCGGCTAAATCTATGTGGGTGATGATCTCAGAGCCGATGGGGGGGGGTCAGAGAAAGCTGGAATCTGCTGTCAACCAGAGGATGAAGCCTATGTGGGGGTCCTCGCCTCTGAAGATGAAGGCAAGGATCTATCGGACAGCATCAGAGCTCCAGTGTCCGTGTTAGAGACTGAAGAGCCCAGTGAGGAAAGCAGCTCTGATGAGGATGACACAACGGTCACTAGCTCTAATGACAATAACACTGAAGAGCAGGTAACTTCTTCATCCTGCCCCGTCTCTCTTGAAATTTCTGAAGACAGGAACTTCTTTCCTTCAGAAAATTCTGATTCTCTGAAGAGAGCCCTTCAGAAGAGCAACCTACTTGTTGAAGAACAAGCTCAGGAGATTTCTCGGCTGAAGATCTTGTTGGTTCTCCAATTGGCATCCAACAAGGTCAAGGACTCTAAAATATCTGATCTAGAGAGTAGTCTAGAGAATGAGAAAAGGATAGTATCAAACTTTTCCAAGGTTGATGCTATAAAGAGAAAGCAAGAAAATGGGTGGATCTCCCGGATTATCAATTCGTGGAGAAATGGGGAAACGGTATTCCGACCCCCCACTACAAGCAGGAAGGCAACTCATCATGCCTTCAGGTATGATCACGGGAATAATCGTGGTCACTGCAAGGGTGATCTGTCCTCATGTGGAGACACCCGTAGTGCAAGGGCCGTCGTGGCCACCCATGAGCAAATACCTAAGGCTCATTCTGAGCCCTTTGTATTCACTGCCACTGCCTCAACTCGGTGTGAATCTGCATGTACCAGCTCACAGAACACTTCTCACCACCCGAGGACACAGGACAGGGAGGTTAGAAGTCATGGTGTAAGTTTTTATGGGGCCTCAGGAAGGGGGATGCCTGAAAGGAAGGCACCACCTCCCCGGCCTCATGACGCTCGCAACATGCATTCCTTCCACCCTTCCACGTGTCACGGTGGAAGACGAAATTTTGTGAGGAGATCATGCCCTATCCCGTTTAGACCTAGGACCGTGACTACCTCAGTCACTAGATCAGGTCAGAAACGGCGATACAACATTCACCCGTGTTGGTGCTGTGGCAAAGTGGGACACGTTGCCATAGACTGTTGGCACAACCCCTCTGTGTCAAGGGCAAGGGCCTATCCACATTTTCTGGGCAGAGGTAGTCTTCCTGACAGGTTTTCTGAAGGAAGGCAGTCGAGTGCTTATGCTAACAGGAACCTAGGACCCAATATGTATTGGGTTCCTAAGGTAAAGTAACTCTTTCTTGCAGGGTAGTCTAGGTTCCCGTAAATATGATGGGAACTAGACAGTAGATGTCTCAAGACTAAATTGGAACAAGAGTCTGGAATAACAGATGTGATATCTACATGGGCATACTCACATTGAGCTCCTAATATGTTTTACCTGAGGGACTAAATGATAACTCTCATAATCCCATGTACTTTTGATCAGTTCCAGGACTCGAGTCATATTGTATCCTCATTTACACACACAGATATATATATATATATATATATATATATATATATATATATATATATATATATATATATATATATATATATATATATATATTTATACTTATACTTACACTTATCTTTGTGTACATCTAAGGATATGTTAACACGGTAAACATAAACCATAGATACAACAATGAAGACTTATCGGAAATTCCACTGGTAGACTCGAGATCTAACATCTACAGGCGTAAATTAGTTCACTGAAAACTAGCGAAGATTGTCATCAAGAAATGTATGGAAAAGGCGGTTCAAACCCCAAATAGATTGGCTTTAAGAAGGATTTATACATTTAGCAGATTTTTAAATTAACTTATATGGAAAAGCCGAAAACCCGTTAAAATCCCTTCTAAATCCCGTCGATATCGCGCAGTCTCCCGCCGACTCTTCACATTCTCGCGGAAGTCCGTTTTAAACTCGCCTATCGCCTGTTTCAGCCAGAGAGATATCGCGCAGGACTCTCGCCGATTGCCCTCCGCCTTCCCGCAAGATCCCCGGAAGCTTCTTCCCGAAGGTCTCTCGCCGAATCGTGAAAACTTCCGTCGACATCCCGCAAGACACTCACCGAAGATCTCTCGCAGGAAGCTCACCGAAGGTCTCTCGCCGTTTCATCCCGCAAGATTTCCCTTCCGTCGATATCCCGTCTCCCGATCTCGCCGATTCTTCCTTCCAGGAATTTCTCCGCGTGCACTCATCGGGTGTCCATTATCTTCAACCAACTAACTCCCATCTACGCTTTTGGGTAACCACATCCTCACCCTTGCTTGAACTTTATTACCAGTGTCGCTTCCCTTTGATTTTTGATTAAGCGTAGAGTAGGGCTTCTCTCCCTAGATTTGCTATGGCTCCAAGGACAACCGCTGGGCTGGTCACTAGATGCGAGCTGGTTCGCACAGGGTTCTCTCATGCCTCAAATGAATTCAGGAACATCATCCTTATGCTAGAGGAGGCTGGACTCTCATTCGTACTAGAGCATCCCTGTAAAATCCTGGACAAGGAAGTGCTGGAGTTCTTTGCAACCGCAAAACTCCGGAATGACGACTCTCTTATCAAAAGCAAGGTTGCCGGGGCAAAGATCAAGATGTCTGCCACCAAGCTGACCCACTACTTGCAGCTCACTAGCTCGGAGCACGAGGATTATCTTGAGGAAGAAGACAAAACCAGGACTCTATTATTCTGTGTTCTCGCTCGAGGAACTCGGTCGATAAAGCGAAAGGATATGAATGAAGAAGGGAAACTTCTGTCAGACATCGTTGGGAAGGTACTCATATGCAAGCCGGGCTCTCACGACCACATCTCTACAGACATGTTCAAGATCCTGGTGGCAATTGTCTGCAGGAAAAGATTCAATTGGGGGGCATTGCTTTTTGAGAGGATAAAGGACACCCTTAGATCTCCGAGCTTTAGCCGAATCATCAGTCTGTATCTCAATCAGTTGAATGGAGATAAGTATAACATGAGTAAAGGTGTTCCTCTACATTACTTAAAGAAAATGGACTCGAGTGTTTTTGACAGATGGGAGAGGCGAATTGGGCAGGCTGCCATGGTAGAACAACAGGACGCATCTCCAGCCGAGGATGGCACTGTGGCTGATTCCGTAGTAATCCCCAGTGAAATTCCTGATGCTTTGACTGCAGGACTTGAGGGGGAGCCTCTACCCACTGATGCTAATATCGTACCTGACATCTCCCAAATAGCCAGAGATGCAGTGGCGGATATACAAGAAGAAAGTGAAGCTGTAGAGAAGACTGCTGACGAAGGGGTGGAAGATGATGCCGATGAGAATGATCTCATGGATGATGAAGGTGAGGAAGAAGGCAATGAGGGATAGGAAGCGTTGGAGACTCAGGATATCACTGAAGCTCCATCTGACAAGCACGCTCCTGAGATCACTCCTGAGATCATTGGTGCAATAGTGGAGGGGGAGTCTGAGAAATCTACAGAGGCCGCAAGCATTCCCCCCTTAGAGACTGTGCTCGTGTCCAGCACTACAAGTGCATCAGCTGAACCGCAAGGCAAAGAAGTGCCTCCAGATCTTCCACTATGAGATAATCTAGCCACTCACACCGTGAATGTCATTCAGGGTATAGTGGATGAGCTTAAAGCCTCTTTTGAGAAAGCTCGGGATAAAATGTTAAAAAGAATCAAGAAATCGGAGAATCTCATGCTCAAGAACATGGTGGAGATCAATCACAAACTGGACGTGATGGAAAAGAAGTTTGAAGATAAGTATACAGCGGCCGGCCAAGCTGTCATTCTTCTTATGGACGGATAGAAAAAGAACACCGATACTCTCTCCGTAGTAAATCAGAATGCTCATGTCGTAGCAAACAACATTCAAAAGTTTGATGACAATATGGTAACTCTCAACACCAATCAACAAGCCTTGGTCACTGAATTCTCCAGGACTACAAAGCATATTGATGACTCACTGCACTCCTATGCAAATTCCATCGCAGTCGAAGCCAAAAAGGGGGAGAAAGAATATATAGCTAAGATGGCTGAGCTTCGGGAAGTCATGATCAACAACTTTGAACAGTCAAACAAATATGTCTATGACAGTTGCTGGTGGATGCTCCAACAAGCGTTAGGCGTTAATATCCCTGAAAATCCCCAGGGTACTCTTGCTCCTGAAGATTATACTGTGGTTGATGAGGGAGCCAGTGTTGAAGAAGTTCCTGCCAGTGAAGCTGATGTTCATAGGGTTGCTAGGGCCTCCTCCAAGGTAAAACTGATGGCAATGTTTGATCAAGGAGCCCTAGCAAAAGCCAGGGACAAGAGGAAATCGCAAGAAGGGACTTCAAAGGAAACACAAGTTGAAAAGAGAATCAGACTGAAGGAGGAGGAAGTAAGAAACAAAAAGTGGAGCCCAGTATCCAAGAGTATCATATTGGACACATTCTGGCTACAGGAAAAAGGGGAAATCAATCGAAACGATGTATACAGCCAGTATGAGTGGGAGATGCACAAGACGTATGAAGCGAAACGAAACATCTTCTTCAGGACCAATACTGCGGCAGATAAAGCTCCTCCTCCTAGATATTATCCGAAGCCCAAAGAGTATATGGAGAGGCAAAGAAAGAAGTATTTGGCTCAAAAACTCAAGGATGACTTAGCCAAAGAAAAATAGTCAAAAATTTATAGCCTGTCATTATCTCTTAAGAACAATTAATGTTTATTGTTAGTATATGAACATTCCTGAGATTATATATATATATGTATTTGAATTTATGAATGACTCAAGTCTTGATCTGTTTGCCTATATTCTCTTGTGCTGCATATTTAAATTCTGAATGCTGTTTATATTATCTGGTTGGTGTTATTCATCTTAGCTAGTAGGATTTTGGCTTCGTCAAATAGGGGGAGATTGTTGGGTATTGTATCCACAATTACCTGAATTTGAGGAAGCCACCTGTCAAGCTAAGATGAATTCACAATGTATTTGATGAAACCTCTTAAGTTGTGCTTGCAGTTATTCCACGCTAAGTGCACACCAATGTCAGGGTGCAGTAGGTCAATATACACGGGTCTGCACGACGTAATCCCTCGTTGAGCAGATCAGTGTGTTGTCCTACGTGTACTCTCTCTATTGGAGTGCACTTACTTTCAAGTACAGGGCTGTAACTAAGCAAGAGCAGACAAGGAGCAAGGACGGGTCAAGGAGCAGCTCTTGGGTGGAAAGACGAAAAATCGTCTAAGTATAATTCGGCGAGAATCACCAAGTGATTCTCGCCGATTCGGCGAGAATCACTAGTGATTCTCGCCGAATCGTCGAGAATCATTAGTGATTCTCGCCAACTCTATCCGGCTACCTCAAAGCGGTGCCAAGTAAGATTCGGCGAGAATCACTAGTGATTCTCGCCGAACCCATCGTTGAGCAGATCATGGCCAAGTAATATTCGTCGAGAATCAACAAGTGATTCGGCGAGAATCATCAAGTGATTCGGCGAGAATCACTAACTGATTCTCGCCGATTCGTCGAGAATCACCTTCGATTCTCGCCGATTTTGACTTGGCAATTTTTCTGGAAACAGCTGGACCGGATTCTGCCGCTGGCACTGTGTTGAACCGGAACTAGGGTTTCCTTTAGGTGGGACCCACAAAGGTCATATTGAAGTTGTCTACAGTATAAATACAGGGTATTTTTGAACAGTAAATAGACACGGAGAAAAAGACGAAACACGGGCCGCGACGTAACCTAGATCGCGAGTTCCGCTCCGCCGCCGCCGTCGCCGCATGAGAGAGTTGATCGCCGGTCTTGATCGAGGTTTCTTCCAGATCTCCCGGCGATAGAAGCTTAGCCAAGCTTAGCGTCTCACGTGTCTAACAGGAGATCTCTTGTCTCTTGATTTGTTGATCGGGAAAACCTTCCCCGTCCGAATCAATCGAGACGACTGATCCTAGTGTGACCGTTGGAAGACCTAGCTAGCTTTGCTACGAAGTTTGGATCTCCAAAGTACAGCAGCCGCACATCGTCGTCGCCGCCGATCCCGTGAACCTAGCCGCCGCCCATCTTGCCGCCGCCGGTTCCGGGGAGATCCTCTCCAAGAGAGATCTAGGGTTGTGGACTCTTTGTGGACTTCAAGAACACGTCGTCAATGAAGAGGGACACCTTAGTCTACAAACGTAGTTTGTATCTTTTGTACATTCTAGTTTTTCTTTTGTTGTAAAGGAACGTAGGTTCCTAGTTGTAATGGTTGGGTGCAACCCGTGTTGTGGGAGTGTTGACTCCTACGTGTGGAAGGGTTCCTTCCGATAGTGCAAGGATTGGATTTCAATCCTGTTGGTGAAGAGACCGAGTCGTCCCTTGTTGGGAGATAGGTCGAAGGGGGAAAGTGGATGTACCCAAATCGGGGAACCACTATAAATAGCTTGTGTATTCTGTGTGCTGTGCTGTTTATTTTTATTGTGCAGGTACAATTTTAAATTCCGCAAAAAAACTGCACGTCACCTATTCCCCCCCCCCCATAGGTGAAGATAGTTGACACTAGGTGGACTTTCAGATTGTTCTCGTCGACGAGGTTATGTCTACGGATGATTTTGCGATGGGCCCCGCTCATTCATTGTCAGGACTCGAGAGTAGTATTGCCCCTCCGAAATTTTTGCTTGATCGTGCTACTCCACTTTTGTGTAAGTCGGCTGATGATGTTGTATTTGTAGGTGATTCAGTGCCTGAGGTTGTACCGAAGTGGGATGAGGATTTTACTATCTCCGACGGAGAATGTGGATCTTCGGAACACTATGACGCCGCCCGATAGGATGAGGAGTATCCTCTTTCTGATGCGGAGATTTGCACCTCCTTATTTGACGAGGCGATCCATCTTACGACCACGAACCTCGAGTTCTCTGACCCCCCCCCCCCCCGATATGACTCATATGATACCGATAGTGATCTGTGTTAGGATCCCGCTGAGAGTGATACCAGGATCACTCTACCATATTCTATACATTTTAATTTTTCTTCTCATTTATTACTTGACACCCCCCTTCTTTATCTGAGCCTGTGTGGGTTGTGTCTCCACGGGTACATTGCTGTGACGATGAACCTTGTGCACAAGCCATCGACGAGTGCATCAGTTTGTGTGAGAAGGTTCCTTCCTCCTTTGCAGTGGAAGCCCTTGTTGTCTCCATCGCCTCCTGCAGACCTGCGGTGGACAACGCCTTGCTAGGCAAGGATATATCTTTTGATGACATCAGTAAGGGCCAGTGCCCCCTCCTCTTCTTGTTTCCTATTTCCTCTACCTAAGTTGTGCAGGTATTATTATTTAGGTAGAGGGGTAACTGCATTATCTCTGTATTGGTACTCGCTACCGCAATGGATATTCGGCAAGTTAAATGTGCATCTTTTGTTTCATAGGCCAATTAGCTAGAACTTTTTTGTTAGCCGAATAAGTCGTGATGGGTACATAATAACCCCAGTACTTATCTAGGAGTAGGTATAGTTAGTTATTTTTATTGTTTTAAAAAATTGTTTTACGTTTTGTATAGCTTAGATTTAATTTGATATTGCCACTGTATATACAATTTTTGTTGGAGTTCATTTGCCGGTTAGCGCTTCACTTACGCGGAGGAGTGAGTGAAATTTTTGCAGGTTTAGCTTCAAGCTCCCTCGTGTCTTCAGGTATGCTCATTTGTTGAGTATGGGGTAACCTCTCCCTCGACTTATATTTTATTGTTTTTATTGCAAATCTTGTGTTAGGTTGCATAGATTAAGTCTGGTGGGGGAGAGACTCGAGTTGTTTTCCGCTCACGTGCACATTCCACTCGCATACTTAAAGCTTTTATTATTATATCATTTGCATTTGCATTGCACTCCACAGCACCCACTTGAGAACGCATACTTAAGCACTTTCACGCGTCGAGATTATTTATCACTTGTGCGTAGAATAAGGAATGATGTGTTGACTTAGGATTGCATGATGGAGTAAAATTTTGACTCTAAGAGTGTTCCTAGGCGTGCACTCATGCTCAATTAGAGTCTGTGTTGATTAAAATTCTTTATATGCTTATAGTTTCTATTTTTCTATTAGAGTAGATTTTGTTTAAGGAACTCTAGTTTTGAATTTGGTTATGAATCAAACGGTGGTGTAGGATTGTGTGTGGGAGTTCAATAGACTTGTATTACTCAAGTCAGGAGGAAGGGTTGTCTTTCTCGGTGGCTAAGAACTTCCCCTAGCTAATCTCGAAACATGGGTACATGGTTAGTCAAGTGCGCGCATGATGTAGGCCATCACATTGTCTAGTTTGATCCTTGTACCATTCCCACGTCTATCTGTTGCGAGACCCGTCGAGCCTGTCCCTTCCTTTGACATCCCTACACCTCGCTACCAAAGACATATAGTCTTTCCTACTCGCACAACCGAATGTGGTCGCTCGGTTAGTTTATTTTGTTGTAGTTTGTATCCGTTATGTGTGGCAGTTATGTTAGTGTTTGTGCATCTTGTGGTATTTCCATGTTTTCGTATTTTGTTTTGGCTATTTGGATAAAAAAGAAAAGAAAAGAAAAAAATATATAATAGTAAATGAAATGAAAATTCCCAATGTGGAATAAAAGAGGATAAAAAAATTGTTGTTGAGTTGTGAAATTTTGTTATTGTGTTTGTTATGGGCGTGCACGCACCATCAAAAGTGTAAGTTTAGTGGTGCGTCACACGTGTTTGTTCGTTGAGTACAGCTGTTAGTGTTTTTGGGCGGTCTCATTTTGAGTGTGTGTGTGTGTCCTTATTTATCTTTTTTGCCCCACCTTCGCCTAAGCGTATATTATACTCCAAGTCCTATGGATTTGTGCTTGAGTTAAACTAGTGTCGTGGAGAGAGAGTGAACGGGTGAGCATATGGTTACCGACATTGTTGGATTCCTTCGGAGATTCTCCCGAGACCTGATCTTTGGCAATGCTCACCTCATTGTCTGCATGCTTTCATTCTACGCGCAACTTAATGATTCACTGTGATTGACTTTAGGAGTATTTGTAATATCTTCTTTACATTTGCGGAAATTAGAAATTATTATGCATATATAGATGAGTTTTCTGCTATTGCTTTTTACACATGAGGGTATGACTTCGCATAGTACTCTATTTATGCAATTGCTTAGCCAACTAGTTTTCTTTCACTCCGTTTAGTGATGATTTGCTCGGGACGAGCAAATGTTTAAGTTTGGTGGTGTGATGTGTCCGATTTATATAGGGTTTTTCGGACTCATCTGGGCTTAGTTTCTTGCATGTGCACTACTTTTTCAGTTGAAAAAGTCATATTTTGTTGAGGTCATCACTTAGCAAATAGTGTATTGTTTTGGCCCAATGTGGTGTGCGATTGCGCACTCTTGTGTTGAGGGTAAGTTCTTTGAGCTCCTCGCACTTGTTTGTTCTAATTTATATGATTGTTTTTGTGGATTTATTGCTATGTCGGTGGTCGAGATGTTCGGAATTCCAATTCCAGCTCCTGTGTAAAACGCAAAGTCGTGCGAATTTCTATGTGCACTATTTCACTGTAATCGTGCATTATACCCATCAATCATGGGGACGTTTGTGGTTAGCCGTTCGTTTTGTTCCCGCATGGTTTCGGCCCAACTGTGGGACAAGGAATCGCACGGTCTGCATATTATCTCGGAATTCCTACGCTCTGTGGTTAATCATGCGATTTGTTCACGCACAGGCATAAGTGCCCGTGCGCAAGTAAAACGCACGGTTCCACTTTCTTACCGGGATTTCCTACTCTCCGGGGTTAATCATGTGTTTTCCTTCATGCACGGGCATACACGCTCGTGCGTGAGTAAAACCCACGGTTCCTCTTTATTATCTTGCTTTTCAGCGCTCTATGGTTACCAGTGCGATTTCCTTCACACACGGGCATTTTCGCCCGTTCGTAAGTAAAACGCACGGGTCCATGCTTCTTTCTCGAAGGCTATTTTCTGTGCGTGAATAACGCACGGTTAATGCACAGTCGTGCGCCGAACCATGTGTGACCATTTTTCTTACCTGCTTCTATTTAACACAGGTTTTCTTCCAATCAAAAGGAGGTTCCGCTTTTCTGCCATTCCTGCAGGCGTTTTAGGTCAAAACTCCACCGTTTCTCCTCCGCCCTTCATCTTCCACTAAGGAGAGAAGCTTCGGCCATGCTCGCGAAGCATACCTCTCGTCGGTGCTTGCTCTCGTCCTGCTCCTTCACTTCTTAGCTCTATTGCAAGTTTCGATGACATATCCATCAAGCAAATGAAAGCTTGCAACCTTCTTCTGCATCGTAACATGAAGAAGACGGCTCCATTGGAGGGTAGTGACAGCCTTCTCTACCTTGGACATAGTTGAGGACTGAGCTTGGACGCAGACTGATAACCCGACGAATACTTCCGCGACTCCTCGACGAGCCTTCAGATTCGGTCGATTTCTTAACTTGTTCTTGCTTTATTGCTGTATATGCATGGTTAAATCTTTATATACAGTTGATGTGGCACTTTAGTTGTAAGCGTTATTAGTTTCATGTCTATGTGAATCTGTATCGTTTTACTGCTTTAGTTGCTTGTGTAGCGCCCATATTTCCACCCACCACCATAGTTGGTATTGCTGCTCTAGCGATCGCTAGATACGCGTATTGCGACGAGGTGTTTGCGACCCTCAATCCGTTATTCTACTTATTATCTACGCTTGCATTTTCCTCCATTCTGCCGAGCAAAGCAGCGCATAGCGGCCTGCATAGGAGTAGATTTAATTAACTTTTATTTTCTTGCTTCTAAAACTAAACCCCTTAGTGATCTCGACCTAATGATTTAAATCTCAAGTCCTCCTTGTTAGATAACTCCACCTTGTAGTGTTCCTTGAGAGATTCGATACTTGGGAAAGCCTCCCCATTTTATATTACTTATGCGAGCGGTTCACTTGTCATAAGAGCATTAATTGCCATGGATGGTGGTGGCTCCGATCGGTGTTCTGCAACAGTACTGTCAACTTGCTCGGCTCCTTCAGGTAAAGAGTGGAAACGTCTCCTCTGAGTCCAGAGATTATTTTAAATTGATCATATGGGGGAGGGGAAGGGCCTAGAACTGATGGTCATTAATGACCATTAAAGGCTTATTTCGGTCAAGGCTTGGGGGGTGAACCTGGCTCAACTAGGCCGGGAAACAACTAGAAACTCCTTCTCTTCCCTAGGACAGTTTAATCCAGCAGTAAAGGGTGGCCCTTGGCTTTCCTTTACCATGAATGGCTTTCTCCCTCATTCTCTCTCTTCTCCATTAAATAGAAATGAAGCTTTTCTCTCTCCTAATCACCAAGGCCGAATTTGATGATTAATTTAACCTAATAGAACCCCACTAACTCATATTATTAATTAACATGAGATTAGCCTAAGAGGGGGAATTGGGCTTGAGCTTGGGTTAGCCCATTTGAGCTAGTTTGACCTAGTATTAGGGTAGAGTTGACCTTGGTCAACATGACAATTTGGGTTGACCCCAATGGGTCCTTGGTGACCCATTGGACACCCCTAAAGTCTAGGAAGGCTTGGGTAAGGTCGGTTGGGCATCTTGGAGGTCACTTGACCCTTAGTTAGGGCACTTTGACCTTTTTAAAGGTAGGGTTTACTTGAGTCAACCTAGCCTCTTTAGTTGACCACAATGGGTCCTTAGTGACCCATTGGCCTCCCTTAGGACTTGGGAAGGTCTAGGTGGGTCCCTTTGGTCAAGGGGATGTCAATTGGCCATGTGTGAGCTTAGTTTGACCTAATTAGGGCATGGGTTGACTTTGATCAACTTGACCTTTTTAGTTGACCCTAGTTAGTCCCTATGACTCCAATGGACCCACTAATAGGTTAGTGATATTGTGGTGGGGTCATTGAGTCATGGTAAATCCCTATGATCATCCCTAAGCTAGTAATTGTAATTTTACAATTTGCAGACCCTGGTGATCTCACCTTCATTCCTTGGTTCACTTGGTCTTCTTGGGCTTCCTGGGGTTTTGCCATGACCAAGTCATGAGAAAACTACTCCTAGGTGTCTAGTTGTCTGAGGGATGTCACACAACAAGGTAGAGTAGTATGCATGATATTAACGTACATGATAATGAGACATAAAAACATTTGTGCTATGTATATAGACAGTCATGAGAATACTCACGACGCACTCGAACGAACCCACGTATCATCACCCTAACCCCGTACTAAGTGATGAATGAGCATGAGGAGCTACACAAGTGTTGTAGGGTGGGGTTTTAATCCCATATGCCCACACAATAAACCACTCAACCTAACACTCTTTCCCCTCAGCGTTACACAATGACCTACAGGAACCCTTCCCCGATTAAGGACAAGACGTGACTTACAAGATAACATTTTTAGTTCCTATAAACCTACGCCCCCACTATTGTGAGACACATTACAGTGATTCTTGTGTTATCATGTGTATCAACAAAGGGGCAATGAAGATAACAGTGCTGATTGCCAGGAATTGGTACGAAAAAGAGTGCTACTGTCGGCAGTAGTGGTACCGCGCCGCGGTAGCCCTAAACTATATAACAGACAGTCAGGCCTAATTCTTCATTTCTTCTCGCTCGATCTCTCACCTCCACCCATAGTGTTTTCGCTGGTGCTTCCGAGATCTAGTTAATCTCCTCTCCTTTATCTCTTTAATTTCTAGCGCGATGAGTTTTGGAAGTTGAGTTTGTCGATTCCAAGTCGCTTTGGACACAATCCATGTTTATTTCATGAGGATTTTAATGTTTAAAATAGGTGGAACACATATGTCAGTAGTTAATATCCATTATGCGGTTTGTTTTTATTTCGTTTAGTAAGCTTTGTATTAACACCCTGCTCATCATGGTTCGTTATTGTTCTTCTTATTTTTTGAAACTATCTATCGTGCTGGTTCAAAAATAACATAGAATGGAAACATAACACGTACTAAAATAAATACATTAACAAAAACAAAGGATAAAACTATTAGGAATATCGTGAAGTAAGATATAGTGTAGTACGATCAGAACTTACTTCACTCAGATTGTGGATGTTATGGGATATGTGGTTTGAGTATCCAATTACTACTCGGTGGGCGGTTCTCTTGGGTACCAAAATGTTGCGTGTTACCCCCGGTGGAGATGACGATGAATGGGCCCTTTTTAGTGGAATCTGTGCACTATTTTGAATGACGGGCCTCCATTCATTCTTTGACTTAATGCTATTTTTATGTCGCAAATTTCCATTCAGATATCTATGTGTCCTTATGTGATAAACTTTAGTTGAACAATATTGCATTAGAGGTTTAGATATGTTGAAATTGTTCTTTGAGTTAAGATTGTGTTGCTTAACGTAAAGACTCATAGTGTAGTGATTCTTTGAAAGATATTTACGTTCATTTGATTTTAAATGGGGAGTGACTTGAGTTTGCAAATGAGGATGATTTTTTTTGTTTTGGAATTTCATTTTCACGTGCTTGACGTTTTCTACTCATGTTTATTGACTTAGTTATTATATGATTGTTCATATTCAACATGCATTTGTGTTTTGCTTGAAACTTAGGAGTTATGTGTAGTGAGCTTTTAGACATAATTTCCTTAAGCATGTTAATTTTTGTAATTAATTCTTTATTTTTAATTTTGAGATTCTATCAAGCTTTATTGTACATGATTATGCTATTTTTAAGAGTGGAGAAGGTAGATTCAATATTAGCTTCATACTTGCTCCTGAATTCGCCAAAAGTCTCATTCCTCTCATTAATTTCATTTTTATAATCATTGCATCTAGCACAATCCATTTTAAAGATGATTCTTCTAGACAGTTTTTCTCAGTTTGTTCTTTTGCAAAAAGAAGCCCTTTTTCAAAAACTTATATTTTTATTTAATTTATTACAATCTTTATATGGGGTAGAGTTGGTATCTAACGGGCATGCGTGAGAACTAGACACGACGATGGTAGATTCTACATTAACATTTACTTTTAAAGGGTTATTTTCTAAACGAAGTTTTGAGTTAATACTTTTCAGTTTCTTAATTCTACGTTTAGCTGCATCTAGCATATTCAATGTAGAAATAGAATTGCATACAAGAAGGGAGATTGATTTTCTTACAGTGCTCTTGGATGGGGAAAGATTGGAGCATATAGTTTCTTTGACTTCTTCGTGTGTTGCCTCATCCATAGTTGAGATTTCAAATTCCCTTTCCTGTGATGTGATTGTCATGTCTTTCTGTAGGAGCAAGTCTCCATTTGGTTCTTCACTTGGATCCATGAGAAATTTCTCAGTCTCATCATCTACAGAAAGAGGACTATAATTAGAAACAAGAAATTTCCATATATCATAGGCAGTGGGTAGAGTGTAGATGAGTTCAAAATTTCTTGACCAAGTCCACAAAATAAACTATTCATAGCTTTAGCGTTTATATGACACTCGTGCTTAGTTAAGTTATTTGGAGGCTTTATACACGTTTTGTTCCACACTTCTATGTCTAGAAATATAAGAAATTTTCTCATCAACACTTTCCATTTCTCATAGTTTTTGCCTAAAAATAATTGTGGTGCTAGTGAATTTTCAGTGTACCAATTTCCATCCCCACTAGTCGATTCAAGAATAGGGTTGTCCATTATTCCCGGTGGTGAACCATTTTTGAATAACATGCCTCTGATACCAATGTTGGATCTAGTGGCCAACATTAGAGGGGGGTGAATAAGGTTTTACGCGTTAATATAAAATTCGAAATATTTTGTCCAGAGAAAACTAGTTTTGGAAGCTACCGTGGGGCATTAGGTTGCTAACACGCGGTGGTAGTTCATAGACCTCATTTTTCCTAGACAAATTCCCCCTTGGAGATATGCGCACACTAGAGAGAATTACCGTCTAACAATCACACCATTCCATACAAAGAAAACAAACAAGAAATGTTCTTTATTCAAATTGAATCAACAATGATTTAAACAATTACAAAAGTGTGATCTCCGTAACGCCGGAGATCGGAAGCGATGAATGAGTAAATTCTTTTGTTTTTCTATACCGACCTACAACCCGGACCGGTTTGCTCTCTCCCTTTCTCTCCAAGAAAGGTCTTCGAGACGGCTCTTTACCCACACGCAAGGAGGTGTCTTAGAGATCAGGTAGATCCCCTGATCTAGACGTCCCTTCCCTAGGATGATTTCTCACGGAATCCTCCCCGAATTTCGATGATCTCTCCCGGTCAATTTCCCTCACGCAAAGAATACAAAAAAGATGAAAATACACAAAAGTATAAAAAGAGTAAAGTTCAAATCTAGCTCAAGACGACTCCTCCGTTGAGCGATCCGTGGTCGGTGCTAGAAATCTTCATGGAATTGCAACTGTTCAACTTTTCATAGTCATTGTTATTATTGGATCATCAGAGTTCATCATGCACGAATGGGACGAAGGCGGTTTTCTTTTCCTTCAATGGAGACAGCAGAACGGTGCTCAGAGACGGCAACCGAACACTAGGAATGAAAGTTCTGAGTCTCTATACGTCTCGGTAAGGAATACAAAAAATGAGATGCCTTTTATACGTCTTTGTAAAAATAGCCTACCGCCGGCGGTATGACTAGCGCCCGGCGGTAGGTTTGCGTGCTTAATGCTGACAGTTGTCCTGTAAATTTGGAAAAATATTCAAAATGAATATTTTTCCTCTTTTTCGTGCTAGCCCTGAGGGGTAGAAAGGTAGTACCGGGCGGTACCGCTGTCATCTCAAAGATTCCATCTCAATGATCGTTAAGTGAGCTATCACTGCACGGTATAATGATAGCGTGGCGCGGTAGCTCATAAAGCGACTGGATGAAATATATCTTCAGGCTAGCATGGGCGGTAGGACTAGCACTGCACGGTAGCGACCCAAGCACCATGTCAATTTAATTCAGGCTACCACCCAGTGGTGACCGCTACTGTGCGGCGGTAGGTGCTAGAGAAGACTTTCTCGCTTTGCTTGAACCTGTAAACCTGCACACTCTACCAAACACAAGATGTGATCAAATACAACATGGGAATTGATATTATCAAACTAGAGATATATGAACCGTTGGTTCTAATAGGTTTTAGTGCCTCCATCGTTTGGAATCCCACCTTTTTGAAGAACAAAATGGTAATCTTCCAATTAAAACGATATCCTTTTGTGAATACTTCTCACAAAAAGGTATTATACTTGGCGTAAGAAATATGCTCCTCTGTGGCTGACACAACGATAGTGTTATGTGAAGCCTTTTTTCAAAACTTTAATATTGAGTCTTCTTTACTCATCAAATTGTTATAGTCCTGACCTTAACAATGCTGAACATAGACCATGTTAATAAGCAAGTTAACAAATTATTATTATTAAACCTGCATATATCTCAACAGCTTGTACCCATATAACCTGCACACTATAAACATAAAAGACTAGATCAAATACATAATGATGTTTATTATTCTCAAATCAAGAGATGTGAAACGCATGTTCCAACAAACTCCCTTTTTGATAATAACAAATACCCAAATGAGAAATTTGTAAATTTTGGAATACAATTGTGTTTATAAATAAGTTCAGTAAAAGATGTGTTTGAATAACATGTTTGTAGCATGATAAATTCAAGTGTTATAATGCATATTCTTCCTATATATGCACTACCCCCCCCCCCCCCCCCCCCCCCACCACATAAGTGTCCCCCCATATTTTACTTCCCCAAGATATCTACTCCACTAAATTTCTAAATTTATTGTCCCCTTTTGTTATTATGAAAAGTTAGTAGAGGAGAGTATAATCATGAGATTACTTAGGGACAAATTATTTGATGGATAGTTATGATCGAGCAAAGTGTAATGTATGCACCTTTTAAATGAATACTCCCCCTTTAATGATGATTTCTTTGACTATTATATTATTACAATGTATCCTCCCCAAAATTATTAGATTTATTCAATTAATTCTCCCCTTTTTAGTATGCTTCACACGAGAGATTCAAAGTATACCAGATGGATGTCAAATCAGCATTCTTAAATGGTAATCTTAAGGAAGAGGTATATGTGGATCAGCCCTCAGGTTTTGTAAACCCAACCCTCATTAATCATTTTTATAAACTTAAGAAAGATTATATGGTTTAAAGCAAGCCCTAAGATCTTGGTATGAAACCTTATCTTCATTACTCATCAAGAATAAGTTCTTGAGGGGAAAGATAAATACTACATTGTTTCTTAGGGAAACAAATGGCAAATGTCTCCTAGTCCAAATTTATGTGGATAGCATAATATTTGGGTCTACTGATGACAATCTTTACAAAAGGTTTGCTAACCTTATGCAAGGGGAGTTTGAGATGAACAGTATGGCAGAGCTCAAGTACTTTTTAGGCCTCCAAGTGAAACAGTCTAATGAAGGGATTTTTATCTCTCAGACTTAGTACACTAGGGAGATTATTAAGAAGTTTGGGATGGAATCAACATCCACCATGACAACTCCCATGGGGTCTAATAATTCCCTGGTTAAGGATGAGAAGAGAAAACCCATTGATGAATCCATGTATAGATGTATCATTGGATCCTTGTTGTATCTGACTGCTAGTAGACCAGATATCAATATCCAACATGTGTTTATGCTACGTATCAAGCATTCCATAAGAAATCTCACTGCTCAGCTGCAAAGAGGATTTTGAGATACCTTAAGGGCAACCAACATCTTGGCCTTCGGTACCCTAAAAATAATTATTTTGAACAAATTAACTTTTCTAATGAAGAATTTGCAAGTTGCAAGGAAGAGAGGAATAGTACAGGTGGTACTTGTCAATTCCTAGGAAGGAGATTTATCTCATGGAGCAGTAAGAAGCACACTAGTGTGGCAATATCCACTGTTGAGTCTGAATATATCTCTACAGGGAGCTGATGTGCAAAACTCTTGTGGTACAACATCAACTAGAGGATTACAACCTCAAGGTAAGTCATTCTCCTTTATATTGTGACTCATTCAGTGTAATTTCCATTGCTAAGAATCTCATCTCTTGATGCATTGGAACGGCAAGTGTACCGGTCGCACAAGTAATATAAAATGGGATGCCCCTAAGTATCGATCTCTTCAAGGAACACAGTAAGGGGGAGTTAATATCGAGGAGGACTTGAGATTGAAGTCCTTAGGTCGGAATTAACGAAGAGGGGGTTTTTATGGTTGCGTAAAAAGGAAAATAAAATACTAATAACTACTCCAATGCAACGTCGATATGCGATGCTTCGCCAGGCGGGATGGAAGACTACACAGGCAGCTATGCACCGAATTGTTGTGCGAATAGACGAATAGGCAAGCATAAGAACCAGGATTTGAGGATCGTAAGCACATCGTCGCTACGCACGCTTCTAGCAATTGCTAGAATGGCAAGAATGGGTGGATGGCGGATGGAAATGCGGGCGCAACTCAAGCAACTTAAGAGTATACAATACAAGTGCACATAGACATGAAAATAATATTGTTTACATCTAAGAGCACATCATCAACACAAAAGTTCTAACATCACATAAAAAATAATAAAGGAAGAACAAGTCAAGAGATCGACCGAATCTGAAGTCTTGCTGAGGATTCATGGAAGGAATCGCCGGGTTGTCAATTCGTGTCCAAGCTCGGTCCTCAACTGCATCTGGGGTAGATAAGGGTTGTCACTACCTCCCAATGGACCCATCTTCTTCAAGTCACGATCCGATAGAAAGATGCAGGCTTCCATTCGCTTGTTATCTATGGAATCGAAGCTTGAAATAGAGCTTAGAAGATGAAGGAGAAGGCTGAGAGCATGCACCGGCAAGGTATAGGCTTCGCGAGCATGGCCGGAGCTTCCCCCCTTGGTGAAAGATGAAGGGCGGAGGTGAAACGGTGGAGTTTCACCCCAAAAATGCGGAGGAAATGACTGAAATCCCGTCCTCTTACAAAATGGCTGAAAACCTGCACTTAAATAGAAAAAGATCAGAAAATTGGTCACGGACGGTCTGTCGCACGACCGTGCGTGAACCATGCAATATTCACATGCACATAATGATCGACGAAGAATAAGCGTTGACCCATGTGTTTTACTCGCGCACGGGCGATTCCGCCCGTGCGTGAAGGAAATCACACGGGTAAACACAGAGCGCAGGAAAGCAGGGAGAAATGGTGGAACCGTGCATTTTACTCGGGCAGGGGTGCGTCCTCCAGTGCATGAACAAATCGCACGATTAACCACAAAATGCCAAAACAAGAAGCTACAGGAAAACCGTGCGTTTCCTTTGTGCATGGTTCCGAAGATATCGTGCGTTAACCGTGCTTTAAGATCGTCGAGCTCATTTTGTCGAGCTCAACTCGACGTTTCTTCTGCACAAACAAAACGCACGATCACAAAGGACCGTGTGCCAAGAAAACGCACGACCGTGCATTTTCCTCAAACCTGCATTCCAAACTTGGGGAAAATGCACCACCTGCATACAATCTAATAAAACTACAGAGAGCCCTCCAGCGTCACAGAAATGTAATGAAAAACATCTAGAAAGAGCCCTTGGGGAGCACCATGTGCTTACCCCCGACAATATAATGCGCAAATGCACACCCTTGGGCCAAAATGGTGCACTTAGCGTGAAAAGCAGAATAAATGAAATATCAACGAAGACATACTGAAAATGAAGTGCAAGTGCGTGAAAACTAGCCCAGATGAGTCCAAAAATCACTATATAAACCGGACTCATCACACCCCCAGACTTACCTGTTTGCACGTCCCGAGCAAACAAAATCTATGTAGACAAAAAAATGACTTAGCTAACATAGAAATTATGATATGGAGTACCATGCGAAATCGCATGCTCGTACGCATAAAAATATAAATAGAGGAAATTTCTAAGTATGCAAAATAATTTACACTTTTCATAATGCGTATCAACATTTTATTACTACTAAAAAATGGAATCACGGTGAATCTTTCGATCACGCGTAGGGAGAAAGTAAACTAATCGCTAAGAGAGAATTGCCAAAGATCGGGGCTCGGGATTACCTCCAAAGTAATCCACCAATGTCGGTGACCAGATGCTTGCCCCATCGCACTCTCTCCACAGCACTGGCTTGGTTCACACACGAATCAATAGGACTTTTGGTAAAGAGATAGGGCTTGGGTTACGGTGAGGTAAACAAAGATAAATAAGAATGGCTACACACCAAACCCAAATGAGCTAGCAAAAAAAGAATTTATCCGCTAACCAAAATACATGCGAGTACACCACACCCCCAGACTTAATTTTTAACATATGGGTGCGTGCACCGCCTACTCCAAAAATAATCACATCTCAAATAGGATTTTCAACTATACTTTTTCTTTTCACTTTTTTTGTACTTTTCATATTCACATATATATTTTTTATCATTTTCTTTTCTTTAAACAACTTCAGCAAATATAAGATTTGTTGAACATCCACATAATCACATGTAAAATCACCACATCCACAACCCAACATGAAAAATGTAAAACACTAAAGCTCGACTTGGGTGTGCGACTAGGATTGGCTATGAGGCTTTGGTGAAATACTGGTGGAGCTGAATTAAAAGAATGGGTAGGCAGAACGGGCCTTAGCGAGGATACGACGTTAGGAACGGTACAAAGCTCAACCGGGCCAAAAAGATGGACTGCATCACACTCATGCATGACTAACCTATACCCATGTTTCAAGAATAGCTTGGAGCAAGTTCTTAGCCAACGGGAAAGACTATCCTTCCTCCCGACTCGAGCAATACGAAACTAACGACCGTCTACACACATCCCTAAGCTACCGTCAGATTCGCACCAGACTAACCAATTTTTGAGTAGAATAAAAAGTCTTTACACAAATAGAAAAATATAAAACTATAAGCATACAAAAAAATTAAATCTACTCCAATTTTTATACGAGACGAGAGCACTCGACTAGGAGCACAACAGGGTCAACATTTTACTCCGTCTCACAATCCTAAGCAAACACCATAATTTTCCCGAATCTAACAAAGAAACGAGTTTAACTCGTAGCACACAAAAAGCTAAGCACGCGCTCATGTGGGTGCAGTGGTGTGCAATGCAATGAACTAATTAAAATAATAATATAGAAGGTTCTAGTATGCACATGAAATGTGCGCGTGCAAAAGGTAACTAATAATGCCTCTCCCCCAGACTTAAACTAAACTATACAGCATATGATATTGAAATTTAAATCAAATAGAGACAAGGGAAGATGTTACCCAATGCTCAGCTGGTGAGCATACCAAAAGACGCTTGAAAAATATAGGAACAGTACTGTCATACGAAGAATCACAACCCCGCCAATACGAATTTACCATGAATACCTGTAGGGGTGAGCTCCGCAAAAACAAAAAAAAATATACAAAATAAAAAGAAATACTAAACTAAGTTAGATATGAGAAATAAAAATACAGGAAATAAAAGATAAGTACAGGGGTTACTGCCATCCCAGCACGACTTATTCGAACAACGAAAAGTACTAGCGAATGGGTCTATAAAAAATAATACAAAGGTAACTGGCCTAATATCCGTTGTGGTAGCAAGTACCGATACGGAGATAACGCAGTTACCCCTCTACCTACATAATAATACCTTCCCAACACAGTTAGGGGAAAAAGGAAATAAGAAGAGGAGGAGCGCTGGTCCTCGCTCATCTTATCACAAAACATATCCCCGCCTAGCAAGACGTCGTCAACCACAAATGTGTAGGAAGCAATGGCAACGGCATGGGCACCAGGCTCATCATCATCCCAACGTACCCGTGGAGACTCGACCTACACAGGCTCAAATAGAGAAGGGAGATCAAGAAATAAAAGAGACGAAGCACTAAAATAATCAGGAAAAGGGAGAGTGATCCTGGTATCACTCTCGGCAAGATCCGAGCAGTGGTCATCTTCGGTATCATACGAATCGTATCATGGAGAATCTGAGAACTCGAAGTCCACGATGGTAAGGTGAACGGCCTCATCCAATAAGGAAGTGCAAACCTCCGCATCGGGAAGATTATATTCCCCATCCCACTGGGCTATATAATAGTGCTCCGAAGATCCACATTCTCCATCGGAGGTAGTAGAGTCCTCATCCCACTTCGGCGCAACCTCAGGCACCGAATCATCCAAAAATACAGCTTCATCAGCCGACTCACAGGAAAAGGAATAGCAAACTAAGGCAAAAATTGCGGAGGGGCGGAACCGCTCTCAAAATCAAGCACTGAATGAGCAGGCCCCATCGCAAACGCAGTCACAGACGCCACCCCGTTAACCGAAATAATCTCTGTGTCCCATACAGGAGCGCCCATGGATTCCTGATCCTCTTTTTGCTGGCTACCATAAGAGTGATCGTCATCACTCAAGGGAAGCTCGTAAAAAGGGAGCGAGGGACCCATGAAGGATCTGTATGCAACGAGAGATTCTTTTATAATCTCAACGGGTAAAGAGCGAGCAAGGTGTGTGTTGTCAGTGTATGGGCCAGTCAATACCCTGGTAGGCATGTCCACCACAGTCTCTTTCAAAAGGGAGGCTGTTGCACACATGCCCTCAGAGGTAGAAGGCTCGCACAAGAGAGGGAAATCCTTCACCATGTGGCCTACACCCTGACATAGCAAACATCTAATGCAATGCTCGGCTTTCAAACCAGCCATGACATAGATGCATCAGCGCAAAGCATCATAAATTTGGCACTCAGATACAGAATACATCGCGAACAAGAAAATTTACCAAAGAGTGCTACACAACCAAAATAAAGAATAGCACGGATCTGCTATCTAAAACAACAATCAGAAAAGGGCAAAGAGAAATAAGCAAAATAAAAATTCTAACAACTAAAGCAAAAATTAAACATGCAACGCTGCTATGCGATGCTTCGCCAGGCGGGATGAAAGACTACACGGGCCGCTATGCACCGAATCGCTGGGTGAATGGACGAGTAGGCATGCGTAAGAACCAGGATTTGAGAGTCGTAAGCACCTCATTGCTACGCATGCTTCTAGCAATTGCTAGAATGGCAAGAATGGATGGATGGCGGATGGAAATGAAGGCGCAACTCAAGGAACTTAAGCGTAAACAATACAAGTTCACATAGACATGAAAATAATAATGTTTACAACTAAGAGCACATCATCAACACAAAAGATCTAATAGCACATAAATAAGCATAAAGGAAGAACAAGTCAAGAGATCGACCGAATCCAAAGTCATGCTGAGGATTCGCGGAAAAAATCGTCGGGTTGTCAATCCGTGTCCAAGCTTGGTCCTCAACTGCATTCGGGGTAGGGAAGGGCTGTCACTACCTCCCAATGGACCCGTCTTCTTCATGTCACGATCCGGAAGAAAGTTGCAGGCTTCCCTTTGCTTGTTATCTATGGCGTAGAAGCTTGAAATAGAGCTTAGAAGATGAAGGAAAAGGCCGAGAGCAAGCACCGACAAGGTATAGGCTTCGCTAGCATGGCCAGAGCTTCTCCCCTTGGTGAAAGATGAAGGGCGGAGGTGAAACAGAGGAGTTTCGCCCTAAAAACGTGGAGGAAATGCCAGAAATCCCGTCCTCTTACAAAATGGCTGAAAACCTGTGCTTAAATAGAAAAAGATCAAAAAATTGGTCACACACGGTCTGTCACAAGACCGTGCATGAACCGTGCGATATTCGCGTGCACATAATGATCGAGGAAGAAGAAACATTGACCCGTACATTTTACTCGCGCACGGGTGATTCCGCCCGTGCGTGAAGGAAATCGCACGGGTAAACACAGAGCGTAGGAAAGCAGGGAGAAACGGCCGAGCCGTGCATTTTAGTCGCGCATGGGTGCTTCCTCCAGTGCGTGATCAAATAGCACGATTAACCACAGAATGCAAAAACAAGAAGCTACAAGAAAACCGTGTGTTTCCTTTGTGCACGGTTCCGAAGAAACCATGCATTAACCGAGCGTTAAGATCATCGAGCTCAGTTCGTCGAGCTCAACTCGTCGTTTCTCCTGCACAAACAAAACACACGATCACAAAGGATCGTGTGCCAAGAAAACACACGACCGTGCATTTTCCTCAAACCTACATTCCAGACTTGGGGAAAATGCACCACCTGCATACAATCCAATAAAACTACAAGAGCCCTCCAACGTCACAGAAATGCAATGAAAAACATCTGTAAAGAGCCCTTAGAGAGCACCATGTGCTTAACCCCGACAATAGAATGCACAAGTGCACACCCTTGGGCCAAAATGGTGCACTTAGCGTGAAAAATAGAATAAATAAAATATCAACAAAGGCATACTGAAAGTAAAGTGCAAGTGCATGAAAAATAGCACAGATGAGTCCGAAAATCACTATATAAACCGGACTCATCATCTCTCATAGCAGGACTAAGCTTATAGAAATTAGATATCATTTTATTAGACAATATGTAAAGAGTGAAGATATTTGTCTTAAATTTGTCTCCACTGACAATCAAGTTGCTGATATCTACACTAAGATATTGGATGAGGCAAATTTCAATCACATTAAAATCTAGATAGACATGCTTAATGTAGAATAATTCATTTACATTCCAATAGTTATTTCATCATGTGCTATTCCAATTGTCGAATAATTTTCTCTACATTTCATATGTCATCTCAACATAGTTTGCAATCATGTTGAAAATCAGTTATGATGATAGAATAGCATTAGTTAGTCATCTTAACTAGCTAGACATGTTTAGCAACATTATTAGGATTTGATTGCTGCTAGAAAATACTTTGTGGCATGTTAGGTTAACAGCCTTAATTAAATGTTCATGAGTCAAACTGACTTCTTTTAATTATAGTTGTCTACCAAATTGGTGTGACATAAGTGCATTGTTAGATAGTAGGGTTAGCTTAATTAGCTGAGAAAGTCTCAGCTAAACCGTCGGGACCACTGAGACAAACTCAGCTGTATATTTATACATATATTTCCCTATACCGGCGGATTATCAATCCATCTGAGTATAATCGCTGAGACGGGTTGTTTAATTAAATGCAATTAATTTTAGTTGTTATAATCAATCAAAACAATCATCTAGGCTGACCTCTCATTTCCAAAACCCTCCCTATAATTAAAGCTAAAGTTATTAAGCCCTAAATCCCATCCAGCCACCGAGATCGACACTTTATTTCCACCACCTTAGCGTCAAGTCTTTCAGAGCGGATGCAGCCAAAATCTACCAAAGATCTACAAGAAGGATATGAGATTGTTAGGAATGGCTTCCTTCATGCTTCAGAAGATATTAAAGAAGTTATTAGAATGCTTGATGCCCTATGCTTAGAATATCTTCTCTCTGAACATTCTCCTATTCATGAGACATAAGTTCTGGAGTTTTATACCAATGTAAAGCCCTCTCCCTCCAAAAATTCAATAAAATCAAAAATTGGAGGCACAAGGATTAAGATTACTCCAGAAAGGTTAGCTAAAGCCCTTCAGTTACCTTCATCTAAGTAATGAAGAGGATGAGATTTCTAATAAGGACACAGACCATGCTGTAGATTGGTGTGAGTATAGTGATGCAAAGACTAGATCACTAAAGAGAATGAACTTCAACAAAAGAGGAAAGCTACTAGCTGATATTGTAGGAAAAGAAATATTATACAAACTTGCATCTCATGACACAATCTTCAAGCCCATGTTTGAGTTAATCACAAGGATTATTCTGCAAAAGAAGAATTACTGGGCAAATGTCATATTCCAAAGAATTATAGACTTTCTGCAGGCTACCAACTTGGGAAGAATATTATCTCTTTATCTCATCAATGCATGTCCAGACCAATTAAATAAGAGGCAAGGTTCTAGGATTCACTACCTGAAGAGGATGGATATAAAAACCTTGGAAAGGTTTACCATGGTTCTACCAATGAGTAAATCTACCGAGATGAAAGAGAAGTCCAAGGACATAAGGAAAAGAACATTGGGACTATTAGTGCTGATTCTGATTCTGAGTATGCAACCCCAGCAGATGTTGGTGTTCAAGTTAGTGTAGAACTGTAACATCACATTTCAAGAAAGACACCTTATATGTTTTGTGATGTCACTATTGTGACTCGAGACGACAGTTATAACTGGCCTGGAGTGAATTCATAGAGAAGACTCTGGAAATCTTTGGAAGGACTCGTGAATTTGATGAGTGAACTCAAGTGGACTTATGAAATCAGTCAAGATGTTCGTCGAAAGGACTCATGAATTTATCGAGTGAACTCAAGGGGACTTGTGAAATCCGTAGAGATGTTCGTCGAAAGGACCCATGAATTCGTCGAGTGAACTCAAGTGGACTTCTGAAATCCGTCTGGATGTTTGTCGAAAGGACTCGTGAATTCATCAAAAGGGTTTGACAAAATTTGTCGAGAGATTCGTCGAGTGGACTTGTGAATTCATCGAAATGACTCGTGTAATAGACTTAATGCACTCGAGGATTCGTCGAGTGATTTCGACGATTCATCGAGTGATTTCGACGATTCGTCTAGTATATATACGATGAATGGACTTAGCATTTTTTGTGCGTGCTATCTTAATTGCTCACGGCCTAGGATAATATTATGGTACTTCTGGACTTATACAGGACAATGCTTTAACATCTGATCTTTTCAGAAATCTTATTTTATGTTATAGTAAGTGTGATCCAATGCCAGAGTGACACATGACAAGGTGATATTTAACAATAAATCAACCAGTCCTTCCTTTATAAAGGATCATCTAAAACCTAGCCTCAAACATCATCCTTCTTCAGCCGAGCCTAACATCACCTCTGGAGGAATGAAGAACCGCATTAAACATTGGTAGTCGAACACCATGCCTCCAAGAAGAAAAATATGATCCATAGACAGAGATTAGGTGAGCTTCCTACCCTCTCCCTGGGTGCTAGATCATTAGATCCAAAGTGTAGGAGAGACATCGACTCAAAAGAGCTTCATTTGGGAGTTAATGGAGATTTCCTAGGAAGGGGACACGCTAGAATTTTCGTTCTTAGGCTTCGATCGCCGTCAGAATGTCTTCAATCATCGCCTCTCTTCATTACGAAGAAGGAGGAGTTGATTTTGTGAAGAATAGTTATCGAATGAGGGAGAAAGGGAGGAGAGATGCTGGACATGCCTTATATGATGGCTAGAGTAAGGAGATGAACTGATGACGTTCGTCCATCTATACGATGCGTGCAAAAGTGCTAAACAGAAATTTATTTTTCTTTGCACAGCAGACTTTAAGGATGATTTAAGGTGTGATCTGATCTAATTAGGTCTTGAGCTCAACATGAAAGTTGTAGCCTTCGGAAAGTCCTTTCCACGGATGGTTACACGTTTTCTGAGGAGTTCCGTAGTTCCGTAAAAGTGCATTCAAATTTACCGAGTTGAAATGATGTCGTACCGATTTCATAATTTGCAAAGTTCTCTTATAATAATATTTGTCTGATGCCGATGAAATTTGGATGACATACATTTGATGATAATTTGCTAACCCCATTAAGTTTCATAAGATTTGGAGAAAATATGTTGAGATATTGCTAATTACATCTTACAAATTATTGTGCCATGAATTAATATTTTGGAACTTTATTGGGGCTAAAGGTTTGCGGACATGATCGAAATGCTAGACCAGAGCTATGGAGGAAATATCAGTGGATCTTGTCTTGATATGTCTCATTAAATAGTTTCATGATTACTACTCATAAGAGGATGGAATACATGAATATTGAGATTATGAATGTGAAAATAAATAATAGTTTGGATTTTACTGATGATCAATGCTTTTTCGTTATGTTGAATCTAATGTTGATAATGACATATATAAATATGGGACATTCTATTTTAAGATAAAAAGGGACTCGAGGTGGAGCCCTTGCGTACTTATGTGCACGAGTAAGATGCAATATGAAGGGACTCGGTTGGAGCCCTTGGATGTTTGAGAGCATGAAAAGGTGTGAGTTTTTTGTGTGTGTGTGTGTTTGGTTGTACGGTGTTTGATCTTGTGTTGAGAATTAATGTGTCAGGTCAACGGGCTTGCCAGTCGTCATACCAACGGAAGCTGGCAGTTGAACCTAGGACCGTTGGGTTGGGCTCTTTGGTGTTTACTTCCCAAAGACCCCTTCCATGCCTGTTTAGCCTGTTGGGTTGGGATCTTTGGTGCTTGATTCTCAAAGTCCCCCTTTGTAACACCTCTCTCCATCACACAAAATATAACACAGGGTCTGTCCAGGGCACCACACCATATTCCACAGACAGGTAGTGGGATTATAGGTTAATATCTAAGACCGAATGAATCCTAACTCAGAGCATTCTAGCGGAAGCTTCACGGGTTAAATTTGAACTAAAATATTAAATATGTCCACTATATTTACACATAGGAATGTCCTTACAAAATACACAAAATGTTACGGACATAAGGAATTACAGTTATACTTCAAAAGTGTGGTTTACAAACATCAGTGTGTAGGCTGGCCACACATGAAAATAAAACACTAAAGGCTCTTCGCTTGGCCTTCAAGAGCTGGCATAGCAACAAGGGAAGCAACCTGCTATCTCCCGCTCAGCTCTCGAGCACCTACATAGGGACAATCCACCACAAGGGTAGAAAATAAGGCAACAGTTAGCTTTAGCTAACCAATTTATAACGACACTACCCCAAAACCGGGGCATTGGTATTCCTTCCCTACATGCATAACAATCATACATATTTTAGGCAAACTAAAAGTGCACTTAAGCACCATTCTCCAAAGACGTAGGCTCGACCGGCTACACGTCTCGTGCACTCAGGGCACATTCTCGGTGTACCGGATTTCCTAGGGTCCCACCACCATCACAGTCACATACTTGATGGTTCACTTGAGCATTCCAGTCTTTCCAGCACACGGCCTAACACTCTCATTATGCGCTCCAACGAAGCCAATTACTTTAAGCATTCTAGTCAGACAGACATAATGTAGGTAAAGTTGAGCCACAGCCCGTTGCTCAAATCATCAGGCGCAACAAGCCTCAATGCGGGTCTGCATCCCCTTGCCCGTATATTGAAACATAACCAACATTATGTATAATGGAACTCACGGCCATAGATGGGCACCCCGGTACACAGCTCACCTGTTAACCCCACGGGTCTCTACGAAATAGGTTGTGCAAGCACATTTCTATATGAAAGCTATCGCCAGCGAGAGTAACTATCACCTGGCATTAACGATAGGATTTTCCTTCTGCCTCCAGATTCAATCACAAATAGACCATCTGCCCAGAACAACCATGCAGCATCCTATAGTGCCAGAAAACTAGTATTTCACAAAATATAGCTCACAAGGAGCTATCTACAGCGATACTTACTATCGCCAAGCGATATCCAACAGTTCTGCAAACCGTGGAAATTTTTGGTATTTTCCTGGAGAGCATCTCCAGTACTTCCTACTACTCTAAATTCATAGGCACAACCCTTTAGATTCCATAAACTACCCATTTATACTCGTAGTATTCTTCGGCACACAAAATAAAACATCAGCAATCAAGACCAACCTGTCCAGATGGGCTTTACATAGTATGTCTATTCTATACTACGATTTCTGGATATATATACAAATTATCTATCACGACCTGCATTTTCTCAACAATTAAATCATATCAGAGCAAGAGAAAATACGTGTCATGATGCCACATCATGCAGGGGATAACTGCACACGCTAAGGAAAAACCTCAGACTCTAATTCTTTGGATAAAATCATAATGTAATATGAAAGAAAACAAGTTAAGTTTGATGGACGTATCCCTCAGCATAGTGGATCAGCTAGTTCACAATTAAAAATATATTTATACGCAACGGAAAATACTTAGGTTAAGTTGATTTGACATCCTACATGAGTATAAACGTCCCCGAAGAACAACTCATGGAATGCAGGACTCTAGATTTATCATAGTATAAGAAAAATAGCTTTTTTGTTACTTGGGAAAGTAGTGCTTTAGTTTTATAAACATGACGTGCATGAGGTACAGATAGTAATGCTTTTAGGGTTTAAAAATACCTAATATGCAACATAGCATAAAACATTCCCAGAAGCAAGTAAACAACCTCCAAAAAGGCAAAAATAGAAATTCTCAGTTCATATCTAGCATCACAATCAAGCCACCAGTGGGCGTCAACAACCTGACACAAATCCACTGCTGAGTATGTATGTCTATACAGAAAGAAGAAAACTACCTCACCAAAATGAGGAACAGCAAATTCAGCTACCCCGGAGGCCACAAGCAAGCTCCACTAGAACACTAGCCGCACAATTGGCCACAACCTGAACTTGAGGCATTCAAAGAAAGAATACCTCAACAAGAATAGAATGAAAAGAAGTGGAGCATTAGATTCATAAGTAATAAAAGAGAGGCTTACCAACCCCACAACAAGTGATATCAAAAGAGCGAAGGTAAAATGAACAATACAACAAGGTTAAAACACTGCCCAAGGCAAGATCAAAACGCACCAAGTGCGAGAAATAAACAACATGCGCTGCTAAAAACCTGCAGCAGCAACAAGGCAAGCATATGCCAAAATAACAACTTTATAAAAATGAACTAACAGTCCTAACTTGTGAATCATTAGCAGTGCTAAAACCATGGGTCTGGGTTGGTGACCAAAAATAGTCCTCATCCAAACAAAAAGACCCATAAATACTCAAGGGTTCAACGGTGACAGCCCTAAGGTCCAACACACCAACACAACCAGCCCAAATCGGGGCCAAAATGGTGACAACACACCAAAACAACCAGCCCATCCCGGGGCCAAAATGGTGGCAACACACCAAAACAAACAACACATCCCGGGGCCAAAATGTTGGTGACCAAGGCTCAACGCCACACCACCCCTCACAGAGCCATCAAAAAAAAACCACCTGCCATAATTCACGACTCGGCCTTCAAAACTAGCCGACAAACATCAACAACCAGAAATAAACTCATCCTAACCAACTCAGGAGAAAACACCAGCCTAAGGAGAAAGGCGTCGAGTCCCTCTCGACACTAAGCCAGAAGGTGTGGAGTCCCTCTAGACACTCAGCACAAGGTGTCGAGTCCCTCTCGACAACAAAGCCAGAAGGTGTCGACACTAAGCTAGAAGGTGCCGACACTAAGCCAGAAGGTGTCGACACTAAGCCAGAAGTCTTAGAGAAAATAAAATTCTAATTCCTCTTTCTACGCCTTCTACCCAGCTACAGCTATCCCCCAAGCTATGCTAATTAGCAAACTACAACTCTACCTCCAGCCACTACCTAGACACAAGACCAGCAGCCAGGAGAGAGTGGAAAAAAATATTGAAATCTGGCAGACCTAGATCGGGACAGAGGCTGCAGCAGCCTAGCTTCTACTACCAGGAAAAAAATGAAAACAAACATAAATGAAAGAAGCTTGGCAAGGGCAAAGAGCACCACTTGCTTCAACCTTCAGCACACAGTAGTAGTCCTTCCAAACTCCAGCATCAGCGGAAATATCAACCGCAAAAACAGCAAACCTAAAGCTAAGATGGAAAGAAAATTGAGCAAGACGAAAACCCTAGCTTCTTAGACAGCTCTAGAGCAAGCAAAACTTACATACATAGGAAGGAAGATCTAGGTGAGAGCAGCTCAGATCTGCCTTTACCTGAGAAATCGGGACTCTAAACCTCCAAAAATCACCGACCGGAGCTCCAGCACCTCCGTCACCTGATGCCTTCCGCTGGAAGCTGGCAGACGGCTTGGAAAAAGAGAAATGAGGAGAAGAAAACCCAACCGGTCCTACTTATCTACCCTCCTCACTCACTCGGCCACTAGCAGCAAAAGAAATCTAGCCATTAATATATATATATTAATAGCATATATACTTATACACACAAAAAAACAGCTGAAATAAGCTCCAGCACTCAAGCTTAAACATATATATATATATGTAAATGAAGCTAAATCCCAAGCTAAAAATCAAGCTAATATACATATACATATATAAGAAGTCAAGAAAAAATGGCCACTGACGCGAAAAATAAACGATCTCGGAATTCGACGAAACTCGCACCTTAGCAAAACCGGCCACTGACGCGAAAAATAAACGATCTCGGAATTCGACGAAACTCGCACCTTAGCTAAACACCCATTCTACGAAAACAACGGCGAAGTTGAGAATAACATCTGACGATCAAAACTCGGGCTAACATCTCCCGAAGCCAAAACACAAGCATTCCCTGAGAGGCTCTGTCGAGTCACCAAAACATACTCCGTCTAGCTGGGGAACCTTGCAAACAGGCTACAAAACAAGCCACTAAGAACTCCTCAAGAGCTAAGATGACGATCTAACAATGGCAAAGGCCGGAAACGCGTCAACGTAATGCCAAACAATGATTAAACAAATCACAGGAAAACCAGGGGCGTTACAGTCACTCCCCTCTAAAACAAAGTTTCGCCCCGAAACTTTAAGCACAACACTACTATCAAGAAGGAGAAAGAAATAGCCAAGCAAGAGCTATATTATAAAATGCAAAACATATCAGGCACAAGTCAGGGAAAAAGATGAGGGTACGCCTCCCTCATAGCTGACTCCAATTCCCAAGTCGTGCTTTCCACATCCTGGTTTCTCCATAAAACTTTAACCATTGGAATGGTCTTCTTCCGCAACACACGATCTTGAGTATCCAAAATGCCGACAAGCATCTTCACATAGGAAAGATTTGGCTCTAGCTGAGGCATAGAATCCAAAACTTGCATGTCGCTCAGCACACACTTCCGTAGCTGGTTAACGTGAAAAACATCGTGCACACCAGGAAAATTTGTGGGCAAATCCAGCCTATAAGCTGCCACACCAATCCGCTCAACAATCTTAAAAGGTCCCACAAATCTTAGATCCAACTTCCGGTTCTTACCAAACCTCTTGATTCCAACCATCGGGGAGACTTTAAGAAAATCCAAGTCCCTCACAGCAAACTCCAAATCAGATCTATGCCGTTTGGCATTCTTCTCATATCACTATTGAGCTATCTGAAGCTTCTCCTGAATAAGCTTCACAGCAACTTCCATTTTTTCAAGAGCATCCGGACCCAACAAAGATCTCTCGCCAACCTCAGTCCAAAATATGGGAGTTCTGCAGCGTCTCCCATACAGAGCTTCAAAAGGAGCCATTTGCAAGCTTTCCTGATAACTGTTATTATAAGCAAACTCCATAAGCCGCAAACGCTCATCCCACGCTCATCCGTGGCCTAAAATGTAGCATCTGATCATATCCTCCACTATCTGATTAACTCGCTCTATCTGACCATTGGTCTGCGGGCAGTAAGCGGTAGAATATCTCAAATTTGTACCCAAACCTTCTTGCAAACTATTCCAGAAGCGAGATGTAAACCATGATTCTCGTTTTGAAATAATGCTGATTGGAACACCATGCAATCAGATAACTTCATTCAAATACAGCTCAGCTATTTTCTTCATCGGATAGTCGATCTTAAAAGGTACTAAGTGAGCACACTTCGTTAATCTGTCCACGATCACCCAAACTGAATCATATCCCCTAGGGTATCTCGGTAAACCTGTGATGAAATCCATCGAAATGCTTTCCCACTTCCAAGTCGGAATCTCCAATGGAGTCAACTTGCCACTAGGCCTACCATTATCGGCCTTAACACGCTTGCAAGTATAGCACTCAGAGACAAAATTGTCTACGTCTCTCTTCATCTCATTCCACCAGGCAATTTGCTTTAGGTCATGATACATCTTGGTAGATCCTCGATGGCAGGCAACACTCGAACTATGCGCTTCCCTGCATAACATAACTCGAATATCAATAATGGCAGGGATACAAAATCTGTCACGGTACTTCAAAGTACCCGCATCATCAATCGAGAAATCTGGTAACTCCCCTTTCTCAACTCTAAGATATAAATGCAGTAAATCTGGATCATCTTTCTGATGCAACCTCGTAAGCTCAATCCAAGAAGGCTCTGCTACTACCAAACTACTCTGCAAGTCGCATCGCCCTACAGAAATATCCATCAAGAGAAATTCTTCCACTAATATCTCGGCGGAGAGATTAAAAATCTTCCCCTTCTTCCGACTTAGGGAATCGACCACCACATTAGCCTTGGCCGGATGGTACTGGATCTCAACATCGTAATTGGCAACATACTCCAACTATTTCCACTGGCACAGATTCAATTCCTTATGGGTGAAGACGTACTTTAAGCTCTTATGATCGGTAAAACTCTTGCACTGCGCATCATAAAGTAGATGTCTCCACAACTTCAACGCAAAAATCACAGCTGCAAATTCTAAATCATGCATAGGGTAGTTCTTCTCATGAGTCTTCAGTTGCCTCGACCCATACACAATCACTTTACCGCCTTGCATCAACACGCAACCAAGCCCAACATGCGATACATCCACAAAAACATCAAAATCCATGCCCTCCGTAGGCAGGGTTAAAACAGGAGCAGTGCACAATATGTTCTTGAGCTCTAGGAAGGCTTCCTCACACTTCTCGTTCCAAACAAAAGCCACATTCTTCTGAGTCAACCTCATCAAAGGTGCAGCTAGGGTAGAAAAACCCTCCACAAATCTCCTGAAATAGCCGGCCAACCCCAAGAAACTCCTAATCTCCTTGGGTGTGCCAGGTCTACTCCATTCCATCACTGCAGCTATTTTCTCTGGGTCGACTAAAATCCCATTCTTATTAACCACATGGACCAGAAATGAAACCTGAGGCAACCAAAACTCGCACTTACTCAACTTGGCGAACAACTTATGATCCCTCAAAGCAGATAAAAATAATCGCAGATGTTGGCCATGCTCCTCAGTATTGCGGGAATATACTAGAACGTCATCGATAAACATGACTAAGAACTTGTCCAGGAAATCTTTGAACACACGGTTCATCATATCCATAAAGGCTGAGGGCGCGTTGGTCAAACCAAATGACATTACCAGAAATTCAAAATGTCCATGTCTCGATCGAAAAGTAGTCCGTGGAATATCCGACTCACGGATCCTGTGTGATGGTAACCAGAACGAAGATCAATCTTAGAAAATACCGCGCTACCGCGCAACTGATCAAACAAATCGTCGATCCTCGGTAGAGGATACCTGTTCTTAATAGTGACTTTATTTAGCTCTCTATAATCGATGCAAAGCCTCATCGATCCATCTTTCTTCTTTACGAACAGAACAGGAGCACCCCAAGGCGACGAACTCGGCCTTATAAAACCATTCTCTAACATCTCATCCAGCTAGATACGCAACTCCTCCAGCTCTCGAGGAGCCATACGGTACGGCGCCTTCATAATAGGATGCGTACCCGACTCCAAATCTATCACAAACTCAACATCTTTGTCAGGTGGAAGACCAGGAAGATCATCAGGAAAAACATCAAAAAACTCGCGCACAACAAGAATCTCCTCTAAATGCGGCAAACTACCAACGGTCCCCAAAACTGAGACCAAACAAGCAAAATAGCCGGAAACTAGCAGCGCCCAAGCACATACCGCAGAAATAACTGGAGAATCCTGGCGCGAATCACCATAAACACTCCCAGGCTGACCGTTGTCCTTTATAAAGTCCAAGCGCTTACCCTTACACCGGATAACAACATCATACCTAGACAACCAATCCATGCCCAAGATAACATCAAAGACTTCCAAGTCAATCACCTTCAGATCTTCCTTAGCTAGAAAATCCCCTAAAACAATTGGACAATCCTGAATACCCTGATCTGATACCACAGAATCACCGGAAGGGAACTTTACGCAGAAGGCATCCCCAACTCGATCTAGATCCAAACGGTACCGATCCACGAAAGCTCTAGCCACAAATGAGTGGGTAGCGCCAGAGTCGAAGAGAACACGCGCGCATCGATTCTTTACCTTAAATCTTCCTATATAGTTTAGCACGCATCCAAGGACATAATTGGTAAAGCTATAATTATGAACTAAAACATTAGAATTAGGGAGAAAGTATAACCTAAAACAACCTGAGTCGAAGTCTGAGCTTCCTCTAAGGAAATCACATTCAGCTTTCCTTTACCTTTATCCAATCGCTAAGGCAGTGGCAATGCCTGAAGTGGGACTGGTTGAAGCACAGGCTGGAACTGCGGGCACTGAGCCTTAACATGCCCCTTTTGTCAACACTGATAGCAAACCTTATCCTTTAACTAGCAATGGGCAACATAATGCCCCATCTTCTTGCACAAGGCACATTCCAAGTCCCTCTTAGGAGCACCCTAAATCACATGAACCTGCTCCTTCTGAGCTCCTATCTTCTTGAAATATCTCTCAAAGGGGTGGCCTGACTGGCCATAAAAGCTACAAACCTCTTTGTTCTTCTTCCTTGAAGCAGCATCAGGCACCTGAGGGCTCTTTTCTTCAACCAATTTCCTCTTATCCTTTCTCATTTGCTAGCCTCTGTTCTTAGCATTGCCGATTGCCTCGACTTTCAAGGCAGCTTCTACCACACTGGTATAACTCACTATTGCATAAGCACCAGCTAGCTACTACATGTCACTTCTTAGATAACCCAGAAAACTTTTAACTTGATCCGCCTCAGAGCTTATCAAACCGGGGGAGAACCGACTCAGCTTGCTGAACTCGATCTCATACTCACTAACTGTGAGCTGCCTCTTCTTCAAATGTAAGAAATCATTTATCAGGCGGTCCCGATGGACCGAGGGTAGAAACTTTCCCAGTAGTATCTCCTTAAAAGAATCCCAAGAGCATTCTTCTTTCAAGCTCTCCTTCTCTCTCAGCCACCAACTTTTTGCTAACCCCTTGAGCTGGTAGGCGGCGATCATTACTCTCTGATTGTGAGTAACTCCAGAGTAGGAAAACATCTCTTCGATTGATATAAGCCAATCATCCAAGACCATAAAGTCTGCCTTTCCATCATAAGTAGGAGGCCTGAGTCATTGAAACTGAGAGATAAACGTCATCTCTAGTGGAACCACTATCGGAGGCACCAGAGGAGCAGGAGGGGCAGGGACAGCTAGACCCACAGCAGGGTCCTGTACTCTCGGAACTAGCCCCGACACAACTGTCAACATAGACTGGATCTGGGACTTCACATCCACCATCTGCCTTGATAAGGCCTCATTGCACTAACGCAGACTCTCCATCATCGCATTGCTCTGCGCACCCGATGACTCGCCCTTAGACTAGGGAGTTAGCCTCGTCGAAGGACGCTTCGACATCCTATAATCGAATTGGCACCAATCAAGACCTAGCCCAACTGCTAGCACAAAACTACCCGGTACAGACAAAACATACTTAAATATGAGCTTCAACTGCTAAATTGCTCTGGGATTTCAATAATGATGTTATGCCTAACCTAGGATGATTCACCAACATCACACTAACTCATGTGCTTAGACCATAAATGCATGAATTTATATTCCTTTTGACTCAAAACCATGTGTGTACATATGTCATCATGTAATTCTTTAGCTTGACATGTTGTGCTTATGCTATGTTATGTTATACATGTTGGGTTATGCGTTCTAAGAAGACCTTAATGCATGTTATGAGCGGCATACACATGCAATGTTATGCATCCCATACTACATAACATTGCATGCAACAAAAAAAATAAAACGTGCTAAATGGCATTCATGTGGTGAGGTTATGCATCCCATACTACATAACATGCCCCGTATACTTCTTATCATGCTTATGAGTGTAGTGCTCATGCTTCAGCCAAGACGTACTGATGAAACATTGGTGTGTGTGTGTATGATATGGTACTAAATAACTAACACTAATAAGGGAAAGTTGCCCGACCAATTGTCAAGCAACCTGGCTCTGATACCAACTGTCATGACACGTGTTTTCTCTTGCTCTGATATGATTTAATTGTTGAGAAAATGCGGGTCGTGACATTATCAGTGGATATCACGTATCGACCCATTAGAATTCCCTTCAACTTCCACCCTTTGATGGGGGATTCCGTGTACATGCAAAAAGGAGGACTTCACTTGTCTAAGAAAGAAGATCGTTACCCTCATAGTTCATTTCAGAGCCATGGATAAGTCCTGTATCCGGATGGAAAGGAACGCCTCGCTTTCCTCTTCATGGATCTTACTACGGCTATTCATTCCGACCACGGGATCTCCTCCTCAAAGTTTGCAAAGCTTCAGCCTTCAGCCTTCTCTTCCTTAGCTCTTTCTTTTAAGAGAGCAATTAAAGGAGGAGAGAGTGTGAGAGAAGAGAAATGACTTCTCCTTTCTCCACTCCTCTGCTTAAGTGTCTCGGGAATAAACCCAGCCACACGATCCTCTCATCAAAAGAAAGCAAAGGACACAATTTCAGCTGACCATTCAACATTAACGATATCGCCGCATGATATCGGTTGTCACCTGGTGATAGCGGCCATATCCTCTTTGACCCCAGTTAACCACCGCTTATCGGCCGCCTTCCAGCCATCTGACACATGTCTATCCATACATAGCACTATCTACCAGCAATTCCCACTATCGCCACACCGATATCCCCACTCAACTCTTCATTGAAAGCGTCTAGTGCGTCGAGTGCGTTGAGTCTATTCAACGCTTCATTTAAAGCATCGAGTGCATTGAGTGCTCTGTTTTCTTTTTAAATTTTGGGGTATTACAAACCTCCCCTCCTTACAGAAATTTCATCCCGAAATTTTATTCATTTGTAGGAAAACAGCAACAAATATATTACGACATTATTTTACAAACAACTCGGGAAACTCATCACGCATGTTTTTCTCACGCTACCATGTCAGTTATTAATGTCCACAATTGTCCCAATAGAATTTGACCATCCCGATTTCTTTATTTTGCAGCTGCTTGATGTCTGTATCCTCAATCTGAATGGGTCAAACCTATGTTGTCAGCCCACAATCGACCGGTACTCGATCATCCCCGATCACTTGCGTTGGCTCTTTCACAGCTTTCAACAGCACTGATATGTGATATACATCATGCAAACCACTTAGTTCCGCTGAAAGAGCTAATCGATGGGCAGCTTCTCCAACCCGCTCAACCAATTCAAATGAATAAAGAGACCTCAAACTCAACTTTTTCAAGCGCTGAATCTTGGACACTTCTTTGAATGGATTTATCTTCAGATATACCCAATCGCCCACCGCAAAGTCCACGTTTCGGTGTTTGGCGTTGTAGTAATTCACTTGCCTATCTTGGGCTACTAGTAGCCGCTCTCTTATAGTGCATATAGTCGAATTTGTATCTTCGACTTCCTTACGTTTATACAACTTTGACTCGCCTGTTTCCGCATAAGATAAAGGAGTACGACAGTTCCTACCGTATAAAGCTTCGAAGGGCACCATCTGAATGCTAGCTTGATAGATATTATTGTATGCGAATTCAATCATATAGAGATGGTCCTCCCACCTCTTCTTGAAATCCAAGGCGCACATACAGAGCATATTCTCCATTGTTCTATTGGTCCTCTCGGTCTGACCATCCGTCTGCGGATGAAAGGCCGTACTGAAATTTAGTTGAGTACCCAACAAGTGTTGGATTAGCCCCCAATCATTCGAAGTAAATCTCCAGTCTCGGTCACTGACGATGCTATGGGGCACCACGTGTATAACGCCCCCGATTTTTCGATGATTTTATTTGAATAGGTATTGTCATATTTATGACGTCGTGGCATTACTTTTAACGTCGAGTTGACGGCGCAATGCCGTTAAGGCATTTTCGGGTCCGTGTCGTCGAGTCGGCCGAATTCTTGTTGTAATGGGAAAATTTTGCATTTGGAATTCAAGTTGAATAATTTAGGACTTGCTCGTCAAGTTTCGTCGCGATAGGAGCGATATTCGGGCCTCGACGATTTTTCCGAAGTTTTGTAGAATTTATGTTCACCGTATACTTTGAAAATTTATATCTCGAGAATGGCTCGTCAGATTCTGGTTTTGACTTCGTCGTTGGGTTCGTAGCTTCAGTGTTCACCTATGGTGCGAATTTCATTTGATTCGACGCGCGTTCGGGCCTCCATTTTGAACTCGTGTTTCCTTATTCAAAATATATAAATATGATTATTTTAATAAAAAAACACTATTCGAAAATGTCTTTTACTTTTCATGTATATAATTTAATTTTTTTTATATATTTATAAAAAAGCACTGTTCATGCAATAGAATTGTTCGAGTAAACCTTCCTGTTCTCGAGTGATCTGGCTAGTACTCGAGTAGTTGTAGGCTTGTACTCGAGTATTCTTCTGTTCATCTCAAGTATTTCTATGTTTGTTCTCGAGTACTGAATTTTAGTACTCGACTAACCTGTTTTCTACTTCTCGAGTAACTCTAATCTTGTTCTTGAGTAGTCGGCCGGCCTTCTCGAGTTCTGCTAGTCTCCTTCTCGAGTACTTCCTTTTGTCTTGAGTAATTCCGTTTTAGTACTCGAGTAATGCTTTGGTACTCGAGTACTCCTATTTCCTTGTTCTCGAGTACTAAGTTTTAGTACTCTAGTAGTTTTTTTCTACTTCTCGAGTACCCGTAATTTTGTTCTCGAGTACTGTGGATTCTTCCCAAGTAGTCTGTTACATTTTGCGTTCGGGCGCCTTTTTGAGGGTCAAAACGGCGTCGTATAAAAAAATGGTTAACATGAATTTTGTTCGTCTCGACGAGATCTACAACTTTTCGATTTGAAGCCATCCTCTATTTTCGTTTTCCGCGCACCCGTTTGTAAATAGTTTGTTTTTTTCATACTTTGACAAAACTTTTTATAAATACATATATATATATATATTCTGATACTTAAGAAAGAAAAACTTCATCTTCTCTGGATTTTCTCCCGAATCAGAGTGGCGTGAGCGAGAGAGGGAAAGCCTTTCGTGAATCTTCCGGTCGTCGCCGATGGTGCTCCAACGCTCCAAATCTTCAACTGAATATAGATCCAGAAAGCTCTTGTCGAGAGCTACGCCATCGTGGTAAAAGTTTTCCCCTTTTCTTGAGTTTTCTTGTTAGGGTTTTTCAGTCCTAACCTCTTTTCGGCCATTTTTGTTTAGATTTCGACTCCCCCTGTGTTCTTTTGCCCCGATCTGCGACGTAGAGTGATTCGGAAGATACTTTTTCTGGTAAAACCAAGGCAAGTAGTGGTTTTACTCCCCTCTTCTCTTCATTTTCATGATCTGTTGCAACTTTTAATTTCATTATTATTATCCTAAATTTCTTGTCGAGTATAGTGCTGCCTAAATCTTTTGTCTATATCCACTTGATTCACAATGTTCTTGTTTATTCTAAGTCTAACATTGTAAAGCGATATATGTTTTGATGATATTATTGTATCTTGCTCATGTTAACCGTCCCTTAACGATTATGTAGGACACGTTAGAGTTATCTAGGATTGTAAATCGTTCCTAAAGGTTGATCAACCGCGTCTTGAATTTAGAAATGTCTAGTAGAATCTGATGTGCCAAGTCTCGAGATATATGTGTTTGTTTTTGTGTGCTTCTTGATTACGGGAGTTAGTGTACGCAACCACCTCCGCAATGTCTGTTTCCTTTATTAGTACCTCGTGGAAGTCTATCAGGTTGTTGGGAGTCTGCGGTGTATGGTGGAGTGTATGAGTCTCCCCCGCAGTTAGACGGATATTATATTCGTGAGGGTGTGTCCAGTTGAGTGACCACCTCGCCCGTGTTTTTGGGTAGAGTCGACCACAGGAGCCTAATAAAGGTTATGCAATTTCTTCCTTATGCTTTACTCATGTTTGTCACTTTATAGCCTTGTGCATCTGGTGTATTTATGATATACGTGACGATTCATGTATGTGTTCTTTTCCTGTTTGATGCTTTACTTTCGTATTCTACTTCAGTACTTTTTGTCTTGGATTGGTACCCCCATTTGACACTTTTTTATGTTGGCTTATTTTTTGTCACCACTTGTAATTTCTTGCTGAGGTGTTCTGTATTTGGAATGCCTCAGGTCAAGAGCTGTAGTTGATTCTTCGATGCTGGTTTTGGAGTGCTTGTGCGGTAATCGTAGTCGTTGTTGTTGCCTCAGCATAGCGAGGTAGTTTGTTGTTTAACTTATTTCACTGGTCCATACATAATTTACTTATGTAGGTTCATGTCAGTTTGTTGACGCCCATAGGTTTGTTATTTTTGGATATTTGCAAGCTGCTTCGTTTTCTTTTTGTGGATGTGGATTACTTGCTCTCTGTGATGTTTTATGTTAGGATTGCATGGTAGTTATTTTCAAGTATAAAAGAAAAATTACTATTATTACCGCATGCATTGCATAATTTAAAATATTAAATCACTATATTTAACGATCGTACAAATCCACTTTTATTACTATTATAAATTTAGAACTTGCATACCTTAAGGTTTCCTTTTGGAACCACTAAGCTCTTGTAGGATGCCTAACCCGATAAAAGATTATTTTTCGTCGTGCATAATTACTTTTCTTGTGGACTAGATGTGCCACTCAGCCGAGGGATACAACTAACTATTATACTTAAATTGGCTTTAAATCTAAATAACTTAAAAAATCTTTCTTCATGGTAAATAGGAGTTTTGCCTGAGCGTCTGCAGCTATCCACTACTGATGTGACATCATGACATGCATTTTTCCCTTACTCTGATATACCGTTATTGATGGTGAAAAATGCGGGTTGTGACACTGTGCAAACATGCTATGTTGTCAACATACAACTTAACCAACTTTTCAAATGAATCATCTTTCTTGTTCGGTATGAAGTGTGATGCCTTTGTCAACCGGTAAACGATCACCCATACGACATCATTTCTTCTCTGTGATCTCCGCAATCTGTGTACGAAATCCAACGAGATAGCATCGAACTTCCATATTGGAATTGGCAACAACTTCAGGAAACCATCAGGCTTCTGACATTCTACTTTCACTAAGGCACAAGTCTGACACATTGCCACGTAAAGAGCTATGTCTTTCTTCAAACCCGGCCACCAGAACATCTTTTTCATGTCCTGATACATCTTTGTGCTCCCTGGGTGGATTGAGTATTTTGTGAAATGTACCTCATACATCCATTCCTCTCGTAGCTTACCCACATTCGGGATGCACAAACGACCGTCTTTTTGCAAAAGGCCGTCATCTAAGGAGAACTGGGAATTTGACCCATCTGATGCATAGCGTATTAGACTCTCATCGAGTTTCATTGCTCGATGTACATAGTCCGCAAGGTCATACTGCACCTCCGTCGAGTTCCAACATGCATTTATAGTGTCATTCTTGTCAACACAAGAAATATCTAAGGCCTCTAACTCCTGGATCAGACGCTCATCATGCATCTGTAACCAACTAGCCCTTGCTGGATTCCTACGACTAAAGGAATCTGCAACCACGTTTCCTTTCCTAGGAGTGTAATGAATCTGGAAGGTGTAGTCCTAGAGGAACTCCATCCACCTCCGATGTCGCATATTTAGATCTTTCTGATCTATTAAGTACTTAAGGATTTTATGGTCCGTGAAGATATCAACTTTCACGTCATATAAATAGTGACACCATAGCTTAAGTGAAAAAATCATAGCCGCCAACTCCAAGTCATGGACTAGATAGTTTCGTTCGTGCACTTTCAACTGGCATGATCCATAAGCAATAACCTTTCCAAACTGAAGAAGAACACAGCTAAGCCACTCTCTGAAGCATCATTATAAACCTAATAGACATATGTACCACGTGGCGAACTCAAAATAGGCATTGTGGTCAAACGACTCTTTAACTCTTAAAAATCTCATGCGCGCTCAGGCGTCCAAATTAACTTCTGATCTTTCCTCGTTAGGGTAGTGAGAGGTAAGGTTATCCGCGAAAAGTTCTTTACGAAGCGCTTGTAGTAACCGACAAGTCTAAGGAATCTCCTGACTTCTGCTATTGTATAAAACATAGGCCACTCTCGTATCGCAACTATCATCGTCGGATCGACCGCAATACCCTCTCCACTAACCACATGGCTAAGGAAATCCATCGACGACAGCCAAAACTTGCACATTGAGAACTTGGCATAGAGTTTGTTTTTTTCTCAGGGTATGCAAAACAATCCGCAAATGATTTGCATGATCTTCTTTGGACTGAGAGTACACTGATATGTCGCCAATAGAGATGATCACGAATACGTCTAAGTACTCCCTAAAAGTTTGATGCATTAAGTCAATGAATATTTATGGCACAATTGTTAGCCCAAGCGGCATTACAATGAACTCATAATGACCGTAGCGTGCTCCAAATGCCGTCTTGGGAATGTCACATTCCTGAATCCTCAACTTATAATAGCCAAAGTTTAAATCTAGCTTTGAGTAGATAGTTGATCATATTCTTGTTCTTCTTCGTCAGCTTTTTAAGCTCTCGATAATCAATGCATAAATGCAATCTTCCGTCCTTCTTCTTCACAAAGAGGATCGGTGCACTCCAAGGTGACATACTTAGACGTATATAGCCTTGCTCTAGCAATTCTTGTAGATAAACTTTTTTTTCCGCCATCTCCTTTAGAGCTGCTCGGTACGGTGACCGGGCCACAGGTTTCACACCTGAAAGCAACTCAATAGCGAGGTCAATTTCTCATTGGGGCGGTAACCCCGGAAGATTCTTCAGAAACACATCTGCATACTTCGATACAATCAGAACGTCACTCAAACTAGATTTCAGCTCAACAGCCTCTATAAGCGTGAAGAATAACTTTGTGCCCTTCCAAACATCCTTGACTACCTGGAGAGAAGACATTAATATCTTGCTCGATCCTCTCATACCAACGAGCTAAGTCTCTAGCACTGTATTCTATCTCAGCGTGACATCCTTTGAGTTGCAATCTATACAGGCACGCTACTCTGAGAGCCAGTCCATACCAAAGATTACATCAAACTCCGATATCAGTAGCACAGATGCTTCAAATCCAAATTCCTGACTTCTTATTCTCACTTCAATACAACAAAACATATCTGCACACATCACACATCTGTTAGGTAACATCTTCACTCTATCTGTCGACATAAGAGTAAGCACTACGATCCGTGATACGAAGTCCTCAAATAGAAATGAATGAGAAGCACCTGTATCGAATAGTGCTTTCGCCGGATAGTCCCAAATAATGACAAATCCTACAATTACCACGTTATACACAAGTAATTCACAAGGTATAATGTATATAAAGCATAAAACTATATACTACTCGTACCTGTGACTACATCAGCCGGTTTGATGGCATCTTGTTGGCCAAGATTATACACCCTCGGTTGAGATGGAAAATATTGGGACGTAGTGGACTCCACTGCCATTCCCTTATCAACGTAAGATGCTCCTGCCTTTTTATCAAGATTTGGAGGACCACTCCAACAATCACGGGATATATGTCCCGGCTTGCCACAAGTATAAAACATTAGTGTACCTCTCCTTGTCGTCACTTTGGGCTTGCTAGACAGAGTTGGTCCTAAAGACCTAGACCTCTTCTTCCACTTCTGATATCGTGATTTTGAAGAAGTAGTTACTTTGAACTCAGGCTTTATCACAGCCAAGTCCCTCTTTCCCTGCACCCTCTTCATGTCTTTTTCAAACAAACGAGCTGTATCCTCCAATATTTGAAACTCTTGATTCATCAGACACAAGAGCAGTAACCTTAGCTCTTCCCGCATTCTCTCATAGAACATATTGGTTTTACGCTCTTCATCAACAAAAGTAGACCTCGTATAGCATCGCAACCTGCTAAACTCATGTAAATAGGTATCAACACTACTATCACCTTGAGTCAAGCGCTGGAACTCATTTTCCATGCCAATCCGCTGCGATGATGGCAAATGCTTTGCAAAAACAATCTCGAAAACTCATCCATCGAGATCTCTGATACTCGTCTGCCCGCGAAGTGGTGTAACTCCAACTCATCCCACCAAAGCCAATCCTCTCCTTCCAATAGGAAAGTGGCCAAGGTGAAATTCTGTCCCTCCTCTGTCTCTATCACCGTCAATATCCTTTTGACACTTGAAAGCCAGTCCTCGACCTGTGTTGGGGATCCTACACCAATGAACGTAGGAAGACTGAAACTCATAAAATGCTTCAGCTACCGTTCATTCGCTTGCTTTTCAACCAAAGCCTCAACAGGCACTTTCCTAGCAGCTATAGGCTCGGCCAAACCAACCTGTACTAGCACCATCGCATGTCGTACTTTCCCAATTAGATGTGCATTCATCATTGCAAACACTGCCTTAGCAACTAGCATACTATTTTCGCATAAGGAGGATGTGTGGGAACATCAGCTGGTGCCACACTCTCAATAGAACGTTGGGGTTCGGACTATCCCACACACTTCTAGTCACCTATAAGTATAAAATACACAATTTAGCAACTACTCATTAGGCAAACAATGACTATTAGGAATGCGCAGGATCCTCAAACATGTGTGTTTTCATTCCTAAGTGAACATGCTTGAGTTTATTTTTGTTATAACGGTAAGCACAAACACATGCTCGCCACCCCTCAAAAGAATTCGACCACAAATTCGGATAAGGAAGACCAATACAAGTTGATACCAAATTGTAACACCTTTATCCATCTCAGGAAATATAACAGAGGGTCCTACCGGGGCCCCATGCTAAACGAATACTAACTCAGAGCATTGAAGCGGAAGCTTCAATGGTTAAATTTGAACTCAAGTATTAAAGATGTCCACTATATTAACATTTAAGAATGTCTTTACAAAATACACAAAATGTTATGGCCTTAAGGCCTTACAATTATAAATCAACAGTGTGGTTTACAAACATCGGCACGCAGGCCTTCCACACATGAAAATAAAATACTAAAGGGTCTTCGCTTGGCCTTTGAGGGACGGCATAGCAACAAAGGCAACAACCCGCTATTTCCCTCTTGGCTCTCCAACACCTGGACAGGGACTTTCCACCACAAGGGTGGCAAACAAGTCAATGATCAGCTTTAGCTAACCAATTTATAATGAGCCTACCCCAAACTCGGGGCAGTGGTATTCCATCCCTGCTTGTATAACAATCATACATATGTTAGGCAAACCAAAAGTGCACTTAAGCACCAATCGCCATAGACATAGGATCGACCGGCAATACACCTCGTGCACTCAGGGCACATTCTCAGTGTACTGGATTTCTCAGGGTCCCACCACCATCCACAGTCCCAGACTTGATGGTTCACTTGAGCATTCCAGCCTTTCCAGCGCACGAACTAAGACTCTCTTTATGCTCTCCAATGAATCCAATTACTTAGACATTCGAGTCAGCGTGACATAACGCGGGTATAGTTCAACCATGGCCCGTTGCTTAAATCGTCAGGCGCAACATGCCTCAACGCTGGTCAACATCCCATTGCACGTATATCGAAACATAACCAATGTTATGCACAATGGAACTAACGGCCATAGCTTGGCACCCAGGAACACAGTTCACCTACTAACCCCAAGGGTCTCTATGAATAGGTTGTGCAAGCACATTTCTATCTGGAAGCTATCGCCAGCGATAGTCATAATCGTTTGGCATTACCGACAAGATTTCCACTCTGTCTCCAGATTCAATCACGACGGAACCATCTGCCCAGAACAACCCTACAACATCTTACAGTGTTATTAAACTGGTCTTTCACAAAATATAGCTCACCAGGAGCTATCACCAGCGATACTCACTACCGCCAGGCGATATCCAATAGGTCTCCAAACTGTGGAACTTTTTGGTATTTTCCTAAAGCGCATCTCCAGTACTTCCTGCTACTCCAAATTCATAGGAACAACCCTTCAGACTCCATAAACTACCCATTTATACAAGGAGTCTTCTACAACACGCAAAATAAAACATCACCAATCCAGACCAACCTGTCTAGATGGGCTTCACACAACATGCCTATTCTGTACTACGATTTCCGGATCTATATGCAAACTATCAGGGGATATCACGTATCGACCCATAGGAATTCCCTTCAACTTCCATCCTTTGGTGAGAGATTCCATGCACATGCAAAAAGGAGGACTTCACTTGTCCAAGAAGGAAGATCCTTAACATCGTAGTTCATTTCAGAGCCATGGATAAGTCTTGTGTCCGGATGGAAAGGAGCGTCTCGCTTTCCTCTTCACAGATCTTACTCTGGCTTTTGATTCTGACTACGGGATCTCCTCCTCAAAGCTTGCAAAGCATCAGCCTTCGGCCTTCTTCTTCCTTAGCTCTTTCTTTCAATAGAGCAATGAGAAGGAGGAGAGAGAGTGATAGAAGAGAAATGACTTCTCCTTTCTCCAATACTCCACTTAAGTGACCTCGAGAATAAACGCAGCCCCACGATCCTCTCATAAAAAGAATGCAAATTCCATGATTTCAGTTGACCATTCAACTTTAAAGATATCATCGCGCGATATCGGTTGTCGCTTGGCGATACGGGCCATAGCTGCTTTGACCCCAATCAACCACCGATAATCGGACGCCTTCCGGCCATCTGACACGTGTCTAGCCATACGTGGCACTATCGCCCAGCGATACCCCCTGTCACCACTCTAATAGCCACACTCAATGCTTCGTTGAAAGTGTCTAGTGCGTTGAGTGCATTGAGTCTACTCAACGCTTCATTGAAAGTGTCGAGTGCGTCGAGTGCTATCGCCAGCGATAGCCACTGTCTCCGGGTTATAGCAACCCGAGATCTCTGTTTTCTTTTTAGATTTTGGAGTGTTACACCTTTCGTGTTGTTAGGCAAGTTGGGCTATGGTCTTGGTTCACGTATACCCAAGACCCCTTCTATGTCGTATATGTAGGAGCTTCGCTGGTTGGAGTACGATAGCGTTGAGGAATATGGAGGTCTAGGCCTGGTAGTGTGGATATCCACCTAGTAGTGGAGATGCCCGCTCCACTATCCCCGTCGGGCCACGATGGGTGATACCAGAGAGGATCGCTACCTCTCGAAAAGTAGAAACTAAGTTCAATGTCGACATATCAAAGGTGTGTGTGTGTGTGTGTGTGCAAGGGTGAGTCATCATATTGCATTCATTTCTTTTCATTGCATTGCACCGCATAAGAACCTCATCATATAAATTTGTATGTGCACTTTTATATGAGGAGTTACTGTGATGTACATGATCCTTAACTTATAAATTTGTATGGGCATTTTTATAAGTTAAGTTATATTTTATACTTATGCTTGATATGCTGATAGAATAAATGTGCCTTTATATATATTGTTATCTACTGCTATTACATGCTTACTATTGATGTGATGTTATATACATGTATTGCATGATTCAACGATACTCTTTTGTCACCTGTTTGATATTTATATTACTGTCATATTATGCTCCACTTTATTTTCCTTTGCCCGGTGCCTAAGAGTCTCCGGGGTGAGCGGATGTGAAGCCACTTAGTTTTTGTGACTAACAGTTGCAACATCTACCCTTTTAGAAGGATACCCTACATACGGAGCAAGAGTAGCACCTTGTGTTGGAGGCCAGTCAGTCCAGGGTGACTGGGTCTGATATGACAATACCCTCACTTCCTTCTGTGACTGATGTGAGTTTTGAGCATTTTGATGTAGCCTTTAGGTTGTTTTGTGTACTCTGATATTAAAGGAGCTAATGTAGCTTCTTATTGTGATGTACTATTTTGTATATTTACCTTTTTGTGGATCTTGACTTCTATGTTCTTCTATCTGTTGGGTAGGCATTTGTGATATCGAAAATTAGCAGGTAGAATAGGAGACTTATGGTACAGATTAGCCTATATGCTGATGCTACCATAAGGTGGCAGTTCTTAGCATAAAAGTTCCCTCGGCAATATCTTGTGCTCAAGGAGGGGGGGGGGTTTACAATTGCTATCTGATTGCACTGATCATACGATAAAGAAGTCATTGAACGTGGTGTTACCCCTGCTCGATTATTCGGTTTGGGGACAAACTGGATTAGTGGAAGCAGTGGTATGTCCATTTGTGATCCACACTAAGTATGTTCATCCGTTACCCTAAGTTTGGCCAACCTAACCCTAAATTCATACTCTGTGCATAGATTTCAATACGTATAGATCAAGCAACAAGCATTCCTGTTACTCTAATCCCTACTCCATTCCAACAACTGGAGTTGGGGCAGACCCTAACTGCAATCTTAGATGCCTTCAGGTCTCAGAAGGCCCTCACGTAGTAATAGGCCCTGGAATCCAATTGGCTGAGTATCTTCCGAGCTCTTTATCCACCCGCTTATCACGGGATAGAGTCGACTGACCGCACGGAAGAGTGGTTGGATTCTATACAAGAGTTGATGGTCAGAATCCGATGTCCAGCCAGTATGGCTGTCACCTTAGCAGTATCTATTCTAGAGTCGCACACAAAGAGGTGGTGGAAGTCCCTTATGGGCTCCACTTTTGATGGACGAGTATACACTGACATCAGTTGGAATGAGTTCTCTGTTGCTTTCTTAAAGCATTTCGTTCCCTTTACTGCTCAAGGCGAACTCGAAGAAAGGTTCCTGCAGCTGAAATAGGGATCTAAATCAGTTGTGGAGCATCAACGGGAGTTTCAGCACCTTGTCAGGTTTGTAGACACCTATGATTTGGATGATCGTAGGTACACGAAGCAGTTTTATAAAGGTTTGCGAGAACCCCTAAGACTGGCTCTTTTGTTTATAGCTACTTCGAGAATTGCTCAGATAGTCGACATAGCGAAAAGATTGGATACGGACCATCTTGGGGTCCAAGCTAGTGGTAAGAGACTAGCATAAGGAGTAATGGAGGTAGGGCCTAGTAGGAGGCAGCTTGCCAGAGATAGTGGTGGAAACGAGGAGGAAGCGACAGATGTTTCCAACAGAATTTTAGGATAGAGCGCCAGGCCCCACAGTTAGCACTACCCTCATTCCAGCAAAATAAAGCATATTGACATCCCAGGGAGCACTTCAGGGAAGGTTGCTTCCATTGTCACCAGTCGGGCCAAATTCGGCATTTCTGCCCGCAACTGATTTGGAGTATTCCAAATCGTCCGGTGTTTCCTCCAGGAGCTCAGCGAGGACAATGACTGGTCGAGGACAAGGAATACAAGGTAGGAATCCTGGACGCATTCGAGAGTAGAAGTTTGCTTTGGATATGACTCAAGAGCGGGACCTGCGGGATGTTATTGTAGGTATTTTGTAGTCAAATTGATATGTTTATAAGCATTTGTCCATGGCTTTGCCTGAGTTTGTGCTAAAAATCTATCTTCAAAATTGTTATAACTTAATATTTAGGCATCATAACTGTTAGTGGGAGACCAACCCACACTTTATTTTATACCGGCGCCACCCAGTCATTTGCCTCAGCAGACTTTGTAAAGGATCTAAATGGTGTGCAAAATTTCACCAGAGTCACTTGGAGAGTACGCCTCCCACACGGCTCCGAGATGACCTCGTCCGCCAAGTGCGACTTGGATGTATATATTGGAGGGAAGCTTTTTGTGACCCCTGCGGTAGTTTTGTGGATACCAGAGTTTGATCTTATCCTGGGCATGATATAGTTGATTGGCATCATGCCAGGATTGACTGTGTGGCAAAGCAGATCACCATGAGATATGGAGTTTCAGAGGTCATTTTTCAAGGTATTAGATTCTCACCTCATGTGATGTTATCTTCTATCCAGGTTTTTAAGGCCCATAAGCAAGGGGATAAGGTATTCACAATATATTTTGAGCTGATAGAGATGGAGACTAACATAAAGGATGTACCAGTGATGCAGGATTTTCTAGTGCTGAGTGCCAAGCCCATCTCTCGGACCCCTTATAGGATGGATCCAAAGGAACTAATAGAGTTTTGGGTTCAGTTGCAAGAGTTAGTTGAATCATGGTTTGTTCATCCCAGTTCATCACCTCGGGGAGCCCCTGTTTTGTTTGTTAAAGAGAAGGATGGATCACTAAAGTTGTGCATAGACTACCGAGAGCTCAACCGACTGACGGTATGGAACACCTATTCTTGTCCCCGTATCGACGAGTTATTCGATTAGCTGGTGGGAGCGCATTGGTTCTCCAAGCTTGATTTGCGGTCGGGGTACTATCTGTTGAGGATACAAGAAGAAGATATCCAAAAGACGATGTTTAGTTCGAGATAAAGCTTATACAAATTCACTGTGATGTTGTTTGGACTCACAAATGCACCTTCTGCGTTCATGAGTATGATGAATTTGGTTTTTGAGCCATATTTTGACGCTTTTTTCATCATATTTATTGATGACAATTTGGTCTACACAAAGACAAAAGAGGAACATGCAAAGCACTTGGACTTAGTTTTACAGAAACTAAAGGAGCAATATTTTTTTGCTAAGTTCAACAAGTGTGAGTTTTGTCTCCGAGAAGTTGCTTTCTTTGGCGATATTATTAGTGGAGCTGGATTAGTAGTAGATCTGACCAAGGTGTGTGTCGTGAAGGAGTGGTCGCCTTTGAAGTCAGTGAATTATGTGCGAAGTTTTCTCGGACTTGTTGGGTACTATCGCAAATTTTTTGAAGGATTTTCGAAAATCGCCCATGTTGGGATTATTTCCCTCAATGTTTCCTATATTGAAGAGGCATAATTGATGTTATAGATCACGATAGTGAACCGGTCGCACAAGTAATATAAAATGGGGGTTTTCCCAAGTATCGATCTCACAAGGAACACAGTAAGGTGGAATTAATTTCGAGGAGGACCTGAGATTGAATTCCTCAGGTCGGAGCTAACTAAGCGGAGGTTTTGATGTTGCGGAAACAGAAAATAAAAGGCTAACAACTACTCCTATGCAACGCCGCTATGTGATGCTTTGCCAGGCGGGATGGAAGACTAGTCGGGCCACTATGCACTGAATCACTAGGTGGATGGGCGAGTAGGCTTGCGGATGAGGTGGTTAGAACGACGGAATGAGGGTCGTGAGCACCTCTTCGCTACGCACGCCCCTAGCAATTGCTAGTGCGGCAAGGGTGGATGGTGGTGGATGGAATATGACACACCTCAAGCAACTAAAGCGTAAACAAACACAGAATCACATAGACATGAATCTAGTAAAGTTTACATCTAAAGTGCAACAACATCAATATAAATGAAGTTTTAACACACAAATACAACAATAAAGGAAGAACAAGGCAAGAGATCGACCGAATCCGAAGTGTTGCTGAGGATTCACGGTTGGAATCGTCGGGTTGTCAATCCGCGTCCAAGCTCGGTCCTCAACTATGTCTGGGGTAGAGAAGGGTTGTCACCACCTTCCAATGGCCCGTCTTCTTCGTCTCACGATAGCGGACGAAAGTTGCAAGCTTCCCTTTGCTTGATGGCTATGGCGTTGAAACTTGAAATGAACCCAAGAGATGATGGAGGAGGCCGAGAGGAAGCTCCGGCTTGGATTTGGTGTTAAACGCTTGCCCGGAGCACCTCCCTAGTGTGGAGATTGAAGGAGGATGGCGGAATCCCTCCTCGGAGATAAAAACGGCGGAGGAAAAATGAGCGATCCAAATTAGGGCGGAACCTGCACTATTTATACAAAAGCAGAAATAAACAATGTGCACGGTCACAGGCGCACGACCAGTGGTCGTGTGCACTATGTCCTGTGCTCGTGCGCACTGGCAGGGAATATCAGGAAGGAGAACTGGGATAATGCGCACGAGTAGTGGCGCACGACCAGTGGTCGTGCGCACTAAGTACAATGATCGTGCGATTACCCAGACAGGACTCCAGAAAAGAGGAATCAATGCACACGATCAATGGCGCACGACCGGTGGTCGTGCGCAGTATGTCCAGTGGTCGTGCGCTTACCCCAGGCTGATTCTGGAAAACGTAGAGTAGTGCGTACGATCAGGGGCGCACGACCAGTGGTCGTGCGCATTAGATCCCATGATTGTGCGCAGTATTCCTGTTTCATAACCATCCCGGAACACGCACACGACCCCTGTACCGAAAGGAAAAACCAATCACTAATCTGTGCAGACATTCCATACAATCACAAAAGGGAGTACAAACTATAAAAATAACAAAATACACAACCACGGGCATAAATGTGCACTTCCTATATAAATAAAGATAAGATGAAATATATACAATAACGAACTAAAAGTGAAGTGCAAGCGAAGGAAAACAAGCCTAGATGTGTCCGGAAATAGGTATAAAACATGGACTCATCATACCCCCAGACTTAACTGTTTGCGCGTCCCGAGCAAACAAAATCTAAGCAGATAGGGAAAAATACTAGTTAACAAAGAAATTGCGATACAAAATACCATGCGAAGTCGCATGCTCGCGCGCGTAAAAATATAATAGAAGAAATTTCTAAGTATACAAAATAGTTTATACTTTTCACAATGCGTATCAATATTTTATTATTACTCAAAAATAGAATCACGGTGAATCATCCGGTCATGCGTAGGGAGAAAGTAGACTAATCGCTAGGCGAGCATTGCCAAATATCGGGGCTCGGGATAACCTCCAAAGGAATCCACCAATGTCGGTGAACATATGCTTTCCTTTTCACATTCTCTCCACGGCACTGGTTTGGTTCACACACGAATCAGTAGGACTTTAGGTGAAGAGATGGGGCTTGGGTTTCGGTGAGGTAAACAAGGATAAACAAGAAGGCTATGCACCTAACCCAAAGGAGCTAGTATGAAGGGAATCCATCAGCTAACCAAAATATATGCGGGTACACCACACCCCCAAACTTAACTTTTAACATATGGGTGTGTGCACCACCTACTCCAAAAATAAGCACATCTCAAATAGGATTTTCAATTTTACTTTTCCTGTTCACTTTTTTTTTCTTTTTCTTTACAAATATTTTTCTTTTTCTTTTTCTTCATTTTATTTTCACAATTCAGCAACTATAACATTGGAGCACATCCACATAATCATAAGTAAAATCACCACATCACATCCCAACATTAAAATGTAAACACTAAAGCTCAACTTGGGTGTGCGACTAGGATTGACTATGAGGCTTTGGTGAATGAAGGTGGAGCTGAATCAAAAGAATGGGTAGGCACAACGGGGCTAGCGAGGATAAGACATTAGGAATGGTACAAAGCTCAACCGGGCCAAAATGATGGCCTACATCACACTCATGCATGACTAACCTATACCCATGCTTCAAGAATAGCTTGGGGCAAGTTCTTAGCCAACGAGAAAGATTATCCATCCTCCCGACTCGAGCAATACTGTTGGGTACATTGGTTTAAATGTACCTGATTTGAAGAAGCCTCACACAACTCAATGATATACATCAAAATGTATTTGATGTGTTGTTGAGTTTACTTGTGCAGGTTAAGTATTTGCAGGACTGAAGCAAAAAGTTTCTAAGTACATGTGTCGACACCCAGAGGGAAAGTGTCGACACTTAAGAAGACTTGTATCGACACCCAGACAAGCAGTGTCGACACTTGGAGTCATTGTGTCGACACTAAGGATGCAGAGTCGACACCAGACACAAAGTGTCGACACAAGGAGCTGTGTCGACACTCAGTGAAGAAAAGTGCAGTAAAGCTGTGTCGACACTTAGCAGCAGTGTCGACACCTAGAAGAACTGTGTCTACACCAGAAAGTGTCGACACCTGGAGCTGTGTCGACACTCAGTAAAAGTTAGCAGAGACTAAGTATAAGTGTCGACACCCAGAACAATGTGTCGACACTCAATAGAAGAGTCAGCATTTGAAGAAAGTATCGACACCCAGAACAATGTGTCGACACACAACAGAAGAGTCAACACTTAAAGAAAGTGTCGACACAAGACAGTATGTGTCGACACACAGCTGAAGACTCTACACTTGAAGAAAGTGTCGACACATGGAGCTGTGTCGACACTTAGTGAAGAACAGCAAGATCAACAAATTATTATAAGTACAAGTGTCGACACTATGGGAATGTGTCGACACTCAGCTGAAGTCTCAACAAGAAGAAGAATGTGTCGACACAAGGAGCTGTGTCGACACTCAGCAAGTATCAACAATGAAGACATGTGTCGACACCAAGAAGTAGTGTCGACACTTAACAGATTCAACACATGAAGATGTGTCGACCCAAAGGAGATGTGTCGACACTTAGAAGAATTCAGCAAAATACAGAAGATCAAGTACTTGTGTTGACACTAAATTTCAGTGTCGACACATGAAGAAGAAACAGTGTCGAGACATAGAATCTACAACACAAGAAGTTGTGTCGACACCTTGTAGACTTGTGTCGACACTTACACAACTTGTGTCGACACTTGGTCCATAAGTGTCGACACTTAAAGATAGAAAGTCTCGACACTATCAGACAGTTAGAGAATTTTCAGGAACTGACTGGATGACTTGACAGTTGCCGTTCCAGCCGGTCTACAGTACTTGTCAGAGTTGTCAGAAAGCAGTTATTAACCGGAACAGCCGGTTACCATGAAGAAGGCCTATAAATAGGCTTATGCAGTCTATATAAAAGTAGTTGTTGAAGATTGATAACGTTCAAATTATTGATCAAGTATCTAACAAAGAAGATCTAGCTATTCCTTGAAGAATAAAGTGCAGATCTAAGAAGTTGGAGAGAGAGCTCCATCCAAGAAATTAGCCGTTGGAACTAGGCTGAGAAGAAGGGTTCAGATTTATTCTGGATCTTAAGAAGCAGAGATCAAGGATCAACTACAAAAGGAGTCAATCTCATTGAGTTCTACTTTCAAGAAGCTTTGAAGAAAGCTAAGTCAGATTGATTTCAGCTGAGTTCTTCCAAGAACTCATCAAGAAACTCACAACTCCTCTCTCTTGTCTCTGGGTTGTTGAGTTAACAATTGTATAATCATTTTTATCTTGTAGGATCTTTTGGATCTGAGTTTTTGTAAGCCTGTAATTATAAAGGCTGAGTGTAGGGCTTGAGAGCCTGAGTGTAGGAGATTGAAATCTCTGAGTGTAGGCCTTGGTGGCTGAGTGTAGGCCTTTGTGGCTGAGTGTAGGCTTTGTGGAAAAGCTGAGTTGTGGGGCCTTGGGCCTGAGGTGTAGGAACCAGTTTTGGTTCTGAGATAGTGGAGAAGTTTGGCCGAATCTAGTACACTGCTAGATAGGCGAATGGGGAAAGTGGATGTACCGAAACCTTGGGGAACCACTATAAAACTGTGTGTCTTCTGTGTGCTGTGATTTGCTGTGAATACTGTGTGATTGTTGTGCAATAGTAGATTAGATTCTGTGTTAAAAACTGATTGCTGCCATAAAAAGTTAAAAAGAATTTGGTCACCTATTCACCCCCCCCCCCCTCTAGGTGTTTAGGTACTATATCTTTCAAGTGGTATCAGAGTGAGGTTGCTCAAAAAGGACTAACAGTCTGAGGAGATCTTGATTGGCAGTTTCAGTCTAAGTCAAATTACAGATTTAAGAAAATCAAGAACCATGGGTTCCAAAGATAATCACAAGGAATTGGGATCCATGAAATTACCTATATGTAGGAAAGAGATTTTTGGGATCTGGAAGGAAAGGGTAAGGCTGTTTATGGAAGCCTCAGACCCTAGGATTTATATCACAGTCAAAGAGGGGCCATATGTGCCCATGAAGATATCAGTTCTAGATGCAAATCAGAGAACACCAAAGGATTTCTCTGAAATGACAAAGGATGAGATTGTCCTAGCCACCATGGACAAAAGGGCTCAAAACATTATAGTGAGTGTCATAGATGATGCAACTTTTCAGAATCTTATACACTGTAAGACAGCCAAAGAGATGTGGGATACTCTTATTGTGTATATGGAGGGTTTTGAAGAAGTAAGGCAAGATAGAAAATCCTTGCTAAATCAAGAGTATGAAAGTTTTAGACAAGGAAAGGGTGATAGCATAACTGAGTGCTATAAGAAGTTCTATAGGATAGTGAATGAACTCATGTATTATGGAAGAGAGTTCAGTAATTATGAACTCAATGACAAGTTTCTAAGGTCCCTAACTAAATATTGGGACACCAAGATCTGTGCCATTAGAGAAATGGCTAAGTTGGGAGAAATTCCTCCACCTACACTGTTTGGCAAATTATTGTCATATGAAATGCAGTTGACAGTGAGGAAAGAGGAGGAGAAATCAACAAGAAATGAACATAAGGAAAGAACAGAAGCTTTCAAGACAGAAGCCCCCAGAAAGTACAGGAGTAAGTCACCAACTCCACCTCCAAAGGTTGCTGAATCAGAGTCAGATGAGTCTGTCAGCACAAAGTCTGAAAGCAGTGAAAGTGATGAAGACTTTGCTGCCTTCACTAGACATTTTCAGAAGTTCTTAAAGAAGAAACGGTGGAGGTCAAGGCCTTCTACTTCACAGGGAAAAGAAGACTTTTATCAGAATAAAAAGGCTTCAAAGAAGGACAGGAAGAGGACTAAATTTAGTAAGGCAATTGTTTCAAAAATAGTGTGTTATTACTGCAATAGACAATGCCATGTTGTTGCAGATTGTCCAGAAAAGAGAAAGGAGTCTGGTGATAGGAAGAAGACTCATTTCAAAGGCAAGAAAGAGAAGTCTTTTGTTGCCAAAAAGGAGAAGACTCTGTCAGATATTTCTTATTCAGAAACTGAGTCAGATGTTGAGGCATACATAGGGCTGTTTGCTGAAGAAGAAGTAGAAGAGTTCATGTAGATTATGGAGTCTATATATGAACAAGAAGACAGTCAATGCCAAGGACTGATGGCATTGACTGAAAATGACAAAATCCTAGAGCAGCCAGGACCTAGTAAGGTACAAAGTTCAACTTTAAGTTCAGTTTCTTGTTCTAGTACAGAATCAGATTCATCATCATCAAATGATGAGAGTGCATCTGAGTCTGAAGAAGATATTCATCAGCTGATAGATGAATATAAAGTACTGTTGCAAGCTTACAAGAAGAGCAAGTCACTAGCCAAAAGTCAGGCAAAGGAAATTGCTGATCTCAAAGCTGCTGCAACAGATTCTGAGAAGTTATTTGATCAAAAGCTTAATGAGATAGCCAGACTGAAGCACATAACAGTGATTCAGATGGGAACTATATCATTTAAAAATGATCAAATCAAGAGTCTGGAGATTAATCTTCAGAAGGAGAGAGAGCTTGTTGCTAGGTTTTCTAAACCTAAGTCAGTGTTACCCATAATTGATGAATTTGTTCATCACAAGGGTAAAGCTGGACTGGGATTTACTAGACCTGCAAGGACTGAGCAGTCCAAGTCCAAGTTCAAGGGCAAAGCCCCAACACTCAACAAGTCAGCTGTAGATAAGACAGCAAAGACAGTACCTAAGCAAAGGTACAATAAGTTTGAATGTTGGTGCTGTGGCAAGGTTGGCCATTTTGCAATGGACTGTTGGCATAATGCTTGTGCCAAAGTGAGTAACAAACTACCTGTTGGAAAGCCTGCAGGTAGCTTTGTCAGGTTGCAAACTAACAAGTACCAAGGACCCAAGAATTCTTTGGGTTCTAAGGTTCATTAATCTGTTTTGCAGGTGAGTCCAAGTGGCCATGCCCCAACATGGTACTTGGACAGTGGATGTTCCAGACATATGACTGGAACTAGAGGATTACTAAGGGACTACATTCCAATAAAAGATGGTCCAAAAGTCACCTTTGGTGGTTCTGAAAAAAGAATCATCAAAGGATTTGGTAACATTTCTAGTAACTTGGTTACCATTACACAAGTGGCTTATGTTAAAGGGTTGAAACACAACCTAATAAGTATAAGTTAATTAAGTGATGTAGGGTATGACATCTCATTTGTTAAAAATGGTTATCATATCAAGAGGTCAACTGATCAAGAGATCATTTTGACTGGTTATAGGAAAAGGAATGTCTATTGCTTAGACATTATGGTTGAGAACAATGGTTCTCCAGTGTGTCTTGTAGCTGATGAGACAGTCTCTCATTGTGTCAAATGGCATAAGAGGCTTGCCCATCTTAACTACAAGACTATTAGCAAACTCTTTAGCAAAGAGTTAGTGAGGAATGGTCCTCAAGTTAAGTGTGTTAAAGATGGTATTTGCTCAGCTTGTCAAAAGGGCAAGCAGACTAGATCCACCTTTAGAAGCATAGAAAATAAAGATGCTGCGAGGTGTTTATACCTCTTGCATATGGATCTCTTTGGTCCAATGCCAGTTCACAGCCTAGGTAGGAAGGTCTATACCTTTGTAGTTGTAGATGACTACTCAAGGTTTTCCTGGGTGTTCTTCTTAAGACAGAAATCTGAAACACCTAGTGTCTTCCATAGCTTTGTCAAGCAAATTCAGAATGAACTAGACAGTACAGTGGTCAAGTTTAGAAGTGACCATGGTACTGAATTTCAGTCTGATAGCATGACAAAACTATGTGAAGAATTTGGGATATTTCAAGAATTTTCTTCACCTAGAACATCTCAGCAAAATGGCATTGCTGAGAGGAAGAATAGGACCTTGATTGAGGCTGGTAGGACCCTATTAAGTGATACATCAATACCAGAATATTTCTGGGCTGAAGCAGTTAATACTGCATGTCATGTTATAAATAGGGCTACCATCACTAAAAGCCTCAACAAGACCCCTATAAAGTTGTGAAAGGCAGGAAACCAAACCTATCCTACTTCAGGATCTTTGGTTGCAAGTGCTTCATACTTAACAATGGTAAGTCTTACTTAACTAAGTTTGCTGCCAAGTCCCAAGAGGGAATTTTTGTTGGGTACAACAACAACAGTAAGGCTTATAGAGTCTACAACTTGTCTACACAAGTTGTAGAAGAATCTGTACATGTAGTATTTGATGAGACTAAACTTATTAACAATGAGTTGTCTAGTAGTGCATGCAGCCACACAGGTTTAACAAAGAAGATGGACAAGCTCACTATAGAAGAAGATAGTGGCTGCTGTCCAGAGGGAGAACTATATGTACCAATTGCTGATGAAGTTCAAGGAGTACAGCATGATGGAGATGTTCAAGAGGTTCAACCAGAAGTCAGGATGCCACCAGCCAATAGGCATCTTAGAGATCATCCAGTAGAGCAGATCATTGGTGATCAAAGACAAGGGGTACAAACAAGGAGCAGAAATCTGAATGCAGCAATCTAGTCCAGTTTTCTATCTCAAGTTGAACCTAAGAAGTTTGAAGAAGCCATTCTAGATCCACAATGGACTGAAGCAATGCAGGAAGAGCTGAATTAGTTCAAGAGGTGCAAGGTCTAGGAACTTGTTCCTAAACCTAAAGACCACAATATAATAGGAACCTTGTGGATCTACAGGAATAAGATGGATGAACAAGGGGTCATCATTAAGAATAAAGCAAGATTGGTTGCTAAAAGATATAGACAGGAAGAAGGTATTGACTTTGATCAAACCTTTGCTCCAGTAGCCAGACTTGAAGCCATAAGGATGTTTCTTGCCTATGCAACCTTTCAAGGATTCAAGGTTTACCAAATGGATGTCAAGTCAGCATTTCTGAATGGTAATCTTAAAGAGGAAGTCTATGTGGAACAACCATCAGGTTTTGTTGATTCAACTTTACCTAATCATGTCTATAGACTTAGGAAAGCTTTATATGGGTTAAAGTAAGCCCTTAGGGCTTGGTATGAAACCCTATCTAGTTTCCTCATTGAGAACAAGTTCTCAAGGGGGAAAATAGATAAGACTCTATTCCTTAGGGAATCTAGAGGCAAAGTTATACTAGTCCAAATATATGTAGATGACATTATATTTGGGTCTACTGAAAGCAGCCTTTGCAAAAAGTTTGCAAAACTTATGCAAGGTCAATTTGAGATGAGTAGTATGGGAGAGCTGAAGTTTTTCTTGGGTCTCCAAGTTAAACAGACTGAGAGTGGTTTATCCATTTGTCAGTCTAAGTTCACCCTAGAACTCATAAGGAAGTATGGTATGGATTCATTCAGTACCATGAAGACTCCTATGGGGTCAAGTATGTCTCTTAGCAAGGATGATGCAGGGAAACCTGTAGATGAAACCTTGTATAGAGGGATAGTTGGCTCCCTATTATACTTGACTGCAAGTAGACCAGATATCATGTATGCTACATGTGTCCGTGCAAGGTATCAAGCCTGCCCTAAAGAGTCTCATTTGACAGCAGTCAAAAGGATATTGAGATATCTAAAGGGCACTCCCTATCTAGGCCTCTGGTACCCTAGGAATGGGGATTTTGAACTAACAGGTTATTCAGATGCAGACTTTACAGGATGCAAAGAAGATAGAAAAAGCACTACTGGAACCTGTCAATTCCTAGGTGGGAGACTAATTTTATGGAGTAGCAAAAAGCAAACAAGTGTGGCTATCTCCACTGTAGAGTCAGAGTATGTGGCTGCAGGAAGTTGCTGTGCTCAACTTCTGTGGATACAACATCAGCTTGAGGACTATAGATTTCAGGTAAGTAGAACTCCACTCTTCTGTGATTCTACAAGTGCTATTTCAATTGCACATAATCCTGTACCTCATAGTAGAACAAAACATATTGAAATTAAATATCATTTTCTTAGGGAGCATGTAGACAGAGAAGATATTTTACTTGAATATGTTAAAACTGATAATTAATTAGCTGATATGTATACTAAGCCCCTAGAAGAAGCTAAGTTCAATAGATTTAAAATTGAACTAGGAATGATAAACTTAGAGTAAGTTTACAGAATTGAAATTGGCTAAGTAAAAAGGTGTCGACACATAGAGATTTCTGTGTCGACACAGAATAGTGGTGTCGACACTTCAGGAAAAAGGTGTCGACACATCTAGGAAATTGGTGTCGACACTTCAGAATATTAGTGTCGACACATGACATGTAGGTGTCGACACATCCAATATGGTGTCGACACTTAGTATTTACTCAGAATTCTCTAAGTAAAGTCTCGACTATGTGTCGAGTTATGTAGTGTCGACACATAAACAAGTGTCGACACATAAAATCTGTTGACTAAACTTGTGTCGACACATATGTGTCGAGACATTATAAGTCAGTGTCGACACTTATTGCCAGTGTCGACACAATTTAAGTTAGTTGTCTCGCATGTTCATCTTCAAAATTAGAAAGGTATAAATAGGGTTTTGTCTTAGTTTGTCGACACGCTTTCAAAGTTTCGAGACCAAACTTCTGTGTCGACACCTCTCTTCTCTCAAGACAAATTCTACAAACCCTAATGTCACCTAAGCTAGAGGAGAACGTTAATGAAGGATACGAGCTGGTGCGCAATGCTTTCGATGATGCTGATCAAGAAATCCAGACTGTCGTAACCCTAGTAGCCGATTCAGGGTTAGAATATCTTGTTTCTGAACCTACTAAAATCTGGAAGAAAGAGGTACTAGAATTCCTCAATGGAGCTGAAGTGGATGAATCTGGATACAAAATCAAATCCAGAGTTCATGGAGCAAAGGTTAAGGTATCCCCTAAAAGCTTGAGGAATGTACTTCAGTTGCCAAGAACTAACGAGGAAGATGAGGTTACTTCTTCAAAGACTAGAGAAGCTCTAACCTGGTGTGGACTGGACCCTAAGATGAAGCTTGGATCAGTGTTTCTTAGAAATGGCATGAACAATCAAGGGAAATTCCTTTCAGAGATTGTTGGCAAAGTAATACTCAGTAAGCCAGGAGGGCATGACAGAGTGTCTGCCCATATGTTTAGTATTATGACAAGGATAATCTTCACTCTAAATACTGACTGGTCTAATATAGTGTTTGAGAAAATCAATGAAAGCCTAAAGAAGCCCAACCTGGGCAGAATTTTAAGTCTATACCTAGCTGGTACCATACCAGAGGTTATGCAACAAGCTGCTGGAAGCAAAATCAACCACATGAGAAAAATGGATATGAGAATTTTCTCTAGATGGGACAGGGTGTTGTCTAAGGAGATGCCAACCCCTGAGAAGATCATTCCTGAGAAAGAAATTCCACCAAAGAAGAAGAGGAAAACTGCTCCAGTGGCTCAAGTGTCCACTAGCAGCTCAGACAGTGAAGAACAAGTTGTCTTCACACCAGATGAGATTGAGGAAGAGCCTGCTGTGAAGTCTCTAGCTCCTCAAGGTGTTGCTGAGATCCAGGGGGAGCTACCTCAAGCTTGCCCCATACACAAGGATCAAAGCCAGGGGGAGCTTCCAGTTGTAGATGAACCCACTACACTCGAAAGTGAACAAGCAACCAACACAATACTAGAGGTAATCACTGAACTAAATACTTTGGTTTTTCCTATAGAAGATACTGATTTGTCTGATGTTCATCAGCAAACTCAGCTGGATAACCAAGTCCCAGATGCTGTCATAGAAGACACATCTGCTATTGTTCAAGATGTTACTGATCTAGTAGTTGAAGAGCCAAGAATTTCTCCAGCTCAGTCTCCAAAAGAATATACCATGGAAGATCTTTTCTTAAATCTAGATCAAGAAGACTTTAGAAAGGACACTACTGCTGCTGAAGGAGAGAATGCTCCAGTTGAGGGGGAGCACATGCAAATTCTGGAAGATCCTGTAAGGCAAGAACCTGAGACAGCACCAGATGTGCAAACTGAAAGGCCCCCAAGCCCTAAGGAGAGGGTTGCAATTGCTAGCACCTCAGAATCTGAAGATGAGGAGGCTACCAAGGCAAAGCAAAAGAAATTCCAAGTGTTCAGAAGAAGAAGCCAAAGTTATAAGAAGGCTTTGCAAACTGTAGCTCCATAACCTATAGTTCAGCCAGCCCCATCAATAGACTATAGTGATCTGATGGTTGCCATGCAGCTCAAGTTGGATGAGCATAGAAAAGCACTAGAGACTTATGTGGATGTAGGGCAGAAATCATTGCAATTTGATCTAGCCCAGGACATAAAATCTATAAGGTTTGAAATGAACCAAAATAAGAAGGAGATGACAGACTGCTTCCACAAAGGGGGGAATATAGTGGTGTACTTAGCTACACACAAAGAAAAGATAAAAGCACAAGTGGATGACATGGCTGTGAAGCAAGGTTATGTTCTTGAAAATCAGATAAGAATGAATGACAACCTTACTGCATCTCACAATGCAATAGTCACAGAACTGAAGAATCAAGCTGCAGGGCAGACTCCAGCTATAGTAAAGGCAGATTTTGACAAAGTATTCCTAGAAGAACTCACTGCTCTTAAAACTTCCATTCAAGAATCTCAAAAGAATATAACTGACAAACTCCAAAGGTTAAAACCTTTCTTTAAAGATGGAGTTAATTACTTGGATAATCAGGTGAGATTTCAAAAAGATGATGTGAGAGATCATATCGAAAGAGAAGTCATAAAGGGGGAGAGGGTTTTAGTCAAGGCCAGCTCTGATCATGCCAAATGGATATCAAATTCTATCAGAGCTACACTGGGTTATCCTCCTCTTTGTGATGATGATAATGTTGCTGAATCTGGCACTCATCCTGCCTATCTTGGAGGGGAGCAACCTGAAGTGGCTCAAGTCATATATCCTCCTCCATATTTTGACATGATTCATGGAGATGTACAGTCCATGTATAGCCCACGTGGGGGCAAGGACAATGTTATTATTGAGAAAGTTGTTCAGCCTATATCTGAAGCCATGCAAGAGGCACTGCAGAAAGAAGAAGAGACTAGATTGTCTAAGAAGAGGTTTAGGGAACAAGCTGAACAGAGACCAGAATTTGAGCAGTGGAGCCCTACCTCTAGAAATATTATATTGACTGCCTGGAAAGCTGCCAAAGATAACATTCAAGATAGGAATAAGTGGTTTTCTGAAACTGAATGGAGGAAACATGAATCTAGACAGAAGGCAATAGTCCAATATAGAAGGAAGGCCAAGATGGGAAAGCTACCCCCTACTGCTCAGGAGCCTAGCAAGTACTTTCCAAAGCCATACCATTATTTTGAAAGGCAGAAGATTAAAGCAGAAGAGCTTAAGAAGAAAGATCTGAAAGGCAAGAAGCCTGCTGATGCTGAAGTTGCTGATGCTCCTGTTCAAGCTAAAGTTCAAGTTGGAAAAGGAATTGTGATTAAGGAGCCAGAACAGAAATAGAATTAGAATTTTCTTGAAGTTTACTTTGTAATCTTTTTGATGTAAAACATTTTGTGAACTTCTGAAAAAGAATATGACAGATATTAGAACAATGTGTTATATGTTAAATCTATTTCATATTTGTTCTGTGATGATGTCTATGTCTATTTCATATTTGTTCTGTGTTGATGTCTATGAATACATGTGTGATTGATACATGTTTATGTTTACCCTACTGTATATAATCCTGCTTTACATCATTTTGTAATTTTATTTATGAATGGTGTATATCATTGACTAAGGGTTATGACTTCTCCAAATAGGGGGAGATTGTTGGGTACATTGGTTTAAATGTACCTGATTTGAAGAAGCCTCACCCAACTCAATGATATACATCAAAATGTATTTGATGTGTTGTTGAGTTTACTTGTGCAGGTTAAGTATTTACAGGACTGAAGCAAAAAAGTTTCTAAGTACATGTGTCGAAACCCAGAGGGAAAGTGTCGACACTTAAGAAGACTTGTGTCGACAGCCAGACAAGTAGTGTCGACACTTGGAGTCATTGTGTCGACACTAAGGATGTAGAGTCGACACCAGACACAAAGTGTCGACACAAGGAGTTGTGTCGACACTCAGTGAAGAAAAGTGCAGTAAAGCTGTGTCGACACTTAGCAGTAGTGTCGACACCTAGAAGAACTGTGTCTACACCAGAAAGTGTCGACACCTGGAGCTGTGTCGACACTCAGTAAAAGTTAGCAGAGACTAAGTATAAGTGTCGACACCCAGAACAATGTGTCGACACTCAATATAAGAGTCAGCATTTGAAGAAAGTGTCGACACCTAGAACAATGTGTCGACACACAATAGAAGAGTCAACACTTAAAGAAGTGTCGACACAAGACAGTATGTGTCGACACTCAGCTGAAGACTCTACACTTGAAGAAAGTGTCGACACATGGAGCTGTGTCGACACTTAGTGAAGAACAGCAAGATCAACAAATTATTCTAAGTACAAGTGTCGACACTATGGGAATGTGTCGACACTCAGTTGAAGTCTCAACAAGAAGAAGAATGTGTCGACACAAGGAGCTGTGTCGACACTCAGCAAGTATCAACACTGAAGACATGTGTCGACACCAAGAAGTAGTGTCGACACTTAACAGATTCAACACATGAAGATGTGTCGACACAAAGGAGATGTGTCGACACTTAGAAGAATTTAGCAAAATACAGAAGATCAAGTACTTGTGTCGACACTAAATTTCAGTGTCGACACATGAAGAAGAAACAGTGTCGAGACATAGAATCTACAACACAAGAAGTTGTGTCGACACCTTGTAGACTTGTGTCGACACTTACACAACTTGTGTCGACACTTGGTCCATAAGTGTCGATACTTAAAGACAGAAAGTCTCGACACTATCAGACAGTTAGAGAATTTTCAAGAACTGACTGGATGACTTGACAGCTGCCGTTCCAGCCGGTCTACAACACTTGTCAGAGTTGTCAGAAAGCAGTTATGAACCGGACCAGCCGGTTACCATGAAGAATGCCTATAAATAGGCTTATGCAGTCTACAGAAAAGTATTTGTTGAAGATTGATAATGTTCAAATTATTGATCAAGTATCTAACAAAGAAGATCTAGCTATTCCTTGAAGAATAAAGTGCAGATCTAAGAAGTTGGAGAGAGAGAGCTCCGTGCAAGAAATCAGCCGTTGGAACTAGGCTGAGAAGAAGGGTTCAGATTTATTCTGGATCTTAAGAAGCAGAGATCAAGGATCAACTGCAGAAGGAGTCAATCTCATTGAGTTCTACTTTCAAGAAGCTTTGAAGAAAGCTAAGTCAGATTGATTTCAGCTGAGTTCTTCCAAGAACTCATCAAGAAACTCACAACTCCTCTCTCTTGTCTCTGGGTTGCTGAGTTAACAATTGTATAATCATTTTTATCTTGTAGGATCTTTTGGATCGGAGTTTTTGTAAGCCTGTAATTATAAAGGCTGAGTGTATGGCTTGAGAGCCTGAGTGTTGGAGATTGAAATCTCTGAGTGTAGTCCTTGGTGGCTGAGTGTAGGCCTTTGTGGCTGAGTGTAGGCTTTGTGGAAAAGCTGAGTTGTAGGGCCTTGGGCCTGAGGTGTAGGAACCAGTTTGGGTTCTGAGATAGTGGAGAAGTTTGGCCGAATCTAGTACACTGCTAGATAGGCGAAGGGGGAAAGTGGATGTACCCAAACCTTGGGGAACCACTATAAAACTGTGTGTCTTCTGTGTGCTGTGATTTTCTGTGAATACTGTGTGATTGTTGTGCAATAGTAGATTAGATTCTGTGTTAAAAACTGATTGCTGCCATAAAAAGTTAAAAAGAATTTGGTCACCTATTCACCCCCCCCCCCCCTCTAGGTGTTTAGGTACTATATCTTTCAAATACGAACCTAACGGCCGTCTACACACATCCCTAAGCTACCATCGGATTCACACCGGATTCACCAACTTTTGAGTAGAATAAAAAGTATTTACGCAATTAGAAAAATATAAAATTAAAAGCATACAGAAAAATTAAATCTACTCCAATTTTTACACGAGACGAGAGCAGTTGACTAGAAACACAACAAGGCCAACATTTTACTCTGTCTCACATTCCTAAGCCAGCACCATAATTTTCCCAAATCTAACGAAGAAATGAGTTTAACTCGCGGCACACAAACAGCTAAGCATGCGCTCATGTGGGTGCAGTGGTGTGTAGTGCAATGAACTAATCAAAATAAAACAATAAAGGCTTATAGTATGCACATGAGATGTGTACGTGCAATAGGTAACAGATCTCTCCCCCAGACTTAAACTAAGTAATACAGCAGAAGATATAGAAATTAAAATCATAAGGAGCTAAGGGAAGAGGTTACCCAATGCTCAGCCAGTGAGCATACCAGAAGACGCGTGGAAAACTGAAACAGGCCCGCCATATGAAAATCACAATCCCGCCAATGCAATTTGCCAAGAATACCTGCAGGGGGCTCCGCAAAAACAAAACAAAATATACAAAAAGAAATGCTAAAACTAAAAATAGACATGAAAAATAAAAATTGCAGAAAATAAAAGATAAGTACTGGGGTTATTGTCATCCCAGCACGACTTATTCGGCTATGAAAAGGTTTTAGCTAATGGGTCTATGAAAGGAAAAATGCACAGGTAACTGTTCCAATATCCGTTTCGGTAATGGGTACCGATACGGCAATAGAACAGTTACCCCTCTACCTAAATAGTAATACCTGCCCAACAAAGGTAGAGGAAATAGAAATAAGAAGAGGAGGAGCACTGGTCCTCGCTCATCTTATCACAAAAGAAGCCCTTGCCTAGCAAGGTATCGTCTACAGGGAGTCTGCAGGAGGAGAAAGCGATGAATGGAGCTTCCTTAAAAGAGGAGGAATCAACCTTCTCGCAAAAGAGGATGCTATCATCCATGACTCGAGCTGAAAGCTCCAAGTCCTCCTGAAGAACCTGCGAAGACTCAACCCGTGATGGCGCGGCCCCTCCTCCACCAGTTGAAGACGATGCGGATGATGCTGTTGATGATCCGGTTGCTAAGGCCATACGACTCAAGGACGTGAGGCGGCACGATGACGCTAACGGACGGCTACGCTACAACCTCCGCCCGCGCCGTGCTACCGCCACGGCAACGCCTTAGTTTTATTTATTTCCTTTTCGTGCACTTTATTTTATGATTGGAATATAAAATTATCCTATGCTTATGTGATAATTTTATATTCATTGCATGTGTTGTTGTATTTTCAATTTGAACTATTTTAGTTTTGGTGTGCAATTAGCCATTCGGATGGATGAGATTAAATCTCCATCATGAAGGGCTAAGGCTTATTTGTAACTCCTATTAGCCATTCGGATGGATGAGATTAAATCTCCATCATGAAGGGCTAAGACTTATTTGTAACTCCTATTTAAAGGAGGCTATCATGAAGAGTTAAAGCAATTGGAAAAGAAACCTAAAAAAAACCCCTTGTGGAAATTTCGGCCACCATGGAGAAGTCCATAGCCGCCCCCTCCCCTTTGGTGTGAAGCCAAGCCTTGCCTCCTCCATCCCCGTTCGGTGCGACTCCGGTGTGGCTTCCTTCGGTGCGACTCCTTGGAAGATGGTTGCAAACCATTCGGTGCGACGCCGGTGGATCCGTGGAGAGAGTGATTCTCCCACAGTTATCTCGTGTGAACGTTTTCCGGTTGGGTAATCTCTTTCCCCTACCTTGTGTGATTTCTTCTCTTTAGTTGTGGTGGATTTCGCTCATCGTTTTCTCCGGATCTTTAATTTAATCGCTGCAAGTTTTGAATCGAAATCGCCGTTGCAAGGCTTTTATTTCCGGATCGGGTGGATACTATTTGCTTGAGCGGATCTTGGCCTATAGCCTTGGTCTTGCTCTCAAAAAGGAGTGGCAACCTTTGTGTTTTCTTGGGGAATAATCCGACTCAAATTTCCGATCGTTGTTTTCGAGTCGACCATTCCTCCTTTGTTGTTTGTGCTGCGTTTTGTGACGAGGAAATATTGTGGGTGATAGGTTCTGTGTAGGTGCGGTAGATCTACAACATGTTGTGCGTAGGGAGAGTGTTAGCTTCGCGGAGATCTCCGTTTCCGGATAACCCTACATCAGTTTGGTATCAGAGGCGGTCGTTTCAACTCCCACGTTGAAAACATCCTCTCTGCATTCCTTGTTGGTCGATCGGATCTAAAAAAAAATAAAAAAAAAAATTTATTTCTGTGGTCTGCCAATAGCGGGCTGAAATCTTTATTTTTCAGCAAAATTTCAAAAAACAAATTTTTTAACGATCTACGTGTTATTCACTTTGGGAATATATAAAAATATCTTATTTTCAATATAGCTACAGCCCTAGGAAAATTCATCTTGCCCGGGGCCTCCCAAACCTGAATGCGCACAAGGCTAGGAACGGAGTACGCAACCCCGTCTACGTCTAGTATGGCTGCGAACGAGCATGGTGATCCCAACATCGCGGCTATAGAGGGTCTTCGTGCTGAAATGGCTGAGCTTAGGAACGTCTTAGCACAGATCCTACAAAACCAAGCTAAGCTTTATTTTAAAGAAGTCGTTAGTCACCCTGGAGTGCCCAAAACCATAGTGTCAGATAGGGATGTAAAATTCACTAGTTATTTTTGGAAGACTCTTTGGATATTAATGGGAACGAAATTATTGTTTTCCTCTGCCTATCATCCCCAAACTGATGGGCAGACGGAAGTGGTTAATCGGAGCTTAGGAAATTTGTTACGATGCCTCGTGAGTGATCACAAGAGCACTTGAGATCTTCTCGTTCCCCATGCTCAATTAGCCTACAATAATTCCAAGAATCGGTCTACGGGTCTGTCTCCAAATGAGATTGTCCACGGGTATAAGGCTCCTGTGCCGCTTGACTTGGTGTCGTTGCCCCCAACGTACAAGGCAAGTCAGTTTGCACAATCCTTCGCCCAGCACATCCATGATTTACACGCACGTATACGGGACACCTTGACTCCGCAATATGACTCTTATCAAGCGCACGCTAATTTACATAGGAGAGTATCAGACTTCAAAATTGGCGATCTAGTTTTAGTCCGTTTGGTTCCCGAACGCTTGTGAACTGGCACCGTTAAAAAGTTAGCACCAAAGCGCGCCGGCCCTTTTCGGATTATTAAAAAGCTAGGTGACAACGCTTTCGTTTTGGACTTGCCTGCTGATTGGGGTATCTCCCCCATTTTTAATGTTTCGGATTTAACGATGTTTGTGTCACCACCACAAGAGTTGATTTCTTTATCGTCTTCTTCTCCCACTAAAAATTCTCATGGGTTGGGGAGTGGTAGTACGGATGATCTCTCTCTTTCGGTCCCCACAGATATATCATCGGATGGTAAGTTGCCTTCTTTCCTGCCTACTGCTAATATGTTCCCCAGGTTTCCACGGACGTTCTCCACTCCAGAGATGATACTTGATGCTGAGCCTGTTACCACTGCTGATGGCGACACCCACCGCTTTCTCATTCGTTGGCGTGCTCGACCCCCTTCGGATGACTCTTGGGTACTCGAGATGGAGCTGCCGAGTTTGGATGCCGCTCTCCTTCACCGCTATCGCTTGGACCACGCAACAGAGATGCGTGCATTTGAGCAGGGGAGGATTGATGGCGCGGCCCCTCCTCCACCGGTTGAAGACGATGCTGATGATGTTGTTGATGATTCGGTTGCTAAGGCCATACGACTCAAGGACGTGAGGCGGCACGATGACGCTAACGGACGGCTATGCTACAACCTCCGCCCGCGCCGTGCTACCACCACGACAACGCCTTAGTTTTATTTATTTCCTTTTCGTGCACTTTATTTTATAATTGGAATATAAAATTATCCTATGCTTATGTGATAATTTTATATTCATTGCATGTGTTGTTGTATTTTCAATTTGAACTATTTTAGTTTTGGTGTGCAATTAGCCATTCGGATGGATGAGATTAAATCTCCATCATGAAGGGCTAAGGCTTATTTGTAACTCCTATTAGCCATTCGGATGGATGAGATTAAATCTCCATCATGAAGGGCTAAGCCTTATTTGTAACTTCTATTTAAAGGAGGCTATCATGAAGAGTTAAAGCAATTGGAAAAGAAACCTAAAAAAACCCCCTTGTGGAAATTTCGGCCACCATGCAGAAGTCATAGCCGCCCCCTCCCCTTTGGTGTGAAGCCAAGCCTTGCCTCCTCAATCCCCGTTCGGTGCGACTCCGGCGTGGCTTCCTTCGGTGCGACTCCTTGGAAGAAGGTTGCAAACCATTCGGTGCGACGCCGGTGGATCCGTGGAGAGAGTGATTCTCCCACAGTTATCTCGTGTGAACGTTTTCCGGTTGGGTAATCTCTTTCCCCTCCCTTGTGTGATTTCTTCTCTTTAGTTGTGGTGGATTTCGCTCATCGTCTTCTCCGGATCTTTAATTTAATCGCTGTAAGTTTTGAATCGAAATCGCCGTTGCAAGGCTTTTATTTCCGGATCGGGTGGATCCTATTTGCTTGAGCGGATCTTGGCCTATCGCCTTGGTCTTGCTCTCAAAAAGGAGTGGCAACCTTTGTGTTTTCTTGGGGAATAATCCGAATCAAATTTTCGATCGTTGTTTTCGAGTCGACCATTCCTCCTTTGTTGTTTGTGCTGCATTTTGTGACGAGGAAATATTGTGGGCGATAGGTGCTGTGTAGGTGCGGTAGATCTACGACGTGTTGTGCGTAGGCAGAGCGTTAGCTTTGCGGAGATCTCCATTTCCGGATAACCCTACATCAATTTGGGGAGGCCTAGCTTGGTTTTGTAGGATCTGGGCTAAGACGTTTGGGGAGGCCTAGCTTGGTTTTGTAGGGTCTGGGCTAAGACGTTTGGACGCACATCCTCTGATACCAAATTGATGTAGGGTTATCCGGAAACGGAGATCTCCGCGAAGCTAACGCTCTCCCTACGCACAACACATCGTAGATCTACCGCACCTACACAGCACCTATCGCCCACAATATTTCCTCGTCACAAAATGCAGCACAAACAACAAAGGAGGAATGGTCGACTCGAAAACAACGATCGGAAATTTGAGTCGGATTATTCCCCAAGAAAACACAAAGGTTGCCACTCCTTTTTGAGAGCAAGAGCAAGGCTATAGGCCAAGATCCGCTCAAGCAAATAGGATCCACCCGATCCGGAAATAAAAGCCTTGCAACGGCGATTTCGATTCAAAACTTGCAGCGATTAAATTAAAGATCTGGAGAAAACGATGAGCGAAATCCACCACAACTAAAGAGAAGAAATCACACAAGGGAGGGGAAAGAGATTACCCCACCGGAAAACGTTCACACAAGATAACTGTGGGAGAATCACTCTCTCCACGGATCCACCGACGTCGCACCGAATGGTTTGCAACCTTCTTCCAAGGAGTCGCACCGAAGGAAGCCACGCCGGAGTCACACCGAACGGGGATGGAGGAGGCAAGGCTTGGCTTCACACCAAAGGGGAGGGGGCGGCTATGGACTTCTCCATGGTGGCCGAAATTTCCACAAGGGTGGTTTTTAGGTTTCTTTTCCAATTGCTTTAACTCTTCATGATAGCCTCCTTTAAATAGGAGTTACAAATAAGCCTTAGCCCTTCATGATGGAGATTTAATCTCATCCATTCGAATGGCTAATTGCACACCAAAACTAAAATAGTTCAAATTGAAAATACAACAACACATGCAATGAATATAAAATTATCACATAAGCATAGGATAATTTTATATTCCAATTATAAAATAAAGTGCACGAAAAGGAAATAAATAAAACTAAGGCGTTGTCGTGGAGGTAGCACGGCGCGGGCGGAGGTTGTAGCGTAGCCATCCATTAGCGTCATCGTGCCGCCTCACGTCCTTGAGTCGTATGGCCTTAGCAACCGGATCATCAACAGCATCATCAGCATCGTCTTCAACCGATGGAGGAGGGGCCGCGCCATCAATCCTCCCCTGCTCAAATACACGCATCTCCGTTGCGTGGTCCAAGCGATAGCGATGAAGGAGAGCGGCATCCAAACTCTGCAGCTCCGTCTCGAGTACCCAAGAGTCATCCGAAGGTGGCCGATCACGCCAACGGATGAGAAAGCGGTGGGTGTCGCCATCAGCAGTGGTAACAGGCTCAGCATCAAGTATCATCTCTGGAGTGGAGAACGTCCGTGGAAACCTGGGGAACATATTAGCAGTAGGCAGGAAAGAAGGCAACTTACCATCCGATGATATACCTGTGGGGACCGAAAGAGAGAGATCATCCGTACTACCACTCCCCAACCCATGAGAATTTTCAGTGGGAGAAGAAGACGACAAAGAAATCAACTCTTGTGGTGGTGACACAAACATTGTTAAATTCGAAAAATTAAAAATGGGGGAGATACCCCAATCAGCAGGCAAGTCCAAAACGAAAGCGTTGTCACCTAGCTTTTTAATAATCCTAAAAGGGCCGGCGCGCTTTGGTGCTAACTTTTTAACGGTGCCAGTTGGCAAGCATTCGGGAACCAAACGGACTAAAACTAGATCGCCAATTTTGAAGTATGATACCCTCCTATGTAAATTAGCGTGCGCTTGATAAGATTCGTATTGCGTAGTCAAGGTGTCCCGTATACGTGCGTGTAAATCATGGATGTGCTGGGCGAAGGATTGTGCAAACTGACTTGCCTTGTACGTTGGGGGCAACGACACCAAGTCAAGCGGCACAGGAGCCTTATACCCGTGGACAATCTCATTTGGAGACAGACCCGTCGACCGATTCTTGGAATTATTGTAGGCTAATTGGGCATGGGGAAGGAGAAGATCCCAAGTGCTCTTGTGATCACTCACGAGGCATCGTAACAAATTTCCTATGCTCCGATTAACCACTTCCGTCTGCCCATCAGTTTGGGGATGATAGGCAGAGGAAAACAATAATTTCGTTCCCATTAATATCCAAAGAGTCTTCCAAAAATAACTAGGGAATTTTACGTCCCTATCCGACACTATGGTCTTGGGCACTCCACGGTGACTAACGACTTCTTTAAAATAAAGCTTAGCGACGTGAGACGCATCATTTGTCCTACTGCACGGGATGAAATAAGCCATCTTTGAAAACCTATCCACAACTACAAAAATTGAGTCGTGACGACGTAGGGTAATGGGGAGGCCTAATACAAAATCCAGACTAACGTCGACCCAAGGCATGGAAGGAATAGGCAAGGGTGTATATAATCCTACGTTGGTTTTACTACCCTTAGATACCTGGCATGTGCGGCAGCTACTCACTACCTGTCCCACCATAACCTTCAGTTTTGGCCAATAGAATTTCTCTTCGACTAACGTAATGGTCTTATCTCTACCGAAGTGGCCACTCAACCCTCCGCTATGCAACTCCCATATAATATGTAGTCGTAACGATGACTGTGGAATACATAGCTTTCCGTTCCTAAACAGGTAACCATCCTTCGACTTAAACACTGTCTTCCACTCATCGCCCTCTCGTATCCTAATCTGGTGATAGCCACTCCGAAGATCTAATTTGGAGAATATGGTGGCTCCAGACAAGACATCCAACAAATCATCTAGGCGGGGAATGGGGAACCTATACTTGATGGTGATTTTGTTGATAGCCCGGCTATCAACGCACATCCTCCATGTACCATCCTTCTTGGGGGCAAGTAGGGCTGGTACAGCTGGCTTCTTTCCTTTAAGATCCTTCTTCTTGAGCTCTTCAGTCTTGACCTTTTGTCTTTCAAAATAATGATAAGGCTTTGGAAAGTACTTGCTTGGCTCCACAGCAATAGTAGGTATCTTTCCAGCTTTGAGATCCCTCCTAAACTGAAATATGGCATCTTACCATCGGACACAGATGTTCGATGAGCTTGCCACTCTGCGGCAGGGCTCAAGCTCGGTAGCTGAATATATGGGTGAACTTAAGGACCGAATGGTGCGATGTGACCTTAGGGAGATTCCCGAAGTCACTTTATCTAGATTTCGAAAGGGCCTTAACCCCGATATCCAAAGGAAGCTCTTGCGATATGGGCATACAGACTTGAGCACGACTTTCAATGCCGCCTTGGACATTGAAAAACACCTAGCCTCTAAGGCTCACTCCCGTTACGCTCATGCGAAGCACAAGTCCACCACTGGGGAATCTTCTTCCACATATCCTGATAAGGGAAAGTTTAAATCTACCGAGTCGAAGTCAATTGTGATCACCGCTAGGAACTCCAAGAACCCTTCGAGTGAGCGTGTCCCTATCGGGAAGGTTAGCAAGGCTAACACCACTTGTTACTCTTGCGGCATTCAAGGCCACTATGCCTACGAATGCCCAACAAAGACAAAAACTCTAGCCTTGTTAGAGCCAACTACCGACCCTGACGATTATGTATACGAGGCCGCAGAAGAGAGTGACCCCGAAGGAGTCCCTAGTGACTTAGAGGACGATCACCCCCTTATGGTGATGCGTTGTATTTTGACCACTCCTCGTCCATTAGATGATTGGAAGAGGACGAGCATATTTTCTCTGATTTTTAAGAGTGGCGAGAAGCTTTGCAAGCTAATTATTGATAGTGGTAGCTGCGTGAACGTCATATCTGAGAACGCGTAGCACGTATGTCCTTGGTCACGGAACCACACCCGACCCCATACCAGGTCGCTTGGATCAACAAGCTCTCTGTACCCGTTACCAAGCGATGCCTGGTCCCACTCTCATTCAAATCCTACATTGATGAGGTGTGGTGTGATGTCCTTCCGAGGGACGCTTGTCATGTGTTGTTAGGCCGCCCTTTGCTATACGACCGTGATGTTACACATTTTGGTAGAGCCAACACTTATGAGTTCAAATTCAATGGCAAAACCATCACTTTGAAGCCGACGATCCCAAAGGAGCCCGTAGTCTTGGCTAAGGACACCACAATCCCGGTAGAACGGAAAATGTTGAATCTCGTTGGTAGGAAAGAGTTTGAGAGAGATCTGTTCTTTGATGGAATTATGTATGCGCTAGTCCTCTTAAGTGCGAAGCCCGATTCTAGCATTTTGGATGAGCTACCTAGTGAGTTACGGGTACTATTGGAAGAGTATAGGGACGTGTACCCGGATGAGTTGCCGCCCACGTTACCCCCGCTTAGGAATATCCAACATGCAATAGATCTCATCCCGGGGTCTTCCTTGCCATACCAGCCCCATTATCGACTCCACCCCGCGGCTCACCTAGAGTTGCAGTCTCAAATCGAGGGCTTGCTAGCGAAGGGTTTTATTCGGACTAGTATGAGTCCATGTGCTGTACCAGCCCTACTTGCCCCCAAGAAGGATGGTACATGGAGGATGTGCGTTGATAGCCGGGCTATCAACAAAATCACCATCAAGTATAGGTTCCCCATTCCCCGCCTAGATGATTTGTTGGATGTCTTGTCTGGAGCCACCGTATTCTCAAAATTAGATCTTCGGAGTGGCTTTCACCAGATTAGGATACGAGACGGCGATGAGTGGAAGATAGCGTTTAAGTCGAAGGATGGTTACCTGTTTAGGAACGGAAAGCTATGTATTCCGCAGTCATCGTTACGACTACATATTATATGGGAGTTGCATAGCGGAGGGTTGAGTGGCCACTTCGGTAGAGATAAGACCATTACGTTAGTCGAGGACAAATTCTATTGGCCAAAACTGAAGGTTATGGTGGGACAGGTTGTGAGTAGCTGCCGCACATGCCAGGTATCTAAGGGTAGTAAAACCAACGTAGGATTATATAAACCCTTGCCTATTCCTTCCATGCCTTGGGTCGACGTTAGTCTGGATTTTGTATTAGGCCTCCCCATTACCCTACGCCGTCACGACTCAATTTTTGTAGTTGTGGATAGGTTTTCAAAGATGGCTTATTTCATCCCGTGCAGTAGGACAAATGATGCGTCTCACATCGCTAAGCTTTATTTTAAAGAAGTTGTTAGTCACCGTGGAGTGCCCAAGACCATAGTGTCGGATAGGGACGTAAAATTCACTAGTTATTTTTGGAAGACTCTTTGGATATTAATGGGAACGAAATTATTGTTTTCCTCTGCCTATCATCCCCAAACTGATGGGCAGACGGAAGTGGTTAATTGGAGCTTAGGAAATTTGTTACGATGCCTCGTGAGTGATCACAAGAGCACTTGGGATCTTCTCCTTCCCCATGCCCAATTAGCCTACAATAATTCCAAGAATCGCTCTACGGGTCTGTCTCCAAATGAGATTGTCCACGGGTATAAGGCTCCTGTGCCGCTTGACTTTGGTGTCGTTGCCCCCAACGTACAAGGCAAGTCAGTTTGCACAATCCTTCGCCCATCACATCCATGATTTACACGCACGTATACGGGACACCTTGACTACGCAATACGACTCTTATCAAGCGCACGCTAATTTACATAGGAGAGTATCAGACTTCAAAATTGGCGATCTAGTTTTAGTCCGTTTGGTTCCCGAACGCTTGCCAACTGGCATCGTTAAAAAGTTAGCACCAAAGCACGCCGGCCCTTTTCGGATTATTAAAAAGCTAGGTGACAACGCTTTCGTTTTGGACTTGCCTGCTGATTGGGGTATCTCCCCCATTTTTAATGTTTCGGATTTAACGATCTTTATGTCACCACCACAAGAGTTGATTTCTTTGTCGTCTTCTTCTCCCACTAAAAATTCTCATGGGTTGGGGAGTGGTAGTACGGATGATCTCTCTCTTTCGGTCCCCACAGGTATATCATCGGATGGTAAGTTGCCTTCTTTTCTGCCTACTGCTAATATGTTCCCCAGGTTTCCACGGACGTTCTCCACTCCAGAGATGATACTTGATGCTGAGCCTGTTAACACTGCTGATGGCGACACCCACCGCTTTCTCATCCGTTGGTGTGATCGGCCCCCTTCGGATGACTCTTGGGTACTCGAGACGGAGCTGCAGAGTTTGGATGCCACTCTCCTTCACCGCTATCGCTTGGACCACGCAACAGAGATGCGTGCATTTGAGCGGGGGAGGATTGATGGTGCGGCCCCTCCTCCACCAGTTGAAGACGATGCTAATGATGCTGTTGATGATCCGGTTGCTAAGGCCATACGACTCAAGGACGTGAGGCGGCACGATGACGCTAACGGACGGCTACGCTACAACCTCCGCCCGCGCCGTGCTACCGCCACGGCAACGCCTTAGTTTTATTTATTTCCTTTTCGTGCACTTTATTTTATAATTGGAATATAAAATTATCTTATGCTTATGTGATAATTTTATATTCATTGCATGTGTTGTTGTATTTTCAATTTGAACTATTTTAGTTTTGGTGTGCAATTAGCCATTCGGATGGATGAGATTAAATCTCCATCATGAAGGGCTAAGGCTTATTTGTAACTCCTATTAGCCATTCGGATGGATGAGATTAAATCTCCATCATGAAGGGCTAAGGCTTATTTGTAACTCCTATTTAAAGGAGGCTATCATGAAGAGTTAAAGCAATTGGAAAAGAAACCTAAAAAAAACCCCCTTGTGGAAATTTCGGCCACCATGGAGAAGTCCATAGCCGCCCCCTCCCCTTTGGTGTGAAGCCAAGCCTTGCCTCCTCCATCCCCGTTCGGTGCGACTCCGGCGTGGCTTCCTTCGGTGCGACTCCTTGGAAGAAGGTTGCAAACCATTCAGTGCGACGCCGGTGGATCCGTGGAGAGAGTGATTCTCCCACAGTTATCTCGTGTGAACGTTTTCCGATTGGGTAATCTCTTTCCCCTCCCTTGTGTGATTTCTTCTCTTTAGTTGTGGTGGATTTCGCTCATCGTTTTCTCCGGATCTTTAATTTAATCGCTGCAAGTTTTGAATCGAAATCGCCGTTGCAAGGCTTTTATTTCCGGATCGGGTGGATCCTATTTGCTTGAGCGGATCTTGGCCTATAGCCTTGGTCTTGCTCTCAAAAAGGAGTGGCAACCTTTGTGTTTTCTTGGGGAATAATCCGACTCAAATTTCCGATCGTTGTTTTCGAGTCGACCATTCCTCCTTTGTTGTTTGTGCTGCGTTTTGTGACGAGGAAATATTGTGGGCGATAGGTGCTGTGTAGGTGAGGTAGATCTACGACGTGTTGTGCGTAGGGAGAGCATTAGCTTCGCGGAGATCTCCGTTTCCGGATAACCCTACATCAACCCGCACAGGCTCAGATACAGAAATGGGATCAAGAAATAAAGGAGATGAATAACTAAAAGAATCAGAAATAAGGGGGAGTGGTCTCGGTCTCACTCCCAGCAGGATCCCGAAATAGATCATCGACGGCGTCATATGAGTCATGGCGAGGTGAATCCGCGAGCTCGAGGTCCTCGGTGGTGGTTTGGACCTCCTCATCCATCAAGGAAGTGGAAACTTCCTCAACAAAGAGGATATCCTCATCAACACACCTCGGTGCATCCACATGTTCCAAGACGTAATACTGTCCATTAATGAAAATAATATCCTCGTCAAACATGGGCACATACGCAGGCCCAGAATCACAATCCGGCCGAACATCATCAACCGACTCGCTAAAAATAGGGATAAATAATTCTTGCAAAGAAGGCAGAGGAACAACAGCATCAGAGAAAATATGTGCAGGTTCCTCCGGGGGTGAATCAACAAGAAGGGAAGAGTGCATGGGGAGAGACGGTGCCACAATGTCGTCACACCGATCAGCAGAAAGTCTGATGGGTATATCCGCAGCAGTCCCCCATAGACAAGGTGGTGCTGCGAACATATCATCAGAATCAGAAGGGGCAGCCGATTGAGAGGTGGATGGAATGAATCGGATACCCGATTCATCATTCTCCTCCAACTAGCGCTGAAATTCTGCGCAATCTTTCAACATGTGGTCGGTGCTACGACAACACAAACATCGTTTTCCATTACTCCTCGGTACAGGTGGGACTGGAGAGGAATAAGAAAAAGATGAAGGCGTAGAAGAGGAGTGACCATAAGACCTGGGTTGGGTGTATGAAGTACCATAAGAAGACGGTGCTCCATACACAGAACCTCGAGAATTATGCTCCCATTCTTCAGTGGGGCACTCATCACTACCATGTCTATAATCCCCACACCATCCGCAACAGATATTCATATAAGAATACATGGTGCAACAAGAATAATTCACCAACAGAAAGTTTCTAAGCAACAATTAACTACACACCACAAATAAAAGAATAGGAAAACCTGCTACAGAAAAATTAAAACTAGAATAGGAACAAATAAAAACAAACACAAATGCTAAAAACTAAAACAAAGAAGAAAGTGATATGAACAAATGAAAAAGGGCTTCTATCTCTTATCTTCCTCTACAAAAACTTGATGCTATAGATCACGGCAGTGAACCGGTCGCACAAGTAATATGTTGGGTCCGGCGTTCCTTCACTTGACCCGTGGCGCTCTTCTACTTATTTAAGAAATTAAGTAGCACCCTTTCCAACAGTCCGGGCTTTTGGAACAGTTGGTTATGCGCTTGATCCTTCAATTGGTATCAAAGCGAGGTTACGGGTTCAAGACCGGGGGAGCGCTATTAAATCCTGATTTTTCCATTCTACCTGTGTGGGTCCGGTGGGTCAGGCAACCGTGGACATGTGGTAACCCCACCTCTGAGCCGTGAAACCGTGGACATGTGGTAACCCCACCTCTGAGCCGTGTGGGCCATGTGGTAACCCCACCTCTGAGCCATGTGGGCCATGTGGTAACTCCACCTCTGAGCTGACGGGTTGTGCTGGACGCCGGGGGGGGGGATTGTTGGGTCCGGCGTTCCTTCACTTGACCCGTGGCGCTCTTCTACTTATTTAAGAAATTAAGTAGCACCCTTTCCAACAGTCCGGGCTTTTGGAACAGTTGGTTATGCGCTTTTGACAAAACCTCTATTCCATCTCCAGCAACCATTTCATCTCCACCAGCAGACCACTTCCATTCCCTATTCTCATATCCACCACCAGATGTCACCTCATCCCCATCCATCCCATCCTTCTCACTTCTGGATGAATCCTCCATGGATGATTCCCCCTCCTCTCCTCCAGAATTACCATCCTCTTCAACATCTTTCCAAGACCTTCTCCACCACATTATTGCCCAACCCACATTCACTCCATCCATATCCATCCCATTATCTTCCATCTCCACCATTCCAACACCTGAGCCCTCCATTCCACTTCCAGCCTCCTCAGTCATCCCTCCTCCATCTACCTCTGCTCCTGCTATTGAGCATGTAGATCTCCCATCCTTAGCTGACCAGTTGTATGAGCTCCTTGCACCCAAGCTCTCTCTTCTCATGGAGGCCTCTTTAGCTCCTCTACAACAGTCAGTGGCAGCTCTCTCTGCCAGGCTTTCCTCCTTCCTTCCTCCTCCAGCAGCACCCCCAGCAGTGTGCCTTGATACAGCTGTATCTGCATCCAGGCAGGGGGAGATGCCCTATGAAGCCAGCCTTCATGCTGCTGTTACTGCTGCTTCTGCTCCTGCTGTTGATTCTGCTGCTACTGCTGCTGTTTTTGTGTCTGCTTTTGCTACTGTTGTGCTTGTATCTTCTGCTCCAGTTGCTGTGCCTACTCCAGTCTTAGCAATAGACCTAAGGTCTTTGCTATCTGCATTTGATCCTGCATACTTCAGCTACCTCCCAGAGCCCAATGCTGTCCAGCCCTCTGAAGATCTGTCCAAGGCTCTGGTGCCCTTCTCATGCTGTGACCCCAGTATCATTTCTGCTTTTATTCATTCAGTGACTGCTGCTTCTGATGATGTTATTGCTACTGCTGCTGAAGGCAAGGCTGTATCTACTTCTGAAATTGTTGTTGCTGCTGAAGAAGAAAATGTTCCAACTGCTGCTGATGAGCCCTTTTCCTAGGATTCTCTGATGACAGAGGCTGTTGTTTTTGAGCCTGCTGTAGATGTTGTTGTTGTTTCTGAACCTGCTGCTGCCATAATTCCTGAAATAACCTCTGTTGCTTCTACTGCTGCTCCAGTACCTGTTGTTATATCTGCTGATGTATCTGTCTCTGTTGCTCCTTCTGCTTCTGCTTCTGCCCCATCTGCTGCTGTTCAACTGAAAGAAAATTTGATGAAAAGGATTGATGCCTTATATGATGCACAGAGTTCTGAATCTGAGGATTACAACACTGCTTCTGATGATTCCTCTGCCGCCATTGCAAGGAAAAGGAAGGCAAGAAGTAAGGCTTTGAAGAGGGTTCCACCTGCCAAAGTTAGAGATGATAATGATGTTCCTTACTATATTCTGCACAACTGCCCAATTTCTGAGCATTGGATGCAGTTCTCTAAGAATCAGCTAAAGGCTATGAAGAAGAAAAGGAAGTATGAGAAAGGTTCCACTCAGTTCAAGCACCCTCATCCTCCACCACCACCTCCACCTGATGCAGGTGCAGGTGGCAGCTCTGCAAGTTCAGGCCCAGCTAGAAGCCAAGCTCCCTACCAACCTCATGCTAGAACATATCAAAGGGAAAGCCAGTCTAGGGGCTCTTACTCTAGAAGGGGAGGATATAGGGGAAATCAAAGAGAGACTCAGGTTTACTCCAAAGGGCATTCCAGGCAGCACCCTTATTCCAGGGGAGGACATGTTCCTTCTGATACATCTTCAGGTCCATTCCCCTATAAGCTCAGAGAAACTGTGACTGCCAGGACTCCTCAAGATACTTCTTCCAACAGTTATGAGCCACCTGTTCCATTTGAGGACCCTGAGAAGAATCCTGTTGCTTGGACTGCTAGAATGAAAGAGTTGGCTTCTTTAGACCAGATAAAGAAAGCCAAAGAGCAAGGCCTGGACACCTCCAATATATCTACAATGTCAGAACAAAGACAGAAAGAACTAGAAAGATATGCCTCTAGTAAGTTTTTTGATGCAGACAGGTACATGGAGTTTCATCCAGCTGCAGTGGTTCCCAGGACATCAAAGCAAATTTATTTGGGTGCAGCTGATGACACCAGATCCAAACAGGAAGCTTTAAATCCTAACAGAGAAATCAAGATGGTACTAGGCAAAGAGAAAAAGTAACTCTGTAAGGTGACAATTCTTGGTTTTTCTGACTGATATCTGGATGACATATATATATATCTCTGTGATGGTTCTGTAATGTCTGGCTACTATTGTTTTTGTATTTTTCTGATTGTATGATGTTGTTTGATTTTCCAAAGTCTGTAAATAGTTTTCCTAACCCAAATAGGGGGAGATTGTTGGAACACCCTATTACTAATTTGGGTCAGGATCACTATGTCTCTAGGAATCTGTGTTTGACCTTCTGTATAGCTTAATAGGTCAATTAGAATTGAGTCTAAGGGATCAGGAGTCTAGGTTTGGAAGCTGCCCTGAAGACCAAAGTTTGTCTGGAGACTAAGTCCAATCGTCGAGCTCAGCACGACGTTTCGTCGAACTCCGGTCGACGATCTTCTAGCTCAACTTCGACAGATCGTCGAGCTCCACTCGACGATCGCTGAGCTCAACTTCTCAATATCGTCGAACTCCATTCGACGATCGCTGAGCTCAGGTCGACGATTTTGACTCTGCACTGGATCCTTATCTCTGAGCTCAGTTCGACGATCTTTGAGCTCAGATCGACGATTTCTTTGCTGCTTGCATTTTCCAGATCGCTGAGCTCAGCTCGACGATAGCAGAGCTCAGTTCGACGATTTCAGTTATCTTTCAGAATTCAAATTCAAATCAGATAGAAGTTATTCTGCATTTAATTCAGAAGATCTGCCAGCCGTTTTCATTTACTTCTGGAGCAAGTTTCAAGGGATTTTTCAAGGAACAATTCAGTGGACTTTCCTTCAGAACAAATTATGCAATTAAGGCTGTAATCAATGCAGACCAACGGCTATCTTTGACAGAGAGATATCCTATTCAGACACAGAGAATAAAAAGAGAGAATGTTTTTGAATCAAAGTGAGATTGACAAGAACAGGACACAACTCAATATACAGAGTCTCTTTGAAAATATTCTGTCAACAAGAATTCTGAAGAACACTCATCAAAGAGATCAAGCTTTAAAACAATCTTCAGATCTCTTCAGCTCTCAAAGTGTTCAAGGCCAACATCATTTCAAGACTCCAGACACTCAACATTTCAGCTTGCTGAAATCATCTTTTGCTGGAGATCTATCTTTGAAGGCTTATCACCCTCAGCAAAGCTCATCTTCCTGAAGATCAAGGACTCAGGGGGAGCTTTGAAATCAATCCACTTAGTCTTCTCAGTTGTTTGAGAAAAGAGAAGACTCTCATCACTCTCTCACCCCCACTCTGTAAAGGGTTTTTCAAACTCCCTTCAAAAGTTTGAATCTGGTTTTTGAGCACCTTGTCAAAAGCTCATTGGTGGCAAGACACCTGATCAAAAAATCTGTTTTGGTTTTTGAGCACCTTATCAAAAGCTCATTGGTGCCCAAGACACCTGATCAACTCATCCTGCAGTGGATTCCTACCTAGGGTGGTAGAAGAGTGGATGTACCCAAGTTTGGGGAACCACTATATTTCCTTGTGTCATCTGGTTTTGCATGTTTTCTTTCTGTTTCTGGCCTAGATTTTCTTGTGCTTAGTTTCTGCATAGCTTAGTTTGTGATTAGTTTTATTTCTGCTTCCCTGCTTACACTCATTACAGCAATTGTTGTAAAGCTTTGCAAAAGTTTTTCTTTGTGTTTTAAAAAGCACCATATACTCTATTCACCCCCCTCTAGAGTATATCTGATCTAGTTTCCCCTTTCAATTGGTATCAGAGGGAGGTTACGGGTTCAAGACCGGGGGAGCGCTATTAAATCCTGATTTTTCCCTTCTACCTGTGTGGGTCCGGTGGGTCAGGCAACCGTGGACATGTGGTAACCCCACCTCTGAGCCGTGAAACCGTGGACATGTGGTAACCCCACCTCTGAGCCGTGTGGTCCATGTGGTAACCCCACCTCTGATCCATGTGGGCCATGTGGTAACTCCACCTCTGAGCTGACGGGTTGTGCTGGACGCCGGGGGGGGGATTGTTGGGTCCGGCGTTCCTTCACTTGACCCGTGGCGCTCTTCTACTTATTTAAGAAATTAAGTAGCACCCTTTCCAACAGTCCGGGCTTTTGGAACAGTTGGTAATGCGCTTGATCCTTCATAATATAAAATGGGGGTTTTCCCAAGTATCGATCTCACAAGGAACACAGTAAGGTGGAATTAATTTCGAGGAGGACTTGAGATTGAAGTCCTCAGGTCAGAGCTAACTAATGGGAGGTTTTGATGTTGCGGAAACAGAAAATAAAAGGCTAACAACTACTCCTATGCAACGCCGCTATGTGATGCTTCGCCAGGCGGGATGGAAGACTAGTCGGGCCGCCATGCACTGAATCACTAGGTGGATGGGCGAGTAGGCTTGCAGATGAGGTGGTTAGAACGACGGAATGAGGGTCGTGAGCACCTCTTCGCTACGCACGCCCCTAGCAATTGCTAGTGCGGCAAGGGTGGATGGTGGTGGATGGAATATGGCGCACCTCAAGCAACTAAAGCGTAAACAAACACAGAATCACATAGACATGAATCTAGTAAAGTTTACATCTAAAGTGCAACAACATCAATATAAATGAAGTTTTAACACACAAATACAACAATAAAGGAAGAACAAGGCAAGAGATCGACCGAATCCGAAGTCTTGCTGAGGATTCACGGTTGTAATCGTCGGGTTGTCAATCCGCATCCAAGCTCGGTCCTCGACTGCGTCCGGGGTAGAGAAGGGCTGTCACCACCTTCCAATGGTCCGTCTTCTTCGTCTCACGATAGCAGACGAAAGTTGCAAGCTTCCCTTTGCTTGATGGATATGGCGTTGAAACTTGAAATGAACCCAAGAGATGATGGAGGAGGCCGAGAGGAAGCTCCGACTTGGATTTGGCGTTAAACACTTTCCCGGCGCACCTCCCTAGTGTGGAGATTAAAGGAGGATGGTTGAATCCCTCCTCGGAGATGAAAACGGCGGAGGAAAAATGAGCGATCCAAATTAGGGCGGAACATGCACTATTTATACAAAAGCAGAAATGAACAATGCGCACGATCACAGGTTTACGACCAGTGGTCATGCGCACTATGTCCTGTGCTCGTGCGCACCGGCAGGGAATATCAGGAAGAAGAACTGGGATAATGCGCACGAGTAGTGGCGCACGACCAGTGGTCGTGCGCACTAAGTCCAATGATCGTGCGATTACCCAGACGGGACTAAAGAAAAGAGGAATCAATGCACACGATCAGTGGAGCATGACCGGTGGTCGTGCGCAGTATGTCCAGTGGTCATGCGCTTACCCCAGGCTGATTCTGGAAAACGTAGAGTAGTGTGCACGATCAAGGGCGCACGACCAATGGTCGTGCTCATTAGATCCCATGATTGTGCGTCGTATTCCTGTTTCACAACCATCCCGGAACACGCACACGACCCCTGTACTGAAAGGAAAAACCAATCACTAATCTGTGCAGACATTCCAGACAATCACAAAAGGGTGTACAAACTATAAAAATAACAAAATACACAACCACGGGCATAAATGTGCACTTCCTATATAAATAAAGATAAGATGAAATATATACGATAACGAACTAAAAGTGAAGTGCAAGCGAAGGAAAACAAGCCTAGATGAGTCCGGAAATAGGTATAAAACATGGACTCATCAATAACCATCAACACTAAGAGTATATTTGTATTTGGTGTTATTTAAGTTCGTCATGTGTAGGATGTGTAACACCCCCTATCCGTCGCATAGCATATAGCAGTAGGTCCGGCCTGGGCCCGACGTCATATACTACAGACAGACCGGGTGGTTACTCATGGAAACCATCCAACCAATCGTAACGTCCTGCACAGAGCATTCTAGCCGAAGCAATTTATAAAAGTTGCAAATAAGAACACAGCACTAAAGCATGAATGTCCACTAATACAAAATAGGAATGTTATACAAAATACCAACACAAGCCTTAAGGCCTTACAAAATGTTTCACTTGATATAACATGATTTACAAACCTCGGCATGCAGGCCGGTCATACATGAATAAAGCAGTAAACACTACAATTAGGCCTTCGAGGGCCGGCTTCGCAAAATTTGGGCTTTAGCCCGCTATTGACCGCTGGGTCCAGAGCACCTGCAAGCAACAATCCACCGCACGGTGGCAAAACAAGGCAACGGTCAGCAATGCTGACCAAATTATAACGATCTCGCCCCCAGCTCGGGGCGGCGATGCTGCTTCCTGCATTTCATTAGCATAAGCGAGCAATATAACAACTCATTGCATCACAGGCGTTGGCACGCATGGCCACACGCCCCGTGCTCTCAGGTCACATTCTCGGTGATCGCAGTCTAAGCCGCTAACTCACCACCATATCCAGGATAGCAATATCTCGTGAGCAAAAAAATGGTCTTTTAGGCAGACGTTATGACACTTTAATGTCATCAACAGCCTATGTCATGACACTTTAATGTGATCGACAGAAAGACCCGACCTCTATGCCCTTGGCATAATGCAGGAACGGTTCCCACTCAACCCATTGCTCACTTGCCACAACACTTAAATATCATCGGCACGAGTTAAGTTTCCCCGAAACCCCTGAATCGAACGTACAATGTTACATAACCCAATTATGTACTAGTTGGCACCTAGGCCCACAAGTTGTCAAGATCACGTATCCGCCCAGTTTTTCGGGTGCACCTTTGGGTTAATCCCCAAGGCTCCCTGTTGCAATCTACCACGTAGAAAACCCGAAAAACAACCAATCGCGCGGAGTCTTCTCCGGCATTTATGCAATGCAACATCACCGATCCAGACCAACATGTCCGGGTAGGCTTCACACATCATGCCTATGTCCGTTCTCGCTTACGGACTCTAAATAACGGGGACTTCACATATCTACCCGAAGGAACGCCTCCAACTCACCGCAAACTCGCGAGAGCGGGCTTCCTATGCAAAGAAGGATAGCTACTCATGCTCAAGAAGAGAATCGTTACCCTAGCATTCCTCTTTGGCGCCATGGAACAGTAAGCGGATGAAAAGCACTGCACTAGCTTTGCCTCCGTGGATCCGGAGTCGGCTCGCGATTCGGAGCTTCGAAGCTCCTCCAATGGCCGGATCTAGCTTCTACTTCCTTCCTTGGCTCTCCTCTCTTTCTAAGATTTAGAAAGACAACCACTCATGAAAAGTGAGGGTTTCTAAGGCCCAATCCCGGGTATATCCCTTTAGGAACAACCCCCAGCCGTTGGATCATCAATTAAAGAAACGAACGGCTTTGATTCGGGACTGAAATGCCCAAACTGGACCGCATACGGCCTGGCACACACCCGTGTACAGGGCCGTGTGCCTCATTCGCTGTCAAAATCGATGCGCCTGGAACAACACACGAGCATCGAACATGCCCGTGTTCGATCTGACACGCCCGTTTTCCACCTGACACGTCCGTGTGGCTGGCCGTGTACACCCATCGTTTTTCCGCGAAAACAACCCGAGCACTGCACGGGTTCTAGGACACGCCCGTGTCCTTGCCCGTGTCACCTCAACACGCCTGGGCTCCAGGCCGTGTACACAGTCTCGACACTCGACACTTCGTCGAGCGAAGATCGTCGACCTGACGACACGGCCTTGGACACGCCCGTGTCCTAGGCCGTGTGCCTTGTCTCGACACAATGTCGAGATCAAAGTGTCGACTTCCCGGGACGAGTGTCGACACGGGTCGACACGCCCTGTGACACGCCCGTATCGTAGGCCGTGTGCCATGTCTCGACACTTCATCGAACACAAAGTGTCGACTTCGCAGGCTAAGTGTCGACACGGGTCGACACGCCCTGCGACACGCCCGTGTCGCAGGCTGTGTGCCCAGCCTCAACACAATGTCGAGACCAAAATGTCGACTTCCCGGCTGAGTGTCGACACAAGCTTGACACGCCCTGGGACATGCCCGTATCCCAGGCCGTGTGCTTGCAGCCAGAACCCAAAACTGGCCCAAAACATCCCCCGTCGCTCCTTCGAGTTTCGGGGCGTTACAACTCTCCCCCTCTTAAAAGAATTTCATCCTCGAAATTATATAAAGGAAAAACATGTACAAAACCAAAATTTGTACCTGAGCGGAACAACTCCGGATACTCGTCAAGCATAGTCTGCTCTCGCTCCCCAGAGAGCTCCTCACGACCGCAATTGTCCCACCGGACCTTGACCATCCTGATCTCTTTATTGCGTAGCCGCTTGACCTCCGAGTCCTCAATCCGCACAGGCTTGACCTTTGTCGTCAACCGACTATCCAGCGGCACTTGATCAACCGCGATCACTTGCGAAGGCTCTTGCACCGCCTTCCGGAGCACCGAAATATGGAATACATCATGGAAACCACTAAGCTCCACTGAAAGCTTCAACCGATAGGCCGCTTCACCAACTCGCTCCAGAACCTCAAACGGCCCAAGGTACCTCGGGCTTAGCTTTTTCAATCGCCGCACCCGCGAGACACCCTTAAATGACTTGATCTTTAAGTACACATAGTCGCCCACAGCGAACTCCACGTTCCTGTGCTTGGCATTATAGTACTTCTCTTGTCGGTCCTGAGTGATAAGCAACCTCTCCTGAATGGTTCTCACCAAAGAAGTAGCATCCTCCACTTCCAATCGCTTATACAACTTTGACTCGCCCGTTTCTAACCAAGACAATGGCGTGCGACATTTTCTACCATATAGGGCCTCGAAAGGCGCTAACTGAATACTCGCTTGGTAGCTATTGTTGTATGCGAACTCCACCAAATAAAGGTGGTCTTCCCATTGATTTCCAAAATCCAAGACACACATGCGAAGCATGTCTTCCATGGTTCTATTGACCCTCTCAGTCTGCCCATCCGTTTGCGGATGGAAGGCTGTGCTGAATTTCAGCTTTGTTCCCAACATTTGCTGCACAAGCCTCCAATCATTGGACGTGAACCGCCCATCTCGGTCACTCACGATGCTGCGGGGCACACCATGAAGCCGTACTATGTTATCCACATAAAGTTTTGCCAACTTCTCCACCGGGTCATCCTTCCTATGCGGAATAAAATGCGACACCTTCGTTAACCGATCCACGACCACCCAAATGGCGTCGTTCCCCTTTTGCGACCTTAGCAAACCGTGCACAAAGTCCATAGAGATGTCGTCGAATTTCCACTCCGGAATAGGCAAGGACTTAAGAAATCCTCCTGGCTTTTGGCACTCCGCCTTCACCAAGGCGCAAGTTTGGCACTTCGCTACGTATAGCGCCACATCCTTCTTCAAACCCGGCCACCAAAACAGTTTCTTCACATCACGGTACATCTTCGTGCTCCCCGGGTGAATCGAGTACTTGGTATGGTGTGCCTCGTACAACAACTCCACCCGCAAATTTCCCACACTTGGGACGCACAGACGACCGTCCTTCCAAAGTAATCCGTCCTCCATGACGAATTGGGAATTTGACCCATCCAGAGCCTCTACCATGAACTGTTTCATATGAGCATCCATATCCAAAGCCTGTCGAATACGATCAGCCAGGTCATATTGGACTTCAGTCCAATTCAGAACTGCTTCAGCACCTGATTGCATGTCCACACAAACAATCTCCAACGCCTCCAACTCCCGCACCAACCGCTCATCATGCACCGATAGCCAATTGGCTTGAGCTGGGGCTCGGCGACTCAATGCGTCCGTAACCGCATTCCCTTTACCAGGTACGTAGTGGATCTTGAATGTATAGTCCCCCAGGAACTCCATCCATCTACGCTGCCGCATATTCAAATCTTTCTGATCAATAAGATACTTCAGGCTCTTGTGATCGGTGTAGATATCAATCTTCACACCATACAAATAGTGTCTCCACAGCTTCAAGGCAAAAATCACGGCCGCTAACTCCAAGTCATGGACCGGATAATTCCTCTCGTGCACCTTCAGCTGTCTCGAGCCATAAGCTATTACACTTCCGTGTTACAGTAGCACGCAACCCAAACCGCTGCCCGAAGCATCACTATAAATCTCGTAGCCTTCGGTCCGACATGGCGAACTCAACACAGGTGCCGTGGTCAGCCGACACTTCAACTCCTCAAAATCTCGCGCGCACTCCGACGTCCAAACAAACTTATGCTCCTTCCTCGTCAAAGTAGTGAGAGGCAAAGCTATCCGCGAGAAGTTCTCTTCGAAGCGCCTATAATAGCCGGCAAGCCCCAGAAAACTCCGGACCTCCGCTACCGTAGCAAGCTCAGGCCACTTCCGAATCGCAACGTTCTTCGCCGGATCCATAGCAATACCCTCTCCACTCACTATATGACCGTGGAATGCCACTGAGGATAGCCAAAACTTGCACTTCGAGAACTTGGCATACAACTGATTTCTCCTTAGCGTCTTCATAACCAAATGAAGATGCTTGAAGTGATCTTCCTCACTTTGCGAGTACACCAAAATATCATCGATGAAGACGATCACGAAATGGTCCAAGTACTCCCTAAAAGTCCTGTTCATCAAATCCATGAACACCGAGGACGCATTAGTCAGCCCAAATGACATGACCGTAAACTCATAATGCCTGTATCTCGTACTAAACGCTGTCTTCGGGATATCACTCTCCCTTATTCATAGCTGATAGTACCCAGCCTTGAGATCCAACTTCGAGTACACCGTCGACCCTACCAACTGATCAAAAAGATCATAAATCTGGGGGATCGGGTACTTGTTCTTCTCCGTCAGATTGTTGAGCTCCCGGTAATCAATACATAGCCTCAAGCTTCCGTCCTTCTTCTTAACAAAGGGGACCGGTGCGCTCCAAGGCGAAAAACTCGAGCGCACATACCCTTGCTCCAACAACTCTTGCAGTTGAACTTTCACCTCTGCCATTTCATTAGGTGCTAGCCGATAAGGAGATCGTGACACAGGCTTTGCACCTGGAACTAGCTCAATCATAAAATCTATCTCCCTCTGAGGCGGGGCTCCAGGAAGATCTGCGGGGAACACATAAGGGTATTCCGATACCACTGAAATACAATCCAACGCGGGCTTCGGCTTCGCAACCTCCACTAGTGTAAAGAACAGTTCTGCACCGGCACGAACCGCCTTCACCACCTGAAGAGCAGACATCAACGTCTTGCTCGACCCCTTTAAGCCCGTAAAAGTTGTCTCACGACTAGCTCCCAGCTTGACTTCCTTGCGACCGCAATCTATATGGGCATGCTGCTCCGAGATCCAGTCCATGCCAAATATAACGTCAAACTCCACCAACGGAAGTAAAGACGCCTGCAGGTCGAACTCCTGATTCCCAATACGAATCTTAACATCGCAGATCCTATCCGCTCGCATCGAACACCCATTGGGAAACAACACATCCAACTTATCCTTCGTCATCGAAGAAGGGACTCCGATGCGTGATATAAATCCTTCGGAAAAGAAGGAGTGTGAAGCTACCGTATTGAAGAGTGCTCGTGCCGGATTTTCACAAATCAATACAAATCCAAAACAAGCAGTGTTAAGGTAACATGTGCATAACAAGTATTTAAAGATATTGACTTGCTATAAATTAAACCGTACTTGTCACCACATCAGCCTGTTTGATGGCCTCCTGTTGGCCAAGATTATACACCCTTGGTTGGTCCGGAGCATAGTGGGATGTGGTCGACTCCACCGCCTTGCCCTTCTCTTCATAAGTCGCTCCCGGCCTCCTTTCGGACTTGGGACGTCCGCTCCGGCACTCACGGGCATAATGCCCCAACTTCCCACAATTGTAACATGCGCCCGGGGTCCGACCCGTAGTCTCCCCAGAAGTACCAGCTGAGAGGGCTAGACCCGAAGTCTTAGCTTTCTTGTTCCACTTTCGGAATACAGATTTTGAGGTGTTCGTCCCTCTGAACTCCGACCTCTTCTCGCCCAAGCTTTTCTTTGCCTGCACATTCTTCATGTCCTTCTCCAAGGACCGGGCAGTGTTGACCAAGGTTAAGAAACCCTGCATCATCGGCCCCGAGAGTAGTAACCTCAACTCATCTCTCAACCCTTCATAGAAGCGATTAGTCTTGCGCTCCTCATCCACAATAGTGGAGCTAGCATAACGACTCAGACGAGTAAACTCGTGGAGATATTCATCCACGCTCCTCTCACCCTGAACAAACTTCAAAAACTCATTCTCCAACGCTATCTTCTGCGTCGAAGGGAGGTATATAGCCAAGAACAATCTCGAGAACTCTTCCATCGAGACATCAACAAGTTGCCTACCTCTCAATAAGTGCAGCTCCAATCCTTCCCACCACATTCTCGCTTCACCGTCCGGAAGGAACGTAGCGATTTTGGTCATTTGCCACTCCTCCGTCTCCGTTGTTGTCATGACTCTCTTCACCCTGGAGAGCCAGTCTTCAGCCTGAGATGGGGTTCCCAACCCCAAGAACACCGGAGGGTTAAAGCTCATAACATGCTTAAGCTGTCTCAAGGTTGCCCTCCTTGGCACCACCGGTTCTACAACCAATTGCTCCACTCTCCTCGGCTAAGCCTCTTGAAGAGGTTCCTGCTCCATCGCAGGAGCGGGCTGCTGCGTTTGCCTTGCAGGATGCGCATTTATCACGGCCAACACAGCTTCGACCACCAAGCGTATGTTCTCAGCCGATAGAGGTGTTGCAGGAGCAACATCTGGTGCACTGCTAGCCTTAGAAACTCGGCGTTCTAACGGCCCAACACTACTTCTGGTCACCTATAGTGGTACAAAACACCATTAAGCGACCAAATAAAATTGCAAACAGCAATTATAGGAACACGCAGGTTCCTCAAACACGTGTATTTTCATTCCTAAGTGGACATTCATGGGTTCTTTTACCATTATAACGATGACGCACACAATGTGCTCACCACCCCTTAAAAAGAATTCGCCCACGAATTCATTTTAAGCCCGACCAAAACCAGTAGTCTGATTTCAAATTGTAACACCCCCTATCCGTCGTATAGCATATAGCAGTAGGTCCGGCCGGGGCCCGACGCCATATACTACAGACAGACCGGGTGGTTACTCATGGAAACCATCCAACCAATCGTAACGTCCTACACAGAGCATTCTAGTAGAAGCAGTTTATAAAAGTTGCAAATAAGAACCCATCACTAAAGCATGAATGTCCACTAATACAAAATAGGAATGTTATACAAAATACCAACACAAGCCTTAAGGCCTTACAAAATGTTTCACTTGATATAACATGATTTACAAACATCGGCACGCAGGACGGTCATACATATATAAAGCAGTAAACACTCCAATTATGCCTTCGAGGACCGGCTTCGCAAAATTTGGGCTTTAGCCAGCTATTGACCGCTGGGTCCAGCAGCACCTGCAAGCAACAATCCACCGCACGTGGCAAAACAAGGCAACGGTCAGCAATGCTGACCAAATTATAACGATCCCGCCCCCAGCTCGGGGCGGCGATGCTCCTTCCCTGCATTTCATTAGCATAAGCGAGCAATATAACAACTCATTGTATCACAGGCGTTGGCACGCATGGCCACACGCCCCGTGCTCTTAGGGCACATTCTCGGTGATCGCAGTCTAAGCTGCTAACTCACCACCATCTCCAGGACACAATATCTCGTGAGCAAAAAATGGTCTTTTAGGCAGACGTTACGACACTTTAATGTCATCAACAGCCTATGTCATGACACTTTAATGTCATCGACAGAAAGACCCGACCTCTATGCCCTTGGCATAACGCAGGAATGGTTCCCACTCAACCCGTTGCTCACTTGCCACGACACTTAAATATCATCGGCACGAGTTAAGTTTCCCCGAAACCTGTGAATCGAACGTACAATGCTACATAACCCAGTTATGTATTAGTTGGCACCTAGGCCTACAAGTTGGCAAGATCACGTATCCGCCCAGTTTTCCGGGTGCACCTTTGGGTTAATCCCCAAGGCTCCCTATTGCAATCTACCACGTAGAAAACCCGAAAAACAACCAATCGCGCGGAGTCTTCTCCGGAATTTATGCAATGCAACATCACCGATCCAGACCAACATGTCCGGGTAGGCTTCACACATCATGACTATGTCCGTTCTCGCTTACAAACTCTAAACAACAGGGACTTCACATATCTACCCGAAGGAACGCCTCCAACTAACCGCAAACTCGCGAGAGCGGGCTTCCTATGCAAAGAAGGAGAGCTACTCATGCTCAAGAAGAGAATCGTTACCCTAGCATTCCTCTTTGGTGCCATGGAAAAGTAAGCGGATGAAAAGCCCTGCACTAGCTTTGCCTCCGTGGATCCGGAGTCGGCTCGCGATTCGGAGCTTCGAAGCTCCTCCAATAGCCGGATCTAGCTTCTACTTCATTCCTTGGCTCTCCTCTCTTTCTAAGATTTAGAAAGACAACCACTCATGAAAAGTGAGGGTTTCTAAGGCCCAATCCCGGGTATATCCCTTTAGGAACAACCCCCAGCCGTTGGATCATCAATTAAAGAAACGAACGGCTTTGATTCGGGACTGAAATGCCCAAACTGGACCGCATACGGCCTTGCGCACACCCGTGTCCAGGGCCGTGTGCCTCATTCGCCATCAAAAATTGACGCGCCTGGAACAACACACGGGCATCAAACATGCCCGTGTTCGATCTGACACGCCCGTGTTCCACCTGACACGGCCGTGTGGCCGGCCGTGTACACCCATCGTTTTTCCCCGAAAACAACCCGAGCACTGCACGGGTTCTAGGACACGCCCGTGTCCTTGCCCGTGTCACCTCAACACGCCTGGGCTCCAGGCCGTGTACACGGTCTCGACACTCAACACTTCGTCGAGCGAAGATCGTTGACCTGATGACACGGCCTTGGACACGCCCGTGTCCTAGGCCGTGTGCCTTGTCTCGATACAATGTCGAGATCAAAGTGTCGACTTCCCGGGACGAGTGTCGATACGGGTCGACACGCCCTGCGACACGCCCGTGTCATAGGCCGTGTGCCATGTCTCGACACTTCGTCGAACGCAAAGTGTCAACTTCGCGGGCTAAGTGTCGACACGGGTCGACACGCCCTGCGACACGCCCGTGTCGCAGGCTGTGTGCCCAGTCTCGACATAATGTCGAGACCAAATTGTCGACTTCCTGGCTGAGTGTCGGCATAAGCTTGACACACCCTGGGACACGCCCGTGTCCCAGGCCGTGTGCCTGCAGCCAAAACCCAAAACTGGCCCAAAACGTCCCCCGTCGCTCCTTTGAGTTTCGGGGCGTTACATGATGTTCCATGGAACAAGTTTAGACAGTTTGTCTAAGTGTTTATGACAGGTGGTCACGAGGTAGAAAGGTGGAGAGACAGAAATCTTTCTAAGTCCATGGGCGTTGATTGAAGCCAGTTCAATCAATGTTAGATGTCAAGGAAGGATGTTATAAAGACAAAACATCATCTAAGTCCACAGGCATTGAGTGAAGACAGTTCACTCAATGCCAGATGCCAATGAAGGATGCTGGAAAGACTGAAAATCATTTAAGTCACACGAGTTGAGTGAAGCCAGTTCACTCAACGCCAAATTCCAAAAAGTGTAAGTAAAGGATGGACAGTCAAAGCCCATCTGTTTGAAAGATAGAAATGTGGCTAAGTCCATAGATGTTGAGTGAAGGCAGATCACACAACTCCATATAACAAGAGGAATCGAGTATAGCTGAGTCTGTCAAAGATTCAGCATTGGGAAGAAAGAAAATTGACTAAGTCTAGAATCTTTGAGTGAGGACAGCTCACTCAATGCCTGAAGAGAAGCGTTGAGTCAAGCTCAAGGATTTGAAGATTCTGTCAAGAATTCTGGTCAAGTCCATAATAATTGAGTGAGGACAACTCACTCAATGCCAAAGAAGAAGTTGTTGACAGAGCAATGATAACTCAAAGCCTAAGGAGAGATAGACAAAAAATCTGTTTAAGTCCAAATGCGTTGAGTAAGGGCAGCTCACTCAATGCAAGCTCATCAAGAAGATTGGTTATATACAGAAGCATTGAGTGAAGCCAGTTCACTCAATGCCTCATCAAAAAGATGGGCAAAGGCATTAGTGTTGAGTGATGAAGGCTCACTCAACGCATTCATAAAGAAAGTTTCGGCTAAGTATAAAAGCATTGAGTGAAGCCAATTCACTCAACGCCTTACCAAGAAGGCGGGCGATCAGAGAAGTAGCTAAGTCCAGGTCTGTTGAGTGATGAAGGTTCACTCAACGCACTAAACGCCTGGCAGTACAGAAGTAATTGGCCAAGTCTAGAAGCATTGAGTGATGAAGATTCACTCAACGCACTCAACGCCTAGCAGTGCAGAATTTGGCTTAGTTAAGTTAGCGTTGAGTGATGAAGGCTCACTCAATGTATTTAATCCTAATCAGCAGAAAAATTGTCTAAGGACAAAAGCGTTGAGTGAAGGATTTTCACTCAACGCCTGGAAGTACAGATTATCTGACTAACGGTTATTGCGTTGAGTGAAGGCCATTCACTCAACGCCTGGGATGAAACTGAGAATTTGTCTTAGTCCACAGATGCTGACATCAACATGATTCAGCAACTTTTCAAAATGTTGCGTGAAAGGTACAGTAGACGACAAATGGTGCTGCAAGCCTACTGGATGACCTTTTTTTGTAGAAGTAAAGTTGCAGCCAACAACATGAGGTGGGCCCACGGGTCAAAGTGTCGTTGGACAGCGGAAGATAAAAGGGACAAGTTCAGATGAGACAAATTAACTTTTAGGGTTTACTCATTTCAAAAAGTAGCAGCTAAACTTCATCTTCCTCCTCGCCATTGTTGTCGAGCTTGAAGAAGAAGTGCAAATAGTTGAACTAAAAGTTCCAGCAAGTTAGCTGTAGTAATTTTCACCAGCTACAGCAAGATCAAAAAAGCTTTCTAAGAAAGAAGACAAAGCAGAGCCTTCAAATTTCTATAGTCAAGGTTATCTGATTGAAGAGCATATAGAAGTACCAAATCCTTGTCTTCAACAGCAAGTTCAAAGACCTAATTTCTGAGTTACTTCCAGCATAAGCAGTAGTTTACTGAAGATCTTATTTCTTGTTGCTGAGAATAAGGTAGGGTTGAGTTTATCTCAGCTCAGGAAGGCAGGCATGGAGATATTTCTCTGTTGTCAAATTAACACCAACAAAGCCCTTTCATCTCTGTCGGTTCCATTCTTGGATCCGAGTGTAGGATCCTTTTGGATCTGAGTTGTATGCCTAAAACTATAAAGGATGAGGTAGGATTCAAATTGTGAATCTAAGGAAGGATCCCTTTGTGGATCTGAGTGTAGGGACTATGTGTCTGGGGTAGGATCTGGACAGATCTGAGGTAGTAGAGTCATTCTCTCTGAGGTAGGGCCTTTGTGCCTGTGATGTAGGATCTAGCTTTCGATCTGAGGTAGTGTCTGGTGCCTGAGCTATAGGAGAGTCATCCTCTCTGAGTTGTAGGGCTAACCTCCATAGCCTGAGCTGTAAGACTTGTGTTTAAGTCTGAGGTAGGTGATATTTTGATCACTGAGTTGTAGGAGCAAGCTTTCTCTAAGGTAGGGCTTTGTGCCTAAATTGTAGGTCTTGGAGGAGACTGAGAGATCCTTCGGGATCTATGTTGTAAGCTCTTAGGAGCCGAGTTTTGGAGAAGAGACTTGTCTAACAAGCTGTTATAAAGGTGGGAGGGATAGTGGACGTACCCATAATCTGTGAAACCATTATAAATATTGTGTGTGCTTTTGTGGATTGTCTTGAAAGCAAGCTAACCTAGATAACTCACAACACAGTAAATGAAAGATAGTCATAAAATACTAGAAAACCTATTCCGCCTCCCCCTCTAGGTGTTTAGCTACCCTTAAAACTAAAGACTTTCAAGTGGTATCAGAATGAGGTCACTAAAGAAGGTCTTAACAGTTTGAGTGATCTCCATAAGTAGCTATAAGTACAATACTTATTGGTTCAGGAGAGAACCATAAGGAGCTGGGTTTCATAAAGCTTCCTATCTACAAGAAGGAGAGCTTTGGAATCTAGAAAGGAGGGTTAGGCTGTTTAGAGATGTGGGACACTCTTATGGTCTACATGGATGGAACTGAAGTGGTCAGAGATGACAAGAAGTCCGTGCTCAACCAGGAGTATGTGGCTTTTAGTTAGTCCAAGAAAGAGATCATAGTTGATTGCTATAAAAGATTTTTCAGAGTAGTAAATGAGCTGAGGACCTATGGGAGGGTCTTCAGCCATTATGAGTCGAATGACAATTTTCTTAGGTCTCTAACAAGAGATTAGGACACAAAGATATGTGTCATCAGAGAGGTGGCCAAGCTGACTGATACTCCACCTCACACTTTGTTTGAGAAGCTGCTCTCATATGAGATGCAGCTAACTGCTAGGAAAGAGGAGACTGTTGGATCATGAGGCGCCCTTAGAGGGGGGTTAATATAGGTTAACAATTTATTGCAATCTAAATCAGAGTTTACGTGATAAAATGAGTGGTGAAATCAAAACTAATTTTTCATAAATTAAATTAAACACTTAGAAATTTTTACGAATGAAAGTGACAGTATTTTATTTCAAAAGCAATAAATATGAATTCAATATACCTCTATAAAGATAAAGATTGAGGCTTGTGAAAAATAGATTACTTTTGATTTTGTCGGTCCTTCTACAAGAACTGACAGGTTAAAGCGAATCTCTCCCTAGAGCTTGTTAATAGCCTCCCCTAGATCGAACAACGATCTAGACGTTGTACGAAAGGCAGTGATTACTCCCTAAGCCACACAAGGACTTGGACTCCACTCACAAGGCGATGATTCTCTCCTAAGCCACGCAAGGACTTAGACACCACGCATAAGTCGGCGATTTTCTCTCTCAATTACAATGAAATTAAAGAATAAAAACAAAGAGTAAACTTTGGAATTAAGACTCCCTCTAAATGAAATGTTGGAGATGTCGACGTACCCTTGCCATGTTTGCTTTGAATGTCTTGTACGAGCCATCAATCTTTCACATTTGAACCTTCTTGGGAGAATGGAGTAATTCTGGATGTTGGAGCTCTCTGGAAAAGTTAGGCAGGAAGGAATACTCCAGATTATGTAATTCGGAATCTCTATAGAAAAATAAGTCATTTTTATATTTTGGTGAGATTGTCAGACAACACTAGCTGTGGTCGATCAACAATATCTATCCGGCTTCCATGTGTCCCACGTATTCCTCTTTTTCGCATCACCAATCGATCATGTCAAATCGTAGGCTGTCGCCTGTCGATATCGATGTCGCCAGGCGATATCGATAGTAATTGCACTCAACACCATTCACTGTTCACGTAGGCATTGAGTGCATTGAGTTCACTCAATGCCATTTACTGTTCACTTAAGACTTGAGTGCGTTGAGTTCACTCAATGCCATTTCCTGTTCAATCCACTATCGCCCGGCGGCGATACCCAATATCGTATGGCGATATCTCCTTAACTCCTTTGTTTTGACTCGAATCAAAACCCAAATGCTTTTTGTGTTAGACCTGTAATACCTGCAAATCATAAACATCCTATGATCAAATACAAATAATATTTGTTATTAGCAAACCAAGAAGTGTGGAACGCATGATCCAACAATCTCCCCCTTTTGATAATAACAAATCCACTTATAAAGAAATCAAGAATGATCTAAAAAGTGTTAGTAAATATGATTAGCAATATTAAGCATTTGTATGTGCACAAAACTCCTCTTGGATGTAACACTCCCCCTACATGTGTACTCCCCCTAAATCTATGCAGATTTGAACCAATGTGGATTGTGCGTAATTTAAGATTTTTAATTTAAATTAATCCTGATTATGATTGGTTTCTCATTAAATTCTCCCCCTTTTGGTTTTGTCAAATGAAATATTAGAGTGGTAGTGGAAGAAAAATAGGAAAACCACAAATGAAAAACCAAGTATTGAACATATGAAACATTGTATAGTAATTAAGAATGTGAGTGAACACTAACATTGTCAACTTTCAACCATGTATACCATATATACATACTCTAGTGAATATAATTTAGAATCATTTGCGGTGCAATTCTCATGATAAGAAATTTTAGAGAAGATTATGTTGTGTACATGTGAGATTTAGAGGAAAAACACATATGCAAAATCCTTACAATATATGAACCCGTGGAATGTGAAAAAATAAATAACATAGAAATATACATAACTAGCTATACATGTATGCAAGAATTCAGAGCACAAAGATTAAAGTAATATCTACATAAAGGTTTTCACAAGACACTTTACAATTCTGTCCAAGGTGCTCAACCTCATAATACTTATTAAGACTAATCAGGAGGGTAAGTAGTGCATGGTGGGGGTTCCTTGTCAGCCTCTTTTTTGAAACACATCAACAAGGATGTTGAGTGAATTTTTTTTGTTTTGTTTAATAAGCTTAATATTTTTTGTTTATCTTGGCATGACAAAGGATTCTGAATTCACTTGTGTGATCATATAGGATAATAAAATTTGAATTGTGCAAAAAATAGGGATAAAGTAATAGTGTCAGCATGAAATTCTCATTGTTATGATAGAACATTCACAATTCACATATATGGTAAGGTGAAGTAATATGTAGATTTTTACAATTGTGGGTGTGAGAACATTATCATAACTAAAACATTTCTCATAATTAGAGGCATGCTAAAACAATTTCATAAGTATAATACACTAGGAGAGATGTATATAGAAAATGTTATTTGAAGTTTGAATATTTGAACAACTTGAGAGGTAACCCAAAATTATAGAATATATATTGTGCCATGCCAAAAACTGAAAAATCAAGACAAAATGGCAAAATCGTAAATTTCTGATGTCGCTGGGCAGTATCCGATATCGCCGATTGGCGATAGTGCAAAAATATTAAAAAAACCACCGATCTAGACCTAGTGCACCGTTTCCTCTCTTTTCTCCTGAAGTTAGTGTGCACTGAGCGATCACGAACTCGGCGATATCCCCAAATAAAGATGAGATTATGGATTTTATGTCTTCTTTCTTAATGATATTTGGATGTTAAGGTTTTAGGATAGATTCCATGAAAGTTTAGTAGAGAAAAATCTGATTTTTCAATTTTATTTTTCCATTTTTCTGGGTTTTAGGATTTTGGAAAAACTATCATATAGATCCATTTGTTTTATGATGTATAATCATATATCTAGCATTTTTGAGGGACTTCATTTTAGATATTGAGTTTACCCTTCAGTTTTATTAAAAAAAAATCATGGTTTTTGGGGAAGATTATGAATAGTGTTGTGTTTTTTTGTTAAATTTCTTTAAGTAACTTGGTAATAACTTTGGAAAGTTTTCCAAAACTTGTATGTTTGGTTGTTTGATGTTGAAATTTCTTGTCGAAATCCGCCTTTGCTCGATTTTCGATATCACCCTGCGACAGTGGGTGTCACCCGGCGATAGTGGTAATTTCTGGATTTAAACAAAAATTGTATTTTTGCAGAAATGGCTTCCAGCTCAAAGGCTATGAGAAGTACTAGAAGTGATACATATTAACCATACCAAACTTTTCCTGGTATTGAAAATGTGAACATCGGTGTTGGAAAAATTATTGAATTTGACCCTGTTCGACATGCACACATCCACGACCTCCTTGCAATGGCAGGAGTTATGTCGGTCATTATACCGGATTTGTTTTCATCAGTGTTAATTATATATTTTTATAATTATTTTACGGATCCCAATTTCACTGAATTGAACTGCGGAGTTCGATCCCGTATCTAAGGATAGATCGTGGAGATCGCACACTATGACCTTAGGGAGGAGTTTGGGTTAATTGAGCGTGAATATGTCTAAGATGTTGTGGAGAGTTTTAGGAAGGATGGAGATTGGATGCTAATAAACATGGTTTTACATGGAAATTCCATGAAAGCCCTTATTCAGTCTAAGTCCACTCTCACTGCAGATGTATGAATGGTGCAGGATATCTTGAGGCACACCATTATGCTCAAGTATGGTGATACACGGAAGATCACTGCTCAATTAAGCTATGTGACTTATATGATCTTGGAAAGAGAGCCTTTTGATATGGTGGACTTCATCCTTTCCATAATATGATACACATTTAGACTAAAGAATCCTATGTGGATGAAGTTGAACACTCAACCAATGGGTGTGGTGACACAGTGTATATTATATAAGAAATATAGTTGGATCGACCCGGTATTCTATTTCAATGACTGCGAACTGGCTATATTCTCTACAGGTTCTACAATATCAAGAGGTGGTTCCGCGGGTACTAGTGAACCGGTGTTAACTATTAGAAACCATCACTTACAAGGGGTGGATCACTACGAGAAGGGTTGTACGACTTGCGAGAGTAGTTCAAATAACACAAAAGGGAGGTCAAGAAGAATTTTATGGGAATTCATAAATTCTTCAAGTTTTTGACCAAGTGCCTCAAACTAAGGCCAACTCCAGCTGAGACGACCGAATAAGAGAATCCAGTTGTGGAGCCTTCGTGATCGTCAACTCTCCGACCTCGTCGGACAAGGAGCAGTGGGCAAAGATCAGCTGAGGATCAAGAGGACACCAGTGCTTTTGATAGCAGGAATTTCTGAGATTTTCGGGTTGATCTGGACTTTTGAAGATATCGCCTGGCAACACTCAGTATCTCCAGGCGACAGTGTATTTCATTTTATTTTTATTTCCTATTTGGATAATTGTGTTGTAATATTATTTGAACTATTCTGTGATAATTTGGTGTTTGTTATAGTATATTTTTATTGACTCTTAACATTTTGGTTATCTTTACAATAATTATAGAGTTCTCTTATTAAAGGTTAATTTTTGATGTTTAATTATTATATCAATTCATTAGCTTGATATGTCCAGGATTCCAAATTCTAGTATTAGTAACGAAAAACGGGAATCTGGAAGTCGCTTTGTGAAAATATTTGCAAGCTGTGAGCAAGTGGCTATAAAATTAACTGTTATTATATTTCATTTAATGTGGTCTCTAACAAAGTGATAGCGTACATAAATGAGTTTGTACCAAGAATGATGAACTGGATTGTATTTTAAGTCAATTGCACTTTTGTTATCACATTTTAGTTCAATAGTGTTGTGGTTAATTCCAAAGTCTTCTAAGGTTTGCTTCATCCAAAGAGCTTGTGCACAACAACTACCTAGTGCAATATATTCGGCCTAGGTGGTGGAAAAGGCAATAGAATTTTGTTTCCTACTCGACCAAGAAATAAGTGATGGGCTAAGAAAGTGACAAGTGTCACTTGTGCTCCTACGGTCTAATAACCAGCCAGCATAATCAGAATAACCATGCAAAATAATGGTGTCATTATGTGGATACCACAAACCTATCTTAGATGTACCAATAAGATATCTAAAAATTCGTTTAACCACTTTTAAATGTGATTCATTGGGATTATCCTGAAATCTAGTACATAAACATACTGCGAACATAATATTAGGTCTAGATGCGGTTAAATACAAGAGTGATCCTATCATTCCTCTATATAAAGTTTGATCTATAGAAATTCTACTTTCATCTTCCCTAATTTCAAGGAGACACTCATGGGGGTATTGTCTTGTGGTAGATTTTCAAATCCAAATCTTTGTAAAACATCATGAATATATTTTGGTTGACAAATAAAAATACAATCATGTCTTTGTGTAATTTGAAAACCAAGAAAGTAAGGGAGTTCTCCTACCATACTCATTTCAAATTCATTTTTCATAATTTCTACAACATTATCACATAACTTTTCATCAGTGGATTCAAAAATAATGTCATCAACATTTATTTGTAAAACTTTAAGGTCATCATTAACATATTTAATAAAAATTCTACAATCAGCACTACCCATTTTGTAATCATTCTTTAATAAATACTCAGTCAATCTATCATATTTACCATGCTCGGGGTGCTTGTTTTAAGCCATAAAGGGCTTTTTATAATTTAAAAACATGATTAGGAAATTTATCATTAACAAAGTCTGGAGGTTGTTCTACATAAACCTCTTCCTTAATATACCCGTTAAGAAGAACAGTTTTGACATCCTTTTGAAATAGTTTAAATCTTTTAAAGCTAGCAAATGTAAGAAAAATTCTAACTGCTTCTAAACGTGCCACAGGTGGAAAAGTTTCATCAAAATCAATTCCTTCAATTTGTGAATAACCTTTTGCTATAAGTCTAGCTTTGTTTATAGTGACCCTAGATTCATTATCCATTTTGTTTTTAAAGATCCACTTAACGCCTACAACAGGATGATTTGATGTTCTTTCTACTAGTTTCCAAACCTTATTTTGTTCAAATTGACTAAACTCTTCATTCATAGCTAAAAACTAAGAATTATCATTTAAAGTTGTTTCTACATCTCTTGGTTCTATATCTGATATAAAGCATAGGTTTGAAAATAATTCATGTAAAGATGAACGAGTATTTACCCCTCTCGGTGGTTATCCAATAACCAAATCTTATGGATGATCTTTTGAATATCTCAGTTCACTTGGAGGCACATATTCTTGCACTTCTTCTTCTAGTTCTGCTTTATCTTCTTCTTTTTCTCCAAGTACTACATCATCATCTGACCTTTGTAGAGGGAAGGTCTCCTCATCTTGACCTGTATTGTTAATTTCTACACATGAGAAAAGTTCATCAAATTTAACATGAATTGATTCTTTAACTACTTTTGTCCTTTTATTTTAAACTCTATAGGCTTTACTAGTTGAATAATATCCAATAAAAATACCTTCATCACATTTTTCATCAAATTTTCCCAAATTGTCTTTAGTATTCAAAATGAAACATTTACATCCAAAAACTTTAAAATAAGAGACATTCAATTTCTTTTGAAAATACAACTCATAAGTTGTTAATTTTAAATGTGGTCGAAGCATAACACGATTAATAATGTAACAAGCAGTACTTATTGTTTTTGACCAAAATGATCTAGATAATTTGTATTCAGATAACATACTACGAGCAAGTTCTTGAAGAGTTCTATTTTTCATCTTTACCACACCATTTTGTTATGGTGTGTGAGAAGCGGAAAATTCATACTTAATTCCTAACTCATTACAAAAAATCCATATTTGTCATTATAAATTCACCTCCATGATCTGAACGAATGCATTTTATTTTTAAATCTAGTTCATTTTGAATGCTTATACACAATTTAGAAAATTCTAAGAAAGCATCAGATTTTGAAGATATGAAAATTGTCAAACAGAAATGAGAATAATCATCAATCAAAATAAATGTGTATTTTCTACCTCCTAGACATTATGTAGTAATTGGACTAAACAAATCCATATGAATCAACTGTAAAGATCTAGTAGTGGAAATAACATTCTTCCTTTTTAATGACTATTTTGAAAATTTTCCTTTTTGACATGGTGAACATACAAAAGATAATTTTCCATGCAAAATAGGTAAACCTTTAATTATTTTATCTCGAGACAATTTTACAATTAACATGGAACTTGAATGTCCAAGTCGCCTGTGCCATAAATCTAACTCATCATTTTTTAACATAAAACATTTTAACGAAGAATATGATAAATCATTAAACATTATCATGTAAACATGTTGAGTTCTAGGAGCAGTAAAAACAATATCATTTATTTTGGAATAAAAAATTTTGCAAAGGTTTGAGGAAGAGTCAAATAATGCATTTAAACCAATATCATATAATTAACTTATAGAAATTAAATTATGCTTCAAACCTTTAATATACAAAACATTTGAAATAGTAAAATACTTATTACCTACTACTCCAATGCTGATGATCTTTCCTTTCCCATTGTCACCAAACATAACTACTCCTTTCTTCATCTCCAGGCTAACGAACTTTGACTTATTGTTTGTCATGTGTTTCGAACATCCTGTGTCCAAGTACCACACATCTTTGTAGTCCTTAGCCTGCCATTACACCTAGAAAGAGGAAGAGAGTAAAGATCTGGTTACCCAAGTAGTTCCTCCCATAGTATAGGTGGAAGCTTTAGGTACCTGGACTTGTTTAACAGAACAGTGTCCTGTCTTTCTACAAGTGTGAGTAGTGTGACCAAACTTATTACATTTGGCACACATGATGAAAGTAGTTGACGGATTTTTCAAAATAATTTTTGAACTATTGCTGGTAGAAGCAGTTATAGTAGATTTATCATTATTATTTTTAAAGACGATTTTTTGAAATTTTTCTTATCGCCGACGACAGTGGCTGTCGTCGGGCGATAGTGTCCAATAGTATATCTGATTCCAAATTTTACCTAACCATAGCATTGGTTCGCCAAAATCATGTTCAGTGATTTTCGGCCCATTGCAAACTTTTTAGTGGCCATTTCTAGATCACGAACTCGGCCTTTCCATGATGTATTTTCTACAACTATAGTACCACATTTATTTCCGAAGGCCTTCTTACTGCCTTCTACGTGTGCTTGAGAAAGTTTTAGAGATCTTTTTAAGGTCTCTTTTTCCTTTATAAGGGAATCAATACGAGATCAAGACTTAAAAAGAACTTTCTCAAGATCTAGTATTCTTGTCGAGGAGGGACAATCCTCTTGACAAGTCACTTTCTCCTTCCCAAGTAATTTAACCTCAGTTGTTAATTTTATATTTTCTTTTAATAAAATTTTTTTCAGATTTAAGTACCTTCATTTCATTTAAACTTTTGTCAAAATACTTGCATGTTTTTAATAATTCAGAATATAAATCTTCATAGGTTGGAGGAGTTACCTCAGTGTCGCTCTGGACATTGCACTCGTCATCAATTGATGAGACATCCTTTGCCATCAGGAACATGTGGGCCTCTTCTTCAGTTTCTGAACTCAAACTGCTTGACTCCTCAGATGTCACATCATCCCTGGTTTCAGCCGTCAGAACCTTTTTCCTATCTTTCTTCTTGTGTCGCTTCTCCTTCAGCTCTTTCAGATACTTTGGGAACTTGCTCTTTATATGTCCAATTCTCCTACAGTGGTAACACTTGGGAGGTGGTCTCTCTTTATCATCCTCACCATCAGCTTGGGATTTTCCTTTTCTATACCTAGATTCATTCTTCTTGTAAAAACTTTCTGAAATAATTTCTTCTTTCAGGGTTTCTCATAAACTTCATGAACTTCTTCACGAACATGCTTTCTTCATCTTCTTCCTCATCCTCGTTAGACTCACTCTCATCAAACTTTTTCGACTTCAATGCCAATGCCTTCTTTCTCGACTCCACATTGTACTCATGTTGTTGAATCCTCAGTTCCACTTCATGAGTTTTCAGGTTTCCTATCAGATTATCAATTTGAAGAGTCTTTAGAACGTGCGACTCCAAGGTGGCAGTCACTTTTGGGCTGAACTTTGGGGGAAGAGATCTATGGATATTCCTCACTAAGTCTCCATTTGAAAAGCCATTTCGTAGAATCTTCGAGTCATTCATGATTTTGATGAACCTCATGTACATGGAGTATACATCTTCATCAACCTCCATCTTGAATTTCTCAAATTCAGATTCTAACTGGAATAGCTTGGAGTATTTGTAAAACCCCTGATTTTTCCGGCAATTATTTAACCCTCTCGGTGACACCATAGTGGTGTAAGGGGTGTTAGGTTCGTTGATGTGGAGTTGACGGCGCGTCGTCGTTAGCGCGTTTTCTTGTCTTTTCGGTCGAGTCAGCCAAATTTGTGAATCCTTGTCAAAAACAGAAAATTTCACGTTGGAAAATTAAATTAATTAATTTTTGACATGCTCGTCAAGGTTTGTCACGATCCAAGCGATATTCGAGCCTCGGCGAATTTTCGAAGTTTTGTGGAATTTATGTTTGCCCTAGACTTTGAAATTTTATATCTCAAGAATGGCTCATCGGATTTTGGTTCCGTCTTCGCCATTGTGTTTGTAGCCTCAGTGTTGCCTAAGGTGTGAGGTTCGTTCAATTCGCCGTGCGTTTGGGCCTCCATTTTGATCTCATATTTCCTTATTCAAAAGTATATAAATATGATTATTTTAATATTAAAGCACTATTCAAAAATGTCTTTTACTATTCATGTATATAGTTTAATTTTTTGGATATATTTGCAAAGAAATCACTGTTCATGAAATTTATTTTTCCTGAATACTCGAGTGATCTCATTCCTCTCGAGTACTGCTGGCCTTCATCACTCGAGTGCTATCTGTATTGTTCTCGAGTACTGAATGTTGTTCTCGAGTACTAAATTTTTTAGTACTCGAGTAGCCTTTTTCTACTTCTTGAGTACCTGTAATCTCGTTCTGGAGTACTGCATATTCATCCCGAGTTGTCCGTTATAGTTTGCATTCTGGCGCCTTTTTGAGTTTCGAAACCGTGTCGTATAAAACAATGGTCAACATAAAATTTGTTCGTCTCGACGATATCTACAACTTTCATGATGGGCACTTTTCGATTTGAAGTCATCCTATGCCTCTACTTTCATTTTCCGCGCACCCGCTCATAAATAGCTTGTTTCTTTTTTTTTTCTTTTTTTTAGACAAAACTTTTTATAAGTGCATATATATATATATTTGCTGATATGTAAGGATAAATAGAAAAAGACTTCATCTTCTTCCTCAAGTTTGACTGAACCAGAGAGCGAGAGTGACAGCGAGGGTTCTATATTCATGAAGCTTCGGATCGCCGCCGTCGGAGCTACGTTGCTCGGAATCGCAAACCGAGCATAGATTCGGAAAGCTCTCACCGAGATCTTCACGTTCGTTGTAAATATTTCTCGTTTCATGGAATTTTTCATTAGGGTTTCCGGCCCTAACCTCTCTCTCGACCTTGATCTTGTAGATTCTGCTTACCCTCATCTTCTTTTGGCTAGATCCGTGACGTGGAGTAATTTGGGAGACCGATTGGAGTAGAAAATAAGGCAAGTGGTGTTCTTGCTCTCCCTCTTGCTCCTTTATTCTAAAGTTTTGCCACATTTGGTTGAGTTTGTCATGTTTCAACTTCATGGAAACTTGTTCTTAAATTCTAATGTCTTTTTTCTTTTCCTTGAATTGCAACTTGTATCCCCTAGAACCATACCCCAATTTTTATTCCATAGAATTGGTAAACAAATTGGTTGTCATGCCGTTTTCACTATCGAGTCATGTTGATCGTTGTGACACCTTGTGCGTTCCGTTGTTTTTGATTAAACTTCACTTTGCATGACCTTGAAATGTTCTTATACAGTCCACTTTGTTGGTTAACCTTGAGTCTGTGATGAATAAAAGGAACTCTGCTTGTATAATTATGTAATTAAAGAAACACAGGTGGACTGTGCGCGTTGGGGTTTCTCCCTCGGGATAGTGCCTTATGGTTGAGTCTGTGCACGTTGTGGACTTTCATCCCCGACACATTAGCTTAGCTTGATCCGTGCACGTTGGAGTTTCTCCCTCTGCATGGTGCCTGTTGGCTAGGTTCGTGCGCGTTTTGTACCTTTTTCCCCGGCACAGTACTCTTTATTGTTGAGCTGATTCGTCTTATTTGTATTGATGAATAACATGAATATTAATGAAAGATGAAAGTTTGAACTTCTGATGTTGGTACTTTGTTTTGTCCTGATGATGTGATTAGTCATTCTTGGTCGGCTAGATTTACTGTTTGCTTACTTTTACTTTGTTGTTGACCCTTTTGTTGCAGTCATTTTACAAATTTCCTTTATTTTGAGGTTTGTTTGGTCTGCCTTTACTCTTTGTACCATTTATAACTTGCTTCTGAGGTGTTCTTCTTTTGAATGCCTTAGGATCAGAGCAGTAGCATGTTTGGCTGACCATGTTGTGCGTCTGGTGCTGCGGGTTGCTGCGGCCGTTTGCTTCCACCTCAGAGTTTTGAGGTAGTTGACTTTGTTTAGACTTGTCAGATTTTACTATGGGTTCGTGTTAGTTGTTGATTCCCATAGTCTTTGACTTTTTCTGTGGTAGACTACTTGCTGCTTTTACTACTGTTACTTTTTACCTGTTTATACTTGCTCTTTGGGAAGGATTTATGTTAGGATGTATTTAGTTATTTTAAAGTATACAAAACTGCATTCTAGAGTATCAGTATGGCATGACTTTTAACGACTAAATCTACTACTTTTAAACGCTATAAAAGTCCTATATATATATACAAGCAGTCGTGCACGGGGGACCCCGTGCGGGCAACATTTATCGTAGGGGGGCAACATTGGTCGTGGGCGACATTTGTCGCGAGGGGAAACATTTATTGTGGGGGGCAACATTTGTCATGGGGGGCAACATTTGTCATGTGGGGAAACATTTGTCGTGGGGGGAAACATTGGTCGGGGCGACGACATTGGTCGGGAGAAGCGACATTGGCCAGGGGAAGCGACATTGGGGTCGTGGGGGTGACTTTGGTCGTCGGCAGCTACATTGGGCGTGGGTAGTGACATTGGTCGAGGACGGCGACATTAGTCGTAGGGGGCGACATTGGTCCTTAGGGAGAGACATTAATCACGGACGGCCACATTGGTCGTGTGCGTGACATGAGTAGTGGGGGTGACATGGGTCGTGGGCGGAGACATCGGTCGGGGGCGACGACATCGGTCCTGGGCGGTGACATCGGTCGGGGGCGGCGATATCGATCGTTGGCGGTGACATCAATCGTGAGCGGCGACATCGGTCCTGGTCAGCGACATTCATAGGAGGCTAATATTATTGTTAACGTGTACAAAAATCCTTCAAAAAATATCTACGGTGGCTTTTGTATATAGATTCTCTATGGTGGCTTTTGTATAGGGATATATTTTATGTAGTGTTGGAAATCTAATTTGAAAGTAATACTTAAAAAAATAAAAATAAAACATCGATATAACACTAAAAGACTAATACACATATCTAAGTTAAGACGATCAAGGCAATGATTTCTATAGACACATACTATTATAATTTATAGCTGAAATTGAAACCAGAAGGAAGTTAGAGATCGAATTTGTGGATGTAAATAATGAACTCATTTATAAACCATCATATTGAATAAAATGCTTATGTTGATCAATTCTTAAAGCAAATGACAACAAATGAACATAACAATAACCTGCTTAACATTGCTCGTTCCATTACCATAATAATAACCTGCTCGTTCCATGAGCACAAACATAACCATAACAGAACTATAGAACAATTTAAAAGATAAACATATAAATTGTATAACAGTACATTTAAGCAAAATCATTTAGTATCCCTTTTTCCCAGCAACTCCTTCGTAGTGGAATTTTCGTCGTATTTCTTTGGAACCAGATATTTTGACGGAGTGAATAACTCACGAAAAGCAAAAGCCCATTGATCATCATCGCTTAGATCCCTTGGCACCCTTTTTATGATCTTTTGGAGCCCATTGTACTCTGATTTAGGCCTTAAGTGATATGGTAATGGTAAATTACCGTCTTTGTCTTTGTAATATTCTTCAATGCTATCAGGCATGCCATCTACAAAAAAAATATAATTCAATGTGTTATGCTATGTAACAGTAGTGCAGCCCAAAAATCTAGAAAGAGAAAATAAGTAAGCTGCTTACACATTTTATCTTTATGATGTGACATCAAGTAATGCTTGATAAAATTTTCCTAATTTAAAACATAAGTTAGAGATAATGGTTGTGAAATTTTTAAATTATATTTAGAAGAATTAATAAAGTACAAACAATTCGTGCACATCATTATATGAAGTTTTGTAGCATTAACACAATTTCAGTAAAACAACTTTAGAAACATAATTTGATTGTGGGCGACGACATTGGTCCTGAGGATAGAAATTATGTGGGTAAAATATTTGGCACGCAATAATCAAAATAAAAGAGCAGATTGATTAATACATTTCACGGAGCAAATTCATACATGTATTTTGGCTTGATGCATGTAATTTTACCTGAGATATGTAATAAAACAATAAAACACATAAATATTACAAAAGTTACATTAATTCTTACAATCTATGTAATTTGGCCTGATGCATGTAATTTTGTGAATATTTCCTTAAACACAACATTTCTAGTATATACTCCTTCACGCCCATCCAATGTTCCATTTTTAACCATCACTTTGGTGTTGTTTGCAAAAACTCCTCTTGACAATGCCACATACAGTTGACCATGGCTAAAAACATCATTTGGTAAATATAATCCAACATTTGAAATCGTTTGGCCCTGTGATTTGTTGATGGTCAGAGCATAGCTCAAACGTATTGGGAATTTCTAATGGGTGAGCTCGAATGGCAGCTTAACATCTTCTGCACTCTTCAAGGGAATTCGTGGTAGAAATACTCTGTGCCCTTTAAATTCTCCGCTCAATATTTCAGCTTCAATAACATTTCTTGAAAATATTACACATGTAAGTCTTGTTTCGTTGCACAATCCATTTTTTGGATCAATGTTTCTAATCAGCATTATCGGTGAACTTTTCTTAAGATTGAGCTCGTGAGGTGGTAGATTACCCGGATTTATTGAATTCAAGAATTCTGGCAAATATAAATTACGGGTGTCATCCACAACAGATTCAAAAGAGTAGTATGTTTTGCATTCCCCCGGATATATTTCAAGACATGTTTCATTTATTCTGTTGACATCCTCATTTAAAGACGTTATTATTGCTCTACTTTCCATATATCTGACATCAATTGGGGAACCTAGCTCAGGAAATATTGCATCAATCAATATATTTACAGAACGTTCATCTTCCCAAGGTATGACCATGGAGTTTGGAATTTGAATCATATCATTTAGCACAGCTGGCTCATCATCGTTACCCACGCGCAGTAGGAACTCTGAGAAATGAGGATCATCATGAGCTCGCATGTTCACAGTTAAGCTAAGAATATGTACATTTGTCCAAAGATACGATTCAACGATGCTCGCGCTAATAATTTGAGATTTGGTTCCATTTACAACAACTAGTTTTAGCTCACGAAAATCACCACCAAAGATCATAACTTTGCCACCAAAGGGCAGATTGACATCAAGCACATCCCTAAAAGATCGATCCACAGTCAAAAATGCCTTCTTATGAATCATTGGGGCCTCATCCCAAGTAATTGGTCCGGCTTGTTGTATCAAATCACGCAAATCAGACTGCTTATTAAATTTGCATGTTGACATTATTTCAAATCTGATTGGTATTTTGAATTTTGAATGTGCAGTCCTCCCACCTGGGAGCAGGTTTGCTGCGATCCCTGACGAAGATGTTGCTAATATAATGAACCCTTCCTTTCTGAAAATTGCTAGCAATGCCTAATAAAGGTATGTTTTTTCCGTGCCTCCTGGACCATCTAAGTAAAACATTGTATTTTGTCGTTTTCGTATAGCTGTGCCGATTATGTTGAATGCTGGCAATTATTCTGGATTAAATGAGTGAACTGAATTAATGTCATCATCAGATATTGAGAATGACCGTTCATATTCTATTAGGCTGGAGAAATTGTGCAAACCCTGAAAACCTTCACTTATGGACGGCAGACCAAAATCTGTTACTGTTTTTTTATGATGCTGCAGAATGTCATCTAAATCATGAAGTAACTTTTCTTTTATAAAAGTGTTACTTGGAGTGCTTGCTGAGCTGTAATCTTCAGTCATACTGTCAAAGTTCTCATCCCACTGGTCTTGTACACAGGTCGGTTCACAGTATAACAAAATTGTTGCAAAAAGTCTTCTCGAAAAAATTGGCATTTTAAAACATCTTGCTTCAGCCAGGCAATCTCGAATGCTATTATCCTCTTCAAGAAGTCTGTGTCGCTCTGCAGCCTATTTAAATGTTGTACATTAAATACCAGTCACACACTTTAAATCCTCAAATGATTTTGGACCCTTAACATGATTAAGTAGCAGCCGCAAGTAAAATCTTTCACCTTCCATTGGATTGACTGCATATATCCTACCAATAACCCTTTGGGTTGATACTCTTGGTATCCACTTGCGCTCGGTAGTTAAATATCTGTAGTACTTTGGAAAATCTTTATATATGTACTTCTCGAGCTCTTGGTCATCATTGTACAAACTAAAAAATTCAGTCAGCATCGATTTGGAGTTCCTCTCATTTGTCAGGACATTTGAAATTGTTTGGTCACTATCAAAGTGAACCTGATGTTGATTTGGTAGATGAATTTATAGTCTCGAAATAGAGGGATACATCCTCGTCATCTAAATCTTAAATATTTTCCACAAAGCCTCAGGTGTACAAACCCAACGATCGTCGACATATTTGCTCACCTCATCATAATTAGGGGCAGGGCGAACTTCAAACAACACGCAGTCGTGTCCCTTATAAACATACTTATACAAATACTTGATACTTTTAATACTAATATATATTTCCACATTGATATGACAATCATACTTTAAGAGTAACCACGGGTTATATGGTAGACCCATCTATTATCCACAACAACTCCACGACCAACTGTAATAGTTCTATTGTCAAGACGACGCCGATATACAGGATATGAGTCATTCCCTTGGATAGTATATTCTGCAAAAGTCTTGGGATATCTTTTGTTGCACCCAAAATGTTTCATGCACTGTGCATTTGGTTTGTAGGGACCACATCGGCTATGTATCATATGTTTTAGAACTGCATCATATAAAGGGCGATCCTCCTCTTGATTGGGTATCTCAGTGCTGACCAACGAATCATATTCATCTAGAGTATTTAATTTATCTTCTGCATCAAAAATAACTAACATATGTACGTGGGGTAGACCACTCTTTTGAAACTCAATGATGTGAACGTGCGCAACCACCTTTCCAAGGATACCTTTATTGAAGATTTCATCTTTCAAATTTTTCATACTTTGCTCAAAAAATTCTCGTAAGGAGATCTGGACGATCATGTTGCAATTATCCTGGATACAGTTCATTTTTTAGTTCATTCCAGTTGGGATTGCATGTCATGGTTAAGAATATATCTGGTTTGTCGTAGTGTTGGACGATTGACATTGCATCTTGATACCTCTGATATAGGATGGTGGAATTTTAAGTGGGTGACATGGTATTTATAAAGATCAGGCCGATGCATGGGGTGTCGCGTGTTCATGGAAGGAAGAAACTCAGTCAGTGATACATGGGGCCTTGCACTGTTTTGGAGAAGATCGGTCCCTTGGCTTATATGCTGGGGATACTGCAGGAATTGGAGAACTTACATGATGTAGTTTATGTGTCTTCCCTTAGGAAAGCACAACTTCGGCCTGAGCAGTTTATCAACGCTACATCTGGCCCCATGGCATCTGGTAGGTCTGTTAAACTAGAGCCTGTGCGGATTATATATTTTGAAGTATGAAGGCTGAGGAGAAAAAGTGTTCCATTAGTGAAGGTCCTGTGGTCCAACCATGGAAAAGAGGAGTACACATAAGAGCCTATGGACCTTATACGGCAGCGCTACCCGGAGTTGTTTCCCCAATGTAAATTTAAAACACTTACCTACTATACCTCATAATTTGTTATCCGTAGAATTAGCTCGATTTCGGGGACAAAATATTTTATTTGTTTATAGGATTTGTAACATCCCATTTCAAGCTAAACCCCTCATATGTGTTGTGGTGTCACTATGGTGACTTGAGACGGTAGTTAGAACAGGCATGGAGTGAATTCGTCAAGAGGACTCGTGAAATATTCGAAAGGACTCATGATATCTTCGAAAGGACTCGTGAATTCATCGAGTGAACTCAAGTGGACTTGTAATATTCGTCGAGATGTTCGTCGAAAGGACTCATGAGTTCGTCGAAAGGACTCATGAGTTCTTCGAGTGAACACAAGTGGACATGTGAAATGCGTCGAGATGTTCATCTAAAGGACTCGTGAATTCATCGAGTGAACTCAAGTAGACTTCTGATATCCATCGAGATGTTCATTGAAAGGACTCGTGAATTCATCGAAAGGGTGCAACGAAAGTCACCGAGAGATTCGTCGAGTGGACTCGTGAATTCGTCGAAATGACTCGTGTAACGGACTTAATGCACTCGACGATTCATCAAGTTAAATCGACGATTCGATGAGTATATACGATGATTGGACTTAGCATTTTTGTGCATGCTGTCTTGATTACTCACAGCCTAGGAGAAGATTACGATACTTACAGACTTATATAGGACGGTGCTTTAACTTCCTGTCTTTTCAGAAAACTTATTTTATGATATAGTTAGTGCGGTCCAATGGGAGGGTGACGCGTGGCAAGGTGTTCTTTAACCCTAAATCAATCGGTCCTTCCTTTATAAAGGATCTTCTGAAACCTAAATTCAAGCATCATCCTGCTTCATCTAAGCCGAACTTCTAATCTGGAGGAAAGAAGAACCGCAGTAAACGCTGATAGCTGAACACCATGCCGCCAAGAAGAAGAACACGATCCATGGTCGGAAATCAGGTGAGCTTCCTACCATCTCCCCGCATGCTAGATCTTTAGATCCAAAGTGTAGGAGAGACATCGTCTCAAGAGAGCATGATTTTGGAGCTAATGGAGATTTCCTAGGAAGGTACCACGCTAGAACTTTCATTCTAGGGCGTTGATCGCAGCGAGAATGTCTTCAATTATCTCCTCTCTTCATTACGAAGAAGGCACATTTGATTTCGTGAAGAATAGTTATCTAATGAGGGACAAAGGGAGGAGAGATGTTGGACGTGCCTTGTATGATGGCTGGAGGAAGGAGATGAACCGATGTTGTTCATCCATCTTTACGATGCGAGCAAAAGTCCTGAACTAAAATCTATTTTTCGGTGCGTAACAGACTTTAATGCCGATTTTAGGTATGATCTGTTCTGATCCAGGCCTTGAACTCAACATGAAAGTTGTACCCCTCAGAAAAACCTTTCAAATGGATGGTTAGACATTTTCTGAGGAGTTATGTAGTTCCGTAAAAGTGCGTTCGAATTTGCCGAGTTGAAATGATGTTGTATAAATTTCATAATTTGCAAAGTTCTTTTATAATAATATTTGTCTGATGTCGATGAAGTTTGGGTGACATACACTTGATGATAATTTGCTAACCCCGTTGAGTTTCATAAGATTTGGAGAAAAATGTGTTGAGATATTGCTAATTACTTCTTACAAATTATTGTGCCATGAATAAATATTTTGGAATCGTATTAGGGCTAAAGGTTTGCAGACAAGATCGAAATGCTAGACCAGAGCTATGGAAGAAATATCAGTGGATCTATTCCTGACATGTCTCATTAAAAAGTTTCATGATTATTGCCCATAAGAGGATTGAATACATGAAGATTGAGATTATGAATGTGAAAATAAATAATAGTTTGGATTTTACGGAGGATCAATGTTGTTTCGTTTTGCTGAATCTAATGTTGATGATGGCAGATATAAATATTAGGGCATTCTACATTAAGGCAAAAAGGGACTCGAGGTGGAGCCTTTGCATGCTTAAGGGCACGGGTGAGATGCAATATGAAGGGACTCAGTCGGAGCCCTTGGATGTTTGAGAGCATGGAAAGGTGTGAGATTTATGTGTATGTGCGTGTTTTTGGCTCCACGTGTTTGATCTTGTGTTGAGAATTAATGAGGCAGGTCAACGAGCTTAAAAGTCATCACACCGACGGAAGCTGGTAGTTGAGCTTAGGATGGTTGTGCTGGGATCATTAGTGCTTACTTCTGATGCACTCTCGGCTAGTGTACCGATCACTATCACGTAATAAAAGTGAGGAGTTTAATCCCTAGATATCGATCTCTTGAGAAGTGCAAGTAGGGAGTGTGATTTAGCTATATGAAAAAGATATTGCAAGCCAAAAAGTAACCAAAGGGGGTTTTTGAATGGGATTCCTAAGTTAACAACAAAAAGAAAACTATAGCGGGTCACTGTCACCGCGTCGCTTGGGTGGAGTACTATGGAGAGTAGTATCGACGATGAACGAACAGCGAGGGTCGCAATCACCTCTTCATAACGCACGCTTCTAGCAATCGCTAGAATGACACAATCACAACAAACATAGGAAAAACTGAAGCTTAACAACACAAGTAATGATTAAGACATAACAACAAAAGATATGCTGAAACCTTAAGCAAAACATTATTCTCAAGCAACAATCTCACTAACGCGTGTTCAGAATGAAGAAGCCACAAGAAGAGGTGGAGAAATACAACCGAGCGCACGAAGGCTTTCCGAGATTCACGACCAAATTCAAGGGTTGTCGGGCCTTGTCCGAGCTCGGTCTTTGGATGGCGTCCAGGAACCAAGAAGGGCTGTCATTTCCTTCGAATATCCCATCTTCTTCGCGAATGATCGCTGAGCTAGTTCTGACCGAAGAACTCCGCAAGTGCAACAATAAAGAGCTTGGATGGTAGCTTGGAGTTCGGAGAAGATGAAGGCGGCTGGAGACGCAACTATTGCAAGCTTTCTGAGGAGAAACGGTGGTCGGATCAACTCTCCAAGGAGGAGAGAGAAAATGGCAGTTGGAGGCGAGTTTTCCCGCTCTGAGGAGCAGAAATGGCAGGAGAGCGGAGCTGGACCTTGGAAAGCGAAAATCTGCAACTTAAATAGAAAACTCAGAAAAATTGGTCACGCATGGTTTGGCGCACAACCGTGCGCAAACCGTGCGATAATAACTTTCAGGATAGAAACGAGGAAGGAGAAGCATTGACCCGTGCGTTTTCCTTCACACACGGGTGGTTTCACCCGTGCGTGAAGGACATCGCACAGGTAGCAACAAAGTGCTGGAAAATAGAAACATACAGGAAAACCGTGCGTTTTACTCGCGCACGGGCGCAGCCGCCCGTGCGTGAACAACTCACATGATTAGAAATAGAACGGGAAAAACTGGGAAGCTACAGGCAAACCGTGCATTTTCCTTCGCGCACGGTTTTGCGTCAACCATGCGAGAGGAAATTAATCGAGCTCAGCTCGATGTTCTTCCAGCTGACTACAACATATGATTTCACGCAAACCGTGCGTGAAAGAAACGCACGACCGTGTGTTTTCCTTGAGACAGAATTCCTGTCTTGGGGAAAAACGCACCACCTGCCAAACAAGGCCAAAGCTGGAGCACAAGCTCCCAGCACCAATAAAACAAACAAACAAACAGAACCATGGGGAGCACCATGTGCATACCCCCAAAATATAATGTGCAATTGCACACCCTCGGGCCAAACCTGTGCACAAAATGGTCCAAGACCGAACGATGCAAATATAACCGATTTCCGGTTGAAATGTAGTGCACGAGTGAGAAAAACAGCCCAGATGAGTCCGAAAAACCTGATAAATATCAGACTCATCACACCACGAGACTGAAACATTTGCTCATCCCGAGCAAATCATCCCTCTGTGGACTCAAAAATAGCTAGCTGGCTTAGAAATTTAAAAAATCAGGTAAAGTGAGAAATCGAATACTCATGGGTACAAAAAATATAATAAATAAACTTTTTAATTATACTACGAAGTTTATAAATTTCAACAAGTGTAAAAAGGTATTGTAGCTACTCAAAACTAGAATCCTGGAGAATCGTTCAGTTATACGTAGGAAGAAAGTAGGCTGGCCACTAAGTTGAGCATTGCCAAAGACTGGGGCTCGTGACCGCCTCCAAAGGAAACCACCAATGTCGGGGACCATATGCTTGCCCGTTCACACTCTCTCCACAGCGCTAGCTTGACTCGAGCGCGAATCTGCAGGGATTTAGGAAGATAATGAGGCTTAGGCGCATACGTAGGTAAGGATGCAAAAGGTAAATAATGGCTATGCACAACCCAAATGAGCTCATATGAAGAATCCTCTAGCCAAGCAATACATACAGGTGCTCCACACCACCAGACTTAAACTTGACATACGGGTGCATGCACCGCCTACCATCATAAAATCTCAAATAGAATTTTCATTTAAAATTTTTCTTCTTTCATATCAAATCACTGTGCTTTTCTCTTTTTCTTTTCTTTTTCTTAAAAATTTTTTTTATAACACATTCAGCCACAATATCATGAAATTTGCACCTCGCAAACACAAAACAGCACCTCAGCAACAACATCAAAAGCAAGAAGTGAAGTACTGATAACTCGAGCAAGGGGTGTGCTACTGGGATAATCTTTTAGGCTTTGGTGATCACAGAGTGGGGCTGAATCAAAAGGTGGGATAGGCTCAAAATAGGCTAACAAGGATTACGTTAAGACTGGGTACAAGGCTCAACCGCGCCAAAATGATGGCCTACATCACACTCACGCTTGACTAACCAAGCACCAAAGCTTTGAGAATAGCTTGAGGCAAGTTCTTAGCCATCGAGAAAGTTGATCTTTCCTCCTGACTAGAGCAATACGAGGCTAGTGGCGGCTACACACATTCCTACACTACCGTTTGATAGCTCCAGATTCCATAGTTTTGAGTAGTACAAACATTATTTACAAATGCAGAAAACATAAATCTATGATCATAAAGAAAAATTTAATCTATACTATTTCTATACATCATGAGTCCTCGATTAGGAGCACTTCCAAGTTTCACACTACCCTATCCTAAAATCCTATGCCAGCACCACTATCTTAAAGTTAACACAAAAGAGATAAATTAAACTTGGGCCGAGCGAGTGCTTAAGTGCGCGCTCATGCGGTGAAGGTGCACAATGCTGTCATGATATAATAAAAACTGAAAATGAAAGTACTCATGTGGTATGCAAGTGCATGTGGTATGCAAGTGCATGTGCAAAGGTGACTCGCGAAACTTTCCCCCACCAAACGTATACTAAATAATATATCCATAATTTGCAATAAGAATAGAAAAATGAAAGTTGAGGGAAGAAGTTACCCATGCTCAGCCAATGTGCATACCAGAAGATTGGCGTTAAACTTCAGCAAACAGTCCACGACATGAACAAATTCCACCTGAAAAATAGAATATCTCCAAACACAAAAAGCTATACAAAATAGCACAACAACTAAATTGCAACAAATTTAAAACAAGCAGCAGCATTGGGTCATCTCCCATAAGCCCTTTTCTTTACCATCCTTAAGGTGGACAAAATACCTGTATTAACAGTTATATAAATATTATTTCAAAGCAAAGGTTCAGAATGCATGAAAAAGAAATCCAAAGTTACACACAACATGAAGATAAATAAAACAAGAAACAGAAAGAAAGGGGGCCCCGAAGATCCTACACTCTTCAGCTGAACGCTGACTTATGATAGATCCCCCAGTCATGCGAGATGAGGGCAAGGTGAAGGGTTTAGGTCCAAGGGAAGACGAGTCTCCCCTACCCCTAGCCTCGTCCTTCTCGCGTCGGTGGGCAAAATCAGAAGATTTGCATATCAGAAGTTCTTTTCTTTTCCGATTAACAGATGGGGATCGCCAGGGTGGTATATCCACCCCAACTAAATCAGCAACAGGCATATCTTTCCCATCGGGGGGCATCCTTTTCTCACGCACGGCGGGTGAAAGATCAGCCCAAGTCACATGTTTAATAGTTTTACAGCATTCATTACGCTTAATCACAGTTTCTAAAGTTGTTTCATGCATGCTCATAATAGTCGTGCATATCCCTCATTCCTTTTCTTCGGCAACTTGTTTAACGTCAAACAATTCCTCTTTCGCTTCTCCGTCTGCATGTAACGCCCCGAAACTCAAAGGAGCGAAGGGGGACGTTTTGGGCCAGTTTGGGTTCTGGCTGCAGGCACACGGCCTGGGACACGGGCGTGTCCCAGGGCGTGCCAAGCCTGTGTCGACACTGAGACGGGAAGTCAACACTTTGGTCTCGACATTGTGTCGAGACTGGGCACACGGCATGCGACACGGGCGTGTCGCAGGGCGTGTCAACCCGTGTCGACACTTAGTCGCGAAGTCGACACTATGCATTCGACGAAGTGTCGAGACATGTCACACGGCCTGCGACACGGGTGTGTCGCAGGGCGTGTCGACCCGTGTCGATACTCGTCCCGCGAAGTCGACACTTTGGTCTCGACATTGTGTCGAGATAAGGCACACGGCCTAGGACACGGGCGTGTCCAAGGCCGTGTCATCAGGTTGACGATCTTCACTCGACGAAGTGTCGAGTGTCGAGACCGTGTACACGGCCTGGGTTCCAGGCATGTTGAGGTGACACGGGTAAGGATACAGGCGTGTCCTAGAACCCATGCAGTGCTCGGGTTGTTTTCGGCGAAAAATGATGGGGGTACACGGCCGACCACACGGCCGTGTCAGGTGGAACACGGGCGTGTCAGCTCGAACACGGGCGTGTTCAATACCCGTATGTTATTCCATGTGATTCGTTTTTAACGGCAAATGAGGCACACGGCCCTGGACACGGGCGTGTTCCAGGCTGTGTTCGGTCCAGATTGGGCATTTCAGTCCCGAATCAAAGCCATTCGTTTCCTTATTTTGAGATCCAACGGCTGGGGGTTGTTCCTGAAGGGATATACCCGGGATTGGACTTAGAAACCCTCACTTTTCATGAGTGGTTAGCTTTTTAAAACCTTAGAGAAAGTAGAGAGACAAGGAAGGAAGAAGGAGCTATATCCGGCCATTGGAGGAGCTTCGAAGCTCCGAATCGCGAGTCGACTCCGGATCCACGGAGGCAAAGCTAGTGCGATGCTTTTCATCCGTTTACTTTTCAATGGCGCCAAAGAGGAACGCTAGGGTAACGATCCTCATCTTGAGCATGAGTAGCTCTCTTTCTTTGCATAGGAAGCCCGCTCTCGCGAGTTTGCGGAGAGTTGGAGGAGTTCCTTCGGGTAGATATGTAAAGTCCCCGTTGTTTAGAGTCCGTAAGCGAGAACAGACATAGGCATGATGTGTGAAGCCTATCCGGACATGTTGGTCTGGATCGGTGATGTTGCATTGCATAAATGCCGGAGAAGACTCCGCGCGATTGATTGTTTTTCGGGTTTTCTACGTGGTAGATTGCAACAGGGAGCCTTGGGGATTAACCCAAAGGTGCACCCGGAAAACTGGGCGGATGCGAGATCTTGCCAACTTGTGGGCCTAGGTGTCAATTAGTACATAACTGGGTTATGTAGCATCGTACGTTCGATTCACGGGCTTCGGGGAAGCTTAACCCGTGCCGATGATATTTAAGTGTCGTGGCAAGTGAGCAACGGGTTGAGTGGGAACCGTTCATGAGTTATGCCGAGGGCATAGAGGTCAAGTCTTCTGTCGATGACATTAAAGTGTCGTGACATAGGCTGTTGATGACATTAAAGTGTCGTAACGTTTGCCTAAAAGACCATTTTTGCTCATGAGTTATTGCGGTCCTGAAGATGGTGGTGAGTTAGCGGCTTAGACTGCGATCACCGAGAATGTGCCCTGAGAGCACAGGGCGTGTGGACATGCGTGCCAACGCCTGTGATACATTGAGTTATTATATTGCTCACTTATGCTAATGAAATGCTGGGAAGGAGCATCGCCGCCCCGAGCTGGGGGCGGGATCGTTATAATTTGGTCAGCATTGCTGACCGTTGCCTTGTTTTGCCACCGTGCGGTGGTTTGTTGCTTGCAGGTGCAGTTGGACCAAGCTGTCAATAGCGGGCTAAAGCCCGAATGCGGAGCCGGCCCTTGAAGGCCTATTTGGAAGTGTTTATTGCTTTATTCATGTGTGACCTGCCTGCGTGCCGTGGTTTGTAAAACATGTAATTTGAAGTGAAACATTTTGTAAGGCCTTAAAACTTATTTTGGGTATTCTGTATAACATTCCTATTTTGTATTAGTGGACATTCATGCTTTAATGCTGGGTTCTTTGTTACAAATTTTATAAAATGCTTCTGCTAGAATGCTCTGTGTACGACGTTGATTGGTTGGATGGTTTCCATAAGTAACCAATCAGTCTATCTGTAGTATATGGCGTCGGGCCCCGGCCGGACCTACTGCTATATGCTATGCGACGGATAGGGGCGTTACAATTTGGTATCAGACTACTGGTTTTGGTCGGGCTTAAAGTGAATTCGTGGGCGAATTCTTTTTAAGGGGTGGTGAGCACATTGTGTGCGTCATCATTATAACGGTAAAAGAACCCATGAATGTCCACTTAGGAATGAAAATACTCGTGTTTGAGGAACCTGCGTGTTCCTATAATTGCTGTTTGCAATTTATTTGGTCGCTTAACGGTGTTTTGTACCACTATAGGTGACCAGAAGTGGTGTTGGGCCGTCAGAACGCCGAGTTTCTTAGGCTAGTAGTGCACCGGATGTTTCTCCTGCAACACCTTTGTCGGCTGAGAACATACGATCGGTGGCTGAAGCGGTGTTGGCCGTGATAAATGCGCACCCTGCAAGGCAAACGCAGCAGCCCGCTCCTGTGATGGAGCAGGAACCTCTTCAAGAGGCTGAGCTGAGGAGAGTGAAGCAAGTGGTTGTGGAACCGGTGGTGCCAATGAGGGCAACTGAGAGGCAGCTTAAGCATGTAATGAGATTTAACCCTCCGTTATTCTCGGGGTTGGGAACCCCATCTCAGGCTGAAGACTGGCTCTCCAGGGTGAAGAGAGTCATGACAGCGACGGAGACGGAGGAGTGGCAAATGACCACCATCGCTACGTTCCTTTTGGACGGTGAAGCGAGAATGTGGTGGGAAGGTTTGGAGCTGCACCTATTGAGAGGTAGGCAACCTGGTGATGTCTCGATGGAAGAGTTCTCGAGATTATTCTTGGCCAGATACCTCCCTTCGACGCAGAAGATAGCGTTGGAGAATGAGTTTCTGAAGTTGGTTCAGGGTGAGAAGAGCGTGGATGAATATCTCCATGAGTTCACTCGTTTGAGTCGATATGCTAGCTCCACCATCGTGGATGAGGAGCGCAAGACTAATCGCTTCTATGAAGGCTTGAGAGATGAGTTGAGGTTACTGCTCTCGGGGCCGATGACGCAGGGTTTCTTAACCTTAGTCAACACGGCCCGGTCCTTGGAGAAGGACATGAAGAATGTGCAGGCAAAGAAAAGCTTGGGCGAGAAGAGGTCGGAATCCAGAGGGCCAAACACCTCAAAATCTGTGTTCCGAAAGTGGAACAAGAGAGCTAAGACTTCGGGTCTAGACCTCTCTGCTGGTGCTTCTGGGGCGACTACGGGTCGGACCCCGGGCGCATGTTACAATTATGGGAAGTTGGGCATTATGCCCGTGAGTGCCGGAGCGGACGTCCCAAGTCCGAAAGAAGGCCGGGAGCTACTTATGAAGAGAAGGGAACGGCGGTGGAGTCGACCGCATCCCATTAAGCTCCGGCCCAACCAAGGGTCTACAATCTTTACCAACAGGAGGCCATCAAACAGGCTGATGTGGTGACAGGTATGGTTTAATTTATAGCAAGTCAATTTCTTTAAATACTTGTTATGCACATGTTACCTTACCACTGCTTGTTTAGGATTTGTAATGATTTGTGAAAATCCGGCACGAGCACTCTTCGATACGGGAGCTTCACACTCCTTCTTGTCCGAAGGATTTATATCATGCATCGGAGTCCCTTCTTCTGTGGCGAAGGATAAGTTGGATGTGTTGTTGCCCAATGGGTGTTCGATGCGAGCGGATAGGATCTGCGATGTTAAGATTCGTATTGGGGAGCAGGAGTTCGACCTGCGGGCATCTTTACTTCCGTTGGTGGAGTTCGACGTCATATTTGGCATGGACTGGCTCTCGGAGCAGCAGGCCCATATAGATTGTGGTAGCAAGGAAGTCAAGCTGGGAGCAAGTCGTGAAATGACTTTTACGGGCTTAAAGGGGTCGAGCAAGACGCTGATGTCTGCTCTTCAGGTGGTGATGGTGGTTCGTGCCGGAGCAGAACTGTTCTTTACACTAGTGGAGATTGCAAAACCGAAGCCCGTGTTGGATAGTATTTCAGTGGTATCGGAATACCCTGATGTGTTCCCCACAGATCTTCCTGGAGCCCCGCCTCAGCAGGAGATAGATTTTACTATTGAGCTAGTGCCAGGTGCAAAGCCTGTGTCACGATCCCCTTATCGGCTATCGCCTAAGGAAATGGCAGAGCTGAAAGTTCAACTACAAGTGTTGTTGGAGCAAGGGTATGTGCGCCCGAGTTCTTCGCCTTAGAGCGCACCGGTCCTCTTTGTTAAGAAGAAGGACGGAAGCTTAAGGCTATGTATTGATTATCGGGAGCTCAATAAGCTGACGGAGAAGAACAAGTACCCGATCCCCCGGATTGATGATCTTTTTGATCAGTTAGTCGGGTCGACGGTGTACTCGAAGTTGGATCTCAAGGCTGGGTACTATCAGCTACGAATAAGGGAGAGTGATATCCCGAAGACAGCGTTTAGTACGAGATACGGGCATTATGAGTTTACGGTCATGCCGTTTGGGCTGACTAATGCGCCGTCAGTGTTCATGGATTTGATGAACAGGACTTTCAGGGAGTACTTGGACCATTTCGTGATCGTCTTCATCGACGATATTTTGGTGTACTCGCAAAGTGAGGAAGATCACTTCAAGCATCTTCATTTGGTGTTGGAGACGCTAAGGAGAAATCAGTTGTACGCCAAGTTCTCGAAGTGCGAGTTTTGGCTATCCTCAGTGGTATTCCTCGGGCATATAGTGAGTGGAGAGGGTATTGCTGTGGATCCGGCGAAGATTGTTGCGATACGGGAGTGGCCTGAGCTTGCTACTGTAGCGGAAGTCCGAAGTTTTCTGGGGCTTGTCGGCTATTATAGGCGCTTCGTAGAGAACTTCTCGCGGATAACGTTACCTCTCACTACTTTGATGAGGAAGGAGCATAAGTTCGTTTGGACGCCGGAGTGCGCGTGAGCTTTTGAGGAGTTGAAGTGTCGGTTGACCACGGCGCCTGTGCTGAGTTCGCCATGTGGGACCGAAGGCTATGAGATTTATAGCGATGCTTCGGGCAGCGGTTTGGGTTGCGTGCTACTGCAACATGGAAGTGTAATAGCTTATGGCTCGAGACAGCTAAAAGTGCATGAAAGGAACTATCTGGTCCATGACTTGGAGTTAGCGGCCGTGATTTTTGCCTTGAAGCTGTGGAGACACTATTTGTACGGTGTGAAGATTGATATCTACACCGATCACAAGAGCCTGAATTATCTTATTGATCAAAAGGATCTGAATATGCGGCAGCGTAGATGGATGAAGTTCCTGGGGGACTATACATTCAAGATCCACTACGTGCCTGGCAAAGGGAATGTGGTTGTGGACGCGTTGAGTCGCCGAGCCCCAGCTCAATCCAATTGGCTATCGGTGCATGATGAGCGGTTGGTGCGGGAGTTGGAGGCGTTGGAGATTGTTTGTGTGGATAGACAATCAAGAACTGAAGCAGTTCTGAATTGGACTGAAGTCCAATATGACCTGGCTGATCATATTTGGCAGGCTTTGGATATGGATGCTCATATGAAGCAGTTCATGGTAGAGGCTCTGGATGGGTCAAATTCCCGATTCGTCGTGGAGGACGGATTACTTTGGAAAGACGGTCGTTTGTGCGTCCCAAGTGTGGGAAATTTACGGGTGGAGTTGTTGTACGAGGCGCACGATACCAAGTACTCGATTAACCCGGGGAGCACAATGATGTACCGTGATGTTAAGAAACTGTTTTGGTGGCCGGGTTTGAAGAAGGATGTGGCGCTGTACGTAGCGAAGTGCCAAACTTGCGCCTTGGTAAAGGTGGAGTGCCAAAAGCCGGGAGGATTTCTTAAGTCCTTGCCTATTCCGGAGTGGAAATTTGACTACATCTCTATGGACTTTGTGCACGGTTTGCCAAGGTCGCAAAAGGGGAACGACGCCATTTGGGTGGTTGTTGATCGATTAACGAAGGTGTCGCATTTTATTCCGTATAGGAAGGATGATCCGGTGGAGAAGTTGGCAAAACTTATGTGGATAACATAGTACGGCTTCATGGTGTGCCCCGCAGCATCGTGAGTGACCGAGATGGGCGGTTCACGTCCCATGATTGGAGGCTTGTGCAGCAAATGTTGGGAACAAAGCTGAAATTCAGCACAGCCTTCCATCCACAAACGGATGGGCAGACCGAGAGGGTCAATAGAACCATGGAAGACATGCTTCGCATGTGTGTCTTGGATTTCAGAAAGCAATGGGAAGACCATCTTTATTTGGTGGAGTTCGCATACAACAATAGCTACCAAGCGAGTATTCAGATGTTGCCTTTCGAGGCCCTATATGGTAGAAAATGTCGCACTCCGTTGTCTTGGTTAGAAACGGGTGAGTCAAAGTTGTATAAGCGATCAGGAGTGGAGGATGCTACATCTTTGGTGAGAACCATTTGGGAGAGGTTGCTTATCGCTCAGGACCGGCAAGCAAAGTATTATAATGTCAAGCACAGGAACGTGGAGTTCGCTGTGGGCGATTATGTATACTTAAAGATCAAGCCGTTCAAGGGTGTCTCGCGGGTGCGGCGATTGAAAAAGCTAAGCCTGAGGTACCTTGGACCGTTTGAGGTTTTGGAGCGAGTTGGTGAAGCGGCCTATCGGTTGAAGCTTTCAGTGGAGCTTAGTGGTTTACATGATGTATTCCACATTTCGGTGCTTCGGAAGGCGGTGCAAGAGCCTACGCAAGTGATCGCGGTTGATCAAGTGCCGGTGGATAGTGGGCTAACGACAAAGGTCAAGCCCGTGCGGATTGAGGACTCGGAGGTCAAGCGGCTACGCATAAAGAGATTAGGATGGTGAAGGTCCGGTGGGACAATTGCGGTCGTGAGGAGCTCTCTTGGGAGCGAGAGCAGACTATGCTTGACGAGTATCCGGAGTTGTTCCGCACAGGTACAAATTTTGGTTTTGTACATGTCTTTCCTTTATATAATTTCGTGGACGAAATTCTTTTAAGAGGGGGAGAGTTGTAACGCCCCGAAACTCAAAGGAGCGAAGGGGGACGTTTTGGGCCAGTTTGGGTTCTGGCTGCAGGTATACGGCCTGGGACACGGGCGTGTCCCAGGGCGTGTCAAGCCTGTGTCGACACTGAGACGGGAAGTCGACACTTTGGTCTCGACATTGTGTCGAGACTGGGCACACGGCCTGCGACACGGGCGTGTCGCAGGGCGTGTCGACCCATGTCGACACATAGTCGCAAAGTCGACACTCTGCATTCGACGAAGTGTCGAAACACGGCACACGGCCTGCGACACGGGTGTGTCGCAGGGCGTGTCGACACTCGTCCTGCGAAGTCGACACTTTGGTCTCGACATTGTGTCGAGACAAGGCACATGGCCTAGGACACGGGCGTGTCCAAGGCCGTGTCATCAGGTCGACGATCTTCACTCGACGAAGTGTCGAGTGTCGAGACCGTGTACACGGCCTGGGGTCCAGGCATGTTGAGGTGACACGGGTAAGTACACGGGCGTGTCCTAGAACCCGTGCAGTGCTCGGGTTGTTTTCTGCGAAAAATGATGGGGGTACACGGCCGGCCACACGACCGTGTCAGGTGGAACACGGGCATGTCAACTCGAACACGGGCGTGTTCAATACCCGTGTGTTGTTCCAGGTGATTCGTTTTTGACGGCGAATGAGGCACACGGCCCTGGACACGGGCGTGTGCCAGGCCGTGTTCGGTCCAGATTGGGCATTTCAGTCCAGAATCAAAGCCGTTCATTTCCTTATTTTGAGATCCAACGGCTGGGGGTTGTTCCTGAAGGGATATACCCGGGATTGGACTTATAAACCCTCACTTTTCATGAGTGGTTAGCTTTCTAAAACCTTAGAGAAAGTAGAGAGCCAAGGAAGGAAGAAGGAGCTAGATCCGGCCATTGGAGGAGCTTCGAAGCTCCGAATTGCGAGCCGACTCCGAATCCACGGAGGCAAAGCTAGTGCGGTGCTTTTCATCCGTTTACTTTTCAATGGCGCCAAAGAGGAACGCTAGGGTAACGATCCTCATCTTGAGCATGCGTATCTCTCTTTCTTTGCATAGGAAGCCCGCTCTCGCGAGTTTGCGGAGAGTTGGAGGCGTTCCTTCGGGTAGATATGTGAAGTCCCCGTTGTTTAGAGTCCGTAAGCGAGAACGGACATAGGCATGATGTGTGAAGCCTACCCGGACATGTTGGTCTGGATCGGTGATGTTGCATTACATAAATGCCGGAGAAGACTCCGCGCAATTGATTGTTTTTCGGGTTTTCTACATGGTAGATTGCAACAGGGAGCCTTGGGGATTAACCCAAAGGTGCACTCGGAAAACTGGGCGGATGCGAGATCTTGCCAACTTGTGGGCCTAGGTGCCAATTAGTACATAACTGGGTTATGTAGCATCGTACGTTCGATTTACGGGCTTCGGGGAAGCTTAACCCGTGCCGATGATATTTAAGTGTCGTGGCAAGTGAGCAACGGGTTGAGTGGGAACCGTTCTTGCGTTATGCCGAGGGCATAGAGGTCGGGTCTTCTGTCGATGACATTAAAGTGTCATGACATAGGCTGTTGATGACATTAAAGTGTCGTAACGTTTGCCGTCCTGAAGATGGTGGTGAGTTAGCGGCTTAGACTGCGATCACCGAGAATGTGCCCTGAGAGCACGGGGCATGTGGCCATGCGTGCCAATGCATGTGATGCATTGAGTTGTTATATTGCTCGCTTATGCTAATGAAATGCAGGGAAGGAGCATCACCGCCCCGAGCTGGGGGCAGGATCGTTATAATTTGGTCAGCATTGCTGACAGTTGCCTTGTTTTGCCACCATGCGGTGGTTTGTTGCTTGCAGTTGCAGCTGGACCAAGCGGTCAATAGCGAGCTAAAGCCCGAATGCGGAGCCGGCCCTTGAAGGCCTAATTGGAAGTGTTTACTGCTTTATTCATGTGTGACCGGCCTGCGTGCCGTGGTTTGTAAAACATGTAATTTGAAGTGAAACATTTTGTAAGGCCTTAAGGCTTATTTTGGGTATTTTGTATAACATTCCTATTTTGTATTAGTGGACATTCATGCTTTAATGCTGGGTTCTTTGTTACAACTTTTATAAAATGCTTCCGCTAGAATGCTCTGTGTAGGACGTTGATTGGTTAGATGTTTTCCATAAGTAACCACCCAGTCTGTCTGTAGTATATGACGTCGGGCCCCGACCGGACCTACTGCTATATGCTATGCGACGGATAGGGGGTGTTACACTGCAATCTTCAGCACATCTTTTATTTGCACAGCCCGGTCTTGCTTATTCAGCACAACATCTGTCTCATCAGCTCCAGATAAATCATCAGATAATAAAATATTTAATTCCAGCAGTTTTTTAGATTCATTTGGGATTAGAGTGGGAAGTGAAGGCGATAGAGACAAATCAGCCTTGGAAGCCACGGTGATGCCACATATGTTAAAGCACAGTGTCGCATCACTGGCTTTCAGGAATGGAACCCCAAGAATAGTCTTTGAATCATTTTCTATGGGTCCCAACACCTGGAAGTCGGTAACAACCATAGCCCCGTTAAGCTTCACTTCCACCTCTTTAATCACCCCATCGGTTTTAACCACCGACACATCAGCTAGCACAATCGATTTCTGGATATTAGTTTTGACATTTAAATTAAGCTTCTCAACATCTTGTAGAGCAAGAATGTTGCATGACGAACCTGAATCGCAAAGAGCTACCGTCTCAATTTCATTAATCGCACACTTGACAGCCACTTCATTAATACTGCACTCCTCTGCCTCCCCATCACTTCCCTTACTCATGAGGATTCTATTCCGTGTCACTTGGGAGCGTGCCGTGAGTATGCTCGGAGAACACATGGGCAAGTTATCGCAGCTGTGTCTCTAAGTTCCTCATAGAAGCAATTTGAGTGGCCATGTTAGATTGGGCCATCTCAACAAACTTTTCCATCATTTCTTCAAGAGCACTCCTACGTACCCCTTACCCGCTCTGATTATAACCCGGCTACGACGGTCGTGGCTGGCTATTGGAGGCTTGAGCATCAAATTGATGTTGGCCTCCCTACAATCTTTGACCTGGGGCATTTTGGTTCCACGAGAAATTCAGATAATTTCTCACATTCGCGTTATAAGCATTATTATAGGGCGCAGTGAGGTTTTGACTGTTTATAAAATTAGCACTTTCATCAAAGGTTATACCTGCTGGTTCCGCAAATGAATCCTCAGCTGGGCATTCAAAAGCGTGGTGGCCAGGATTTTCACATCCCTGGCATGATATTCCCCCAAACAGAGCTAGAGGAGTAGTCGATCTGGTCAGCATCCTTCTTCCATCAATCATAGGGTGGCTTTCTTCGGCTTGTTGCATCACCGCATTAACATCAAACAGATTTTTCGCCCCCTAGGGGCATTTCTTCCCGCAGTCTAGTACGTGTTATGGGAGGCCGTGTCTCGAATAAGCCACAAAGCCTCTTCAGGAGAAAGGTTCATAATTGTGCCGCCGGCGGCATTGCCGATCATAGCCCGATAGTTCTGCTCGACACCAAAATAGAATATTTCTACAGGATTCCTTGGCTCGCAGCCATGTTGGGGACAACGGTGCTGAAGCTCAGCGAAATCCTCCCACGCCTCAGACAATGTCTCTTGGTCCAGCTACCGGAACGTAGCAATTTCCCTTCGGGCATTCAAGATTTTGTCTATTGGGTGGAACTTCGCCAAAAACTTAGAGGACAGAGCCTCCCATGTGGTAGTGGTCCCAGGTGCAATATTGAGTTACCAGGTCTTAGCCCTGTCCTTCAGTTAAAATGGCAATAGCTTCAGCTTAACTATCTCATCAGAAATTCCAACATATCGGAAGGTCCCGCAAATCTCTGAGAACTCCGCCAGATGGAGCTTCGAGTCCTCACTCGGCAAACCAGAATACTGCGTATTATTTCTGATCTTGTTCAGAATCGCAGGCTTTATCTCAAAATGGTTGTTGGAAATGGCTGGTCCGAAGCCTGGATAAACACTTCCCGTAGTTGGGGTAGCGAAATCGCGCATCGTCCTAACACGAGGTTGGACCACCTCCTGACCCTCAACAAATCTATCACCTTGGCCATTTCCTACTTGGCCAAAGTCTTCCATTCTACCTTCAGCAGCAGCAGCACGCACGCGAGCTCTCCTCGCTCGTACGGTCTCAAGATCAGCTCCCAAATTTTTACCCCTATTACCAGGGTTTGGATCTGTCATACAACAAGTGAAATCTCTCAAAGCGTCAAACACTTGCAAATTTTTCCAACAGAAAAATGCACACAACGGTTGCACTCCCCGGCAATGACACCAAAAACTTAATGCACTCTCAGCAAGTGCACCGATCGCTGTCAAGTAATAAAAGTGAGGATTTTAATCCTCTGGTATCAATCTCTCGAGGAGTGCAAGTATGGAGTGTGATTTCGCTATATGAAAAAGAGATTGCAAGCGAGAAAGTAACCAAAGGGGGTTTTTGAATGGGATTCCTAAGTTAACAACAAAAAGAAAACTATAGTGGGTCGCCGTCACCGCGTCGCTTGGGTGGAGTACTACGGAGAGTAGTATCGACGATGGATGAACAGAGAGAGTCGCAATCACCACTTCACAACGCACGCTTCTAGCAATCGCTAGAACGGCACAATCACAATAAACACAAGAAAAACTGAAGCTTAATAACACAAGCAATGATTAAGACATAACAACATAAAGACATGATGAAACCTTAAGCAAAACATTGTTCTCAAGCAACAATCTCACTAACGTGATTTCAGAATGAAGAAACCAGGAGAAGAGGTGGAGAAATACAACCGAGCGCACGAAGGATTTCCGAGATTCATGACCGGATTCAAGGGTTGTCGGGCCTTGTCCTAGCTCGGTCTTCGGATGATATCTGGGAACCAAGAAGGGCTGTCACTTCCTTCGAATATCCCGTCTTCTTCGCGAATGATCATTGGGCTAGTTCTGACCGAAAAACTCCACAAGTGCAGCAACAAAGAGCTTGGATGGTAGCTTGGAGTTCGAAGAAGATGAAGGTGGCCGGAGATGCAACTATTGCAAGCTTTCTGAGGATAAACGGTGGTCGGATCAACTCTCCAAGGAGGAGAGAGAAAATGGCGGTTGGATGCGAGTTTTCCCGCTCTAAGGAGCAGAAATGGCGAGGGATCGGAGCTGGATCCTTCGAAAGCGGAAATCTTCAACTTAAATAGAAAAGTCAGAAAAATTGACCACGCAAGGTTTGGCGCACGGCCGTGCGCAAACCGTGCGATAATAACTTTCAGGATAGAAATGAGGAAGGAGAAGCATTGACCCATGCATTTTCCTTCGCGCATGAAGGACATCGCATGGGTAGCGACAGAGTGCTGGAAGATTGAAACATACAGGAAAACCGTGCATTTTACTCGCGCACGGGCGCCACCGCCCGTGCGTGAACAACTCGCACGATTAGAAACAGAACGGGAAAAACTGGGATGCTACAGGCAAACCGTGCATTTTCCTTCACACACGGTTTCGAAGAAACCGTGCGTTAGCCATGCGAGAGGAAATTCGTCGACCTCAGCTCGACGTTCTTCCAGCTGACTACAATGCACGATTTCATGTAAACCGTGCATGAAAGAAACGCATGACCATGCGTTTTCCTTGAGACAGAATTCCTGCCTTGAGGGAAAAACGCACCACCTGCCAAACAAGCCAAAGCTTGAGCATAAGCTCCCAGCACCTATAAAAAAACAAACAAACAGAACCATGGGGAGCACCATGTACATACCCCCAAAACAGAATGTACAATTGAACACCCTCGGGACAAAACAGTGCACAAAATGGTCCAAGACCGAACGATGCAAATATAACCGATTTCCGGTTGAAATGCAGTGCACGAGTGAGAAAACCAGCCCAGATGAGTCCGAAAAACACTATAAATATCAGACTCATCAACTTCCCAAAGGCCCCTTCCGTGCATGTTTAGCCGGTTGGGCTGGGCTTTTTGGTGCTTACTTCCCAAAGACCCCTTCCATGTTGTTAGGTCAGTTGAGCTCGGCACTTGGTGCACATCTACCCAAGATGCCTTCTATGTCATATACGCAGGAACTCCGTTGGTTGGAGGATGTTAGCGTTGAGGCATACGGAGACCTAGGCCCAGTAGTGTGGATACCCTCCACGTAGTGGAGATGCCCGCTCCACTATCCCCGTTGGGCCATGACGGGTGATGCCATAGAGGATTGCTACCTCTCGAAAAGAGGGAACTAAGTTCAATGTCGACATAACAAAGGTGTGTGTGTGTGTGTGCATGGATGAGTCATCATATTGCATTCATTTCATTTCATTGCATTGCACCGCATAAGATCCTCATCATATAAATTTGTATGATAACATTTATATGATGAGTTACTTTGATCTACCCGATCCTTAACTTATAAATTTGTATGATCATTTTTATAAGTTAAGTTAAATTCTGTACTTATGATTGATATGCTGATAGAATAAATATGCATTTACATATAATGTTATGTACTGTTATTATCTGCTTACTATTGATGCGATGTTATATACATGTACTATATGATTCAACAATACTCTTCTATCACTAGTTTGATATATATATATATATTATTGTCATATTGTGCTCCTCTTTATTTTCCTCCGGCCGGTGCCTAAGTGTCGTCGGGGTGAGCGTATGTGAATCCACTTATTCTTTATGATTTATGGTTGCAACATCTACTATTTTAGGAGGATACCCCACAGATGGAGCAGTAACAACACCTTGTGTAGGTGGCCAGTCAGGCCAGGGGTACCGGGCTTGATACGACAATACCCTCACTTCCTTCTATGGCTAATGTGAGTTTTGAGCATTATGATGTCTCCTTTGGGTTGTTTTGTGTATTATGTTATTAAAGGAGCCGATGTAGCTGCTTATTATGATGTACTGTTTTGGACATTTACCTTTTTGTGGATCATGTCTTCTATGTTCTTCTATTGGTTGGGCTGGCATTTATGATATCGGAAATTAGCCGGCAGAATAGGTGACTTGTGGTACAGATTAGCCCGTGTGTTAATGCTAGCACAAGGCAATTGTTCTGGGCATAAAACTTCCCTCGGCCGTGTCTTATGTTCTGGGAGGGGGTTTTTACAAGAACAAAGTCTATCCTCTGACAGTGTTCAAGTCAATATTGAATCAAATAGAAGTCTAGTTGGAGGAGAGCATGTTGAAGAAGTTCATTCTGCTCTTAATTCTAAAGATGTACCAGAAGATAATGCTACACTTGATGTACCTGAAACATTAGGTGAATCTACTGAGAAGGAGCAAATGGATCCAGCTGATGATCTTCAAGGGAATTGGGAGTCATCTATTTCAGAAAAGGTGAATGCACCTTCTAAGGTGGATTATGTACAGATAGAAGATCAATCTTCTGATAATAGTACTTCAGATGATAATGCAAATAATGAGGGTGATCCTTCAAGGGTCCCTACTAAGGATGAGGTAATTCTATCCTCCCTAGTGTCTGAGACATCCACTCAAAGCCCACATGGGTTTGGTGTTCAAGAGGACTAGGGGAGATGCTCACCAGTTGTGCACCACCATTATCCACCCACAACATCAACAAACAACTTCATTCTCACCTCTATAAATTCTCTACTGGATGAGAAATCCTCGTCACTCAAAGACTACATAGATCAATCTATCTCAGGATTGAAAGCTGAATTGTTATCTGAAATAAAACTACTAAAAGGTGAGACCGATCACCTAAACACTTAGATGATCAGATGATTTGAACAGGCACCAAGAACAGTTAGGGCTCAATCTTCTATCCTCAGATCAATGGATAAAAGTATTAAATTCTCAGCTACAAATACTGGATATGTCAATAATTTTGTGAGTCAAACCGATGAGGTCATAGGGCAAGCTGCTGATCACATAAACAATCATATTACCTCTACAACCTTTAGATCCATGGAAGAATCCTATCTATTTAAAGAGGAGCTTAAAGAAGACTCTGAAAATATCTTTCAAACTCTGTCAACTAGGTTTGAAGCTAATACCAAGCAGTTGGAAAACAAGATATTCGAAAAAGCCAAAAAGGGGGATGAGAACAATGCTAAGAACATTGATAAGCAAGCTCTCAAAGTACTTCAAGGAACATGGATAGCTCTAAACCTTCCACTACTGGATAATTCTAGGCCAGAAGATTTTTACTTCCATGCTCAAGCAAGAATTACACAGGATGCACAACTTGCAGCCAGAAGGAAGAGAGAAAGGACAATATTAGCAGAGGAATTCATGTAAAAGAGAAGGGCTGATAAATTTGAAGACCCTGATCATGAATACTTGAGTGATGATATAGAGAAAATTATCATCAATGTATGGTTAAGTCATGGCCAGCTGTTAAATAACATAGACAACATGTATCCCTGTGAAGAATGGATAAAGCACCTAGAGAAGAATTCCTAAAGGGAAAGGATATTCAAAGAAAACTTGGTTAGGAGAAACAATCCTAGAAGGATGCCCTCCAAGTACTTACCCAAACCATTTCTATATTTCAAGAGACAGCAGAAAAAAGCACAAAGTGCAAAGCTGGTTGGTGCTGCTAGAGATGAAGGTTCAAGCTCAACATCAAAGAGGAGGAGGACTGGACCTTAATTTTATTTTATTTTATTTGCCTATAATAGAATTTTTAGTGCTTATATTTATTAACTATCTTTTTTAGTGATGTCATGACTATGATTAATCAAGATTTCAAATTTATCATGATATGTTTTATTTGTTAATGCATCTTAGCATTGTTGTGTGTTCTGCCTTCTTTAAATAGGGGGAGATTATTGGCAATATTTCCCTTCAATGTTCCTTGGATTGAAGTTGCATCACCTACAATGCTAAGTGCATATTGTATTTGATAAGGTTTTTATTTCATATCATTACAGGTTTAAGTTGTTCTAAAACATGATTAGAACATCTTCGGATATTACTGCTATGTTCAGCAGTTTAAGGGACAATTTGTTGAGAAGGAAGTCTAGTCTCAGTGGAAGCGTTGAGACGTATTTGATGTGCTGCTGAGATATAAGCCACTCTCAGCTCCGCTGAGAAAGCATTCTGGTCTCAGCAGAACCACTGAGACAAAAGCTAGTCTCAGCTAAATTGTTGAGATGTTTTCAAATAGTGTCGTTAAGAAGGTGCGACCTATTTTTTTGCGGAAAGAAGATAAAGCAAGATAACTTTATCTATTCTTGGCCATGTTATGTCAGTACAATTCAAAGAGTTATTGCTGAGTTGAAGTATATAAAAGCAACATTTAAGTCAATGAAAGAGGGATCAATGTCTTAAGTTCTGAATCTAAGATCTGAGAGAAAGTTCATCCCAACCGTAAATTGGAAAAGTCAATCCATCTCAAGTTGATTGATGTACACTTCAAGTTACAACAAGATAGTTTGTTCTTGCAGAACAAGTTCAGGAGAACAAGTTAAGTCACTCTGGACCCAGGTGGTAGATTTTATTCCTTCTGCTGAAGATAGGATATCAAGGTGGAGCATGGGCTTAAGCTGTAGAACCATTTTCCAGTCTTGCTCCAAGCCAGCTAACTATTGCACAAGTTCAACAGAAGACAAAGGCTGGAGGTTTATTATCTAAGGTCTTCTATTATAATCATTTATATATATTCTCTATAAGAACACTATTGTTCTGAGTGTACGGTCTTGGACCTGAGGTAGGGCTGTTGAGCCTGAGTGTGTAATGTCCCGATTCATGCTAGACCCCTCATGCACATTTTCAAGTCAGGAGAGTTAACTTGGGCTCAGGGTGCATGGGCGGATAGGCTTGCACCTTCGCCGAGGAAAGTGTTGACTTGACACTAAGCGTCTGGAAGCTACCGTGCGGTGGTAGCAGTCATCGAGTATGTATTGTAAATATTAGGAGGAGTCAAGAGATTTGAGTGGATGGAAATAAGACAATTAAAATTCATCGGATATCGTCAAGGATATCCGACGAATTCGTCGAGTATGACATGGATATTTCGTAGAAGACAAGTACTATTCATCCTATATCATCGAGTAATACTCGATGCATACGGCGCCTGACTTGGGAAACGACTAAGTGAAATTCGTCGGATATCATCGAGGATATCTAACGAATCCGTCGAATATAGCTTGGAATAATTCGGCGGGAAGGACTTGGGAAAATTCGGTCGAACAAAGGATAATTCGCCAGATATCGTCAAGTAAATTCGTTGAATTCATCGAGAGAGACTTAGGTAAAATTCAGTTAAGTAAAATTTGTCGGATATCATCGAGGATATCTGACGAATCCGCCGAAAATGACTTGGAGTAATTCGGTAGGATTTTTATTTTGTTCATCGAGTATCGTCGAGAATGACTTAAACAGTTCTGCGAATTTGGTTATCAATTTGTTGAGATTATACGATGGGATTCTCCAATTCATCGAGTATGAAGAAGGATACTCGACGAATTTATATTAGACGGTTTTACAGCACAGGTGGAATTCGCTGCCTGTACATATGGGCTGAACCGAACTTCGGGATGTACGCCGGTTGTCTCCTTGGACCGGTCTTTTCAATAGGACTTAATTTAAGTAATAATGGGGGGTGTAATGAGGAGGCGACATGTGGCGACTTGACTCAAACCTTAATCTTTCTTATAAAAAGGAAGAAACAGGAAACCCTAGTCGTAACTTCATTCTTCTTTTTCAAACCTTTACTTGTCGAACCCGACGGGGGAAGAGAAGACGCCGGAGTCAAATTTCTGGAGGAAGGTCTCTCCCTCTCCGTGAAGAACATTTCTATTCGTGAGGAATGATTTCGACGAGCAAGAAGCATTTCGTCAAGAAGGATAAGAAGATCCATGGCCGGAAATGAGGTGAGCTTCCTACCTTCTACCTTGGTTCTAGATCTTTAGTTTTGATGTAGGAGAGATGTCGACTCAAAAGAGCTTGGCTTGTGCGTGATGAAGATCTCCTATGAAAGAGACCAAGCTAGGACTTTGTCCAAGGAATTGTTGTCTTCAACCTCTCCTATCTTCGTGTAAAGATGATGGACTTGGTTTCATGAAGTGGAATGGTCTATTGAGGGTGAGTAATGGAGGAGGAAGATTTGTGTGTAGTTTTGAACAATTGGCTAGAGGAAGAAGATGAACCGATGTCATTTATTTTTCTTTAAGATGAGTGCAGAAATCTATTTTTTGCGCGCAACGGCCTTCGAGGTCATTTTCATGTGTGATACAGCCGGATCTAGGTTTGCGCTGAACACAAAAGTTGTAGTCCTCGGAAAGACCACGGATGTTACACGTTTTCATAGGATATTTTTAGCTCTGGAAATGTCCAATCGAAGTTGCTGCATAGTGACAACTTATGTGCATGTTGTTCTCGGGTTAGTGTATAACCGTATTTTGGACTTTGTAGAAAGATCGTAGCAAGATGATGTTGAGGTTAGGGTGAACTTAGTTATACATAATCATGATAAACAAATGGTTTGATGGAATTTGGCTGTACAAATGGTTACTCGTGAAATCCGGTAAGGATGTGAGTGATTATAATCCGATGAATGATACATGTTTTTTTGAAGAGGGTGTGGTGCCCGATAATTGAATGTGTAACCTATAGTTATGTTATCATGCTCGGAGAATATATGAAGTATCATTATAATGTTGTGATAAACATAAGAAAGCATAATTGTTTGTGAATGCTTGATTATAAAGAAATAATCGGATGAGGTAAATCTCACGGCCATGGAGTATGTGGAATTGTGATCTCAAGTGTTTGAAGGGATAATTTGTATAGTCCACTACTTTGAGTTGTGTCTCCCTACAAGTAGCAGTGTGAGATTGGTATGTTGTTGAAGCTGGCTTGCTACCTGTGTTGATGTTGAACCCTTGAAGTGCTTAGGAACATGGAAGTGTAAAAGGGTGTAAGAATCGCAGTTTAGAGCTCAGAGGCCCACTAGAGGACCCAATGCAGCTTGTCTCGCCCTGGTGCCCCGCTACAGGACTGCAATCCGTGCCACCCAAACCCATCTACGGCCTGTTTCTTAGCACGGTAGGTTTTTGCAAACGCGAGGATTCGAACCCACGCCTGCTTGATAAGGAACCTTCCACAGTCCTACATCAACACACAACCGTTACTACATTTGCTTCCGGACTTCGTAGTCCGCAACATACTCTAGCCATCTACGCTGGTGCAAATTCAACTCCTCCTGAGTGAAGACATATTTCAAACTTTTGTAGTCCGAATAAATTTTGCACGACACTCCATACAGATGATGTCTCCACAACTTCAAGGAATAAATGACGGGAATACATTCCAGGTCATGCGTAGGGTAATTCTTTTCATGCACCTTCAATTTTTTCAATCCATACGCAGTCACTTTGCCATCCTGCATCAACATGCAACCGAGTCAATTTGAAAACGCAGGGATTCGAACCCACGCCGCCTTGATAAGGCACCTTCCACAGTCCTCATCACCAGCTGAGCTGCAGCTCAGCTGGTGATGAGGACTGTGGAAGGTGCCTTATCAAGGCGGCGTGGGTTTGAATCCCTGCATTTGCAAAGACAAGAGTATGTTGCGGACTACGAAGTCGATATCCTTTATCATCCCAGTAAGGCTAATATAGTAGCGGATGCGTTGAGCTGAAAGCCCGTATATATCTTTAACCTCTCGGTACAATCCCTTGTTGAAGAGTTTTTGCTCATTGACGTAACTGTAAGGAATAGTTCTTCATCGTGAAGCTTGGAGGTTGGAGAGCCTTCGTGGATTACTCTCACTAGGCTACATCAGAAAGACGATTCTTATTTGCAACGCCTCTGCAGTAGGACTGAGAAAGGGGAATTACCTGACTTTTCAATTGATGGCGTTGGTACCCTAAAGTACTGTGGCATGTCACGGGGTCTCGAACCCGCAACCTTGACAAGTAGCCTTTAGTACCACTACTCATCACCAGCTGAGTTGCAGCTCAGTTGGTGATGAGTAGTGGTACTAAACGCTACTTGTCAAGGTTGCGGGTTCGAGACCCCGTGGAAACAATGCACCGTGCTGATAAACAGGCCAGAGATACTTTGGGGTGTACGGCCTGAATGCCTTGTAGATTTCGGTTGTACCATCATGGTGCCATGGGTCCTCCATGGGCTGCTGGTGGGCCGGACGGCGCTAGGGGTCCTCCCTAGGTCGTTACAGTAAGTATGGGAGTATTTGACCACACTGGATTGGTAATGATGATAAGGGACTCGGTGTGGAGCCCTTGAGTATTGTTGAGCATTGGATTGGAAATGATGAGAAGGGACTCGGTTGGAGCCCTTGATATTGATGGCATGGCTAAGTGAAATTGCATGCGGTGAGAGTTCACACACGTGTCATAATCCTGGGATAAGGATAGTGTGGCAGGTCTACGGGCTCGCTAGTCATCAAACCGATGGGAGTTGATAGATAGACTTTGGGAGGTTAGGATTGGTACTCGGTGCTCATTCCCAGGGTTCCTTCCATGCTAAGTGGACGTTTGGGCGTGGTACTGTGGTGATACGCTACAATAGGCTCCTTCCGTGACACAATGATAGGCCAGTTTGGGTTGTGTTCTTGGTGCACATCTATAACAGCCCAATTTTTTCAGCAGACAAAATTTTGGGTGACACGGCCTGGGACACGGGCGTGTCCCAGGGCGTGTCCTGCTCGAGTACGGAGCCTTCGCGAGTTCAACGAAAAATATGTTCGACGCAGTGTTTGGGATGAACACGCCCCATGTCACGGGTGTGACCTAGTGCGTGACCTCCCCTGTCGACACTCGAGTTCTTTGGTCGATGGCCTGCGCTCGACGATCGTCGAGTATTGGGTACACAGCCTGTGACACGGGCGTGTTACAGGGCATGTCCCGCTGTGTCGAGAGGTCGACATTTTCTCTCGAGTGATTGGAAAAGTACTTGAGTAAGAGGGTGGTGACACGGGCGTGTCCAATCCGAGTACTCGAGTAGTCAGTTTTCTCTCGAGTAAGTCCTCTCGAGTAGGTCTCGAGTAAGGTACACACCCTATGTCACGATCGTGACCTGGCTGTCACGGGCGTGTACCCTGGGTGTGACCTGTTTTGGGATAAGGCGGTTGTTAAGGCGATTTGTGCACTGCTTAGTGTGACACGGCCTGTGACACGGGCGCGCCACAGGGCGTGTCGGACCCGAAAAATGTTTTTGCGGGTTTTCGTGGCCATCCATTCTTCTTCAACTGGGATCTAACAGCTGAGAGCCTTTCCTGTCTCCTTAAGGCCGAAACGTGAGAAGGAAGACTCATTTTTATTTTGCCTTCATCTTTCTAAACTTCTAGAGAGAGAAAGGGAAAGGAAGAAGGAGGAAGAAGAAGAGGGACTGATCTCTGGTGGAGCTTGAGAGTGTCAAGCTGAGATTCGAGGTCATCGTTGCGGAGGAAAAGCTTTTGTGGTTCTTTCAATCCAGCTAGGAGTTCATGGTACCGAAATGGTCTTCAAGGGTAACGACCTTTCTTCTTAGCTATGTGAAGGCTTCCTTTTTAGCATATGCATGATTCCCCCACCAAAGGGTGGCTGATGTTGGGAGTCTTTTGGGTTGATTCATGGAATCCCCTTTGTTGGCATATAGATCCGGAAATGGAGTACGGAATAGGCATACTGTGTGAAGCCCATCTGGACAGGTTGGTCTGGAGTGGTGATGTTGCATACGAACTGGAGAAGACTCCGTGCTAAATGCGTAGTTTAGGAGTCAACGTGTTGGACCTGTAAAAGAAAGTAGCAGGAAGTACTTGAGTGGTAGTCCAGGAAAATACTCGTATAATGCTTTTGTTGCTTGTGCTGTTGGGTTCGACCTGTGAAAGGAAGTAGCAGGAAGTACTGGATTGGAATTCCAGGAAATACCCTTTGTAATGCTTAATGTTCATGGGTAGTCCACCTGTGAAGAGAGTAAGAGGAAGTACTGGCATGGTAGCCAGGAAAGACCCCTGAAATTTGTGATAGTGAGGTGTCCAACTACGAAGAGAGTACCAGGAAGTACTGGTGTGCCCAAGAAAGACACGCTAATTTTGTGATATGAATTGGTATCAGAGAAATACCCAGGCTTGAATTCCAGAACAGGATTGGTGAGACCGACCCGCGCCTTTTGTAGCCGCGAGTACGCCGTACTCGGTGATGGCAAGGCGATTTGAGCAACGGGGGGTGGAGGATCCTGTAACACCCCCATCCGTCGCATGGCATATAACAGAAGGTCCAGCTGGAACCCGACGCCATATACCACAGACAGTCGGAAGGGTTACTAAATGAATAAATCAAACCATCTAATTAAGACTACTCGTCCTAATCACAGAGCATTCTAGCGGAAGATTTTAAAGTTGAAAGAACCCAAAATTAATTCCATCAATATGAATGTCCACAGCTACAACAACAGGAATGAAACCCCAAATACACTGAAACAGGTACATGGCCTTATGGCCTTACAAATGTTCATAAATATAACATGTCTTACATACATCGGCTCGCAGGCCGGCCACACATGAGAAATGTAAAAACAACTATTCTACGGCCTTCTAGGGCCATCACAGCAACATGTGCTCCAGCCCGCTATTTGGCGCTCGGCTCCGCAGCACCTGCAAGCACATACCACCGCACGGTGGCAAATAAAGCAACGGTCAGCTAAAAGCCGACCAAATTATAACGACCCCGCCCCTTACTCGGGACGGCGGTGCTCTTTCCCTGCAAAACTTTAGCCAACAATATATATATAGCGCAACTATAATTCGCCACAGGTGTAGGCTCGCACGGCCAAACACCCCGTGCACTCAGGGCACATTCATGGTGGACCCTGACCCATCAGTGCATTCCACCACCACCCTAGGATGGCAACAACATGTGAGCATTTAGCCTTTCTGACCACCGTCTAAGGCTCCAACTATGCCAACGGCCAGTCCCCGTCTTCGGGTCTCTCGCACCGAACCACATAGCCTAGGTCCAATTCCACTTGCCCGTTGCTCACGCCGCATGTCCAATTTAAGGAACTTTGCGCGGGCCAAGCTTCTCTCGGATCCCAAATTTTCCAAAACAGTCTCATAACCCAGTTATGATCAAGGCCGGTTCCCAGACCGCCAAGTTAGCAGAACACGTTTCCGCTCAATTTTCCGGGTGCGCCTTGAAGCTAACCTTCAAGGATCCCTGCTGCAATCTACCGCGTAGAAACCCGAAAAATCCAAAGCACGGAGTCTTCTCCGGCAAAACCATATCAAATGCAACATCACCGATCCAGACAAAACACGTCCGGGTAGGCTTCACACACAATGCCTATGCCCGTACTTACGATTCCGGGCTCTACATGCAACACAAGGGGGACTATTCCCGTCAACCCCAAGGAACACCACGCACTCACCACATACTCGCGGGAGCGGGATTCCTTATGCAGAAAGAAAGAGATTCAAGCGCTCGAGTTGAGAATCGTTACCCTTGTAGTCCGTTTTGGCGCCATGGAAAAACTACGCGGTTAGAACTCTTCGCAATGACCTTCCCTCCACGGATCCGCTCTCCGATTTCGAAACGGTGCTCCGATGCTCCGCCGGCGGCCGGAAACCTCCTTCTTCTTCCTCTCCTCTCTCACTTTGGAAGGGGAGAATTTTGGAGAGAAAATGAGGGAATAACTCCCTATTCCCGGCCTTAACAGAGCCTAAACTAATCTGGGCCGTCAGATCTAAATTAAAGAAAATGAACGGCTCGGATCTGCACAAAATTCCCCAGAACTGGGCCGCACACGGCTTGGCACACGGCCGTGTCCAAGGCCGTGTGCCTCGATCCAGGCACGATCGTCGAACGGGGAAACGCACACGGGCCAAGACACGCCCGTGTCTGACCTGACACGCCCGTGTCGGGTTCCTCGACACGCCCGTGTTCGTGGGCGTGTCACGTATAACCTCCACGGCAACGGACACGACCCATCAGGACACGGGTCTGGACACGGGTTGGCACACGCCCGTGTCGGATGACACGCCCGTGTCATCCGGCCGTGTTCCTGGCCGTGTCCTTCTCGGGTTGGAAACGGCCAAAAATCACCAGCCAGACACGGCCTTGGGCACGCCCGTGTCCTAGGCCGTGTACCCCTACAGGCACCAAAAACTCTTTTTCCGCGACCGACTCGCACACAAAATTCGGGGCGTTACAAATCTCCCCCACTTAAGGAATTTCGTCCCGAAATTAAGCAAAGGTACACGAAAGCTAAATGATACCTGAGTGGAATAACTCGGGGTATTCCTCCAACATAGCTTGCTCTCGCTCCCAAGAAAGCTCCTCACGTCCGCAATTATCCCAACGGACTTTAACCATTCTGACCTCCTTGTTGCGGAGTCGTTTGACTGCAACATCTTCAATTCGTACCGGTCTGACCCTTGTTGTTAACTCATAATCAACCGGTACCTGATCGTCTGCAATGATCTGCGAAGCCTCCTGAACTGCCTTACGCAACACTGATACGTGGACTACGTCATGCAGCCCACTCAACTCCGTCGACAGCTTCAACCTATACGCCGCCTCGCTAACACGCTCCAGGATTTCAAATGGTCCAAGGTATCTCGGACTCAGCTTCTTCAAGCGTCGAACCCGCGATACACCCTTGAACGGTTTGATTTTTAAATATACCATGTCGCCAACGTTGAACTCCACATTTCTATGTTTGGCATTATAGTACTTTGACTGTCTATCCTGAGCTATCTTCAGCCTTTCCTGGATTGTCCGTATCATTGAAGTGGCATCTTCCACCGCTTGACGTTTATACAACTTTGATTCGCCTGCCTCCAACCAAGACAACGACGTACGACACTTCCTCCCGTACAAAGCTTCGAAAGGCGCCATTCCAATGCTTGCCTGAAAGCTATTGTCGTACGCAAACTCCACCATGTACAGGTGATCCTCCCAATGCTTCCCGAAATCTAGGACGCACATGCGAAGCATGTCCTCCATAGTTCTGTTGACTCTCTCGGTTTGGCCACCTGTCTGTGGGTGAAAGGCTGTGCTGAACTTTAGCTTAGTACCCAACAGACCATGCACCAACCTCCAGTCATTTGATGTGGAGCGTCCATCACGATCACTAACAATACTGCGAGGCACACCATGCAGTCGTACAATATTATCCACGTAGAGTTTGGCTAACCTTTCTACTGGATCTTCCTTTCTCATTGGGATAAAGTGCGACACCTTTGTCAATCTATCTACGACCACCCAAATGGCATCATTTCCTTTCTGCGACTTCGGCAAACCGTGCACAAAATCCATAGATATATCATCAAACTTCCATTCTGGGATAGGAAGTGATTTCAAGAAACCTCCGGGCTTCTGACATTCCGCCTTCACCAATGCACAAGTACGACACTTGGCCACATAAAGCGCCACATCCTTCTTCAAACCCGGCCACCAGAATAATTTCTTCATGTCTCTATACATCTTCGTGCTTTCCGGGTGGATTGAGTATTTGGTATGATGAGCCTCATACATCAACTCCTCCCGACTATTATCCGCACTAGGAACGCATAGACGACCGTCCTTCCTTAGCAACCCATCTTCAACCACAAACTGGGAATTTGACCCATCTGAAGATCCATCTAGGATTTGCTTCATGCTGCTATCCTGAACCAAAGCCCGCCGAACTCTATCCGCTAGGTCACACTGCACCTCTGTCCAAAACAGTTTCGCCTCGGCACTAGACTGCTTGTCAACACAAGTTATCTCCAATGCCTCCAACTCTTGGACCAATCTCTCATCATGCACTGATAACCAGTTGGCTCGTGCGGGAATCTTACGACTCAACGCATCCGCCACTACATTTCCCTTCCCAGGCACATAGTGTATCTTGAAGGTGTAGTCCCCTAAGAACTCCATCCACCTCCTCTGCCTCATGTTCAGATCTTTTTGATCCAATAGGTACTTCAAACTCTTATGATCGGTGTAAATATCTACCTTCACACCGTACAGATAGTGCCTCCAAAGCTTTAGAGCAAAAATCACAGCCTCTAACTCTAAGTCGTGGACTGGATAATTCCTCTCGTGAACCTTAAGCTATCACTCTCCCATGCTGTAGCAGAACACAGCCCAAACCACTGCCTGAAGCATCACTATCAATCTCGAACCCTTCGGTACCACTTGGCGAACATAAAATAGGCGCCGTGGTCAACCGCCTCTTCAACTCTACAAAAGCCTGTTCGCACTCCGAAGACCACACAAACTTCTGATCCTTCCTTGTCAACGTCGTGAGTGGTAGTGCTATCCGCGAGAAGTTCTCTACGAAGCGCCTGTAGTAGCCAGCAAGCCCCAGAAAACTCCGGACCTCTGCCACTGTAGTCAAAGTAGGCCACTCCCGTATCGCCACTATCTTCGCCGGATCCACAGCTATTCCTTCTCCACTGACAACATGACCAAGGAACGCTATCGAGGATAACCAGAACTCACACTTGGAGAACTTTGCATACAACTGACTTTTCCTCAATGTCTCCAACACCATGTGTAAATGCTTGTAATGATCCTCCTCGCACCGCGAATACACCAGGATATCATCGATGAATACTATCACAAACTGATCCAAGTATTCTCTGAACGTCCTATTCATCAGATCCATAAACACGGATGGAGCATTCGTCAACCCAAACGGCATAACCGTGAACTCGTAATGCCCAAACCGCGTACTGAATGCTGTCTTTGGAATGTCGCTCTCCCTTATCCTCAACTGATAGTAACCAGACTTCAAATCTAACTTCGAATATACAGTTGACCCAACCAATTGATCAAATAGATCGTCAATCCTCGGGATTGGATATTTGTTCTTTTCCGTAAGTTTGTTCAATTCCCGATAATCGATATAAAGCTGCAAGCTCCCATCTTTCTCCTTAACAAAGAGAACTGGTGCGCTCCAAGGCGACGAACTCGGACGCACATACCCTTGCTCTAGCAACTCCTACAGTTGCACCTTCAACTCTGCCATTTCTCTTGGGGCTATCCGATAGGGGAGCATGACACCGGTTTGGCACCCGGTACCAGCTCTATAGTAAAGTCTATCTCCCACTGAGGAGGTGCTCCTGGGAGATCATCTAGAAACACATCAGGATATTCGGACACAACTGGGATGTTGCCCAAACTAGGTTTAGGCGTCGAAGTCTACACTAGAGTGACATACAGTTCTGCCCCAGACCGAACTGCCGGGAACACCTGAAGGGCTGACATCAAAATCTTACCCGACCCCTTCATGCCCGCGAAAGTCACCTCATGACTAGCTCTCAACTGACCCACTAGCAACTTCGATCAACGTATGTCTGCTGCTCCGAGAGCCTGACCATGCTAAAGATCACGTTGAACTCTCCTAGCGGTAGAAACAACGCCTGCAAATCAAACTTTTGACTCACAATCCATACCTAAACGCAACAGATTCTATCTGCGCGCATCGAGCACTACTAGTCAACAACACATCCATTAAGACTTTTGCCATCGGAAGATATATTCCGACACGTAATACAATCCTTTTGGGCAAACGGAGACACAAAGCCCCCTTTAACGAACGGTGCTCGCGCCGGACAAACGAAATTCAGAACAACGCTTAGCACAAGCGGTTCTAGGTTAACATGCACAAAGACTACAAGTGTCTAAAGCTAAATGCTAGAATTTTAAACCTTACCTGTCACCACGTCTGCTTGCTTTCTGTCCTCTTGCTGACCAAGCTTGTACTCTTCAGAGTTCCTTTCGGACTTTGCACGTCCACTCCAACACTCACGTGCAAAATGTCCCACTTTTTCGCAGATATAGCAAGCTCTTGGGACTCGACTTGTAGTTGCTCCCGACGCACCAGAAGAAGGGGCTGAGTTCGAAGTCTTCAGCTTCTTATTCCAACTGCGGACATCGGACTTTGAACTTGGCCCTTTGAACTGTGGTTTCTTAGTACCAGAGTCCTCACCTGCTCCTGACATAGCTTCCTTAATCTTCTGAGCACCATCCCAACATTCTCGGGCAAAGTGTCCTTTCTTTCCACAAGTATGACAGTTGTAAGCAACCTTGCTAGTCGATGATCTAACCTTCTTCTTCAGCATTTTGCAAGATGCACCCCTCATAGGAATTGCAGAGTTCGATACCCTACTCACTGGTATCTGGTGAATTTTTCCCATTTCCACTTCCAAAGATCTGGCCGACTCTACCAAGGCTCGGAATCCCATTAGTTTTGGTCCTAGGAGTGGAATTCGCAGTTCGTCACGTAGACCACTATAGAATCTATCGACTATAGACCTCTCGTTCTCCAACTCAAAGCATGGGTAGCGGCTTATCAAAAGGAATGCCTGCAAATACTCATCAACTGAGTGCGTACCCTGCACCAAGCACATATTCAACGGCTGACCTGATGGCCTCCTAAATGTCATTTGATTCAACACACCACCCGACATTGAAGTCATCTCGGGGACAAGAGGTTGCACATTGCTTCCTTGCTGTGCACTAGTCATAGCGAGCACCACTTCAACGATCCTTCTTATGGTTTCTAACGAAAGAGGGGTATCAAGCGCGCCACTGGGTGCAATATAATCCTCAGAAACCAGATGTTCTGTCGGCTCTACGCCACTCCCGGTCACCTATAGTCATACAAAACACCAATAAGTGACCAAACAAAATTGCAAAAAGCAATTATAGGAACGCGCAGGTTCCTCAACCACGAGTATTTTTCACTCCTAAGTGGACATTCATGGGTTCTTTTTAATGTTATAACGATGACGCACACATGTGCTCACCACCCCTTAAAAGAATTCGCCCACGAATTCATTTAAGCTTGACCGTAACCAGAAGTCTGATACCAAATTGTAACACCCCCATCCGTCGCATGGCATATAACAGAAGGTCCAGCTGGAACCCGACGCCATATACCACAGACAGTCGGAAGGGTTACTAAATGAATAAATCAAACCATCTAATTAAGACTACTCGTCCTAATCACAGAGCATTCTAGCGGAAGATTTTAAAGTTGAAAGAACCCAAAATTAATTCCATCAATATGAATGTCCACAGCTACAACAACAGGAATGAAACCCCAAATACACTGAAACAGGTACATGGCCTTATGGCCTTACAAATGTTCATAAATATAACATGTCTTACATACATCGGCTCGCAGGCCGGCCACACATGAGAAATGTAAAAACAACTATTCTACGGCCTTCTAGGGCCATCACAGCAACATGGGCTCCAGCCCGCTATTTGGCGCTCGGCTCCGCAGCACCTGCAAGCACATACCACCGCACGGTGGCAAATAAAGCAACGGTCAGCTAAAAGCCGACCAAATTATAACGACCCCGCCCCTTACTCGGGACGGCGGTGCTCTTTCCCTGCAAAACTTTAGCCAACAATATATATATAGCGCAACTAATAATTCGCCACAGGTGTAGGCTCGCACGGCCAAACACCCCGTGCACTCAGGGCACATTCATGGTGGACCCTGACCCATCAGTGCATCCACCACCACCCCTAGGATGGCAACAACATGTGAGCATTTAGCCTTTCTGACCACCGTCTAAGGCTCCAACTATGCCAACGGCCAGTCCCCGTCTTCGGGTCTCTCGCACCGAACCACATAGCCTAGGTCCAATTCCACTTGCCCGTTGCTCACGCCGCATGTCCAATTTAAGGAACTTTGCGCGGGCCAAGCTTCTCTCGGATCCCAAATTTTCCAAAACAGTCTCATAACCCAGTTATGATCAAGGCCGGTTCCCAGACCGCCAAGTTAGCAGAACACGTTTCCGCTCAATTTTCCGGGTGCGCCTTGAAGCTAACCTTCAAGGATCCCTGCTGCAATCTACCGCGTAGAAACCCGAAAAATCCAAAGCACGGAGTCTTCTCCGGCAAAACCATATCAAATGCAACATCACCGATCCAGACAAAACACGTCCGGGTAGGCTTCACACACAATGCCTATGCCCGTACTTACGATTCCGGGCTCTACATGCAACACAAGGGGGACTATTCCCGTCAACCCCAAGGAACACCACGCACTCACCGCATACTCGCGGGAGCGGGATTCCTTATGCAGAAAGAAAGAGATTCAAGCGCTCGAGTTGAGAATCGTTACCCTTGTAGTCCGTTTTGGCGCCATGGAAAAACTACGCGGTTAGAACTCTTCGCAATGACCTTCCCTCCACGGATCCGCTCTCCGATTTCGAAACGGTGCTCCGATGCTCCGCCGGCGGCCGGAAACCTCCTTCTTCTTCCTCTCCTCTCTCACTTTGGAAGGGGAGAATTTTGGAGAGAAAATGAGGGAATAACTCCCTATTCCCGGCCTTAACAGAGCCTAAACTAATCTGGGCCGTCAGATCTAAATTAAAGAAAATGAACGGCTCGGATCTGCACAAAATTCCCCAGAACTGGGCCGCACACGGCTTGGCACACGGCCGTGTCCAAGGCCGTGTGCCTCGATCCAGGCACGATCGTCGAACGGGGAAACGCACACGGGCCAAGACACGCCCGTGTCTGACCTGACACGCCCGTGTCGGGTTCCTCGACACGCCCGTGTTCGTGGGCGTGTCACGTATAACCGCCACGGCAACGGACACGACCCATCAGGACACGGGTCTGGACACGGGTTGGCACACGCCCGTGTCGGATGACACGCCCGTGTCATCCGGCCGTGTTCCTGGCCGTGTCCTTCTCGGGTTGGAAACGGCCAAAAATCACCAGCCAGACACGGCCTTGGGCACGCCCGTGTCCTAGGCCGTGTACCCCTACAGGCACCAAAAACTCTTTTTCCGCGACCGACTCGCACACAAAATTCGGGGCGTTACAAATCTCCCCCACTTAAGGAATTTCGTCCCGAAATTAAGCAAAGGTACACGAAAGCTAAATGATACCTGAGTGGAATAACTCGGGTATTCCTCCAACATAGCTTGCTCTCGCTCCCAAGAAAGCTCCTCACGTCCGCAATTATCCCAACGGACTTTAACCATTCTGACCTCCTTGTTGCGGAGTCGTTTGACTGCAACATCTTCAATTCGTACCGGTCTGACCCTTGTTGTTAACTCATAATCAACCGGTACCTGATCGTCTGCAATGATCTGCGAAGCCTCCTGAACTGCCTTACGCAACACTGATACGTGGACTACGTCATGCAGCCCACTCAACTCCGTCGACAGCTTCAACCTATACGCCGCCTCGCTAACACGCTCCAGGATTTCAAATGGTCCAAGGTATCTCGGACTCAGCTTCTTCAAGCGTCGAACCCGCGATACACCCTTGAACGGTTTGATTTTTAATATACCATGTCGCCAACGTTGAACTCCACATTTCTATGTTTGGCATTATAGTACTTTGACTGTCTATCCTGAGCTATCTTCAGCCTTTCCTGGATTGTCCGTATCATTGAAGTGGCATCTTCCACCGCTTGACGTTTATACAACTTTGATTCGCCTGCCTCCAACCAAGACAACGACGTACGACACTTCCTCCCGTACAAAGCTTCGAAAGGCGCCATTCCAATGCTTGCCTGAAAGCTATTGTCGTACGCAAACTCCACCATGTACAAGTGATCCTCCCAATGCTTCCCGAAATCTAGGACGCACATGCGAAGCATGTCCTCCATAGTTCTGTTGACTCTCTCGGTTTGGCCACCTGTCTGTGGGTGAAAGGCTGTGCTGAACTTTAGCTTAGTACCCAACAGACCATGCACCAACCTCCAGTCATTTGATGTGGAGCGTCCATCACGATCACTAACAATACTGCGAGGCACACCATGCAGTCGTACAATATTATCCACGTAGAGTTTGGCTAACCTTTCTACTGGATCTTCCTTTCTCATTGGGATAAAGTGCGACACCTTTGTCAATCTATCTACGACCACCCAAATGGCATCATTTCCTTTCTGCGACTTCGGCAAACCGTGCACAAAATCCATAGATATATCATCAAACTTCCATTCTGGGATAGGAAGTGATTTCAAGAAACCTCCGGGCTTCTGACATTCCGCCTTCACCAATGCACAAGTACGACACTTGGCCACATAAAGCGCCACATCCTTCTTCAAACCCGGCCACCAGAATAATTTCTTCATGTCTCTATACATCTTCGTGCTTTCCGGGTGGATTGAGTATTTGGTATGATGAGCCTCATACATCAACTCCTCCCGACTATTATCCGCACTAGGAACGCATAGACGACCGTCCTTCCTTAGCAACCCATCTTCAACCACAAACTGGGAATTTGACCCATCTGAAGATCCATCTAGGATTTGCTTCATGCTGCTATCCTGAACCAAAGCCCGCCGAACTCTATCCGCTAGGTCACACTGCACCTCTGTCCAAAACAGTTTCGCCTCGGCACTAGACTGCTTGTCAACACAAGTTATCTCCAATGCCTCCAACTCTTGGACCAATCTCTCATCATGCACTGATAACCAGTTGGCTCGTGCGGGAATCTTACGACTCAACGCATCCGCCACTACATTTCCCTTCCCAGGCACCTAGTGTATCTTGAAGGTGTAGTCCCCTAAGAACTCCATCCACCTCCTCTGCCTCATGTTCAGATCTTTTTGATCCAATAGGTACTTCAAACTCTTATGATCGGTGTAAATATCTACCTTCACACCGTACAGATAGTGCCTCCAAAGCTTTAGAGCAAAAATCACAGCCTCTAACTCTAAGTCGTGGACTGGATAATTCCTCTCGTGAACCTTAAGCTATCACTCTCCCATGCTGTAGCAGAACACAGCCCAAACCACTGCCTGAAGCATCACTATCAATCTCGAACCCTTCGGTACCACTTGGCGAACATAAAATAGGCGCCGTGGTCAACCGCCTCTTCAACTCTATAAAAGCCTGTTCGCACTCCGAAGACCACACAAACTTCTGATCCTTCCTTGTCAACGTCGTGAGTGGTAGTGCTATCCGCGAGAAGTTCTCTACGAAGCGCCTGTAGTAGCCAGCAAGCCCCAGAAAACTCCGGACCTCTGCCACTGTAGTCAAAGTAGGCCACTCCCGTATCGCCACTATCTTCGCCGGATCCACAGCTATTCCTTCTCCACTGACAACATGACCAAGGAACGCTATCGAGGATAACCAGAACTCACACTTGGAGAACTTTGCATACAACTGACTTTTCCTCAATGTCTCCAACACCATGTGTAAATGCTTGTAATGATCCTCCTCGCACCGCGAATACACCAGGATATCATCGATGAATACTATCACAAACTGATCCAAGTATTCTCTGAACGTCCTATTCATCAGATCCATAAACACGGATGGAGCATTCGTCAACCCAAACGGCATAACCGTGAACTCGTAATGCCCAAACCGCGTACTGAATGCTGTCTTTGGAATGTCGCTCTCCCTTATCCTCAACTGATAGTAACCAGACTTCAAATCTAACTTCGAATCTACAGTTGACCCAACCAATTGATCAAATAGATCGTCAATCCTCGGGATTGGATATTTGTTCTTTTCCGTAAGTTTGTTCAATTCCCGATAATCGATATAAAGCTGCAAGCTCCCATCTTTCTCCTTAACAAAGAGAACTGGTGCGCTCCAAGGCGACGAACTCGGACGCACATACCCTTGCTCTAGCAACTCCTACAGTTGCACCTTCAACTCTGCCATTTCTCTTGGGGCTATCCGATAGGGGGAGCATGACACCGGTTTGGCACCCGGTACCAGCTCTATAGTAAAGTCTATCTCCCACTGAGGAGGGGCTCCTGGGAGATCATCTAGAAACACATCAGGATATTCGGACACAACTGGGATGTTGCCCAAACTAGGTTTAGGCATCGAAGTCTACACTAGAGTGACATACAGTTCTGCCCCAGACCGAACTGCCGGGAACACCTGAAGGGCTGACATCAAAATCTTACCCGACCCCTTCATGCCCGCGAAAGTCACCTCATGACTAGCTCTCAACTGACCCACTAGCAACTTCGATCAACGTATGTCTGCTGCTCCGAGAGCCTGACCATGCTAAAGATCACGTTGAACTCTCCTAGCGGTAGAAACAACGCCTGCAAATCAAACTTTTGACTCACAATCCATACCTAAACGCAACAGATTCTATCTGCGCGCATCGAGCACTACTAGTCAACAACACATCCATTAAGACTTTTGCCATCGGAAGATATATTCCGACACGTAATACAATCCTTTTGGGCAAACGGAGACACAAAGCCCCCTTTAACGAACGGTGCTCGCGCCGGACAAACGAAATTCAGAACAACGCTTAGCACAAGCGGTTCTAGGTTAACATGCACAAAGACTACAAGTGTCTAAAGCTAAATGCTAGAATTTTAAACCTTACCTGTCACCACGTCTGCTTGCTTTCTGTCCTCTTGCTGACCAAGCTTGTACTCTTCAGAGTTCCTTTCGGACTTTGCACGTCCACTCCAACACTCACGTGCAAAATGTCCCACTTTTTCGTAGATATAGCAAGCTCTTGGGACTCGACTTGTAGTTGCTCCCGACGCACCAGAAGAAGGGGCTGAGTTCGAAGTCTTCAGCTTCTTATTCCAACTGCGGACATCGGACTTTGAACTTGGCCCTTTGAACTGTGGTTTCTTAGTACCAGAGTCCTCACCTGCTCCTGACATAGCTTCCTTAATCTTCTGAGCACCATCCCAACATTCTCGGGCAAAGTGTCCTTTCTTTCCACAAGTATGACAGTTGTAAGCAACCTTGCTAGTCGATGATCTAACCTTCTTCTTCAGCATTTTGCAAGATGCACCCCTCATAGGAATTGCAGAGTTCGATACCCTACTCACTGGTATCTGGTGAATTTTTCCCATTTCCACTTCCAAAGATCTGGCCGACTCTACCAAGGCTCGGAATCCCATTAGTTTTGGTCCTAGGAGTGGAATTCGCAGTTCGTCACGTAGACCACTATAGAATCTATCGACTATAGACCTCTCGTTCTCCAACTCAAAGCATGGGTAGCGGCTTATCAAAAGGAATGCCTGCAAATACTCATCAACTGAGTGCGTACCCTGCACCAAGCACATATTCAACGGCTGACCTGATGGCCTCCTAAATGTCATTTGATTCAACACACCACCCGACATTGAAGTCATCTCGGGGACAAGAGGTTGCACATTGCTTCCTTGCTGTGCACTAGTCATAGCGAGCACCACTTCAACGATCCTTCTTATGGTTTCTAACGAAAGAGGGGTATCAAGCGCGCCACTGGGTGCAATATAATCCTCAGAAACCAGATGTTCTGTCGGCTCTACGCCACTCCCGGTCACCTATAGTCATACAAAACACCAATAAGTGACCAAACAAAATTGCAAAAAGCAATTATAGGAACGCGCAGGTTCCTCAACCACGAGTATTTTTCACTCCTAAGTGGACATTCATGGGTTCTTTTTAATGTTATAACGATGACGCACACATGTGCTCACCACCCCTTAAAAGAATTCGCCCACGAATTCATTTAAGCTTGACCGTAACCAGAAGTCTGATACCAAATTGTAACACCCCCATCCGTCGCATGGCATATAACAGAAGGTCCAGCTGGAACCCGACGCCATATACCACAGACAGTCGGAAGGGTTACTAAATGAATAAATCAAACCATCTAATTAAGACTACTCGTCCTAATCACAGAGCATTCTAGCGGAAGATTTTAAAGTTGAAAGAACCCAAAATTAATTCCATCAATATGAATGTCCACAGCTACAACAACAGGAATGAAACCCCAAATACACTGAAACAGGTACATGGCCTTATGGCCTTACAAATGTTCATAAATATAACATGTCTTACATACATCGGCTCGCAGGCCGGCCACACATGAGAAATGTAAAAACAACTATTCTACGGCCTTCTAGGGCCATCACAGCAACATGGGCTCCAGCCCGCTATTTGGCGCTCGGCTCCGCAGCACCTGCAAGCACATACCACCGCACGGTGGCAAATAAAGCAACGGTCAGCTAAAAGCCGACCAAATTATAACGACCCCGCCCCTTACTCGGGACGGCGGTGCTCTTTCCCTGCAAAACTTTAGCCAACAATATATATATAGCGCAACTATAATTCGCCACAGGTGTAGGCTCGCACGACCAAACACCCCGTGCACTCAGGGCACATTCATGGTGGACCCTGACCCATCAGTGCATCCACCACCACCCCTAGGATGGCAACAACATGTGAGCATTTAGCCTTTCTGACCACCGTCTAAGGCTCCAACTATTCCAACGGCCAGTCCCCGTCTTCGGGTCTCTCGCACCGAACCACATAGCCTAGGTCCAATTCCACTTGCCCGTTGCTCACGCCGCATGTCCAATTTAAGGAACTTTGCGCGGGCCAAGCTTCTCTCGGATCCCAAATTTTCCAAAACAGTCTCATAACCCAGTTATGATCAAGGCCGGTTCCCAGACCGCCAAGTTAGCAGAACACGTTTCCGCTCAATTTTCCGGGTGCGCCTTGAAGCTAACCTTCAAGGATCCCTGCTGCAATCTACCGCGTAGAAACCCGAAAAATCCAAAGCACGGAGTCTTCTCCGGCAAAACCATATCAAATGCAACATCACCGATCCAGACAAAACACGTCCGGGTAGGCTTCACACACAATGCCTATGCCCGTACTTACGATTCCGGGCTCTACATGCAACACAAGGGGGACTATTCCCGTCAACCCCAAGGAACACCACGCACTCACCACATACTCGCGGGAGCGGGATTCCTTATGCAGAAAGAAAGAGATTCAAGCGCTCGAGTTGAGAATCGTTACCCTTGTAGTCCGTTTTGGCGCCATGGAAAAACTACGCGGTTAGAACTCTTCGCAATGACCTTCCCTCCACGGATCCGCTCTCCGATTTCGAAACGGTGCTCCGATGCTCCGCCGGCGGCCGGAAACCTCCTTCTTCTTCCTCTCCTCTCTCACTTTGGAAGGGGAGAATTTTGGAGAGAAAATGAGGGAATAACTCCCTATTCCCGGCCTTAACAGAGCCTAAACTAATCTGGGCCGTCAGATCTAAATTAAAGAAAATGAACGGCTCGGATCTGCACAAAATTCCCCAGAACTGGGCCGCACACGGCTTGGCACACGGCCGTGTCCAAGGCCGTGTGCCTCGATCCAGGCACGATCGTCGAACGGGGAAACGCACACGGGCCAAGACACGCCCGTGTCTGACCTGACACGCCCGTGTCAGGTTCCTCGACACGCCCGTGTTCGTGGGCGTGTCACGTATAACCGCCACGGCAACGGACACGACCCATCAGGACACGGGTCTGGACACGGGTTGGCACACGCCCGTGTCGGATGACACGCCCGTGTCATCCGGCCGTGTTCCTGGCCGTGTCCTTCTCGGGTTGGAAACGGCCAAAAATCACCAGCCAGACACGGCCTTGGGCACGCCCGTGTCCTAGGCCGTGTACCCCTACAGGCACCAAAAACTCTTTTTCCGCGACCGACTCGCACACAAAATTCGGGGCGTTACATCGTGCACGAGTTGCCGAGATCTCAGCGAGGGAACGATTCTATCTGGGTGATTGTTGATCGGCTGATAAAAGTGGCACACTTCCTCCCGAACAAGCGAGATGATTCGGTAGAAAGTTGGTAAAGCTGTACGTGGAACAGATTGTACGGCTCCACGATGTTCGGCGGAGCATCGTGAGTGATCGAGATGGGTGATTCACGTCAAAGGATTGGAGTCTAGTTCACCAGCTGTTGGGCACAAAGTTGACTTTCAGTACGGTCTTTCATCCCCAAACGGATGGCCAAACTGGACGAACCAACAGAACGATGGAGGACATGCTCCGAATGTGCGCCCTAGATTTTGGAAAGAGATGGGAAGATCATCTCTACATGGTGGAGTTTGCTTATAATAACAGCTACCAGGCGAGCATCGGGATGGCACCGTATGAAGCTCTATATGGAAGGAAGTGTTGTACTCCCTTGGCTTTGGTAGAAGCGGGCGAAGCTAGAGTTTATAATCATAATGAAGTCGATGAAGCAAACTCAACCATTCGTACTATTCGAGAGAGGCTACTCATAGCCCAAGATCGTCAAGCGAAGTACTACAACGCCAAGCACCGGAACGTGGAGTTCGCGGTAGGCGATTGGTTATACTTGAAGATCAAGCCCTTCAAAGGTGTATCCAGGATTCGACGTTTGAAAAAGTTGAGTCCAAGATATTTGGGTCCCTTTGCATTGGTTGAGCGAATCGGAGAAGCTGCGTATCGGCTAGCCCTTTCGACATACTTGGGTGGACTACATGATGTGTTTCACATCTCGATGCTTCGGAAGGCCGTTAAAGATCCAACTCAAGTGATCACGGATGATCGTGTGCCGGTGGAGTATGGGCTACAACGAGAGTTAGACCCATTCAGATCGAGGATCGAGCCGAGAAACAGTTGCGGAACAAGATGGTCAGGATGGTTAAAGTCCGGTGGGACAACTGCGGTCGTGAAGAGCTTACATGGGAGCGAGAGCAGAACAGGCGAGCTGAATTTCCCGAGCTGTTTCTATAACTGAGTGGATAGTGAAAAGTTATTGTAACAAGATATTTTGATGTTATGATGTTTTCGTTACTGATTTCCTTCCTGTGTGCAAATTTCGAGGACGAAATTCCTGGTAGGAGGGGAGGGTTGTAACAGCCCAATTTTTTCAGCAGGCAAAATTTTGGGTGACACGGCCTGGGACACGGGCATGTCCCAGGGTGTGTCCTGCTCGGGTACGGAGACGTCGCGAGTTCGACGAAAATGCATTCGACGAAGTGTTTGGGATGAACATGCCCGATGTCACGGGCGTGACCTAGGGCGTGACCTCCCCCGTCAACACTCATGTTCTTTGGTCGACAAACTGCGCTCGATGATCTTCGAGTATTGGGTACATGGCCTGTGACATGGGCGTGTCACAGGACGTGTCAAACTGTGTCGAGAGGTCGACATTTTCTCTCGAGTAAGTGGAAAAGTACTCGAGTAAGAGGGCGGTGATACGGGCGTGTCATTTGACATGGTCGTGTCCAATCCGAGTACATGAGTAGTCGGTTTTCTCTCGAGTAAGTCCTCTTGAGTAGGTATCGAGTGAGGTACACGCCTAATGTCATGGGCGTGACCTGGCCGTCACGGGCGTGTACCCTGGGCGTGACCTGTTTCGGGATAAGGCGGTTGTTAAGGAGGTTAGTGCACCGCTTAGTGTGACCCGGCCTGTGACACGGGTGTGTCACAGGGCATGTCTGTAACACCCCCTATCCGTCGCATAGAATATAGCAGTAGGTCCGGCCGGGGACCCATGACATATACCACAGACAGACAGGGTGGTTACTCAATGGAAACCATCCAACCAATCCAACGTCCTACATAGGCATTCTAGCGGAAGTAGTTTTATAAGTTGCAATAAAGAACCCCGCACAAAGCACAAATGTCCACTAAAAACCCAAATAGGAATGTAGTACATACACCAGTATAGGCCTTAAGGCCTTACAAAACGGTTTACTTAATATTACCTGATTTACAAACCACGGCACGCAGGCCGGTCATACATGAGTAAAAGCAGTAAACACTCCAATTAGGCCTTCGAGGGCCGGCTTCACAATTTGGGCTTTAGCCCGCTATTGACCACTTGGTCCAGCAGCACCTGCAAGCAACAAAACCACCACACGGTGGCAAACAAAAGGCAACAGTCAGCAATGCTGACCAAATTATAACGATCCCACCCCCAACTCAGGGTGGCGATGCTTCTTCCCTGCACTTATTAGCATAACCAAGCAGTATATCAATATACATTGCATCACAGGCGTTGGCTCACACGACCACACACCCCATGCTCTCAGGGCACATTCTCGGTGAACCAGCCAATGTCACGTCAATTAAAGCCATATACATTCCGGACTCACCACCGCCACTTTGACGGCCAAAACCTATGAGCATTTTGTCTTCTTGGCATGGGTCACGTCAATTTAAGCCATAGACCGCGGAAGACCCTCGTTTATGCCAACGACAAGTGCCACGTACCCTTAGGTCTCTTTAACCGAACGACATAGAATGGGTACGGTTCCATATAACCCGTGCTCACATCGTAACGATAATTTAAGCTATATGCGCGGGTCAAACTTCTCCCGAGTCCCGTTTCCATCACACATTTCACATAACCCGGTTATGTTCAAGTTGGCTCTCAGGCCTCCAAGTTGGCAAGATCACGCATCTGCCTAGTTTTCCGGGTGCACCTTGGGGTTAATCCCCAAGGCTCCCTGTTGCAATCTACCACGTAGAAAACCCGAAAAACAAACAATCGCACGGAGTCTTCTCCGGCATTTATGTAATGCAACATCACCGATCCAGACCAACATGTCCGGGTAGGCTTCACACATCATGCCTATGTCTGTTCTCGTCTACGGACTCTAAACAACGGGGACTTCACATATCTACCCGAAGGAACGCCTCCAACTCATCGCAAACTCGCGAGAGCGGGCTTCCTATGTAAAGAAGGAGAGCTTCACATGCTCAAGAAGAGAATCGTTACCCTAGCATTCTTCCTTGGCGCCATGGAAATGTAAGCGGATGAAAAGCATAGCACTCTCTTTGCCTCCGTAGATCTGGAGTCGGCTCGCGATTTGGAGCTTCGAAGCTCCTCCAATGGCCGGATCTAAGCTCCTTCTTCCTCCTTTGCTCTCACCTCTCTTGACTTAGAAAGAGAACCACTCAAGTAAGAATGAGGGTTTCAAAGGTCCAATCCCGGGTATATCTCATCAGGAACAACCCCCAGCCGTTGGATCCCAAATTAAAGAAACGAATGGCCTTGATTCGGGCCTGAAATGTACAATCTGGACCGAACATGGCCTGGCACATGCCCGTGTCCAGGGCCGTGTCCCCCATTTGCCGTCAAAATCGACACGCCTGGAACAACACACGGGCATCCGACATGCCCGTGTTCGACCTGACACGCCCATGTTCCAACTGACACGGCCGTGTGGTCGACCGTGTGCCTCCATCGACACAGCCCGAAAACAACCTGAGACTCACACGGGTTCTTGGACACGCTCGTGTACTAACCCGTGTCCACTCGAACATGCCTGGGCTCCAGGCCTTGTTCATGGTCTCGACACTTCATCGAGTGAAGTTCGTCGACCACCCAACACGACCTTGGACACGCCCGTGTCCTAGGCCGTGTGCCTTGTCTCGACACTTCGTCGAGCGAAATTCGTCGACTTCCTGGGCCGATCGTCAACACGGTCTAGACACGCCCTGAGACACGCCCATGTCCCAGGCCGTGTTCTCTACTCAACGATCGTCGACTCCAAAATCGTCGACCTCTCGACCAAATCGTCGACTCCAGCTTGACACACCCTGGGACACGCCTGTGTCCCAGGCCGTGTGCCCCTGCCAGAATCCAATTTTGGCCCAAAACGCCTCCCGTCGCTCTTTTGAGTTTCGGGGCGTTACAACTCTCCCCCTCTTAAAAGAATTTCATCCATGAAATTTAATAAAGGAAAGACATGTACAAAATTAAATTGTACCTGAGCGGAACAACTCCGGATACTCGTCAAGCATAGTCTGCTCTCGCTCCTAAGAGAGCTCCTCATGACCGCAATTGTCCCAACGGACATTGACCATCCTGATCTCTTTATTGCATAGCCGCTTGACCTCCGAGTCCTCAATCCACACGGGCTTGACTTTTGTCGTCAACCCACTATCCACCGGCACTTGATCAACCGCGATAACTTGCGAAGGCTCTTGCACCGCCTTCCGTAGCACCGAAATATAGAATACATCATATAAACCACTAGCTCCACCGAAAGCTTCAACCGATAGGCTGCTTCACCAATACGCTCCAAAACCTCAAACGGCTCAAGGTACCTCAGGCATAGCTTTTTAAATCGCCGCACCCGCGAGACACCCTTGAACGGCTTGATCTTTAAGTACACCCAGTCGACCACAACGAACTTCACGTTCCTGTGCTTGGCATTATAGTACTTCGCTTGCCGGTCCTGAGCGATAAGCAACCTCTCCCGAATGGTATGAACCAAGGACGTAGCATCTTCCACCTCTTGGCGCTTGTACAACTTTGACTCACCCGTTTCTAACCAAGACAACGGCGTACGACATTTTCTACCATATAGGGCCTCGAAGGGCGCCATTTGAATACTCGCTTGGTAGCTATTGTTGTACGCAAACTCCACCAAATAAAGATGGTCTTCCCATTATTTTCCAAAGTCCAAGACACACATGCGGAGCATGTCTTCCAAAGTTCTATTGATCCTCTCGGTCTGCCCATCCGTTTGCGGATGGAAGGCTGTGCTGAATTTTAACTTTGTTCCCAACATTTGCTGCACTAGCCTCCAATCATTGGACGTGAACCGCCCATCTCGGTCACTCACGATGCTGCGGGGCACACCATGAAGACAATTCTACGTCCCTGCTATGGGGACACACACGAGATGAGTAAATGATCACATGCATACTAAGCATTTAATCCTCATTACTAATTTATTACCTATAGCTCATGTATATGATGAATATTATAATTATTTATTGATTTTTAAAGATAGTTGATCTTAAAGTCACATAGGTAACATGAATTTATTATAGTGAAAATATATTTCATTGATAGGTAATGGATTTAAAAGGATAGAATTTAGATAATAAGTAAATTTTGGCCACTTAGCAAGAATATGACTTTTATTCCAATCATTCAGTTGGATTGATTTATCATTAACCTTAATATGTGTAAGTCATATAGTAAAAATATATGTAAAGTGTTAATGCCATGTTGGCTTAAAAAAACCAAAAAAATAAAAAGGACATTATACACATAGTGGAGTAGATTATTGAGTAATTTTTTTGATTAGTTTATACTTCACGCAGTAGGTGGATACTAATGGATAAGATATTTAGGAATATGTTAACCCCGAAATTGGCGACCCCTCCCTATGGTAGCCAGCTTGCAAGTCGCGGCTTGCTCCAGTTTCCCCTTGGAGGTCGCGGCCTGCCTGTCAGCCCGCTTTTTGGGGTCTGGTGGACAGACTCTTCTCTATTCGCTCAAGCCGTGCGGCAAGGGCGTTCTCCCTGGTCTGACCGCCCAGGTCGCGCAGTAACCTCTTGTTCTGTAGGAGCTGCGGACTGCTTTCACAGTTCTCCCCTGCAGGACGCGTGGTTGGATCATCTAACCACACAATAGTTTGCTCTACTCCAATAGGTGCGGACAACCCAACAAAGTGGCGGACTCGCATTGCTATCTGCCTAGACCACATGTTAACCGTATGCTCTGCAGGAGTCATGGTCTACTCTCTGGCACGCTCCTGCAGGATGCCCGGCTAGCAAGACTATGCTATCGCAAGGTGACCACCCATTGTACAGGCGCGGACTGAGCTCTCCGCTATATCCCAGTCCGCTAAGAAGTAGGTAACCTACCTCCAGGTCACCCAACAGTACTCGACAAGCTTCAGGTCTCCAGGCAGGCGATAACAGGCATCAGGCCGCCAAGCAGGGGCGGCAAGCCTGTCCATCTAGCAGGAGCGGACTTCAGCAGCGGGGGCGACCTGCTCCTTTAGTCTGTCAGGTCACCCATTCGACGACCAACCCTCCTGCCCGCCAGTAGTTCGCGGACTCGATTCAGTCCCCCTAAGGAGGGTGGATGACAACAGGACTGTAAACCCGCACGCACCTAGTGACTTTCTCCACCTGTCCGACAGCAATGGGAGGACTCGGTCTCAGTCCTCCTGAGGACGTACTTTGCTGCAGGACCGACAACTCTTCACCAGACCGCACAACACAATGCGGACGCAGCTCCAGCCTGTCAGATGGTGGCGACCTCACTCCTCCAATAGGCGACCTGCTCATTCAATTCAGCAGAAGGAGGCAGACGTCTCCATCCAAAAGTAGAGGTGGACTCAGCCTATCCGCCAAGAGTTAGGCAGACTCATTGTGCAGTCTGCCAAGAGCACTCCGGCTTCCCAGCTCCGACCACTTTCCAGCAGCAAGCAAACTACTCTTCAGTCCACATAGCTTGGCGCAGGCTCAGATAATGCAGCAGAGGCAGACTCTTCCTAGTCTGCCAATAGCAGACCAGTCCAAGAAAGGTTACTATCCGCACATGGCGCGGGCTCGGCAGACTCCTTATCTACTCGAATAACTCACCGACATGCCGGGGGGAACGTTACCAAGACCGTTACCTCCCCGGGCCTATAAATAGACCCTCATACCTCCAATTCGGGGGACACACCCGACATTCAAGGATCTCCAACACAACAGACCCTACGGACACAATTTTCCTGTCTGCGTGGTTAAGTCTCCCTGGCATTCTTCTCGGCTTGATTGCACAGCCCGCCCCGCATTGTTCTATGAGCTGCAAGATCAAACAGTCTGCGCTATCTTCCGACCACTTTGCTCAGTCCGCGCGGCCTCTGGCATCTTCTTTCCTATAGCCGCCATCTTCTCCTTTTACACTTTATTTTCTCATGTAAAGGTCTCAACTCAAGCTTTAGCACTGAATTATAATCAAAGGAAAGCTCGTCAAAAGAGTGGCATTTAAACCGTGGTGGGCCATGTCTGATGTTGCCACTACAAGCAGCCCCTCTTCTCTTCTCCTATCCACTCTCGGCATCAACCTACAAACCTAACCATCAAAGTAAATGTCTGCTTGACAGTTTCTCATCAACCTCCCATTATCCTCGGATCTCAAATCAAGTGTGCTCTACTTTTAAGCGCGCAGAGACATTTTCCGCATTCTCATCAACCTATCCTTTATCCCCGCAACCTTCTCATCCACCTCGCCCGTAATACTAAACACCTGTTAGCTGCTCGTGCCACCATTTCCCATTCTCTCCCATGAATAGTTAACACGCGACGTTCAGATCTCGAACAGACGGTGAAAACCAACGGTTAGCCATGACAGATCATCAACCAGTTGAGAACCTTGCTCCTTCAAGTCCTAGTGAAGATCCTCTCTAGGGGTAACATCCCATTTCCAACTAGACCACTAAGAGTGGTTTTGGCCATGACTAGGTCATGACAGAACCCTGGGAAGCTCAAGAAGACCAAGTGAGCTTAGACATGAAGTTGGAAATCATCATGGTCTGCAAATAGTAGGATTCTGAACAATAGTTTAGGAGGACCATGGGGCTACACCTTGACCCCAAGACCCTACCATAACACCCTTAATACTTTGGGAGGCCCATTAGAGCCATAAGGACCCATTGGGGTCAATCAAGAGACTTAGTTGACACAAGTCAACCCTAACCCTAAATGTGTCAAACTAGCCTACTTAGGGTCAATTGAACTCTCCCTAGCCAAGTGGACCCCACCCTTGCACTCCTAACCCTAAAGTGAGGCCAATGGGTCACCAAGGACATATTGGGTTCAGCCCTAGAGACCAAGTTGACCCAAGTCAACTTAGGCCCCTCATCTGGTCAAAGTACCCTTACTAAGGGTAGGTGACCTTCAAAGTACAAGGTACCCCACACACCCCTTCCTAGACCTCAAGGGAAGCCATGGGGTCACCAAGGACCCCTTGGGGTCAACCCAAATGGTCATGTTGACCCAAGTTCACACTAATCCCTAATTTGGTCAAGGTACCCTAACTAAGGGTCAAGTGACCACGAAGGTGCCCAACCAACCTTACTCAGGGCTTCCTAAACCCAAAGTGAGGTCAATGGGTCACTAGGGACCCATTGGAGTCAAACCTAGTGGCTAAGTTGACCCAAGTCAACTCAAGCCCCAAAGTGGTCAAAGTTCCCATACCAAGGGTCAAGTGACCTCCAAGGTGCCAAGTTAACCCTACCCAACCCTACATGGACCTTAGGGGAGGCCAATGGGTCACCAAGGACCCATTGGGGTCAACCCAAATGATCAAATTGACCCAAGTCAACCCTAGCCCAAGCCAAGTCAAACCTAGCCCAAATGGGCTAACCCAAGCTCAAGCCATTCTTCCCTTAGGCCAACCTCACTTTTCATAATTATTATGATTAAGTGGGCTGCACATATCCTATGGAGTTGACCAATCAATATGGGTGACTAGGAGAGAGAAAGGGAGCTTCCTTTCATGATAATGGTGGAGAGAGAAAGTTGGGGGAGAAGAAAGGATTGGTGGGAACCGGCCAAGGAGGTCAACAACCATTCTTTATGGCTGCAATCAACTCCTCTAGGGAAGAGGAGTTGATTCCAGCCGTTTCCCGGCCACCAAGAGGCAGGTTCAGCACCCCCCCCCCCACTCAACCCGAGCCAAGCTTTCAAAGGGCATTAATGGTCATTGATGTTTGGCCTCTCCCCTCCCCTAACTGATGGTTTAAACACCATCAGTGACATGAGAGTAACCCTTCCCACCATTTACCTGAGGAATTCGAGCCACTTGACTGCACTGTTGCAGAAATCCGGCCGGCGGCATCACCACCATGGCAACCCGAAGATCGACGCGACTCCAGACCACTAGAAAGGTCCTCCTCCTCTCCTTAACTCATGAGTAGATCGTAGAATCCATTAGGTGCAAGGTTCGGGCTCAATTGAGCCCGATCCAAATTCTAAATTCCGTGATTTTTTGGCCGAAAAACCACCTAGTAGAACCGCAGGAAAACGCCTCACCGGCGGCTGTGCCGCCGCCTGGCGACAGCCACCACCTCAACGGAGTTGGTGGTGGCGGTGGCCGGCCGGGGAAGGGGTCGGATGGCCGGCGGCAGCCGCTTGAAGTCAGCCCAGGAAGAACAAATCCTGGTCGTCGGCTCAAGGAAGGAGATGAAGAGATTCCGTCCTTTTTGCGCCAAGATTCGTATTTCATCCGATTTAAAACTATAGGATATATATTTATAATAATGCGATTTATGTCACAGATTTTGGTATTAATGGTTTTAAATTTTAAAAATGCTTAGGTCCACCTGGTGGGAAAACCTGCAACATGAAAGTTATAGCCCTTTTGGTCTACATTATTTTAAAATGAGTTTGAACCAATTTGGGTGCATGGTTTGACCAGGGCACCCATTTTGGTGGAACCTACACCTAGGGCTATGCAGACATTAAACTGAGTGCCCACACTTCATCCTTGTTCCAAATTAATTGAAATTTTGGCAGAGCGTCCACCCAAGCTATACCTAGGGCCTGCCCAAAATTCAGAATTTTTAGAGACACTTTGCCTAAAGTGTTTATTTTTATTTAATAATGATAGGGTATTTTAATTAAGTGGTCTAATGACCTCCAAACCGTCCCAAATTTTGGTGCGTGGTCCCTGACATCAATACCTAGCTCTATACAAAATTTCAACCCATTTGGATGGGTTTTGGCTAGGGAATCACCAAACCCTAGTTTGGCCTTAAGGAGGTTTTTTGATTAAAAGTGCACCATGGGCTTAGGGTGGCCACCTCCCCTCAACAGAGGCTGAGGTTTTGGAAACTGACTTAGAATGGTCAAGGTCACCCTCTTAAGGAAAATGTGGTGATTTAGGCTTGATTTACCCAATGGTTCAACCTCAAACCCTAAGGAAGGACTTTTGGGGGTTGTGAAGGACATGGGGGCAAATGCCCTTGTACGGCCTTGAACACTTAGTAGAATTGAATGTAGTGTTACCTAATTTCTCTGGAAGGAATCTTAGAGGATTTGGAGGAAGGTAGGCACCTCAAAACCGTAACCCTAGTTTTAGGGTAGAAGCACGATTTTGTAAATTCAGCCACTAAATTAAAGCTAAAGGTTGTAAACCTTGGGTAGAGTAAGTTTTAGACCATCTAGAACCCCTGGTAATTTTATTAGAATTTTATGGAATATATTTCTGGCACTTTATTTGATAATTACCAAAAGGCCCAAAATGATGTTTTAATTAATTTGATTATTCTGTTCATTTGAATCTGATGAGACTTGGTCAGAAGATAATCTAGGTCTAAGTGACTATCCCTGAATTTTGTTACAATTTTTAATTGAAAATATTTGGTACTTCCTTCACTAATTCCAAAAGGGGGCTTTTGCGGTATAAAATTATTTATAGATGATATAACTATTTCAAAATCATGAGACTTAGGTACTGATGATTTCAGGCCAAAATATACTTGTAGGAATTTTATTCATAATTTTTAGAGGGATGTTTGTAGTACATCCTTTACAAGTCCATAAAAATGAGATTTTGATAATTAATTTATTCAGAGAATCATTCTTGCTGAAAAATTATGAAACCTTGTCAATGCTACTTTTATGGTTTTATCTGCATAGTATAATTATGTTATAATATTTGGATGGATATTTCCTATGCTTGGTTCATAAACGAAGGAAGATAGTAAATATTGCTAAAATAATTTTAGTGCCCTTTTGATGATAGAAAAATTGAGATACTTTGGATTTACAATATTGAGATAGTCTAACATTTATCATAATTTTGTTAGGCATCTTGCATGTGTACTTAGGGTAGTTCGTGTTCAAACTGGTAGCCTTTGGAAGCTTTAAGGAAATTAATTAAATGCCAGATAAATTAGGAAAATTATAATGTCCTGTATTTAGTCTATTCGTGTCATGATAAGTCTCCAGTAAATAAGGTAGGCCATTTGGATGAGTATTTGGATTATCTCCTGTCCGGTCCGACATATAGCCTAGGATGTTCTGCATTTGGCAAGATGGGTAATTGCAATAAGAAACGATGGGGCATGGTGTAGGAGTTAGTCATTTTGGATAGATTGGATGAGCTCACCATAGAAGAATAGGAAGAGTGGTGAGAAATTGGTTTGGCTAGAGTTTAGAGGCGCTCGGGTTTGACGAAAAATCATCCTTCCCGAGGTGAGGTAGAGTGAAATCACCCTAGGATTAGCCTATCGTAATATGAGAAGGTAATGGGTAAGGGAATCAACCAATAATAATAAGTACCTTGCGAAAGGGAACACTGGGCGTAATCCCAACATAGTTCCTAGTGCCCCTTGAGAGCCCTTCACAGGGAATACCGGGGGCAGTCCTGGGTTAACGTAAACCGTATTAACAAGCTGAAAATAGTAACTTAGTAATTAGGGTGGCACATTTCACAAACACTGATAGCACTAGAAGATAGTTGGAAGCTTCGGCTTTGATGGTTAAGAGACGGACGTTTGGGTCCGGGGAGCTTCGGCTCGATTGTTTGAGACGAACATTTTTAGTCCGGGGAGCTTTGGCTCGGTTTTTGGATACGTTAAATTTGCATGTGCATAAAAGGAAAGAAAAATTAAGGTGGTGGGTCTTCGGTATTGGAGGGTCGATGCACCGATGCCAATACGCTGACTTGGCAAGTGTGGCTAGCACTTCGCCAACAGAAGTCCGGTGCGCCAGCCGGCAAGAGTACGCAGGAGTCCGCTTCGTGCACCAAGCGTTGAGGCGTACGATAGGTCTGACCGGTAGTGCTTTACTGGTTTAGAGGTGGGCGAGGCCCAACCCACCGCTTCCATCTGCCACTACGGAGGTATCCTGGGAGGTTACGGCTCCAGAAAGGGAGAACTAAAGGTCTTTGTGCACAGAGTCGGGTGTGTGTGTTGCACTTGCATGATCCATCATACCCACTTGCATGTCATAGCATAATCGATTCATTCAACCCTGACACCTAAAGTATAAGTGGAATGGGACGCTTATACTTTAGGCCCTGCAAAACGACCCCTTGGTCTATAAGCATGTGTGGGCAAGTTTATAAATTAAGGTCAATTTTGATATATATTTACTGTTGTTTGATAACCGACACCCCAACGTATAAATTGGTATGGGACTTTTTATACGATGGGAGCCTTGCAAAAGACCCCTTGGCTTATGTGTTCTCATATAAGTGAAGGTTACTTTTCATGTTTCAGCTTATTGTCCATACCTATTATAGTATTGCTAGTATAGATCCGCTGCCATCTATTTTTGATTATTCTCCACCTTCAAGTCCTCCCCCTTCTTCTTCTCCGCTCGGTGCCTAGGAGCATGGGGGAAGGGGTGGGGGATGATAGGACTTAGTCTTTTAGACTAACGGCTTTCGAACCGCACCATTTTAGTGAATCGTGGAGCCCAGCATGGAGGAGCAGCCCTAGAGACCGGTGCACTTGGAGATGGGGCAGTCTAGCTCCGAAGTTCATACAGTCGGGGCCGTGAGTCTCGACCTTGAGTAGATTTTCTGCTTTTGCTTCCGCATGAGTGATTTGTAGTGAGGACATGATGTACCGGGCATAAGCCCGTATTTTTTCTACTCTGATGTGTTTTTCTGTGGAAACTCCCTTTGTGGAGATTATCTTTATGATATATGATTATCTATGGACTGCTAGTTTGCATTTACTTTATTGTGCTACTTTTCTGTGATCGAATTGGCCGACAGAATCGACGCTTTGTGGTGATGACCCTTCAGGGCGTGAAGGATTCACCGCAAAACGACGGTTCTGGGCCTAAGACCACGGTATGAAAAAAAAAAACAAAAAAACGGGGGGGGGGGGGGGGGGGGGTCTTACACTAGGAAGCCTTGGAGTATTCGCGATGGGAAACTGCCCAACAATTTCAGGCAATCAATCGTACTACAGCTGCAATCATGCAGCGATTAGAGATGCAATTTGTAGTAGAAACAATTCCTCTAGTTAATACAACACCAACATTGGAGAATCCGCAAACTTATCCTCTAGCTTATTTGTCGGCCTACCCTCCTGTTAACACACCAACCTTTCTGCAAGGGCCTGCAGCCCTTTGCGATCTCAAAATGATGAGTTTGCAGCTCGTCAAAACTTCTTCGGGGGAGCTGCCCGGGGAAGTCCAGCAAGATTTCTAAATTTTCAGGGAAGTCATCCCTACTCTTCAGTTCCTGCCTTTGCTCCTCCCGCAGTAGCTTTTCCCCTCTATACTCAAGCTCCATTTACAGATGCAGCTTATGCTCCCTTTTTTCCTTATGTTGTAGGAGAGCAGGAAGAGCCGTCACCATTTTCAGAAAGTGTTCGGCATAAACCAACTCCAACTAACTTCAGAGAGTCGTGGTTACCAATTTACACTGGAGAGACTGATCCAATGAAGCACCTTCAAGCTTTTGAATCAGTTGTAGCTCTTAAGACTCTTTCATATGCTACCAAATTCAAACTCTTTGTAACAACTTTTGATGGACAAGTGAGGGATTGGTTATATGGACTGCATCCTCAGTACATTGCTTCCTATGCTTATTTGTGAAGAGAGTTTTGCTCAGGTTTTCTACTTCAACAAAGAGAAAGGGAAGTGCAGAAGCCCTCTTTGAGATCAGGAAACGAGAGAACGAGACTTGGTCTCATTTTATGGATCGTCTCCAGAAAGAGATTTTGGACATTGATAATGTTGATCAAGAAATGTATCGGGGGGCTCTAATACATGGTCTGCGTGAAGGACCACTTTCGTTTGAGGCTAATGTCCGAGAACCAAGGACCTATCAAGAGTTGATTGGCTTAGCCAACTCATACATTTGGGGTGAGAAGAGCAATCCCAGCTTCATATCCATGCTTTTAATAGAGAAAGACCTTCTATCTTCGCACGGACAACCTCCAAAGTCTACCCCAAAGGGTTTTCAACCACAAGGAGAGGAAGGAATTTCTGACGTCATCAACACCTCTTCCCAAGTCAAGATCTCTTCCAAAATCAAAAATTACCATTGCTGACCCCCACTCCATAACTGGCACCAGCTCCGCATGCAGCTTCAGTTTATCAACAGCCGGATGATGACTTGGCAGAATCTGAACTAGACCAAATTGTGCAGCAAGTTGCCCAAGTTATAAAAGAAAAGACAAGTTATAAAAGGCCTTACCAACCCATTGATTAAATATCTAAAGACTTGTATCCCTAGTATGAATTCCATAAAGAGCAAGGGCACCCAACCGAAAACTGCAGAGCACTTCGTCAACTGGTCCAGAAAATGTTGAGGCAGGGTAAGATGTGTGACCTATTACCGAAAGATGGCCACTCTGATCCATTAACTTCAAAAGGCAAAGAAGTAGAAGACATTCCTTGCTGCTCAAAGGGAGTAAACCAAATCAACAATTACCCTAGCCTCAATATTGACGAGTGCATCGATGTCGATGACATCGGTGCCCTTGGAAATCTATTCTGAGGTAAAGATATGCATGACCGAGTTACAAAAGCTCCTCGCAATCATTGCTTATTGTTTCTACTTTATATTCTTCAAACATTTTCTCTTTAAAGCACTTCTAAGTGTTTCTTTCATTCATTTAAATAAATTTTATGTCAGAGATCCCATACTGACAAATTTCCCTTTTTGGAGTCCTTCCTCCTCTATTTTCTCTTTGCCAAAGGGATCACCGAACCACCGACATATCACCGACTCTTGTTGTTCCCTCCATAGATTGTTCTCGGGATTAAGGCCACGATGACCACATATACTGGGGAGTGTTCGCATATGTGTAGTGGGTGCTGTTCAATCTATGATGGTGAACTTCAGGTCTTTGAATCCTAGCCGGTATCAAACATAATATGTGTATCAAGGGAGGTCCCATGTGTTAGCTCTGTTGTGCTTCACTAAGGATACATTATAGTTATGATGATCTTTGCTTGACAAGCAATGTCGATCAAGTGTAGCCTTCTCTCTTCGATCATCTCATGATTGTAATAGTCAAATACTCTATGGTACTCTCAATCCGTTCTTTCGCAGGGATCACATCTCCACTGATCTTTCCAAAGACAAGCAATGTTATATGCCACTTGGCACATCAAGTCTAATTGATCATCGATGTTTGTAACCCGAGGCATGAGAGCAGTGTATCTGTCATTCCTTCTTACGATTCTGCTTTTCCTTTTTTGATCCCTTCTGAGCAAGCACGGTTCATCCGCATTTTTTCCTTTTTTGAGCCCTTCCTAGGGAGGGCAGTTCATCCGCATTTTTTCCTTTTTTGTACACTTCCAAGGGAGCGCAGTTTGTCCGCTCTAGGTAGGACTACACTCGTGATGACCTTTCTTGGGCAAGCGAAGCTTAAGGCCCCCCGGGAACACCTGTGGCAACATCCGGCCTTTTTTGGGTCATCTTCGGGTGTAGCCCTCCTTTTTCATTTTGCCTTCTTACAGGTTAACAGGTTAAGTCCAATCTATCAAAAGGATTAGCAACATCATTTTTGCTTATGCTAATCTTGCAAACTCGGCTTGCTTGAAGATCTATCAGATGTTGTTTAACCACTTCCACCCCAGCTTCTGAAAGCACCAGGGCTGTAAGATCCACTCCCCACCCTACTGAAGAGATCATCCCCACACCTCCATCTCTTCTAGCAACTCAACAACACTCACCCTCCACAGTTCATACTCCCTCTCCTCAACCACATCCACAACTCCAACAACAACTCCACCATGTTCATGTTCCTACTATAGTTTCATCTTCTGCCACCTCTCCACCCCTAGATCTTACCAACATCCCCTCATCTCCTATTCAGGAATACCATCAACCCACTCCACCTCAATCACCTCAATCCCCCAATGATTTACCAGTTCTAACAGCACCTACATCTACTCTTCCACCCCACTTAACCTCCATACCATCCTTCAATCTCCTGACATCTCCTCCCAATTCTCCTCCTCCTCCACATCCATCCACTTAGGATGTCAGCATGACAGATGTCCCTCCTCCACCATCTCCAACATCTACCATCCCTCAAAATGTCTCCACGCAACCTTCTACTGAACCATCTGCTACTCCACCTCTGGATCCCTCCACCATTTCCTCTGTAATTACTCTCATCACTCCTCTACTCAAATCTCTCATAGCAGAGGCCATTACACCTCTTGCTACTTCTATCTCTACTCTTTCTGCTCAATTCTCTGCCTTCACTGCTGCCCCCTCTTCATTCAGGGGCCTGTCTCCAGTTCACACTGAAACCAGGCAGGGGGGATGCTTAATGAAGAAGCTGAAGCAGCTCCAGCAGTAGCTCTAGTGTCAGTTTCTCCAGCTCCAGCAACAGCAGATACAGAGGCAGTAATAGCAGATACAGAATTTATACCAGATGATACAAATTTAATTGATTTGATTCACTTCATTGAGACTGACATGGACTTTGATGAGTCAGTTACTAAAGAAATAGTTGCTGAAGAAATTCTTTCTGTTGGTGATTTCATGTTAAATCCCACAGTAGACTTAGTACAATTACTGAAAGTTTTTGATACTGCATTTTTGAAAGTTATTCCAGCAGTATACACTAAGTCATCCTTGGCTATTATTCCATATACTTCCCCAATCTCTCCAAATGTTTCCAAGCAACTCAGGGATACTTTTGTTGTTTCAAAGCCAGTAGTCATGCCATCTCCAGAAGAAGTCATCACTGCTCCAATTTTTGTAATGGATGACTCTCCTACGCCAGCTCTCGATGACTTGATCCTGGCTGATATTGAAGAAGAAGTAAAGGCAGCTACTGAAAGCACTGTCAGAATCAGTTCTCCAGCTTCTCATGTGGCTTCTCATGTAGCTTCTCCTCCAGCTCTGGTTGAAGTTCCTGCTCAAGCTCTACCTCTACCTCCAGCTCCTGAAAAGCCTATCATTTCTACTGAGGCTCTGAAAGATCTAAATGACTTATATGATAACCCTCAGGGATCTGATAATGATGATGATGAGGATGAGGATGATGATTCTGATGATGAACCCAAGAGGAAGCAAATATCCAAGAAAATAAAAGCCCCTCTTCCTCCTACTCCAAAGCCAAATCCAAATAATGACACTCCCTATTATATTCTCCAAAAGACAACTCCATATAAAGGGATGCCATCTTGGATGTGGTTATCCAAAAATCAGTAGAAGGAGAGGAAGAAAAGCAGAAGGTACTCTCCTCCTCCAGTTCAAAGATTCAGAAAAGATCCACCTCCTCCACCTCCTCCAGCTGCTGGTGCTTCAAGCACATCTTCTCAAAGATCTGCCCCACTTCAAAAATATCAAAGACACCAAGGGAGATCATATGGAAGCAGCCAGCACAGGCAGTATTCTTCAGGAAAGCAACATCAATAGCAGCAGCAACATCAACAACAACAGCAACAATTCACTGAACATCAACCAGCAGAAGGCTCTAAAACACCATCTTCTCCTCCTGTTCCTCTTGAAGATCCTGAAATAGCTACTACTGCTAGAATGGCCAGGTTCTAGGAACTAGTGGGCATTTCTATAATTAACAAAGCCAAAGCTGAAGGAAAGGATCCTTCTGAATATTCAACAATGTCAAAGTACAGGAAAGAAGAGTTCAAGAGGTTTGATAAAGCAAACAAGATTTTCAATGTGGATGACTACATGAAGTTGCACCCAGAAGCAGTTGTCCCCAGAGCCACATCGTTGAAGATTATAGGGGCTGCTGATATGACTGTGACAAAAGTGCAAGCTTCAGATCCAAACAGAGAGATTGTGTTTACAAAGCCTGGAGAGAAGAGCAAGCAAGAAATGTCAAAGGAAACGAAACAGAAGTGTTGGGTACATTGGTTCAAATGTACCTGATTTGAAGAAGCCTCACCCAACTCAATGATATACATCAAAATGTATTTGATGTCTTTTGAGTTTACTTGTACAGGTTAAGTATTTACAGGAAAGATGGAAAAGTTTCTAAGTCCATCTGTCGATACCCAGAGGTAAAGTGTCGACACTTAAGAAGACTTGTGTCGACACCCAGGCAAGCAGTGTCGACACTTGGAGTATTTGTGTCGACACCAGGGATGCTGAGTCGATACCAGACAGAAAGTGTCGACACAAGGAGCTGTGTCGACACTCAGTGAAGAAAAGTGCAGTGAAGCAATGTCGACACTTAGCAGTTGTGTCGACACCCAGAGAAAATGTGTCTACATCAGAAAGTGTAGACACTTGGAGGCTGTGTCGACACACAGCAAAAGTCTGCAGAGACTAAGTATAAGTGTCGACACCCAGAACAATGTCGACAGTCAGCAGAAGAGTCAACACTTGAAGAAAGTGTCGACACAAGAAAGTATGTGTCGACACTCAGCTGAAGACTCAACACTTGAAGAAAGTGTCGACACAAGGAGCTGTGTCGACACTTAGCAAAGTTCAAGAATATTCTAAGTACAAGTGTCGGCACTAAGGAGTTGTGTCGACACTCAGCCAGAGTCTCGACAGAAGAAGAATGTGTCGACACCCAGAGCAATGTGTCGACACTCAGCAAGTATCAACACTGAAGACATGTGTCGACACCAAGAAGAACTGTCGACACTCAGCGAGTTCAACACATGAAGATGTGTCGACACAAAGGTGTTGTGTCGACACTAAGAAGAATTCAGCAAAATACTGAAGTACAAGGACTTGTGTCGACACACATTATCAGTGTCGACACATGAAGAAGAAGCAGTGTCGAGATATAAAAACTACAACACAAGGAGTTGTGTCGACACCTTGTAGGCTAGTGTCGACACTTAGACAACTTGTGTCGACACTTGGTCTATAAGTGTCGACAGACAGTCTCGACACTTACAGACAGTTACAGAATTTTCAAGAACTGACTGGATGACTTGACAGCTGCCATTCCAGCCAGTCTACTGCTCCTATCAGAGTTGTCAGAATTGAGTTATGAACCGGACCAGTCGGTTACCATGAAGAAGGCCTATAAATAGGCTTATACAGTCTACAGAAACTGTTGTTGAAGTTGTCTAAGTTCAGATCAACACATCAAGTAATACAAAGAAGATCTAGCTATTCCTTGAAGAATCTAGTGAAGATCTACGAAGTTGGAGAGAGAGAGCTCCATCCAAGAAATCAGTCATTGGAACCAGATTGAGAAGAAGGGTTCAGATTTATTCTGAATCTTAAGTAGCAGAGATCAAAGATCAACTGTAGAAGAGGTCAATCTTATTGAGTTCTACATTCAAGAAGCTTTGAAGAAAGCCAAGTCAGATTGATTTCAGCTGAGTTCTTCCAAGAACTCATCAAGAAACTCACAACTCTTCTCTCTTTTCTCTGAGTTGTTGAGTTACAATTATTGTATTCATTTTATCTTGTAGGATCCTTAGGGATCTGAGTTTTGTAAGCCTGTAATTATAAAGGCTGAGTGTAGGGCTTGAGTGCCTGAGTGTAGGAGATTGAAATCTCTGAGTGTAGGCCTGTTGTGGCTAAGTGTAGGCCTTGGTGGCTGAGTGTAGGCCTTGGTGGCTGAGTGTAGGCTTTGTGAAGAAGCTGAGTTGTAGGGCCATGGGCCTGAGGTGTAGGAACCTATTTTGGGTTCTGAGATAGTGGAGGAGTTTGGCCGAATCTAGTACACTGCTAGATAGGCGAAGGGGGAAGTGGATGCACCCAAACTTTGGGGAACCACTATAAAACTGTGTGTCTACTATGTGTTGTGATATTCTGTGATTGATGTGTAATTGCTGTGTACAAATAGATATAACTCGGAGATAAAATCAGATTGCTGCCTTAAAAAGTTAAAAAGATTCAAGTCACCTATTCACCCCCCCCCCCTCTAGGTGTTTAGCTACAATATCTTTCAAGTGGTATCAGAGGGAGGTTACTCAAAAAGGGACATAACTGTCTGAGTAGATCCTGTTGGCAGATTCAGTGTAAGTCACATTACAGAATCAAGAAAATCAAGAACCATGGGTTCCACTGAAAATCACAAGGAATTGGGATCCATGAAGTTACCCATATGTTGAAAAGAGATCTTTGGTATCTGGAAGGAAAGGGTGAGACTGTTTATGGAAGCCTCAGACCCTAGGATTTATATCACAGTGAAGGAAGGGCCATATGTGCCCATGAAGGTGTCAGTCTTAGATGCAAATCAGAGAACACCTAAGGATTTCTCTGAAATGACAAAGGATGAAATTGTTCTAGCCACTATGGATAAGAGGGCTCAGAACATCATAGTGAGTGCCATAGATGATGCAACTTTTCAGAATTTGATACACTGTGAGACAGCTAAAGAGATGTGGGATACTCTTATTGTGTATATGGAGGGTTCTGAAGAAGTGAGGCAAGACAGAAAATCCTTGCTAAACCAAGAATATGAAAGTTTTAGACAAGGTAAGGCTGATAGCATAACTGAGTGCTATAAGAAGTTCTACAGGATTGTGAATGAGCTCATGTCCTATGGCAGAGAGTTCAGTAATTATGAACTCAATAATAAGTTTCTAAGGTCCCTAACAAAAGATTGGGACACCAAGATCTGTGCCATTAGGGAAATGGCAAAGTTGGGAGAAATTCCTCCACCAACACTTTTTGGCAAACTGCTGTCCTATGAAATGCAGTTAATGGTGAGGAAAGAAGAGGAGAAATCAACAAGAAGTGAACATAAGGAAAGGACAGTGGCCTTCAAATCAGAAGCCCCCAGAAAGTACAGGAGTAAGTCACCAACTCCACCTCGAAAGGTTGCTGAAACTGAGTCAGATGAGTCAGCAAGGAGAAAGTCTGAAAGCAGTGAAAGTGATGATGACTTTGCTGCCTTCACAAGACATTTCCAGAAGTTCTTGAAGAAGAGACAGTGGAGGACAAGGCCATCTACTTCACAGGGAAAAGAAGACTATTATCAGAATAAAAAGTCTTCAAAGAAAGACAGGAAAAAGACCAAGTCTAGCAAGGCAACTCTTTCAAAAATAGTATGTTATTGCTGTAATAGACAAGGCCAAGTTGTTGTAGATTGTCCAGAAAAAAGGAAGGAGTCTAGTGACAAGAAAAGGACTCAATATAAGGGCAAGAAGGAAAAGTCTTTTGTTGCCAAAAAGGACAAGAGCCTGTTAGATATTTCTTCATCAGAAACTGAGTCAGATGCTGAGGCATATATAGGACTGTTTGCTGAGGAAGAAGAAGAAGAGTTCATTCAGATCATGAACTCTATATATGAACAAGAGGACAGTTAGTGCCAAGGACTAATGGCATTGACAGAAAGTGACAAAATCCTGGAGCAGCCAGGACCTAGTAAGGTACAACATTGTTCTTTTAGTTCAATTTCTTGTGCCAGTACAGAGTCAGATTCATCATCATCAAATGATGAGAGTGCATCTGAGTCTGAAGAGGATATTCATCAGTTGATAGATGAATATAAAGTTCTGTTGCAAGCTTATAAGAAGTGCAAGTCCTTAGCCAAAAGTCAGGCAAAGGAAATTGCTAATCTCAAAGCTTCTGCAACTGATTTTGAGAAGTTGTTTGATCAAAAGCTTAATGAGATAGCCAGACTGAAGCACATAACTGTGATTCAGATGGGGACTATATCATTTAAGAATGATCAAATCAAGAGTCTGGAGATTAATCTTCAGAAGGAGAAAGACTTAATTGCTAGGTTTTCTAAACCTAAGTCAGTTCTACCCTTAATTGATGAATTTGTTCATCACAAAGGTAAAGCTGGACTGGGATTTTCAAAACCTGCTAGGACTGTTCAGTCCAAGTCCAATTCCAAGGGCAAAGCCCCAACTCTCAACAAGTCAACTGTAGATAAAACAATAAAGACAATACCTAAGCAAAGGTACAATAAGTTTGAGTGTTGGTGCTGTGGCAAGGTAGGCCACTTTGCAATGGACTGTTGGTACAATGCTAGTGCCAAAGTGAGTAGCAAACTGCCTGTTGGAAAACCTACAAGTAGCTTTGTTAGGATGCAAACTAACCAGTACCAAGAACCCAAGAATTCTTTGGGTTCTAAGGTTCACTAATCTGTTTTGCAGGTGAGTCCAAGTGGTCATGCCCCAATATGGTACTTAGACAGTGGATGTTCCAGACACATGACTGGAACAAAGTGTTTACTAAAGGACTACACACTTATCAAGGATGGTCCAAAAGTCACCTTTGGTGGTTCTGAAAAAGGGATCATCAAGGGTTTTGGTAACATATCTAACTCCTTTATTACAATTACTCAAGTGGCCTATGTTAAAGGTTTGAAACATAACCTTATTAGTATAAGTCAATTGAGTGATGTAGGATATGACATCTCATTTGTGAAAGATGGTTGTCATATCAGGAGGTCAAATGATCAAGAGATCATTTTGACTGGTTATAGAAAAAGGAATGTCTATTGCTTAGACATTATGGTTGAGAACAATGGTTCTCCATTATGTCTTGTAGCTGATGAGATAGTCTCTCATTGTGTCAAATGGCACAAGAGGCTAGCCCATCTAAACTACAAGATAATTGGTAAACTCTTTAGTAAAGAGTTAGTGAGGAATGGTCCTCAAGTTAAGTGTATTAAAGATGGTATTTGCTCAGCTTGTCAAAAGGGCAAGCAGACTAGATCCACCTTTAGAAGCATTGAAAACAAAGATGCTGTGAGGTGCTTATACCTCTTGCATATGGATCTCTTTGGTCCAATGCCAGTTCACAGCCTAGGTAGGAAGGTCTATACCTTTGTAGTTGTAGATGACTACTCAAGGTTTTCCTGGGTGTTCATTCTTAGACAGAAATCTGAAACACCCAGTGTCTTCTATAGAATTGTTAGACAAATTCAGAATGAACTAAATAGTACAGTGGTCAAAATAAGAAGTGACCATGGTACTGAATTTCAGTCTGATAGCATGATAAAACTATGTGAAGAATTTGGAATATTTCAAGAGTTTTCTTCACCAAGGACACCTCAGCAAAATGGCATTGCTGAGAGGAAGAATAGAACCTTGATTGAGGCTGGTAGGACCCTATTAAGTGATACATCACTACCAGAATATTTCTGTGCTGAAGCAGTCAATACTGCATGTCATGTTATTAATAGGGCTACCATAACTAAAAGCCTCAACAAGACCCCCTATGAGGTTGTGAAAGGCAGGAAACCAAACCTATCCTACTTCAGGATCTTTGGTTGTAAGTGTCTTATACTTAACAATGGAAAGTCTTACTTGACTAAGTTTGCTGCCAAGTCCCAAGAGAGAATTTTTGTTGGGTACAGCAACAACAGTAAGGCTTATAGAGTATACAACTTGTCTACTGAAGTTGTAGAAGAATCTGTACATGTAGTATTTGATGAAACTAGACTTATTAACAATGAGTTGTCTAGTAGTATTTGCAGCCCCACAGGTATAACAAAGAAGATGGACAAGCTCACTATAGAAGAAGAACCTACTACAAGGCAGCAAGTAGAAGATAGTGGCTGCATGTCCAGGGGGAGTACTACATGTACCAAATGCAGAAGAAGTACAAGGAGTACAGCAAGATGAAGAAGTTGAAGAAGTTCAACCTGAAGCCAGGATGCCTCCAGCCAATAGGCATCTTAGAGATCATCCAGCAGAACAAATCATTGGTGATCCAAGTCAAGGGGTACAAACAAGGAGCAGAAATCTGAATGCAGCAATCTACTCCAGTTTCTATCCCAAGTTGAACCAAAGAAGTTTGAAGAAGCCATCCTAGACCCTCATTGGATTGAGGCAATGCAAGAAGAGCTGAATTAGTTCAAGAGGTGCAAGGTCTGGGAGCTTGTTCCTAAACCTAAAGACCACAACATAATTGGGACCAAGTGGATCTATAGGAACAAGATGGATGAACATGGAGTCATCATTAAGAACAAAGCAAGATTGGTTGCTAAAGGATATAGGCAGGAAGAAGGTATTGATTTTGATCAAACCTTTGCTCCAGTAGCTAGACTGGAAGCCATAAGGATGTTCCTGTCCTATGCAACCTTTCAAGGATTTAAAGTTTACCAAATGGATGTCAAGTCAGCATTTCTAAATGGTAATCTTAAAGAGGAAGTTTATGTGTAACAGCCATCAGGTTTTGTTGATTCAACTCTACCTAATCATGTCTATAGACTTAGGAAAGCATTATATGGGTTAAAGCAAGCCCCTAGGGCTTGGTATGAAACCCTGTCTAGTTTCCTCATTGAGAATAAGTTCACAAGGGGGAAAATAGACAAGACTCTATTCCTTAGGGAATACAGAGGCAAAGTAATACTAGTTCAAATATATGTAGATGACATAATATTTGGGTCTACTGAAAGTAGTCTTTGCAAAAAGTTTGCAAAACTAATGCAAGGACAATTTGAGATGAGTAGTATGGGAGAACTTAAGTTCTTCTTGGGTCTCCAAGTAAGACAGACTGAGAATGGATTATCCATATACCAGTCTAAGTTCACCCTAGAACTCATAAGGAAGTATGGTATGGATTCATCCAGTACCATGAAGACTCCTATGGGGTCAAGTATGTCTCTTAGCAAGGATGATGTAGGGAAACCTGTAGATGAAACCTTGTATAGAGGGATAGTTGGCTCCCTATTATATTTGACTGCAAGTAGACCAGATATCATGTATGCTACATGTGTCTGTGCAAGGTATCAAGCCTGCCCTAAAGAGTCTCATTTGACAGTAGTCAAAAGAATATTGAGATATCTAAAGGGCACTCCTTATCTAAGCCTCTGGTACCCTAGGAATGGGGATTTTGAACTAACAGGTTATTCAGATGCAGACTTTGCAGGATGCAAAGAAGACAGAAAAAGCACAACTGGAACCTGTCAATTCCTAGGTGGAAGACTGATTTCATGGAGTAGCAAAAAGCAAACAAGTGTGGCTATCTCCACTGTAGAGTCAGAATATGTGGCTGCTGGAAGTTGTTGTGCTCAACTTCTATGGATACAACATCAGCTTAAGGACTATGGAATTCAGGTAAGTAGAACTCCACTCTTTTGTGATTCTACAAGTGCTATATCAATTGCACATAACCCTGTTTCTCATATTAGAACTAAACATATTGAAATAAAATATCATTTTCTTAGGGAGCATGTAGAGAAAGAAGATATTTTACTGGAATATGTTAAAACTGATAATCAATTAGCTGATATGTATACTAAGCCTTTAGAAGAAACTAAGTTCAATAGGATTAAAATTGAACTAGGAATGATAAACTTAGAATAAGTTTATAAAAATGGCTAAGTCAAAAGGTGTCGACACACAGAGATCTCTGTGTCGACACAGAATAGTGGTGTCGACACTTCAGGAAAAAGGTGTCGACACATCTAGGAAGTTAGTGTCGACACTTCAGAATATTAGTGTCGACACATGACAAGTAGGTGTCGACACATCCTATCACAGCCCAAAGTTCTGAAAAAGGAATTTTGAGTGACACGGCCAGCGACACGGGCGTGTCGCAGGGCGTGTCGAGGTTGTGTCGACGATTGGGCTTTGTCTCGACGATTTTTCTCTCGACGATGCGTCGAGAGGGAGGCACACGGCCCAGGACACGGGCGTGTCCAAGGCCGTGTCGCATGCTCGACGAGTTTTATTCGACGATCGTCGAGTGTCGAGAAGTGAGTGTCGAGTGTTGAACACGGCCTGTGACACGGGCGTGTCACAGGGCGTGTCCAATTAGGCGACGAACTCTGCCCGCCGAAGGTTTCGACCGGGCGTGTCTTTGTACCTTGTCTGGGCACATAGCCTGGGACACGGGCGTGTCACAGGCCGTGTGAAGTCTCGGGATGATTTGGGATTTTTTTCATCCAGGTACACGGCCACAGACACGGGCGTATCTGAAGGCGTGTTTGTAACGCCACGGATTTTGATTACGTACGCATGATGGGCGTTACGTTGGCTTTGACTGTTGTTCGAGCATGGTTTTCCCGCGGGCTTGCGAGTGGCTGTTTTGGTAGCCGAGTTGCATGATTCCCCAGCAAACCGTAGTCCAAATGAGGGACGCGGTGAGACCTCTTAGGGAATGCCTGCACGTTTTCGCGCCCGGGGAATGTTGCTCAAAATAAGTTGTTGGTTTCGGAAACAAAAAAAAGGGTAAAAAGTGCTTCAGGCAAAAATGGTCTAGGATGTCCCAGGAACATTTTTCACAAAAGGGGAAAATGGTCGTTTTTGTGTGAGACACGCCCCATGACACGGGCGTGACCCAGGCCGTGACCTGGGCGTGACCTCCTTGACTCGACGAAGTTTTCGTGCGTCGCGTTGAGCTCGACAAATGGGGTACATGCCCCCTGACACGGGCGTGTCACGGGCCGTGTCCCGCTTCGTCGAGTGTCGAGTGTCGAGCGTCGAGTATCGAGTGTCGAGTCGTCGAGAGAGGGGACACGGCCTGTGACACGGTCGTGTCACAGGGCGTGTTACGCTGGGTCGAGTGTCGACACGTTCTGTCGACGAGGTGTCGAGACACGGGTTACACGCCCTAGGTCACGGGCGTGACCGACCTATCACGGGCATGTACCCCGGCCGTGTACCGTCTGGATAAACGTGGAATTGCCGCCTTTCGGCGCCGCTTATGGTACACGCCCTGTGTCACGGGCGTGACACAGGGCGTGACCGGCCCGAAAATCGACTTTTTCCAGTTTTTTTGTGCCGTTCATTTCCTTGATCCTGCATCGAACGGTTCAGCTCGGTTCTGGAGGAAATAAGTCCGAAACAGAAACCTTTCATTTTCATCTTCTTCCTCTTCATCTTCATCTTCTCCTTCCTTCTCCTCAAAGAGAAAGCAAAGAGAGCAAGGCTCAAGCAAGGCAAGAAAAGAAAAGCAGCCGTCGCGACATCGCCTCGGTTCAGGCAAGCGGTGTCCTCCACCCTTGCCAATCTTCGTACTTGATTCAATTCTCTATTTTTCTAGCTTGAGATCTTGTGTTGAATTCTTCCTTATTAGCCTTAGGATTGCTCTTTCAATTCCCCTATACTTAATTTGTTCTTCTTGAATTTCTCTTTCATTTTCTTAGCCTTAGTTTCTTGTGTTCTAAAATTTCCCTATGATGCAATTACCGAGTGTGTTCTTCTTGATTCAAATGATGCTTAATTAGTGTAATTATGATCAACCTCTTGTTGGTTAATTTGACACATATAGCAAATTCCTTATGCTAAATGACCATGCTACCTTCCTATTCTACAATTCCCATGTTTAGATTTGTGCTTCATGGAGTTAACAACTTTCCCTATGCTAGATTATTTCATGTAGCAATATAGTTCATCTTCATGTAGCCTATCATTAAAAGTGATTTTTCCTTGATTATGTACTTATGGTAATCAAACCCTATATGTAATTTTCTTGGAAACAAGGCCTATGATCTTTTTTATGTGTTGAAGTTCATCAAACGCTATGCGTTGGCAATTGGGAGTCATGTGTGAGGACGATGAAAGGAAACGTGTTATCTTGGGTTATGGGGTGTTTTGCGAGGCGAATTCGTGAAGCATGGCGGGAGCGTTTGTGTGAGGATTTTGCAAGGGGTGGTGTGGTTTCAGCCTGTGGCCACCGGGTTTTGTTTTTGTGGTTAGAGAGACCACTTTGGCCCCGATTTGGGCTGGTTTTGTTTGGTGCGTTCCACTTTAGGGCCGCCACCGATAAGACCCTTGTGAAATTGAACTTATCCGCTGCTTATGCTTCACTTGTCTAGTAGATTCTTGTTCTATGAATGATGGAATAGGCATGTGTTTTGCCTTTTGTTTCTGCGGTTTGAGCAGGACTTGGAGAACTAGTACGCACTTGGTGCGGTTGATCCTTTGGAATGACATTGTTTTTCTACATGTACGCACTTGTTTTGTGCACTCTTTTGACTTAAGCATTGCTATGGGGTCGGTAAGCCCCTTCTTGATCCATTATGAAATTTGTACTCTCTTTTGTATAGTTTGGTTGATTGCTGAGGTATTCTTTCTTGAATGCCTCAGGTGCAGGTTGTAGCCGGTTGAGCGGCTAGGTTGGTTGGAGGCGTTTCTTGGGAGCTAACCGAGCATTCAAAGCGAGGTAGTTCTTCTTTTGTTGTACAGACATATCTATGCCCCAATGGGTTCGTGTCAGCTTGTTGGCGCCCATTTGGTGGATTTTCTTTTATGTAACTACGAACTAGACTGCTATTGTAACTCCTTTGGATGGAATGTACTTGCTTTTGGGATGGTTTTCTGGTAGGTTGCATTAGGTATTTTGAAGCTAAACCAAAACTATTATTGTATCTCATGCATACATGACTTGATAAATTAAGACTTATTTTCAAATAACGTAAACAAATAGGATTTCTTATAATAATATCACTGTAGGCTGCATATAGGAGTTCATTATAAATAAACCAAGGATTTCCGCCGCGTAACAATGTGTTTTGATACCTAAGGCCGAGGGATACGGCCAGCAAATGAATTAATTTTCTTACATATAACTGTTGAACTTGAAGTCACAAAGTAAGCGTCAAGGGTTGCCTGAACGTGTGCAGTTATCCCCTGCACGACGTGGCATCATAACCCGTAGTTCCTCTTGCTCTGATACGAGGTACTCGTTGAGGAAATGCGGGTTGTGACAGTTGGTATCAGAGGGAGGTTTGCTTGACATTTGGTCGGGCAAACTTTCCTTTTTGTTTTGTGAGTGTAAGCATCATTTCATACACACACCGAGGTGCCATCAGTATGTCTTGGCCGAAGCACGTACACTACACTCATGGCATGAACAGAAGTATACGGGGCATATTATGTAGTATGGGATGCATAATATGTGGTTGTATATGGATCCACCATAGGGGCAACATGTGAGGGTTATGTAGTATGGGATGCATAACCTCACCACATGGATGCGACTAGCACGTTTTCTTTTCTTCGTTGCATGCAATGCTATGTAGTATGGGATGCATAGCATTGTGATGCGTACGACCGCTCATGGCATGCATTAAGGCCTTTTCTAGAATGCATAGCACAGCACGCATAACATAACATTGCATGAGCACAACGTGCCAAGCGAAGACTTACATGATGACACCTGTACACACATGGTTTTGGGTCAAATCAAGTCATGCATCCATCGGTTAGGCACAAATTAGTGGGATGACGGTGAGTCATCTTTAGGTTAGGCATACCATCATTCTCAAACTCCCAAAGCAAGTTAGCAGTTGATGTTCATATTTTTATATGTATGGTCTGTACATAGTCGTTGTGTGTTTTGTTGGGTTTGAGGTTGATAAGAGTGAACGTGTTTCTAGGATGTCGAAGCGTCCAGTGACAAGGCAAACTCCCCAATCCGAGGGTGAATCTTCGGGCGCGCAGAATAATGCGTTGATAGATAGTCTTCGCCAAAGTAATGAGGCTTTGACGAGGCAGGTGCAGGAGGTGCAGTCCCAGCTTCAAGCTATGTCATCTGCTATGTCTGGACTGGCACCAAGAGGACAAGAGACGGTGAGAGGCCCCACTAGTTCGACTCCTTCAGTGGCAGTGACACCCCCAGTTGTGGTTCCTCCTGCGATGACGTTTATCTCGCAGTTTCAACAACTTGGACCACCGACGTATGATGGAAAGGCAGACTTCGTAATCTTGGATGACTGGGTGATCACGTTGGAAGAAATGTTTGTGTATGCTGGTGTGACTGAGGACCAGAAGGTGATGCTTGCTGCCTATCAACTTAAAGGATTGGCGAAAGGATGGTGGTTATGAGAAAAGGAAGGCCTAGGGGCGGGCTGCTCGTGGGAAGTGTTCAAAGAAATGGTACGGCGCAAGTTTCTACCGGCAGTGGAAAGGGACCGTCTGATGAATAACTTCTTATACTTGAAACAAAGGAACCTCACAGTGAGTGAGTATGAAATCGAGTTTAACAAGTTAAGTCGGTTCGCTCCGAGCTTGGTGACTACAGAAGCTGACCGAGTAAAGAGATTTCTTGGCGGACTCCGCAGCGACGTACAGCAGTTCACAAGTGCTTATGGAGCGACGAGTTACACTGCTGTGGTTGAGGCTGCGTTGAAGGTGGAAGCAATCGAAACTGCAAAACAAAGAGGACAACAGATGAGGAAGGATAAGAGGAAGCTGGTGGGAGGGAAAAGCTCCCAAGACGCAGACGTAAGGAAGAGAAACTAGGAGACATGTAGCTTCTGTGGCCGAGCTGGTCACCCCTTTGAGACATGTTTCAAGCGGTTGGGGATGCAAAAGAAGGAGCAGGTGCACGCCATGATGGGTGCGCCAACCAGAGACTTGGAGTGTACATTTTGTGGGAGAAGAGGTCATGATGTGAGCCGCTGCTGGGCCAAAGACAAGGTATGCTTCCAGTGTGGCAGACCAGGACATCTTCGCGCGAGGTGCCCACAGGTTCAAGCTGTGTTGCAACCCGCACCACTCCAGGCTTTGCCTCCGCCTCCGCGCTTGGACAAAGGCAAAGGGAAGTTGAATGTGGTTTCTGCAGAGGAAGCGCATACATCACCTCAGGTTATTTCAGGAAACTTTAAGGACAAGAACCGTTGGGCGCGTGTTCTCTTTGATTCTGGCGCGACCCATTCATTTGTAGCTCGAACCTTTCTGGATCGATATCATTTGACACCAGAGCGAGTGGGGAATGCGTTTTTGGTGAAATTTCCTTCCGGCGCTTCTGTGGTGGCTGACTGGGGTCTTCTTGATTGTCCCATTTTGTTGGGGGATTTTATAGCAAGGGTTGATTGCAAGGTAATCGATTTGGACGATTTTGACGTCATTCTGGGCATGGACTGGTTAGCCCGCTATGACGCCGTCATCCAGTGCAGAGGGAAGCGCTTGGATTTTGTCAAGGACGATGGTCAGCCAGGAAGTGTGTATGGTGATTCTTGCCAGGATTCTCCAGGGCTTTCGGCGGTATGTGTTCGGACGTTGTTTGTTTCCGACTGTTTTGCTTGTCTTGTCTCCGCTGTGGGGACAAGTGCTGTTTTGCCGCGTTTGGAGGAGATTCCTGTTGTGCGAGACTTCCCAGATGTTTTTCCTACTGACCTTCCTGGTCTACCCCCTGATCGTGACGTCGAGTTTGTTATTGATTTGGAGCCGGGTACGCGACCGATCGCGAAAGCGCCATACAGGATGGCCCCGCGGGAGCTAGCAGAGTTGCGTACACAGCTGGATGACTTGTTGGCCAAGGGGTTTATTCGGCCGAGTTCATCACCTTGGGGTGCACCGGTGTTATTTGTAAAGAAGAAAGATGGGTCAATGCGGCTTTGCATCGATTACCGGGAACTGAACAAGGTGACTATTAAAAACAAGTACCCACTGCCAAGAATCGATGATTTATTTGATCACCTGCGTGGCAGTTCTGTATTTTCGAAGATTGATCTCCGCTCAGGCTATCATCAGCTCAAGGTCCGGGAATCTGATATTCCGCGAACTGCATTTCGATCAAGGCATGGCCACTTTGAATTCCTTGTGATGTCGTTTGGATTGACTAATGCACCATCCGCTTTCATGGATCTGATGAACAGAGTGTTCAAGGACTATTTGGATAAATTTGTGGTGGTGTTTATTGATGATGTTCTTATCTACTCCCGCAGTGCTGAGGAACATGAACAGCATCTGCGATTAGTATTGGCCACTTTACGAGATCAACGGTTATTCGCCAAGCTAAGCAAATGCGAGTTTTGGTTGCCGCAAGTTGCTTTTCTGGGTCATGTCATTACTCACCATGGTATTTCAGTGGATCCCGAAAAGATTTCTGCGGTCATGGAATGGAGAAGACCGGAAACACCCAAGGAGATTCGAAGCTTCTTGGGCTTAGCCGGCTATTATCGCAGATTTGTCGAAGGTTTTGCGACGTTGGCCGCACCTTTGACTCGATTAACCCAGAATAACGTGGCGTTTGAGTGGACTGACAAGTGTGAGGCATCATTCCTGGAACTCAAACATCGATTATGTACCGCTCCTGTGTTGGTCTTGCCGACAGAAGGAAAAGAGTATGAAGTATTTGTGGATGCATCGCACGTTGGACTTGGCTGTGTGTTAATGCAAGACAAGAAGGTCATTGCGTATGGGTCTCGGCAGTTGAAAAGGCATGAAAAGAATTACCCAACGCATGATTTGGACATTCCCTATCATCCGGGGAAAACGAATGTTGTCGCCGATGCTTTGAGTCGGAAGACTGGGAAATTATTTTATCTTTCTGTTGATCGTCTCGTAGAGGAATTTTTATTGATGGATATTACGGTGGGCAGATATGAACCGCAAAGTCATTCGGCAATAGAAGAACCGTCATGGCTGGTGCTCACAAGACAACATCAAAAAGATGATCCTGATCTGTTGCATTTATTTCTTCGGACGGAAAAGGGTGAATTACCGGATTTTGCGATTGATGGTGCAGGCATGTTAAAGTATCGTGGGCGCTTTTGTATTCCTGCAGTTGGGGAGATTCGTGAGATGGTGTGTAAGGAAGCACACGGCGCAAGTATGGCCTACCATCCAGGCTCAACAAAAATGTACCGTGATTTGAAACAAATTGTCTGGTGGTATGGAATGAATCGTGATATAGCACAGTTTGTATCGGAATGTCATACCTGCAAGCGGGTGAAAGCTGATCATGGGAGACCTGGTGGCAAGTTGACACCATTGGAGATTCCAACCTGGAAGTGGGAAAGTATCTCAATGGATTTTATTACAGGTTTACCCAGATCTCCCCGAGGACATGACTCTGTGTGGGTGATCGTGGATAGGTTGACCAAGTGTGCTCATTTCGTACCCTTTAAAGTCAACTACCCGATGAAGACAATATCGGAGCTCTATGTGAACGAGATTATCCGACTGCATGGTGTGCCTGTGAATATCATTTCAGACCGAGATTCCCGCTTTACCTCTCGTTTTTGGCGCAGTTTACAAGAGGGTTTGGGGACAGATTTGCGATACTCCACAGCTTATCATCCCCAGACGAATGGCCAAACCGAGAGAGTAAATCAAATTGTAGAAGACATGATTCGATGTTACATTCTGGAGTATGGCGGAGCATGGGATGAACGTTTGTGGCTTATGGAGTTCGCGTATAATAATAGCTATCAAGAAAGCTTGCAAATAGCTCCGTTTGAAGCGTTATATGGGCGACGATGTCGGACCCCACTCTTTTGGACTGAGGTTGACGAGCGGCCTTTGTTGGGGCCAGAGGCGCTCGAGGATATGGAAGTTGCAGTACGAGGTATTCGGGAGAAGCTCTGAGTCGCCCAAGAGCGATATGAAAAGTATGCCAACCGACGAAGGTCGGAATTAGAGTTTGTGGTGGGGGATTCTGTTTTCTTGAAAGTCTCCCCAATGGTTGGGATTAAAAGGTTTGGGAAAGAGCGCAAATTAGACCCAAGATTTGTGGGTCCCTTCAAGATTCTTGAGCGAGTTGGAGCATCTGCCTACAAACTGAAATTACCTGTGAACTTTCCTGGTGTTCACAATGTGTTTCATGTGAGCCAACTGCGCACGTGTCTGCGGAATGACACGCAAGTGTTGGACGTGGTGCCGCCATTGGCGCCAAACCTTTCTTACGTGGAGATGCCCATCCGGATTTTGGACTCCCAAGATCGTGTGTTACGGAAAAAGAAGATTCCTATGGTAAAGGTGCTATGGAAAAATCAGGATGTAGAAAGCGCGACGTGGGAGCTCGAGTCAACGATGAGGGTGGCTCACCCTCATTTGTTCCCGTAAGCTGGTATGTGATTCAGTATTTGATTGTATTCATGCTTTGGTTTGCTTGTGTCTTGGGTTTTGTGAAAAGTTTCGAGGTGAAACTTTTTGTTAGGGGGAGTGATTGTAACGCCCCGGATTTTGATTACGTACGCATGATGGGCGTTACGTTGGCTTTGATTGTTGTTCGAGCATGGTTTTCCCGCGGGCTTGCGAGTGGCTGTTTTGGTAGCCGAGTTGCATGATTCCCCAGCAAACCGTAGTCCAAATGAGGGACGCGGTGAGGCCTCTTAGGGAATGCCTGCACGTTTTCGCGCCCGGGGAATGTTGCTCAAAATAAGTTGTTGGTTTCGGAAACAAAAAAAAGGGTAAAAAGTGCTTAAGGCAAAAATGGTCTAGGACGTCCCAGGAACATTTGTCACAAAAGGGGAAAATGGTCGTTTTTGTGTGAGACACGCCCCATGACACGGGCGTGACCCAGGCCGTGACCTGGGCGTGACCTCCTTGACTCGACGAAGTTTTCGTGCGTCGCGTTGAGCTCGACGAATGGGGTACACGCCCCCTGACACGGGCGTGTCAAGGGCCGTGTCCCGCTTCGTCGAGTGTCGAGTGTCGAGCGTCAAGTATCGAGTGTCGAGTCGTCGAGAGAGGGGACACGGCCTGTGACACGGGCGTGTCACAGGGCGTGTCACGCTGGGTCGAGTGTCGACACGTTCTGTCGACGAGGTGTCGAGACACGGGTTACACGCCCTAGGTCACGGGCGTGACCGACCCGTCACGGGCGTGTACCCTGGCCGTGTACCGTCTGGATAAACGTGGAATTGCCGCCTTTCGGCGCCGCTTATGGTACACGCCCTGTGTCACGGGCGTGACACAGGGCGTGACCGGCCCGAAAATCGACTTTTTCCAGTTTTTTTTGTGCCGTTCATTTCCTTGATCCTGCATCGAACGGTTCAGCTCGGTTCTGGAGGAAATAAGTCCGAAACAGAAACCTTTCATTTTCATCTTCTTCCTCTTCATCTTCATCTTCTCCTTCCTTCTCCTCAAAGAGAAAGCAAAGAGAGCAAGGCTCAAGCAAGGCAAGAAAAGAAAAGCAGACGTCGCGACATCGCCTCGGTTCAGGCAAGCGGTGTCCTCCACCCTTGCCAATCTTCGTACTTGATTCAATTCTCTATTTTTCTAGCTTGAGATCTTGTGTTGAATTCTTCCTTATTAGCCTTAGTATTGCTCTTTCAATTCCCCTATACTTAATTTGTTCTTCTTGAATTTCTCTTTCATTTTCTTAGCCTTAGTTTCTTGTGTTCTAAAATTTCCCTATGATGCAATTACCGAGTGTGTTCTTCTTGATTCAAATGATGCTTAATTAGTGTAATTATGATCAACCTCTTGTTGGTTAATTTGACACATATAGCAAATTCCTTATGCTAAATGACCATGCTACCTTCCTATTCTACAATTCCCATGTTTAGATTTGTGCTTCATGGAGTTAACAACTTTCCCTATGCTAGATTATTTCATGTAGCAATATGGTTCATCTTCATGTAGCCTATCATTAAAAGTGATTTTTCCTTGATTATGTACTTATTGTAATCAAACCCTATATGTAATTTTCTTGGAAACAAGGCCTATGATCTTTTTTATGTGTTGAAGTTCATCAAACGCAATGCGTTGGCAATTGGGAGTCATGTGTGAGGACGATGAAAGGAAACGTGTTATCTTGGGTTATGGGGTGTTTTGCGAGGCGAATTCGTGAAGCATGGAGGGAGCGTTTGTGTGAGGATTTTGCAAGGGGTGGTGTGGTTTCAGCCTGTGGCCACCGGGTTTTGTTTTTGTGGTTAGAGAGACCACTTTGGCCCCGATTTGGGCTGGTTTTGTTTGGTGCGTTCCATTTTAGGGCCGCCATCGATAAGACCCTTGTGATATTGAACTTAGCCGCTGCTTATGCTTCACTTGTCTAGTAGATTCTTGTTCTATGAATGATGGAATAGGCATGTGTTTTGCCTTTTGTTTCTGCGGTTTGAGCAGGACTTGGAGAACTAGTACGCACTTGGTGCGGTTGATCCTTTGGAATGACATTGTTTTTCTACATGTACGCACTTGTTTTGTGCACTCTTTTGACTTAAGCATTGCTATGGGGTCGGTAAGCCCCTTCTTGATCCATTATGAAATTTGTACTCTCTTTTGTATAGTTTGGTTGATTGCTGAGGTATTCTTTCTTGAATGCCTCAGGTGCAGGTTGTAGCCGGTTGAGCGGCTAGGTTGGTTGGAGGCGTTTCTTGGGAGCTAACCGAGCATTCAAAGCGAGGTAGTTCTTCTTTTGTTGTACAGACATATCTATGCCCCAATGGGTTCGTGTCAGCTTGTTGGCGCCCATTTGGTGGATTTTCTTTTATGTAACTACGAACTAGACTGCTATTGTAACTCCTTTGGATGGAATGTACTTGCTTTTGGGATGGTTTTCTGGTAGGTTGCATTAGGTATTTTGAAGCTAAACCAAAACTATTATTGTATCTCATGCATACATGACTTGATAAATTAAGACTTATTTTCAAATAACGTAAACAAAGAGGATTTCTTATAATAATATCACTGTAAGCTGCATATAGGAGTTCACTATAAATAAACCAAGGATTTCCGCCGCGTAACAATGTGTTTTGATACCTAAGGCCGAGGGATACGGCCAGCAAATGAAATAATTTTCTTACATATAACTGTTGAACTTGAAGTCACAAAGTAAGCGTCAAGGGTTGCCTGAACGTGTGCAGTTATCCCCTGCACGACGTGGCATCATAACCCGTAGTTCCTCTTGCTCTGATACGAGGTACTCGTTGAGGAAATGCGGGTTGTGACAGTGTTAGTGACACGGCCCATGACACGGGCGTGTCCCGTGGGCGTGTCACTGGTTTGGATAAGTCGGTTGACCACCGCTTGAGGCACACGGCCTGGCACACGGCCGTGTTCGAGGCCGTGTCGGGTCAAAATATGTGTTTTTGGCAGAATCGTGGCCGTCCATTCCTTCAGTCTAGATCCAAGGGCTGAAGCTTCTTCTTCTTTTTCCTTAAGGGCCGAAATCAGAGAAAGAGTTCTCATTTTCTTTGGCCTTGAATTTTCTTCAAGTGAAGAGAGAAAGAGAGAGGGAAAGGAGGAGGAAGAAGGAAAGGGGGCTGCTGTTGGTGGTGCTGCGGTTTACCGACGAGAGATTCGAAGCCAGCGTTGCGGAGGAAACGATCTTGCGAGTCTTGCAAGCTAGCTTTGAGGCCATGGCACTGAAGCGGTCGTCAAGGGTAACGACTTTTCTTCCTAGCCATGTGAAGGCTTCCTTTTTGGCATATTTTGTGATTTCCCCCACCAAGAGGTGGCTGGTTTTGGAAATCTTTAGGTGGATGCGTGAAATTCCCTTTGTTAGCATATAGATCCGGAAATGGAGTACGGAATAGGCATGCTGTGTGAAGCCCATCTGGACAGGTTAGTCTGGATTGGTGATGTTGCATACGAACCGGAGAAGACTCCGTGATAAACGTGTAGTGTAAGGAGTCTACGGGTTATGCCTGCGAAAAGGAGTAGCAGGAAGTACTGGGGTGGTAGCCCAGGAAAATAGCCATGTGATGGTTTTGGGTGTCCACCTGTGAAGTGAGTCACAGGAAGTACTGGTGTGCCCAGGAAAGACCCCTGACATTTGTGCTAGTGCGGTGTCCACCTGTGGAGAGAGTCACAGGAAGTACTGGTGTGCACAGGAAAGACCCGCTGTTGTTGTGAGGAAATGGGTATAGTGAAATACCCAGGCTTGAATGCCAAGAACAGGATTGGTGAGACCGACCCGCGCCTTTGATATAGCCATGAGTACGCTGTACTCGGAGAAGGCAAGGCGATTTGAGCAACGGGGGGTGGAGGATCCGACCTGCGCTATGTCCGTCTGACGTGAGACCAAAAAGTGCGGTCTGTTGGAGCGCATAGCAAGAGTCTTCGGCATGCGCGGCATGACACCACGGGGGCTACGGGCCATCCCGGTGTCCGAAGACTAACTCCGGCTGCACGCCATGGAGTAAATGCTCAAGAGATTTACCGTTGGGTGATAATCCTGATACGGTGGTGGGCAAGAGGTTGCCAGAACACCAAGAATGTGCCCTGAGTGCACGGACCGTTGGGCCGGGTGGCGAACGGTTGTGATGGCTTGTGTGCGTGAAAGCACCTTTTGATGATATAGCGTGCCATACTTGTGATATGATATGCCTGCAGGGAAAAATACCGCTGCCCCGAGAGAAGGGGTAGGGTCGTTATAATTTGGTCAGCTGAACGCTGACCGTTGCTTTTGTTTACCACCGGTGGGTGGATTGTCCCTTTCCAGGTACGAGAGAACCGAGCGGGACGCATAGAGGTTGATGCTCCTGCTGGTGTTGCTGCTGCTGATGTTAGCCCTCGAAGGCTAAATATGTTCTTTTGCGTGCTTTCTTTTATTGTGGCCGGCCTGCGTGCCAAGCTGTTTTAGGCTACTGTGTGAAAGCCATGTAAGGCCATAAGACCAATTCTTTTGACTTGTTGTAAGACATTCCTATATATCGATAAAATGTGGAGTTTTATATTTGGACATTCATGAGGAGTTCAAGTAGTTTAGGCTTCCGCTAGAATGCTTGTGATAGGTGCGACGCGCTACTCTGATATCATCCTGTACCTTCACCGACTGTTTTGTGGTATATCCTGTGGGGCCCCGGCCGGACCTTCTAGAATATACCATATGAACGGATGGGGTTGTTACATTTTTGGTATCGGTCGTCTTGGTCGTTCCCTCTCGAAGTCGTGGTCGACTTCTTTTGTGGGGTGGCGAGCACGTGTTTGTGCACACCAAAGTATACAAATGAACTCCTGAATGTCCATGATAGGAATGCATATTTGTGTGTTTGAGGAACCTGTGTGTTCTTCTTTTGTGTTGATTGCTTGGGTACGACCGCTAATGTGTGTGTCTTCTCCACCTTTAGGTGACACGAAGTGGAGCTGGTCCGTCTGAGTCCCTGCATTCTGATGAAAGTACGGCACCAGCCGCGGTGCCTACACCTCCACCGTCTGAGGAACATGTGCGTTTAGTTGCGGAGGCCTTATTTACCATGATCCAAGGCCAGCCCCTTAGGCAGGAGCAAGCGGCTGTGAGGCCAGAACAGGTGGCGGCAAGGCCTGAATCTGTAGTGGCTGTGGCTCCTCGAATGGCTGAGAAGCAGCTAACGCGGTTTATGGGCTTCCATCCGCCTACGTTCTCGGGAGCGGGAACCCCGACGCAGGCTGAGGATTGGTTATCGCGCGTCAAGCGAGTGATGACGGCGATAGGAACGGCGAAGCATCAGAAAGTTACCTTAGCCACCTTCTTGCTTGAAGGAGAAGCTCGGTTATGGTGGGATGAGATGGAGTTGCATCATTTGGCGGGTCGTCCGTTAACCCAAGTGTCGATGGAAGAATTCTCCCGGCTCTTCCTAGCGAAGCACCTTCCTGTGGCTCAACGGATAGCCATGGAAAATGAATTCCAACGGTTAACGCAAGGTGATGGCAGTGTTGACGCGTACCTGCATGAATTTACTCGCTTGGGGCGGTATGCGGGTTCGATTTTTGCTGTTGAGCAGAGGAAGACGAATCGGTTCTATGAAGGACTGAGGGACGAGCTGAGATTCCTTGTGTCCAGTTCTGTGAACCAAGGTTTCCAAGCATTGGTTGACACCGCGACCGCGTTGGAAAAGGACATGAAAAGGGTGCAAGGGAAGAGAGCGTTGGTGATGACGCAACCGGAGTGGAAGGCGCCCCGATCAGGAAAACCATTTTATAAGAAGAGATGGGGTAAGAAGTCCAAGCCTAGTGGACAAGCTCCTTCATCAGTTGCAACGGGAGCAACATCAGGGGCGACCTCAAAGCCAGACACTCGGATCTGCTTCAATTGTGGCCGGATGGGACATATTGCACGAGATTGTCGGATGCCGCCAAAGAGTGAAAAGAAGGCGGGTGCATCTTATGCGGAGAAAGGAAAGGCGGTGGTGGATTCCTCTGCCTCGCAGGCGCAACCCCGGGTCTACAATCTTGGCCTGCAAGAGGCCATCAAGCAGAGTGACGTTGTCACAGGTATGAGTTTAGTTTTGTTTATGCTATTGTTTGTATGCTTAGCCTAGTACTCCTATGTTTGTGGTTTGTGTGTGTGTGACATGTTTGTCCTAGGCTTTGTGATGATTCGGGACACGCTGGTGCGAGCACTGTTTGATACAGGTGCATCGCATTCAATTCTGTCTCGTGAGTTTCTTACGTGGCTTGGGATACCCAGTCGTGCAAAGGCAAATAGCGTCAGAGTGGTGTTGCCGAATGGTTGTTGGATGCTTGCGGATCAAGCTTGCGATGTGGCGGTTCAGTTAGGAAGTCGGGATTTTCGTTTAACCGCACTTGTTTTGCCAATATCGGAATTCGATGTGATTTTTGGGATGGATTGGATTGCGGAGCAGTATGCTATGATTGATTGCCAGTCCAAAGAAATCACGTTGGGCCAGAATACCGAACAGAAGACCAAGTTTGCGGGTATGCGAGGAGTGGGCGGGACATTGATGTCTGCACTCCAGGTAGTCAAAGCTGTTCGGAAGGGTGCGGAGTGTTACTTTGCACTACTTCAGGCTGTTGAGCCTAAGGCCACTTTGTGCGAGGTTCCGATTGTGGCAGAATTTACAGATGTGTTTGCCGCGGATCTCCCTGGGCTACCACCCCAGCGGGAGATTGACTTCACAATTGAATTGGTGCCAGGTGCGAAACCCGTGGCCCGCTTGCCATATCGCGTTGCGCCTAAAGAGATGGCTGAGTTGAAGGTTCAACTACAAGAAATGCTAGAGCAAGGTTATATCCTCCCAAGTATGTCACCTTGGAGCGCGCATGTGCTTTTGCTTGAGTATGTAGCTGATTATGACGTGGACATTCAGTATCACCAGGGGAAAGCGAATGTTGTGGCCGATGCTTTGAGTCGGAAGACGGGGAAATTATTTCATCTTTCAGTCGACCGTCTTGTGGAGGAATTTCTATTGATGGATATTTTTGTGGGCAACTATGACCCGCAAAGTCATTCGGCAGTAGAAGAACCTTCATGGCTGGTGCTTGCAAGACAATATCAAAAAGATGATCCTGATCTTTTACATTTATTGCTTCGGACTGAAAAGGATGAATTACCAGATTTTGCGATTGACGGTGCAGGCACGTTAAAGTATCGTGGTCGATTTTGTATTCCCGTAGTTGGAAACATTCGCGAGATGGTGTGTCGGGAAGCACATGGCTCAAGTATGGCCTACCATCCAGGCTCAACAAAAATGTACCGTGATCTGAAACAAATTGTCTGGTGGTATGGAATGAAAAGAGATATAGCGCAGTTTGTAGCTGAATGTCATACCTGCAAGCCGGTGAAAGCTGATCATGGGAGGCCTGGTGGCAAGTTGAGACCATTGGAGATTCCAACATGGAAGTGGGAAAGCATCTCAATGGATTTTATTACAGGTTTACCAAGATCTCCACGAGGACATGACTCCGTGTGGGTAGTCATGGATAGATTGACCAAGTGTGCTCATTTCATACCATTTAAGGTCAACTACCCGATGAAGACAATAGCGGAGCTCTATTTGAACGAGATCATCCGACTGCATGGTGTGCCACTCAACATCATATCAGACAGGGATTCCCGATTTACTTCTCGTTTCTGGAAGAGTCTACAAGAGGGTTTGTGGACGGATTTGCGGTATTCCACTGCTTACCACCCTCAGACGAATGGCCAAACGGAACGAGTAAACCAAATTGTGGAAGATATGATTCGATGCTACATTCTTGAGTATGGCGGAGCATGGGATGAACGTTTGCGGCTTATGGAATTCACATATAATAACAGCTATCAAAAAAGCTTGCAAATGGCTCCGTTCGAAGCGTTATATGGGCGTCGATGTCGGACTCCCCTCTTTTGGACTGAAGTTGGCGAGCGGCCTTTGTTGGGCCCAGAGGCACTCGAGGACATGGAAGTTGCCGTCCGAGGTATTCGGGAGAAGCTCCGAATCGCCCAAGAGCGATATGAAAAGTATGCCAACCGACGAAGGTCGGAATTAGAATTTGCGGTGGGGGATTCCGTTTTCTTGAAAGTCTCCCCAATGGTTGGGATTAAAAGGTTTGGGAAAGAGCGTAAATTAGACCCAAGATTTGTGGGTCCCTTCATGATTATTGCGCGAGTTGGAGCATCCGCCTACAAAATAGAATTACCCGTGAACTTTCCTGGTGTTCACAATGTGTTTCGTGTTAGCCAACTTCGCAAGTGTGTGCGGAATGACAAGCAAGTGTTGGACGTTGTGCCGCAATTAGCGCCCAACCTTTCATATGAGGAGATGCCCAACCGGATATTGGACTCCCAAGATCGCGTGTTGCGGAAAAAGAAGATTCCTATGGTCAAGGTGCTATGGAAAAATCAGGATGTGGAAAGCGCGACGTGGGAACTCGAGTCAACAATGAGGGAGGCTCACCCTCATTTGTTCCCGTAGATAAGTTGGTATGTGACTTGGTGTTTGGTTGAATTCATGTTTTGTTTTGCTTATGTATTTATGTTTGTGAAAAGTTTCGAGGCGAAACTTTTTGTTAGGGGGAGTGATTGTAACGCACCGGCTTTTGATTGCGTCCTCATGCAGGGCGTTACGTTGGCTTTGACCGTAGTTTGAGCATAGTTTTTCCCGCGGGCTTGCGAGTAGCTGTTTTGGTTGCCGAGTTGCACGATTCCCCAGCAAACCGGAGTCCAAATTACGGACTCGGTGAGGCCTCTTAGGGAATGCTTGCACTTTTTCGCGCCCGGGTAATGTTGCTCAAAATAAGTTGCTGGTTCAGGAAAAAAAGGGTAAAAAGTGCTTAAGGCAAAAATGGTCTAGGACGACACAGGAATATTTTTCAAAACAGGGAAAAATGGTCGTTTTTGTGCTAGACACGCCCCCTGCCATGGGCGTGACCAGGCCGTGACCTGGGCGTGACCTCCTTGACTCGACGAATTTTTCTTGCGTCGAGTTGAGCTCGACGAATGGGGTTCACGCCCCCTGATACGGGCGTGTCATAGGGCGTGTCCCGCCTTTTCGAGTGTCGAGTGTTGAGTGTCGAGTGTCGAGTGTCGGGTGTCGAGCGAGGGGACACGGCCTGTTATACGGGCGTGTCACAGGGCGTGTCCAGCTGAGTCGAGTGTCGACACTTTGTGTCGACGAGGTGTCGAGACACGGGCTACACGCCCTATGTCACGGGCGTGACCGACAAGTCACGGGCGTGTACCCAGCCGTGTACCGTGTGGATAAACTCGGGATTGCCGACTTTCTGCGCCGCTTAAGGTACACGCCCTGTGTCACGGGCGTGACACAGGGCGTGACCGGCACGAAAAATCGAGTTTTTCCAGTTTTTTTGTGCCGTTCTTTTCCTTGGTTCTGCATCTAACGGTCCAGCTCTGTTCTGGAGGAATTAAGGCCGAAACAGAGAATTGTGTTTCTCATTTTCACCTTCTCTTGATCTTCTTCTTCATCCTCAAAGAGAAAGCAAGAGAGTAAGGGAGCAAGCAAGGCAAGGAAAGAAAGGAGCAGCCGTCGCAGCATCGTCTCGGTTCAGGCAAGCGGTGTTCTTCACCCTTGCCAATCTTCTTTCTTGATTTTAATTGTGCAAACAAAATAGCTAGTTTCTCTTTCAAGTTTCATGAGCTTGTTCTTCTTGTTTGGGTTCTTCCTCACTAGCTTTATTATGCTCTTAAATTTCCCTATGCTGAACGACTTTGATTCATGTAGCTAATTTCCCTATGCTCGTAAATTTCTCTTGTTCATGTGATTTATGTAGCTATTGGATTCTTGTTCATCTAGCCTTTCTAATTTGATTCATGTTCATGTAGCCTTTTTCTTGCCTAATCATGTGATGTATTCTTGTCCTTCATCATGTCGTTCATGTAGCGCCATGAATCGTGTAATTCCTGTAGTTCATCATGTAGTCTTTTTCTTGACATAACTTGGGCATTTTGTCGTCATGCGTGAGAACGATGAAAGGAACGTGTTTAGCTTGGGTTATGGGGCGTTTTGCGAGGCGAATTGTGAACCATGGCAGGAGCGTTTGTGTGAAAATTCTGCAAGGGGTGGTGTGGTTTCAGCCTGTGGCCACCGGGTTTTGGTTTTTTTGTGGTTAGAGAGACCACTTTGGCCCCGATTTGGGTTGGTTTTGTTTGGTGCGTGACACTTTAGGGCCGCCACCGAAAGACTCTTGCGGAATTGAACTTAACCGCTGCTTATGTTTCACTCGTTTGGTTGTTTCTGGTTTGTAAGATGCTGAGTTTGGGCATATGTATTGCCCTTTTTCTCCTGCGGGTGGAGCAGGACTTGTTGAACTTGTACGCACTTGGTGCTGTTGACACTTGGGAATGACATTGTTTGCTACTTATACGCACTTGTTTTATGCACTCTTTGTACTTAAACATTGCTACGGGGTCGGTAAGCCCCTTCTTTATCAATTGTGACATTCATGCTTTCTTTGGTATAGCTTTGATGGTTGCTGAGGTATTCTTTCTTGAATGCCTTAGGTGCAGGTTGTAGCCGGTTAAGCGGCTAGAGTTGTTGGTGGAGTTTCTGTGGAGCTTGCCGAGCTTCTTTGGCAAGGTAGTTTTTATTTTGCTGTACAGACACACTTTCACCCCCAATGGGTTCGTGTCAGCTTGTTGACGCCCATTTGGTGGGTTTTCTTTTGTGTGAAATATGAACTAGACTGCTAATGTGACTCACTTGGATGGAATGATGTCTACTTGCTTTTAAGAAGGATTTATGGTAGGTTGCATTAGATATTTTGAAGCTAAACAAACCTATTATTGTATTCATGCATAACATGTTTTGGTTACCAAATAATTATTTTCCAAATGACGTAAACAAAAATGATTTCTTATAGTAGTATCACTATAGACTGCATATAGGAGATCGTCATAAATAAACAAAGTATTTCCGCCGCGTACAAATACAGTTTTGATACCTAAGGCCGAGGGATACGGCCATTCAATCCAAAGGTTTTCTTACATTTCACTGTTGAATTTCAACTCATAAAGTAAGCGTCAAGAGTTGCCTGAGCGTGTGCAGTTATCCCCTGCACGACGTGGCATCATAACCCGTAGTTCCTCTTGCTCTGATACGATGTACTCGTTGAGGAAATGCGGGTTGTGACATCGACGTCCTAAGAAAAGGGAGCGTAAGGACGATGTCGATTGAGAAATCAACACAACCTCGCTTTGATACCAAATTGATGTAGGCTAGGCCTTTGGGATCCTACACGGAGGGCGTGACTACAGCCTTGGCAACGTTATCGCTCCCTAACCGGCACACAAACGCAACGCAGCAACCACAATGATTGTTTTTTTATCGTTCGCGCTAACATACGGATAGCCGATCCGCAAATGGAACGGAGAATGGCTATAGGCCAAAATCCTTTCCGGCTAAATGGAATAATATTAATTCCGATCGAGCTTTGGAGTTGTACCAAAATAGATCCACCAAAAAAAAAATTCACGATTCGAAAAAACGGTAGGATCTATCCCAACAAAACAAAAGCGAGGAGCGCCAATCCTCTTGCGAGATCTTTTCGGAAAACCAACTGAAAATCTCAAATCTATTTTTAGGAACACCGTGAAAATTTAGCAATTCGAGAAATCACGCAAAATCCGTCCACCACAAGAATTAATCAAAGAAGAGAATCTCTTAGGTAGGAATTTCGTTACCCCACTCGAAAACGTAGATCCGAGATGTTGGATCCACCAAGTACGATCGCTCTTCCCTTTTGGAATCCACGAGAAACGCGCCTCGAATGAAGATCTTGTTCGCCTCCTTCGCTTCTCGCCGTGGTTGATTACCCCAACCTTGATTCTTCCTTGCACGAGATCTTCCTCCTCCAAGGTTGGCCGACCACCTTTGAAAGAAAAGCGATGGACACGTAGATGAGAGGATGTAGTTGGAAGAGGGATGAGGGAGGGAATGAGAAGAAGAAGAGATAGAGAAGGGGGGGGTGCGGCCAAGAAGAAGGAAGAGGGAGAGGATGGGGGGCCGGCGGCTAGAAGAGAGGGAGGGGAGATAGAAAATTTAGGGTTGGAGGAATTTTCAATTGATTTCAATATTAGCCTTCATAACAAATGCTAATGTGGCCTTTTATAAGGCTTACAACCATGTGGCTATTAGCAGCCCAAAATAAAAATGTTGCAGAAAATGAAATGACAAAATAACATAGTGTCAAATACTATATATAACCAGATAAAGGCAGACCAAATAATAAAATAAATTCAAAGCTTATTTTTGTTGCGTGGGCGAAGATTGTAGCCGTGCCCGCTACGGCGCCGCAAGTCTCTTGATGGTGGAGCATCGCCGTCATCTTCTATCACGGTCACACCGCCATGGTCGTCGTCTTCATCACCTAATTGGCCGTCATGGTGGCCGTCGCCATCAATCGTAACACCGCCATGGTCGTCGTCTTCATAACCCAATAGGCCGTCGTGGTGGTCGTCGCCATCAAAAATTCACTGATATCGTCACGGATATTCGATGAATTCGTCGAGTATTACTTTTGAGTTGAGACCAATACAATTTGTCTAATATCATCACGAATATCCGACGAATTCATCGAGTATATAAGACAAATTGGACTTGTAATATTTATGTTTTTTGGAGGCGTCGAGTGCATTGGGTGGTCTCGACGTCATTCAATGAATCATCGAGTCATACTTGATGAGTGAAACTTAAAAAATATTCTGGACTTATAGACATCGAGTGATCACGATGAATCTCAATGATTCGTCGAGTGAGTATAGGTCTACGGGATGATTTTGAATTGGAATAAATATGGACTCGATGAAACAACGAGTGGTCTCGACGCCACTTTATGAATTTAACATAGAATGATTTTGGATTCTATAGGCGTTGAGTGTACTCGACACCACCCAACGAAGCATTGAGTGTGTTGAGTAAACTTGACGACATTCAACGAATGGTCATGTATATGATGATTTTAACTTGACAGTGTGCACGACAATATAGGCATCGAGTGGTCACGACGAAGCTCGACGATTCGTCGAGTGTGTATGGTATACACGATGAATTTGACTTAGAGGATTTTACAGCCCGAACTATTTTCTATTGCTATACATGGGATGAACCAGTTTTTCAAGAAATGCACTGTTGACTTATCAGCACCCGAACTTTTCAACAAGACTTAATTTAAATAATAATGGGCGGTCCAATACTAGGGTGACACGTGGCAGGTAGTTTTACCCTAATTCTACTTATAAAAAGGACGAGACGAACCCTAGCCATCAAGCTAATTTCTCCTTGCCGAGTCGTTACTTGTCGAACTAGTTGGAAGAGAAGCAGGTGCCTAAGTCGTCGGAGCCAATCTTCCTCTTCGTGGAAACAATACCAAAAGAGAAGAACCATGTCGCTAAGAAGGATAACAAGATCCATGGCTGAAAATGAGGTGAGCTTCCTACCCACTCCCTTTGTGCTATATCTATAGTTATTATCTAGGAGAGATGTCGATTCAAAAGAGTTTGACTTGCGAGATGAATATCTCCTAGGAAGAGACCATGCGAGGACCTTGTCCTAGGGATTTGATGTCTTCAACCTATCCTCTCTTCAATGTGAAGATGATGGACTTAATTTCGTGAAGAGGAATTGTCTATTGAGGGTCAATAAGGGAGGAAGAAAATCTATGATTGGTTTTGAAAAAATATCTAAAGGAAGAAGATGAAACGATGCCGTTCATCTTGCTTGAAGATACGTACAGAAATCTATTTTTTGTGCGCAGCGAACTTCAAGGCCATTTTCGAGCATGATACAACCAGATATGGGTTGTTGACTAAACATAAGAGTCATAGCCCTTGGAAAGACCTTTCCAATGGATGGTTACAAGTTTTCATACGAGTCATGTAGCCTCGGGAACGTGCAGTCGAAATTTGTGTACAGTCACGACTTAAGTACATATTGTTCTCGGCTTATGTAGAACCAGGTTTTGTTTTGGTAGAGAAATCGTAGCAAAATAATGTTGAGGTTTGGCAAACATATTCTATACATCATCGTAATAAACAAATGGTTTTGTGAAACATAATTGTACAAACGATTTGAAGGATTTTGATAAAGAAAGGGTTTGGGTAAGTTAGTGAAGAAAGAATGGATACGTTTGGTTGTACAATTGATATTCTTGTAAACTCTGATAGGGATGTGCATGATTATAATTCAAAGAATGAAATGGGTTTTGGAAAGAAGGTGTGATGTCCGAAAACTGAATATATAACACATAGATATGTTATCATGTTTGATGTGTATGTGAAGTATTATTATATTATCATGGTTTTCATATGGTGTGACACTTGTTGTGAATGCTTGATCATGTAGAAAGAATTCTGTGAGATGGAAGGTATCAGACATTTCTTCTCTGCTCCTAGAACTACTCAACAAAATGGGATAGTAAAAAGGAAAAATAGAACCCTTATTGAAGCTATAGGGACATTGCTTGGAGATGCTTACTTGCCCCTATCCTTTTAGCCAAAGGCTGTAAGTATAGCAAATTATGTTCTAAATAGAAGTTTAATACATAAACTTAAGGGTAAGACCCCTTATGAATTGCTTAAATCCAAGCAACCTAAAATAGATTATTTTAGAGTATTTGGTTGTAGATATTATATTCACAATAATAATAAGAAACATCTTATAAAGTTTGAAGCCAAAGCTGCAGAGGGAATTTTTCTTGGGTATATCCAAGTCAGCTAGGCTTATAGGGTATTTAATAAATCAACTTTAAAAATGGAAGAGTCTGTACATATAACTTTTGATGAAGCTAACATGTGTTACAAGAAGAAGGATTCTCCTGCCATAGATATATTGCAGGTACCCTTTCTGTGTGAAAATTGGATTACTTAAATCTCACCCAAGAGGTTACACTTCATCCTTCTCCATAGACTGATGAAGAAAGTGAAGAAGAAATTGTTGGAACAGTTGAACCAACAACAATTAACATAATTCCACAAGAGGAATTAATTCCCCAAGCTGTTGATCAACCAACTCCTCATACTGATCATATCACACTTGGAGATCATCCCATATCTCAAGTGATTGGAGACATATCAGTTGGTGTGCAAACAAGGTATCAACTCAGCCAAGATTGGATGCATGCTTGCTTCATATCTCAGATTGAACCTCAATCCATAAGAGATGTAGAGCAAGATCCCCACTGGATTATTACAATGCAAGAGGAGCTCAAACAATTTGAGAGATGCAGAGTTTGCGATTTTTTTCCAAGACCCAGAGACTACCCAGTCATTGGAACTAAATGGGTGTACATGAACAAGTTGGATGCTCAAGGATTTATTATAAGGAACAAAGCAAGATTGGTAGCTCAAGGCTATTCACAAGAGGAAGGAATTGATTATGACCAGACCTTTGCCCCTGTTGCAAGGCTGGAGGCTATCAGAATATTTCTTGCATATGCAGTATATAAGAAATTCAAAGTCTACCAAATGGATGTCAAAAGTGCCTTTCTTAATTGATGCAGACACATGGTTTCTACGGATTAAACTACACGTTCTTATGTTCGACAATTTAATTAAATATCTAGCGAGGAGTTTCTCTACTTAGCACTATCGAATACTCAAGAATTAAAAGGCACAAATTCCACAACATTCAACGCAAAAGGACGCTACCCCTTATTTTAGATTGAACAAGGGCTATATGCCAATGTTAGCTCAAGCGAAATTGACCCACCCAATCCGGACAATTAGCAATTCAAATTGAATTATGCACACAATTCATACATCCAATAAGAGAATATTCAGACTAAATAAGTGATTTAAAATCAAGTCCTAATCGATCCCAAAATTTGATTAATAGAGGGTTTACCAAATCACTTGAACTCAAGGGGAAATCAAGGGTGATGAACCCGATTTCTTCTAGTATTCACGAGATCCACCGGTTCTAATTAATATGAAAAATATTCGGAAATAAATGCTTTGAAAATTTGATTTTAACAAGCACAATATTCAATATAAATCAGAGCAAATTACCAGCCTTCTATTCCACCAATACCTCACAAAAGTATAGAAGAAATCACACAAAGATTGTTAAGAAATTCGTTACCCAATCCCAAGAATAATCCGCCTACAAGATGAGTGGAGGAGGTGCACACGATGGTGGTAGATTCTCTATTTCCATGCAAGTCCTTGGATTCGCACCGGACGATGAAGTCGCTCGCCATTTCTCCTTTGCCAAACCCTATAAGGGGGAGTATCTTGAAAAGGCCAATAGATATATAAGGGAAGAGAAGAGAGGAAATGTGGTGGCCTTAATCCTTCAAGGGGGGGCTCGATTTTGGTAGAGGAGGTGATTTCTCACAAGAGGAGGAGGAGGAGGAAGAGAAGAGGAGGTCGGATATAGAGAGGGAGAGAGGGAGGAGGAAGGTTGGTCGGCGGCCAAAGAGAGAGGGGGAGAGAGGAGGCCGAAATTTTCCTTAGGGAGGAGGAAAAATCTCAATAGATTTTTGGGTTTCAATTTCTTATCATTCTCTAAAAAATATGACAAATATCATGGCCTATATATAGACTTACACCACTCCATCTCCTCCAATTCAAAATTCAAAATTCAAAATGATACTATGATGGTTATATGCACCCATCATGAAATAAAAAAACAATGCAAAATTTAAATGCATGAAATTAAAATACTCTTGATGGTTATAGGCATACATCATTACATGAAATTAAAATAATAATAAAATTCATGGAAATAAAAATGCTAAAATAAAAATGATAAAATATATAATTATAATTATGTAATTTATAATTATATATTTCATTTATTGGCGGCGGCGGACGATGAGCAAAAACATGTAGCGGCGGCGTTGGCGAAGAAACGTCGTGGTAGACTCCCATCCTCTAGCTTGCGGCAACGACCGTCCCAATCCACGAACTCTCGATGTCGTGGATCCACAGCCGTATCAGCATCGTCGCCATCAATCCTCCCCCACTCAAAATCACTCATCACCGATGAGTGGCCCGTGAGGGGGGAATCGTCGAAAGTAGCAGCAATATGGGGCAAATCTAGCCCCGCAATCCGTGTCGTAGTAGCATGAACATCCCATAGCACTAAGAACCTGTCAGGTGTAGAAATAGCAAAACTCGAAATAGTGTCAGGCAAAAGAAAATTAACTTGAATCTTACCATCTGGTTCAAGAACCAAGTAGTCCACGTGGAAAATAGACACAACAGTACTAACACTCCCCAACCCAAGAGAATATTTAGTGGTAGGAAGAAACGACGGAGAAAAGCACTCAGGTGGAACAAAGACGTACAGTAAAAAGTCCGGAAACTTGAAATAAAGTGAAACACCCTATGCTATATAAAAATCTAAAATAAAAGCATAAAATCTGAGGTTCTTCATAATCATGGATACGTCAATTTCCCATGAAATCTGCGAATTTGAAGAAAAATCATGTGATACGCCTGGACACACGCCCGTGTCCAAGGACACGCCCAGTTTTCTAGGCACGTGCCAGCTAACTCGACGTTTTGCGCTCGACGTTCATCGAGCCGACATGGACACGCCCGTGTCCAATTATTCGACACGCCCGTGTCATTCCCGATCGACGATCACGGCTCCAGCTCGACGATTTTCTGCTCGACGTTCGTCAAACCAACAGAGAGACACGCCCGTGTCAGCCTGACACGCCCCGTGCCGAAGCCCGTGACCATCTCTCGACGATTGTCGATTCAACCAACACGCTCGTGTAAAGATGCCACACGGGCGTGTACTTCTCCAACTGGCCCAACAAACTACCGCCGACGACTTTCGATGCAAACAACGCCCAGTTCAACCTCCCCGACACGCCCATAGTCACGACCGTGATGAGGGTCGTGACTTCAACGTGGACCTCTCGAAGTTAACAACGCCGTCAAATCGCCGAATTCTGATGATAAATAAAGCCGACACGCCCAATGTCATGCCCGTGACCTAGGGCGTGACCGCCGCGATTTCAGCCGCCAAGTCAAATCTCAAATCAAATTAACAGCCACCATTTGAATAGTGCCGACACGCCCCCTGACACGCCCGTGTTAGAGGGCGTGTTCCATGAAAAGTTTTGCCTATAAATTCCAGTGTTTTGTAAGGATTCCTGTTCCCTTTTTCCTGAACAATTTTGTATAGGGGCCGGCTGTTAGATGATTTCCAAAGCTATGTAAAGTTATTTTCTCCCCATCTCCTTTATTTTTAACTTTGTAATCTCTTATTTAGTTCAATAAAATTTGTAAATTTTCTACCTTTACATTGCTCTGGACTTCATCTATGTGCCCACTCTTATGTAATCTTATTTCTTTTATTTTGTTTTAACATTGATTTTTTTCTTTTAGAATTTGTGTGTATGAGAGTAGTTTTCATGCTTTTATACTTAGTTAATTTTCATTTAGACTTATTAGACTTAGGCTATTTCTAGCTTTTTTATGCATTCCTATAAACCTGTAAAAACGTTTTCAAAGTGGTTTTCATTTTTCACTAACTTAGATTTTCCTTTTTAGGTCGTAAAACTTTTCATCATTTTTACTTTTTTTCACTTTTTAACAACTTTTACGGAGTTATAGGAATGTATATATAGTCGTTTTAATTTTTCAAACACTTCATTTTTTGCTTTTATTTTCAAAAACTTTTTTCCCGTTTAAATTTTATTTCTTCATTTTATTCATTTCTACTACATTCTAGCGGTAGAAATTTATTAATTTCAATTTTTCGAGAACTTGTACTTTTCGTTTATTTGCAAAAACTTTTGTTCCTTTAAATTTTATTTTCACTTTTTATTCATTTCTACCGCATTCAAGCGGTAGAAATGTAGTCATTTTAATTTTTCAGTCACTTAGTTTTTCTTAATTTTGTACGTGTACGTGCGTGTATGAGTTAGTTTTATAGCTTTATTTCAATTCATGTAGAGTGTGTACGTGTGTTGTATTTATTTCCGCCTACTCGCTAGGAGTTAAATGGCCGGTCTTTATTTTTCACCTACTCATTTGAGTAGGATTTGTGTGTGTGAGTATTTAATTTCTGTAGAGTGTGAGCATTTATTTTCCTCTACTCATTTGAGTAGGACCCGCTTTAATTTTCTCCTACTCATTTGAGTAGGACATGTGTGCATATTTCAATTCAAGTAGAGTGGGTGTGTTTTACTTTCAAGTAGAGTGCGTGAGTGTTAGCATTTATTTCCGCCTACTCGCTAGGAGTTAAATGACAGGATTTTATTTATCGCCGACTCATTTGAGTTAAATGGCCGTGTTGGAACACCCTATTACTGATTTGGGCAAGGATCACTATGTCTTTTAGGAAATCTGTTTTGACCTCCTTGTATAGATCTAAAGGTCAATTAGAATTGAGTCTAAGGGTTAGTATTTAGGTTTGAAAGCTGCCCTCAAGACCAGATATTTCAGTTCAGGAGACCAAGTCATTTCGTCGAGCTCAGTACGACGAATCGTCGAACTCCATTCGACGATCGTTGAGCTCACTTCGACGAATCGTCGAACTCCATTCGACGATCTCTGAGCTTAACTTCAACAAGTCGTCGAACTCCATTCGACGATCTTCGAGCTTAGATCGACGTTCTTGCCTCCAGTATATTTCTCTATCTCTAAGCTTAGTTCGACGATAGTTGAGCTCAGATCGACAATCACTGTTTCAGTCTAAGTCCAGTCTCTGAGCTCAGTTCAACGATAGTGGAGTTTAGTTCGACATTTTTCTGGTGAGATCGACGTTTTTCAAGATTCAAATCCAAACAGTTATGGAATTATTCTCGGTATTTATTCAAAGGATCTTGTAGCCGTTTTCAATTAATCTGGAGCAAGTTTCAAGGGATTTTCAAAGGAATGTTTTTATTGGACTTTCCTCCAGAAGACAAATGCAGTTAAGGAAGTCATTTATGACAGGCTAACGACTATCTTGGACAGAGAAATATTCATTAAGATCTAAGGAATAAAAGAGATATTCATATTCTGCTGGAATAGAATAATATAGAAGAATAACATCATCAACAACAACTCTTACAACAATCACAATAACAGAAAGAGAAAGAGTTGTAGATATTCTTAGAACTCATACAAGAACACCATCACAAAAGGACATCAACATACTGAAATTTTCAGATCCCTTTTGATTCCAGTGTTCAAAGGCCATCATCATTCAAGACTCTAGACAACACACATTTCAGTTGCTGCTGAAATCATCTTTTGCTGGAGATCAAAGTTTTTAAAGGCCTATCACCCTACTGCAAAGCTTCACTTCCTGAACAACTCAAGATCTCATGGGGAGATTTGACAACATCCTCTATCTTCTCTCTGATTGTTGACAGAGAAGATCATCTCACCCCCCCCCCCTCTCTCTCTCTCTCTCTCTCTGCTGTAAAGGGTTTATCAAACTCCCTTCAAAAGTTTGTGCTGGTTTCTGAGACCTTGTCAAAACTCAGTGGTGGAAAGACACCTGATCAAAAAATCTGGTTTGGTTTTTGAGCACCTTATCAAAAGCTCATTGGTGCCCATGACACCTGATCAACTCATCCTGCAGTGGATTCCTACCTAGGGTGGTAGAAGAGTGGATGTACCCAGATTGATTGGGGAACCACTATAGCTCCTTGTGTCATCTGGTTGCTTACTTTCTTTTGCTTTCTGGCTGTGGTTTGTGATTGCTTTTTGTTTAGATAGATGCTGTGTTTACTTTATTTTATTTGCTTCCCTGTTCACTTAGGAATACAACAACTATTATAAAACGTTTTTAGCAAGCACCATACTCTATTCACCCCCCCCCCTCTAGAGTATATCAGATCTAACTTATACTTTCAATTGGTATCAAATTCAGGTTGGTTAAAAATACCACATCTTCCAGGTTGGTTAAAATACCACACCTTAGTGGTTGCACAGGCTAACACCTAAACCCAAAGATCCCTCTAGTTAGATCTTCTTGTTTTGATTTTGTTATTAGAATTATTTCTTCACAAAACATGGCCCAAAACAATGATTATGCTAGCACCAGACCTCCAGTGTGCAATCTATCTAAGTTTGCACTTTTGAAGGCAAGGATTAGACTGTACATGAACTCTATTGATGAGGACATTTTTAATTCTGTTTTGACAGTGTGTCCAAGACCCCCAGAGAATACAAGCACAAGTGTTGTTCCACCTCCTTCAGGAATAGATGCAGAAATAAAGAAATGGAAATTGGCTGATGCAAAGGCTATGAACATTCTAGCCCAGACTATGTTTGATGAGATATTCCAAAAGGTAGCTGAATGTAACTCAGCAAAGGACATCTAGGACAAGTTATCTGAGATAGTCTCAGGATCTGCTGATGAGAGAAAGGATAGAAGATCTCATCTCATAACCCAGTATGAGAATTTCAAGAAAGGAGAAGCTGAGTCAGTAGCAGACATGTATAATAGACTCAGTCTCATAGTCAATGAGCTGAAAACTTTGGACAAGAAGATCTCATTGACTGAGCTCAATGATAAAATCTTAATGTGCTTCCCAAGCACTTTGGACTCAAGGATCTGGCCAATAAAGGATGCCAGAAGCCTACATGAGATCACAACTGAAGCTCTCCTAGGCAAGCTCAAGTCTTATGTGCTGCTCATCAAGAATAGAGAAGAAGAGCAGAAGGCTGCTTCACCAGCTACAAGAAAAGAGAAGTCAATAGCTTTCAAAGCCATTGAAGATTAGCCTGAAGACAAAGTTACAGGCAATGAGGAGCTGCTAAGCCTTCTGGCCAAAAGGTTTTACAAAATAGCCTGGAAATATTTCAGGCAAAAGTCTTCCAGAGGGCATGACAAGCCAAGGTATGACAAATCAAGTAACAAAGAGATTATTTGCTTGGGTTGCAGGAAACCAGGCCACATTGTGTCTGATTGTCCACAAAATAAAAACAAGGACAAAAAGGACAGGAAAGAAAGGAGAAAAGAAAAGGACTTCAAGAAGAGCAGTAATGGCAAACACTCCTCCAGCAAGAACAAACACACAAGGAAGGTATTTGTTGCTGAAACTTGGAGTGAGACAGAAGAAGAATCTGAAGCTTCATCCAGCTCAAGTGATGATGAAGATGATGCTGAAGGAAAAGAATTCTGCATGATGGCTATCAATTCCTCACAATAAAATTCTGATGCAGAAGAGTCAGAATCTGAATCAGCGACTCAATCTGAAGAGGACCAGGTAATAGACTCATTTGATTTCAATTCAGAGGACTTTAAATGTGAGTTTAAGGCACTTTGTTTAGATCTATTGAAATCTGAAAAAGAAATTATTTCTCTCAGAAATCAACTATCTGAACAAAGCACCTTAAAATCAGATAACCTCAAACTCTCTGAGAAGTTGCAGTGCTGTAGGGAGCAGATAGCTTCACTGAAAAGTGAGCTATCAGAGGCCAAAAAGCTTGAAGAATCCCTCAATGGGAGTAGTATCAAGCTAATGGACATCACAAGCACAGTGAACTCAAGATTCAATAGTACACTGGGCTTGGGTGCTTCATCCAGCCAACCTATAGTACTAACAACCCCAATTAAATTTATCTCTGATAAAGGCAAGGGGGTTGTAGAGGTAGCTAGGAAGAATTCTGACTTACCCAAGAAAACAAGAGTTCAACAGAAATCGTCGAACGGAGCTAGACGATCGTCGAATGCAGATCAACGATCTCAGGCTAAATCATCGAACTCAGGTCGATGATCTCTAAACCCTGAACTCTGCCACAGTCGATCTTCGAACGAACCTCGACGATCTGACCCAAGCTCGTCGAAATCAGCTCAGCGATCGTCGAGCAGAGATCATAGTTTTGAAAACTTTTTCAAAGGTAAATCAAATTCCAAACCTAGGGGTCCTTCATCCCAAAGATTTAACCCTTATACTGAATGGATAATACCTACAAGGAGATATCATCCTGAAGGATATAAGAGTCAACCAGGGATGTCTCTTATTTCTGAATTCAAAGGTTATCAACCTAGGCCCAAGGTAAATTGGGTCAAAAACAAGTAAATTGTCTTATGTGCAGGTGAAGACCTATCCAACATCAAACCAGCAATGGTATCTGGATAGTGGGTGCTCAAAGCACATGACAGGAAACAAGGACAACTTCACATCCTTCAAAGCCAAGCATGGACCCAAAGTAATATTTGGTGATTCCAACTTTGGACTAACAAAAGGATATGGTGCAGTTCAGATTGGCACAGTCACATTCAAGAAAGTAGCCTATATGGAAGGACTGAAGCACAACTTGATCAGCATCAGTCAACTATGTGATGAAGGCTACCAAGTGACTTTCAGCAAATCCCTATGCAAGATCAAATCAGAGGACAATACAACTATGTTGACAAGTAAAACGAAAGGTAACATCTATTTAGTAGACTTTCTTTCAACTAAAGTAGATATTTGCTTGTTTAACTCTATTATTAGACCTAATGAATTGTGGCATAAGAGATTAGAACATATAAACGTTAGAACCATTGCTAGGCTATCCAAGGATAACCTTGTCAGAGGACTACCTTCTGGCCCCTACACGAAGGAAGGACTCTGCAGGGCTTGTCAATTAGGCAAGCAAACCAAAAATAGTTTCAAGTCACTTAATAAGAGTGATTCACCTAGGATTTTGTATCTGTTACACATGGATCTTTTTGGACCCATTACAGTACAAAGCTTAGGAGGGAAATCTTATACTTTAGTTGTTGTAGATAACTTCTCTAGATTCACATGGGTGTTCTTTCTAAGGAAGAAGTCTGATAACTTTAAGTGTTTGACAGAGTTTCTCAAATGCATACAGAGTGAGTTCAATACTCACATTGCCCTGATCAGAAGTGATCATGGGACAGAGTTTGATTCTCTTCTTATGCAAGAGTTCTGTCAGTGTGAAGGGATCAGGCACACTTTCTCAGCTCCTAGAACTCCTCAACAAAATGGGGTAGCTGAAAGGAAAAATAGAACCCTTATTGAATCTGCCATTACATTATTGTCAGATGCTCACCTTCCTCTATCCTTTTGGGCAGAGGCAGTGAACACCTCCAACTATGTGTTGAATAGAAGTTTAATATATAAACTGAAGGGCAAGACTCCGTATGAATTACTCAAAGGGAAGAAACCTAAAGTAGATTACTTTAAAATTTTTGGTTGTATTTGTTACATTCATAATAATGACAAGAAATAGTTAGCAAAATTTCAAGCCAAAGCTGATGAAGGAGTGTTTCTGGGATACTCCATGATCTGTAAAGCTTAGAGGGTATATAATAAAACAACTCTTAAAATTGAAGAATCTGTTCATATATCTTTTGATGAATCTAACATGTCTTTCAAGGAGAAGAATACTTCTACCATAGAAGCTTTGCAGGTACACTCTCTTGCTGAAGACTTGGATAGGTTACAAATTATTCAAAAAGAGGAAAGCAGTGAAGATGAAGAAGACATTCAACATCTTGAAGAGAAACTTCTTGAAGAGCCAGTTGTTGTACCACTAGAGGAAACAACAACACAGGTAGGTGAACAATCAACATCTCCTGTTGATTTAGTAACATCAAGAGACCATCCAATCTCCCAAGTGATTGGAGACATCTCAACTGCTGTGCAAACCAGAAATCAGGTCAACCAAAACCTGATGCACACTTGCTTCCTTTCTCAAATTGAACCTCAATTCATTCAAGATGCAGAGCAAGATCCACACTGGATCATTGCAATGCAAGAAGAGTTGCATCAATTTGAAAGGAAAAAAGTTTGGGAACTAGTACCAAGGCCAAAGGATCACTCCATTGTTGGAACAAAGTGGGTGTTCAGAAATAAGTTGGATGATCAAGGAGTCATTGTAAGGAACAAGGCAAGGCTAGCTGCTCAAGGGTACTCTCAAGAAGAAGGGATAGATTATGACCAGACCTTTGCACCAGTTGCAAGGTTAGAGGCCATAAGAATCTTCTTACCATATGCAGCACACAAAGGATTCAAAGTATACCAGATGGATGTAAAGAGTGCTTTTCTCAATGGAGATATCAAAGAAGAAGTCTATGTCAGACAACCCCCAGGTTTTATCTCTTCAACTCATCCTGATTATGTTTTCAAATTGCATAAAGCATTATATGGTCTAAAGCAAGCTCCTAGAGCATGATATGAGACACTAGCATGCTTTCTTCTGAAAAATGAGTTTATTAGGGGTAGAGTAGATCAAACTCTTTTTATTAGAACCCATAAGTCTCATACCCTACAAGTACAAATCTATGTAGATGATATTATATTTGGTTCTACTGATTCAAACTTGTGCATAAGATTCTCCAATCTAATGCATTCTAAATTTGAAATGAGTAGCATGGGTGAGCAATCCTTCTTTCTAGGATTGCAAATCAAGCAACATGCTGAAGGCATATTTATTTCTCAAACCAAGTATGCAAAAGAACTGGTTAAGAAATTTGGTATGTCTGAAGCATCATGTATGAAAACACCCATGCCTACCAATGCTGTATTAGATGCTGATGAACATAGGAAACCTGTTGATCAGACAACATATAGAGCAATGATTGGCTCTTTATTTTACCTTACAGCTAGTATACCTGACATAATGTTCGCTACATGTATATGTGCTAGATTCCACGTAAGCCCTAGAGAGTCACACCTAACCTTAGTAAAAAGAATTCTTAGGTATGTAAAAAGTTGTCCAAATCTAGGTCTCTGGTATCCAAAAGATTTAGCATTTGACTTAACTGGATTTTCAGATGCTGATAATGCTGGATGCAGAATAGACAGGAAAAGCACCAGTGGAACTTGTCAGTTTCTTGGTGACAGACTTGTCTCCTGGTTTTGCAAGAAACAAACATCTGTGTCAACTTCAACTGCTAAAGCTGAATATATGGTTGCGGGTAGTTGTTCATAAATATTGTGGATTCAAAACCAACTCCTAGACTATGGCTACAACTTAGAAAATTCTAAAATATTTTGTGATAACACCAGTGCTATTTCTAAAGCACAAAATCCAGTCCTCCATAGTAGGACAAAACACATAGAAATTAGACATCACTTTCTAAGGGATAATGTTGAGAAAAATAAAATTGAACTTTAATATATCCCAACTGATTTGCAAAGGGGAGATATTTTCACCAAACCCTTGAATGAAAAAAAACATACATTCTTCCTGAATCAGTTAGGACTGTTAGATGGAGGAAGCCTAAAATAATATCCAAGATTTTCGAAAATCTAAAAATGACCAAGACTAGGCAAATCAAAGTTCTTTTTCTAGTGTATAAAGTGTTTCTGGTCTCTGAACTGTGCTCGACGATTTTCCCCCAGATCGTCGAACGGAGATCGACGACTTCCGAAATCGTCGACTAGAGTTCAGCGCTTCTCAGATAGTGCTAAACTATCTTTCTTCAGGTCAGCGATCGTCGTGCGGAGCTCGACGATTTTGTTTTCTGAAGTATCGTCGAATGGAGCTCGACGCTCTCCAATATCGTCGAACGGAGATCGACGCTATTGATGACCTTTCAGTTTCCTTTTGAAGCCCAGATCGTCGAACAGAGTTCAACGATCTTTCCTTTTCTGCGTCGAACCCTAATATAAAACTCATTTTTTTCGGCCGTCATTCTCCCTTTGCGCTTTCATACTCTCTGCAAATTTTCTCTTTCCCTCCAAACTTCTCTACACTTAGTCATTTGTTTGTTCATTTTTGCAGGAATCAATGGCAGTTTCAGTCGCCATCTTGGCCGCAATGAAATTTGACGCTGGATTTGATATCGACATGGATTCTTTCAACAATAGTGATCAAATATTCAAGGAGATTCTGGAATTTTTCAAAGAACAACAGCTAGTTACCATCATGACTACAAGGATCAAATTAGCTGCAGATGAGATAAAGGAATGGGTGTATACTGCCCATAACGTGGATCAGAATACAGTGGTTGGAAGCATATCAGGAACCCAGGTATCTCTAACACCTTATGCCTTGACAGAGGTTTTTCAATTGAAAACTGGAGAAGATTCTGTTGAACTTTCTGGAGAGAAGTTTTCTAATATGCTTGAAAGGATGGGACACTCAGAAGCAAACCCTAGCAAATTGCTGAAGAAAAATCTGTCTATTGAGTACAGATTTCTAGCTGATGTTGTTGGCAAAGTGTTGTTGGCCAAACACTCAGCTCATGACACCATATCAAGGTATCATCTCTGTCTGATGGGTGCCCTAGTGGACAAGAAGCAACTAAATTGGGGAGAAGTTTTCTTTGACTTGATTAAGAAAAAGATTAACAAGAACTTTGTTAATTTTGGAAGAATTTTAGGGTTGTTCCTTCACCACAAATGCCCTGCACTGCTTTTTTCCAGTGGGATGCAAATCAATGCCTCCAAAAGGCTCACCTGTGCCCTTTTTGGAAAATGGGACAGGCAGATTATCAAGCCCAGCAGGACCTCTGCAATTTCTACTTCAGGCACAAGGACTGCTTCAGTCTCTTCCCCTCAGGTTTCTGCCCCTGCAGAAGACTTGCCTGCTTCTTCTCCTCCTCCTCCACCTCTTATTTCATCTACCACAGTCACATCCACCATCATAATCTCCACCCCATCTCCAACTTCAATTCCTTCTCCAACTCCACCACTCACTGAATAACTCTTCCATCCTCTACATCACTACCCACACCTGGATATTGATTCATCCTCTCATATTCCATATTTCACTCTTATAGATGATTCCTATATGGATGATTATCCTTCATCCCCTCCAGAGCCACCATCCTCATCCACCTCTTATCAACAACTACTTTAAGACATAATTGCTCAACCATCCTTCACACAATCCATTTCCATTCCACTCTCTTCCATCTCCACAATTCCAATTTCCCAACCATCATTCCCTCAATCCACAGGTTCTCCACCAACATCTCCTGCTGCTCCAACCTTCATTTCTACCTCAACTCAGCAAGTACATCTCCCAGCCCTTGCAGACAGGTTATATGAGCTGATAGCTCCAAGGCTATCCCTCTTGCTAGAGACCTCTTTGGCTCCCCTTCTAAAAACAGTTAAGGAACTGTCTGCCAGGCTTTCTTCCATTCTTCCTTCTCAGGAAATCCCTTCTTATAGGTGCCTTGATCCAGTTGCCACTGAATCTAGGCAGGGGGAGATGCCTTATGAAGTTGAAAGATTGTCTGCTATTGTATCTTCAGTACAAGCTCCAGCTGCATCTGTTGCTTTCATCACAGTGGACCTCAGGTCAATGTTATCAGTTTTTTATTCTGTGTACTTGAACTACCTTCCAGTCCAGCATTCTGAAGACCCTACTAAGGCCATTGTGACTATTTCCAGATGTGACCCCAGCCTAATAAGCTCTTTTATACATTCCTTCAAGGCTGTTGACACTGCTTCTTTTGCTGCTCCTACTGCTGCTGCTCCTACTGCTGTTATTGATGTTTCTGTTAGTTCTGATATTGATGTTTTTGAGGACATGCATATGACAGAGGCATTTGTTTTTGAGCCTGCTGTTACTACTGCTGTTGCTCCTTCTGAAGTTGATTTTCCAGTTTCATCTGTTACTACTGCTGCTATTACTACTGCTGTTTCTGAACCATCTACTATCACAACTCCTTCTGCTAGTGTTGCTTTTACTCCACTTCCTGTTGTTGCTACTGTTGCTGTCTCTGCTGTTTCTTCTGCTCAGTCTCAACAACAAAAAGATTATCTCAAAAGGATTGATGTAGTGTATGATAATACTCCAAGCTCATATAGTGATCAGTTCAGGACTGACTCAGATGATTCCTCTGCTACAATTGTAAGGAAAAGGAAAGTTAGAAGCAAGGCTATGAAGAGAGTTCCTCCAGAGAAAGTAAAAGATACAAATGACATTCCATACTATATACTGCATGATTGCCCTATCACAGAACCTTGGATGCAATACTCGAGGAATCAACTGAAGGCTATGAAAAAGAAAAGAAAGTATGATAAAAGATCTTCCCATTTTAGTCCTCCTCCTCCTCCTCCCTCACCTGATGCAGGTGCAGGTGGTAGTTATTCTTTCCAATCCTCTGCCAGAAGCCAAACTTCATATCAACCTCAAGGTAGATCCCAGTACAGAGGTAATCAATCTAGAGGTTACCAGTCCAGAAGAGGACAGTACAGAGGAAATCAGAGAGAACTTAAAGTGTACTCTAAAGGATCTTCCAGGCAACATCCTTATCCAAGGGAAGGACAAGGTCCATCTGACACAACTTTTGGTCCCTTCCCTTATAAGCTGAAAGAACTAGTCTCCTCCAGAGCTCCTCCAGATAATTCTTCAAATAGATATGAGCCTCCTGTTCCATTTGAGGACCCAGAAAATAATCCCACCTCATGGACTGCAAGAATGAAAGAATTGGCTGCTTTGGACCAAATCAAGAAAGCTAGAGAACAAGGAAGGGATACTTCAAATATCACTACTTTTTCAGATCAAAGAAAGAAAGAGCTTGAGCGATACTCCTCCAGTAAATTTTTTGATTCAGAAAGCTATATGAAGTTGCACCCAGAAGCTGTAGTGCCCCGGCTAAAGCAACAAACCTCTCTAGGTGCAGCTGATGACATAAGATCTTAGAAGGAAGCTCTCAATCCCAACAGAGAAATAGTTCTTATAAAGAGCAAGGAAAAAGAATGATTCTGTAAGATGACAGCATATTTTGTTTTCTGAACTATCTGAGATAATGTCTGTGTTTCTGCAATGTTTTGTTTGTTATATTTCTGCTTTGTATGTTTTTATTTTTCCAATATCTGTAAATAGTAATCCTAACCAAAATAGGGGGAGATTGTTGGAACACCCTATTACTGATTTGGGTAAGGATCAATATGTCTTTTAGGAAATCTGTTTTGACCTCATTGTATAGATCTAAAGGTCAATTAGAATTGAGTCTAAGGGTTAGTATTTAGGTTTGAAAGCTGCCCTCAAGACCAGATATTTCAGTTCAGGAGACCAAGTCATTTTGTCGAGCTCAGTACGACGAATCGTCGAACTCCATTCGACGATCGCTGAGCTCACTTCGACGAATCGTCGAACTCCATTCGATGATCTATGAGCTCAACTTCAACAAGTCGTCGAACTCCATTCGATGATCTTCGAGCTCAGATCGACATTCTTGTCTTCAATTTGTTTCTCTATCTCTGAGCTCAGTTCGATGATAGTTGAGCTCAGATCGACGATCTCTGTTTCAGTCTAAGTCTAGTCTCTGAGCTCAGTTCAACGATAGTGGAGTTCAGTTCGACGTTTTTTTGGTGAGAACGACGTTTTTCAAGATTCAAATTCAGACAGTTATGGAATTATTCTCAGCATTTATTTCAAGGATCTTGTAGCCGTTTTCAATTAATCTGGAGCAAGTTTCATGGGATTTTCAAAGAAATGTTTTTATTGGACTTTCCTCCAGAAGACAAATGAAGTTAAGGAAGTTATTTATGACAGGCTTACGACTATCTTGGATAGAGAAATATTCATTCAGATCTAAGGAATAAAAGATATATTCATATTCTGCTGGAATAGAATAACATAGAAGAATAACATCATCAACAACAACTCTTACAACAATCACAATAACAGAAAGAGAAAGAGTTGCAGATATTCTTAGAACTCATACAAGAGCACCATCACAAAAGGAGATCAGCATACTGAAATTTTCAGATCCCTTTTGATTCCAGTGTTCAAAGGCCATCATCATTCTAGACTCTAGACAACACACATTTCAGTTGCTGCTGAAATCATCTTTTGCTGGAGATCAAATTTTCTGAAGGCCTATCACCCTACTGCAAAGCTTCACTTCCTGAACAACTCAAGATCTCAGGGGATCTTTGACAACATCCACTATCTTCTCTCTGATTGTTGACAGAGAAGATCATCTCATCCCTCTCTCTCTCTCTCTGCTGTAAAGGGTTTATCAAACTCCCTTCAAACGTTTGTGCTGGTTTCTGAGACCTTGTCAAAACTCAGTGGTGGCAAGACACCTGATCAAAAAATCTGGTTTGGTTTTTGAGCACCTTATCAAAAGCTCATTGGTGCCCAGGACACCTGATCAACTCATCCTGCAGTGGATTCCTACCTAGGGTAGTAGAAGAGTGGATGTACCCAGATTGATTGGGGAACCACTATAGCTCCTTGTGTCATCTGGTTGCTTACTTTCTTTTATTTTCTGGCTGTGGTTTGTGATTGCTTTTTGTTTAGATTGTTGCTGTGTTTACTTTATTTCATTTGCTTCCCTGTTCACTTAGGAATACAACAACTATTGTAAAAAGTTTTTAGCAAGCACCATACTCTATTCCCCCCCCCCCCCGCTAGAGTATATCATATCTAACTTGCACTTTCAGGCCGGTCTTTATTTTATTGTAATTAATTGAGATGGTCTTGTAATTGCATTTAATTTCTCCTACTCGTTTGAGTAGGACTCGCTTTATTTTGTCCCGCCCACTCATTTGAGCCGGGACTTGCAATTTTCCTGCTTTAATTTCAGTCCTACTCGTTTGAGTTGGACTTGCACTTTACTGCTTTATTTTATTGCTCTATTTTACCGCTTTCATTTACTGCTTTATTTATTGCTTTCATAGCATGTCATCCCCATTCCGATGAGTGGCTAACCGTTCTTAGCCCTCGGCATCGAAGAGCATTGGGATAAATAAAATTGCATTAAATAATAAAAGGTCATGTTTTTCTAGTTAATTATAATTAACTTAAGGTTTGCCTAGGGTTTATGATGCGTAGGACCACATATCGATGTGTAGGCCCTCTATCTGTAGTGCATACGCTAGCTAGCCGAGAGGTCGTGCGTATGCACCAATCACCACTTGGTAAAGAGAGTTCCGCACTATCCCTCGAGAGAGGAGGTGCGCCAACTCTACCGGATTGGGTTCCCCACACAATAGCAGGGTTCTTAGCGTAATGCGGGCGTTAAGAGAAATCCTTCATCAGACGAGAGCCCGGTCGAATATTCTTAGCGTTCAGGTGAGCGATAGTCCTAGAGATAGGTGAGCTTATTTTAGTGGAACCTCCACGGCCAAGTCTCCGCCTTAATTAATTAGAAATTTAGGATCTCTTTTTATTAAAAGTTTATTTTAGTTTAAATTTTATTCGGTGCCATCGAGCTAAGCTCTTTATCGGTTCCACCTTTTATGCTTTCATTTTCTGCCTTTCTTTTTGTTTTTATATATATAAAATTACCCGACAAGTAATTATCGGTAAAATAATAGTCCCCTCCAGGGAAGAGTAGAAATAATCGAACCGACACCAAGAACAATACGATCTTGATATTCTACATCGGAATATCATGTACTACACACGATATGTGCACTTGCCTATTTTCGTTAAAACTCGATTTCGCATGTTTTATATCCAAATAATAAAGCCGCGCGCCCCGTTTTCTAAATAAAAACCAACTCCGCTTTTCTTAAATAAAACCACCCAGGGCGCCGCGTGCTCGTAATAAATTTTGGAGTTTTAACCCGCATCACTGGTCGTCCCATAAGTGACAATTAAAATAATTTTCTATTCCCTTAAGCCAGTCTCTAAAAGTTTGGGGATACCCCAAACCGTCATAAGTTAGTGCCTCAATTCTAGTGGGAGGATAAGCGTAGGGACGGTTGTATTCCCATGGTATGAAGGCAAGGCTGGGTTTTGTTTAGCCATTTGATTAACATACCAGTAATCTAAACACGAATCATAAACTCCATAGGCCATAATAATGAGAACTAGAGAGAAAACTCACCCGGAACTGGTGCACAGGCAAGGAATAATGAACCTGACCTTATATAAAATGCAACAGATGTATTTGTTCCCGCTTAATAACTAAGTCAATAAAATAGTTTTTGGGATTTTCTTACTGACAATAAATGAGGGGTTATTAAAATTTTTTTTTATATTTGTTTGCTGAAAAAACAAAAATATACGCCGCTATTGGCAGACCAAAATTAAAATTTTATAATAATTTAATAAAAATAATGACTTAGCAAAAATAAAATATTTTTTTTTATTTCTTACTAATAAAAGGTTGGAGAATTTTCAGGATTTGTTTTTTGAATTTAGAAAAAAAAAACAAAATGAAAATTTTAGGCCGCTATTTGCAGAACAAAAATTTTTAAAAATTTGTTCTATATGTTGTGCAATGAAACGTGCAAAGTGAGTGTCGGTGAGCTTAAAAAATTTTTCCTAGGATGGTACTAATTAAGAAATTAGCACAACCTGGCTCTGATACCAAATTGATGTAGGCCCATGATTTCTACGGATTAAACAACGCGTTCTTATATTCGACAATTTAATTAAATATCTAGCGTGCGGTTTCTCTACTTAGCACTATCGAATACTCAAGCATTAAAAGACACAAATTCAACAACATTCAAAGCAAAGGGATGCTATCCATTATTTTAGATTGAACAAGGGCTATATGCCATTGTTAGCTCAAGCGAAATGGACCCACCCGATCTGGACAATTAGCAATTCAAATTAAATTATGCGCACACGTTCATACATCCAATAAGAGAATATCCAGACTAAATAAGTGATTTAAAATCAAGTCCTAATCGGTCCCAAAATTAATTAATGGAGGGTTTACCAAATCACTTGAACTTAAGGGAAAATCAAGGGTGATGAACCCGATTTCTTATAGTGTTCACGAGATCCACCCGTTCCAATTAATACGAAAAATATTCGGAAATAAATGCATTGAAAATTAGATTTTAACAAGCACAATAGTCAATATAAATCAGAATAAATTACCAGCCTTCTATTCCACCAATACCTCACAAAATTATAGAAGAAATCACACAAAGATGGTTAAGAAATTCGTTACCCAATCCCAAGAATATTGCGTCCACAAGATGAGTGGAGGAGGCGCACACGACGGTGGTAGATTCTCTATTTCCACGCAAGTCCTTAGATTCGCACCAGACGATGAAGACGCTCGCCGTTTCTCCTTTGCCAAACCCTAGAAGGGGGAGTATCTTGAAAGGGTCAATATATATATAAGGGAAGAGAAGAGAGGAAAGGTGGTGGCCTTAATCCTTAAAGGGAGGGCTCGGTTTTGGTAGAGGAGGGGATTTCTCACAAGATGAGGAGGAGGATGAGGAAGTGAAGAGGATATCAGATATAGAGAGGGAGAGAGGAAGGAGGAAGGTTGGCCGGCGACCAAAGAGAGAGGGGGAGAGAGGAGGCCGAAATTTTCCTTAGAGAGGAGGAAAAATCTCAATAGATTTTTTGGGTTTCAATTTCTTATCATTCTCTAAAAAATATGACAAATACCATGACATATATATAGGCTTACACCACTCCATCTCCTTCAATTCAAAATTCAAAATTCAAAATTCAAAATGACACTATGATGGTTATATGCACCCATCATAAAATAAAAAAACAATGCAAAATTTAAATGCATGAAATTAAAATACTCTTGATGGTTATAGGCACCCATCATTACATGAAATTAAAATAATAATAAAATGCATGGAAATAAAAATGATAAAATAAAAATGATAAAACATATAATTATAATTATGTAATTTATAATTATATATTCATTTATTGGAGGTGGCGAACGACGAGCAAAAACATGTAGCGGCAGCGACATTGGCGAAGAAACGTTGTGGTAGACTCCCATCCTCAAGCTTGCGGCAACGACCGTCCCTATCCACGAACTCTCGATATCGTGGATCCACGGCCGCATCAGCATCGTCGCCATCATTAATGGTGAACTCAAAGAGGAAGTCTATGTGGAGCAACCACAAGGTTTTATCTCTCCAACTCATCCCTCTTTTGTTTTTAAATTGCATAAAGCTCTCTATGGTTTAAAGCAAGCTCCAAAAGCTTGGTATGATACCCTAGCTAGCTTTCTCTTAAAGCATAAGTTCATTAGGGGCATTGTAGATAGGACTTTGTGAAAGGGGAAACTAGATCTGATATACTCTAAAGGGGGGGTGAATAGAGTATATGGTGTTTTTTTTTAAAAATACAAAGAAAAACTTTTGCAAAGCTTTACAACAATTGTTGTAATGAGTGTAAGCAGGGAAGCAGAAATAATACTAAGCTATGCAGAAACTAAGCACAAGAAAATCTAGGCCAGAAACAAAAAGAAAACATGCAGAACCAGATGACACAAGGAAATATAGTGGTTCCCCAACTTGGGTACATCCACTCTTCTACCACCCTAGGTAGGAATCCACTGCAGGATGAGTTGATCAGGTGTCCTGGGCACCAATGAGCTTTTGATAAGGTGCTCAAAAACCAAATCAGATTTTTTGATCAGGTGTCTTGCCACCAATGAGCTTTTGACAAGGTGCTCAAAAACCAGATTCAAACTTTTGAAGGGAGTTTGAAAAACCCTTTACAGGATGGGGGTGAGAGAGTGATGGCAGTCTTCTCTTTCTCAAGCAACTGAGAAGACTAAGTGGATTCAGTGATGTTGTCAAAGCTCCCCCTGAGTCCTTGAAATCTTCAGGAAGATGAGCTTTGCTGAGGGTGATAGGCCTTCAAAGATAGATCTCCAGCAAAAGATGATTTCAGCAAGCTGAAATGTTGAGTGTCTGGAGTCTTGAGATGATGTTGGCCTTGAACACTTGAGAGCTGAAGAGATCTGAAAAATGTTTGAAAGCTTGATCTCTTTTTGATGAGTGTTCTTCTGAATTCTTGTTGACAGAAGATTGAGAGAGTCTCTGTGTATTGAGTTGTGTCCTGTTCTTGTCAATCTCTATTCTCTTGTTCTTGTCTATCTTCTTGTCTAATTCAAAAACATTCTTTCTTTTTATTCTCTGAGTCTGAATAGAAAATTGCTCTGTCAAAGATAGCTGTTGGTCTGAATTAATTACAGCCTTAATTGCATAAAATGTTCTAAAAGGAAAGTCCACTGATTTGTTCCTTGAAAAATTCCTTTTAACTTGCTCCAGAAGTAAATGAAAATGGCTGGCAGATCTTCTGAATTAAATGCAGAATAACTTCTATCTGATTTGAATTTGAATCTGAAAGATAACTGGATTCGTCGAACTGAGCTCTGCTATCATCGAGCTGAGCTCAGCGAACTGGAAAATGCAAGCAGCAAAGAAATCGTCGATCTGAGCTCAAAGATCGTCGAACTGAACTCAGAGATAAGGATCCAGTGCAGAGTCAAAATCGTCGACCTGAGCTCAGCGATCGTCGAATGGAGTTCGACGATATTGAGAAGTTGAGCTCAGCGATCGTCGACCAGAGCTCGACGATATTATGAGGGTTGAGCTCAGCGATCGTCGAATGGAGCTCGACGATCTGTCAATAGTGAGCTAGACGATCGTCGACCGGAGTTCGACGAAACGTCGTGCTGAGCTCGACGATTTGGACTTGGTCTCCAGAAAAACTTGGGTCTTCAGGGCAGCTTCCAAACCTAGACTCCTGATCCCTTAGACTCAATTCTAATTGACCTATTATTTATACAGAAGGTCAAAGCATAAATTCCTAGAGACATAGTGATCCTGACCCAAATTAGTAATAGGGTGTTCCAACAATCTCCCCCTATTTGGGTTAGGAAAACTATTTACAGACTTTGAAAAAAAAACAAACAACATCATACAGTCAGAAAAACATAAAAACAACAATAACAAAACACAGAGCAGAACCATCACAGAGATATATATATGTATGTTATCCAGAAGGCAGTCAGAAAAACCAAAAGTTGTCACCTTACAGAGTTACTCCTTTTCTTTGCCTTTTACCATTTTAATTTCTCTGTTGGGATCTAAAGCTTGTTGTTTGGATCTGGTATCATCAGCTGCACCCAAATAAATTTGCTTTGAAGCCCTGGGAACCACTGCAGCTGGATGCAACTCCATCGCCGTTGGCGCAAATTAAGTTCTTTCTGTGTGAAGAAATACTTCAAGCTTTTATGATCTGTAAAGATTTTACACTGTGCACCATACAGCAAGTGTCTCCACAACTTCAATGCAAATATCACCGCTGCGAACTCCAAATCATGCGTTTGGTAGTTCTTTTCATGACTTTTCAACTGCCGAGACCCATACGCAATTACCTTCTTGTCTTGCATTAACACACACCCAAGTACAATGTGCGACGCATCCACAAACACTTCATAATCTTTTCCTTCTGTCGGCAAGATCAACACAGGAGCGGTACATAACCTATTCTTGAGTTCTAGGAATGAGGCCACACACTTGTCATTCCACTCAAACGGCACATTATTCTGGGTTAAGCGAGTCAATGGTGCGGGCAACGTCGCAAACCATTCGACAAATCTGCGATAATAGCCGGCCAATCCCAAGAAGCTTCGAATCTCCTTGGGTGTCTCCGGTCTTCTCCACTCCATAACTGCAGCAATCTTTTCGGGATCCACTGAAATTCCATGGTGATTAATGACATGACCCAGAAAAGCAACTTGCGGCAACCAAAACTCGCATTTGCTTAGCTTGGCGAATAACTGTTGATTTCGCAAAGTGGCCAATACGAATCGCAGATGCTGTTCATGCTCCTCAGCACTGCGGGAGTAAACAAGAACGTCATCAATAAAAACCACCACAAACTTATCCAAGTAGTCCTTGAACACCCTGTTCATCATATCCATGAAGGCTGATGGTGCGTTGGTCAAACCAAACGACATCACCAGAAATTCAAAATGGTCATTCCTTGATCGAAATGCAGTCCGCGGAATATCAGACTCCCAGACCTTGAGCTGATGATAGCCCGAGCGGAGATCAATCTTCGAAAATACGGAACTGCCACGCAGTTGATCAAACAAATCATCGATTCTTGGCAATGGGTATTTGTTTTTAATCTTCACCTTGTTCAATTCCCGGTAATCGATGCAAAGTCGCATCGACCCATCTTTCTTCTTTACAAATAACACTGGTGCACCCCAAGGTGATGAACTCGGCCTGATAAACCCCTTTGCCAACAAGTCATCCAGCTGTGTACGCAACTCTGCTAGCTCACGCGGGGCCATCCTGTACGGTGCTTTCGCAATCGGTCGCGTACCCGGCTCCAAATCGATCACAAACTCGACATCACGATCAGGGGGTAGACCAGGAAGGTCAGTAGGAAAAACATCTGGAAATTCACGCACAACAGGAATCTCCTCCAAACATGGCAAAACAACACTAGTCCCCACAGCGGAGACAAAACAAGCAAAACAGTCGGAAACAAACATCGTCCGAACACATACCGCCGAAATCCCTGGAGACTCCTGACAAGAATCACCATACACACTTCCTGGCTGACCATCATCTTTGATAAAATCCAAGCGCTTTCCTCTGCACTGGATGACGACGTCATAGCGGGATAACCAATCCATGCCCAGAATGATGTCAAAATCGTCCAAATCGATCACCTTGCAATCAGCCCTTGCTAAGAAATCGCCCAACAAAATGGGACAATCAAGAAGACCCCAGTCTGCCACCACAGAAGCACCGGAAAGAAATTTCACCAAAAACGCATTCCCCACTCGATCTGGTGTCAAATGATATCGATCCAGAAAGGTTCGAGCCACAAATGAATGGTCGCGCCAGAATTAAAGAGAACACGCGCCCAACGGTTCTTTACCTTAAAGTTTCCTATAAGGGTATATATGCTAAGAACTACACGGAAGAGGCAGAAACAAAATGTGAACTAGAAGAATGAATCGAACCTGAGATAACTTGAGGTGACGTCTGAGCTTCCTCTGAAGAGACCACATTCAACTTCCCTTTACCTTTGTCTACACGCGGAGGCGGAGGCAAAACCTGGAGTGGTGCGGGTTGCAAAACAGGTTGGATCTGCGGGCACCTTGCATGAAGATGTCCTGGTCTGCCACACTGAAAGCACACCTTGTCTTTGGCCCAGCAGCGGCCCACATCATGACATCTTCTCCCACAAAATGTACACTCCAAGTCTCTGGTTGGCGCACCCTGAATGGCGTGCACCTGCTCCTTCTTTTGCATCCCCAACCGCTTGAAACATTTCTCAAACGGGTGACCGGCTCGGCCACAGAAGCTACATAGTTCCTTCTTCTTCTTTACATCTGACTCGTGGGACAGGTTCTCTCCCACCAGCTATCTCTTGCCCTGCATCATCTTCTGTCCTCTTTGTTTGGCATTTTCGATAGCTTCCACCTTCAATGCTGCCTCAACCACAGTAGTGTAACTTGTCGCTCCATACGCACTTGCGAACTGCTGCACTTCGCTGCGGAGCCCGCCCAAAAATCTCTTTACTCGGTCAGCTTCCGTAGTCACCAAGCTCGGAGCGAACCGACTTAGCTTGCTAAACTCCATTTCATACTCACTAACTGTGAGTTTCCTCTGCTTCAAATACAAGAACTCATTCATCAGGCGGTCCCGTTCAACTGTCGGTAGAAACTTACGCCGTAACATTTCTTTGAACGCTTCCCACGAATAGCCCGCCCCTAAGCCTTCCTTTTCTCCTAACCACCAACCTTTCGCCAACCCTTTCAGTTGATAGGCAGCAAGCATCACCTTCTGGTCCTCAGTAATGCCAGAATAAACAAACATTTCTTCCAACGTGATCACCCAATCATCCAAGAGCACAAAGTCTGCTTTTCCATCATACGTCGGTGGTCCAAGCCGCTGAAACTGCGAGATGAAAGTCATCGCAGGAGGAACCACAACTGGGGGTGTCACTGCCACTGAAGGAGTCGAACTAGTGGGGCCTCTAACCGTCTCTTGTCCTCTTGGTGCCAGCCCCGACATCGCTGATGACATGGCTTGAAGCTGGGACTGTACCTCCTGCACCTGCCTCGTCAAAGCCTCATGAATGCATGACTTTCTTTGACCCAAAACCATGTGTGTACAGGTGTCATCATGTACATCTTAGCTTGGCACGTTGTGCTTATGTAATGTTATGTTATGCGTGCTGTGCTATGCATTCTAGAAAAGGCCTTAATGCATGCCATGAGCGGTCATACGCATCACAATGCTATGCATCCCATACTACATAGCATTGCATGCAACGAATAAAAGAAAACGTGCTAGTCGTATCTATGTGGTGAGGTTATGCATCCCATACTACATAACCCTCACATGTTGCCCATATGGTGGATCCATATACAACCACATATTATGCATCCCATACTACATAATATGCCCCGTATACTTCTGTTCATGCCATGAGTGTAGTGTACGTGTTTCGGCCAAGACATACTGGTGGCACCTTGGTGTGTGTATGAGATGATGCTTATAAGCACAAAAAAGGGAAAGTTTGCCCGACCAAATGTCAAGCAAACCTCCCTCTGATACCAACTGTCACAACCCGCATTTCCTCAACGAGTACATCGTATCAGAGCAAGAGGAACTACGGGTTATGATGCCACGTCGTGTAGGGGCTAACTGCACACGCTCAGGTAACTCTTGACGCTTACTTTATGAGTTGAAATTCAACAGTGAAATGTAAGAAAACCTTTGGATTGAATGGCCGTATCCCTCGGCCTTAGGTATCAAAACTGTATTTGTACGCGGCGGAAATACTTTGTTTATTTATGACGATCTCCTATATGCAGTCTATAGTGATACTACTATAAGAAATCATCTTTGTTTACGTCATTTGGAAAATAATTATTTGGTAACCAAAACATGTTATGCATGAATACAATAATAGGTTTGTTTAGCTTCAAAATATCTAATGCAACCTACCATAAATCCTTCTCAAAAGCAAGTAGACATCATTCCATCCAAGTGAGTCACATTAGCAGTCTAGTTCATATTTCACACAAAAGAAAACCCACCAAATGGGCGTCAATAAGCTGACACGAACCCATTGGGGGTGAAAGTGTGTCTGTACAGCAAAATAAAAACTACCTTGCCAAAGAAGCTCGGCAAGCTCCACAGAAACTCCGCCAACAACTCTAGCCGCTTAACCGGCTACAACCTGCACCTAAGGCATTCAAGAAAGAATACCTCAGCAACCATCAAAGCTATACCAAAGAAAGCATGAATGTCATAATTGATAAAGAAGGGGCTTACCGACCCCGTAGCAATGTTTAAGTACAAAGAGTGCATAAAACAAGTGCGTATAAGTAGCAAACAATGTCATTCACAAGTGTCAACCGCACCAAGTGCGTACAAGCTCAACAAGTCCTACTCCAGCCGCAGGAGAAAAAGGGCAATACATATGCCCAAACTCAGCATCTTACAAACCAGAAACAACCAAACGAGTGAAACATAAGCAGCGGTTAAGTTCAATTCCGCAATAGTCTTTCGGTGGCGGCCCTAAAGTGGAACGCACCAAACAAAACCAGCCCAAATCGGGGCCAAAGTGGTCTCTCTAACCACAAAAAAACCAAAACCCGGTGGCCACAGGCTGAAACCACACCACCCCTTGCAGAATTTTCACACAAACGCTCCTGCCATGGTTCACAATTCGCCTCGCAAAACGCCCCATAACCCAAGCTAAACACGTTCCTTTCATCGTTCTCACGCATGACGACAAAATGCCCAAGTTATGTCAAGAAAAAGACTACATGATGAACTACAGGAATTACACGATTCATGGCGCTACATGAACGACATGATGAAGGACAAGAATACATCACATGATTAGGCAAGAAAAAGGCTACATGAACATGAATCAAATTAGAAAGGCTAGATGAACAAGAATCCAATAGCTACATAAATCACATGAACAAGAGAAATTTAAGAGCATAGGGAAATTAGCTACATGAATCAAAGTCGTTCAGCATAGGGAAATTTAAGAGCATAATAAAGCTAGTGAGGAAGAACCCCAAACAAGAAGAACAAGCTCATGAAACTTGAAAGAGAAACTAGCTATTTTGTTTGCACAATTAAAATCAAGAAAGAAGATTGGCAAGGGTGAAGAACACCGCTTGCCTGAACCCAGACGATGCTGCGACGGCTGCTCCTTTCTTTCCTTGCCTTGCTTGCTCCCTTGCTCTCTTGCTTTCTCTTTGAGGATGAAGAAGAAGATGAAGAGAAGGTGAAAATGAGAAACACAATTCTCTGTTTCGGCCTTAATTCCTCCAGAACAGAGCTGGACCGTTAGATGCAGAACCAAGGAAAAGAACGACACAAAAAAACTGGAAAAACTCGATTTTTCGGGCCGATCACGCCCTGTGTCACGCCCGTGACACAGGGCGTGTACCTTAAGCGGCGCAGAAAGTCGGCAATCCCGAGTTTATCCACACGGTACACGGCCGGGTACACGCCCATGACTTGTCGGTCACGCCCGTGACCTAGGGCGTATAGCCCGTGTCTCGACACCTCGTCGACACAAAGTGTCGACACTCGACTCAGCTGGACACGCCCTGTGACACGCCCGTGTCACAGGCCGTGTCCCCTCGCTCGAAACCCGACACTCGACACTCGACACTCGACACTCAACACTCGACACTCGACACTCGACAAAGCGGGACACGCCCTGTGACACGCCCGTGTCAGGGGGCGTGTACCCCATTCGTCGAGCTCAACTCGACGCAAGAAAAATTCTTCGAGTCAAGGAGGTCACGCCAGGTCACGGCCTGGGTCACGCCCGTGGCAGGGGGCGTGTCTAGCACAAAAACGACCATTTTTCCCTGTTTTGAAAAATGTTCCTGTGTCGTCCTAGACCATTTTTGCCTTAAGCACTTTTTACCCTTTTTTTCCTGAACCAGCAACTTATTTTGAGCAACATTACCCGGGCGCGAAAAAGTGTCAGCATTCCCTAAGAGGCCTCACCGAGTCCCTAATTTGGACTCCGGTTTGCTGGGGAATCGTGCAACTCGGCAACCAAAACAGCCACTCGCAAGCCCGCGGGAAAAACCATGCTCAAACTACGGTCAAAGCCAACGTAACGCCCAGCATGCGGACGCAATCAAAAGCCGGGGCGTTACAGTCGACCCACACTTGGTCGTGCACGTTTTCGTAATCACCAAATCTGAATTTTTCTATTTGGTCTGCATATAACAAAAAAACTTTTTTTTGCAAAAAAAGAAGTATAAAAAAATCTGAATTTTCTACCTATTTTTCTAAGCATATAAGTCAAAAAAATATTTTCGTTCTCCAAGTCATTAAGCGTATAAAAATCCTGATTTATAAAATTCTTGTCCAAACAGTCTCTTATCTAGGTGAGCCACCTTGTATCTGTGTTGTTCATGCGCACGAGGCTTGGCACAGAGTACTCTCCATCCACATCACACATGGCCGACCATCATGATGATGGTGAGCCCGCTCCTGCAACAATTGCGGCGCTTAGGGAAGAGTTTAACACTAGGTTCGATGCACTCACTCAGTTAATACAAGGGTTGGCTGTTAATCAGGCGGCGCCTCGAAATCCCGGCTTTGGGATAAATCGACCGGGGCAGCCACCCCATCCCGCCTACCAACGAGAAGAGCGACAAAATCTCCCTCGTGATCTGGATTATGAGTACGCACCCCGAGCCCCTAATGAGTTCGACTTAACTAGGGCCGTTAAAATGGAATCACCATCCTACGATGGCATGGGTGAACCCCAACTTTTTCTAAACTGGATCATGGATATTGAGTGCTATTTTGAGTGGCACAACCTGACGGACGTTGATAAGGTACGAGTAGCACAAATGAAACTTCTGGGTAGAGCCAAAACGTTCTGGTTGAACGAAGAAAGGCGTCTAGGCACCGTAAATGGAGCACCCCCAATTGGGTGGGCCGCCATGAAGGCACTCCTGCATGACCAATATGTCCCGGCATATCACCGAACCCAAATGTTCGACGAGCTAGCCACTCTTCGTCAAGGGGGCCAATCGGTAGCGGAGTACATGGGACGACTCAAGGATATGATGGTGCGTTGTGATATACGAGAAATGCCCGAGGTCACACTATCTCGTTTCCGTAAGGCACTTAACACGGACATCCAAGGCAATCTTTTGCGTTATGGTCACACGGACCTTAACACAACATTCAATGCAGCTCTAGATATAGAAAAGCACAATGCCAACAAGTCCAAGGGCCGGGCATTCCAGAAAGGAAAATCCATCTCAGGACCCCCACCTTCATCATCCATGCGAGACAAAGGAAAGTTCCGATCGACGGACTCAAGTTCCATAGTAATTACCGCTAGGAACAATAAAAATCCCAATGGTGAGAGAGTCCCAGTAGGACGAATTAATAAGACTAACGCTACCTGCTATTTGTGCGGAATTCAAGGACACTACGCTAGTGAGTGTCCCACTAAGAGTAAACCACTGGCACTATTAGATACCACGTCTGACCCCGCCGAGATCGTTTATGAAGCCGGTACTGAGTCTGACGCCGAGCCGAGTGATATTGACGACGACTCGTTTATGATGGTTATGAGATGTATTCTGAATACACCGCGAGCGACGGACGATTACAATCGGACGAATATCTTCTCGGTAAATTTTAACAACGGTGACAAGTGGTGTAAGTTAATAATCGATAGCGGTAGTTGTATGAACGTCGTTTCGGAGAATGCCATCACACGAATGCACTTAGTCACTGAGCCGCATCCACATCCGTATAAGATAGCATGGGTGAACAAAACGTCCATCGCAGTTTCTAAGCGATGTTTGGTACCGCTTACGGTGAAGAACTATGTCGATAAGGTGTGGTGTGATGTCATCCCTATGGATGTCTGTCACGTTCTAGTAGGACGTCCCTGGCTTTATGATTATGACGTGACCCATTTTGGCAAAGCCAACACCTACGAGTTCAAGTTCAATGGTAAGACCATTGTTTTGAAACCCACACCACCTAAGGACCCGTCGATTGCATCCAAGGACACAGTGGTCCCTGCGGAAAGGAAAACGATAAGTCTTATAAGTAGGAAGGAGTTAGAACGTGAGACCTTTCTCGATGGCGTCATATATGCGTTAGTATGTCTACAAGTACAGGAAGATTCACCATCTTTAGAGAACATACCGTTATCTCTGCGCACATTATTGGAAGAATATAAGGACGTCTATCCGGTAGATTTACCTTCCAAGTTGCCACCAATCAGGGATATTCAACATGAAATTGACTTCGTCCCGGGCTCGTCCTTGCCTAACCTACCCCATTACCGACTTAATCCCTCCGCACATAATGAACTACAAATGTTAATTTCCGATTTATTAGCTAAAGGATTTATCCGCCATAGTAAAAGCCCTTGTGCCGTCCCTGCCTTGTTGGTTCCGAAGAAAGATAAGTCTTGGAGGTTGTGTGTAGACTACCGGGCCATCAATAAAATAACTGTCAAGTATAGGTTTCCCATCCCCCGTTTGGACGATCTATTGGATATGTTGTCCGGTGCCACCGTGTTCTCAAAATTGGATTTAAAGAGTTGCTACCACCAAATAAGGATTCGGGAGGGAGACGAATGGTTAGTGCTAGGAGAGGGACTCACAAACGGACCAAGTACTTTCTCACGATTAATGACTCAAGTATTTAAGCCATACATGGGAAAATTTGTCGTAGTCTATTTCGATGATATTTTGGTGTTTAGTACCTCGCCGATCGATCATGAAACTCATTTGCGGACAATCCTTACTACATTGCGCCAAGAGAACTTATATATTAATTTTAAGAAGTGCGCATTCGGTGTGACTTCCGTGGAATTCTTAGGATACATAGTGAACGCTGAGGGAATACATGTTGACCCTAAGAAGGTCCAAGTAATTAGAGAGTGGTCGGAGCCGCAAAATATTCGGGAAGTTAGGAGTTTTCATGGATTGGCCACGTTTTATCGACGATTCATTCACAATTTTAGTAGCATCATGGCACCCATCACTGAGTGTATGAAGAAGGGTGATTTTATATGGACCAAATCGGCCGCTAGCGCATTTCAAATGATTAAGGATCGGATGTCCGAAGCCCCCCTACTACGGTTGCCGGATTTTAGTAAAGTGTTTGAATTATCATGCGACGCTTCGGGGATCGGAATTGGTGGAGTGTTAAGTCAAGAGGGACATCCGGTCGGATACTTCAGCGAGAAACTTGCGGGCCCAAAATTAAATTACTCTAATTATGATCGTGAGTTTTATGCCGTGATACGTTGTCTCCAACATTGGCGACACTATCTCATATCGAAAGAATTTGTAATCCTCTCGGATCATGAGGCGCTAAAATTTGAAAACTCTCAAGGTAAAATCAGCCCTCGGCACGCCAAATGGGTCTCCTATCTTCAGGAGTACACATTCATTATCAAGCACCTTAAGGGTACGTTAAATCGAGTGGCGGACGCCCTTAGTCGTGTCACCCTATTGTTATCTAAAATGGAGGTGACAGTAATAGGATTTGAACGCATTAAGGACGAGTATGTCCTATGCCCGGATTTTAAGGATATTTATTTAGCAGCTCAGGAACAGGCCCCCTTTACTATTTCAGCATACTACATTCGTGACAGTTATTTATTCAAGCACACGCAATTGTGTCTTCCCCGCTCGTCCCTACGCCATTTTATTATATGGGAGTTACATAGTGGAGGTTTAGGTGGACACTTCGGTCACGATAAAATGATTACGCTTGTGGAGGATAAATTCTTTTGGCCGGGTCTCAAGCCAATGGTCAACAAAATCGTAGGAAGCTTCCGTGTATGTCAATTAACTAAGGGTAACAAGACCAATGCGGGCCTTTACACACCCCTTCCGATTCCCTCTGCCCCATGGGTGGATGTTAGCATGGACTTCATATTGGGCCTCCCACTGACATTTCGGCGTCACGATTCCATCTTGGTCGTAGTGGACCGATTCTCAAAAATGGCTTATTTTATCGCTTGTCATAGTACCAACGATGCTTCCCATGTCGCTAAGTTGTATTTTAAGGAGCTCGTAGCTCATCGAGGTGTCCCCAAAACCATCGTGACCGATAGCGATGTTAAGTTTACTAGCTACTTTTGGAAGACACTGTGGAAGTTGTTGGGCACGAGGCTTATGTTTTCGTCGGCCTACCACCCCCAAACGGATGGGCAAACGGAAGTTGTTAACCGTAGTTTGGGAGGATTACTTCGTTGCTTGGTGGGCGATCATAAGGGTACATGGGATCTTATTCTCCCCCATGCTCAGTTAGCCTATAATAATTCTAAGAATAGGTCCACCGGGTTATCGCCAAATGAGATAGTGCATGGATATAAGGCGCCCATGCCTCTTGATTTGATTCCGTTACCACCATCATTTAAATCAAGTCAATATGCACAGGACTTCACCTCGCACGTTCACACTCTCCATGAGCACATTGGCAAGACGTTAGCTAAACAATATGTTATTTATCAATCGAATGTTAACATACATAAGCGAGCAGTCCCCTTAAAGGTTGGTGATTTGGTAATGGTACGTCTTATCCCTGAACGGTTGCCCTCGGGCACCATAAAAAAATTAGCGAATAAGAGAGCCGGTCCTTTTTGGTTTTTGAAGAAGCTAGGTGAAAATGCATATTTATTACAGTTACCCGCTGAGTGGGGAATCTCCCCTGTTTTTAACATTTCGGATTTAACGCTTTATGTCGCTCCACCACCTGAATTGTCAGTCTCTCCGTTTCATATTTCCACTATACCGTCTAAAGGGGTGGGGGGTGCGAATATTTCTGGACCGCTCTCCCTTTCGGATTCCTCGGGAGGTACGTTGTCTATTGATGATGCAACTTGTTTTTCTTCTTCGCCTAACGCTTTTCCAAGGTTCCCCCGAACCGATTTCTTGCCTGACAAGATTTTGGAGGATGCAGTGTTTTCTACTCCCGACGGCGACATTCACAGGTTTTTGGTCAGATGGCGTGGTCGTCCAGCTTCGGACGACTCTTGGATTTCTTCGGCCGACCTGGCTCTTCTCGATGCAGATCTCCTCCACCGTTACCGTCCAGCCCACTCATCGGTGATGAGTCCTTTTGAGAGCGGGAGGATTGATGGCGACGACCACCACGACGGCCTATTGGGTTATGAAGACGACGACCATGGCGGTGTTACGATTGATGGCGACGGCCACCACGACGGTCAATTGGGTGATGAAGACGACGACCATGGCGGTGTGACCGTGACAGAAGATGACGACGATGCTCCACCATCAAGAGACTTGCGGCGCCGTAGCGGGCACGGCTACAATCTTCGCCCACGCAACAAAAATAAGCTTTGAATTTATTTTATTATTTGGTCTGCCTTTATCTGGTTATATGTAGTATTTCACACTATGTTATTTTGTCATTTCATTTTCTGCAACATTTTTATTTTGGGCTGCTAATAGCCACATGGATGTAAGCCTTATAAAAGGCCACATTAGCATTTGTTATGAAGGCTAATATTGAAATCAATTGAAAATTCCTCCAACCCTAAATTTTCTCTCCCCTCCCTCTCTTCTAGCCACCGGCCCCCCATCCTCTCCCTCTTCCTTCTTCTTGGCCGCACCCCCCCTTCTCTCTCTCTTCTTCTTCTCATTCACTCCCTCATCCCTCTTCCAACTACATCCTCTCATCTACGTGTCCATCCCTTTTCTTTCAAAGGTGGTCGGCCAACCTTGGAGGAGGAAGATCTCGTGCAAGGAAGAATCAAGGTTGGGGTAATCAACCACAGCGAGAAGCGAAGGAGGCGAACAAGATCTTCATTCGAGGCGCGTTTCTCGTGGATTCCAAAAGGGAAGAGCGATCGTACTTGGTGGATCCAACATCTCGGATCTACGTTTCCGAGTGGGGTAACGAAATTCCTACCTAAGAGATTCTCTTCTTTGATTAATTCTTGTGGTGGACGGATTTTGCGTGATTTCTCGAATTGCTAAATTTTCGCGGTGTTCCTAAAAATAGATTTGAGATTTTCAGTTGGTTTTCCGAAAAGATCTTGCAAGAGGATTGGCGCTCCTCGTTTTTGTTTTGTTGGGATAGATCCTACCGTTTTTTCGAATCGTGAATTTTTTTTTGGTGGATCTATTTTGGTACAACTCCAAAGCTCGATCGGAATTAATATTATTCCATTTAGCCGGAAAGGATTTTGGCCTATAGCCATTCTCCGTTCCATTTGTGGATCGGCTATCCGTATGTTAGCGCGAACGATAAAAAAACAATCATTGTGGTGGCTGCGTTGCGTTTGTGTGCCGGTTAGGGAGCGATAACGTTGCCAAGGCTGTAGTCACGCCCTCCGTGTAGGATACCAAAGGCCTAGCCTACATCAATTTTACCTGTGTTGGGTATTGTATCCACATTAACCCAAATTTGATGAAGTCACCCTTCAACTAAGGTGAATTAAGTTGTATTTGATGCTTTGGTTGAGTTATGTGTTTGCAGGACTCTAATGGCAAGTGTGGACCAATGTTAGTCTACAATGGGTCACCAAACACATGACCATACAATGTAATCCCTCATTGTGTGATCCAAGGTGTTGACTCATGTGTAGTCTCTCTGTTGAGATACACTTCATATTCAAGCACTAGGACTTATTGGAAAATACTTGATGTTGGTTTCACCAAAGAGAAGAGAATTTTGTCTAAGAAAATTTTACTTAGTGTTTTACTCAAGTAGTTCTATACCTACTTGAGTGAATAGCTCAGTTTATACTCAAGAAAATTTACTCTTACTCGAGTCAGGATGATAGATCCCGAGTAGTCTATTTATGGCTCTCGAGTAGTTAAGACAACTACTCGAGTAGTTTCCCTCTTACTCTTGGGTTTACATATTTCCCTCTCCAAATATATTCTAAGTTAATTACTCGAGTAGTACTTTATAGTACTCGAGTAGCGTATACATTCTATCTCGAGTAGTTAAGTCATTTACTTGAGTAGTTCATTTACTGCTCGAGTAGTCCAGTATTTATACTCGAGTAACCAGAATTCCTTCCCTCAGAATTTCTCCAAGTCAATTACTCGAGTAGCTATTTTCATTTACTCGAGTAGTTCTTATCCTCTCGAATAGTTCAACTTCATTACTCGAGTATCCCAGAATTCCAGTTCAAAAAATATTCTAAGTCCCTGACTCGAGTAGTTCATCTACCACTCGAGTAGCTTATTCTCATTTACTCGAGTAGTATTTCTTGTACTCGAGTAGTCTAACTCCACTTCACGTGTAATTCCGTAAGTACTCGAGTAAGTCTTTTTGATACTCGAATAGCCGATCAACTTCTTAATTTTCTTCAAGATTAAACTTGAGTAGTTCTCTTCAGGTTACTCGAGTAACTGTCTCTAAGTACTCGAGTAGTTATTTTCATCTCTCTCGAGTAGTTATATAAAGTACTCGAGTAGTAATTTCTTCACTCGTGTATCTTACTTCAGTTTTTCGGAAAATTTCGTTAAGTCCAGTTTAACAGATTCTTTAATGAGCCTTGACTTGATTGGTCCACGTATCCCTCATTATGAATTAATTATGACAGATTATCTTCGATCCTATATAAAGTCTTGTCAATCCGACAAACCCTAAGCAATAAGAAAATTAATCAGAAGTTTTTGCAGTCGAATTTTCTCTAAGTTTTTTGATCCTCTCTCTCTCTCTTTCTCGCTCCAAGAAGTCGCCGCCGTCGATTCTCATCCGGCTAGGGTTTTCATTTTCAAGAGGATTCAGATTAATAAGATTTTACAGATCGAGATTGTCGTACAACTCCTCATCTTCTATTCGATCGTGTAAAGTTAAGAAGATTAAGATCTAATCTTGCCGAGATTTTCTTCACCTCTCTGATAAAGCCGAAAAGTCTAGAAGAAGAATATCCAGGCCGATTACTTGCAGATCTGACAAAGATTCTTTGTTTGTATTTCATACACATTTTATTTCATTACTGTAGGAGAAGTTTTCTCCGAGTGTCGGAGCTTTTGACTCCGAGAGTGTCGGAGCTTTTGACTCCGAGAGTGTCGGATGTTTTATCTTCCGAGTGTAGATCCGCTTTGTGATCGAGATTGTAGGAACGGTGTTCCGAGGCGTAGGATTGGTTTTTCAATCCGAGATAGTGGAGTAGCCAAGTCTAGTTTATTGCTAGATCAGTGAGGGAAAGTGGATGTACCCAAGATTGGGGAACCACTATAAATCTTGCTTCGTCTATGATTGATTGGTAGATAGTTCTGTGCTTAGATCTAATTTTTTATTCCGCAAAAAGATGCACATCTCACCTATTCACCCTCTTCTAGGTGATTTAGGCAGACAACTAATAACTTTTAATTGGTATCATAGCCAGGTTGATCATTAAAAGGTTAACACCTTGATCAGATCCTTATATAGTTGTCTTTTGAGATCTACCAAATATGGACAAAGCTAAAGATTTTGCTAAGCTTCCTTTGTGCACCAAGAATAATTTTCCAATTTGGAAAGAGAGAATAAAATTCTTTATGGAAACTGTGGATCCTAGGATCTTCATGATAGTTGAAGAAGGTCCTTAAATTCTGATGCTTAAGATCACGACAGTGAACCGGTCACACAAGTAATCTAAAATGGGGGTTTTCCCAAGTATCGATCTCACCAGGAACACAGTAAGGTGGAGTTAATTTCGAGGAGGACTTGAGATTGAAGTCCTCAGGTCGGAGCTAACTAAGGGGGTGTTTGGATTGTTGCGATGAAAAGAAAGTAAAAATCTAACAACTACTCCTATGCAACGCCGCTATGCGATGCTTCGCCAGGCGGGATGGAAGACTAGTCGGGCCGCTATGCACCGAATCACTAGGCGGATGGACGAGAAGGCTAGCAGATGAGGTGGTTAGAACGGCGGAATGAGGGTCATGAGCACCTCTTCGCAATGCACGCCACTAGAAATTGCTAGTGCGGCAAGGGTGGATGGTGGTGGATGGAATATGACGCAACTCAAGTAAATAACGAAAACATACAATCACATAGACATAATTGTATAAAAATGTTTTACAAACTACGCATACTTCATCAATATAAATAAAGTTAAACACCAATATTCAACAAGAAAGCAAGAACAAGTCAAGAGATCGACTGAATCCGAAGCCTTGCTGAGGATTCACGGTTGGAATCGTCGGGTTGTCATTCCGCGTCCAAGCTCGGTCCTCAACTACGTCCGGGATAGAGAAGGGCTGTCACCACCTTCCAATGGCCCGTATTCTTCATCTCACGATAGCGGACGAAGTTTGCTAACTTTCCTTTGCTAGATGGCTATGGCGTCAAACCCTACTTGAAGCTCACGGATGAAGGAGAAGGCCGAGAGGAAGCTCCAGCTTTGATTTGGCGGTGAAAGCTTGCCCGGAGCACCTTCCTAGGGTGGAAGATGAAGGGGAACGGCAGAGAAGGTAGAAAACGGCAGAGAAATGTCGAGCTCTGGATCCTCTTTTGAATTAGGGCGAGACCTGCACTATATATACAAAGCAGAAATGAACAATGCACACGATCACAGGCGCATGACCAGTGGTCGTGCGCACTATGTTCGGTGCTCGTGCGCACTGTCATGGAATATCAGGAAGAAGAACTGGGATAACGCACATGAGTAGTGGTTCACGACCAATGGTCGTGCGCACTAAGTCCAATGGTCGTGCGATTACCCCAGACAGGACTCTAGAAAAGAGGAATCAATGCACACGATCAGTGGCGCACGACCGGCAGTCGTGCGCATTATGTCCAGTGTTCGTGCGCTTACTCTAGGCTGATTCTGGAAAACGTAGAGTAGTGCGCACGATCAGGGGCGCACGACCAGTGGTCGTGCGCCTTATATCCCATGATCGTGCGCAGTATTCCTGTTTCGCAACCATCCCGGAACACGCACATGAACCCCTTTACCGAAAGGAAAAACAAATCACTAATCTGTGCAGACATTCCAGACAATCACAAAAGGGAGTACAAACTATAAAAATAACAAAATACACAACCACGGGCATAAATGTGCACTTCCTATGGAAAAAAAAGATTAGATGAAATAGGAACGATAAAGAACTAAAAGTGAAGTGCAACCGCGTGAAAACCTGCCCAGATGAGTCCGAAAATAGGTATATAAAGTGGACTCATCACACCCCCAGACTTAACTGTTTGCACGCCCCGAGCAAACAAAATCTAAGCAGATAGGGAAAAATACTAGTTAACAAAGAAATTGTGATACGAAGTACCATGCAAAGTCGCATGCTCACGCGCGTAAAAATATAATAGAAGAAATTTCTAAGTATACAAAATAGTTTCTACTTTTCACAATGCATATCAACATTTTATTATTACTAAAAAATAGAATCACGGTGAATCATCCGGTCATGCGTAGGGAGAAAGTAGACTAATCGCTAGGCGAGCATTGCCAAAGATCGGGGCTCGGGATAACCTCCAAAGGTATCCACCAATGTCGGTGACCATATGCTTGCCCTTTCGCATTCTCTCCACGACACTGGTTTGGTTCACACACGAATCAGTAGGACTATAGGTGAAGAGATGGGGCTTGGGTTTCGGTGAGATAAACAGGAATGCTATGCACCTAACCCAAATGAGCTAGTATAAATGGAATCCATCAGCTAACCAAAATATATGCGGGTACACCACATCCCCAGACGTAACTTTTAACATATGGGTGTGTGCACCGCCTACTCCAAATGTAATCACATTTCCTAAAAAGATTTTCAATTTAAACTTTTTCTTTTCACTTTTTTTTTTCTTTTCTTCTTCTTTACAAATATTTTTCTTTTTCTTTTTTTTTTCTTTTTCTTCATTTTATTTTCACAATTCAGCAAAAATAAACTTGGGAGCCCTTCCACATTTTCACAAATAATAACACCATGTCACATCCCAACATGAAAATATAAAACACTAAACTCGACTTGGGTGTGCGACTAGGATTGGCTATGAGGCTTTGGTGAAATCATGGTGGAGCTGAATCAAAAGGAGGGGTAGGCACAACAAGGCTAGCGAGGATAAGACGTTAGGAATGGTACAAAGCTCAAACGGGCCAAAATGATGGCCTACATCACGCTCATGCATGACTAACCTATACCCATGCTTCAAGAATAGCTTGAGGCAAGTTCTTAGCCAACGAGAAAGACTATCCATCCTCCCTGAAAGTGCAGCTAGATCTGATATACCCTAGACGGGGGTGAATAGAGTATATGGTGCTTGAAAACTTTTTACAACAGTTGTTGTAATCTGAGTGAGCAGAAAAGCAATTATTAAATCTAACCACAGAACTAAACTAATCATAGAATAATCACAGAACAATCACAGCCAGAAACAAAAGATAAAGACAAGCAATCCAGATGACACAAGGAACTATAGTGGTTCCCCTAAACTTGGGTACATCCACTCTTCTACCACCCTAGGTAGGAATCCACTGCATGATGAGTTGATCAGGTGTCCTGGGCACCAATGAGCTTTTGATATGTTGCTCAAAAACCAAATCAGATTTTTTGATCAGGTGTCTTGCCACCAATGAGCTATTGACAAGGTGCTCAAAAACCAAGCTCAAACTTTTGAAGGGAGTTTGAGAAACCCTTTACAGAGATGGGGATGAGAGTTTTATGGAAGTCTTCTCTTTCTCAAAGCAGCTGAGAATACTATGTGGATTTGATGGTGTCAAAGCTCCCCCTGAGTCCTTGAGATGTTCAGGAAAAGAAGCTTTACTGTAGGGTGATAGTCCTTCAGAAGTTGATATCCAGCAAATGATGATTTCAGCAACAGCTGAAATGTTAGGTGTCTGGAGTCTTTGAAAGATGTTGGCCTTGAACACTTGAGACAAGAGAGATCAGAAGATTTCAGAAAGTTTGATCTCCTTGGATGTGTGTTCTTCAGAGAATTCTTTGAGACAGAGAATATTTTGTTCTTGTTCTTCTTGTCTGTGTTCTGAGGATTATTGATGTCTGAGAGAGATTCAAAAATCTTGTCTTTTATTCTCTGGTACTGAATAAAAAAACATCCTCTGTCAAGAATAGCCGTTGGCCTGAATTAATTGCATCCTTAATTGCAGAAGTCTTCTGGAGGAAAGTCCAAAGGAACATTCCTTGATAATCCCTTGAAACATGGTCCATAAATAAATGAAAACGGCCAGAAAATCTTCTGAATTAATTGCTGAATAACTCCTTAACTGATCTGAATTTGAATCTTGAAAAATCCTTTAACTCATAAGAAAACGTCGAACTGAGCTCTGCTATCGTCGAACTGAGCTCAGCGATATGGACTTATACAGCAACAAAATATCGTCGATCTGAGCTCAAAGATCGTCGAACTGAGCTCAGAGATAGAGATCCAATGCTGAGTCAAGATCGTCGAACTGAGCTCGCAGATCGTCGAATGGAGTTCGACAATTTGTTGAAGTTGAGCTCAGCGATCGTCAAATGGAGTTTGACGATCTGTCGAAGTTGAGCTAGACGATCGTCGATTGGAGTTCGACGAATCGTTGTGCTGAGCTCGACGATTTGACTTAGTCTCAAACTGAAAAATTCTTGGTCTTGAGGGCAGCTTTCAAACCAAGACTTCTAACCCTTAGACTCAATTCTAATTGACCTTTAGATCTATAGAGGAGGTCAAAAACTGGTTTCCTAGAGACATAGTGATCCTGACCCAAATTAGTAATAGGGTGTTCCAACAATCTCCCCCTATTTGGGTTAGTATTACTATTTACAGAATTTGGAAAAATTAAATAACAACATACAAGCAATAATACAGAAAAGCAATAAGCTGGGCATGCAGAACCACAGATATATATCATCCCAGATAATAATCAGAAATCAGAGTGATTGTCACCTTACATAATCATTTATTCTCCTTGATCTTAATGAGTTTGATTTCTCTATTGGGGTTGAGAGCTTCCTTCTTTGATCTTGTATCATCTGCCGCACCTAAAGAGGTTTGATTTCTGGGCCTTGGAACTACAGCTTCAGGATGCAGCTCCATGTATCTATCAGAATCAAAGAATTTGCTTGAACCATATTGTTGGGTATTGTATCCACAACGTACCTGATTTGAAGAAGCCCTTGAACAAGCTAAGGTAAATAGGCAATGTTTTTGACAAAATATTTCAAGTTGTGCTTGCAGTTATTCCACGCTAAGTGCACACCAATGTCAGGGTGCAGTAGGTCAATGTACACGGGTCTGCACGATGTAATCCCTCATTGAGCAGATCAGTATGTTGGCCTACGTGTACTCTCTCTATTGGAGTGCACTTACTTTCAAGTACAGGGATGTGTTTATGCAAGAGCAGATAAGGAGCAAGGATGAGTCAAAGAGTAGCTCAGAGGCGTAAGACAAAAAATCATCTAAGTAAGAATCGACGAGAATCACCAAGTGATTCTCGCCGAATCGTCGAGAATCACTGGCTGATTCTCGCCGGCTAAATCAGAGTGCATTCAAGTCAAATTCGACGAGAATCACTTTGTGATTCTCGACGAATCGTCGAGAATCACTTTGTGATTCTTGCCGAATCGTCGAGAATCACCCTTGATTCTCGACGATTCGATGAGAAACACAGGTGATTCTCGCCGATTTTTACTTGAGCAATTTTCGGGATAAAGCTGGACCGGATTCTGCCGCTGGCACTATTTTGAACCGGATTTAGGGTTTCTACTTGTGGGACTGATGGACTAAAAATCGTCTCACAGACTACAATCCGAATAGGCAAGTGTACCTATCGTTTTATAGTATAGTGATAAAAATATATCAAGGTCGTATAAAAACTCGGGGTAGGCAAGTACTATTACTCACAATGATTCTATTATCCTACCGAACGATTGATGGGTATGAAAATTAAAATGAACTAAGATTAATTAAAAGAGAAATAAAAATATTGCGAAAGATTGCTCGATCGACGATTCACTTTGAAATAAAATAACGAAATAAATTAGTTTAGCATTTGCAATACTATTAAGACCATGATGAATCCGATATTAGGAAGTAATCTCGCTAGAGCATTAAATCCCCAGACGTTTTGACCGAAATCTCTTTATAAGTCAAAAAGGCCTAGAGTCGCATTACCGAAGTGACCCGCATTATTGGATTTGACTCCAATCCGGAGGATTTACGTCATCCTATCTCTAGGGTTGCGTTCAACTCCTTCCTTCTTTGAGTGATCTTTCAAATCAATGAGTCTCTCGACTTCTATGAAATGAGATCAATTGCCTACTACCGTATACCGGAATACGGAGTCGACACGATAAAAATCAAAGAAGGATCAAAATAGGGAAAATACAAATGCAAACATAAAATTAAAGATGCGTTATTTTGTCGCAAAGCTCATCACGATCGGGCTTAAAATATAATTAGCTAAGCAAAATAAAGGAAGAAAACAAAAGAGAAGAAAGAAAATTCATTTGCATTGCTTAAGAAAAGGAAATACACAAAAATTAAAATATGACAATGCTATTCTACTACAAAAAGGAAATTACAATAAAAACTACAACAAGGAAAAACTCTCATGAACTGGCTATCTCACTTGCTCTCTAAAATCCTCCTCTTCAAAGCATGAGACATTGGTTCCTTTTATAGGAGAGGACGAAGATTCTAGAAAGTGGTGGAAATGAAATGGGAGAAGGATGTGGCCGTCCATGCATGTATGAGGAGGTGCATGAATGTCATTAATGGGGGAGAGAGGGAAGAGGCTACATGCATACATTTTCATTTAGGAAAATAAAAAGAATAAAATAAATAAAAGAGGGGGGATGGATGGGTTTAAATGAGAATGAGAGAAAGGGAAAGAGGGGTGAATGAGAAATAAATAAGAGAGAAGGAGTGAGTGGGGAGATGCATGAGGAATAAAGAGAAGAGAAAATAATAAAGGGGGGAGAGAGGTGAGAGGCTACATGCATGAATGGGGAGAGAAGGAGCCGTCCATGCATGTTGGGCTTCATTATGTGGGCTGAAATATTATTTGTGGGCTGCATCATAGACTCAGGTAGCACCAAATGGAAGGGCTCGGGTTGTCTTGCATGGTGGGCTGCACTTGGACCGCAACAAAGGCCTTGAACCTACAAATAAAACAAAACAAATAAACAAAATGTTAGATATATTTTATAACATAACATAACATATATTTTATAACATAATAAAAAACTAACCATAATAATATAATAATAGTTATATTTCATAACAAAACACAACTAGACATAGAACATAAAATTAAACATAAAAAAAAGCATAAAACCCATAATTAAACTAGGAATTAATATATTATAAAAAAGACATTAAGACATGAAATAAAAACATAACAAGCATAAAATATAAATAAACTTAGGCATTTTGCATACTAAACTACCCCCAAAAATGATGACTAAAAGTAGTCATCAAATACCCCCATGCTTGAGCTTTTGCTATTCCAGAGCAAAAGTATGAGAAATATTTATAAGACATTTATAAAGTTTTCAATTAAACTAAAAATTTATTTACACCAAAGTCAAGTCAAAAATAAAATTTAGGGATTTACGAATTAAGTCCTAAATTATGGAATTAAAGTGAAAAGAGAGAAATATTTAGCCAAAAATTCTCTAATAAATTAACTAGCACTCAAAATTGAGTAAATTGCAAACAAGATTTGATTAAAATTATAAAAACCATAACTTAAAAGAAACTTAAGGAAGAATGCAACCTACTACTTATGCTCTCCCAATATTTTAATTTAAAATCTAAGACAATAATATTGGCTAAGGGGTTTGGGGAGGAAAATCAACATGAAGAGGTCTTTGATTGGAGGTGATCATCATTATTTTTTTTCACACCCCACCAATTTTTTTTTTAAAATATATATGTAATACCAGAAAATGATAGACTAACATCCTATCACTTCCCATGACATATATGAACTTTTAAATATATATGTGATACCAGAAAATGATAGACTAACATCCTATCACTTCCCACGACATATATGAACTTTTAATTCCTCTCTTCATCTGGGTTGCATATGTTTACCAGAGAATAAGAAACTAACATCTCCTTATTCACATGACATATGATCTAACAATAAAAAGAAAAAGGAAGGAGTTAAACAAAATTTTAGAAAATAAACAAAAATACTAGAGAGCAAGTACTAGTAGATTGAGATTTCCTAAGAATCTAAAAACATGAGGTAATAATAATTGGACTCCAAAATTATTAAGCAAAATTACTACAAAATTGAAACTATTTAAAATAAAAGAGAAAAGTGATAAATAAATTACTCTAAGAAAATTAAAACCATAAGATAATTCTCAAAACGAAATCACTAAATATTAGATTTAACTAAACATGATGAAACAAAAGATTAGCAAATCAAAAATATTAAAAATGTTTATAAACAAATTCAAACAAAATTTCTGAAAACAACAAAAAAACTAAGGGAGAGGTTTATTATATTTTTTGGATTTTGATTTTTTGATTTTTGTGGGTTTTTTTCTAGTTTTTTTTTTGATAAAGCTAAATTACTTAAAAACAAACATTTTTTTGAAAAACATAAAAAGAAAAGATATTTTTTTTTAAAAAAAAGGAGAAATTAAAAAGAAAAGAAAAGGAAAAAGAGTGAAGCCCTCCCCCATGCTTGGATTTTGCATTGTCCTCAATGAAAAATAAAAACAAGAAAGAAAAAGGAAGAAGAAAAGGGAGGGGGGATGCAATAAAGTAAATACTTAAAAAGAAAACGACTTCCCCGAATGCTTAAGGCCGAATGCTGATTTCGTTCCCCCATGCTTAAGCTGGACACCGGCTCAGGCCTAAGGAAGAGAAAAAAATGATGGAGCCAAACAAACTGCCAGAGGTTTTAGTCCTGCAAAACACAAGAGGAAAAAAAACAAAATAACAAAAAGTATAAGCAAGGGGTGCCTCCCAAGAGCGCTCTTTGTTTAACGTCGTCTGAGCCCGACGTTATTGGTTAGCTAAATGGAAAATAAAAACTAAAGTGAAGAGGTAACTCCCTAAGTATTCGCTTGGGAGAGTACATCAAAAAAGAGAAAAATTGAAGAATCGCACCGGCATGGGGTGGAATCTTCAATGGAATGACACCCGGAAATGAACGGACGGAGTTATAGAAGAACTCCACCGTATGTAAAAAGGGAAAGAAGGGGTCGTCAAAAGAAGAAGAAAAAAAAGAAGAAGAAATAGAAAGAGGAATAAAAGAAGTAGAAAAATAAATTTCATCAACGAAAATTTCACAAGAAGAAGGAGAGACTTGTGAAATTTCGGGAGAAGAAGTGGTAGAGAGGACTAAAGAAGAAGAAAAATTATCTAAAATAAAAGAAGAAGAAAAAAAGACTCGCTAAAACTAGAAAAAGTTGGAACAGTTAATGTTTGAAGCGAAAAGGAATCACACACGTCTTCAGAAAAAGAAAGAGAATGATGAGACGTCTTGTCATCCTCAAAAGGTAAGAAGCATGCCGGAGTATCCATAGGGGCGTCATCCAAAGGAGGAAGGAAACAATCCGGAATATCCGAATAATTATCCCCCTCGAGAGGAAAAAGACAAGCCGGGATATCCGCTGACTCATTACACGATGAAATTGGAGGAGACGGAGAAGAAGATGAAGAAAATGAAGCGGCCTCACGAGAAAAATAATCGAGAATGGTCTTCAAATGCGAATTGATATTATCAAGAGAAGTTTGCAATTCAAAATTTTTATTATCGATTGAAGTAAAATTTAGAGGCACGGCGCTTTGCGGGGCAAAATCATAAGAAAAATAAGACGGGTTCCTCATCTCCCAAGTAGGATAAAAATTGGAGTAAGAGTCAAATTGGTCACTTTGACCTGCTTCAGAAAAATTGAAATCAAAAGAGGGAGGGGTTCCCGAAAGACATTCAGAATAAAAGTGGTTGGGCGACCCGCAAAAATTACAAAACGCGCCAAAATAAGACGATTCCATAAAAAAACTGTTACAAAAAAGAAAAAGAAAACTTAAAATTTTTTTTTGATATTTTTTTTTGTTAAAAAAATGTTTTTGTTTTTTTTTTAATTTTAGTAGAAGTAATAAACTCGATGCTTTCGTAATATTACCAAAATAGTCCCCGGCAACGGCGCCAAAAACTTGATGGACTAAAAATCGTCTCACAGACTACAATCCGAATAGGCAAGTGTACCTATCGTTTTATAGTATAGTGATAAAAATATATCAAGGTCGTATAAAAACTCGGGGCAGGCAAGTACTATTACTCACAATGATTCTATTATCCTACCGAACGATTGATGGGTATGAAAATTAAAATGAACTAAGATTAATTAAAAGAGAAATAAAAATATTGCGAAAGATTGCTCGATCGACGATTCACTTTGAAATAAAATAATGAAATAAATTAGTTTAGCATTTGCAATACTATTAAGACCGTGATGAATCTGATATTAGGAAGTAATCTCGCTAGAGCATTAAATCCCCAGACGTTTTGACCAAAATCACTTTACAAGTCAAAAAGGCCTAAAGTCGCAATACCGAATTGACCCGCACTATTGGATTTGACTCCAATCCGGAGGATTTACGTCATCCTATCTCTAGGGTTGCGTTCAACTCCTTCCTTCTTTGAGTGATCTTTCAAATCAATGAGTCTCTCGACTTCTATGAAATGAGATCAATTGCCTACTACCGTATACCGGAATACGGAGTCGACACGATAAAAATCAAAGAAGGATCAAAATAGGGAAAATACAAATGCAAACATAAAATTAAAGATGCGTTATTTTGTCGCAAAGCTCATCGCGATCGGGCGCAAAATATAATTAGCTAAGCAAAATAAAGGAAGAAAACAAAAGAGAAGAAAGAAAAGTCATTTGCATTGCTTAAGAAAAGGAAATACACAAAAATTAAAATATGACAATGCTATTCTACTAAAAAAAGGAAATTACAATAAAAACTACAACAAGGAAAAACTCTCATGAACTGGCTATCTCACTTGCTCTCTAAAATCCTCCTCTTCAAAGCATGAGACATTGGTTCCTTTTATAGGAGAGGACGAAGATTCTAGAAAGTGGTGGAAATGAAATGGGAGAAGGATATGGCCGGCCATGCATGTATGAGGAGGTGCATGAATGTCATTAATGGGGGAGAGAGGGAAGAGACTACATGCATACATTTTCATTTAGGAAAATAAAAAGAATAAAATAAATAAAAGAGGGGGGATGGATGGGTTTAAATGAGAATGAGAGAAAGGGAAAGAGGGGTGAATGAGAAATAAATAAGAGAGAAGGAGTGAGTGGGGAGATGCATGAGGAATAAAGAGAAGAGAAAATAATAAAGGGGGGAGAGAGGCGAGAGGCTACATGCATGAATGGGGAGAGAAGGAGCCGTCCATGCATGTTGGGCTTCATTATGTGGGCTGAAATATTATTTGTGGGCTGCATCATAGACTCGGGTAGCACAAAATGGAAGGGCTCGGGTTGTCTTGCATGGTGGGCTGCACTTGGACTGCAACAAAGGCCTTGAACCTACAAATAAAACAAAACAAATAAACAAAATGTTAGATATATTTTATAACATAACATAACATATATTTTATAACATAATAAAAAACTAACCATAATAATATAATAATAGTTATATTTCATAACAAAACACAACTAGACATAGAACATAAAATTAAACATAAAAAAAGCATAAAACCCATAATTAAACTAGGAATTAATATATTATAAAAAAGACATTAAGACATGAAATAAAAACATAACAAGCATAAAATATAAATAAACTTAGGCATTTTGCATACTAAACTACCCCCAAAAATGATGACTAAAAGTAGTCATCAGGGACCCACAACGGTCATATTGAAGTTGCCTACAGTATATATACGGGTATTTTTGAATAGTACAGATACACAGAAAGAAGCCGAGCGTCGATCTTGACCTAAAATCGCGAAACTGCTCCGCCGCCGCCGTCGCCGCTCGCGCTAGTTGGTCGCCGCTTTTGATCGCGATTCTTCCTAATCTTCCGGCGACAGCAGCTTAGCCAAGCTTAGAGTCTCACGTGTCTAACCGAAGATCTCTTGTCTCTCGATTTGTTGATCGGGAAAATCTTCCCCATCCGAATCGATCGAGATGATTGATCCTAGTGTGACCGTTGGTAGACCTAGCTAGCTTCGCTATGAAGTTTGGATCTCCAAAGTATAGCAGCCGCACATCATTGTCGCCGCTGATCCCGTGAACCAAGCCGCCGCTCATCTTGCCGCCGCCGGTTCCGGGGAGATTCTCTCCAAGAGAGATCTAGGGTTGTGGACTCTTCGTGGACTTCAAGAACACGTCGTCAATGAAGAGGGACACCTTAGTCTCCAAACGTAGTTTGTATCTCTTGTACATTCTAGTTTTACTTTTGTTGTAAAGGAACGTTGGTTCCTAGTTATAAGGGTTGGGTGCAACCCGTGTTGTGAGAGTGTTGACTCCTACGTGTGGAAGGGCTCCTTTCGATAGTGCAAGGATTGGATTTCAATCTTGTTGGAGAAGTGACCGAGTCGTCCCTTGTTGGGAGATAGGTCGAAGGGGGAAAGTGGATTAACCCAAATCGGGGAACCACTATAAATAACCTGTGTACTCTTTTGTGCTGTGTTGTTTTATTTTTGTGTGCAGGTACAATTTAAATTCCGCAAAAACGCTGCACGTCACCTATTCCCCCCCCCCCCCCGCCATAGGTGAAGATAGTTGACACTAGGTGGACTTTCAAGTGGTATTAGAGGGAGGTTCCTCATCAAAAAGGTTAACACCTTGAGTTGAATCCTGCCGCTAGTGTCAAGAAGGAGGCAAACATCTACTATGGACGGGCTCAAGTTCACAGGCAAGATCCCAGTGTGCACCAGGCTCAACTTTCCTATCTGGAAGGAAAGGATCAGGTTCTACATGGAAGCAGTTGATCCTCGACTCTTCATGATCGTGGAGGAGGGACCTTATGTCCCCACTAAGGTCTCCACCATTGATCCTACCAAGAAAGTGCCGAAGAAACTTTCTGAAATGGACAAGGACGAGATGGTGCTAGTGGGACTTGACAAGAAGGCGCAGAACATTCTGGTCAGCGCGGTTGATGACTCAATGATGCAGAACTTCTGCAACTGCAGGACAGCACAGGAGATCTGGCATTGCCTGATCATCCTAATGGAGGGGCACTGATGAAGTGAGGGATGATCGGAGATCCCTCCTGAACCAGAAATATGAGGCCTTCAGACAAGGGCCTAAGGAAGAGATCGGAGTCACCTACGAGAACTTCCTCAAGATTGTCAATGCCCTCAAAGGATACGGAAGAGTGTTCACTAATGGTGAACTCAATGATAAATTCCTTAGGTCCCTTACTAAGGAATGGGACACAAAGATCTGCGCCATCCGAGAGTTTGGCAGACTAGCTGAAACAGACCCGCAAATTCTATTTGGGAAGCTGATGTCCTATGAGCTTCAGCTGAACACCAGGAAACTAGAAGAAGAAGCAGAGAAGGCTGCAGCCAAAGAAAAGACTGTGGCTCTAAAAGCCAGTCACTCCAGAAAAGGCAAGGGTCCGGTTTCATACTGTGCCAGGAAGAAGGATGAGGAGGAGGACTCCGAGCCATGCTCCTCCAGCTCAGAGCTGTCGGAGGAGGATTTCTCCCTCATCACCCGAGAATTCAAGAAGTTCCTCAAGATGAGGAATCAAAGAAAGAAAGACGGCTCCTCCTCCAGGCATCAGAAGCAAAATTATTCTTCTAACAGGTATGCTTCTAAACCGAACAAACATCGCTCCTCTGACATTATTTGCTTTGGATGCAATAAGCCAGGACACATCGTGGTCGACTGCTATCAAGGCAAGAGAGAAAAAGGGAAAGGAGAGGAGCACAAATCCTCTAGAGATAAGAAGAAAGAGCGGAGCTACATCGACAAAACGCCAAAGACACTGAGTGAGTCTGATTCCTCAGACTCCAGTGATGATGAGGAAGCCTACTTCGGGCTGGTGGGTCGCTCCGACTCAGAAGGAGAATGCCCCCATTTACTGGGAAGGTAAAAGCTCGCACCCCTCTCTCCGACTCTGAATCTGATCCTGAGTCTCAGGATGATGAACCTGAAGATAGCCTTTCGGCCCGTGAAGCGGAGCTCCTCGAGAAGTATGAGCTTCTGCTCAACACTTTCGAGGAGTGCCGTAAGAGACTGAAGGCTGAGAAAAAGGAAGTGAAATTCATTAAGGGTGAGTGTGTATCCCTAAGGGAAGAGGTCACTAGTTTGATTTATCTCCGATAGGAGCACCTTGACCTGACTTCAAAGCATTCAGAGTCTCTTAAACTCCTTGATCTTAAGTAGGAGGAAGTCGACAAGTTGGAAGAACAACTTGCGGCAGAAAGGAAGATCGTCAAGAGCTTCTCTATGCCAAAAAACGTTCTTCCAGTAGTTGATACCTTCTCTGCTCAGGCCAAAGGAGCTGGCTTGGGGCATGTAGAGGTATCTGGTTCCTCATCTAGGAGAAACAGGAACCAGAGGAAGAATAAGGCCGCCAAGAAGGCCTCTGCTGATGAAAAGGGAAAGGCTCCGCTTAGTCCTGTTGCGTTCAGAAAGCCTAGATTTCCTTGCAACCAACATGACTTTGAATCAACCTTTGGTCATCATTTCCGGCCCTCAGTTGCAAAGCCAAAGAGCCGATATGATGGTTGGACCTTTCCCCGGAACTTCGGTGAGAGTGCCTTCAAGGCACCTTATGAGGAAATCCACATGGGAAATTATGGTCAATTCTCTAGCGGCCATAATGGAAAGCAGGCACCAAGAGCCAAGCCTGTTATACTGAAGGAACAGAAGGTGAAGAAGTCATGTGACTGCAATCACTATGAGGCCTCCACCTCCAGATCCAAGGCCCCGGCTGTACCCACCATTCCCAGGGTAAAGCAGGAGCCTAAGAAGAGGTACAACAGATATGACTGTTGGTGTTGTGGCAAAGTCGGTCACTTTGTCGTGGATTGTTGGTTTAATCTAAGGTATCACGAGACTCCCTATGTTAGCAATGCGAGGCCGACCACTCGTAGGGTTAACCAACCGAGGGGGAGTATGCTAAACAAGAATCTAGGACCCAAGTTCGATTGGGTTCCTAAGGGAAATTAATTTTGTTTTGCAGGAATGTCCAAAGGCCACCAAAACGCCTATCTGGTACTTGGACAGTGGATGCTCCCGGCATATGACTGGGACAAGAAGCCTGCTGCGTGATTACACTCCAGTCGAGAATGGACCCAAAGTCATCTTTGGAGGGTCCGATCGAGGAGTCACCAGAGGTTACGATATGATTTCCAACGGTATAATCTCTATCACCGACGTGGCTTATGTTGAAGGTGTTGGGTACATTGGTCAAATGTACCTGATTTGAAGAAGCCTCACCCAACTCAACGATATACATCATAATGTATTTGATGTATGTTTGAGTTACTTGTGCAGGTTAAGAAAGTACTGGACTGAAGCAAAAAGTTTCTAAGTCCATGTGTCGACACCCAGAGGGAAAGTGTCGACACTTGAGAAAGCTTGTGTCGACACCCAGACAAGCAGTGTCGACACTTGGAGTCATTGTGTCGACACCTGGGATGCAGATTCGACACCAGACAGAAAGTGTCGACACTTGGAGCTGTGTCGACACTCAGTGAAGAAAAATGCAGACAAAAAGTGTCGACACAAGGAGATGTGTCGACACCCAGTGAAGCTGTGTCTACACCAGTAAGTGTCGACACTTGGAGCTGTGTCGACACTCAGCAAAAGTCTGCAGAGACTAAGTACATGTGTCGACACTCAACACAATGTGTCGACACTCAACAGAAGAGTCAGCATTTGAAGAAAGTGACGACACTCAACACAATGTGTCGACACTCAACAGAAGAGTCAGCATTTGAAGTATGTGTCGACACCCAGAACAATGTGTCGACACACAGCTGAAGACTCAACACTTGAAGAAAGTGTCGACACAAGGAGCTGTGTCGACACTTAGCAAAGAACAGAATTATTTCCAAAATATTCTAAGTACAAGTGTCGACACTAAAGGAATGTGTCGACACTCAGCTGAAGTCTCAACAGAAGAATCAAGTGTCGACACAAGGAGCTGTGTCGACACTCAGCAAGAATCAACATAGAAGACTATGTGTCGACACCAAGAAGCAGTGTCCACACTTAACAGATACAACACAAGAAGTTGTGTCGACACAAAGGAGATGTGTCGACACTTAGAAAAATTCAGCAAAAGCTAGAAGAACAAGTACTTGTGTCGACACTCAATTTCAGTGTCGACACATGCAGAAGAATCTGTGTCGAGACATACAAGGAGTTGTGTCGACACCTTGTAGACTTGTGTCGACACTTACACAACATGTGTCGACACTTGGACTATAAGTGTCGACACTTAAAGACAGAAAGTCTCGACACTATCAGACAGATAGAGATTTTCAAGAAATGACTGGTTGACATGACAGCCGCCGTTCCAGCCGGTCTACAGCGCCTGTCAGAGATATCAGAAGTCAGTTATGGACCGGACCAGCCGGTTACCATGAAGAATGCCTATAAATAGGCACCCACAGTTTACAGAAACTATTGTTGAAGTTGTTGATCAGATTGTTGTCAAGGTTGATCATATTATTGAAGTAATCTTTAAAGTGGTACTCAAAGTATCAACACAAGAAGATCTAGCAGTTCATGTGCAGATCTAAGAAGTTGGAGAGTGAGGGCTCCATCCAAGAAATCAGCCTTTGGAACTAGGCTGAGAAGAAGGATTCAGATTCAGTCTGGATCTTAAGTGGCAGAGGTCAAGGAACAACTGCAGGAGGATTCAGTCTTATTCAGTTCTACTCAAGAAGCTTTGAAGAAAGCTAAGTCAGATTGGATCCAGCTAAGTTCTTCCAAGAACTCATCAAGAAACTCTCAACTCCCCTCTTTCATTTCTGAGTTGTTGAGTTAATTATTTGTATTACATTTTTAACTTGTAGGATCCTTTGGATCTGAGTGATTTGTAAGCCTATAATTATAAAGGCTGAGGGTAGGGCTTGAGAGCCTGAGTGTAGGAGACTGAGATCTCTGAGTGTAGGCCTTGTTGGCTGAGTGTAGGCCTTAATTGGCTGAGTGTAGGCCCTATGGCTGAGTGTAGGCTTTGGGATAAAGCTGAGTTGTAAGGCTTTGGGCCTGAGGTGTAGAACCAATTTGGGTTCTGAGACAGTGGAGAAGTTTGGCCGAATCTAGTACACTGCTAGATAGGCGAAGGGGGAAAGTGGATGTACCCATATCTTGGGGAACCACTATAAAACACTGTGTGCTGTGCTGTGATTGTGCTGTGGATTAGCTGTGTATGTTTTGTTATTGCTGTTTGCTGTGCAAAAGTAGTTAGAAATCTGTGATATAACTGTTTGGCTGCCAACAAAGTTAGAAAAGGATTAGGTCACCTATTCACCCCCCCCCCCTCTAGGTGTTTAGGTACCATATCTTTCAAGTGGTATCAGAGGGAGGTTCCTCAAAACAAGGACTAACAGTCTGAGGAGATCCTGTTTGGCAGATTCAGTGTAAGGGAAAACACAGATTCAAGAAATTCAAGAAAATCAAGAAACATGGGTTCCTATGAGAATCACAAGGAATTGGGTTCCATGAAATTACCCAAATGCAGGAAGGAGATCTTTGGGATCTGGAAAGAAAGGGTAAGGCTATTTATGGAGGCCTCAGACCCTAGAATCTACATCACAGTAAAGGAAGGGCCATATGTGCCTATGAAGATTTCAGTTCTAGATGCAAATCAGAGAACTCCAAAGGATTTCTCTGAGATGACTAAGGATGAAATTGTCCTGGCCACCATGGACAAGAGGGCACAAAACATAATAGTGAGTGTCATTGATGATGCAACTTTTCAGAACCTTATACACTGCAAGACAGCCAAAGAGATGTGGGACACTCTTATAGTGTATATGGAAGGATCTGAAGAAGTTAGGCAAGATAGAAAGTCCTTGCTAAATCAGGAGTATGAAAGCTTTAGGCAAGGAAAGGGTGATAGCATCACTGAGTGCTATAAGAAATTTTACAGAATAGTTAATGAACTCATGTCTTATGGAAGAGTGTTCAGTAACTATGAACTAAATGACAAGTTCTTAAGGTCCCTAACCAAAGATTGGGACACCAAGATCTGTGCCATAAGAGAAATGGCTAAGTTGGGGGAAATTCCTCCCCCTACACTGTTTGGCAAGTTATTGTCATATGAGATGCAGTTGACAGTAAGAAAAGAGGAGGAGAAATCAACAAGGACTGAGCATAAGGAAAGAACTGTTGCTTTCAAAATAGAAGTTCCCAGAAAGTGCAGGAACAAGTCTTCAACTCCACCTCCAGAGGTAGTTGAATCAGAGTCTGATGAGTCTGTCAGCACAAAGTCTAAGAGCAGTGAAAGTGATGAAGACTTTGCTGCTTTCACTAGACACTTTCAGAAGTTTTTGAAAAAGAAACAGTGGAGGTCAAGGCCTTCTACATCACAAGGAAAGGAAGACTCTTATCAGAAAAAGAGGTCTTCAAAGAATGACAAGAAAAGGACAAAATCAAGCAAGGCAACTGGTTCAAAGATTGTTTGCTATTGCTGCAATAGACAGGGCCATGTTATTGCAGATTGTCCAGAGAAGAGAAAGGAATCTGGTGACAGAAAAAAGATTCACTTCAAAGGGAATAAAGAAAAGTCTTTTGTTGCTAAGAAGGAGAAGACTCTATCAGATATCTCTTCTTCAAAAACTGAGTCTGAGGCTGAAGCCTACATAGGGCTGTTTGCTGAAGAAGAAGTGGAAGAATTCATGCAGTTCTTGGAGTCAATTTATGAACAAGAAGACAGTCATTGCCAAGGGCTAATGGCTTTGACAGAAAGTGCCAAAATCCTTGAGCAGCCAGGACCCAGTCAGGTACTAAGTTCAAGTTTAAATTCAGGTTCTTGTTCTAGTTCAGAATCAGATTCTTCTTCATCAAGTGATGAGAATATATCTGAGTCTGAGGAAGATATTCATCAGCTTATAGATGAATATAAGGTACTGTTGCAAGCCTATAAGAAAAGCAAGACCCTAGCCAAAAGTCAGGCAAAGGAAATTGCTGATCTTAAAGCTGCTGCAACAGATTTTGAGAAACAATTTGATCAAAAACTGAATGAGGTAGCCAGGCTGAAACACATTACTGTGATTCAGATGGGAACTATCACCTATAAGAATGATCAAATTAAGAGACTGGAGATCAATCTTCAGAAAGAGAGAGAGCTTGTTGCTCGGTTTTCAAAACCTAAATCAGTGTTACCTTTAATTGATGAATTTGTTCATCATAAAGGCAAGGCTGGATTGGGTTTTGTTAGACCTGCAGGGACTGAGCAGTCCAAGTCTAAGTCCAAGGGCAAAGCCCCAACATTCAACAAGCCTGTTGTAGTCAAGACAGCCAATGCAGTACCTAAGCAAAGGTACAATAAATTTGAATGTTGGTGCTGTGGCAAAGTTGGCCATTTCGTAGTAGACTGTTGGCACAATGCGAGTGCCAAAGTGAGTTCCAAACTACCTGTTGGAAAGCCAGTAGGTAGGTTTGTCAAATTGCAAACTAACAATCACCAAGGACCCAAGAATACTTTGGGTTCTAAGGTTCATTAATTTGTTTTGCAGGTGAGTCCAAGTGGCCATACCCCTACATGGTACTTGGACAGTGGATGTTCCAGACATATGACTGGAACTAGGGACTACTGAAGGACTACATTCCAATCAAAAATGGTCCTAAAGTGACCTTTGGTGGTTCTGAAAAAGAAATCATCAAAGGGTTTGGTAACATTTCTTCAAACTTAGTTACCATTACTCAAGTGGCTTATGTTAAAGGGTTGAAACACAACCTAATAAGTATAAGTCAATTAAGTGATGTAGGGTATGACATCTCATTTGTTAAAAATGGTTGTCATATCAAGAGGTCAAGTGATCAAGAGATCATTTTGACAGGTTATACGAAGAGGAATGTCTACTGCCTAGACATTATGGTTGAGAACAATGGTTCTCCAGTTTGTCTTGTAGCTGATGAGACAGTCTCTCATTGTGTCAAATGGCACAAGAGGCTTGCCCATCTTAACTACAAGACTATTAGCAAACTCTTTAGCAAAGAGTTAGTAAAGAATGGTTCTCAAGTTAAGTGTGTTAAAGATGGCATTTGCTCAGCTTGTCAAAAGGGCAAGCAGACTAAATCCACCTTTAGAAGCATAGAGAACAAAAATGCTGTGAGGTGTTTATACCTCTTGCATATGGATCTTTTTGGTCCAATGCCAGTTCACAGCTTAGGTAGGAAGGTCTATACCCTTGTAGTTGTAGATGACTACTCAAGGTTTTCCTGGGTGTTCTTCTTAAGACAGAAATCTGAAACACCTAGTGTCTTCTACAGCTTTGTCAAGCAAATTCAGAATGAACTAAATAGTACTGTGGTCAAAATTAGAAGTGACCATGGTACTGAGTTTCAGTCTGAAAGCATGACAAAACTATGTGAAGACTTTGGGTTATTTCAAGAATTCTCTTCACCTAGAACACCTCAGCAAAATGGCATTGCTGAGAGGAAGAATAGAACCTTGATAGAGGCTGGTAGAACCCTATTGAGTGATACATCACTGCCAGAGTATTTCTGGGCTGAAGCAGTTAACACTGCATGCCATGTTATAAATAGGGCTACCATCACTAAAGGGCTAAACAAGACCCCCTATGAAGTTGTGAAAGGCAGGAAACCAAACCTATCCTACTTCAGGATCTTTGGTTGCAAATGCTTCATACTTAACAATGGGAAGTCTTACTTAACTAAGTTTGCTGCCAAGTCCCAAGAGGGAATTTTTGTTGGGTACAACAATAATAGTAAGGCTTATAGAGTCTACAACTTGACTACACAAGTTGTAGAAGAATCAGTGCATGTAGTTTTTGATGAGACTAAACTTATTAATAATGAGTTGTCTAGCAGTGTATGCAGCCCCACAGGTTTGACAAAGAAAATGGACAAGCTTACTATAGAAGAAGTGCCTGCTGCAAGACAGCAAGGAGAGGAGAGTAGCTGCTGTTCAGGGTGAGAACTACATGTGCCAATTGCTGAAGAAATACAAGGAGTACAGCATGATGCAGATGCTGAAGTGGTTCAACCTGAAGTGAGGATGCCTCCAGCCCACAGGCATCTTAGAGATCATCCAGTAGAGCTGATTATTGGAGATCCAAGACAAGGAGTTCAAACAAGGAGCAGAAATCAGAATGCTGCAATCTATTCCAGCTTTTTGTCTTAAGTTGAACCTAAAAGATTTGAAGAAGCAATAATGGATCCACAATGGACTGAAGCAATGCAAGAAGAGCTTAATCAGTTCAAGAGGTGCAAGGTCTGGGAATTGGTTCCCAAACCTAAAGACCACAATGTAATAGGAACTAAGTGGATCTACAGGAATAAGATGGATGAACAAGGGGTCATCATTAAGAATAAAGCTAGACTGGTTGCTAAAGGATATAGGCAAGAAGAAGGTATTGACTTTGATCAAACCTTTGCTCCAGGAGCCAGACTGGAAGCCATAAGAATGTTCTTGGCCTATGCAACCTATCAAGGATTCAAGGTATACCAAATGGATGTCAAGTCAGCATTCCTAAATGGTAATTTGAAAGAAGAAGTCTATGTGGAGCAGCCTTCAGGTTTTGTTGATCCAACTCTACCTCATCATGTCTATAGACTTAGGAAAGCTTTATATGGGTTAAAGCAAGCCCCTAGGGCTTGGTATGAAACCCTATCTAGTTTCCTCATTGAGAACAAGTTCTCAAGGGGGAAAATAGATAAGACTCTATTCCTTAGGGAATCTAGAGGCAAAGTCATAATAGTCCAAATATATGTAGATGACATTATATTTGGGTCTACTGAAAGCAGCCTTTGCAAAAAGTTTGCAAAACTTATGCAAGGTCAGTTTGAGATGAGTAGTATGGGAGAGCTGAAGTTTTTCTTGGGTCTCCAAGTTAAACAGACTGAGAGTGGTTTGTCCATTTGTCAGTCAAAGTTCACCCTAGAACTCATAAGGAAGTATGGTATAGATTCATCCAGTACCATGAAGACTCCTATGGGGTCAAGTATGTCTCTTAGCAAGGATGATGCAGGGAAACCTGTAAATGAAACCTTGTATAGAGGGATAGTTGGCTCCCTATTATACTTGACTGCTAGTAGACCAGACATCATGTATACTACATGTGTTTGTGCAAGGTATCAAGCCTGCCCTAAAGAGTCTCATTTGACTGCAGTCAAAAGAATATTGAGATATCTAAAGGGCACTCCCTATCTAGGCCTCTAGTACCCTAGGAATGGAGATTTTGATCTAACAGGTTATTCAGATGCAGACTTTGCAGGATGCAAAGAAGATAGAAAAAGCACTACTGGAACCTGTCAATTCCTAGGTGGGAGACTAATTTCATGGAGTAGCAAGAAGCAAACCAGTGTGGCTATCTCCACAGCTGAGTCAGAGTATATGGCTGCAGGAAGTTGCTGTGCTCAACTTCTATGGATACAACATCAGCTAGAGGACTATGGATTTCAGGTAAGTAGAACTCCACTTTTCTGTGATTCTACAAGTGCTATTTCAATAGCTAATAACCCTGTATCCCATAGTAGGACAAAACATATTGAGATTAAATATCATTTTCTTAGGGAGCATGTAGAAAGAGAAGATATTTTATTAGAATATGTTAAAACAGATGAACAAGTAGCTGATATGTTTACTAAGCCACTAGAAGAAGCTAAGTTCAATAGATTCAAAATTGAACTAGGGATGATAAACTTAGAGTAAGTTTACAGATTTGAAAATGACTAAGTCAAAAGGTGTCGACACATAGACAAGTCTATGTCGACACAGAATAGTGGTGTCGACACTTCAGGAAAAAGGTGTCGACACATCTAGGAATGTGGTGTCGACACTTCTGAATGTTGGTGTCGACACATGTCAAGTAGGTGTCGACACATCCAATGTGGTGTCGACACTTAAGTTTTACTCAGAATTTTTCTAAGTAAAGTCTCGACAATGTGTCGAGTTATGTTGTGTCGACACATAACCAAGTGTCGACACATAAAATCTGTTGACTAAACTTGTGTCGACACATATGTGTCGAGACATTATAAGTTAGTGTCGACACTTATTGCCAGTGTCGACACATTTTAAGCTAGCTGTCCCGCCTGTTCATCTTCAAAATCAGAAAGGTATAAATAGGGTTCTGTCTTTGTTTGTCGACACGCTTTCAAAGTTTCGAGACCAAAACTACTGTGTCGACATCTCTCTTTTCTAAAGACTAATTCTCCAAACCCTAATGGCTCCTAAGCTTGAGGAGAATGTTAACGAGGGCAATGAGCTAGTGCGAGGCGCGTTCGATGAAGCTGATCAAGAAATCAAGTCGGTGGTAACCCTAGTCGCCAATTCTGGACTAGAATACTTGGTTTCAGAACCAACAAAGATTTGGAAAAAGAAAGTTCTTGAATTCCTTAATGGAGCTGCTGTAGATGAATCTGGATACAGAATCAAATCCAGAGTTCATGGATCTAAGGTCAAGATTTCACCAAAAAGTCTGAGGAAGGTACTCCAGCTACCTAAAACTCAAGATGAAGAAGAAGTTACTGCTTCAAAGACCAGGGAAGCTTTAACCTGGTGTGGTCTTGATCCTAAGATGAAGATAGGATCTGTATTCAATAGGAAAGGCATGAATAACCAAGGAAAGTTCATGTCTGAGATTGTAGGAAAAGTCTTACTCAGCAAGACTGGAGGGCATGACAGAGTGTCTGCCTACATGTTTGAAATCATGACAAGAATAATCTTCACTCTGAAAACAGATTGGTCTCAAGTGGTGTATGAGAAAATTAAGGAAAGTCTGAAGAAGCCCAATCTGGGCAGGATCATCAGTCTCTACCTAGCTGGTACCATACCAGAGGTAATGAGTACTGCTGCAGGCAGCAAGATTAATCACATGAGGAAGATGGATCTAAGGATCTTTACAAGATGGGACAGGGTGTTGTCCAAGGAAATGCCAACCCCTGAGAAGCTAGTGTCTGAAAAAGAAATTCCTCCAAAGAAGAAGAGAAAGACAGTACAAGTGGCACAAGAGTCCACTAGTGGTTCTGATAGTGAAGAACAGGTTGTCTTCACTCCAGATGATCATGAGGGAGAGCCTGCTGAAAATACTCCTGCTCCTCCAGCTGATGCAGAGATCCAGGGGGAGCTGCCTCCATCTAGCCCGATCCCCAGGGATCAAAGCCAGGGGGAGCCTCCAGTTGTAGAAGCACCATCTACACTGGACAGTGAGCATGCCACCATCATCATCCAAGAGGTACTCACTGACCTAAATTCTTTAGCATATCTTATGGCAGATGCTGATTTGTCTGATGTTCCTCAGCAAACTCAGCTGCCTAGTCAAGCTCCAGATGTTGTTATAGACGACACATCTGCTGTAGAAGTAATTCCTGATCCAGTGGTTGAAGAGCAAAGGCTGTCTCCAGCTCCTTCATCACAAGAATTCACAATGGAAGACTTGTTCCTAAATCTGGATCAAGCAGATTTTGACAAAGAAATTGATGCTGCTGAAAAAGAGACTGCTGCTGCTGAGGGGGAGCAAGTACAAGATCTGGAAGAGCCTTTAAGGCAAGAAACTGAGAAGGCACTTGATGTGCAAGCTGAAAAACCTCAAAGCCCTAAGGATAGGGTTGAGATAGTCAGCACTTCTGCCTCTGAAGATGAGGAGAGTGCTAGGGAAAAGAAGAAGAAATTATATTTTTTTAAAAGAAGAAGCCAGAGTTACAAGAAAGCTCTGCAATCTATAGCCCCACAGCCTATAATTCAACATGCTCCAACAGTTGATTATAGTGCCTTACTGACTGCACTGCAGATTAAAATGGATGAACAAAGAAAGGCTATAGAGGCTTATGTGGATGAAGGGCAGAAGACTTTACAATTTGATCTGGCCCAAGATATAAAGTCTATAAGGTTTGAGATGAACCTTAACAAAAAGGAAATGACTGACTGCTTCCACAAGGGTGGGAATGCAGTAGTCTATCTGGCAACACACCAGGAGAAGATCAAAGCACAGGTAGATGATATAGCATTGAAGCAAGGGTATGTACTGGAAAATCAGTTAAGGATGAATGACAACTTGACTGCTTCACACAATGCTATTGTCACTGAAATGAAGAACAAGGCTGCTGAACCTTCAACATCTACTGCTGCTGCCAAAGCTGATTTTGATAAAGTATTCCAGGAAGAACTAACTGCTGTTAAGTCTGCTATTAAAGATTCCCAGAAAGTCATCTCTGAACAACTTACAAAGCTGAAACCATTCTTTAAAGAGGGAATCAGGTATTTGGATAGTCAAATAAGATTTCAAAAGGATGATGTCAGAGACCATATGGCTAGAGAAGTCATAAAGGGGGAGAGAGTATTAGTCAAAGCTAGCTCTGACCATACCAAATGGATATCTAACTCCATCAGAGCTACACTGGGCTATCCTCTACTCTGTGATGATGATAATGTTGCTGAATCAGGGATTCAAACTGCATATCTTCGAGGTGAGCAACCAGAGGTAGCTCAAGTGATTTATCCACCTCCAGACTTTGATATGATTCAAGCAGATGTGAGCACAATGTATAGCCCACTTGAGGGCAAGGACAATGTCCACATTGACAAGGTTGTTCAACCTATATCTGAAGCTATGCAAGAGGCTCTACAAAAAGAGGAAGAGACAAGGTTGTCCAAGAAGAGGTTTAGGGAACAAGCAGAACAAAAACTAGATTTTGAACAGTGGAGCCCTACCTCTAGGAATATAATTTTAACTGCCTGGAAAGCTGCCAAGGACAATGCTCATGAAAGGAACAAGTGGTTCTCTGAAGCAGAATGGAGGAAACATGAGATCAGACAAGAAGCCATAGTTCAGTATAGAAGGAAGGCTAAGATGGGAAAGCTACCTCCTCCTGCAGTGGAGCCTAGCAAGTACTTCCCTAAGCCATATCATTATTTTGAGAGGCAGAAGATCAAGGCAGAAGAACTCAAAAAGAAAGATCTAAAAGGCAAGAAGCCTGCTGTTGCTGAACCTGCTGAAGCCACTGTCACAGCTCAAGTCCAACCTGGCAAAGGCATAGTTATCAAAGAACCAGACCAGAAATAGATTAAGAAATTTCTTGAAGTTTATGTTGTAATGTTTTGGATGTAACACATTTAGTAAACTTCTGAAAATGCATAAGACAAATATTAGAACAATATATGATTCATATATTTCATGTTTGTTCTGTGAATGTATCTATTTCTTATTTGTTCTGCAATGATGAATGTGTATACATGTGTGAATTTCTACATGTTTATGTTTACCCTGCTGAATATAATCTGCTGTACATCATTTTGTAATTTTAATTATGGATGGTGTATATCATTGACTAAGGGTTATGACTTCTCCAAATAGGGGGAGATTGTTGGGTACATTGGTCAAATGTACCTGATTTGAAGAAGCCTCACCCAGCTCAATGATATACATCATAATGTATTTGATGTATGTTTGAGTTACTTGTGCAGGTTAAGAAAGTACTGGACTGAAGCAAAAAGTTTCTAAGTCCATGTGTCGACACCCAGAGGGAAAGTGTCGACACTTGAGAAAGCTTGTGTCGACACCCAGACAAGCAGTGTCGACACTTGGAGTCATTGTGTCGACACCTGGGATGCAGAGTCGACACCAGACAGAAAGTGTCGACACTTGGAGCTGTGTCGACACTCAGTGAAGAAAAGTGCAGACAGAAAGTGTCGACACAAGGAGCTGTGTCGACACCCAGTGAAGCTGTGTCTACACCAGTAAGTGTCGACACTTGGAGCTGTGTCGACACTCAGCAAAAGTCTGCAGAGACTAAGTACATGTGTCGACACTCAACACAATGTGTCGACACTCAACAGAAGAGTCAGTATTTGAAGAAAGTGATGACACACAACACAATGTGTCGACACTCAACAGAAGAGTCAGCATTTGAAGTATGTGTCGACACCCAGAACAATGTGTCGACACACAGCTGAAGACTCAACACTTGAAGAAAGTGTCGACACAAGGAGCTGTGTCGACACTTAGCAAAGAACAGAATTATTTCCAAAATATTCTAAGTACAAGTGTCGACAGTAAAGGAATGTGTCGACACTCAGCTGAAGTCTCAATAGAAGAATCAAGTGTCGACACAAGGAGCTGTGTCGACACTCAGCAAGAATCAACATAGAAGACTATGTGTCGACACCAAGAAGCAGTGTCGACACTTAACAGATACAACACAAGAAGTTGTGTCGACACAAAGGAGATGTGTCGACACTTAGAAGAATTCAGCAAAAGCTAGAAGAACAAGTACTTGTGTCGACACTCAATTTCAGTGTCGACACATGCAGAAGAATCTGTGTCGAGACATACAAGGAGTTGTGTCTGCACCTTGTAGACTTGTGTCGACACTTACACAACATGTGTCGACACTTGGACTATAAGTGTCGACACTTAAAGACAGAAAGTCTCGACACTATCAGACAGATAGAGATTTTCAAGAAATGACTGGTTGACATGACAGCTGCCGTTCCAGCCGGTCTACAGCACCTGTCAGAGATATCAGAAGTCAGTTATGGACCGGACCAGCCGGTTACCATGAAGAATGCCTATAAATAGGCACCCACAGTTTACAGAAACTGTTATTGAAGTTGTTGATCAGATTGTTGTCAAGGTTGATCATATTGTTGAAGTAATCTTTAAAGTGGTACTCAAAGTATCAACACAAGAAGATCTAGCAGTTCATGTGCAGATCTAAGAAGTTGGAGAGTTAGGGCTCCATCCAAGAAATCAGCCTTTGGAACTAGACTGAGAAGAAGGATTCAGATTCAGTCTGGATCTTAAGTGGCAGAGGTCAAGGAACAACTGCAGGAGGATTCAGTCTTATTCAGTTCTACTCAAGAAGCTTTGAAAAAAGCTAAGTCAGATTGGATCCAGCTGAGTTCTTCCAAGAACTCATCAAGAAACTCTCAACTCCCCTCTTTCATTTCTGAGTTGTTGAGTTAATTATTTGTATTACATTTTTAACTTGTAGGATCCTTTGGATCTGAGTGATTTGTAAGCCTATAATTATAAAGGCTGAGGGTAGGGCTTGAGAGCCTGAGTGTAGGAGACTGAGATCTCTGAGTGTAGGCCTTGTTGGCTGAGTGTAGGCCTTGATTGGCTGAGTGTAGGCCCTTGTAGCTGAGTGTAGGCTTTGGGATAAAGCTGAGTTGTAAGGCTTTGGGCCTGAGGTGTAGGAACCAATTTGGGTTCTGAGACAGTGGAGAAGTTTGGCTGAATCTAGTACACTGCTAGATAGGCGAAGGGGGAAAGTGGATGTACCCATATCTTGGGGAACCACTATAAAACACTGTGTGTTGTGCTGTGATTGTGCTGTGGATTAGCTGTGTATGTTTTGTTATGGCTGTTTGCTGTGCAAAAGTAGTTAAAAATCTGTGATATAACTGTTTGACTGCCAACAAAGTTAGAAAAGGATTAGGTCACCTATTCACCCCCCCCTCTAGGTGTTTAGGTACCATATCTTTCATAAGGGTTAAACCATAACCTGATCAGTGTAAGTCAGTTATGTGACAAAGGTTATGACGTTAAGTTCTACAAGGATAAATGTCTGATAATTTCACGTACCTCTTCTGAGACGGTATTATCAGGCATTAGGAGCAGAAATATCTTCTGCTTAGATTTTCTCAGTTTAGATTCATCTACCCCCGTATGCCTAGTCGCAGCTGGCAGTGCATCTCTTTGTGATCAATGGCATAAGAGATTGGCACATATTAATTTCAAGACAATTAGTATGCTGTTTTCTAAGAACTTAGTAAGGGATGCTCCCAGTATCAAGTGCATCAAAGATAGCCCCTGTCCTGCATGCCAGATGGGCAAACAGACTCGGGCTACCTTTAAGAGCATTGCAGACAAAGACTCTTCCCGGTGTCTTTATCTTCTACATATGGACTTGTTTGGTCCAATGCAAGTTCATAGCTTGGGAGGCAAGTCCTATACGCTAGTGATAGTTAATGATCATTCTCGGTTTACATGGGTGTTCTTCTTAAGACGAAAGTCAGATACGTTTGACATCTTCACTAGCTTTGTCAAGCAGGTTCAGAACGAATTTAACTGCTCAGTGGTCAAAATCAGAAGTGACCATGGAACAGAATTCGAATCTGGTGCTATAACAGAGTTCTGTGAAGAACAAGGTATCTTTCATGAGTTTTCCTCCCTGCGCACTTCTCAGCAAAATGGAGTTGCGGAGAGGAGAAATAGAACTCTCATTGAAGCCTGCACGACAATGTTGAAAGATGCTTCTCTTCCAGAATACTTCTGGGCAGAGGCTGTCAATACAGCTTGTCATGTACAAAACCGAGCATTGATCAACAAGCATCCTCGTAAGACGCCTTATGAGCTACTGAGAGGCAAGAAACCAACCATGTCCTACTTGAGGATCTTTGGTTACATATGCTATGTACTGAATAATAGGAAGTACCTGCATACTAAACTTGGTGAAAAATGCTTCGAAGGCATATTCATGGGCTATAGTTCCCACAGTCGGGCATATAAGGTCTTCAATAAGACAACCCTAGTGGTAGAAGAATCAATAAATGTTGTATTTGATGAAGGAAGTTTGCTTAACAGCAATTCTTCCAGTGGTATTCTTGAAGATGCAGGTGCACGACTTGAACAGTTGGATCTCAATGAGACCGCTAAAGATGATACTCCTAAGTATGTCAAAGTTTCCACCTCCACGTCATCGGGGAATGTTGAAGATCAAAATGGACCAAATATCTTATAAGAAGGAGAAGCCCAAGAAGTAATCGAAGCTCCAGACGCCAGACTTCTAGAGCTCCGGCACGTGAGGGATCATCCTAGAGATCAGATCATCGGAGACCCTCGTGTCGGTGTCATAACTGAAGAGGTACTATTAACGAAGTATTGCATCTTAGCTTCCTGTCACAGGTTGAGCCAAAGAAGTTCGACGAGGCGAACAAGGACGCGTCATGGATTTTGGCCATGCAAGATGAACTACATCAATTCGAACGATGCAACGTGTGGACACTGGTTCCCAGACCACACAAGCAGAATGTGATTGGCACCAAGTGGATCTTCAGAAACAAACTGGATGAACATGGTGTCATCGTAAAGAACAAGGCCAGGCTGGTGGCTCAAGGTTACAGACAGGAGGAGGGGATTGACTTCGACCAGACCTTCGCACCAGTGGCAAGGCTCGAGGCAATCAGATTGTTCCTGGCGTATGCTTCGCACAAAGGATTCACAGTCTATCAAATGGATGTGAAATCAGCTTTCTTGAACGGAGACCTGAAGGAGGAAGTATACGTCGCTCAACCCCCAGGTTTTGTCAATCCTACTTATCCCAATCATGTATACTTCATTAATAAAGCTCTATATGGTTTAAAACAAGCTCCACGAGCTTGGTATGAGACTTTATCTAGTTATCTTCTTGAGAACAAGTTCTCTAGAGGTAAAATAGATAAAACATTGTTTCTCAGGGAAGTCAAAGGCAAGATTTTGCTGGTGCAAATCTATGTCGATGACATTATATTCGGCTCAACGGACAACAATCTTTGCAAAAAGTTTTCTAAACTTATGCAAGGAAAGTTTGAAATGAGCAGTATGGGAGAGCTCAAGTATTTCTTGGGACTTCAAGTGAAACAGTCTGAGGATGGAATCTTCATCTCTCAGACGAAGTTCACAAATGAAATCCTCAAGAAATTCGGCATGGAGAGTGCAACCTCTATGAGGACTCCAATGGGATCCACTATGTCTCTGGATAAGGATGAGAAAGGTAAACCTTTCGATGAAACCAAATACAGAAGCATCATTGGATCCCTGCTCTACCTTACTGCCAGTAGACTGGATATCATGTTCTCCACATGTGTCTGTGCCAGATATCAGGTGAACACTAAGGAATCTCACTATGTCGCTGCAAAGCGAATTCTAAGATACCTTAAAGGTACTCCCAATCTTGGCTTGTGGTACCCGAGAAACAATGATGTCGAGCTAATAGGTTTTACAGATGCTGATTTTGCAGGGAGTAGGGATGACAGGAAAAGCACTTCCGGGACGTGTCAATTCCTCGGAAGAAGGCTTATCTCATGGAACAGCAAGAAGCAGAATTATGTAGCTACCTCCACAGCAGAGTCTGAGTACATCTCGGCAGGCAGCTGTTGCGCACAACTCCTATGGATCAGAAACCAGTTAGCCGACTACGACCTTCAGTTCAAGGAAGTTCCAATGTACTGCGACTCCTCCAGTGCAATTGCGATTGCCAACAATCTGGTATCGCACAGCAGAACGAAGCATATTGAAGTGCGCTACCACTTCATTCGGGAGCACGTGGAAAACAAGGACATCTCTCTCTGTTATGTCCCCACAGACAAGCAGATTGCAGATATATTCACAAAGCCCTTAGACGAGGCCAAGTTCAGTCTTTTCAAAACTGAATTGGGGATGCTAAATTATGAGGGATGAAGCCTACAGAAGCTCCAGGATCATGCCTCTAGGGGGAGCCTCTGCCAGGAACTCCATTGTGAGCACATGTGCAAGAACTGAGGGGGAGCAAGGGGTCAAATGCTACAGACCCAGATTTGCAGAAGCCGAAAAGGGGGAGATTACCCTCTCGGCTACGGCTAAGGTGGCTCCAAGTTTGCTCTCAAAAAAAAAATTGGTATTGGTAATGCATCTCTCTCAGCTAAATTTCAAGGTTACGATTTTCATTCCCATACGCTTTATTCACCTTAGCTTGTAGGGTTTAGGCTTCTTCAAATAGGGGGAGATTGTTGGGTATTGTATCCACAACGTACCTGATTTGAAGAAGCCCCTGAACAAGCTAAGGTAAATAGGCAATGTTTTTGACAAAATATTTCAAGTTGTGCTTGCAGTTATTCCACGCTAAGTGCACACCAATGTCAGGGTGCAGTAGGTCAATATACACGGGTCTGCACGACGTAATCCCTCATTGAGCAGATCAGTGTGTTGGCCTACGTGTACTCTCTCTATTGGAGTGCACTTACTTTCAAGTACATGGCTGTGTTTATGCAAGAGCAGACAAGGAGCAAGGATGAGTCAAAGAGCAGCTCAGAGGCGTAAGACGAAAAATCATCTAAGTAAGAATCGACGAGAATCACCAAGTGATTCTCGCCGAATCGTCGAGAATCACTGGCTTATTCTCGCCGGCTAAATCAGAGTGCATTCAAGTCAAATTCGACGAGAATCACTTTGTGATTCTCGACGAATCGTCGAGAATCACTTTGTGATTCTCGCCGAATCGTCGAGAGTCACCCTTGATTCTCGATGATTCGACGAGAATCACAGGTGATTCTCGCAGATTTTTACTTGAGCAATTTTCGGGATAAAGCTGGACCGGATTCTGCCGCTGGCACTATTTTGAACCGGATTTAGGGTTTCTACTTGTGGGACCCACAACGGTCATATTGAAGTTGCCTACAGTATATATACGGGTATTTATGAACAGTACAGATACACAGAAAGAAGCCGAGCGTCGATCTTGACCTAAAATCGCGAAATTGCTCCGCCGCCGCCGTCTCCGCTCGCGCTAGTTGGTCTCCGCTTTTGATCGCGATTCTTCCTGATCTTCCGGCGACAGAAGCTTAGCCAAGATTACAGTCTCACGTGTCTAACCGGAGATCTCTTGTCTCTCGATTTGTTGATCGGGAAAATCTTCCCCATCCGAATTGATCGAGACGATTGATCCTAGTGTGACCGTTGGTAGACCTAGCTAGCTTCGCTACGAAGTTTGGATCTCCAAAGTACAGCAGCCGCACATCGTTGTCGCCGCCGATCCCGTGAACCAAGCCGCCGCTCATCTTGCCACCGCCGGTTCCGGGGAGATTCTCTCCAAGAGAGATCTAGGGTTGTGGACTCTTCGTGGACTTCAAGAACACGTCGTCAACGAAGAGGGACACCTTAGTCTCCAAACGTAGTTTGTATCTCTTGTACATTCTAGTTTTACTTTTGTTGTAAAGGAACGTTGGTTCCGAGTTGTAAGGGTTGGGTGCAACCCGTGTTGTGGGAGTGTTGACTCCTACGTGTGGAAGGGCTCCTTCCGATAGTGTAAGGATTGGATTTCAATCCTGTTGGAGAAGTGACCGAGTCGTGCCTTGTTGGGAGATAGGTCGAAGGGGGAAAGTGGATGTACCCAAATCGGGGAACCACTATAAATATCCTGTGTACTCTTTTGTGCTGTGTTGTTTTATTTTCGTGTGCAGGTACAATTTAAATTCCGCAAAAACGCTGCACGTCACTTATTCCCCCCCCCCATAGGTGAAGATAGTTGACACTAGGTGGACTTTCACATATCTTTCCAACTCTTTCTTTCTCTGTTCAAATAATGTAGTGATGTTGAAGGAGTCTTTGCCTTGCTCTCTAGCTTTCTTAATCTGGTCCAGTGCAGCAAGCTCTTTCATCCTTGCAGTCCAAGCAGTTGGATTATTTTCAGGATCTTCAAATGGCACTGGTGGCTCATATCTATTTGAAGGGTTATCTTGAGGACGCCTGGATGAAACTACTTCCTTCAGTTTATAGGGAAAAGGACCAGAGGTTGTGTCAGATGAGATTTGTCCTTCCCTGGAGTAGGGATGTTGCCTTGAATATCCTTTAGAATAAACCTGGAATTCTCTTTGATTTCCTCTATAATTTCCTCTTCTGGATTGAGAGCCCCTGGACTGGCTTCCCCTATGATAGGATCTTGCATGTGGCTGATAGGGGGTTTGGCTTCTAGCAGAGGGTTGAGCAGCTGAACTTCCACCTGCACCTGCATCAGGAGGAGGTGGTGGAGGAGGATGAGGATGTTGAAATTGAGAAGATCCTTTTTTCATATTTCCTCTTTTTCTTCATAGCTTTAAGTTGATTCTTTGAATACTGCATCCAGTGCTCAGTTATGGGGCAATTATGAAGAATATAATATGGTATGTCATTATTGTCCTTGACCTTGGCTGGAGGTACTCTCTTCATAGCTTTGCTCCTTGCCTTTCTCTTTCTGGCAATGGTAGCAGAAGAATCATCAGAATCTGTCTTGAACTCATCACTTTCAGAACTTTGCTCATCATAAAGAGCATCAATCTTTTTCATCAAATCTTTCTTGAGCTGGGTTGATGCAGATGAGGCAGCAGATACAACACTTGTAGCAATTGTAGTTGAAGCAGAAGCAGAGGTTGAAGCAGCAGCAACAGCAGCAGATACTGAAGGTTCTGGAGCAGTAATAACAGCAGATGGGGCAGCAACAGTTTCTCTTTCAGAAACAACAATATCAGCAGCAGGAATATCATCAGAAAACACAGAAGGCTCAAAATCATGTGCCTCTATCATAAGGATATCAGTAGAAACTGGAACAGCAGTAGCAGCAGCACTGACAGCACTAATAGCAACAGATAAATCAACACTATCTTCAGCAGGAGGGACATCAGCATCAGAAACAACAATGATAACTTTTTCAGCAGGAGTAGCAGCAGCATATACTGAATTAACAAAGGAAGTTATAATGTTGGTATCACAGCAAGAGAAGGGCACAAGGGCCTTGGAGAGATCCTCTGGGGGCTGGAGTGCAACTGTCTCTGGAAGATAACTAAGGTAGGCTGAATCAAATGCTGACAGCAGAGACCTGAGGTCTATTGAAAAGACTGCAACTGGAGCTTGAGGAAGAGCAACAGCAGCAGCAACAACAACTGAAGCTGAAGAAACAGCAGACACAGCAGGCAAGCTCACTTCATAGGGCATCTCCCCCTGCCTAGATTCAGACAAGGCTGGATCAAGGCACACTGCTGAAGGGGCTGCCTGAGTGAATAAGGAAGAGAGCCTGGCAGAAAGAGCTGCCACTGACTGGAGTAAGGGAGCCAAGGAGGTCTCCAAGAGAAGAGATAGCCTGGGGGCTAGCAATTCATAAATCCTGTCAGCAAGGGCTGGAAGATCTACTTGCTCAGCAGTGACTGGAGCAGAGGTAGAGGATGGAGGTGTAGCTGTTGGTGATGGTGGTGGATAGCTAGTGTATTGGGGAAGAGAAGGTTGAGGTGTGGGTAAAGTGGTGATGGAGGACAGTGGGATGGAGATAGATGGTGTGAAGGTGGGTTGATCAATGATCTCTTGTATATGGTCTTGGTAAGAGGTTGATGATGAGGGCAGCTCAGGAGGAGAGGAGGGTGAGTCATCCATGAAGGAATCATCAGTAAGGTTGAATGAGGGAATGGAGGGTGATTAAGTGGCAATATCTGGTTGAGGGTAGGAGTATAATGGATGGAATTATTCTTCTATTGTTGGTAGAGTAGGGATTAGAGATGGTATAGATATTGGCGAGGGGCTGGAGATGATGATAGTTGATGGAGGTTGAATGGTGGATGGAATTGGAAGAGATGGAATTGGAGGAGGAGGAGGAGGAGGAGAGGCAGCAGTAGGCAGGTCATCTGCAGGGCAGAGACGTGAGGGGAAGTGACTCTGGCAGTCCTGGTGCCTGAAGGTGTGCTAGAAGAGGGCCTGCTAGGCTTGATGATCTACCTGTCCCATTTGCCAAACAGGGCACAGGACAGTCTCTTGGAAGCATTTATGTGTATCACAGAAGATACTAGCAATGCAAGGCATCTGTTCTGCAGAAAAAGTCCTAAAATCCTTCCAAAATTTACAAAACTCTTATTAATTTTCTTCTTAATTGGGTCAAAGAAGACCTCTCCCCAGTTCAAATTCTTCCTGTCCACTATGGCTCCCATTAAGCAGAGCTGATACCTGGAAATAGTATCATGGGCAGAGTGCTTAGCCAATAGGACCTTTCCAACTACATCAGCCAGGAATCTATATTCCACAGGCAGATTCTTTTTCAACAGCTTGCTAGGGTTAGCCTCAGAATGACCCATTCTTGCAAGCAAATCAGCATATTCTTCTCCAGATAAATCAGCAGAATCTCCACCAGTACTTAACTCAAAAACCTCTGTCAGAATTGTTGGGGTCAAGGGTACCTGGGTGCCAGAGATTGGTCCAACAATTGTGTTTTGATCCTGATTGTGGGCAGTGTAGACCCACTCTTTAATTTCATCAGCAGCAAGTTTAATCCTTGTGGTCATGATAGTAGCAAGTTTCTGCTCTTTGAACAACTCCAAGATGTCCTGGAAAACCTGATCTGTCGTGCTGAAGGACTCCATGTCAATGTCAAAGCGGGCATCAAATTTCATGGCGACGAGAACAGCAACAGAAACGGACATAGTTACCTGCAAAGATTCAACAAACAAAACGACCAAGTGCAGAGATGTTTAGAGGGAAAGAAAGTGTTTGCAGAGAAATCGAAAGCGTAAAAGAAGAACGACGGCGAAAAATGAATTTTATATTAGGGTACGACGCAGAAAAGGAAAGATCGTTGAACTCAGTTCGACGATCTGGGCTTCTAAAGGAATCTGAAGAGTCTTCAACATCGTCGATCTCCGTTCGACGATATTGGAGAGCCTCGAGCTCTGTTCGACGATCGTTCAGAGAACAAAATCGTCGAGCGCCGTTCGACGATCGCTGACCGGAAGAGATAGTTCATACTATCTGAGAAACGCTGAACTCAGGTCGACGATTTCGGAAATCGTCGATCTCCATTCGACGATCTGGGGGAAAATCGTCGAGCGCAGTTCAGAGACCAGAAAAACTCTAGACACTAAGAAAAATCAGGATGTTTGCCTAGTCTTGGTCAATTTTTAAACTTGTAAAATCTTGGATATTATTTAAGACTTCCTCCATCTAACATTCCTAACTGATTTAGGAAGAAGGTGTGTTTCTTTTCATCCAAGGGCTCGGTGAAAATATCTCCCCTTTGTAAGTCAGTTGGGATATATTGCAGTTCAATTTTATTCTTTTCAACATTATCCCTTAAGAAGTGATGCCTAATCTCTATGTGTTTTGTCCTACTATGGAGGACTGGATTTTGAGCAATAGAAATAGCGCTGGTGTTATCACAAAAGATTTTAGAATTTTCTAATTTGTAGCCATAGTCTAAGAGTTGGTTTTGAATCCACAAGATTTGTGAACAATAACTGCCTGCAGCTATATATTCAGCTTCAGCAGTTGAAGTTAACACAGAAGTTGTTTTCTTACAAAACCAAGAGACAAGTCTGTCACCAAGGAACTGACAAGTTCCACTGGTGCTTTTCCTGTCAATTCTGCATCCAGCATAATCAGCATCAGAAAATCCAGTTAAATCAAATGCTGAATCTTTTGGATACCAGAGACCTAGATTTGGACAACTTTTAACATACCTGAGAATCATCTTTACAAGTGTTAGGTGTGACTCTCTAGGGCTTACTTGGAACCTAGCACATATACATGCAGCAAACATTATATCTGGTCTACTGGCTGTAAGGTACAGTAAAGAGTCAATCATTGCTCTATATGTTGTCTGATCAACAGGTTTCCCATGTTCATCAGCATCCAATATAGCATTAGTAGGCATAGGTGTTTTCATACAAGATGCTTCAGACATGCCAAATTTCTTAACCAATTCATTTGCATACTTGGTTTGAGAAATAAAGATGCCTTCAGCATGCTGTTTGACTTGCAATCCTAGGAAGAAGGATAACTCACCCATGCTACTCATTTCAAATTTAGAATGCATTAGGTTGGAAAACCTTCTACACAATTTTGAGTCAGTAGAACCAAAAATAATATCATCTACATAGATCTGTACTAGTAGGGTATGGGACTTATGGGTTCTAATGAAAAGAGTTTGGTCTACTCTACCCCTTATAAATCCATTTTCCAAAAGAAAGAATGCTAGAGTCTCATACCATGCTCTAGGAGCTTGCTTGAGACCATATAATGCTTTGTTCAACTTAAAAACATAATCAGGATAAGTTGGAGAGATAAAACCTGGAGGTTGTCTGACATATACTTCTACTTTGATGTCTCCATTTAGAAATGCACTTTTGACATCCATCTGATATACCTTGAATCCTTTATGTGACGTATAAGCCAAAAATATTCTGATGGCTTCCAATCTTGCAACTGGTGCAAAAGTCTGATCATAGTCTATTCCTTCTTCTTGAGAATATCCCAGAGCAACTAGCCTTGCCTTGTTCCTTACAATTACTCCTTCATCATCCAGTTTGTTTCTGAACACCCACTTTGTTCCAACAATGGAGTGATCCTTAGGCTTTGGCACTAGTTCCCACACTTTGTTCCTTTCAAATTGATGCAACTCTTCTTGCATTGCAATGATCCAGTGTGGATCTTGCTATGCATCTTGAATGGACTGAGGTTCAATTTGAGATAGGAAGCAGGTGTGCAACAGGTTTTGGTTGACATGATTTCTGGTTTGCATACCAGCTGAGATGTCTCCAATTATTTGGGAAATTGGATTGTCTCTTGATGTTACTAAATCAACAGGGGGTGTTGATTATTCACCAACCTGTGTTGTTGTTTCCTCTTGTGGTACAACAACTGGATCTTCAAGTTGTTCTTCAATATGTTGAATACTTTCTTCATCTTCACTGCTTTCATCCTTTTGAGTAACCTGTAACTTGTTCAAGTCTTCAACAAGAGAGTGTTCCTGCAAAGGTTCTATGGTAGAAGAGATCTTCTCCTTGAAAGACATGTTAGATTCATCAAATGATATATGAACAGATTCCTCAATTTTTAGAGATGATTTATTATAAATCCTATAAGCCTTGCTGATCATGGAGTATCCTAGAAACACTCCTTCATCAGCCTTAGCTTGAAATTTTGCTAAATATTTCTTGTCATTATTATGTATGTAGCAACTACAACAAAAAACTCTAAAATAATCAACTTTAGGTTTCTTCCCTTTGAGTAATTCATAGGGAGTCTTTCCCTTTAGTTTATGTATCAAACTTATATTCAGCACATAGTTGGAGGTGTTCACTGCCTCTGCCCAATAGGATAGAGGAAGGTGAGCATCTGACAACAATGTAGTGGCAGATTCAATAAGGGTTCTATTTTTCCTTTCAGCTACCCCATTTTGTTGAGAAGTTCTAGGAGCTGAGAAAGTATGCCTGATCCCTTCACTCTGACAGAACTCTTGCATAAGAAGAGAATCAAAATCTGTCCCATGATCACTTTTGATCAGGGCAATGTGAGTATTGAACTCAATCTGTATACATTTGAGAAACTCTGTCAAACACTTAAAGTTATCAGACTTCTTCCTCAGAAAGAACACCCAAGTGAATCTAGAGAAGTCATCTACAACTACTAAAGTGTAAGATTTCCCTCATAGGCTTTGTACTGTGATGGGTCCAAAAAGATCCATGTGTAACAGATACAATATCCTAGGTGAATCACTCTTATTAAGTGACTTAAAACTGTTTTTAGTTTGCTTGCCTAACTGACAAGCCCTGCAGAGTCCTTCCTTCTTGTAGGGGCCAGAAGGTAGTCCTCTAACAAGGTTGTCCTTGGATAGCCTAGCAATAGTTCTAAGGTTTAGGTGTCCTTGTCTCTTATGCCATAAAATATTTGGTCTACAAACAGAATTGAACAGGCAAATATCTACATCTGTTGAAAGAAAATCTACTAGATAGATGTTACCTTTCCTTTTACCTGTCAACACAGTTGTGTTGTCCTCTGACTTGATTTTGCATAATGCTTTTCTGAAGGTCAAATGGTAGCCTTCATCACACAGCTGACTGATGCTTATTAAGTTGTGCTTCAGTCCTTCCAAATAAGCTACCTTCTTGAATGTTACTGATCCAATCTGGACTGCACCATATCCTTTGGTTTGTCCAAAGTTTGAATCACCAAAGATAACTTTGGGTCCAAGTTTGGCTCTAAAGGATGTGAGGTTGTCCTTGTTTCCTGTCATGTGCTTAGAGCACCCACTATCCAAGTACCATTGTTGGTTAGATGTTGGATAGGTTTTCACCTGCACATAAGATAATTCATTTGTTTTTGACCCAGTTTACCTTGGTCATACGTTGATAACCTTTACACTCTGAAATAAAAGACATCCCAGGTTGACTCTTATAACCTTCAGGATGATATCTCCTTGGAGGTATAATCCATTCAGTATAAGGGTTAAAGATTTGGGATGAAGGATCCTTAGGATTGGATTTTGATTTGCCCTTGAAAGAATTTCCAGAGCTCTGACCTCTGTTCGACGATCGTGGAGCTGCTTTCGACGATCTTGGGTCAGATCATCGAGCTCCGTTCGATGGTCGACTATGGCAGAGTTCAAGAACTTGAGGTCTTCGACCTGAGTTCGATGATTTTGCCTGAGATCGTCGATCTGCGTTCGGCGATCATCGATCTACGTTCAACGATTTCTGCTGGGACTTAGTTTTCTTAGGCAGATCAGAATTTTTCCTAGGTACCTCTACAACTCCTTTTCCTTTATCAGAAATGAATTTGATTGGAGTTGTTAGAACTATGGGTTGGCTGGTTGAAGCACCCAAGCCCAGTGTACTATTAAATCTGGAGTTCACTGTGTTTGTGATGTCCATCATGTACAACCCCGTATTCGCCCCTGTATAGTTTTAAGCTTTTGGGAGATTTTGCACTCTTGGTGGCCAATTTTGGCTCTGGATTGGAAACATACTAGGAGGTGGAGGAAAAATCCACCTCCCTCTAGTGGCCCTCTTTTGGGGGGCGGGTGCGACAAGTTGGCTGACACCCGCCCCGTCCCGATAGGTGCATGGCGGCCTGGTGGAGCGAGACCGGCCGGGGGCCGGGGTCTCGCCCCTGCCCCTTCTAGCCTGGCGGCCTGGTGGGGCGAGACCGGCCGGGGGCCGGGGTCTCGCCCCTACCCCTTCTATCTTGGCGGCCTGGTGGGGCGAGACCGGCCAGGGGCCGGGGTCTCGCCCCTGCCCCTTCTAGCCTGGCGGCCTGGTGGGGCGAGACCAGCCGGGGGCCGGTGTCAAGCCCCTGCCCCTTCTAGCCTGGCGGCCTGGTGGGGCGAGACCGGCCGGGGGCCGGGGTCAAGCCCCTGCCCCTTCTAGCCTGGCGGCCTGGCGGGGCGAGACCGACCGGGGGCCGGGCTCTCGCCCCTGCCACTTCTAGCATGGCAGCCTGGCGGGGCGAGACCGGCCGGGGGCCGGGGTCTCGCCCCTGCCCCTTCTAGCCTGGCGGCCTGGCGGAGCGAGACCGGCCGGGGGCCGGGCTCTCGCCCCTGCCGCTTCTAGCCTGGCGGCCTGGCGAGGCGAGACCGGCCGGGGGCCGGGGTCTCGCCCCTGCCCCTTCTAGCCTGGCGGCCTGGCGGGGCGAGACCGGCCGGGGGCCGGTGTCTCGCCCCTGCCCCTTCCAGCTTGGCGGCCTGGCGGGGCGAGACCGGTCAGAGGCCGCGGTCTCGCCCTTGCCCCCTGCAGTTTTACCTTCTTGCCCTCGGGGGGAATTCCCCCTTTACCCCCCGGCGTGGCTGTTTTCTATTGGCCCGAGGCCTTTTGGCCGTAGGGGTATTTTGGTCATTTTACCCCCAGAACTTGGAAAAACTATAAATAGACCCCCTTGGGTGCCTTGGAGAGGATTCTTTTCTTAGCTTCCTCCTCCCTTAGCTTCTTCTTGGTAGAATAGAGAGAGCTCTCCAAGGCGCCCAGCCTAGCCCTTTGGTAAGGGAGGGGAAGAGCTCAGGTAGCCTTCCGGGTGTGAGGTGGGACCTCCGTGCTAGAGTCGAGGGTCTGTTCATAGTCTCCTAAGTCTCCGGTCCGTGACGTTCTCTCGAGTGTAGTAGGTGTGAGGTCACCCCTTTCCAGGGACCCCGAACTCCACAGAGATCAATTTTGGCTTCAATATTTTGGTGCGGTGAGCGTGGAGAGTGACCAGCACAGAAGATCTCAGGAGAGTGTCATGACGGGAGGTCAGGGAGGTAGAGATGATATCGACGAGCTCCCTAGCCCAGGAACCTTTGTTGGGAGACAAGAGTTCATGGCCTCCATCCAGGGCATCATGGAGATGCTGCGAAGCATTGCTCCTCAGGGTGGCAGCTCCACCCCGACCCCCCAGGAGCTAGCTCCCCCCCTCGACGAGTCGACTCCCAGGGGTCTAGGCGAGATGACCCCAGCAGGGGGAGAGGGAAGCGCACCAGGAAGAAGGCTAGGAAAGGAGAGGATGGGAGATGGGGTCGAGCGATACCTCACTGGCCGGGAGTTATTCTCTAGCTCGGCGAGTGCCAACCTCCCAGACGAGTAGGTTGCGCGAGTGGAGGTGGAGAAACCACCCCTTAGGGGGTCACCCTTCAGCGAGCTGATCATCTCAGCTCCCGTTCCCGAGGGGTTCAGAGAGCCAGACATGGCTTACTATACTGGGAAGGATGACCCCGTCCAACATCTGCAGTGGTTCGAGGATGCTGTCTCCATCAGGCCGATGACGGACCCCTTCAAGTCTCGCCTCTTTGCGATCACGTTGAAGGAGAAGGCAAGGGACTGGTTCCATCAACTCCCTCTGAGGTCGATCTATGGGTTCGAGGACTTGAGCCGGAGCTTCAGCTTCGCTTCTCCACCTCCAAGAAGCGGAAGAGGAGTCCTGAGTCCATTTTCCTGATAAGGCAAGGGGCCGAGGAGTCGCTGGCCCGTTACGTTGACAGGTTCCAAGAGGAGATCCTGGAGGTCCAGGAGATGCCAGGGTATGCTCTCCAGATGGCCTTCACCGTTGGGCTGAAGGAGGGCTTCTTCAAGATGAGCTTAACCCGGTAGGCCCCCCTTTCCTTCGAGGAGCTGATGGAAAGGGCGGCGGAGGAGATTTCCATGGAGGCGACCAACCCGGCTTTCGTCAAGAAGTTGGCAAAGCTAACAGAGATGGAGTCGAAGGAGCAAGGTGGCTCGAGACCTCAGGAAGGAAGAAGGAGAGAGGAGCGGAGAGCTCAGGAGGGTCCGGAACCAGGTTGGAGGCAGCAGGGAGGACCCGTTCAGGGTCCGGGAAGAGGTTACGCCCAAGATGGGGGAAACTTCCATGGGGGCCAAGGGAGGTTCAACTTCCAGAGGCAAGGCCAAGGACAGCTCCTCCCCCCGCTGCAGCAAGCCTTGGCAATAGGTGGAGGGGGAAGAGGAAACAGGAGAGAACACCCAGCCCGCCGAAGGAGGGGAGGAGCGCTACCATACTGTGACTTCCACCAGGTGGAGGGGCACGCCACGGCTACCTGCCCTGAGTTTCTGGAAGTGAGGGGGGTGAGAGGCCCTGCCCAGCCACAGCCGCCAGTGCGGGTTGAATAGGTTCTACCCAGAGAAGGGGGTGATGATGTGTGTGAGGACCGGGTCGATGTCGGACCCCGAGGCGGTATAGCAGTGATCCATGGTAGAGTGGGGGTTGAGACCACTCGGAAGGCAAGCCTCCATGTCATGTATCGAAGGAGCGTCGCCTCAACCTCCCAGACATCGCCCCAGGAGGAGAAGATCACCTTCTCGGTGAAGGACCTGCCGGATCATGAGGATCCGTTCTGCGATGCGCTGGTCTTCCAGACGGCCATCGAGGGCTACACCGTCTCCCGGATCTTGGTTGACAACGGGAGCTCCGTCAACGTCGTTTTCAGGAAGGCGTTTGACGAGATGAAGGTAGAATCACGTAGGGTGTTGGCCTCGGACGGACCCCTGTTCGGATTTTCCGGGGAAAGGAAGGAGGTGGAAGGTGGAGTGGGACTCCAAGTTAAATTGGGGGGAGTCTCAATGAACTGCCAGTTCGTCATTGTTGACGCTCCAAGCAGCTACAACGCCATCTTCGGAAGGCCCCTCATCAACGCCTTCCGTTGTGTGTCGTCTTCCTTCCACCAATGCCTCAAGTTCAACTCAGGAGGGATCCAGGTCAGAGTCAAGGGAGACTCCAGGATGGCAAGGCAGTGTTATGTCACGGCCGTCAACACCATCTCTTGGTTGGCCAAGGCAGAGGAGATGGAGAAGATCATGGATAGCCTAAGCAGGATGGAAGTGTTCGGCGAGCAGGAAGCGGGTGGCGACCACCAGGCCCAGACCCCCTGAGGAAGCCTCGACTCGGCTGAGTCATGTATGTTTTTTATGTTGTTTTGAGTCCAGCCCCCGACCGGCTGAGTCGGGGGGGTCATGTAACCCATTTTTTCCCCGTTTGAGGATGTTGGATTTGGTAAAGTTCAAGTGACAAGCCTGGTTCCCCACCCCCGAGAGGATCTCCTCAGCCAGGCTCCCACTAGCTGGTTGGGTTGAATGTGCCTCGGGGGGGTCAAGTCCCCACCCCCGAGAGGATCTCCTCAGCGAGGCTCCCACTAGCTGGTTGGGTCGAATGTGCCTCGGGGGGATCAAGTCCCCACCCCCGAGAGGATCTCCTCAGTCAGGCTCCCACTAGCTGGTTGGGTCGAATGTGCCTCGGGGAGATCAAGTCCCCACCCCCGAGAGGATCTCCTCAGCCAGGCTCCCACTAGCTGGTTGGGTCGAATGTGCCTCGGGGAGAACAAGTCCCCACCCCCGAGAGGATCTCCTCAGCCAGGCTCCCACTAGCTGGTTGGGTCGAATGTGCCTCAGGGAGATCAAGTCCCCACCCCGAGAGGATCTCCTCAGCCAGGCTCCCACTAGCTGGTTGGGTCGAATGTGCCTCGGGGAGATCAAGTCCCCACCCCCAAGAGGATCTCCTCAGCCAGGCTCCCACTAGCTGGTTGGGTCGAATGTTCCTCGGGGAGATCAAGTCCCACCCCCGATAGGATATCCTCAGTCAGGCACCCACTAGCTGGTTGGGTCGAATGTGTCTCGAGGAGATCAAGTCCCACCCCCGAGAGGATCTCCTCAGCCAGGCTCCCACTAGCTGGTTGGGTCGAATGTGCCTCGGGGAGATCAAGTCCCCACCCCTGAGAGGATCTCCTCAGCCAGGCTCCCACTAGCTGGTTGGGTCGAATGTGCCTCGGGGAGATCAAGTCCCCACCCCCGAGAGGATCTCCTCAGCCAGGCTCCCACTAGCTGGTTGGGTCGAATGTGCCTCGGGGAGATCAAGTCCCCACCCCCGAGAGGATCTCCTCAGCCAGGCTCCCACTAGCTGGTTGGGTCGAATGTGCCTCGGGGGGAGTAAAAGCCCCTTTGCTCCGATGAGGATCCCGCTGCCAGGCTCTCACTAGCTGGTAGGGCCGGTGGTACCTCTCGTGGAGGCTAAGTATTTTTTTACCTGGAGGGGGTCTCTCCACCCAGGCTCCCATAGCTGGCATGGCAGGTTGACTCCCCGGAGAGGCGCGCAAGGAAATTGCACTCAGCGAATACGTTGGGTTGGACATTTCTTTTCGAGTTTGTGCCAACCTCGAAAAGAGCGAGGATTGTGTACAACCCCGTATTCGCCCCTGTATATTTTAAGCTTTTGGGAGATTTTGCACTCCCGGTGGCCAATTTTGGCTCTGGCTTGGAAACATACTAGTAGGGGGAGGAAAAATCCACCTCCCTCCAGTGGAACTCTTTTGGGGGGCGGGTGCGACAAGTTGGCTGACACCCGCCCCGTCCCGATAGGTGCTTGGCGGCCTGGTGGGGCGAGACCGGCCGGGGGCCGGGGTCTCGCCCCTGCCCCTTCTAGCCTGGCGGCCTGGTGGGGCGAGACCGGCCGGGGGCCGGGGTCTCGCCCCTACCCCTTCTAGCCTGGCGGCCTAGTGGGGCGAGAACGGTCGGGGGCCGGGATCTCGCCCCTGCCCCTTCTAGCCTGGCGGCCTGGCGGGGCGAGACCGGCCGGGGGCCGGGGTCTCGCCCCTGCCCCTTCTAGCCTGGCGGCCTGGCGGGGCGAGACCGGCCGGGGGCCGGGCTCTTGCCCCTGCCCCTTCTAGCCTGCGGCCTGGCGGGGCGAGACCAGCCGGGGGCCGGGCTCTCGCCCCTGCCCCTTCTAGCCTGGCGGCCTGGCAGGGCGAGACCGGCCGGGGGCCGGGGTCTCGCCCCTGCCCCTTCAAGCCTGGAGGCCTGGCGGGGCGAGACCGGCCGGGGGCCGGGCTCTCGCCCATGCCCCTTCTAGCCTGGCGGCCTGGCGGGGCGAGACCGGCCGAGGGCCGGGGTCTCGCCCCTGCCCCTTCCAGCCTGGCGGCCTGGCGGGGCGAGACCGGCCGGGGGCCGGGGTATCGCCCCTGCCCCTTCCAGCTTGGCGGCCTGGCGGGGTGAGACCGGTCAGAGGCCGCAGTCTCGCCCTTGCCCCCTGCAGTTTTACCTTCTTGCCCTCGGGGGGAATTCCCCCTTTACCCCCCGGCGTGGCTGTTTTCTATTGGCCCGAGGCCTTTTGGCCGTCGGGGTATTTTGGTCATTTTACCCCCGGAACTTGGAAAAACTATAAATAGACCCCCTTGGGTACCTTGGAGAGGATTCTTTTCTTAGCTTCATCCTCCCTTAGCTTCTTCTTTGTAGAATAGAGAGAGCTCTCCAAGGCGCCCAGCCTAGCCCTTTGGTAAGGGAGGGGAAGAGCTCAGGTAGCCTTCCGGGTGTGAGGTGGGACCTCCGTACTAGAGCCGAGGGTCTGTTCATAGTCTCCTAAGTCTCCGGTCCGTGACATTCTCTCGAGTGTAGTAGGTGTGAGTTAACCCCTTTCCAGGGACCCCGAACTCCACAGAGATCAATTTTGGCTTCAACATTTTGGTGCGGTGAGCGTGGAGAGTGACCAGCATAGAAGATCTCAGGAGAGTGTCATGACGGGAGGTCAGGGAGGTAGTGATGATCTCGACGAGCTCCCCAGCCCAGGACCCTTTGTTGGGAGACAAGAGTTCATGGCCTCCATCCAGGACATCATGGAGATGCTGCGAAGCATTGCTCCTCAGGGTGGAAGCTCCACCCCGACCCCCCAGGAGCTAGCTCCCCCCCTCGACGAGTCGACTTCCAGGGGTCTAGGCGAGATGACCCTAGCAGGGGGAGAGGGAAGCGCACCAGGAAGAAGGCCAGGAAAGGAGAGGATGGGAGATGGGGTCGAGCGAGACCTCACTGGCCTGGAGTTGTTCTCTAGCCCGGCGAGTGCCAACCTCGCAGGCGAGCAGGTTGCGCGAGTGGAGGTGGCGAAACCACCCCTTAAGGGGTCACCCTTCAGCGAGCTGATCATCTCAGCTCCCGTTCCCGAGGGGTTCAGAGAGCCAGACATGGCTTACTATACTGGGAAGGATGACCCCATCCAACATCTGCAGTGGTTCGAGGATGTCGTCTCCATCAGGCCGATGACGGACGCCTTCAAGTGTCGCCTCTTTGCGATCACGTTGAAGGAGAAGGCAAGGGACTGGTTCCATCAACTGCCTCCGAGGTCGATCTATGGGTTCGAGGACTTGAGCCGGAGCTTCCAGCTTCGCTTCTCCACCTCCAAGAAGCGGAAGAGGAGTCCTGAGTCCATTTTCCTGATAAGGCAAGGGGTCGAGGAGTCGCTGGCCCGTTACGTTCACAGGTTCCAAGAGGAGAGCCTGGAGGTCCAGGAGATGCCAGGGCATGCTCTCCAGATGGCCTTCACCGTTGGGCTGAAGGAGGGCTTCTTCAAGATGAGCTTAACCCGGAAGGCCCCCCTTTCCTTCGAGGAGCTGATGGAAAGGGCGGCGGAGGAGATTGCCATGGAGGCGGCCAACCCGGCTTTCGTCAAGTAGTTGGCAAAGCTAACAGAGATGGAGTCGAAGGAGCAAGGTGGCTCGAGACCTCAGGAAGGAAGAAGGAGAGAGGAGCGGAGAGCTCATGAGGGTCCGGAACCAGGTTGGAGGTAGCAGGGAGGACCCGTTCAGGGTCCGGGAAGAGGTTACGCCCAAGATGGGGGAAACTTCCATGGGGGCCAAGGGAGGTTCAACTTCCAGAGGCAAGCACCAAGACAGCTCCTCCCCCCGCCACAGCAAGCCTTGTCGATAGGTGGAGGGGGTAGAGGAACCAGGAGAGAACACCCAGCCCGCCGAAGGAGGGGAGGAGCGCTACCACCAGGCCCAGACCCCCTGAGGAAGCCTCGACTCGGCTGAGTCATGTATGTTTTTTATGTTGTTTTGAGTCCAGCCCCCGACCGGCTGAGTCGGGGGAGGGGGGGTCATGTAACCCATTTTTTCCCCATTTGAGGATGTTGGATTTGGTAAAGTTCAAGTGATAAGCCTGGTTCCCCACCCCCGAGAGGATCTCCTCAGCCAGGCTCCCACTAGCTGGTTGGGTCGAATGTGCCTCGGGGGGGGGGGGGGGGGTCAAGTCCCCACCCCCGAGAGGATCTCCTCAGCCAAGCTCCCACTAGTAGGTTGGTTCGAATGTGCCTCGGGGGGATCAAGTCCCCACCCCCGAGAGGATCTCCTTAGCTAGTCTCCCTGATGGTTAAAACTCCAAAATTATTTACGGTCACGCGGCGACCCGGCGGTTTTATTTGAGAAAAAGGCGGAATGATTTTATTTAAGAAAACGGGGCGCGTGTATTTATTTATTTGGATATAAAACGGGTTAGATCGAGTTTTAACGAAAGGAGGCAAGTGCACCCATCTTGAGTAGTACAGGATATTCCGGGTGGAATATCGAGGTCGTATTGTTCTCGGGGCCGGTTCGATTATTTCTACTCTTCCCTGGAGGGGACTATTATTTTACCGATAATTATCTTGTCGGGATATTTTATATATAATAAAAATGACAAAATAAAACTGAAAATGAAAGCAATAAAAAGAAAGCATGAAGGTGGTGCCGATGAAGAGCTTAGCTCGATGGCACCGAAAAAACAATTGAACTAAAATAGACTTTAAATAAAAAGAGCTCCTAAATTTCTAATTAATTAAGGCGGAGACTTGGCCGTGGGGGTTCTACTAAAATGAGCTCAGCTATCTCTAGGACTATCGCTCACCTGAACACTAAGACTATTCGACCGGGCTCTCGTCCGACGAAGGATTCCTCTTAACGCCCGCATTACGCTAAGAACCCCGCTATTGGGTGGGGAACCCAATCCGGTAGAGTTGGCGCGCCTCCTCTCTCGAGGGTTAGTGCGGAACTCTCTTTGCCAAGGGGTGATCTGTCCATACGCACGGCCTCTCGGCGAGCGTATGGAAAACGGAAATAGGGCCCACACATCGATATGTGGTCCTACGCGTCGTTAACCCCGGGCAAACCTTAAGTACTTTTAATTAATTAGAAAGATTAGACCTTTAATTATTTTAAGCTATTTTATCTGTCCCAATGCTCTTCAATAACGAGGGCTAAGAACAGTTAGCCACTCATCGGAATGGGGACGGCTTGCAGGAAAAGCAGAAAATAAAGCGATAAAGAAAACAGTAAATGAAAGCGATAAAATGAAAGCAGTAAAGGAAAGCTGAAAATTGCAAGTCCTACTCAAACGAGTAGGACTGAAGAAAGCTGTAAATTCCGAGTCCCGGCGCAAACGCGTGGGCGGGAGAAAGAAAGCGGGTCCTACTCAAACGAGTAGGACTAAATAAATGCAACACACACACACACTCGACAGAAATTAAAACTCACGCACACACTCTCTCGACATAAATGAAAACACACACACTCTACAAGAAAGTAAACACACTCTACCCAAATAAAATCCAGCCATTTAACTCAAGTGAGTAGGCGGAAAGAAAGAAAATTACAAACTCACGCACTCTACAGAAAGTAAAATAAGCGAGCGCCATTTAACTCTTAACGAGTAGGAGGAAATAAATGCACAAGTACAAAAAAAAGTAAAAAAAAACTAAGTTATCTAAAAATGAAAACAACTGCATTTCTACCGCTAGAATGCGGTAGAAATGCATAAAAAGCTGAAATAAAAATAAAAGGGGCAAAAGTTTAAACGAAAAATCAAAGTGCACGAAAAATTAAAACGAATACATTTCTACCGCTAGAATGCGGTAGAAATGCATAAAAAGAGAACGAAAAAAAATAAATAAGGAAAAAGTTTTTGAAATAAAAACAAAAATGAAAATGCTTGAAAAATTAAAACGATTATGCTTTCATTCTTATAATTTTATAGAAACGCCTAAAAAGTGGAAATAAGACTAAAAGAGAACGAAAAGTTTTACAATCCTAAAGAGCCTAAGTTAAAAGAAAATTAAAAAAATCACCTTTTAAAACATTGTTTTATAAACTTATAGGAATGAAAACAAAGTAAAAATAATAAAGTAAACCTAAACAAGTATTTGCATGTAAATAAAATTGCGATTATAACGGCTAGAAATTAGACAAAAGTTAAAAACTAAAAAGATTTTAAAAGACATAAAAGAAAAACAAAATAAGAATAAACATTAAAAATCACTTCGAGTAGGGCGCATGAATGGATTCCAAGCTATGCAAAGAGAGAAAAAACTAACACATTTTATTAATGAAAAAGTGATTACAAGAAAGCTGAAAACAAACACTAAGAGAGGGGGAAGAAAATCCCTTACATAGCATAAGAAGGCAATTCGGCAGCACCTACCCTAAGCAAAGTGGTTCAAAAAGGGAACCAGAATCCTAAGCAGAAGCTCTGAATTTATAGAAAAAATTTACATGGGTCACGCCCTTGGTCACGGGCGTGACAGGGGGCGTGACAGTACTATTTGCGAAGGAGGCCGGCGATTTGACGGGAAAGTGGACTTCGGGCTGGACACGTGTCGGTCTCGCAGAGGTCACGCCCTAGGTCAAGGGCGTGATGCTGGGCGTGTCAAGCAGGTGGATCTGGGCGCGGGTTGCGCCGAAAGTCTTCGGGCAGGTCTTGTCGGGCTAGCTGGAAAGGTCACGCCCCAGGTCACGGGCGTGACTCTGGGCGTGTCGGCAGGTGTCGACACTCGACGAATGTCGAGCGGAAAGAGGTGTCACACCCTAGGTCACGGGCGTGACTCTGGGCGTGACTGTTGGTGTCGACACTCGACGATCGTTGAGAGGAATTCGTCGAGTGGAGTGAACACAGGCTTGGGTCACGCCCTGTGTCAGGTGACACGGGCGTGACGCCGGGCGTGTCTAGCTTTTCTCTTCCAAATTTGCAGATTTCACTGGAGTTTGTCGTGTCACGCCATGGTCACGGGCGTGACCAATATGTCACGGGCGTGACATTGACTTTTTTGGGCAGATTTTGATGTTTTCTGAAAAATAAAATAAAACAAGTTAGTATAATATTTACAAAAATAGGAGCATTTTATTGAATAAAAATAAGTAAAAATGACAAAAATAAATGAAAACAACTAAATTAATGTACAGAAAAATAGGTATATTTACAATTCATCAAATACCCCCATAATTAAGCTTTTGTTATTCCAGAGCAAAAGTTGGAGATGAACTTATAAGGAATAAAAGAAATCCTAAGTTTAGCTACCGCTTGAATTAATTAAAAGTAAGATCAAAATAAATATCCGGGGTTAAAGAATTAAATCCTAATTTATGAAATGTTATAAATAGAGGAAGAGTTTCAAAAAAGACTTCTAGATAAAATAAAATAGAAAGCAAAAATTTATTTTTGTTAGTTTAACAAAGATGGATTGGATTTATACAAAAAACCTTAGCTTAAAAGAAGTTAAAGGAAATAATGCAATTTAAAAATTATGCTCTCAAAAAAATTTTAAATTAAGTCTAGAATCATTGAAATAGGCTAAGTGGTTTGTTGGTTTATGAAGAAGGCTTGAATATTGAGGTGAGGTAATTTTTTCTCGAACCTCCAATTTTTTTCTTTTTGGATAGTTAGGAAAATGAAATCTTATTTTCCTAACACAAATTTTTTTTTTCTTTCTTCATAATAAATAACCCAATGTATATGTGTAGAAGTAATGAATTTTATCCTCTTACTTCATAACATATAATCTTTTTAAATATTGGGTGCCTATGTTTACGGAATGAAATCTTATTCCCATTGACATAAGATCTTTTAAGGGATAGGGGTAAACATGTCAAGTAAGACATGAAAAAAAGGAAGTGGGTTTAGATTTTTTTCAAAAAGAAAACTAGATTTTAATAAAAAAAGTTTTGAGAGCAACCTTTTTAAAAGGAACGTTTCAATGTTTCTAAAAGTAAAGAGTAGAAATAATTGAAATCCATGGATGTTATTTTCTAACATAAAAAACGAGCTTCTATTTATAAAATTAGAAGTGGTAGTGAAAAATAAGTTCTCTATTATAAGGAAAAGACATAAAAAAATTCTTTAAATCTTAACCCCAGACACTTAAATCTATCGAACTTTAATTAATAAACGAATAGTAAGCAAAGAATAACTAAAATTCGCATATAAATTAACTCGAAACTAGATTTTTGGAAAGCAAAAAGGGTTAAGATATGGTATATTCGAATTATTTCGTTACATAATTTAACAAAACATTTTTTTGAAATTTTTGGAGTTTTTATCATTTTTTGTGTTTTAATTATTATCTTTTTAAGATTTTTAGAGTTATTATCTTTTTTTTGGTATTTTTGGTTTTTCTAATTTTTTTAATTTTTAGTGTATTTTGATAAGTTATTTACAAGAAAGAGGAGAGAAAGAAGTGTTATTAAAAGAAGATAGGGGGGAAAGAGAGATTTTTACAAAAAAAGTACAAAGTAAAAACTCGAAAATGCAGCCTCGCGAACAGACTCTTATTTGAATGGTTGGTTCGATGAGTCGAACGTCGCAGGGAGGCAGAATGCAAGCTTTTACAAATAAGAAGATGAGGGGGAAAGAGAATTTTTTTGAAGTTTTATGATAATAAAAACAAGGAAAAATTTTTTTGGGGTTTTATGTTTTGCAAAATTTTTTTTTATTATTTTTTATGAGTACAGAATAAAAAATGCAGTATAGGAAAACACCCCCATACTTAAACCCAACATTGTCTCAAATGTTGCATTCTAAGTATGCGGAACAGATTATATACAAAATAAAATAATTACAAAAAGAAAAAGGGAGGGTAGGAGCTTCCCTTAAACGAGTGCGGGAAGGCGCAGGTTGAAACCCTGCATTATTTAGAAGAAAAAGCAAAAAGATAACAGAAAAAACAAAAAAAAGGATAAACTCGGCCTAAAGAGTGCGGGCGGTAGGGGGGCAAGTGCGTGGGCGACTCGAAGGTATCTAATGCCTTAGCGACCATTGCGTGAAAAATATGTGATCCCCTAGCGCGCACAATAATGGAACCGTGCCGAAGTAAAATGAAACGAAATAAAATAAATTAAAATAAAAGAAGTTAAATAAAATATATATAGATTGATTAATATCAAATTATATATATTTTTTTTGGTGTTTTTAAGTAGATTTTTTATTTTTTTTAGTTGATTTTTTGTTTAGGTAGGTTTTTTAGTTTTTAGTTGTTTTTATTTATATAAAAATAATGAAAATATAAGGTTTTTATTTATTATTATGATTTTTCTTTATTAAGTTTTTCATTTTGTCAAAATTTTTTAGTTTTGTTTGTTTTATAGTGTTTTTTTTTGTTTTTTTTGTTTTTTTTTTCAAAAACAATAATGACAATAAAAATATTTTTGTTAAGTTTTTTTTTTGTTTTATAATTTTGTAATATTTTTTTATAGTTTTTATTATTATTATTATTATTTTTATATTTTTGTTGGCCATTTTTAATTTTTGTTATAATTATAAGAAAAGTAAAATTAATAGATTTCCAGGGTTCAAAATAACGAAACCAAAAATTTCCCCAGCAACGGCGCCAAAAACTTGATGGTTAAAACTCCAAAATTATTTACGGTCACGCGGCGACCCGGCGGTTTTATTTGAGAAAAAGGCGGAATGATTTTATTTAAGAAAACGGGGCGCGCGTATTTATTTATTTGGATATAAAACGGGTTAGATCGAGTTTTAACGAAAGGAGGCAAGTGCACCCATCGTGAGTAGTACAGGATATTCCGGGTGGAATATCGAGGTCATATTGTTCTCGGGGCCGGTTCGATTATTTCTACTCTTCCCTGCAGGGGACTATTATTTTACCGATAATTATCTTGTCGGGATATTTTATATATAATAAAAATGACAAAATAAAAGTGAAAATGAAAGCAATAAAAAGAAAGCATGAAGGTGGTGCCGATGAAGAGCTTAGCTCGATGGCACCGAAAAAATAATTGAACTAAAATAGACTTTAAATTAAAAGAGCTCCTAAATTTCTAATTAATTAAGGCGGAGACTTGGCCGTGGGGGGGTTCTACTAAAATGAGCTCACCTATCTCTAGGACTATCGCTCACCTGAACGCTAAGACTATTCGACCGGGCTCTCGTCCGACGAAGGAATCCTCTTAACGCCCGCATTACGCTAAGAACCCCACTATTGGGTGGGGAACCCAATCCGGTAGAGTTGGCACGCCTCCTCTCTCGAGGGTTAGTGCGGAACTCTCTTTGCCAAGGGGTGATCTGTCCATACGCATGGCCTCTCGGCGAGCGTATGGAAAATGTAAATAGGGCCCACACATCGATATGTGGTCCTACGCGTCGTTAACCCCGGGCAAACCTTAAGTACTTTTAATTAATTAGAAAGATTAGACCTTTAATTATTTTAAGCTATTTTATCTGTCCCAATGCTCTTCGATAACGAGGGCTAAGAACAGTTAGCCACTCATTGGAATGGGAACTGTAACGGCCCAGCCTAGAGCTCAGAGGCTGCCGCACCCCACATGGGCCGAACAGCTTGTCTTACCCGTGACAACGTTACAGGGCTGCAGCCCAATACACCCCAACGCCTCTCCCGCCTATTTTTCAGCAAGGCACGTTGTTGGCGCTAGGTATCGAACCCGCAACCCTTGATAACACTCTCTTCCAACAGAGCTCATCACCAACTGAGCTGCAGCTCAGTTGGTGATGAGCTCTGTTGGAAGAGAGTGTTATCAAGGGTTGCGGGTTCGATACCTAGCGCCAACAACGTGCCTTGCTGAAAAACAGGCGGGAGAGACGTTGGGGTGTATTGGGCTGCAGCCCTGTAACGTTGTCACGGGTCGTCCAAGCTGTTCGGCCCATGTGGGGTGCGGCAGCCTCTGAGTCCTAGGCTGGGCCGTTACATAAAAAGTGCACTTTTTATGTAACGGCCCAGCCTAGAGCTCAGAGGCTGCCGCACCCCACATGGGCCGAACAGCTTGTCTCACCCGTAACAACGTTACAGGGCTGCAGCCCAATACACCCAAATGTCTCTCCCTCCTGTTTCTCAGCAAGGCGCGTTGTTGGCGCTAGGTATCGAACCCGCAACCCTTAATAACACTCTCTTCCAACAGAGCTCATCACCACCTGCGCTGCAGCGCAGTTGGTGATGAGCTCTGTTGGAAGAGAGTGTTATCAAGGGTTGCGGGTTCGATACCTAGCGCCAACAACGCGCCTTGCTGAGAAACAGGCGGGAGAGGCGTTGGGGTGTATTGGGCTGCAGCCCTGTAACGTTGTCACAGGTGAGACAAGCTGTTCGGCCCATGTGGGGTGCGGCAGCCTCTGAGCTCTAGGCTGGGCCGTTACAGGGACGGCTTGTGGGAAAAGCAGAAAATAAAGCGATAAAGAAAGCTGTAAATGAAAGCGATAAAATGAAAGCAATAAAGAAAAGCTGAAAATTGCAAGTCCTACTCAAACGAGTAGGACTGAAGAAAGCTGTAAATTCCGAGTCCCGGCGCAAACGCGTAGGCGGGAGAAAGAAAGCGGGTCCTACTCAAACGAGTAAGACTAAATAAATGCAACACACGCACACACTCGACAGAAATTAAAACTCACGCACACACTCTCTCGACATAAATGAAAACACACACACTCTACAAGAAAGTAAGCACACTCTACCGAAATAAAATCCAGCCATTTAACTCAAGTGAGTAGGCGGAAAGAAAGAAAATTACAAACTCACGCACTCTACAGAAAGTAAAATAAGCGAGCGTCATTTAACTCTTAACGAGCAGGCGGAAATAAATGCACAAGTACAAAAAAAAGTAAAAAAAACTAAGTTATCTAAAAATGAAAACAACTGCATTTCTACCGCTAGAATGCGGTAGAAATGCATAAAAAGCTGAAATAAAAATAAAAGGGACAAAAGTTTAAACGAAAAATCAAAGTGCACGAAAAATTAAAACGAATACATTTCTACCGCTAGAATGCGGTAGAAATGCATAAAAAGAGAACGAAAAAAAATAAATAAGGAAAAAGTTTTTGAAATAAAAACAAAAATGAAAATGCTTGAAAAATTAAAACGATTATGTTTTCATTCTTATAATTTTATAGAAACGCCTAAAAAGTGGAAATAAGACTAAAAGAGAACGAAAAGTTTTACAATCCTAAAGAGCCTAAGTTAAAAGAAAATTAAAAAATCACCTTTTAAAACATTGTTTTATAAACTTATAGGAATGAAAACAAAGTAAAAATAATAAAGTAAACCTAAACAAGTATTTGCATGAAAATAAAATTGCGATTATAACGGCTAGAAATTAGACAAAAGTTAAAAGCTAAAAAGATTTTAGAAGACATAAAAGAAAAACAAAATAAGAACAAACATTAAAAATCACTTTGAGTAGGGCGCATGAATGGATTCCAAGCTATGCAAAGAGAGAAAAAACTAACACATTTTATTAATGAAAAAGTGATTACAAGAAAGCTGAAAACAAACACTAAGAGAGGGGGAAGAAAATCCCTTACATAGCATAAGAAGGCAATTCGGCAGCACCTACCCTAAGCAAAGTGGTTCAAAAAGGGAACCGGAATCCTAAGCAGAAGCTCTGAATTTATAGAAAAAATTTACATGGGTCACGCCCTTGGTCACGGGCGTGACAGGGGGAGTGACAGTACTATTTGCGAAGGCGGCCGGCGATTTGACGGGAAAGTGGACTTCGGGCTGGACACGTGTCGGTCTCGCAGAGGTCACGCCCTAGGTCACGGGCGTGACGCTGGGCGTGTCAAGCAGGTGGATCTGGGCGCGGGTTGCGCCGAAAGTCTTCGGGCAGGTCTTGTCGGGCTAGCTGGAAAGGTCACGCCCCAGGTCACGGGCGTGACTCTGGGCGTGTCGGCAGGTGTCGACACTCGACGAATGTCGAGCGGAAAGAGGTGTCATGCCCTAGGTCACGGGCGTGACTCTGGGCGTGACTGTTGGTGTCGACACTCGACGATCGTCGAGAGGAATTCGTCGAGTGGAGTGAACACGGGCTTGGGTCACGCCCCGTGTCAGGTGACACGGGCATGACGCCGGGCGTGTCTAGCTTTTCTCTTCCAAATTTGCAGATTTCACTGGAGTTTGTCGTGTCACGCCATGGTCACGGGCGTGACCAATAAGTCACGGGCGTGACATTGACTTTTTTGGGCAGATTTTGATATTTTCTGAAAAATAAAATAAAACAAGTTAGTATAATATTTACAAAAATAGGAGCATTTTATTGAATAAAAATAAGTAAAAAATGACAAAAATAAATGAAAATAACTAAATTAATGTACAAAAAAATAGGTATATTTACAATTCATCAAATACCCCCATACTTAAGCTTTTGCTATTGCAGAGCAAAAGTTGGAGATGAACTTATAAGGAATAAAAGAAATCCTAAGTTTAGCTACCGCTTGAATTAATTAAAAGTAAGATCAAAATAAATATCCGGGGTTAAAGAATTAAATCCTAATTTATGAAATGTTATAAATAGAGGAAGAGTTTCAAAAAAGACTTCTAGATAAAATAAAATAGAAAGCAAAAATTCATTTTTGTTAGTTTAACAAAGATGGATTGGATTTATACAAAAAACCTTAGCTTAAAAGAAGTTAAAGGAAATAATGCAATTTAAAAATTATGCTCTCAAAAAAATTTTAAATTAAGTCTAGAATCATTGAAATAGGCTAAGTGGTTTGGTGGTTTATGAAGAAGGCTTGAATATTGAGGTGAGGTAATTTTTTCTCGAACCTCCAATTTTTTTCTTTTTGGATAGTTAGGAAAATGAAATCTTATTTTCCTAACACAAATTTTTTTTTTCTTTCTTCATAATAAATAACCCAATGTATATGTGTAGAAGTAATGAATTTTATCCTCTTACTTCATAACATATAATCTTTTTAAATATTGGGTGCCTATGTTTACGGAATGAAATCTTATTCCCATTGACATAAGATCTTTTAAGGGATAGGGGTAAACATATCAAGTAAGACATGAAAAAAAGGAAGTGGGTTTAGTTTTTTTTCAAAAAGAAAACTAGATTTTAATAAAAAACGTTTTGAGAGCAACCTTTTTAAAAGGAACGTTCCAATGTTTCTAAAAGCAAAGAGTAGAAATAATTGAAATCCATGGATGTTATTTTCTAACATAAAAAACGAGCTTCTATTTATAAAATTAGAAGTGGTGGTGAAAAACAAGTTCTCTATTATAAGGAAAAGACATAAAAAAATTCTTTAAATCTTAACCCCAGACACTTAAATCTATCGAACTTTAATTAATAAACGAATAGTAAGCAAAGAATAACTAAAATTCGCATATAAATTAACTCGAAACTAGATTTTTGGAAAGCAAAAAGGGTTAAGATATGGTATATTCGAATTATTTCGTTACATAATTTAACAAAACATTTTTTTGGAATTTTTAGAGTTTTTATCATTTTTTGTGTTTTAATTATTATCTTTTTAAGATTTTTAGAGTTATTATCTTTTTTTTGGTATTTTTGGTTTTTCTAATTTTTTTGATTTTTAGTGTATTTTGATAGGTTATTTACAAGAAAAAGGAGAGAAAGAAGTGTTATTAAAAGAAGATAGGGGGGAAAGAGAGATTTTTACAAAAAAAGTACAAAGTAAAAACTCGAAAATGCAGCCCCGCGAACAGACTCTTATTTGAATGGTTGGTTCGATGAGTCGAACGTCGCGGGCAGGCAGAATGCAAGCTTTTACAAATAAGAAGATGGGGGGGAAAGAGAATTTTTTTGAAGTTTTATGATAATAAAAACAAGGAAAAAAAGTTTTTTGGGTTTTATGTTTTGCAAAATTTTTTTTTTGTATTTTTTATGAGTACAGAATAAAAAATGCAGTATAGGAAAATACCCCCATACTTAAACCCAACATTGTCCCAAATGTTGCATTCTAAGTATGCGGAACAGATTATATACAAAATAAAATAAGTACAAAAAGAAAAAGGGAGGGTAGGAGCTTCCCTTAGACGAGTGCGGGAAGGCGCAGGTTAAAACCCTGCATTATTTAGAAGAAAAAGCAAAAAGATAACAGAAAAAACAAAAAAAAGGATAAACTCGGCCTAAAGAGTGCGGGCGGTAGGGGGGCAAGTGCGTGGGCGACTCGAAGGTAGCTAAGGCCTTAGCGACCATTGCGTGAAAAATATGTGATCCCCTAGCGCGCACAATAATGGAAGCGTGGCGAAGTAAAATGAAACGAAATAAAACAAATTAAAATAAAAGAAGTTAAATAAAATATATATAGATTGATTAATATCAAATTATATATATTTTTTTTGGTGTTTTTAAGTAGATTTTTTATTTTTTTTAGTTGATTTTTTGTTTAGGTAGGTTTTTTAGTTTTTAGTTGTTTTTTTTATATAAAAATAATGAAAATATAAGGTTTTTATTTATTATTATGATTTTTTTTTTGTTAAGTTTTTCATTTTGTCAAATTTTTTTAGTTTTGTTTGTTTTATAGTGTTTTTTTTTGTTTTTTTTGTTTTTTTTTCAAAAACAATAATGACAATAAAAATATTTTTGTTAAGTTTTTTTTTGTTAAGTTTTTTTTTTTTATAATTTTGTAATATTTTTTTTATAGTTATTATTATTATTATTATTATTATTTTTATATTTTTGTTGGCCATTTTTAATTTTTGTTATAATTATAAGATAAGTAAAATTAATTGATTTCCAGGGTTCAAAATAATGAAACCAAAAATTTCCCCGGCAACGGCGCCAAAAACTTGATGGTTAAAACTCCAAAATTATTTACGGTCACGCGGCGACCCGGCGGTTTTATTTGAGAAAAAGGCGGAATGATTTTATTTAAGAAAACGGGGTGCGCGTATTTATTTATTTGGATATAAAACGGGTTAGATCGAGTTTTAACGAAAGGAGGCAAGTGCACCCATCGTGAGTAGTACATGATATTCCGGGTGGAATATCGAGGTCGTATTGTTCTCGGGGCCGGTTCGATTATTTCTACTCTTCCCTGGAGGGGACTATTATTTTACCGATAATTATCTTGTCGGGATATTTTATATATAATAAAAATGACAAAATAAAACTAAAAATGAAAGCAATAAAAAGAAAGCATGAAGGTGGTGCCGATGAAGAGCTTAGCTCGATGGCACCGAAAAAACAATTGAACTAAAATAGACTTTAAATAAAAAGAGCTCCTAAATTTCTAATTAATTAAGGCGGAGACTTGGTCGTGGGGGTTCTACTAAAATGAGCTCAGCTATCTCTAGGACTATCGCTCACCTGAACGCTAAGACTATTCGACCGGGCTCTCGTCCGACGAAGGATTCCTCTTAACGCCCGCATTACGCTAAGAACCCCGCTATTGGGTGGGGAACCCAATCCGGTAGAGTTGGCGCGCCTCCTCTCTCGAGGGTTAGTGCGGAACTCTCTTTGCCAAGGGGTGATCTGTCCATACGCACGGCCTCTCGGCGAGCGTATGGAAAATGGAAATAGGGCCCACACATCGATATGTGGTCCTACGCGTCGTTAACACCGGGCAAACCTTAAGTACTTTTAATTAATTAGAAAGATTAGACCTTTAATTATTTTAAGCTATTTTATCTGTCCCAATGCTCTTCGATAACGAGGGCTAAGAACAGTTAGCCACTCATCGGAATGGGGACGGCTTGCGGGAAAAGCAGAAAATAAAGCGATAAAGAAAGCAGTAAATGAAAGCGATAAAATGAAAGCAGTAAAGGAAAGCTGAAAATTGCAAGTCCTACTCAAACGAGTAGGACTGAAGAAAGCTGTAAATTCCGAGTCACGGCGCAAACGCGTGGGCGGGAGAAAGAAAGCGGGTCCTACTCAAACGAGTAGGACTAAATAAATGCAACACACGCACACACTCGACAGAAATTAAAACTCACGCACACACTCTCTCGACATAAATGAAAACACACACACTCTACAAGAAAGTAAACACACTCTACCGAAATAAAATCCAGCCATTTAACTAAAGTGAGTAGGCGGAAAGAAAGAAAATTACAAACTCACGCACTCTATAGAAAGTAAAATAAGCGAGCGTCATTTAACTCTTAACGAGTAGGCGGAAATAAATGCACAAGTACAAAAAAAGTAAAAAAAAACTAAGTTATCTAAAAATGAAAACAACTACATTTCTACCGCTAGAATGCGGTAGAAATGCATAAAAAGCTGAAATAAAAATAAAAGGGGCAAAAGTTTAAACGAAAAATCAAAGTGCACGAAAAATTAAAACGAATACATTTCTACCGCTAGAATGCGGTAGAAATGCATAAAAAGAGAACGAAAAAAAATAAATAAGGAAAAAGTTTTTGAAATAAAAACAAAAATGAAAATGCTTGAAAAATTAAAACGATTATGTTTTCATTCTTATAATTTTATAGAAACGCCTAAAAAGTGGAAATAAGACTAAAAGAGAACGAAAAGTTTTACAATCCTAAAGAGCCTAAGTTAAAAGAAAATTAAAAAATCACCTTTTAAAACATTGTTTTATAAACTTATAGGAATGAAAACAAAGTAAAAATAATAAAGTAAACCTAAACAAGTATTTGCATGAAAATAAAATTGCGATTATAACGGCTAGAAATTATACAAAAGTTAAAAGCTAAAAAGATTTTAGAAGACATAAAAGAAAAACAAAATAAGAACAAACATTAAAAATCACTTCGAGTAGGGCGCATGAATGGATTCCAAGCTATGCAAAGAGAGAAAAAACTAACACATTTTATTAATGAAAAAGTGATTACAAGAAAGCTGAAAACAAACACTAAGAGAGGGGGAAGAAAATCCCTTACATAGCATAAGAAGGCAATTCGGCAGCACCTACCCTAAGCAAAGTGGTTCAAAAAGGGAACCGGAATCCTAAGCAGAAGCTCTGAATTTATAGAAAAAATTTACATGGGTCACGCCCTTGGTCACGGGCATGACAGGGGGCGTGACAGTACTATTTGCGAAGGCGGCCGGCGATTTGACGGGAAAGTGGACTTCGGGCTGGACACGTGTCGGTCTCGCAGAGGTCACGCCCTAGGTCACGGGCGTGATGCTGGGCGTGTCAAGCAGGTGGATCTGGGCGTGGGTTGCGCCGAAAGTCTTCGGGCAGGTCTTGCCGGGCTAGCTGGAAAGGTCACGCCCCACATCACGGGCGTGACTCTGGGCGTGTCGGCAGGTGTCGACACTCGATGAATGTCGAGCGGAAAGAGGTGTCACGCCCTAGGTCACAGGCGTGACTCTGGGCGTGACTGTTGGTGTCGACACTCGACGATCGTCGAGAGGAATTCGTCGAGTGGAGTGAACACGGGCTTGGGGTCACGCCCCGTGTCAGGTGACACGGGCATGACGCCGGGCGTGTCTAGCTTTTCTCTTCCAAATTTACAGATTTCACTGGAGTTTGTCGTGTCACGCCATGGTCACGGGCGTGACCAATATGTCACGGGCGTGACATTGACTTTTTTGGGCAGATTTTGATATTTTCTGAAAAATAAAATAAAACAAGTTAGTATAATATTTACAAAAATAGGAGCATTTTATTGAATAAAAATAAGTAAAAATGACAAAAAAAATGAAAACAACTAAATTAATGTACAAAAAATAGGTATATTTACAATTCATCACTCCCACTAGCTAGTTGGGTCGAATGTTCCTCGGGGAGATCAAGTCCCCACCCCCGAGAGGATCTCCTCAGCCAGGCTCCCACTAGCTGGTTGGGTCGAATGTGCCTCGGGGAGATCAAGTCTCCACCCCCAAGAGGATCTCCTCAGCCAGGCTCCCACTAGCTGGTTGGGTCGAATGTGCCTCAGGGAGATCTAGTCCCCACCCTCGAGAGGATCTCCTCAGCCAGGCTCCCACTAGCTGGTTGGGTCGAATGTGCCTCTGGGAGATCAAGTCCCCACCCCGAGAGGATCTCCTCAGCCAGGCTCCCACTAGCTGGTTGGGTCGAATGTGCCTCGGGGAGATCAAGTCCCACCCCCGAGAGGATCTCCTCAGTCAGGCTCCAACTAGATGGTTGGGTCGAATGTGCCTCGAGGAGCTCAAGTCCCACCCCCGAGAGGATCTCCTCAGCCAGGCTCCCACTAGCTGGTTGGGTCGAATGTGCCTCGGGGAGATCAAGTCCCCACCCCCGAGAGGATCTCCTCAGCCAGGCTCCCACTAGCTGGTTGGGTCGAATGTGCCTCGGGGAGATCAAGTCCCCACCCCCGAGAGGATCTCCTCAGCCAGGCTCCCACTAGCTGGTTGGGTCGAATGTGCCTCGGGGAGATCAAGTCCCCACCCCCGAGAGGATCTCCTCAGCCAGGCTCCCACTAGCTGGTTGGGTCGAATGTGCCTCGGGGGGAGTAAAAGCCCCTTTGCTCCGATGAGGATCCCGCTGCCAGGCTCTCACTAGCTGGCAGGGCCGGTGGTACCTCTCGTGGAGGCTAAGTATTTTTTTACCTAGAGGGGGTCTCTCCACCCAGGCTCCCATAGCTGGCATGGCAGGTTGACTCCCCGGAGAGGCGCGCAAGGAAATTGCACTCAGCGAATACGTTGGGTTGGACATTTCTTTCCGAGTTTGTGCCAACCTCGAAAAGAGCGGGGATGGTGTACAACCCCGTATTCACCCCTGTATAGTTTTAAGCTTTTGGGAGATTTTGCACTCTCGGTGGCCAATTTTGACTCTGGCTTGGAAACATACTAGTAGGGGGAGGAAAAATCCACCTCCCTCCAGTGGCCCTCTTTTGGGGGGCGGGTGCGAGAAGTTGGCTGACACCCGCCCCGTCCCGATAGGTGCTTGGCGGCCTGGTGGGGCGAGACCGACCGGGGGCCGGGGTCTCGCCCCTGCCCCTTCTAGCCTGTCGGCCTGGAGGGGAGAGACCGGCCGGGGGCCGGGGTCTCGCCCCTACCCCTTCTAGCCTGGCGGCCTGGTGGGGCGAGACCGGCCGGGGGCCGGGGTCTCACCCCTGCCCCTTATAGCATGGCGGCCTGGTGGGGCGAGACCAGCCGGGGGCCGGGGTCAAGCCCCTGCCCCTTCTAGCCTGGCGGCCTGGCGGGGCGAGACCGGCCGGGGGCCGGGCTCTCGCCCCTGCCCCTTCTATCCTGGCGGCCTGGCGAGGCGAGACCCCCTTGGGTGCCTTGGAGAGGATTCTTATCTTAGCTTCCTCCTCCCTTAGCTTCTTCTTGGTAAAATAGAGAGAGCTCTCCAAGGCGCCCAGCCTAGCTATTTGGTAAGGGAGGGGAAGAGCTCAGGTAGCCTTCCGGGTGTGAGGTGGGACCTCCGTGCTAGAGCCGAGGGTCTGTTCATAGTCTCCTAAGTCTCCGGTCCGTGACGTTCTCTCGTGTGTAGTAGTTGTGAGGTCACCACTTTCCAGGGACCCCGAACTCCACAGAGATCAATTTTGGCTTCAACACATCAGCTTGATACTTCTCCCATTAAGGGATTCTTCAAGCTTCTTGGCCTCAGATAGCTCACTTTTCGGTGAAGCTATCTGCTCCCTACAGTACTCCAACTCCTGAGAGAGTTTGAGGTTTTCTGACTTTAAGGTATTATGTTCAGATAAATGATTTCTGAGAGAGATAATTGCTTTCTCAGATTTTAGCATGTCTAAACATAATGCTTTAAACTCAGATTTAAAGTCTTCTGAATTAAAATCAAATGAACTAATTACCTGATCTTCTTCAGGTTGAGTCTCTGAATCTGACTCTGACTCTTCTTCATCTGAATTATATTGTGAGTCATTGATTGTCATCATGCAGAACTCTTTCTCTTCTGCATCATCTTCATCATCACTGGAGCTGGATGAGGCTTCTAACTCCTCTTCAGTCTCACTCCAGGATTCAACAACAAACCCCTTTCTTGTGTGTTTGTTTTTGCTTGAGGAGGGTTTGCCATTGCCATTCCTCTTGGAGTCTTTCTCCTTTCTTATTTCTTTCTTGTCTCTTCTGTCCTTGTTTTTGTTTTCTGGACAGTCAGGAACAATATGCTCTAGTTTCCTGCAACCAAAGCAGATAATTTCCTTATTATTAATTGACTTATCATACCTTGGCTTATTATGCTCCTTGTATGATCTCCTTCTGAAGTCCTTTCTGGCCATCTTGTAAAATCTTTTGGCCAAGAGACTGAGCAGTTCATCATTGCCTGTGACTTTGTCTTCAGGCTGATCTTCAGTTGCCTTGAAGGCTATTGTCTTCTCTTTTCTTGTGGCTGGTGAGGCAGCCTTCTGTTCTTCTTCTCTATTCTTAATAAGTAGCTCATAAGATTTGAGCTTACCCAATAGAGCTTCAGTGGTGATCTCATTCAAACTTCTGGCATTCTTGATTGACCAGATTCTTGAATCCCAAGTGCTAGGGAAGCACATTAGAATTTTGTCATTGAGTTCAGTTAGTGATATCTCCTTATCCAAGGTCCTGAGTTCACTGACTATTAGACTGAGCCTGTTGTACATATCTCCAACTGACTCAGCTTCTCCCTTCTTGAAATTCTCATATTGAGATATGAGGTGGGATCTCCTATCCTTTCTCTCATCAGCTGTGCCTGAGACTATTTCAGAGAGTTTATCCCAGATTTCCTTTGCTGAATTGCATTCAGCCACCTTTTGAAAGATGTCATGAGACATGGTCTGGGCTAAGATGTTCATAGCCTTGGCATCAGCTACCTTCCATTTCTTGATATCAGTATCTGTTCCTGATGGAGGTGGAACAGCATTTGTACTTGAGTTCTCTGTAGGTCTTGGACAGACTGTCAAAACAGAGTTAAAAATATCCTCGTCAATAGAATTCATGTATAATCTGATCCTTGCTTTCCAAAGTGCAAACTTATATAGATTGCACACTGGAGGTCTGGTGCTAGCATAATCTTTGTTTTGGGCCATGATTTGTGAAATCAAAATTTAATACTAAACTCAAAAGAAAACAGATCTAACTAGGAATCTTTGGGTTCAGGTGTTAGCCTGTGCAACCACCAAGGTGTGTTATGTTTAACCAACCTGGCTTTGATACCAATTGAAAGTGCAGCTAAATCTGATATACTCTAGAGGGGGGTGAATAGAGTATATTGTGCTTGAAAACTTTTTACAACAATTGTTGTAATCTGAGTGAGCAGGGAAGCAATTATTAAATCTAATCACAGAACTAAACTAATCACAAAATAATCACAGAACAATCACAGCCAGAAACAAAAGATAAAGACAAGCAATCCAGATGACACAAGGAACTATAGTGGTTCCCCTAAACTTGGGTACATCCACTCTTCTACCACCCTAGGTAGGAATCCACTGCAGGATGAGTTGATCAGGTGTCCTGGGCACCAATGAGCTTTTGATAAGGTGCTCAAAAACCAAATCAGATTTTTTGATCAGGTGTCTTGCCACCAATGAGCTTTTGACAAGGTGCTCAAAAACCAAGCTCAAACTTTTGAAGGGAGTTTGAGAAACCCTTTACAGAGATGGGGATGAGAGATTTATGGAAGTCTTCTCTTTCTCAAAGCAGCTGAGAAGACTATATGGATTTGATGGTGTCAAAGCTCCCCCTGAGTCCTTGAGATGTTCAGGAAAAGAAGCTTTGTTGTAGGGTGATAGGCCTTCAGAAGTTGATCTCCAGCAAATGATGATTTCAGCAACAGCTGAAATGTTAGGTGTCTGGAGTCTTTGAAAGATGTTGGTCTTGAACACTTGAGACAAGAGAGATTAGAAGATTTCAGAAAGTTTGATCTCCTTGGATGTGTGTTCTTCAGAGAATTCTTTGAGACAGAGAATATTTTGTTCTTGTTCTTCTTGTCTGTGTTCTGAGGATTATTGATGTCTGAGAGAGATTCAAAAATCTTGTCTTTTATTCTCTGGTACTGAATAGAAAAAACATCCTTTGTCAAGAATAGTCGTTGGCCTGCATTAATTGCATCGTTAATTGCAAAAGTCTTCTGGAGGAAAGTCCAAAAGAACATTCCTTGATAATCTCTTGAAACTTGGTCCAGAAATAAATGAAAACGGCTAGAAAATCTTCTGAATTAATTGCTGAATAACTCCTCAACTGATCTGAATTTGAATCTTGAAAAATCCTTTAACTCATCAGAAAACGTCGAACTGAGCTCTGCTATAGTCGAACTGAGCTCAGCGATATGGACTTATACAGCAACAAAATATTGTCGATCTGAGCTCAAAGATCGTTGAACTGAGCTCAGAGATAGAGATCCAATGCTGACTCAAGATCGTCGAACTGAGCTCGCAGATTGTCGAATGGAGTTCGACGATTTGTTGAAGTTGAGCTCAGCGATCGTAGAATGGAGTTCGACGATCGGTCGAAGTTGAGCTAGACGATCGTCGATTGGAGTTCGACGAATCGTCGTGCTGAGCTCGACGATATGACAAGTCTCAAACTGAAAAATTCTTGGTCTTGAGGGCAGCTTTCAAACCTAAACTTCTAACCCTTAGACTCAATTCTAATTGACCTTTAGATCTATACAGGAGGTCAAAAACTGGTTTCCTAGAGACATAGTGATCCTGACCCAAATTAGTAATAGGGTGTTCCAACACTTCCGACTCGAGCAATACGAACCTAACGACCGTCTACACATATCCCTAAGCTACCGTCGGATTCATACCGGATTCACCAACTTTTGAGTAGAATAAAAAGTCTTTACACAAATAGAAAGATATAAAACTATAAGCATACAGAAAAATTAAATCTAATCAAATTTCTACACGAGACGAGTGCAATTGACTAGGAGCACAGCAAGGTCTACATTTTACTCCGTCTCACAATCCTATGTCAGCACCATAATTTTCCCAAATCTAACGAAGAAATGAGTTTAACTCGCAGCACGCAAAAAGCTAAGCACGCGCTCATGTGGGTGCAGTGGTGTGTGATGCAATGAACTAAGCAAAATAAAACTATGAAAGCTTCTAGTATGCACATGAAATGTGCACGTGCAAAAGGTAACAACACTGGCTCTCCCCCAGACTTAAACTAAACTACACAGCATATGATATAGAAATTAAAATCATAATGAGCTAAGGGAAGAGGTTACCCAATGCTCAGCTAGTGAGCATACCAGAAGATCCGTGAAAAACCGAACCAGGTCCGCCATACGAAGAATCACAACCCCGCAAACACGAAATTGTCAAGAATACCTGCAGGGGTGAGCTCCGTAAAAACAAAAGAAAAATATACAAAAAGAAATGCTAAAACAAAAATAGACATGAAAATAAAAATGCAGGAAATGAAAGATAAGTACTGGGGTTATTGTCATCCCAGCACGACTTATTAAATTCTAAACAGTTCTAGCTAATGGGTCTATGAAATAAAAAAGTGCACAGGTAACTAGCCTAATATCCGTTGCGGTAACGGGTACCGATATGGTGATAAAACAGTTACCCCTCTGCCTAAATAATCATACCTGCTCCTCGCAGGCAGAGGAAATAGGAAGTAGGATGAGGAGGAGGCCTGGTCCTCACTCATCTCACCACAAAACAAATCCTTGCCTAGCAAGGTATCGTCTATCACAGGCCCATAGGAGGCAATGGAAATGGCATGAGCACAAAGCTCATCATCATCCCAACGTACCTGTGGAGACTCATCCTGCACAGGCTCAGATAAGGAAGGGGGATCAAGTAATAGAAGAGAAGAAGAACTAAAAGAATCAGAAAATGGGAGAGTGATCCCGGTCTCACTCTCAGCAGGATCCAAGCAGAGATCATCGTCGGTATCATACGAATCGTACCGAGGAGAATCCGAGAACTCGAGGTCCGCGGTGGTAAGAGGAACGGCCTCATCCAATAAGGAGGTGCAAGACTCCGCATCGGAAACGGGATATTCCTCATCCCACCGGGGTGCATAAAAGTGTTCCGAAGATCCACTTTCTCCGTCGGAGATAGAGGAATCATCATCCCACTTCGGTGCAACCTCGGGCACCGAATCATCAACAAATACAACATCATCAACCGACTCACAAGAAAGAGGAATAACACAATTCGGCAAAAATTGCGGAGGGGCAAGGCTGCTCTCAAAATCAAGCACTGAATGAGCAGGCCCCATCGCAAAATCATTCGCTGACGCCACCCCGTCGACGACCGGAACAATCTCATCGCCCCATACAGGAGCGTCCATGAGTTCCTGCTCCTCTTTTTGTTGGCTAACACCAGAGTGATCATCATCACACGAGGAAAGCTCGTAAAAAGGGATCAAGGGACCCATGAAATAGCTGTATGCGGCAAGAGATTTTTCAGTAATCTCAACGGGTAAAGAATGAGTAAAGTGAGTTATATCAGTGTATGGGTCGGGCAACACCCTGGTAGGCCTGTCCACAACAGTCTTCCGCGAACGGGAGGTTGTTAAGCACACGCCCTCAGAGGGAGAAGGCTTGCACAAACGAGGGCAATCCTTCAACATGTGGCCCACACCTTGACATAACAAACACCGAATGTAATGCTCGGCATTCATAATAGCAATGGCATCGTTGGATCGGCGCAAAGTGTCAAGGATACGGCACTCAGCATTAGGATCCATCACGAACAAAAATAATTGATGAAAAAGTGCTACACAGCTAAAAAAAATAGCACGGATATGCTATCTAAATCAAAAATCAGAAAAGGGTAAAAAGAAATAAGCAAAATAAAAATTCTAATAACAAAAGCAAATAAAAAAAATGATATGCACAAATGGAAAAGGGCTTCAATCTATTATCTCCCTCTCCACAAACTCACACGACTGTGTTCCCCGGCAACGGCTCCAAAAACTTGATGCTTAAGATCACGGCAGTGAACCGGTCGCACAAGTAATATAAAATGGGGGGTTTTCCCAAGTATCGATCTCACAAGGAACACAGTAAGGTGGAGTTAATTTCGAGGAGGACTTGAGATTGAAGTCCTCAGGTCGGAGCTAACTAAGGGGGGGTTTGGATTGTTGCGATGAAAAGAAAGTAAAAATCTAACAACTACTCCTATGCAATGCCGCTATGCGATGCTTCGCCAGGTGGGATGGAAGACTAGTCGGGCCGCTATGCACTGAATCACTAGGCGGATGGACGAGAAGGCTAGCGGATGAGGTGGTTAGAACGGTAGAATGAGGGTCGTGAGCACCTCTTCGCAACGCACGCTACTAGCAATTGCTAGTGCGGCAAGGGTGGATGGTGGTGGATGGAATATGGCACAACTCAAGTAAATAACGAAAACATATAATCACATATACATAATTGTATAAAAACATTTTACAAACTAAGCATACTTCATCAATATAAATAAAGTTAAACACCAATATTCAACAAGAAAGCAAGAACAAGTCAAGAGATCGACCGAATCTGAAGCCTTGCTGAGGATTCACGGTTGGAATCGTCGGGTTGTCATTCCGCGTCCAAGATCGGTCCTCAACTTCGTCCGGGATAGAGAAGGGTTGTCACCACCTTCCAATGGCCCGTCTTCTTCATCTCACGATAGCGGATGAAGTTTGCTAGCTTTCCTTTGCTTGATGGCTATGGCGTCAAACCCTACTTGAAGCTCACGGATGAAGGAGAAGGCCGAGAGGAAGGTCCGGCTTTGATTTGGTGGTGAAAGCTTGCCCGGAGCACCTCCCTAGGGTGGAAGATGAAGGGGAACGGTGGAGAAGGCGGAAAACGGCGGAGAAATGTCGAGCTCCGGATCCTCTTTTGAATTAGGGCGAGACCTGCACTATATATACAAAGCAGAAATGAACAATGCGCACGATCACAGGCGCACGACCAGTGGTCATGCGCACTATGTCTGGTGCTCGTGCGTACTGGCATGGAATATCAGGAAGAAGAACTGGGATAACGCGCACGAGTAGTGGCGCAAGACCAATGGTCGTGCGCACTAAGTCCAATGGTCGTGCGATTACCCCAGACAGGACTCCAGAAAAGAGGAATCAATGCACACGATCAGTGGGGCACGACCGGCGGTCGTGCGCATTATGTCCAGTGGTCGTGCGCTTACCCCAGGCTGATTCTGGAAAACGTAGAGTAGTGCGCACGATCAGGGGCGCACGACCAGTGGTCGTGCGCCTTATATCCCATGATCGTGCGTAGTATTCCTGTTTCACAACCATCCCGGAACACGCACATGACCCCTGTACCGAAAGGAAAAACAAATCACTAATCTGTGCAGACATTCCAGACAATCACAAAAGGGAGTACAAACTATAAAAATAACAAAATACACAACCACGGGCATAAATGTGCACTTCCTATGGAAATAAAGATTAGATGAAATAGGAACGATAAAGAACTAAAAGTGAAGTGCAACCGCGTGAAAACTAGCCCAGATGAGTCCGAAAATAGGTATATAAAGTGGACTCATCACATTCCCATGACAGTCTCTACAATAGATCCTACCAAGAAAGTTCCAAAGAAACTAATGGATCTAGATAAAGATGAGATTGCACTTGTGTCATTAGAAAAAAAGGCCAAAAAAATTATTGCAAGTGCAGTCGATTACTCCATGCTACAAAACCTGATCCACTGCCAGTCTGCAAAGGAGATGTGGCACTCTCTAGTTACCTTGATGGACGGTATAGAAAAAGTGAGGGATGATAGAAGATCCCTTCTAAATCAAAAGTATGAAGCCTTCTGACAAGGAAACAAGGACACCATTGCTGATACATTTGAGAATTTCTTCAAGATAGTAAATGGTCTAAGGGTCTATGGCAGAGTCTTCACTAACGGAGAATTAAATAACAGGGTTGTTGAGATCCCTAACTAAGGAATGAGATAACAAGGTCTGTGCCATCAGGGAGTTTGGAAAACTAGCTGAGGTAGACCCACAGAGTCTCTTCGGGAAGCTTATGTCATATGAGCTTCAACTTAACACCAGAAAAGCTGAAGAAGAGAAGAGTAGGTCTGCATTCAAAGAGAATTCTGTTGCTTTAAAGGCAGAAACCTCAAAGAAATCAAAGGCTGTTCCTCCTGCTCCAACCCAAGAAGTAAGTGAAGAAGAAACATCGGAGCCAAGCTCCTCAGGCTCTGAGCTATCTGAAGGAGAGTTCTCACTACTCTCACGACAGTTCAAGAAATTCTTGAACAACAAGAAGCACTAGAAAGGCAAGGATGCCTCTTATAGAAGATCACGACGTGATGGTGATCATCAAAGAAAAGGATCAAGTAGCCTCGACAGGTATACTCCTAAATAGAATAAACATATTTCCACTGACATTATTTGCTACTGCTGTAATAAGCCAAGACACGACATTGCTGAAGAAGAAGGAGGGTGGAAGAAGAGAGGAAAAGAAGTCCTCATACAACAAGAAGAGGACAGAGAAGAGCTTAATAGCCAAAAAGGGCAAGACTCTTAGTGACTCCGACTCATCAGAGTCAAGTGAAGAAGAAGAAACCTATTTTGGGCTCATGACTCAAACAGATGACGAACAAGAGCCCCGGTTCACTAGAACGGTAAACTCTCACACTCCTCTTTCAGAATCTGAAGTCTCTAAGCATGATCATGAGGACAGCTCTTCTGGCGACGAGTCTGAACTCATGGCCCAGTATAAGGAATTGATTATGGCTTACGACAAATGTTGCCGAGTCATGAAAACTCAGGCTAAAGAGATAAAATCTCTTAAGGCTGAAGAGAGCATCTTGAGAGAGGAAGTCGCCAAGACTGACTCAATCAAAGAGATCTTCAATAATGCTATTGAAGAATACAACAAAGCTCTTGAGCACCTCGACCTAAAAGAGAAAATCATCAAAGAGCTGGAATCCCAACTTGCTGCTGAAAAGAAACTTGTTGAAAGTTTCTCGAAGCCCAAGATGACCTCTTTGGAGCTGTGGAAATCTATCTAGTTGGAAAGCACCACAGCGGCCTTGCCTCCACAAATCTGGCCTCGGATCTCAATTCGGAACTCTGAAGCTCCACTGGCGGCCAGATCCTCTCTCCTCCTCCTCCTTGCTCTCCCTTCTCTCTATCTCTTTTAGAATGAGAACTAGCCAAGATAAATGAGAATCTCTCTCAACTCCTGGCTATTAACCAGCAGGGAGAAGCCTGGGCCATTAGATCCCAGATGAAGGAAATGAACGGCTACAAATTTCCCTAAACATGGCTATTTTTGAGCTGACACGGCCTGTGACACGCCCGTGTCACAGGCCATGTACCTTAAGCGGCACACAACCTACATAACCCGAACAGGACACGGTCATCTAACACGCCAGTATCACGGGAAGTGTGCCCTGACACGGCTTTGGACATGCCCGTGTCCCTCCTGTGTCCCGCCCGTGTTCACCAGGCCTCATTGCCGTGGACAAATCCAGAGAAGGACATAGCCATGTGACACACCCGTGTCACAGTTAACACGCTCGTGTCACAGACCGTGTTCACCACTCGAGGGTCATCGAGTGCATTTAATCGAGTGGAGTTCGTCGATCCAGAGGATGACACGACCTCGGACACGCCCGTGTCGTGGGCCGTGTTCCCTCTCGAGAACTCATCGAGTGCATTTCATTGAGCACTCGACAGGCTACTCAACCATATAGAGCAGTACACGGCTTAGGACATGCCCGTGTCCCAGGCCGTGTTGCCTGGCCTGAACCCAATTAGTGGATTTAGGGTGTTACACCGATCATGATGGTAAGAGTATAGTTTCTTACATTGATTTGTCCAAGCCTTTTGGCTTCTTCTGACCTTTTTTCTTCATTGCAGGCCGGCATTCAAGCCGTTATTGCCCTTTCTTTGGATGATCTCTTAGCTACTTTGAAGGACAACTATTGGTTCCTTTAGGAGAAGTGTCGAGCAAATGAGGGCTCCTGCACTGATCTGAGGAGGAGACGAGATCATGATATCTCCCGCTTTCGTCAGTTCGAGGCGAGATGGAGGCTGTGTAAGACCTTTTTTTTTCTCTTTTTCGACACCGGGGTCTTAGGCCCAGAACCGTTGTTTTGCGGTGACTCCTTCACGCCCTAAAGGGTCATCACCACAAAGCGCCGATTCTGCCGGCCAATTCGATCACAGAAAAGTAGCATAATGAAGTCATGAAAACCAACTGTCCACAGAAAATCACATGTCATAGTAAATATAACTCCACGAAGGGAGTGTCCACAGAATAAAACATCAGAGTAGCAAAAACGGGCTTATGCCCGGTACATCATAGCCTCACTACAAAATCACTCATGCGGAAGCAGAAAAACTACTCAAGGTCGAGACTCACTGTCCCGGCTGTATGAACTCCGGAGCTAGACTGCCCCACCTCCAAGCGCACCGGTCTCTGGGGCTGCTCCTCCATGCTGGTCTACACGATCCCCTAAATGATGCGGTTCGAAAACCGTTAGTCTAAAAGACTAAGTCCTATCATCCCCCGCCCCTTCCCCCACGGCTCCTAGGCACCGAGCGGAGAGGAAGAAAGGGGAGGACTTGAAGGTGGAGAATATCAAAAGCAGATGGCAGCAGTCCTATACTAGTAAATTCTATAGCATGTAAAGACAATAAGCTGAAATATGAAAAGTAACCTTTACTTATGTGAAAACACATAAGCCAAGGGGTCTTCTGCAAGGCTCCCATCGTATAAGAAGTCTCATACCAATTTATACGTTGGGGTGTCGGTTATCAAACAGCAGTAACTATATATTTCAAAATTAACCTTAATTTATAAACTTGCCCACACAAGCTTATAAACCAAGCGGTCGTTTTGCAGGTCCTAATATATATAAGCGTCCCATACCACTTATACATTAGGTGTCAGGGGTTAAATGATTCGATTATGCTATGACATGCAAGTGGGTATGATGGACATGCAAGTGCAACACACACACCCGACTCTGTGCACACAGACCTTTAGTTCCCCCTTTCTGGAGCCGTAACCTCCCAGGATACCTCCGTAGTGGCAGACGGAAGCGGTGGGTTGGGCCTCGCCCACCTCTAAACCAGTAAAGCACTACCGGTCAGACCTATCGTACGCCTCAACGCTTGGTGCACGAAGCGGACTCCTGCGTACTCTTGCCGGCTGGCGCACCAGACTTCTGTTGGCAAAGTGCTAACCACACTTGCCGAGTCAACGTATTGGCGTCGGTGCATCGACCCTCCAATACCGAAGACCCACCACCTTAATTTCCTTTCCTTTTTTTGCACATGCAAATTAGCGTAATCAAGAACCGAGCCGAAGCTCCCCGGACCAACACGTCCGTCTCAAACAATCGAGCCGAAGCTCCCCGGACCCAAAGTCTGCCTTTTAACCATCCGAGCCGAAGCTCCCAGCTAACTTCCGGTGCTAATAGTGTTTGTGTAAGGTGCAACCCTAATTACTAAGTTACTCTTTTCAGCTTGTTAATACAGTTTACGTTAACCGAGGACTGCCCCTGGTATTCCCTGTGAAGGGCTCTCAAGGGGCACTAGGAACTGTGTTGGAATTACGCCCAGCGTTCCCTTTCGCAAGGTACTTAGTTGTTATTGGTTGGTTCCCTTACCCATTACTTTCTCATGTTCCGATATGCTAATCCTAGGGTGATTTGACCCAACTCTCCTTGGGTAGGACGATCTTTCGCCGGACCCGAACGCCTCTAAACCCTAGACAAAACCACACTCTACTCACTCATCTTCTATATATGCAGCCCATTCCACTTATCCTTCCAGCAAACCATCAAGACCCATCATACGTGCCCTAATTCACATCCAAATGAAATCCTACAGTTTTGCTATATGCAGACTACTTAAGCTACATGACCCGTAAAAAGGGAAGCACATGAAATACTCATCCAGTACCCTTATGATAATTATTAGAGGGCTAAAATGACATTTGAAGCATAAATCCAGAAATCCATAATTTTCCTAATTTGTCTGATAATTAATTTATTTATTCTAGTGTCCAAAAGGCCCAAGTTTGAACATGAAGTAGTAATTTCAGACAAGATAATGATCCAAAATATTTATGGTAACTACAAAATGCATAATTAATTCTAAGTCCTAAGTATTCAAATTTTTCAGCAAGGTTTGGGCCCTTAAATTTAATTTCAAAGTTACCTCATAAAAAGTCAATTTAAAAGATTTTACAGTAATAATACCTCCAAAAATTCAGAGAAAATTCAGGGATGATTGTGATGGCCTACAAATACCCTAGAAAAAGTTTCATAATTTATCATTCAAACAATAAGGCTATATTTGATTTTCTCATGAACTTTCAAATTTAAGGGTTAATGAACAAAGTATACTAATTAGCCATCAAATATTTCCACAAAAATTCCCACATGATAATATTGAGCTAAAAACACTAAGTACCAAGTTTCATGATTTTTCAATAAGTAATGGGCTCTTGCATGGATTATTTATTATGTAATCAAAATAAAGCACTTGTGAAGTAGATGCCCTAACTAGTTATCCAAAAATTCTATCAAAATTCATACATGATTAGTATAACCTAAAACTACCTCTGCCAATGATTCATGCCCATTCAATGGGCAGTGAGACCACAATAGCCAAATTATTAATTAGGGCAATCCTATTGGTTACAAATAAAGTGCTGCAAATATAGATCAAAACTCCTCAAGTAAATTATCAGAGGCTCAAAATATCCCCATTCCCTCATTACTCAAATTTGGTTAAGTTTCAAGATGTTTAGCTAACTCAAACCTACACTACAAGTTTTAGGTCCTAAGCTAGGGTTAGGGTTTTGGGGATCCTACCCTTTTCAAAATTAGTTAATATTTCTAACAGAGGGTTTTATATATCCTACGAACCTCCTTGCAAAATTTGGTGTTCATCCAAGGTGTTTAGGACTCATGCCCTTCACAAGGCCAAAAGGTCCCTCCTTAGGGTTTGACCTAGGAACTTAGGGCAAATCTATTCCTCACTATCCCATATTCCATGGGGAGGTAATAAGTGCCATAACAAGTCAGTGGCCCAAATTTCAGCCTCTGTTGAGGTGATTTGGTCACTCAAAATTAAAAGTGCACTTTTGACCAAAATGCCCTTAATAAGGTATAGTTAGGGTTGGGTCAAAACATATTCAAAACATATCCAAATTAGGTGAAACTCTATAAAGGTACCTAAAGTGAACCCAGGGACCACTCACCAAAATTTGGGATGGTTTGGAGGTGTTTAGGGCACCTATTTAATTTATTTAATAATTATTAAATGTTTATAAAAACTATAGAAATATTTTCTCCAAAAATTCCCATTTTTGGACAGGCCCTAGGTATAGCTATGATAGACTCCCTATCAAAATTTCAACTGCTTTGGGCTAGGGATGAAGTGTGGGCACTCAATTTAATGACTGCCTAGCCCTAAGGGTATGTCCCACCAAAATGGGTGCCCTGGTCAGACCATTCACCCAAATGAGTTCAAACAAATTTTAAAGTGAAGTAGACTCAGAGGGCTACAACTTTTGTGTTGGTGACTTGTCCTGCAGAGGGGCCTAAGTATTTTTAAAATTTAAAACCAAATATATCAAAATCTGTGACATAATACACATGAATATAAAATGAATCCTATAGTTTGAAATCAGGGGAGGCACGAATCTTGACGCAGATTCGACGGAATCCCGTCGTCTTCTTCAATGAGCCAACGGCCAGGATCCATCCCACCTGGAGCCATTTCCAAGCCTTGCCGCCGGCGATCCAGCCCTTCCCCGGCCGGCCACCGCCACCAACACCTCCGTTGAGGTGGTGGCTATCGCCAGGCGGCGGCTCTGCCGCCGGAGAAGCGTTTTCCGGCGGTTATAGCAAGAAGATTTCTTGCCGAAACCATGAGGAATCCTGGATTTGATCGGGCTCAATTGAGCCCGAATCTTAAACCTAAAGAGTCCTATGATCTACCTGCGAGTTAAGGAGAGGAGGAGGACCTTCCTGGCGGCCTGGATGCGAGAGGAGCGGCGGGATGCCATTGACGTCGGCGGCGGTGCTCGGCTTCTGCAACCACACAGTGGGATGGCTCGTCTCCTCCAGGTAAACGCTCTAAAATAATCCCCTTGGCCCCCTGATGGTGTTTAAATGGCAAATGGGGGAGAGGGGAGGCTGGTTCTTCAATGGCCATTAACACCATTAAAGGTGTGGCTCGGGTAGAGTGGAGGGGGGCTGAACCCATCCCTTGGTGGCCGGGAAACGGCTGGAATCAACTCCTCTCCCCTAGAGGAGTTGATTGCAGCCATAAATGGTGGCTGTTAGCCTCCCTTGGCCGGCCTTCCACTTCCCCTTCCTCTTCCTCAATTTCTCTCTCCTCCATTATCATGGAGGGGAGCTCCTTTCTCTCTCCTAATCACCTCTGGTTGACTAGTCAACCTCACAAGCTAAATGCAGCCCACTTGATTATGATGGTCATGGGGGTGGGGTTAGCCTAAGGGAGAAGTGGCTTGGGCTTGGGTTAGCCCTTTTTGGGCTAGGTTTGACTTGACCTAAATGAGGGTTGACCTAGTCAATTTGACCATCTGGGTTGACCCCATTGGGTTTTTAGTGGTCCATTGGACTCCCTTAAGGTCTAGGGTTACTTGAATAGGGTTGGTTGGGCATCTTGGGGGTCACATGTCCCTTGGTAAGGGCACTTTGACCATTTTAGGGCTAGAGTTGACTTGGGTCAACATGATCATTTGGGTTGACCCAATGGGTCCTTGGTGACCCATTGGCTTCCCCTAAGGTCTAGGAAGGGTTATGTAGGGTTACCTTGCACTTTGGAGGTCACATACCCTTAGTAAGGGTACTTTGACCAGATTAGGGGCTTGAGTTGACTTGGGTCAACCTGGCCTCTAGGGCTGACCCCAAAGTGTCCCTAGTGACCCCTTGACTTCACTTTAGGGTTAGGAGGGCTTAGGTGGGGTCCTCTAGGATAGGAGCAGGTCAATTGACCCTAAGTAGGCTAGTTTGACCCATTTAGGGCTAGGGTTGACCTTGGTCAACTGAGCCTCTTTGGTTGACCCTAATGGGACCTTATGGCTCTAATGGGCCTCCCAAGGTATTAGGGGTGTTGTGGAAGGGTCTTGGGGTTAAGGTGTAGCCCATGGTCATCCTAAACCATTGTTCAGAGTTCTACTATTTGCAGACCATGATGATTTTCCACATTTTGTCCCCTATCTCTTGGCCCATTTCTGGCTTCCTATGGTTTGTCATGACCTAGTCATGGACAAAACCACTCCTAGGGGTCTACTTGGAAATAGGATGTTACAGGCTGAGACGACGCAACTGTGAGAGGAGCTTCAAGCGAAGAAGACATTAGCGGAGAAGACAACACGTCTTTTGGAGGGTGTGCAAGTGGAGAACACTCTTCATCAATCAGAGCAGTCTTCTCTAAACTCTGAGGTAGAGCTCCTTTCTTTGAAGGAGCTCTTGGCTGAGCTGAGAGTTAGCGCGGGTCACAGAGTACATGGATTCTATTAAATTGATGTGAGATCAGTGCTTGCTTTTTGAGGAGATGTGCGAGGAGGTTTGGATGCATGATGAATTGTAAATATACGTATTTTTGTGCATATTAATTTAGTCATTTTCATTTATTTTCGTCGTTTTTACTTATTTTTGTTCAATAAAATGCTGCTATTCTTGTAAATTTATTACTAACTTGTTTTATTTTATTTTGCAGAAAAATTTCCCAATCTGCCAAAATTGGGCAGTACACGCCCGTGACAATTTGGTCACGCCCGTGACCGGGCCGTGACATTGCATTTCTCGTGAAATCGGACGATTTCTGAAGTACAAGCTTGACACGCCTGGCAACACGCCCGTGTCACCCGACACGGGGCGTGACCCAAGCCCGTGTCCTCTCCTCTCGACACTTTCTGCTCGACGATCGTCGAATGTCGACACCAACAGTCACGCCCAGCGTCACGCCTGTGACCTAGGGCATGACTCAATCTCAACTCGACGATTTCGACTCGACACTTTCCGCTCGACATTCGTCGAGTGTCGACACCAACTGACACGCCCAGAGTCACGCCCTTGACCTGGGGCGTGACCTTTCCAGCTAGCCCGACAAGATGCTGCCGAAGACTTTCGGCGCAACCCGCGCCCGGTTCTACCTCCCCAACACGCCCAGAGTCACGCCCATGACCTGGGGCGTGACTGCCGCGAACTCAGCCCGAAGTCAACTTTCCTGTCCAATCGCCGGCCGCCTTTATGAATAGTACTGTCACGCCCCCCCCCCCTACACGCCCGTGACCTAGGCCGTGTACTTAGAATTTTTTGCCTATAAATTGCCCAATTCTGTAAGGTCCAAGGGTTCAGATTTTTGGGCCATTTTAGTGTCTTTTTGTGGGCTTAATCTGTGGATACTAGTGCTATGTAAGGAGATTTCTCCCTTCTTTATTTCATGTTTTGTTTTGCTTTATCTTTTAGCTTTGTAATAGCTTCATAATTTTAATAAAAATGTTATATTTTCTCTCTCTATATAGCATGAAAATTCATTTGGATGGCTTACTTCTTCCCCTTTTTATCCTTGGTTTCATCTTTGTTCCTCCTCTTATGAAAAGTGTGTGTGTGTGTATGAGTGTAACTTATTTACTTTACATGTTTTTAGTATGTCCTCATGATAGGTTTTGTAGTAGATTTCATTTCCATGCATGTATGATATGGTTCTCATCTTCAACATGTTCTTCTTTAATGTTTCTTTTGTTTATTATTTCATACTTATGAATTTGTAAAAGAGATTTGAAAGTGAACTTTATTTTCTTTTCTTAGTTTATTTTGTAGGATTGTAAAACCTCTTTTTGTTCTTTTCATCTTCTTTTTCACTTTTTTATCACTTTCATAAAAACATAAGAATGAAAATCTTGTAATCTTAATTTTCCAAAAACTTTGGTTTTTAAATTTGTTTTGAAAAACTTTTGTCTTCTAAAAATTGTAATTTCTTCTTTTTAGTTGTTTTTGGCAAAACCTAAGCTTGAAAAAGTAAAAGTTTTAATTTTTAGGTAACTTTCATTTTGCTTTCAATTAGTGTGTGTGAGTGTATGAGCATAAATTTTCTTTTGTTCTTCTTAACTTTCATGTTGCGTGTGTGAGTGTATGGTGTTAAATTTTAATGCTTTCTTTTAATGCTTTCTTTTAATGCTTTGTTCAAATTATGTAGAGTGTGTGAGTGTAGGTGTTAGCTTTATTGCTTTCTTGAAATTCATATGTAGTGTGTGTGTTTGTGTGTATTTATTTTCTCCTACTCGTTAAGAGTTAAATGGCGCATCGTTTTCATTTTCAGTCCTACTCGTTTGAGTAGGACTTGTAATTTCCTTTCTTTATTTTTCCGCCTACTCACTTGAGTTAAATGGACGGACTTTATTTCCCGCCTACTCGTTTGAGTAGGATTTGTAATTTTCTTTCTTTATTTTTCTGCCTACTCACTTGAGTTAAATGGACGGATCTTTAAGCCCTGTAATCGCATTTATTTTCTCCTACTCATTTGAGTATGACTCGCTTTCATTTTAGTCCTACTCGTTTGAGTAGGACTTGCAATTTTAAGCTTTTATTTCCCGCCCCCACTCGTTTGAGTGGGTCTCGCAAATTTTAAATATGCAAATTTCTTTCATGTGTAACTTAGTTCCTGTTTAATTTATAATTTGGAGTGTGCGTGAGTTCTTGTTTTAGCTAATTTTTCAGTTTTCTAAATGTTTGTTATTTTTTTTATGTCCCCTTCTTATAATCGTTTAGTGTTTTATTTCGAACTTGCGCCTCACTAAATTATAAGCCGTCCCCATACCGATGTGTGGCTAATCGCTATTAGCCTCATCATCGAAGAGCATTGGGACATTTACAATGATTTCTAATAATTGAAGCTCTTTATTTTCATTTTAATTTAAGGACTTAAGGTTTACCCCGGGTTTACGACGCGTAGGACCACATATCGATGTGTGGGCCCTATTTCCGTAGTCCATATGCTAGCTACCCGAGAGGCCGTGCATATGGACCGATCACCCCTGGGTAAATAGAGTTGCGTGCATACCCTCGAAAAAGGACAAGCGTAATTCTACCGGATTGGGTTCCCCACCCAATAGCAGGGTTCTTAGCGTAAAGCGGGCGTTAAGAGGAATCCTTCGTCGGACTAACGTTCGGTCGAATAGTCTTAACGTTTAGGTGAGCGATATCCCTATAGCTAGGTGAGCTCACATTTGTGGAACCTCCACGGCCAAGTTGCCTTATTATTAATTTGAAAACTAAGTCCTATAATTATTAAAAATTGTTTTAGTCTTAATCCGATTCGATGCCGAGCGTTAACCCTTCATCGAATATTATCTAAATCGTTTTTTCGCTCCTTTGCTTTTCCGTTTTTTTTAAAGTAAAAAAATCCACCTTACTTTCAGTAAAATAATAGTCCTCCCGGAGGAGTAAGAATAGTCAACACGACCCCGAGAACAATACGACCTCGGTATTCCCCCGAATATCGAGTACTACTTGCGATAGGTGCACTTGCCTACCCGAGCAAGCCCGCGGCGATCAACTCACCGAACCAACCACAGTAAGAGTTTGTTCGCGGGCCCATCAAGTTTTTGGCGCCGTTGCCGGGGAGTCTCTTTTCGAGTTGCTATTTCGAATTCCGGAGGCTATTACTTTTACTTATTTTCTATAAAAAAAAACTAAAAACTTTATTTTAAAAAACAAAAAAAAGAGTTTATTTTGTTTTATTTTTGTTTTGGTGTATGACCCGTGGACAACCCTCCGAGTCTGAAGATTTTGACTTCGACCCTGAGATCGAACACTCTCTTGCGCGTATCCGATCTCAATGCCGAAATCCTTCTTTAGATCCCGAGGAATCTATCGGAGAACCCACTGTTGTAGTTATGGCCACGCCTAACCTTCCCCCGGCGGCTGAGCGTACTATGTCCTATTACGCCCGGCCTAACCTGGATGATTCTGGGTCGAGTATTGTTCGCCCTGCGGTGGCGAATAATAATTTTGAAATAAAGTCAAGTGTCATTCAAATGGTCCAAAACGCCGTGCAGTTCGATGGACTGCCGGATGAGGACCCGAATGTCCACTTGTCCAATTTCTTGGAGATATGCGACACCTTTAAGATTAATGGCGTCACTGATGACACCATTCGCTTGCGTTTATTTCCTTTTTACCTTAAGTCCAAAGCCAAGGCGTGGTTGAATGCCCTCCCGCGAAGATGTATCACCACGTGGGCTGAGTTGACGGAACGGTTCCTAACGAAGTACTTTCCACCCGCAAAAACTGCAAAGTTGCGGGCGGACATTTCTTCGTTTGTGCAAAACGATCCTGAGTCTCTATACGAGACTTGGGAACGGTTTAAGGAATTCCTCCGCCGTTGCCCGCACCACGCGCTGCCAACGTGGTTGCAAATTCAAATTTTTTATAATGGGCTGAATTTTCAGACGCGTCAAATGATTGACGCGGCTGTGGAGGGTACGCTTAACAACAAAACCCCCGAGGCCGCCCATGCTTTATTCGAAGAGATGGCTATGAATGCCTATCAATGGAACGTCCTGCGGGGCGCCCAAAGCCGGCGACTTGTCTTTTTGAAGTGGATGTCATTGCTCTCTTGACCCTTCAAGTTGAAAGGTTAACAAAGCAGGTGGCGGAGATGTCTGCTGCCTCCTCCACTCCGCCTTGTTTTATTCCCCCTAACGTCTGCGTAGCTGAAGATTTCGTGGACTTCATGGGAAATTCGGGTCGTCCTCCCTTCAACCCCAACAACAACCCTTATAGTAATAACTATAATCCGGGTTGGAGGAATCACCCCAACTTCTCGTGGAGCAACCCGAATAATGCTCAGCGTCCCCCTATTTCTTATGCGCCCGGATTTCTTCCTCCTCCTCCTCCTCTTCCGAAACCCTCCCCGATGGAGGAAAATTTTTCGAAGTATATTGCGTCCAACGAGTCAAATATCCGGAACATTACCGGATCGCTAAAAACACTCGAACAACAGGTTGGACAGCTGGCGAGGATGATGTCCGAGCGCGCGCTCGGGGCACTGCCGGGAAACACGGAGCCCAATCCGAGGGAGAACGCCAACGCTATAACCCTCCGTAGCGGAAAGGAGGTGGTCGATCCAAAACGGACCGACCCTCAGGTACATATTTCACCTCCGACCCCTCTTCCCCTTTCTTCGCTTACGCCGCCTTTACCAATTATAAAAGAAAAAATTATTTTAAACAAGGCCCTTCCATATCCGCATAAGTTAGATAACGAGCGTAAGGACGCGCAATATGAAAAATTTATTTTATTGTTAAAACAAATTCACAATAATGTTCCTTTTTGCGAGGCTATCTCGCAAATGCCCAAATATGCGAAATTTTTAAAAGAACTACTTTCTAATAAACGCAAATTGGAGGATATCTCGCATGTATCTCTCAACGCCGTCTGCTCGGTGGCCCTTACTAATAAATTGTCCACAAAACAAAACGACCCGGGACGGTTTTCCATCCCGTGCCTTTTTGGCGATATATTAGTAAAGTACGCCTTAGCTGATTTAGGGGCTAGCATTAATCTGATGCCGTTCTCGCTCTTTTCACGTTTAGGTTTGGGTACTCCTAGTCCTACGAATATGCGCATCCAATTAGCGGATCGCTCGGTTAAGTTCCCTATCGGGGTAGTGGAGGACGTCCTTGTCCGAGTCGACAAGTTTACCTTCCCGGTAGACTTCGTCATCTTAGATATCGAGGAGGACGCCGAGGTACCAATAATACTCGGTCGCCCTTTTCTCGCCACTTCCCGCGCACTAATAGATGTTAGTAATGGTAGCCTTCTCCTCCGAGTAGGCGATGACCAAGTTACTTTCTCTATTAATCCCTCGATGGACAATTTATCATCGAGCGACGATTTCTGCTACTCTTTAGATACCTTTTTCGGAGATCGTTCTTCTCCAATTTTCGAGTCCGTATTTTTAAACGACGATGTTTATGCGCTCGAAAATTTTAAATGCGATGAGGATACTTCTTTAGACTTGTCTTTTGAACCAATTGGTAAGAAAGACATAGGCATTAAAACCTCCCTAGAAGAACCGCCCATCCTAAACCTCAAACCCTTACTCGCATCGCTCAAATACGCTTTTTTGGGAAAAGGCGATACGCTTCCCGTTATCATTTCTTCGGACTTGAGTGATTCGGAGACTTCCGATTTATAAGAAGTTTTATTTAAACATCGCCACGCAATTGCGTGGCAAATATCTGACTTAAAGGGGATTAGCCCCTCCTTTTGCACCCATAAGATTTTCGTTAATGATAATTGCCGCAAAACGATTCAGCCGCAACATCGTCTTAACCCAAACATGAAAGACGTCGTTAAAGCCGAAATTATTAAGTTATTAGATGCGGGGATTATCTACCCTATTTCGGACAGTGCATGGGTTAGTCCCGTGCATGTCGTGCCCAAGAAGGGCAGTCTTACCGTAGTGGCGAATGAGCATAACGAGCTCGTCCCAACTCGTACTGTTACGGGTTGGCGAGTGTGCATCGATTATAGAAAACTTAATGATGCCACCCGCAAGGACCATTTCCCTCTGCCATTTTTGGACCAGATTTTAGAGCGTTTATCCGGTCATCCGTATTATTGTTTTCTTGATGGTTTATCGGGGTTTTTCCAAATCCCCATTTCCCCCGATGATCAAGATAAAACAACTTTTACTTGCCCGTTTGGCACCTTCGCATATCGAAGAATGCCATTTGGACTCTGCAACACGCCATCTATATTTCAAAGATGTATGCTAGCGATCTTTGGCGAGCTAGTAGAAGACATTATGGAAGTCTTTATGGATGACTTCTCTGTTTTCGGATGCTCTTTTCCCGATTGCCTTCACAATTTAGATCGTGTCCTTCAACGGTGCAAGGACACAAGCCTTGTTTTAAATTGGGAAAAATGCAACTTTATGGTTCGAGGAGGTTTGGTCCTCGGCCATATGATTTCTTCTAAGGGGATAGAGGTGGATAAGGCCAAGATAGAAATTATAGAAAAACTTCTGCATCCAACAAACGTCAAATCTATTAGGAGTTTCTTAGGCCATGCGGGCTTTTATCGACGCTTCATTCAAGACTTTTCAAAAATAACAAAGCCGCTTACTCACCTCTTGGAAAAGGAATCACGTTTCATCTTTAATAGCGAATGCGAGTCCGCCTTTAATTTAATAAAACAAAAACTTATCACTTCACCAATTTTAGTGGCCCCTGATTGGTCCCTTCCGTTCGAAATTATGTGCGACGCTAGTGATATTGCCTTAGGTGTCGTTCTTGGCCAACGCGTAGAAAAACATTTTCATCCTATTTATTACGCTAGCAAGACGCTCACTTCCGCACAAGTAAATTACACGACAATGGAAAAGGAACTCTTAGCCGTCGTTTTCGCTTTCGATAAGTTTCGCTCGTATATAACGCTATCTAAAGTTATCATTTTTACCGATCACTCCATGCTTAAATATTTATTAGCTAAAAATGATGCGAAGCCCCGCCTTCTTCGATGGATTCTCCTCCTACAAGAGTTTGATTTGGACATCCGAGATAAGCGGGGAGCGGAAAATCTAGCGGCGGACCACCTCTCCCGTTTAGAAAATCCGGGTGCGGAAGCGCTCGTCGAATCTGAAATAAATGACAGATTCCCCGAGGAACGCCTTCTTGCCATTAATAAATCTTCGTCATCTTCGCCTTGGTTCGCAGATTTTGCAAATTTCTTAGTAGCGCGGGTCTTTCCAAAAGAGTTTTCCAGACATCAAAATAAGAAATTCTTTTCTGACTTGAAAAATTTCTTTTGGGAGGACCCATTTCTTTTTCGTATCTGCGCGGATCAAGCGGTCCGAAGATGCGTTGCAGGTGTGGAGTGCTTGCAAATTCTTAAGCACTGCCACGAGGGTCCTGTCGGTGGGCATTATCAAGCCAACCGGACCGCTCGGAAGGCGCTAGAGGCGGGCTACTTTTGGCCCACTCTCTTCAAAGACGCGCATAATTTTGTGCGCGCATGTGATATCTGTCAGCGGTCAGGTAACATCTCTCGTCGCGACGAGATGCCCCAAAATAAGTTTTTAGAGTGCGAAGTCTTTGATTTATGGGGCATAGATTTTGTTGGCCCCCTACCTCCCTCTTTCAAAAATATGTATATTTTAGTGGCGGTGGACTACGTATCGAGGTGGGCGGAAGCGCAAGCTCTCCCCACCAACGATGCGCGAGTCGTCGTTACATTTCTTAAAAAACTATTTTCTCGCTTCGGCACGCCTCGCGCAATTGTTAGTGATAGGGGAACGCATTTCTGTAACGCTCTTATGGCTAAGACGTTAGCTAAATACGGAGTCACGCACAAGCTTGCCACCCCCTACCACCCGCAAACAAGTGGCCAAGTTGAGGTAGTGAATCGAGAGATTAAGCAAATTTTAGAATAAACTGTTCCACTAAATAGGAAAGATTGGTCCGTTAAACTCGACGATGCGTTGTGGGCGTATCAGACGGCATACAAAACCGCAATTGGTTGTACGTCGTTCCGGTTAGTCTACGGCAAAGAGTGCCATTTACCCGTAGAATTAGAGCATCACGCTCTTTGGGCTTTAAAACTCTTAAACCTTGACTCCAACTTAGCCGCTCAGAATAGAAAACTGCAACTAAACGAGCTCGATGAATGGCATGCGAACGCTTACGAGAGCAATAAATTCTATAAGGAGCGTTCTAAGTTATATCACGATCGAAAAATCAAGTCCCAAAAATTATTTTCTCCGGGCGATCTTGTCCTTCTTTACAATTCACGTCTTAGTCTTTTTCCAGGTAAATTAAAATCTAGATGGTCCGGTCCCTTCCTAGTTGAAGAAGTTTTTCCATATGGAACCGTACTCGTCTCCCACCCGGACAAAGGTTCATTTAAGGTAAACGGTCATCGGTTAATGTCTTATATAGCAGGCGACCCAGTGATCGGTTTTAGTGAAACCATAACTTTCCTCCACATTATAAACCCGCCAAAATAGTCAAGCTACACGACTATAAACAAAGCGCTCCTGGGAGGCACCCCTCGCTTATCTTTTTCGCTCTTTCCTAATTATCTTTGCTGTTTTTTTTCTAATAAACGCAGGGTTTCTGATCGGCCTCCCCCTACGCGTTTCAGGGAAGCTTCTACCCCCTTCCCTTTCTTTTCTTTGTATATATTGTCTTTCCTTTTTTGTTCCGCATACTTACGTTACAACATTGGGGACAATGTTGGCCTTAAGTATGAGGGTATTTTCGTGCTTTACTTTCTGCACTTCATTTTTTTTTCTGCATTTCAAAAATACAAAAAAAAATACATATAACAACAAAAACAAAAAAAAATTATTAAAAAACATCTCAAAATGAAAAAAAATTTTAATGAAAAATCCAAAAAAAAAATTTTGTTCTCTTTCTTTCTTTTTTCTAAAAAAAACTCAAAAATTATTAAACAAAAAAAAGAAAACAAAAAATATATTTAGTTTCACTTTGTAAATATTTTTTGTACATACTCTTTTCTCTCTCCCCCTTCCTCATTCTTGTAAAAACCTCTCTTTTTCTCCCATATTTTTGTACATATAATGAAAATTCAAAAAAAAAATAATAGTTCATATTAACAAAATAATTTCAAAAAAAATTGAGAAAACCAAAAATACAAAAAAAGATAATAAATGGAAAAAAATGATGATAAAACTATAAAAATAAAAAAAAATGTTTTGAAACAAATAAATCAAATATTCCATCCTTAACTTTCCTACTATCCAAAAATTCCGTTTTGAGTTTATTTATATGCGAATTTGATTAGTTCTTTGTTCACTACCCGTTGGTTAATTATTGACTGAAAATTTAAATACTCGGGGTTAAGTTTTAAAGAATTCTTTATGCTTTGTTAAAAATAGTGAACTCGTTTTAGACACTACTTCTAATTTTTCATTGATAGGAGCACGTATATTACGTTAGGAAATAACGACTATAGAATTCAATTATACTTACTTTTAGCTTTCTGAAAAAAATTGGAACGTACAAATTATTAAGGTTGCTCTCAAAAATTTTTATGATTAAAATCTAGTTTTCCTTTCTCCCCTTACCTTTCATGACCTACTTGGCATGAAAACTTTCTATCCTTAAAAGATCATATATCAATGGGAATAAGATTTCGTTCCGCAAACATAGGCACCCAATAATTTTAAAAGATTATATATGGAGTAAGAGGATAAAATTGATTACTTCTACAAATATACATTGGGTTATTTTTATTCTTATGAAGTTGAAAAACAAAAATTATATAAGGAAAATAAGATTTCATTTTCCTAATAATCCAAAAGAAAAAAAAATGGAGGTTCGAGAAAAAATTACCTCGCCTCAAAAATCAAAACTCTCTTCATAAACCCACTACCCCCTTAGCCAATTACACGATTCTAGAATTAATTCAAAAATCTTTTTGAGAGCATAATTAGTAAATTGTATTATTTCCGGTAGCACTCGTATAAGCTAGAGTTCTTATAATTCCAAACTATTTTCGTTAATCTAACCATTACAAATGTTGCCTTCTATTTGATTACATCAAGAAGTCTTTTGGCCAAAACTTTTGCGCTATTTAAATCATCTATATAATTTTAGGACTTAACTCTTACACCCCGTATATTTATTTCGATCTCTCATATAATTGATTAAGTGATAGCTAAACTTAGAGTTTTTTTTATTCCTTATAGATTCACCTTAAACTTTTGCTCTGGAATATCAAAAGCCTAAGTATGGGGGTATTTGATGAATTGTAAATATACGTATTTTTGTGCACATTAATTTAGTCATTTTCATTTATTTTCATCGTTTTTACTTATTTTTGTTCAATAAAATGCTCCTATTCTTGTAAATTTATTACTAACTTGTTTTATTTTATTTTGCAGAAAAATTTCCAAATCTACCAAAATTGGGCAGTACACGCCCGTGACAATTTGATCACGCCCGTGACCGGGCCGTGACATTGCATTTCCCGTGAAATCGGACGATTTCTGAAGTACAAGCTTGACACGCCTGGCGATACGCCCGTGTCACCCGACACGGGGCGTGACCCAAGCCCGTGTCCTCTCCTCTCGACACTTTCTGCTCGACGATCGTCGAGTGTCAACACCAACAGTCACGCCCAGCGTCACGCCCGTGACCTAGGGCGTGACTCAATCTCAGCTCGATGATTTTGACTCGACACTTTCCGCTCGACATTCGTCGAGTGTCGACACCAACTGACACGCCCAGAGTCACGCCCGTGACCTGGGGCGTGACTGTTCCAGCTAGCCCGACAAGATGCTGCCGAAGACTTTCGGCGCAACCCGCGCCCGATTCTACCTCCCCGACACGCCCAGAGTCACGCCCGTGACCTGGGGCGTGACTGCCGCGAACTCAGCCCGAAGTCAACTTTCCTGTCCAATCGCCGGCCGCCTTTATGAATAGTACTGTCACGCCCCCCTACATGCCCGTGACCTGGGGCGTGTAATTAGAAGTTTTTGCCTATAAATTGCCCAATTCTGTAAGGTCCAAGGGTTCAGATTTTTGGGACATTTTAGTGTCTTTTTGTGGGCTTAATCCGTGGATACTAGTGCTATGTAAGGAGATTTCTCCCTTCTTTATTTCATGTTTTGTTTTGCTTTATCTTTTAGCTTTGTAATAGCTTCATAATTTTAATAAAAATGTTAGATTTTCTCTCTCTATATAGCATGAAAATTCATTTGGATGGCTTACTTCTTCCCCTTTTTATCCTTGGTTTCATCTTTGTTCCTCCTCTTATGAAAAGTGTGTGTGTGTGTATGAGTGTAACTTATTTACTTTTCATGTTTTTAGTATGTCTTCATGATAGGTTTTGTAGTAGATTTCATTTCCATGCATGTATGATATGGTTCACATCTTCAACATGTTCTTCTTTAATGTTTCTTTTGTTTATTATTTCATACTAATGAATTTGTAAAAGAGATTTGAAAGTGAACATTATTTTCTTTTCTTAGTTTATTTTGTAGGATTGTAAAACCTCTTTTTGTTCTTTTCATCTTCTTTTTCACTTTTTTATCACTTTCATAAAAACATAAGAATGAAAATCTTGTAATCTTAATTTTCCAAAAACTTTGGTTTTTAAATTTGTTTTGAAAAACTTTTGTCTTCTAAAAATTGTAATTTCTTCTTTTTAGTTGTTTTTGGCAAAACCTAAGCTTGAAAAAGTAAAAGTTTTAATTTTTAGGTAACTTTTATTTTGCTTTCAATTAGTGTGTGTGAGTGTATGAGCATAAATTTTCTTTTGTTCTTCTTAACTTTCATGTTGTGTGTGTGAGTGTATGGTGTTAAATTTTAATGCTTTCTTTTAATGCTTTCTTTTAATGCTTTGTTCAAATTATGTAGAGTGTGTGAGTGTAGGTGTTAGCTTTATTGCTTTCTTGAAATTCATATGGAGTGTGTGTGTTTGTGTGTATTTATTTCCGCCTACTCGTTAAGAGTTAAATGACGCATTGTTTTCATTTTCAGTCCTACTCGTTTGAGTAGGACTTGTTATTTCCTTTCTTTATTTTTCCGCCTACTCACTTGAGTTAAATGGACGGACTTTATTTCCCGCCTACTCGTTTGAGTAGGATTTGTAATTTTCTTTCTTTATTTTTCCACCTACTCACTTGAGTTAAATGGACGGATCTTTAAGCCTTGTAATCGCATTTATTTTCTCCTACTCATTTGAGTAGGACTCGCTTTCATTTTAGTCCTACTCGTTTGAGTAGGACTTGCAATTTTAAGCTTTTATTTCCCGCCCCCACTCGTTTGAGTGGGACTCGCAAATTTTAAATATGCAAATTTCTTTCATGTGTAACTTAGTTCCTGTTTAATTTATAATTTGGAGTGTGCATGAGTTCTTGTTTTAGCTAATTTTTCAGTTTTCTAAATGTTTGTTATTTTTTGTATGTCCCCTTCTTATAATCGTTTAGTGTTTTATTTCGAACTTGCGCCTCACTAAATTATAAGCCGTCCACATACCGATGTGTGGCTAATCGCTATTAGCCTCGGCATCGAAGAGCATTGGGACATTTACAATGATTTCTAATAATTTAAGCTCTTTATTTTCATTTTTATTTAAGGACTTAAGGTTTACCCCGGGTTTACGACGCGTAGGACCACATATCGATGTGTGGGACCTATTTTCGTAGTCCATATGCTAGCTAGCCGAGAGGCCGTGCATATGGACCGATCACCCCTGGGTAAATAGAGTTGCGTGCATGCCCTCGAAAGAGGACAAGCGTAATTCTACCGGATTGGGTTCCCCACCCAATATCGTGGTTCTTAGCGTAAAGCAGGCGTTAAGAGGAATCCTTCGTCGGACTAACGTTCGGTCGAATAGTCTTAACGTTTAGGTGAGCGATATCCCTATAGCTCGGTGAGCTCACATTTGTGGAACCTCCACGGCCATGTTGCCTTATTATTAATTTGAAAACTAAGTCCTATAATTATTAAAAATTGTTTTAGTCTTAATCCGATTCGATGCCGAGCGTTAACCCTTCATCAAATATTTTATGAATCGTTTTTTCGCTCCATTGCTTTTCCGTCTTTTTTTAAGTAAAAAAATCCACCTTACTTTCAGTAAAATAATAGTCCTCCCGGAGGAGTAAGAATAGTCAACACGACCCCGAGAACAATACGACCTCGGTATTCCCCCGAATATCGAGTACTACTTGCGATAGGTGCACTTGCCTACCCGAGCAAGCCCGCGGCGATCGACTCACCGAACCAACCACAGTAAGAGTTTGTTCGCGGGCCCATCAATGCATGAGGTTGATCTAGACACGGCAGCGATGCTGGATGTGGCCTTTCTTTATGGTATGTCGAAGGACCTTAGGATGGTGTCCCATAATCCTGGGTGTGACGTCACCGACTTGGGATTTGATGATCTGTCCCAGGACGAGCTGGTTGATGATGACGACGAGTATTAGTCCTTCGTACTTGAGTTTCTTGTATGATTTATACTACTTAGCCCTTGCGGCGTACTTGAGTACTTATTTTATTACAGCATCGTATTTTCTTCTTTGTCTTGTTATTTTAGTGATTGTTGCTGCTCAATGCATATTTTTTTATTTTGTGTTATGGTGTCATGCAAACAACTATAAGTTGCGCTTTTGAAGCTGGCGACTGAAGGGCAGGCCAATAGTGGCCATGTGACTTTCTTCTAGGGTGAAGAAAGAGTGTTTGGGCCAGATAGGCTTGGTGTCAGGCTTTTAGAGCTTGCAATATTGCTGAGCGAGGTAGTGAATACCTTAGATCCTGGGCAACTATGATAGAGGGACGTCCTGGTGGCACCGCAACCTACTATGGGAGAAGGAAGAACCTTTGATCGTAGGCAGTGAGGGTTGCAAGAGGATGGGAGCCCTGAAGAAATAACAAATTTCAGAAACTTGTAGACCACTGGCAAATGTGAGGGGGGGGGGAGGCCCTGACGACACCGTGACCCACTACGGGAGAAGCGTAATCCTTCGATCGCAGGAAGAGAGGCTACAAGGGTTGGGGACCTTGAAGAAACAATGAAGTTTAGAAACCTGTAGACCACTAGCGAATGCGAGGATAGTAGGCCCTTGTGATGCCATGACCCACTGTGGGAGAAGGGTGAACATTCGATAGCAGGCAGAAAGGCCACAAGCACTGAGGCCCTGAAGAAATAACGAAGTTCGAAAACTTATGGAGCATTGGCGAATTCGAGGGGGTAGGCCCTGACGACACCATGATCCACTGTAGGAGAAGGGAGAACCTTCGATTGCAAGCAGAGAGGACACAAAGGTTAGGGGCCCTAAAGAAACGGTGAAGTTCTGAAACTTGCAGACTGATGGCTAACACAAGGGGGCAGGCCTGGAGATGTCGTCTACGAGAGAATGGAAAACCTTTGATTGCAGGTAGAGAGGCCACAAGGGCTAGGGGCCCTCAAGAAATGGAAAAATTCAGAAACTTGCAGAAGGCTGGCGAATGCGAGGGGTGCAGCCCCTGGCGATGGCATGACCCACCATGGGAGAAGGGAGAACCTTTGATTGCAGGCAAAGAGGCCACCAAGGATGGGGGACCAAAATAAACTGCGAAGTTTTGAAACTTGTAGACCGCTGGCTAACTCGAGGGGGGAAGGCCCAAGCAAGGCCATGACCCACTACCAGATAAAGATGAACCTTCGATCGTATGCAGAGAGACCACAAGGGTTGTGGTCCCTAAAGAAATGGTGAAGTTCAGAAACTTACAGACCATTGACAAATACAAATGGCTGTGCTCTGGCGATGAGGTGACCCACCGCGGGAGAAGGGAGAACATTCGATCGTAGGTAGAGAGGTGACAGGGGCTTGGGGCCCTAAAGAAACTGCGATGTTTGAAAACTTGCAGACCGCTGGCAAACGCGAGGGGACTAGGACCTGGAGACGCTGTGGCCCACTTCGGGAGAAGGGCAAACCTTTGATCGCAGGCATAGAGGCCATAAGGGCTGGGGCCCTAAAGAATCTTCGAAGTTTAGAAACTTGCAGAGTGGTGGTAAATGCGAGGAGGGGCGGGTCCTGCCGACGTCGTGACCCACTATTGTAGAGTGGTGAACCTTTGATCGAAGGAAGAGAGGTCATAAGGGCTGGGAGCCCTTAGAAGTCTCAGGGGACAAATCCTGACATAACCTTCTTCTTGAAGAGATACTAGACCCGTGGTGGTGAGGATCCCTTGAGGTTATGATGATGAAGAGCTGACATCATTGTTGGTTCCTGAGCTTGAGGTCTAGTGTGAGCTTTTGTGAACTAGTTGCTTATGTGCCTTAATATTGCATGGCCTTTGCGCCCAATTCATGTTCCCTTTCTTAAACCAGAGTCTTTAGGGCCGTCCGGACCTACTTGCTCTAGCCGCGCTGATGATAATTGTGCGGGGGTAGATGAATTTTCCTTGCTCGGGGTAAAGTTGTTGAAGATAACATTTCTATGCCTCTTCTAGTTTCCCCTAACGACGCCTACTCCGGCGGGTCTAACAAACTTCCTGGCAAGATGAGGAATTGAGGATATAACTCTGAACGTAGTCCGGAGGGTCGACCGAAAATCGCATTATATGAAGATTTTGAATCCACTGCTACGAACAGAACCTGATGTGTTACCTATCGCGAGAATTCTCCAAAAGTGACTGGGAGGGTGATCGTTCCTTTGATCAGGACTATCACTCCACTAAACCCGTAAATCGGGCCCGCAATCGGCTACAACTTCTCTTTGGTATTTTGCATTCTGCTGAGGTCCGACATAAATAAAACTTTTACTGAGCTTAAGTTGTCGATCAATATTCATTTGACGTGAAAGGGAGGATTCTCAATTTCCGCACTGATGTCCAATAGGTTTTGGTGGGGTATGAACAGTCCTTTCAGATCTTCTTCTCCAAAACTAATATTCTCCAGGGTCTGGACATTCTGTACTTGCCGCGCGATTGAATTTACGATGGGGAAGGGGGATCCGACTATGGTTTCCACAGTTCCAACCACTTGTCATCCCTCCTGTGCTTCTTCACGTGCGAGCGACATCTCCCTTCCTTGTTGAGCTTGGCGATTTCCTGTATGATCATGCAGGAATCTGCCTCGGATTACCTGTCAAATGATTCTTTTGATTTCGTCCTTGAGCCTTACACACTCATCAGTGGAATGTCCTGTTAATTTATAAAACTCGCAGTACTTGCATTGACCTCCCCTCCCGATGTGAGCTTCCCGTGGCTTTTGTAATGCTGGGTCACTATGATTGAGTAAAATACATTAGTGTGAGAGGTATTGAGCTGTGCGTACTCCCGGTGCAGCTTAGGTAAGCGATCCTCGCGATGATCCCGCTGGTGGAAGTTCTCCTTGCTTTCTTCCTGATGCCCTGTGACAGGTTCCTCTCTCCTCGTCTTGGCTCCTCCTTCAAAATGTTTCTTATGTGCTTTAGTCGCTTCATACGCCGCAACCTGGGCTTCTACTCAGTGCACTAGGTCCGGATAACTAGGGAATGTTTCTCTCATTAAGGATGAATGGAACCTGCCTAGCTGGAGCCCCCCCCCCCCCCCGAGGAAGACTCCCCGTAAGAGATCTGGGTCCACTCTCGAGATCTGTCTGGCTTTTATAGTGAACCTTCAGAATAACTCCTTGAGATTTTCCCCCTCGCTTTGGCGGATTTCGGAGAGATGAGATGGATCCTTCGTGATGCGACTATTTGCTATGAACTGGTCCAGGAACTGCTGGGTGAGCTATGCAAAGTTCTAGATGGTCCCTTCTCTAAGCAAGTGGTATCAGGTTCTTGCATGCCCCTTCTATGTGGCGAGGAAGACCGGACAAAGCAGTGGATCAGGCATGTTAAAGATGCGGAGGATTGTTGTGAAAAGGTTTACATGCTCTAAGGGATCCTCCATTCATTCATATGACTCGAAGCATGGGATTTTAAATCCTACTGTGACCAGGTGTGTCGGCATTTCTGGCGCTAGTGATGACCCGTTCCACATTGGGTGGAGAACTTACGCTGCCCTATGACCTACTTGGCCAAATTCTTCATCCAACAACTCTCAGACTTCTTCTCTAGTCATTCCCCCGCTACGTTCTTGAGGGACCCTGCCCACTATGGGTGACAAAGCGATCCATTTTTTGTGGCCCTGACTTGGCGGATGGGGTGCTCTGTACTGGCTTCATGCGACGACTCGCAGTCCTCCTCTCATTTTACTCTCTTATCGTGAACTGGTGGTAGGGGTAAGTTTTCTAGCGCTGGATGTAACACCTCCATCCGTCAAAATGAAATGTAATAGAGTGTCCGGTCGGGGCCCCACGCCATATCCCACAGAAAGTCGGCAGAGTGACATGTTAATATCAAAACTACACAAATCCTAACTTAGAGCATTCTAGCAGAAACTTCAAGGGTTAACATTTTGAACTGAAGCACATACGAATGTCCATTACATATATATATATCAGGAATGTTACAACATAATACACAAAAGTCACTATCGCCAATGATAGTCACTGTCACCCGACAACAGTTAACTATACATTAAAATTGTTCTGGCCTTAAGGCATTACAACTATTGCCTTTCACAAAAGTATGTTCATACATCGGCACGCAGGTTAGCCACACATTAAAATACTAAAAAGTCATCGCATGGCCTTTGAGAGCTGGCATAGCAACAAGGGCAGCAACCCGCTATTTCCCGCTCGGCTCTCCATCACCAGCACAAAAACAATCCACCACAATGGAGGCAAATAAGGCAACGGTCAACTTTCAACCGACCAATTTATAACGACCCTACCCCATACCCGGGGCAGTGGTATTCCTTCCCTATAGGCATAGCATTTATATGTCCAAATATATCACAAGAAGGTACAACTTAAGCACCATTCAATAAATCACAAACGTCTGCATCAACTACCAAACGTTTCGTGCACTCAGGGCATATTTTCGGAGTACCGGATTCTACAGGGTCCCACCACCGTTCAAAGGTTCGAGATTTAACGGTAAACTATAAGCATTTCCTGTCTGGTATATAGCCAAGACTCTCCTCCCTACTATCTACATTAACTAGGCATATTAACCTGACATAGGGCGGGTACAGTTCAGCATTTTCCCATTGCTCAAATAGCCATGCCATTGTCGAAAGCCCAGCTTCCGTGGCTAAATGGACAGACACGGGTAACATCCCCTTTCCCGTGGACTTAAACATAACCATGTTATATTTAAAAAGATGACTCTCATTGCCATCAGAGCTAAGCACCAAGCATACAGCTCACACACTACCCACATGGTCTCCGAGAGACAGGCTTCGTAAATGCTATTTGGTAGAACCAAGCAACAAAATTTCTCTTTCTATACCCATACTCAGCAACAACTTGAACATCTGTCCAGAAAACCCTGCAGCATCCTGCAGTGTCAGAAACACTGGACTTTCACAGCAATCATAGCTCACCAAGAGCTATCGCCAGCGATACTCACTGTCGCTCGGCCATAACCAACAATTATGCAAACCGTGGTATTTTCTGGGTATTTTCCTGGAGAATGCCACCAGTACTTCCTGCTACTCTTAATTCACATGTACAACCCACAGACCCCGTAAACTACTCGTTTACATGCGGAGTCTTCTCCGGTGCACAAAATAATGCATCACCAATCCAGACCAATCTATCTGAATGGGTTTCACACAGCATGCCTATTCCATACTGCGATTTTCAGATCTATATGCAAAACCACTCGAGGATATCACGTATCTACCCATCGGAATTTCCTCGATTCTCCACCTTTTGGTGGGGGATTCCATGCATATGATAAAAAAGGACTTCACTTGTCCAAGAAGGAAGATCGTTACCCTTGTAGTTTTCGTCGAAGCCATGAATGCTTTTCTGTCCAGTTGGAAAGGAGCACCTCGCATTTCTCTCTACGGATGTAGCCTCGGTTCTTGCTTCCGACCACAGGATCTCCTTCACAAAGCTTTTCAAAGCTCGACATCAGCCTCAACCTTCTTCCTTAGCTTAAGAGCAATATGAGATGAAGAGAGAGAGAGGGATAAGTAAAATGAAACCTCTCTCTACCTCTCCTCTGTATAAGTGGTCTCGGGGTTAATCCCAGCCACAGACTCATTTCATCAAAAGGATGCAGAAGCCACGATTTTAGCTGACAAGTCAAACAAAATGATATTGCCACGCGATATCGGCTATCGTCTGATGATAGTGATATTAAATGCCTTGACCACCGCTCTTCGGGCGCCATCTGACCATCTGACATGTGTTAAACCACATGTGGTGGTATCGCCCAGCGATATCCAATGTTGCCATTCGATTGCTCACTCGACAATTCGTCTAAAGCGTCGAGTGCGTTGAGTCTACTGAATGATTTATTGAAAGCATTGAATGTGTTGAGTGGTATCGCTGTGCGATACCCACTATCGCCACACGATAGTGCCTTTGAAAGATATGGTACCTAAACACCTAGAGGGGGGGGGGTGAATAGGTGACCTAAACCTTTTTTGCAATTTTGTTGGCAGCTCAACAGTTATTTCACAGATTATTACAACTAACAGCAATTACAGAAATAAACAGTAATTCCACAGCACAGCACAGCACAGAAGACACACTAATTTATAGTGGTTCCCCAATCTTTGGGTACATCCACTTTCCCCCTTCGCCTATCTAGCAGTGTACTAGATTCGGCCAAACTTCTCCACTAACTCAGAACCCAACTAGGTTCCTACCTCAGGCCCAAAGCCTTACACTCAGCCAAAAGGCCTACACTCAGCCACCCAGGCCTACACTCAGCCAATCAAGGCTTACACTCAGAGTTCTTCAACTCCTACACTCAGGCAATCAAGCCCTACCCTCAGCCTTTATAATATAGGCTTACAATTCTCTCAGATCCAATGGATCCTACAAGTTAAAATAGAAAGTACAATATATAACTCTACAACTCAGAAGATAAGAGAGGAGTTGAGAGATTCTTGAAGAGTTCTTGGAAGAACTCAGTTAGATCCAAACTGACTTAGCTTCCTTCAAAGCTTCTTGATTAGAACTGAATTAGTCTGAATCTTCTGCAGTTGTTCCTTGACCTCTGCTTCTTGAAATCCAGATGACTCTGAATTCTTCTTCTCAGCCTTAGTTCCAAAGACTGAATTCTTGGTTGGAGCTCTCTCTCTCCAACTTCTTAGATCTGCCGATGCACAGCAAGATCTTCTTGTGTTGATACCACTTTTTCAAAGTTCTGAAACCTCTCTATCAAAAACTTTTTCAACCACTTCTATATTACTTGATCAATCTTGATCACTCAATCAATCTTAGTCTGTAAACTATGGGTGCCTATTTATAGGCTTCCTTCATGGTAACCGGCTGGTCCGGTTCATAACAGACTTCTGATATTTCTGACAGTTGATGTAGACCGGCTGGATCGGCAGCTGTCATGTCAACCAGTCACTTCTTGAAATTTCTCTAACTGTCAGATAGTGTCGAGACTTTCTGTTCTTAAGTGTCGACACTTATAGGCCAAGTGTCGACACATGTTGTGTAAGTGTCGACACAAGTCTACAAGGTGTCGACACAATTCCTTGTATGTCTCGACACAGATTCTTCTGCATGTGTCGACACTGAAATTGAGTGTCGACACAAGTACTTGTACTTCATTCTTTAACTGTATTCTTCTAAGTGTCGACACATCTCCTTTGTGTCGACACATCTTCATGTGTTGAAACTGTCAAGTGTCGACACTGCTTCTTGGTGTCGACACAAGTCTTCACTTTTGTTTCTTCAGCTGAGTGTCGACACATTCCTTTAGTGTCGACACTTGTACTTAGAATATTTTGTAACTTTTCTGTTCTTTGCTAGGTGTCGACACAGCTCCTTGTGTCGACATTTTCTTCAAGTGTTGAGTCTTCAACTAAGTGTCGACACATTGTGTTGAGTATCGACACTTTCTTCAACTACTGACTCTTCAGCATAGTGTCGACACATTGTGTTGAGTATCGACACTTTCTTCAACTACTGACTCTTCAGCATAGTGTCGACACATTGTGTTGAGTGTCGACACTTACTTCAAATACTGAGTCTTTAGCTAAGTGTCGACACATTGTGCTGGGTGTCGACACTTTCTTTAAGTGTTGACTCTTCTGCATAGTGTCGACAAATTGTGTTGAGTGTCGACACTTACTTCAAATACTGAGTCTTTAGCTAAGTGTCGACACATTGTGCTAGGTGTCGACACTTTCTTTAAGTGTTGACTCTGCTCTTCTAGGTGTCGACACTTCTGCTAAGTGTCGACACAGCTTTTCTGCATTCTTCTACACTGAGTGTCGACACAGCTCCAAGTGTCGACACTTTCTGACTGGTGTCGACTCTTCTTCCCAGGTGTCGACACAATGACTCCAAGTGTCGACACTTCTTGTCTGGGTGTCGACACAAGCTTTCTTAAGTGTCGACACTTTCCCTCTGGGTGTCGACACATGGACTTAGAAACTTTTAGCTTCAGTCTAGTGAATACCTAACCTGCACAAGTAACTCAAACAAACATCAAATACACTATGATGTATATCATTGAGTTAGGTGAGGCTTCTTCAAATCAGGTACATTTAACCAATGTACCCAACAATCTCCCCCTATTTGGAGAAGTCATAACCCTTAGTCAATGATATACACCACTCATAATTAAAAATTATAAAATGATGTAAAACAGGTATATGTCAACAGAGTTAAACTTAAACATGTAATAAAGCACACATGTATACACATTCAGCATTACAGAACAAACAAGAATTAGACACATTCATCTGAACAATCATGAAATTTATATTTATCAAAAATTGTTCATACATTGTTGTTAATCCATTTTCAATGATTTACACAAAATGTTTGATGTAACAGATTACAACATTCTTCAGTTTAATCTTAGTCTAATTCTGCTCTGGCTCTTTTATGACTATGCCTTTTCCAGCTTGCACTTTGGCCTTCACACCAGCAGCAGCAGCAGGCTCAGCTTCAGCAGTCTTCTTCCCTTTGGAGTCCTTCTTCTTCTGTTCTTCAGCCTTGATTTTTTGCCTCTCAAAGTAATGATAGGGCTTAGGAAAGTACTTGCTAGGCTCCACAGCTATTGGAGGTAGCTTTCCTAACTTAGCCTTCCTTCTATGTTGGACAATGGCTTCCTGCCTACTCTCATGCTTCCTCCATTCTGCCTCTGAGAACCACTTGTTCCTCTCATGTGCATTGTCCTTGGCTGCTTTCCAGGCTGTGAGAATGATGTTCCTAGAAGTAGGGCTCCACTGTTCAAAATCAGGTTTTTGCTCAGCAAGTTCCCTGAACTTCTTCTTTGATAGCCTAGTCTCTTCTTCTTTGTCCAAAGCCTCTTGCATAGCAGCTGTAATAGGTTGAACTACCTTTTCCAGAATAACATTGGGCTTGCCAGCAGTTGGACTATACATTGTGCTTACATCAGCATGAACCATTTCAAAATCTGGAGGTGGATAGATCACCTGAGCTACTTCCTGTTGCTCACCTCCAAGATATGCACTTTGAATACCAGATTCAGCTACATTGTCATCATCACACAGGGGAGGATAGCCCAGTGTAGCTCTGATGGAATTAGAAATCCATTTGGCATGGTCAGAGCTAGCTTTGACTAACACCCTCTCCCCCTTTATGACTTCTTGGGCTACATGATCCCTCACATCATCTTTCTGGAATCTGATTTGGCTATCCAAATACCTTATTCCATCCTTAAAGAAAGGTCTAAGCTTTGTAAGTTGTTCAGAAATGACCTTCTGTGATTCTTTGATTGCATTCTTGACAGCAGCAATTTCTTCCTGAAAGACCTTATCAAATTCAGTCTTGGCAGCAGCAGAGGATGTTGAAGGTTCATCAGACTTACTCTTCAGTTCAGTGACTATTGCATTGTGGGATGCAGTCAAATTATCATTCATTCTGAGTTGATTCTCCAGCACATAGCCTTGCTTTAGTGCTATATCATCCACTTGAGTCTTTATTGTCTCTTGATGTTTGGCCAGGAATACCACTGCATTTCCACCCTTGTGGAAGCATTCATTCATTTCCTTCTTATTCTGATTCATCTCAAACCTTATTGATTTGATATCTTGAGCTAGATCAAATTGTAGGGACTTTTGGCTTTCATCAATATATGTCTCTATTGCCCTTCTTTGCTCATCCAGCTTTACTTGCATTGCTACCATTAGGCTACTGTAATCTGTTGAGGGAGCTTGTTGGACTAGGGAATGTTGAGCAACAGTTTGTAGAGCCTTCTTATAGCTCTGACTCCTTCTTTTGAAGACAAAGAATTTCTTCTTTTTAGCTTGCTCAGCTTCATCATCTTCAGACTCTGATGTACTTGCTATATTCACTCTATCCTTAGGGCTATCAGGCCTTGTAGTCTGCACATCTTGTGCCTTCTCAGTATCTAGCCTTATAGGCTCTTTCTGAACATCCAAGTTCTCCCCCTCAGTAGCAGCATCCTTCTCTTCATCAGCAGCAGTCTTTTCCATATCAAAATCATCTTGATCTAAATTCAGAAATAGATCTTCCATTGTGTATTCAGCTGGAGACTGTGCAGGAGATGTACTGGTTTCATCAAGTACTTGATCAGGAACTTGTGGCACAACAGCAGATGTGTCCTGAAGAACAACTTCTGGTTCTGTACATGTTTGCTGATTTTGCTGATGGACATCAGACAAATCAGAATTTATTCCAGAAAAATCTAATGTATTAAGCTCAGAAAGTACCTCTTGGATAATCATTGTAGCTTGCTCACTCTCTAGTGTAGATGGTTCTGCTACACCTGGAAGCTCCCCCTGGATGTCAGCTGGCTCCTGAGGAGCAGGTGACTTCTCTGCAGCCTCATCCTCAAGATTATCAGGAGTGAAAACAACATGTTCTTCACTGCCTGAGCTGCTGGAGGACTCCTGAGTCACAGCAGCAGTCTTCCTCTTCTTCCTGGGAGGAGAGTCTTTCTTAGTAACTTGTTTTTCAGGGGTGGTCAATTCTTTTGACAGCACCCTTTCCCACCTAGAGAAGATTCTCATGTCCATCCTTCTCATGTGGTTGATTTTGGTTCCAGCAGCAGTGCTCATTACCTCTGGAATTGATCCAGCCAGGTAGAGACTTAGTATCCTGCCCAGATTGGGCTTCTTCAGACTTTCCTTCACTTTCTCAAAGACAATCATAGACCAATCTGTTCTTAGATTGAAGATAATTCTGGTCATGACATTGAACATGGAGGCTGACACCCTGTCATGCCCTCCAGTTTTACTGAGAATGACCTTGCCTACAACTTCAGACAGGAATTTGCCTTGATTATTCATTCCCTTCCTGTTGAAAACTGATCCTATTTTCATCTTAGAATCAAGACCACACCAGACCAAAGCTTCCCTGGTCTTGGATGTAGAAATTTCTTCTTCTTCTTGAGTCTTAGGTAGCTGAAGTACCTTTCTCAGACTTTTGGGTGATACCTTGACCTTGGTTCCATGCACTCTGGATTTGATTCTGTATCCAGAGTCATCCACAGTTGCTCCAGTAAGAAATTCAAGCACTTCTTTCTTCCAAATTTTGGTTGGTTCTGAAACCAAGAACTCTAATCCTGAATCGCTGACTAGGGTTATCACTGATTTGATTTCATGATCACCGTCATCGAATGTGCCTCGCACGAGCTCATAGCCTTCGTTAACATTCTCCTCGAGCTTGGGAGCCATTAGGGTTTGAAGATTTAGTCTTGAGAAGAGAGAAATGTCGACACAAGAGTTTTGGTCTCGAAACTTTGAAAGCGTGTCGACAAACACAAACAGAACCCTATTTATACCTTTCTTGTTTGAAGACGAACAGGCGGGATGAATTTCTAAAGATGTGTCGACACTGTCAATAAGTGTCGACACTGACTTATAATGTCTCGACACTCATGTGTCGACACAAATTTAGTCAACAGATTTTATGTGTCGACACTTGGTTAAGTGTCGACACCACACTACTCGACATGTAGTCGAGACTTTACTTAGAAAATTCTGAGTAAAACTTAAGTGTCGACACCTTATTGGATGTGTCGACACCTACTCGACATGTGTCGACACTAACATTCTGAAGTGTCGACACCTACTCGACATGTGTCGACACTAACATTCTGAAGTGTCGACACCAACTTCCTAGATGTGTCGACACCATTTTCCTGAAGTGTCGACACTTACTATTCTGTGTCGACATAGACTTGTCTATGTGTCGACACCTTTTTACTTAGCCAATTTTTAGTTCTGTAAACTTAGTCTAAGTTTATCATTCCTAGTTCAATTTTGAACCTATTGAACTTAGCTTCTTCTAAGGGCTTAGTGAACATATCAGCTATCTGATTATCAGTTTTAACATATTCAAGTGCAATATCATTTCTTTCTACATGCTCCCTAAGAAAGTGATATTTAATCTCAATATGTTTAGTTCTACTATGTGATACAGGATTGTTAGCTATTGAAATAACACTAGTAGAATCACAGTAAAGTGGAGTTCTACTTACCTGAAATCCATAGTCTTCTAACTGATGTTGAATCCACAGAAGTTGAGCACAGCAACTTCCTGCAGCTACATATTCTGACTCAGCTGTGGAGATGGCCACACTAGTCTGCTTTTTGCTGCTCCATGAAATTATTCTTCCACCTAGGAATTGACAGGTTCCAGTTGTGCTTTTCCTATCCTCTTTGCATCCTGCAAAGTCTGCATCTGTATAACCTGTTAGATCAAAATCTCCATTCATAGGGTACCAGAGGCCTAGATAAGGAGTGCTCTTTAGATATCTCAAGATTCTCTTGACTGCAGTCAAGTGAGACTCTTTAGGGCAGGCTTGATACCTGGCACAAACACATGTAGCATACATAATGTCAGGCCTACTTGCAGTCAAGTATAGTAGGGAGCCAACTATCCCTCTATACAAGGTTTCATCTACAGGTTTCCCTGCATCATCCTTGCTTAGAGACATACTTGACCCCATAGGAGTCTTCATGGTACTGGATGAATCCATACCATACTTCCTTATGAGTTCTAGGGTGAACTTGGACTGACATATGGATAGACCACTTGCAGTCTGTTTAACTTGGAGACCCAAGAAAAACTTCAGTTCTCCCATACTACTCATCTCAAATTGACTTTGCATAAGCTTTGCAAACTTTTTGCAAAGACTACTTTCAGTAGACCCAAATATAATGTCATCTACATATATTTGGACAAGTATGACTTTGCCTCTAGATTCCCTAAGGAATAGAGTCTTATCTATTTTCCCCCTTGAGAACTTGTTCTCAATGAGGAAACTAGATAGGGTTTCATACCAAGCTCTAGGTGCTTGTTTTAACCCATATAATGCTTTCCTAAGTCTATAGACATGATGTGGAAGAGTAGGATCAACAAAACCTGCAGGCTGCTCCACATAGACTTCTTCTTTCAAATTACCATTAAGGAATGCTGACTTCACATCCATTTGGTATACTTTGAATCCTTGGTAGGTTGCATAGGCCAAGAACATTCTTATGGCTTCCAGTCTGGCTACTGGAGCAAAGGTTTGATCAAAATCAATACCTTCTTCTTGCCTATATCCTTTTGCAACCAGTCTTGCCTTATTCTTAATGATGACACCTTGTTCATCTAACTTGTTCCTGTAGATCCACTTTGTTCCTATCACATTGTGAGCTTTAGGCTTAGGAACCAGATCCCAAACCTTGCACCTTTTGAACTGATTAAGCTCCTCCTGCATTGCTTCATTCCACTGTGGATCTTGTATTGCTTCTTCAAATTTCTTTGGTTCTATTTGAGACAGAAAACTTGAATATACTTCAGCATTCTGATTTCTGCTCCTTGTCTGAACACCTTGTCTTGGATCTCCAATTATCAGCTCTACTGGATGATCTCTTAGATGCCTGTTGGCTGGAGGCATCCTTACTTCTGGTTGAACTTCTTCAGCATCTTCATCAAGCTGAGTTCCTTGTACTTCTTCAGTTCCTGGTACATGTAGTTCTCCCCCTGGACATAAGCCATCTTCTTCATCTTGCTGTCTTGCAGCAGGTACATCTTCTATGGTTAGCTTGTCCATCTTCTTAGTAAGACCTGTGGGGCTGCACACACTACTAGACAACTCATTGTTAATTAGTTGTGTTTCATCAAAAACTACATGCACAGACTCCTCTACAACTTGTGTAGTCAAGTTGTAGACTCTATAAGCCTTACTATTATTGCTGTACCCAACAAATACTCCCTCTTGGGATTTGGCAGCAAACTTAGTTAAGTAAGTCTTTCCATTGTTAAGTATGAAGCATTTGCAACCAAAAATCCTGAAATAGGATAGGTTTGGTTTCCTGCCTTTCACAACTTCATAGGGGGTCTTGTTTAACCTTTTAGTGATGGTAGCCCTATTTATCACATGGCATGCAGTGTTAACTGCTTCAGCCCAGAAATACTCTGGTAGTGATGAATCACTTAATAGGGTTCTACCAGCCTCTATCAAGGTCCTATTTTTCCTTTCAGCAATGCCATTTTGCTGAGGTGTTATAGGTGAAGAGAATTCTTGAAATATCCCATAGTCTTCACACAGCTTTGTCATGTTTTCAGACTGAAACTCAGTACCATGGTCACTTCTAATTTTGACCACTGTACAGTTCAATTCATTCTGAATTTGCTTAACAAAACTATAGAAGACACTAGGTGTTTCAGATTTCTGCTTTAAGAAGAACACCCAGGAAAACCTTGAGTAGTCATCAACAACTACAAAGGTATAGACCTTCCTACCTAAGCTGTGAACTGGCATTGGACCAAATAGATCCATATGCAAGAGGTATAAACACCTCACAGCATCTTTGATGTCCAAGCTTCTAAAGGTGGATTTAGTCTGCTTGCCCTTTTGACAAGCTGAGCAAATGCCATCTTTGACACACTTAACTTGAGGACCATTCCTCACTAACTCTTTGCTAAAGAGTTTGCTAATAGTCTTGTAGTTAAGATGAGCTAGCCTCTTGTGCCACTTGACACAATATGAGACTGTCTCATCAGCTACAAGACAAACAGGAGAACCATTGTTCTCAATCATGATGTCTAGACAGTAGACATTCCTCTTTCTATATCCTGTCAAAATGATCTCTTGATCACTTGACCTCTTGATATGACAACCATTTTTAACAAATGAGATGTCATACCCTACATCACTTAACTGACTTATACTAATGAGGTTGTGTTTCAACCCTTTAACATAAGCCACTTGAGTAATGGTAACAAGGTTTGAAGAGATGTTACCAAACCCTTTGATGATTCCTTTTTCAGAACCACCAAAGGTCACTTTAGGACCATTTTTGATTGGAATGTAGTCCTTCAGTAGTCCCCTTGTTCCAGTCATATGTCTGGAACATCCACTATCCAAGTACCATGTTGGGGTATGGCCACTTGGATTCACCTGCAAAACAAATTAATAAACCTTAGAACCCAGAGTAAACTTGGGTCCTTGATGATTGTTAGTTTGCAACTTGACATAGCTACCTGCTGGCTTTCCAACACGTAACTTGCTACTCAACTTGGCACTGGCATTGTGCCAACAATCCAAGGCAAAGTGGCCAACCTTGCCACAACACCAGCATTCAAACTTGTTGTACCTTTTCTTAGGTACAACCTTTGCTGTCTTGACTACAACAGGCTTGTTGAATGTTGGGGCTTTGCCCTTGGACTTGGACTGATCCTGAACAGTCCTAGCTGGTTTAATAAAACCCAATCCAGCCTTTCCTTTATGATGAACAAATTCATCAATCAAGGGTAGCACTGATTTAGGTTTTGAAAACCTAGCAACTAGCTCTCTTTCCTTCTTGAGATTTGTCTCCAGTCTCTTAATTTGATCATTCTTAAATGTAATAGTACCCATCTGAATCACAGTAATGTGTTTCAGCCTGGCTACTTCATTCAGTTTTTGATCATACTGCTTCTCAAAATCTGTTGCAGCTGCCTTGAGATCAGCAATCTCCTTAGCCTGACTTTTGGCTAGGATCTTGCTTTTCTTATAGGCTTGCAACAGTACTTGGTATTCATCTAAGAGCTGATGAATATCTCCCTCAGATTCAGAAACACTTCCATCACTTGATGAAGATGATTCTGACTCTGAACTAGAACTGGAATCTGAACTTGGAGTTGGACATTGTACCTGACTAGGTCCTGGCTGCTCCAGGATTTTGGTACTTTCAGTCAATGCCATCAGTCCTTGGCACTGACACTCTTCTTGTTCATAGATTGATTCCATGATCTGCATAAACTCTTCTTCTTCAGCAAATAGCCCTATGTAGGCTTCAGCATCTGTCTCAGTGTCTGAAGAAGAAATGTCTGAAAGAGTCTTCTCATTCTTTGCAACAAAGGACTTCTCCTTCTTTCCTTTGAAGTGAGTCTTCTTTTTGTCACTGGATTCTTTTCTTCTCTCAGGACAATCTGCAATAACATGCCCCTGTCTATTGCAGCAGTAACACACAATCTTAGACCCAGTTGCCTTACTAGTCTTTGTCTTTTTCTTATCCTTCTTTGAAGGCTTCTTCTCCTGATACTGGACTTCTTTCCCTTTGGAATATGAAGGTCTGGACCTCCACTGTTTCTTTTTAAGGAATTTCTGAAAATGTCTGGTGAATGCAGCAAAATCTTCATCACTTTCACTGCTTGTAGATTTAGTGCTAACAGACTCATCAGATTCTGATTCAACTACCTCTGGAGAAGGAGTTGATGACTTAGTCCTGTTCTTTCTAGGTACTTCTGACTTAAAGGCAACAGTCCTCTCCCTGTGTTCAGTCCTTGTTGACTTTTCCTCCTCTTTTCTTACTGACAATTGCATCTCATAAGATAACAACTTGCCAAACAGTGTGGGAGGAGGAATTTCTCCCAACTTTGCCATTTCTCTGATGGCACAGATCTTGGTGTCCCAGTCTTTGGTTAGGGACCTTAAGAATTTATCATTCAATTCATAGTTAGAGAACTCTCTTCCATAGGACATGAGTTCATTAACAATTCTATAAAACTTCTTGTAGCATTCAGTGATGCTATCTCCTCTTCCTTGCCTAAAGCTCTCATATTCTTGATTAAGCAAGGACTTCCTATCTTGTCTTACTTCTTCAGAACCTTCCATGTAGACAATGAGGGTATCCCACATTTCTTTTGCTGTTTTACAGTGAATAAGGTTCTGGAAGGTGGCATCATCAATTGCACTAACTATGATGTTCTGTGCCCTTTTGTCCATAGTGGCTAGGACAATTTCATCCTTGGTCATCTCAGAGAAATCCTTTGGAGTTCTCTGTGTTGCATCCAATACTGAGATCTTCATGGGCGCATAGGGCCCTTCTTTGACTGTGATGTAGATCCTAGGGTCAGAGGCCTCCATGAACAGCCTTATCCTTTCTTTCCAGATTCCAAAAATCTCCTTTCTGCATATGGGCAGTTTCATTGAACTCAATTCCTTGTGATTCTCTGAAGACCCCATGTTTCTTGATTTACTTGAAACTGTTTCCTGACTTATACTGAATCTGCCAAACTGGATCTTCTCAGACAGTTAGTCCTTTTTGAGGAACCTGGCTCTGATACCACTTGAAAGATATGGTACCTAAACACCTAGAGGGGGGGGGGGGGAATAGGTGACCTAAACCTTTTTTGCAATTTTGTTGGCAGCTCAACAGTTATTTCACAGATTATTACAACTAACAGCAATTACAGAAATAAACAGTAATTCCACAGCACAGCACAACACAGAAGACACACTAATTTATAGTGGTTCCCCAATCTTTGGGTACATCCACTTTCCCCCTTCGCCTATCTAGCAGTGTACTAGATTCGGCCAAACTTCTCCACTAACTCAGAACCCAACTAGGTTCCTACCTCAGGCCCAAAGCCTTACACTCAGCCAAAAGGCCTACACTCAGCCACCCAGGCCTACACTCAGCCAATCAAGGCTTACACTCAGAGTTCTTCAACTCCTACACTCAGGCAATCAAGCCCTACCCTCAGCCTTTATAATATAGGCTTACAATTCTCTCAGATCCAATGGATCCTACAAGTTAAAATAGAAAGTATAATATATAACTCTACAACTCAGAAGATAAGAGAGGAGTTGAGAGATTCTTGAAGAGTTCTTGGAAGAACTCAGTTAGATCCAAACTGACTTAGCTTCCTTCAAAGCTTCTTGATTAGAACTGAATTAGTCTGAATCTTCTGCAGTTGTTCCTTGACCTCTGCTTCTTGAAATCCAGATGACTCTGAATTCTTCTTCTCAGCCTTAGTTCCAAAGACTGAATTCTTGGTTGGAGCTCTCTCTCTCCAACTTCTTAGATCTGCCGATGCACAGCAAGATCTTCTTGTGTTGATACCACTTTTTCAAAGTTCTGAAACCTCTCTATCAAAAACTTTTTCAACCACTTCTATATTACTTGATCAATCTTGATCACTCAATCAATCTTAGTCTGTAAACTATGGGTGCCTATTTATAGGCTTCCTTCATGGTAACCGGCTGGTCCGGTTCATAGCAGACTTCTGATATTTCTGACAGTTGATGTAGACCGGCTGGATCGGCAGCTGTCATGTCAACCAGTCACTTCTTGAAATTTCTCTAACTGTCAGATAGTGTCGAGACTTTCTGTTCTTAAGTGTCGACACTTATAGGCCAAGTGTCGACACATGTTGTGTAAGTGTCGACACAAGTCTACAAGGTGTCGACACAATTCCTTGTATGTCTCGACACAGATTCTTCTGCATGTGTCGACACTGAAATTGAGTGTCGACACAAGTACTTGTACTTCATTCTTTAACTGTATTCTTCTAAGTGTCGATACATCTCCTTTGTGTCGACACATCTTCATGTGTTGAAACTGTCAAGTGTCGACACTGCTTCTTGGTGTCGACACAAGTCTTCACTTTTGTTTCTTCAGCTGAGTGTCGACACATTCCTTTAGTGTCGACACTTGTACTTAGAATATTTTGTAACTTTTCTGTTCTTTGCTAGGTGTCGACACAGCTCCTTGTGTCGACACTTTCTTCAAGTGTTGAGTCTTCAACTAAGTGTCGACACATTGTGTTGAGTATCGACACTTTCTTCAACTATTGACTCTTCAGCATAGTGTCGACACATTGTGTTGAGTATCGACACTTTCTTCAACTACTGACTCTTCAGCATAGTGTCGACACATTGTGTTGAGTGTCGACACTTACTTCAAATACTGAGTCTTTAGCTAAGTGTCGACACATTGTGCTGGGTGTCGACACTTTCTTTAAGTGTTGACTCTTCTGCATAGTGTCGACACATTATGTTGAGTGTCGACACTTACTTCAAATACTGAGTCTTTAGCTAAGTGTCGACACATTGTGCTAGGTGTCGACACTTTCTTTAAGTGTTGACTCTGCTCTTCTAGGTGTCGACACTTCTGCTAAGTGTCGACACAGCTTTTCTGCATTCTTCTACACTGAGTGTCGACACAGCTCCAAGTGTCGACACTTTCTGACTGGTGTCGACTCTTCTTCCCAGGTGTCGACACAATGACTCCAAGTGTCGACACTTCTTGTCTGGGTGTCGACACAAGCTTTCTTAAGTGTCGACACTTTCCCTCTGGGTGTCGACACATGGACTTAGAAACTTTTATCTTCAGTCTAGTGAATACCTAACCTGCACAAGTAACTCAAACAAACATCAAATACACTATGATGTATATCATTGAGTTAGGTGAGGCTTCTTCAAATCAGGTACATTTAACCAATGTACCCAACAGCCTTACTCAATGATTCTTTGAGTTTACTCAACGCACAAAAGCATTGAGTGCGTCGAGTGTTAACGATATCGCCCTCGATACCCACTGTCGCCCGGAGATAGCTACCAAAAGTTCTATTTTCATTTTGGGGTATGACAAACCTCGCCTTCTTATAGAAATTTCATCCCAAAATTTACTCATCTGTAGATAATAAAAACATCAACTAATATGTTACAACATATTGTTCTTTCACAAAATAATAATACAACAAAAACTTTAGAAACAACTCGGGAAACTCATCGCGCATGGTTTGCTCATGCAACCATGTCAATTCTTCTCGGCAACAATTGTCCCAATGGAATTTTACCATCCCGATTGTTTTGTTCGGTAGCTGCTTGATTTCAGTATCCTCGATCTGAATGATCCTAACCTTCATTATCAGCCCACCGTTGACCGGTACTTGATCATCCACAATCACTTGAGTTGGCTCTTTCACAGCTTCTGGAAGCACCGATATGTGAAACACATCGTGCAATACACTTAGCTCCGCCGAAAGAGCTAATCGATAGGTAGCTTCTTCAATCCGCTCAACCATTTCAAACGGACCAAGATACCTCGAACTCAATGTTTTCAAGCATCGAATCCTAGACTCACCTTGGAATGGCTTTATCTTCAAATATACCCGATCACTAACCGTAAACTCCATGTTTAGGTTCTTGGCATCGTATTACTTTGCCTGCCTATCTTGGGCTACCAATAGCCACTTACGTATCAAGAGTATAGTTGTTTTTGGATCTTAAACTTCCTTACGTTTATATAACCATGATTCGCCTGCTTCAGCCCAAACTAAAGGAGTACGACACTTCCTACAGTATAAAGCTTTGATGGGCACCATCTGAATGCTAGCTTGATAGCCATTATTATAGACAAACTAGATCATATAGAGATGGTCCTCCCACCTCTTAACAAAATCCAAGGCGCGGCGCACATCCGTAGCATATCCTCCAGTGGCCTATTAGTCCTCTCGGTCAGACCATCCATTTACGGATGAAATGCCATACTGAACTTCAGTTGAGTACCCAACAACTGGTGGATTAACCTCCAATTATTCGAAGTAAAGCGCCCATCTCGGTCCCTGACGATGCTACGGGGTGTAACGCCCCGAAAAGTATATTTGAGTTGGTCGCATAAAAAGGGATTTTTGGTGCCTGTATAGGGGTACACGGCATAGGACACGGGCGTGTCCAAGGCCATGTCTGGCATGGTGTTTTGGCTGATTTTATCCCGAGAAGGACACGGCTAGGAACATGGTCTAATGACACAGGCATGTCATTTGACACGGGCGTGTGCCTACCCGTGTCAGTACCCGTGTTTCCAAGGGTCTTGTTGGTTGGCGTGGCAGTTATGTGTGACACGCCCCCAGACACGGGCGTGTCAAGGAACCCGACATGGGTGTGTCGAGTGAGACACGGGCGTGTCAAAGCCCGTGTGAGTCTCTGTGTTCGATGATCGTGCCTGGATCGAGGCACATGACCTGGGACACGGCCGTGTACCAAGCTGTGTTCGGCCCAGGTCTGTTGATTTTTATGCAGATCAGAGCCGTTCATTTTCTTTAATTAAGATCCAACGGACCAGGTGGTTTGCTGCTCTGTTAAGGCCATGAATGGGAGTTGAATCCTTCATTTCTCTCCAAAGCTTTCTCTTACCAAGGAGTAGAGCAAGGAGGAAGAAGGAGGAGGATTCCAACCGCCGGCGGAGCATCGGAGCACCGTTTTGAGATCTGAGAGCGGATCCGTGGAAGAAAGTTCGTTGCGAAGACTTCTATCCGTGTAGTTTTTCCATGGCGCAAAAGCGGACTACAAGGGTAATGATTCTCCACTTGAGCATGTGAAGCTCTTCTTTTCTGCATAGGGAATCTCGCTCCCGCGAGTGTGAGGTGAGTGCGTGGGGTTCCATCGGGTTGACGGGAATAGTCCCCCTTGTGTTGCATATAGAGTCCGGAATCGAAGTACGGGCATATGCATTGTGTGTGAAGCCTACTCGGACATGTATTGTCTGGATCGGTGATGTTGCATTTGATATGTTTTGCCGGAGAAGACTCCGTGCTTTGGGGTTTTCGGGTTTCTATGCGGTAGATTGCAGCAGGGATCCTTGGAGGTTAACTCCAAGGCGCATCCAGAAAAATGAGCGGAATCGTTGTTCTGCTAACTTGGCGGTCTGGGAATCGGCCTTGAACATAACTGGGTTGTGTGATTGTTTGGAATGTTAGGATCCGAGAAAAGCTTGACCCGTGCGTACGTCTAAAGGTTAACTACGCAGTTGAGCAACATGCAAGTGGAATTGGACCTGGGCTATGTGGTTCGGTGCGAGAGACCCGAAAAGGGGAATGGCCATTAGAATAGTCGGGAGCCTTAGACAGTGGTCATGAAGTCTAAAATGCTCATGTTGTTGCCATCTTGGGGATGGTGGTGAAGGCGGTGAAGTGTCAGGATTCACCATTAATGTGCCCGGAGTGCACGGGGTGTTTGGCCGTGCGAGCCTACACCTGTAGCGAAGTATGTTTTTACATAACTGTTTAGCTGGGCTATTGTTATGCAGGGAAAGAGCACCGCCGTCCCGAGTAAGGGGCGGAGTCATTATAATTTGGTCGGCTTTTGCTGACCGTTGCATTGTTTGCCATCGTGCGGTGGAATGTTGCTTGTAGGTGCTGCGGAGTCGAGTGCAAAATAGTGGGCTGGAGCCCATGTTTCCGTGCTGGCCCTCGAAGGCCTTAGCCAAAAGTTGTTTTTATTTTATCATGTGTGGACGGCCTGCGAGCCGATGTATGTAAGACACTATTTGATAAGTGTAATATTTGTAAGGCCATAAGGCCATGTGCCCTTTCAGTGTATTTGGGTTTCATTCCTATTATGTGGATGTAGACATTCATGATTATGGATTTAAGTTTTGGGTTCTTTCATCTATTTAAAAGCTTTCGCTAGAATGCTCTGTGTAGGATGAGTAGTCTTAATTGGAATGTTTGGTTATTAATACGTAACCCTTTCGTCTGTCCGTGGTATATGACGTCGGGTTCCAGCTGAACCTTCTGTTATATGCCATACGACGGATGGGGGTGTTACAATTTGGTATCAGACTTCTAGTTACAGTCAGGCTTAAATGAATTCTTGGGCGAATTATTTTAAGGGGTGGTGAGCACATGTGTGCGTCATCATTATAACATCAAAAAGAACCCATGAATGTCCACTTAGGAATGGAAAATGCACTTGTTTTGTGGAATCTGAGTATTCCAATGATTGCATTTAGCAAATTGGTTTTCATCTAATCGTGTGTATTTGCTTTTATTGGCAGCTAGGAGCGGTGCTGGTTAATCAGAGCGTCCGCAATCGGCGGAAAGTAGTGCACCGAGAGACATGCCTACTACACCTCCTTCAGCGGAAACCATCAGGATGGTGGCTGAAGCCGTATTTGTGATGATTAATGCCCAACCTGTAGGGCAAATGCACCATGCACCTCCTGTCGTAGAGCAAGAACCGGTTACGGCGGCAGAGCCGAGTATGGTGGAGCGCGCAGCAGTTGATCTGGTAGAGCCGAGGAGAGCTACGGAGTAGAAACTTAAGCATGTAATGGGATTTAATCCCCCAGTATTTGACGGGACTGGAACACCAGCTCAAGCTGAGGACTGGCTCTCTACGATAAATAGTGTTTTGACAGCCACGTTAACTGATGAGTGGCAGAGGACCACCATAACAACCTTTCTTTTGGCGGGTGAAGCGAGGCTGTGGTGGGATGAGTTGGAGTTTTATCTCTTAGTGGGTAGGTAGCTTGCTGATGTGCCTATGGAGGAATTTTCATGACTGTTCCTGGACAGATATCTACCCTCTGCTCAGAAGCTTGAGATGGAGAAACAATACCTTGGGTTGACTAAGGGTGGACTAGTACCTCCACGAGTTTACACGGTTGGGTCGGTATGCTGGGGCTATGTTTACGGAAGAGGAGAGGAAGACCATTCAATTTTATGAGGGTCTTCGTGGTGACCTACAGTTACTCCTTGCTGGGCCTAAGGCATAGGGCTTCCTAGCCTTGGTCAACTCAGCCCAGTCTCTGGAAAAGGTTGTGAAGAGGGTGCAAGAGAAGAAGGACCCAGGAGAATAGAAGGCAGAGTTCAAAGTGCCTAGTGCAAAGTCATGATTCCGCAGATGGAACAAGAAGCAGAGGACTTCGAACTCAGCCCCTTCGTCTGGTGCATCATGGGCAACCACAAGTCAAGTCCCAGGAGCTTGCTACAACTGTGGGAAGACGGGGCATTTTGCTCGTGAGTGTTGGAGTGGACGGGAAAAGTCTGAGAGGAAGTCTGGAGCGACTTATAAGGAGAAAGGGAAGGCGGTGGAGTCAACTGCGTCCCATCATGCTCCAGCGCAGCCTAGAGTTTATAATCTTGGTCTGCAAGAGGCCATAAAGCAAGCTGACGTGGTGACAGGTTTGAGTTAATTTATAGTAGATTAACTTTTGTAGTTGTTACCTCTTTTATATGTTGGCTCACTTCTGTTGTTGCTAGGATCTGTTTTGATTCTCGATTATCCGGCGAGAGCCTTGTTTGATATGGGAGCTTCACATTCCTTCTTGTCCGAACGATTTGTGACGCGCATCGGGGTCCCTCCCTCGATGGCAAAAGACAAGTTGGATGTGTTGTTGCCCAATGGGTACTCAATGCACGCGGATAAGGTCTGCGTAGTCAAGGTTCGGATTGGGGATCAGGCGTTTGACTTGCGAGCGTTGATTCTACCGTTAGTAGAGTTCGATGTAATCTTTGGTATGGAATGGCTCTCGGAGTAGCGAGCTTATATTGATTGCAACCGAAAGGAGGTTAAGTTGGGATTAAATTCTGAACGAGAGACTATGTTTGCGGGCATGAAGGGGTCAGGGAAAGATTTGATGTCGGCCCTTCAGGTGATTAAGGTAGTTCGGTCTGGGGCAGTGTTGTTTGTCACATTAGTGCAGGCTTCAACGCCTAAGCCTAGTTTGGACAGTATCCCAGTTGTGTCCGATTATCCTGATGTGTTTCCAGATGATCTCCCAGGAGCTCCTCCTCAGCGGGATATAGACTTTACTATAGAGCTGGTACCGGGTGCCAAACCGGTGTCACGCTCCCTCTATCGTATATCGCCAAAACAGATGGCGTAGTTGGTGGTGCAACTGCAAGAGTTGTTAGAGCAAGGTTATGTGCATCCAAGTTCGTCGCCTTGGAGCGCACCGGTTCTTTTCGTTAAGAATAAAGATGGGAGTTTTCGGCTTTGTATCGACTACCGGGAATTGAACAAGCTTTCGGAAAAGAATAAGTATCCGATCCCGAGAATTGACGATCTATTTGATCAGTTGGTTGGGTCAACGGTATATTCGAAGTTAGATCTGAAGTCCGGTTTCTATCAATTGAGGATAAGGGAGAGCGACATCCCAAAGACAGCATTCAGTACGCGGTTTGGGCATTACGAGTTCACGGTCATGCCGTTTGGTTTGACCAATGCGCCATCCGTGTTTATAGATCTGATGAACAGGATGTTCAGAGAGTAGCTGGACCGTTTTGTGATAGTATTTATCGACGATATCCTGGTGTACTCGCAGTATGAAGAGGATCACTAGAATCACCTGCACATGGTGTTGGAGACATTGAGGAGAAACCAGTTGTATGCTAAGTTCTCCAAGTGTGAGTTCTGGTTGTAACACCCCGAAGTCAAGAGGATCATTTGAGCAAAATCGGGTTCAGGCTTGGGTGACACGGCCTGGGACACGGGCGTGTCCCAGGGCGTGTCAGGCCTGGGTAGTGTCGAGTCGTGAAGTCGACGAAATTCGGAGTCGACACAGCGGACACGGCCTGCAACACGGGCGTGTCGCAGGGCGTGTCGGGGCGTGTCGACGATCGGACTTGGTGTCGACGATTTTCGCTCGACATCGTCGAGAGGGGCACACGGCCCAGGACACGGCCGTGTCGGATGCCGTGTCGTATGCTCGACGAGTGTTTCACGACGATCGTCGAGTATCGAGTTTCCAGTGAGGACACGGCCTGTGACACGGGCGTGTCACAGGGCGTGTCAATGGTCGTCGAACTCAACTCGACGTCTCGGGCTGGGGCGTGTTTGCGGGACACGGGTGTGTCCTGGTGCACACGGCCATGAACACTGGCGTGTGCCAGGCCGTGTGCCATGTCGTGTGAAGTCTCGGGTTGTTTTGGGATTATTTTCGTTGAGGCACACGGCCTCAGACACGGGCGTGTCTGAGGGCGTGTCGAGGACACGGCCGTGACACGGGCGTGTCACGCAGGCATGTACTGGCTGGATTGAGTCGGTTGTCTACCGCTTAGAGGGACACGGCCTGTGACACGGGCGTGTCACAGGGCGTGTCGGGCCGTGTTCAGGATTTTCTGGCCAGATCTGAGCCGTTTGTTTCCCTCTTCCTGGATCCAAGGGCTGGGCTTTGTCCAGGTGTCTAGGAGGCCGAGAATTAGAAGATAAATTCTCTTATCTTCTTCTTCTTCTTCTTCTTCATCTTCATTCCAAGAGAGAGAGAGAAGAAAGGCCTAAGGAGAGAGAGGGGAGGAGTCTTCTAGCTGCTGTAGGAGCTGCGGAGTGCGGAGCGAAGATCCGAGAGCGGATTCTTGAAGGCAGAGCCGAGGCGGTGACTTCCATCCGGCTACTTCATGGCACCGATGCGATCTTCAAGGGTAACAATCTCCTTCTTGGACTGTTGGGTACATTGGTCAAATGTACCTGATTTGAAGAAGCCTGACCCAACTCAATGATATACATCATAATGTATTTGATGTGTGTTTGAGTTACTTGTGCAGGTTAGGTATTCACTAGACTGAAGCTAAAAGTTTCTAAGTCCATGTGTCGACACCCAGAGGGAAAGTGTCGACACTTGAGAAAGCTTGTGTCGACACCCAGACAAGCAGTGTCGACACTTGGAGTCATTGTGTCGACACCTGGGATGAAGAGTCGACACCCAGACAAGCAGTGTCGACACTTGGAGTCATTGTGTCGACACCTGGGATGAAGAGTCGACACCAGACAGAAAGTGTCGACACTTGGAGCTGTGTCGACACTTAGTGAAGAAGTATGCAGAAAAGCTGTGTCGACACTTAGCAGAAGTGTCGACACCCAGAAGAGCTGTGTCTACACCAGAAAGTGTCGACACTTGGAGTTGTGTCGACACTCAGCAAAATTCTGCAGAGACTAAGGACAAGTGTCGACACTCAACACAATGTGTCGACACTCAAACAGCAGAGTCAACATATGAAGAATGTGTCGACACTCAGCACAATGTGTCGACACACACTCAAAGGAGTCAACACTTGAAGTATGTGTCGACACTCAGCACAATGTGTCGACACACAACCAGAAGAGTCAACACTTGAAGAAAGTGTCGACACCCAGCACAATGTGTCGACACTTAGTTGAAGACTCTACACTTGAAGAAAGTGTCGACACAAGGAGCTGTGTCGACACTTAGCAAAGAACAGAAAAGTTTACAAAATATAAGTTTACAAAATATTCTAAGTACAAGTGTCGACACTAAGGGAATGTGTCGACACTCAGCTGAAGAAATAAAATTGAAGACTTGTGTCGACACCAAGAAGCAGTGTCGACACTTGACAGTTTCAACACATGAAGATGTGTCGACACAAAGGAGATGTGTCGACACTTAGAAGAATACAGTTAAAGAATGAAGAACAAGTACTTGTGTCGACACTTAATTTCAGTGTCGACACTTGAAGAAGAATCTGTGTCGAGACATACAAGGAGTTGTGTCGACACCTTATAGATTTGTGTCGACACTTACACAGCATGTGTCGACACTTGGCTATAAGTGTCGACACTTAAGAACAGAAAGTCTCGACACTATCTGACAGTTAGAGAATTTCAAGAAGTGACTGGTTGACATGACAGCTGCCGATCCAGCCGGTCTACAGCAACTGTCAGAGAAATCAGAAGTCTGTTATGAACCGGACCAGCCGGTTACCATGAAGGAAGCCTATAAATAGGCACCCATAGTTTACAGAAATGGATTGATTGTTGTTATTACAAGTAGTGAGAATAATTGAAGTGTTTGATCAGATTAAATCAGAAAAGTGATACACAGAGGATCAACACAAGAAGATCTGGCAGTCCAACTGCAGATCTAAGAAGTTGGAGAGAGAGAGCTCCAATCAAGAATTCAGTCTTTGGAACTAAGGCTGAGAAGAAGGATTCAGAATCTTCTGGATCTCAAGAAGCAGAGGTCAAGGATCAACTGCAGAGGATTCAGACTAATTCAGTTCTAACTCAAGAAGCTTTGAAGGAAGCTAAGTCAGTTTGGATCTAGCTGAGTTCTTCCAAGAACTCTTCAAGAAACTCTCAACTCCTCTCTTATTTTCTGAGTTGTAGAGTTAATTATTGTATTTCAATTTTAACTTGTAGGATCCATTGGATCTGAGTGAATTGTAAGCCTATATTATAAAGGCTGAGGGTAGGGCTTGGTTGCCTGAGTGTAGGAGTTGAAGAACTCTGAGTGTAGGCCTTGATTGGCTGAGTGTAGGCCTGGGTGGCTGAGTGTAGGCCTTTGTGGCTGAGTGTAAGGCTTTGGGCCTGAGGTGTAGGAACCTTGTTGGGTTCTGAGATAGTGGAGAAGGTTGGCCGAATCTAGTACACTGCTAGATAGGCGAAGGGGGAAAGTGGATGTACCCAAAGATTGGGGAACCACTATAAATTTGTGTGTCTGCTGAGCTGTGCTGTGCTGTGGATTAACTGTTTATATTCTGTTGTTGCTGTTAACTGTAAAACTCTGTGATATAACTGTCTTTCTGCCAAGTAAGTTTCAAAAAGGTTTAGGTCACCTATTCACCCCCCCCCCTCTAGGTGTTTAGGTACCATATCTTTCAAGTGGTATCAGAGCCAGGTTCCTCAAAAAGGACTAACTGTCTGAGGAGATCCAGTTTGGCAGATTCAGTGTAAGTCAGAACACAAAATCAAGAAAATCAAGAAACATGGGTTCTTCAGAGAATCACAAGGAATTGGGTTCAATGAAACTGCCCATATGCAGAAAAGAGATTTTTGGAATCTAGAAAGAGAGGGTAAGGCTATTCATGGAAGCCTCTGACCCTAGAATCTACATCACAGTCAAAGAGGGGCCATATGTGCCCATGAAGATCTCAGTATTGGATGCAAATCAGAGGATTCCAAAGGATTTCTCTGAGATGACCAAGGATGAAATTGTCCTAGCCACTATGGACAAAAGGGCACAAAACATAATAGTAACTGCCATTGATGATGCAACTTTTCAGAACCTAATTCACTGTAAAACAGCAAAAGAAATGTGGGATACCCTCATTGTCTATATGGAAGGTTCTGAAGAAGTTAGGCAAGATAGAAAGTCCTTGCTTAATCAAGAGTATGAGAGCTTTAGGCAAGGAAGAGGAGATAGCATCACTGAATGCTACAAGAAGTTCTATAGAATTGTTAATGAACTCATGTCCTATGGAAGAGAGTTCACTAACTATGAATTGAATGATAAGTTCTTGAGGTCCCTAACCAAAGATTGGGACACTAAGATCTGTGCCATCAGAGAAATGGCAAAGTTGGGAGAAATTCCTCCTCCCACACTGTTTGGCAAGTTGCTGTCTTATGAGATGCAGCTGTCTGTGAGAAAAGAGGAGGAAAAATCAACAAGGACTGAGCACAGGGAAAGGACTGTTGCCTTCAAGTCAGAAGTACCTAGAAAGGGCAGGACTAAGTCATCAACTCCTCCTCCAGAGGTAGTTGAATCAGAATCTGATGAGTCTGTTAGCACAAAGTCTACAAGCAGTGAAAGTGATGAAGACTTTGCTGCATTCACCAGACATTTTCAGAAATTTCTGAAGAAGAAACAGTGGAGGTCCAGACCTTCATTTTCCAAAGGGAAAGAAGTTCAGTATCAGGAGAAGAAGCCTTCAAAGAAGGACAAGAAAAAGACAAAGACTAGCAAGGCAACTGGGTCTAGGATAGTGTGTTACTGCTGCAATAGACAGGGTCATGTTATTGCAGATTGTCCTGAGAGAAGAAAAGAATCCAGTGACAAAAAGAAGACTCACTTCAAAGGAAAGAAGGAGATGTCCTTTGTTGCAAAGAATGAGAAGACTCTTTCAGACATTTCTTCTTCAGACACTGAGACAGATGCTGAAGCCTACATAGGGCTATTTGCTGAAGAAGAAGAGGAGTTTATGCAGATCATGGAATCAATCTATGAACAAGAAGAGTGTCAGTGCCAAGGACTGATGGCATTGACTGAAAGTACCAAAATCCTGGAGCAGCCAGGACCTAGTCAGGTACAAAGTCCAACTCAAAGTTCAGATTTCAGTACTAGTTCAGAGTCAGATTCATCTTCATCAAGTGATGGAAGTGTTTCTGAATCTGAGGGAGATATTCATCAGCTCTTAGATGAATATAAAGTACTGTTGCAAGCCTATAAGAAAAGCAAGTCCCTTGCCAAAAGTCAGGCAAAGGAAATTGTTGATCTAAAGGCAGCTGCAACAGACTTTGAGAAGGAATTTGATCAAAAGCTCAATGAGGTAGCCAGGCTGAAACACATTACTGTGATTCAGATGGGAACCATCACTTATAAAAATGATCAAATTAAGTTACTGGAGATCAATCTCCAGAAGGAAAGAGAGCTAGTTGCTAGGTTTTCAAAACCTAAATCAGTGCTACCCTTGATTGATGAATTTGTTCATCATAAAGGAAAGGCTGGATTGGGTTTTATTAAACCAGCTAGGACTGTTCAGGATCAGTCCAAGTCCAAGGGCAAAGCCCCAACATTCAATAAGCCTGATGTAGTCAAGACAGCCAAGTCTGTACCTAAGCAAAGGTACAACAAGTTTGAATGCTGGTGTTGTGGCAAGGTTGGCCACTTTGCCTTGGATTGTTGGCACAATGCCAGTGCCAAGTTGAGTAGCAAGTTACCTGGTGGAAAGCCAGCAGGTAGCTATGTCAAGTTGCAAACTAACAATCACCAAGGACCCAAGTTTACTTTGGGTTCTATGGTTCATTAATTTGTTTTGCAGGTGAATCCAAGTGGCCATACCCCAACATGGTACTTGGATAGTGGATGTTCCAGACATATGACTGGAACAAGGGGACTACTGAAGGACTACATTCCAATCAAAAATGGTCCTAAAGTGACCTTTGGTGGTTCTGAAAAAGGAATCATCAAAGGGTTTGGTAACATCTCTTCAAACCTTGTTACCATTACTCAAGTGGCTTATGTTAAAGGGTTGAAACACAACCTCATTAGTATAAGTCAGTTAAGTGATGTAGGGTATGACATCTCATTTGTTAAAAATGGTTGTCATATCAAGAGGTCAAGTGATCAAGAGATCATTTTGACAGGATATAGAAAGAGGAATGTCTACTGCTTAGACATTATGATTGAGAACAATGGTTCTCCTGTTTGTCTTGTAGCTGATGAGACAGTCTCTCATTGTGTCAAGTGGCATAAGAGGCTAGCTCATCTTAACTACAAGACTATTAGCAAACTCTTTAGCAAAGAGTTAGTGAGGAATGGTCCTCAAGTTAAGTGTGTCAAAGATGGCATTTGCTCAGCTTGTCAAAAGGGCAAGCAGACTAAATCCAACTTTAGAAGCTTAGACAACAAAGATGCTGTGAGGTGTTTATACCTCTTGCATATGGATCTATTTGGTCCAATGCCAGTTCACAGCTTAGGTAGGAAGGTCTATACCTTTGTAGTTGTTGATGACTACTCAAGATTTTCCTGGGTGTTCTTCTTAAAGCAGAAATCTGAAACACCTACTGTCTTTCATAGCTTTGTTAAGCAAATTCAGAATGAATTGAACTGTACAGTGGTCAAAATTAGAAGTGACCATGGTACTGAGTTTCAGTCTGAAAGCATGACAAAGCTGTGTGAAGACTATGGGATATTTCAAGAATTCTCTTCACCTAGAACACCTCAGCAAAATGGCATTGCTGAAAGGAAAAATAGGACCTTGATAGAGGCTGGTAGAACCCTATTAAGTGATTCATCACTGCCAGAGTATTTTTGGGCTGAAGCAGTTAACACTGCATGCCATGTGATAAATAGGGCTACCATCACTAATAGGTTAAACAAGACCCCCTATGAAGTTGTGAAAGGCAGGAAACCAAATCTATCCTATTTCAGGATTTTTGGTTGCAAATGCTTCATACTTAACAATGGAAAGTCTTACCTAACTAAGTTTGCTGCCAAGTCCCAAGAGGGAGTGTTTGTTGGGTACAACAATAATAGTAAGGCTTATAGAGTCTACAACTTGACTACACAAGTTGTAGAGGAGTCTGTGCATGTAGTTTTTGATGAGACACAACTAATTAACAATGAGTTGTCTAGCAATGTATGCAGTCCCACAGGTCTTACTAAGAAGATGGACAAGCTAACCATAGAAGATGTACCTGCTGCAAGACAGCAAGTAGAAGGAGATGGCTTATGTCCAGGGGGAGAACTACATGTACAAGGAGCTGAAGAAGTACAAGGAACTCAGTTTGATGAAGATGCTGAAGAAGTTCAACCAGAAGTAAGGATGCCTCCAGCCAACAGGCATCTAAGAGATCATACAGTAGAGCTGATAATTGGAGATCCAAGACAAGGTGTTCAGACAAGGAGCAGAAATCAGAATGCTGTAGTATATTCAAGTTTTCTGTCTCAAATAGAACCAAAGAAATTTGAAGAAGCAATACAAGATCCACAGTGGACTGAAGCAATGCAGGAAGAGCTTAATCAGTTCAAGAGGTGCAAGGTTTGGGACCTGGTTCCTAAACCTAAAGATCACAATGTGATAGGAACAAAGTGGATCTACAGGAATAAGTTAGATGAACAAGGAGTCATCATTAAGAATAAAGCAAGATTGGTTGCTAAAGGTTATAGGCAAGAAGAAGGTATTGATTTTGATCAAACCTTTGCTCCAGTAGCCAGACTGGAAGCCATAAGGATGTTCTTGGCCTATGCAACTTATCAAGGATTCAAGGTATACTAAATGGATGTGAAGTCAGCATTCCTAAATGGTAATTTGAAAGAAGAAGTCTATGTGGAGCAGCCTGTAGGTTTTGTTGATCCAACTTGTAACGCCCCGAAACTCAAAGGAGCAGAGGGGAATAATTTGGGCCAGTTTGAGTTCTGGCTGCAGGCACACGGCCTGGAGACACGGGCGTGTCCCAGGGCGTGTCAAGCCTGTGTCGACACTAAGGCGTGAAGTCGACACTTTGGTCTCGACATTGTGTCGAGACTGGGCACACGGCCTGCGACACGGGCGTGTCGCAGGGCGTGTCGACCCGTGTCGACACTTAGCCGTGAAGTCGACACAGTGCTTCGACGTTGTGTCGAGACACGGCACACGGCCTGCGACACGGGCGTGTCGCAGGGCGTGTCAACCCGTGTCGACACTCGTCCCGCGAAGTCGACACTTTGGTGTCGACAGTGTGTCGAGACATGGCACACGGCCTGCGACACGGGCGTGTCGCAGGGCGTGTCGACCCGTGTCGACACTTAGCCGCGAAGTGCTGAGACCTTGTACACGGCCTGGAGCCCAGGCGTGTCAAGGTGACACGGGCAAGGACACGGGCGTGTCCTAGAACCCGTGCAGTGCTCGGGTTGAAAACGGGAGAAAATCATGGGGTACACGGCCAGCTACACGGCCGTGTCAGATGGAACACGGGCGTGTCAGCTCGAACACGGGCGTGTTCGAGACCCGTGTGAGGTTCCAGGTGATTCGATTTTGACGGCGAATGAGGCACACGGCCCTGGACACGGGCGTGTGCCAGGCCGTGTTCGGCCCAGATTGGGCATTTCAGTCCCGAATCGAAGCCGTTCATTTCTTTGACTGAGGATCCAATGGCTGGGGGTTGTTCCTGAAGGGATATACCCGGGTTTTGACTTAGAAAACCCTCACTTTTTCCACTTGTTATCTCTCCAAACCCTTGGAGAAAGAAAAGCTAAGGCAAGAAGAAGAGGAGCTAGATCCGCCATTGGAGGAGCTTCGGAGCTCCGAATCACAAGCCGACTCCGGATCCACGGAGGCAACGCAAGTGCGGTGATTTCCATCCGATTACTTTTCGATGGCGCCAAAGAGGACCGCAAGGGTAACGATCCTCACTTTTGAGCATGATAGCTCTCTTTCTTAGCATAGGAAGCCCTCTCTCGCGAGTTTGGCGAAGAGTTGGAGGCGTTCCTTCGGGTAGATATGTAAAGTCCCCGTTGTTTAGCGTCCGTATGCGAGAACGGACATAGGCATTTTGGTTGAAGCCTACCCGGACATGTAGTTCGGATCGGTGATGTTGCATTGCATAAGGCCGGAGAAGACTCCGTGCTATTTGGTGTTTTCGGGTTTTCTACACGGTAGATTGCAGCAGGGAGCCTTGGGGACTAACCCAAAGGTGCACCCAGAAAACTGGGCGGACACGAGGTCTTGCCAACTTGGTGGCCTGAGAGCCAACTTGAACATAACGGGGTTATGTGACTTGTGTTAGAATGGGACTCGGTGAAAGTTTGACCCGCGCATATGGCTTAAATTGCCGTTGCGATGTGAGCACGGGTTAGATGGAGCCGTACCCGCTCTATGTCGTTCGAGTTAGAGAGACCTAAAGTACATGGCACTCGCCGTTGGCATAGATGTGAGTCTTCGGTGGTCGATGGCTTAAATTGACGTGACCAATACCATGAAGACAAATTGCTCATAGGAATGGCCGTCTAAGTGGCGGTGGTGAGTCCGGAATGTTAATGGCTTCAATTGACGTAACATCGACCGGTTCACCGAGAATGTGCCCTGAGTGCACGGGACGTGTGGTCGTACGAGCCAACGTCTGTGATGAAATGGCTATGGTTATATGCATTGCTCGCTTGTGCTAATGAAATGCAGGGAAGGAGCATCGCCGCCCCGAGTTGGGGGCGGGATCGTTATAATTTGGTCAGCATTGCTGACCGTTGCTTTGTTTGCCACCGTGCGGTGGTTTGTTTGCTTGCAGGTGCAGCTGGACCAAGCGGTCAATAGCGGGCTAAAGCCCTTTTTGCGAAGCTGGCCCTCGAAGGCCCAAGTGGAAATGTTTTCTATTTTATTCATGTATGGCCGGCCTGCGTGCCGAGGTTGGTAAATCATGTAATAGACAAATGAAACATCTTGTAAGGCCTTAAGGCCGACTTTTGAGTATTTTGTAATGACATTCCTTTGGTTTTAGTGGACATTCATGCTTGTGCTGGGTTCTTGATTTGTAACTCTTATAAATTGCTTCCGCTAGAATGCTCTGTGTAGGACGTTGAGATTGGTTGGATGGTTTCCATACGTAACCACCCGGTCTGTCTGTGGTATATGGCGTCGGGCCCCGGCCGGACCTACTGCTATATGCTATGCGACGGATAGGGGGTGTTACAATTTGGTATCAGACTACTGGTTTTGGTCGGGCTTAAAGTGAATTCGTGGGCGAATTCTTTTTAAGGGGTGGTGAGCACATTGTGTGCGTCATCGTTATAACAGTAAAAAGAACCCATGAATGTCCACTTAGGAATGAAAATACTCGTGTTTGAGGAACCTGCGTGTTCCTATAATTGCTGTTTGCAATGTTATTTGGTCGCTTAACGGTGTTTTGTACCACTATAGGTGACCCGAAGTGGTGTTGGGCCGTCAGAACGCCGAGGTTCTGAGGCTAGTAGTGCACCAGAAGTTGCTCCCGCAACACCTTTGTCGGCTGAAAATATAAGATTGGTGGCTGAAGCGGTGTTGGTCGTGATCAATGCGCAGCCTGGGAGGCAAGCGCAGCAGCCCGCTCCTGTGATGGAGCAAGTACCTCTTCAAGAGGCTGAGCCGAGGAGGATGGAGCAAGTGGTTGTAGAACCAATAGTGCCAAGGAGGGCGACTGAGAGGCAGTTGAAGCATGTAATGAGCTTTAACCCTCCGTTATTCTCGGGGTTGGGAACCCCATCTCAGGCTGAAGACTGGCTCTCTAGGGTGAAGAGAGTCATGACAGCGACGGAGACGGAGGAGTGGCAGATGACCACCATTGCTACGTTCCTGCTGGACGGTGAAGCGAGGATGTGGTGGGAAGGTTTGGAGCTGCATCATCTGAGAGGAAGACAATTGATAGACGTTCCGATGGAAGAGTTCTCGGAATTGTTCTTAGCAAGATACCTCCCTTCTACTCAGAGGATTTCAATGGAGAATGAGTTCCTGAGGTTGGTGCAGGGTGAGCGAAGCGTGGATGAATATCTCCACGAGTTTACGCGGTTGAGTCGTTATGCTAGCTCTACCATCATGGATGAGGAGCGCAAGACTAATCGTTTTTATGAAGGCTTGAGGGATGAGCTGAGACTATTACTGTCGGGGCCGATGACGCAGGGTTTCTTAACCTTGGTCAATACTGCCCGGTCCTTGGAGAAGGACATGAAGAACGTGCAGGCGAAGAAAGGCTTGGTTGATAGAAAATCTGAGTTTAAAGTGCCGACTACCTCAAAGTTCGGCTATCGGAAGTCTTTCAAGAAGCCTAGGACTTCGGGTCCAGCTCCTTCTGGCGCTTCTGGGGCGACTACGAGTCGGACCCCGGGCGCGTGCTTTACTTGTGGCAAGACGGGGCATTTCGCCCGTGATTGTTGGAGCGGACGTCCTAAGTCCGAGAGGAGGCCGGGAGCCACTTATGAAGAGAAGGGAAAGGCGGTGGAGTCGACCGCATCCCACTATGCTCCGGCCCAACCCAGGGTTTACAATCTTGGCCAACAGGAGGCCATTAAACAAGCTGACGTGGTGACAGGTACGGTTTAATTTATAGCAAGTCAATTCCTTTATATGCTTGTTATGTATATGTTACCTTACCACTGCTTGTTAGGATTTGTGTTGATTTGTGAAAACCCGGCACGAGCACTCTTTGATACGGGAGCTTCACACTCCTTCTTGTCCGAAGGATTTATATCACGCATCGGAGTCCCTTCTTCGATGGCGAAGGATAAGTTGGATGTGTTGTTTCCCAATGGGTGTTCGATGCGAGCGGTTAGGATCTGCGACGTTAAAGTTCGTATTGGGGAGCAGGAGTTCGACCTGCAGGCGTCTTTACTTCCGTTGGCGGAGTTCGACGTCATATTTGGCATGGACTGGCTCTCGGAGCAGCAGGCCCATATAGATTGCGGTAGCAAGGAAGTAAAGCTGGGAGCAAGTCGTGAGACGACGTTTACGGGCTTAAAGGGGTCGAGCAAGACGTTGATGTCTGCTCTTCAGGTGGTGAAGGCGGTTCGTGCTGGAGCAGAACTGTTCTTTACACTAGTGGAGGTTGCAAAGCCGAAGCCCGCGATGGATTGTATTTCAGTGGTATCGGAATACCCTGATGTGTTCCCCGCAGATCTTCCTGGAGCCCCGCCTCAGCGGGAGATCGATTTTACGATCGAGCTAGTGCCAGGTGCAAAGCCTGTGTCCCGATCTCCGTATCGGCTAGCGCCTAAGGAAATGGCGGAGCTGAAAGTTCAACTACAAGAGTTGTTGGAGCAAGGGTATGTGCGCCCGAGTTCTTCGCCTTGGAGCGCACCGGTCCTCTTTGTTAAGAAGAAGGACGGAAGCTTGAGATTATGTATTGATTATCGGGAGCTAAATAAGCTGACTGAGAAGAACAAGTACCCGATTCCCCGGATTGATGATCTCTTTGATCAGTTAGTCGGGTCGACGGTGTACTCGAAGTTAGATCTCAAGTCTGGGTACTATCAGCTGCGGATAAGGGAGAGTGATATCCCAAAGACAGCGTTTAGTACGAGATACGGGCATTATGAGTTTACGGTCATGCCGTTTGGGCTGACTAATGCGCCGTCAGTATTTATGGATTTGATGAACAGGACGTTCAGGGAGTACCTAGACCATTTCGTGATCGTCTTCATCGACGATATTTTGGTGTACTCGCAAAGTGAGGAAGATCACTTCAAGCATCTCCATTTGGTGTTGGAGACACTCAGGAGAAACCAGTTGTATGCCAAGTTCTCGAAGTGCGAGTTTTGGCTATCCTCAGTGGCGTTCCTTGGGCATATAGTGAGTGGAGAGGGTATTGCGGTGGATCCGGCGAAGATTGTTGCGATATGGGAGTGGCCTGAGCTTGCTACGGTAGCAGAAGTCCGGAGCTTTTTGGGGCTTGCCGGTTATTATAGGCGCTTCGTAGAGAACTTCTCGCGGATAGCGCTACCTCTCACTACTTTGACGAGGAAGGAGCATAAGTTCGTTTGGACGCCGGAGTGCGCGCGAGCTTTTGAGGAATTGAAGTGTCGGTTGACCACGGCGCCTGTGCTGAGTTCGCCGGTTGGAACCGAAGGCTATGAGATATATAGCGATGCTTCAGGCAGCGGTTTGGGTTGTGTGCTACTGCAGCACGGAAGCGTGATAGCTTATGGCTCGAGACAGCTAAAAGTGCACGAGAGGAATTATCCGGTCCATGACTTGGAGTTAGCGGCCGTGATTTTTGCCTTGAAGCTGTGGAGACACTATTTGTACGGTGTGAAGATTGATATCTACACCGATCACAAGAGCCTAAAGTACCTGATTGATCAGAAAGATCTGAATATGCGGCAGCGTAGGTGGATGGAGTTCCTGGGGGACTATACTTTTAAGATCCACTACGTTCCTGGCAAAGGGAATGCGGTTGCGGACGCGTTGAGTCGCCGAGCCCCAGCTCAAGCGAATTGGCTATCAGTGCATGATGAGCGGTTGGTGCAGGAGCTGGAGGCGTTGGAGATTGTTTGTGTGGATAGACAATCTAGTGCTGAAGCAGTGCTGAATTGGACTGAAGTCCAATATGACCTGGCTGATCGGATTCGGCAGGCTTTGGATATGGATGCTCATATGAAGCAGTTCATGATAGAGGCTCTGGATGGGTCAAATTCCCAATTCGTTGTGGAGGACGGATTGTTGTGGAAAGACGGTCGTTTGTGCGTCCCAAGTGTGGGCAGTTTACGGGCGGAGTTGTTGTACGAGGCGCACCATACCAAGTACTCGATTCACCCGGGGAGCACGAAGATGTACCGTGATGTTAAGAAACTATTTTGGTGGCCGGGTTTGAAAAAGGATGTGGCGCTATATGTAGCGAAGTGCCAAACCTGCGCCTTGGTAAAGGCGGAGTGCCAAAAGCCGGGAGGATTTCTTAAGTCCTTGCCTATTCCGGAGTGGAAATTCGACGACATCTCTATGGACTTTGTGCATGGTTTGCCAAGGTCGCAGAAGGGGAACGACGCCATTTGGGTGGTGGTCGATCGATTAACAAAGGTGTCGCATTTTATTCCGCATAGGAAGGATGATCCGGTGGAGAAGCTGGCGAAGCTTTATGTGGATAATATAGTACGGCTTCATGGTGTGCCCCGCAGCATCGTGAGTGACCGTGATGGGCGGTTCACGTCCAATGATTGGAGGCTGGTGCAGCAAATGTTGGGAACAAAGCTGAAGTTTAGCACAGCCTTCCATCCACAAACGGATGGGCAGACCGAGAGGGTCAATAGAACCATGGAAGACATGCTTCGCATGTGTGTCTTGGACTTTGGAAAGCAATGGGAAGACCACTTTATCTGGTGGAGTTCGCATACAACAACAGCTACCAAGCAAGTATTCAGATGGCGCCCTTCGAGGCCCTTTATGGTAGACGATGTCGCACACCGTTGTCTTGGTTAGAAACGGGCGAGTCGAAGTTGTATAAGCGATCGGAAGTGGAGGATGCTACTTCGTTGGTGAGAACCATTCGGGAGAGGTTGCTTATCGCTCAGGACCGACAAGCAAAGTACTATAATGCCAAGCACAGGAACGTGGAGTTCGCTGTGGGCGATTATGTATACTTGAAGATCAAGCCGTTCAAGGGTGTCTCGCGGGTGCGGCGATTGAAAAAGCTAAGCCCGAGGTACCTTGGACCGTTCGAGGTTCTGGAGCGAGTAGGAGAAGCGGCCTATCGGCTGAAGCTTTCAGTGGAGCTAAGTGGATTACATGATGTATTCCATATTTCGGTGCTTCGGAAGGCGGTGCAAGAGCCAACGCAAGTGATCGCGGCCAATCAAGTGCCGGTGGATAGTGGGCTAATGACAAAAGTCAAGCCCGTGCGGATTGAGGACTCGGAGGTCAAGCGGCTACGCAATAAAGAGATCAGGATGGTCAAAGTCCGGTGGGACAATTGCGGTCGTGAGGAGCTCTCTTGGGAGCGAGAGCAGACGATGCTTGACGAATATCCGGAGTTGTTCCGCTCAGGTACAAATTTAAGTTTGTACATGTTTTTCCCTTTATGTAATTTCGTGGGCGAAATTCTTTTAAGAGGGGTAGAGTTGTAACGCCCCGAAACTCAAAGGAGCAGAGGGGAATAATTTGGGCCAGTTTGAGTTCTGGCTGCAGGCACACGGCCTGGGACACGGGCGTGTCCCAGGGCGTGTCAAGCCTGTGTCGACACTAAGGCGTGAAGTCGACACTTTGGTCTCGACATTGTGTCGAGACTGGGCACACGGTCTGCGACACGGGCGTGTCGCAGGGCGTGTCGACCCGTGTCGACACTTAGCCGTGAAGTCGACACAGTGCTTCGACGTTGTGTCGAGACACGGCACACGGCCTGCGACACGGGCGTGTCGCAGGGCGTGTCAACCCGTGTCGACACTCGTCCCGCGAAGTCGACACTTTGGTGTCGACAGTGTGTCGAGACATGGCACACGGCCTGCGACACGGGCGTGTCGCAGGGCGTGTCGACCCGTGTCGACACTTAGCCGCGAAGTGCTGAGACCTTGTACACGGCCTGGAGCCCAGGCGTGTCAAGGTGACACGGGCAAGGACACGGGCGTGTCCTAGAACCCGTGCAGTGCTCGGGTTGAAAACGGGAGAAAATCATGGGGTACACGGCCAGCTACACGGCCGTGTCAGATGGAACACGGGCGTGTCAGCTCGAACACGGGCGTGTTCGAGACCCGTGTGAGGTTCCAGGTGATTCGATTTTGACGGCGAATGAGGCACACGGCCCTGGACACGGGCGTGTGCCAGGCCGTGTTCGGCCCAGATTGGGCATTTCAGTCCCGAATCGAAGCCGTTCATTTCTTTGACTGAGGATCCAATGGCTGGGGGTTGTTCCTGAAGGGATATACCCGGGTTTTGACTTAGAAAACCCTCACTTTTTCCACTTGTTATCTCTCCAAACCCTTGGAGAAAGAAAAGCTAAGGCAAGAAGAAGAGGAGCTAGATCCGCCATTGGAGGAGCTTCGGAGCTCCGAATCGCAAGCCGACTCCGGATCCACGGAGGCAACGCAAGTGCGGTGATTTCCATCCGATTACTTTTCGATGGCGCCAAAGAGGACCGCAAGGGTAACGATCCTCACTTTTGAGCATGATAGCTCTCTTTCTTAGCATAGGAAGCCCTCTCTCGCGAGTTGGCGAAGAGTTGGAGGCGTTCCTTCGGGTAGATATGTAAAGTCCCCGTTGTTTAGCGTCCGTATGCGAGAACGGACATAGGCATTTTGGTTGAAGCCTACCCGGACATGTAGTTCGGATCGGTGATGTTGCATTGCATAAGGCCGGAGAAGACTCCGTGCTATTTGGTGTTTTCGGGTTTTCTACACGGTAGATTGCAGCAGGGAGCCTTGGGGACTAACCCAAAGGTGCACCCGGAAAACTGGGCGGACACGAGGTCTTGCCAACTTGGTGGCCTGAGAGCCAACTTGAACATAACGGGGTTATGTGACTTGTGTTAGAATGGGACTCGGTGAAAGTTTGACCCGCGCATATGGCTTAAATTGCCGTTGCGATGTGAGCACGGGTTAGATGGAGCCGTACCCGCTCTATGTCGTTCGGGTTAGAGAGACCTAAAGTACATGGCACTCGCCGTTGGCATAGATGTGAGTCTTCGGTGGTCGATGGCTTAAATTGACGTGACCAATACCATGAAGACAAATTGCTCATAGGAATGGCCGTCTAAGTGGCGGTGGTGAGTCCGGAATGTTAATGGCTTCAATTGACGTAACATCGACCGGTTCACCGAGAATGTGCCCTGAGTGCACGGGACGTGTGGCCGTACGAGCCAACGTCTGTGATGAAATGGCTATGGTTATATGCATTGCTCGCTTGTGCTAATGAAATGCAGGGAAGGAGCATCGCCGCCCCGAGTTGGGGGCGGGATCGTTATAATTTGGTCAGCATTGCTGACCGTTGCTTTGTTTGCCACCGTGCGGTGGTTTGTTTGCTTGCACGTGCAGCTGGACCAAGCGGTCAATAGCGGGCTAAAGCCCTTTTTGCGAAGCTGGCCCTCGAAGGCCCAAGTGGAAATGTTTTCTATTTTATTCATGTATGGCCGGCCTGCGTGCCGAGGTTGGTAAATCATGTAATAGACAAATGAAACATCTTGTAAGGCCTTAAGGCCGACTTTTGAGTATTTTGTAATGACATTCCTTTGGTTTTAGTGGACATTCATGCTTGTGCTGGGTTCTTGATTTGTAACTCTTATAAATTGCTTCCGCTAGAATGCTCTGTGTAGGACGTTGAGATTGGTTGGATGGTTTCCATACGTAACCACCCGGTCTGTCTGTGGTATATGGCGTCGGGCCCCGGCCGGACCTACTGCTATATGCTATGCGAAGGATAGGGGGTGTTACACAACTCTACCTCATTATGTCTATAGACTTAGGAAAGCATTGTATGGGTTAAAACAAGCACCTAGGGCTTGGTATGAAACCCTATCTAGTTTCCTCTTTGAGAACAAGTTCTCAAGGGGGAAAATAGATAAGACTCTATTCCTTAGGGAATCAAGAGGCAAAGTCATACTTGTCCAAATATATGTAGATGACATTATATTTGGGTCTACTGAAAGTAGCCTTTGCAAAAAGTTTGCAAAACTTATGCAAAGTCAATTTGAGATGAGTAGTATGGGAGAACTGAAGTTTTTCTTGGGTCTCCAAGTTAAACAGACTGGAAGTGGTCTATCCATATGTCAGTCCAAGTTCACCCTAGAACTCATAAGGAAGTATGGTATGGATTCATCCAGTACCATGAAGACTCCTATGGGGTCAAGTATGTCTCTGAGCAAGGATGATGCAGGGAAACCTGTAGATGAAACCTTGTATAGAGGGATAGTTGGCTCCCTACTATACTTGACTGCAAGTAGGCCTGACATTATGTATGTTACATGTGTTTGTGTCAGGTATCAAGCCTGCCCTAAAGAGTCTCACTTGACTGCAGTCAAGAGAATATTGAGATATCTAAAGAGCACACCTTATCTAGGCCTCTGGTACCCTAGGAATGGAGATTTTGATCTAACAGGCTATTCAGATGCAGACTTTGCAGGATGCAAAGAAGATAGAAAGAGCACTACTGGATCCTGTCAATTCCTAGGTGGAAGACTCATTTCATGGAGTAGTAAGAAGCAAACCAGTGTGGCTATTTCCACAGCTGAGTCAGAATATGTAGCTGCAGGAAGTTGCTGTGCTCAGCTTCTGTGGATTCAACATCAGCTAGAAGACTATGGATTTCAGGTAAGTAGAACTCCACTTTTCTGTGATTCTACAAGTGCTATTTCAATAGCTAATAATCATGTATCACATAGTAGAACTCAACATATTGAGATTAAATATCACTTTCTTAGGGAGCATGTAGAAAGAAATGATATTGCACTTGAATATGTTAAAACTGATAATCAGATAGCTGATATGTTTACTAAGCCCTTAGAAGAAGCTAAGTTCAATAGGTTCAAAATTGAACTACGTATGATAAACTTAGACTAAGTTTACAGAACTAAAAATTGGCTAAGTAAAAAGGTGTCGACACATAGACAAGTCTATGTCGACACAGAATAAAAGTGTCGACACTTCAGGAAAAAGGTGTCGACACATCTAGGAATGTAGTGTCGACACTTCAGAATGTTAGTGTCGACACATGACAAGTAGGTGTCGACACATCCCAAGTGGTGTCGACACTTAGTATTTACTCAGAATTTTTCTAAGTAAAGTCTTGACGATGTGTCGAGTTATGTTGTGTCGACACATAACCAAGTGTCGACACATAATGTCTGTTGACTAAACTTGTGTCGACACATGAGTGTTGAGACATTATAAGTCAGTGTCGACACTTATTGCCAGTGTCGACACATCTTTAATAATCCATCCCGCCTGTTCGTCTTCAAACCAGAAAGTTATAAATAGGGTTCTGTCATTGTTTGTCGACACGGTTTCAAAGTTTCGAAACCAAAACTGCTGTGTCGACATTTCTCTCTTCTAAAGACTAATTCTACAAACCCTAATGGCACCCAAGCTCGAGGAGAATGTCAATGAAGGCTATGAGCTGGTTCGTGGCGCATTCGACGATGGCGATCAAGAAATCAAATCGGTGATAACCCTAGTCACCGATTCTGGATTGGAGTACCTGGTTTCAGAATCAACCAAAATATGGAAGAAGGAAGTTCTCGAATTCCTTACTGGAGCTTCTGTAGATGACTCAGGTTACAAAATCAAATCAAGAGTGCATGGCACCAAGGTCAAGATTTCACCCAAATCTCTGAGAAAGGTACTTCAGCTACCTAAAGTTCAAGCTGAAGAGGAAGTGACTACATCTAAGACCAGGGAAGCACTTACCTGGTGTGGTCTAGATCCTAAGATGAAGATAGGATCAGTATTCAACAGGAGAGGAATGAATACCCAAGGAAAGTTTCTGTCAGAAATAGTGGGAAAGGTTATCCTCAGTAAGACTGGAGGGCATGACAGGGTGTCAGCCTCCATGTTCAGTATTATGACCAGAATTATCTTCAACCTAAAAACAGACTGGTCAATGGTTGTCTATGAGAAAGTTAAGGAGAGTCTGAAGAAGCCCAATCTGGGCAGAATACTAAGTCTCTACCTGGCTGGTATAGTACCATAGGTAATGAGCAATGCTGCTGGTACTAAAATCAATCACATGAGAAGGATGGATATGAGGATATTTTCAAGATGGGAAAGAGTGCTGTCTAAGGAAGTTCCTACCCCAGAAAAGCAAGTTTCTAAGAAAGATTCACCTCCAAAGAAGAAGAGGAAGATAGCTCCTGTAACTCAGGAGTCCTCCAGCAGTTCAGGCAGTGAAGAACAAGTTGTTTTCACTCCTGATAGTCCAATAGATGTGGCTGCAGAGAAGTCTCCTGCTCCTCAAGAGCCAGCTGAAATCCAGGGGGAGCTGCCTACAGCTAGCCCCATGCATAAGGATCCAAGCCAGGGGGAGCCTCCAGCTGTAGAACAACCCTCTACACTGGAGAGTGAGCAAGCTACACTCATTATCCAAGAGGTACTTTCTGACCTCAATACTTTAGATTTTTCTATAATAGATTCTGATTTGTCTGATGTCCATCAGCAAACTCAGCAAGCAAATCAAGAACCAGATGTTATTCTCCAAGACACATCTGTTGTGCAAAAAGTTCCTGATAAAGTAGTTGATGAACACAGTACATCTCCTGCACAGTCACCTCCTGAATATACAATGGAAGATCTATTTCTTAATTTAGATCAAGAGGATTTTGACATGGACAAGAATGCTGCTGCTGAAGAGAAGGGTGCTGCTGTTGAGGGGGAGAACTTGGAAGTTCAGGATGAGCCTTTGAGGCTAGACACTGAGAAGGCACTAGATGTGCAAGCTGAAAAACCATCAAGCCCTAAGGATAGGGTGAATATAGCCAGTACTTCAGAGTCTGAAGAAGATGAGGCTGAACAAGCTAAGAAGAAGCAATTCTTTGTATTCAAAAGAAGGAGTCAGAGCTACAAGAAGGCTCTACAAACTGTTGCTCAACACTCCCTAGTCCAACAAGCTCCATCAACTGATTACAGTGGCTTAATGGTAGCAATGCAAGTTAAGCTGGATGAGCACAGGAGGGCCATAGAGAAGTATATTGATGAAGGCCACAAGTCTTTACAATTTGACTTAGCTCAAGACATCAAGTCAATAAGATTTGAGATGAACCTGAATAAAAAGGAAATGAATGAATGCTTCCACAAGGGTGGAAATGCAGTGGTGTACTTGGCTAAACATCAAGAACAGATAAAAGAAAAGGTAGATGATATAGCATTGAAACAAGGCTATGTGCTGGAAAATCAATTAAGAATGAATGATAATTTGACTGCATCTCACAATGCTATAGTCACTGAACTAAAGACTAAGACTGCTGAACCTTCCACATCATCTGCTGCTGCAAAGGCTAAATTTGATAAAGCATTTCAAGATGAAATTGCTGCTGTCAAGACTGCAATTAAGGATTCACAGAAGGTCATTTCTGAACAGCTTACAAAGCTTAGACCTTATTTTAAGGATGGCATCAGGTACTTGGACAGCCAAATCAGATTCCAGAAAGATGATGTCAGAGATCATGTTGAACAAGAAGTCATAAAGGGGGAGAGGGTGTTAGTCAAAGCTAGCTCTGACCATGCCAAATGGATTTCTAACTCCATCAGAGCTACACTGGGCTATCCTCCCCTGTGTTATGATGATAATGTAGCTGAATCAGGTATTCAAAGTGCATATCTTGGAGGTGAGCAACAGGAAGTAGCTCAGGTGATCTATCCACCTCCAGATTTTGACATGGTTCATGCAGAAGTCAGCACAATGTATAGTCCAACTGCTGGCAAGTCAAATGTTGTTCTGGAAAAGGTTGTTCAACCTATTACAGCAGCTATGCAAGAGGCTATGGACAAATAAGAAGAGACAAGGCTGTCAAAGAAGAAGTTCAGGGAACTAGCTGAGCAAAAACCAGATTTTGAACAGTGGAGCCCTACTTCTAGGAACATCATTCTCACAGCCTAGAAAGCAGCCAAGGACAATGCTCATGAGAGGAACAAATGGTTCTCAGAAGCAGAATGGAGGAAGCATGAGATTAGGCAGGAAGCCATTGTCCAGTATAGAAGGAAGGCTAAGTTAGGAAAGCTACCTCCTACAGCTGTGGAGCCTAGCAAGTACTTTCCTAAGCCCTATCATTACTTTGAGAGGCAGAAAATCAAGGCTGAAGAACAAAAGAAGAAGGACTCCAAAGGCAAGAAGACTGCTGATACTGAGCCTGTTGCTGCTGCTGTAAAGGCCAAAGTACAAGCTGGGAAAGGCATAGTTATAAAAGAACCTGATCAGAATTAGACTAAGATTAGACTGAAGAATGTTGTAATCTGTTACATCTAAACATTTTTGTAAATCATTGACAATGTATTAAACACAATGTTTGAACAGTTTTTGATAAATATATTTCATGATTGTTTAGTAGAATGTGTCTAATTCTTGTTTGTTATGTAATGCTGAATGAGTATACATGTGTGCTTTATTACATGTTTAAGTTTACCCTGTTAACATATACCTGCTTTACATCATTCTCTAATTTTTAATTATGAGTGGTGTATATCATTGACTAAGGGTTATGACTTCTCCAAATAGGGGGAGATTGTTGGGTACATTGGTCAAATGTACCTGATTTGAAGAAGCCTGACCCAACTCAATGATATACATCATAATGTATTTGATGTGTGTTTGAGTTACTTGTGCAGGTTAGGTATTCACTAAACTGAAGCTAAAAGTTTCTAAGTCCATGTGTCGACACCCAGAGGGAAAGTGTCGACACTTGAGAAAGCTTGTGTCGACACCCAGACAAGCAGTGTCGACACTTGGAGTCATTGTGTCGACACCTGGGATGAAGAGTCGACACCCAGACAAGCAGTGTCGACACTTGGAGTCATTGTGTCGACACCTGGGATGAAGAGTCGACACCAGACAGAAAGTGTCGACACTTGGAGCTGTGTCGACACTCAGTGAAGAAGTATGCAGAAAAGCTGTGTCGACACTTAGCAGAAGTGTCGACACCCAGAAGAGCTGTGTCTACACCAGAAAGTGTCGACACTTGGAGTTGTGTCGACACTCAGCAAAATTCTGCAGAGACTAAGGACAAGTGTCGACACTCAACACAATGTGTCGACACTCAAACAGCAGAGTCAACATATGAAGAATGTGTCGACACTCAGCACAATGTGTCGACACACACTCAAAGGAGTCAACACTTGAAGTATGTGTCGACACTCAGCACAATGTGTCGACACACAACCAGAAGAGTCAACACTTGAAGAAAGTGTCGACACCCAGCACAATGTGTCGACACTTAGTTGAAGACTCTACACTTGAAGAAAGTGTCGACACAAGGAGCTGTGTCGACACTTAGCAAAGAACAGAAAAGTTTACAAAATATAAGTTTACAAAATATTCTAAGTACAAGTGTCGACACTAAGGGAATGTGTCGACACTCAGCTGAAGAAATAAAATTGAAGACTTGTGTCGACACCAAGAAGCAGTGTCGACACTTGACAGTTTCAACACATGAAGATGTGTCGACACAAAGGAGATGTGTCGACACTTAGAAGAATACAGTTAAAGAATGAAGAACAAGTACTTGTGTCGACACTTAATTTCAGTGTCGACACTTGAAGAAGAATCTGTGTCGAGACATACAAGGAGTTGTGTCGACACCTTATAGACTTGTGTCGACACTTACACAGCATGTGTCGACACTTGGCTATAAGTGTCGACACTTAAGAACAGAAAGTCTCGACACTATCTGACAGTTAGAGAATTTCAAGAAGTGACTGGTTGACATGACAGCTGCCGATCCAGCCAGTCTACAGCAACTGTCAGAGAAATCAGAAGTCTGTTATGAACCGGACCAGCCGGTTACCATGAAGGAAGCCTATAAATAGGCACCCATAGTTTACAGAAATGGATTGATTGTTGTTATTACAAGTAGTGAGAATAATTGAAGTGTTTGATCAGATTAAATCAGAAAAGTGATACACAGAGGATCAACACAAGAAGATCTGGCAGTCCAACTGCAGATCTAAGAAGTTGGAGAGAGAGAGCTCCAATCAAGAATTCAGTCTTTGGAACTAAGGCTGAGAAGAAGGATTCAGAATCTTCTGGATCTCAAGAAGCAGAGGTCAAGGATCAACTGCAGAGGATTCAGACTAATTCAGTTCTAACTCAAGAAGCTTTGAAGGAAGCTAAGTCAGTTTGGATCTAGCTGAGTTCTTCCAAAAACTCTTCAAGAAACTCTCAACTCCTCTCTTATTTTCTGAGTTGTAGAGTTAATTATTGTATTTCAATTTTAACTTGTAGGATCCATTGGATCTGAGTGAATTGTAAGCCTATATTATAAAGGCTGAGGGTAGGGCTTGGTTGCCTGAGTGTAGGAGTTGAAGAACTCTGAGTGTAGGCCTTGATTGGCTGAGTGTAGGCCTGGGTGGCTGAGTGTAGGCCTTTGTGGCTGAATGTAAGGCTTTGGGCCTGAGGTGTAGGAACCTTGTTGGGTTCTGAGATAGTGGAGAAGGTTGGCCGAATCTAGTACACTGCTAGATAGGCGAAGGGGGAAAGTGGATGTACCCAAAGATTGGGGAACCACTATAAATTTGTGTGTCTGCTGAGCTGTGCTGTGCTGTGGATTAACTGTTTATATTCTGTTGTTGCTGTTAACTGTAAAACTCTGTGATATAACTGTCTTGCTGCCAAGTAAGTTTCAAAAAGGTTTAGGTCACCTATTCACCCCCCCCCCCTCTAGGTGTTTAGGTACCATATCTTTCATGGACATCGAAGTCCTTCCTTTATTCATGTGCTTGGAATCCTCCACCAAGAGGTGGATAATCGCGGAAGTGATTCCTTTGTTGTGTCTGCATTTAGAGCCGGAAATATAGAGTAAGGCGTAAGCATGCTGTGTGAAGCCCATCTGGACCGGTAGTCTGGATTGGTGATGTTCATGGGTAAACCGGAGAAGACTCCGTGGCTTTGATGATGTGCAAAACGGATTTCTGTTGTGCGGAATGTATGGATGTGATGATTGTGAGGAGGCTTTGGTGAAGCTCCTAGCTATGAGATGATCAATTGGTAGCACGCCTGGTTAGTGCGAGATACGCCCGGTTTGTTACACCACTAGGGTGGGTTGATCCAGTTAAGGTAGGATCGATGGGTGGCAATGCTAGGGGAGCCGAGTTAAACCCGGGTTGCTGCACCACATGGGTGGGTCGATCGGACTAGGAGGGGGATCGATGGGTAGACAATGCCTGGGGAGCTTAGATAAACCCGGCTTGCTACACCACATAGTGTGGGTCGGTATGCTCTGTTTGTGATGCTGTGAGGATGGACCTCTGAGTGGCTTGGGCGGGATGTCGCCAGCCTGCGAGCTGGTGGACTAGGGCCGGTCAACCAACAAGTTAAAACCTCGAGAGACAGCGGTGTACGACGGTGGATTCCGGTACGCCAAGAAGGTGCCCTGAGTGCACGGAGCGTTAGTGGACTCCAGCGTTTGTGATGTGATGTGTTTGTTAGTTAGTGGAATAAAGAGAATGATCTATCTATGATGTGAATTGGTGATGTTTGCTGATGCTTGCTGAGAAAGGAAGCACTGTATACAGGGAAGGAACCACTACCCCGGTTAGGGGGTAGGGTCGTTATAATGGGTCAGCAATGCTGACCGTTACTTTGTTTTCTGTGTTGGTTTGAATGATGAATTGCAGGTGCTACAGTTTGGAAAGAATAAGTGGATTGGCTAGCCTGGTGTTCTTAGTCCTTGAAGGCTATGTGCAGAATCATGGTTGGATTTCATGTGTGGCCGGCCTGCGTGCCGATGTACGAAACCATTGATGTGAAAGAGGAACTTGTAAGGCCATAAGGCCAGGGTGTGTGAGTTGTATACATTCCTGGTGTTGTTATATATAAATGTGGTATTTATATATTGGTGGACATTCTGGTTTGAGTTCATGTTAACAAGAAAAATGCTGCGCTAGAATGGAATGAGTTAAGGATACGCATAGATTTTGATTTCCACACGTGATTCCTTTGCTTGTCTGTGTTATATGGCGTGGGGCCCCAGCCGGACCCACCGTTATATGTCATGTGACAGGTGGGGGCGTTACAAAGTGGTATCAGAGCCAGGTTTAGATTGTTTGGGAGGAGAGAACATAAATGAACTCATGAATGTCCACTAGGAATGTATGTCATGCACATGCTGTGCATGCAGGTGTAGTCAATGTAACAGTCCCATTATGCTTTGGTCGTATTAATGGTGTTCTGTACATTGATAGGTGGCGAGGGATGGAGCTGGGCCGTCTGAGCCCCAGCGGTCTGATGAAAGTGCAGCACCCGTGGAAGCGCCGATGCCTCCCTCGGCAGAGGCCATATGGGTGGTAGCGGAGACAGTGCTTGCAGTGTTACAAGCACAACCAACTGGACAGGCAAGACCTGGTGGAAGGCAAGAGCATGCTGCCGAGGTGGTGGAAGTGCAAGCAAGTGACGACGCATTGTCACGTTTTATGCACTTTCACCCACCGACGTTTGGTGGAGCGCTTTCACCAACGCAGGCAGAAGATTGGTTGGCAAGAGTAAAAAGGATCCTAACCGCAATCAGGACGGTCGAGGAGCAGAATGTGATGTTGGCCACTTTTCTGTTGGAAGGAGATGCGAGATTGTGGTGGGATGAAATTGAAGTGCACCACTTGGCAGGTCGAGGTTTAATAGAGGTTTCAATGGTGGAATTCGCCCAACTATTTTTAGCCAAGTATGTGCCAGTGTCGCAGAGGATTGCGATGGAAAATGAGTTTCTCCGTTTGGTTCAGGGTGAGCGAGATATTGATACCTACCTGCATGAGTTTACAAGATTGGGGAGATATGCGGGATATACCTTTGTGGAGGAAGCGCGAAAGACAAATCGGTTTTATGAAGGATTGCGGGATGAATTGAGGTTGGCACTTCCGAGTTCGGTGAGCCAAGGCTTCCAGGCGTTGGTCGATACAGCTCGTGCCTTGGAGAAGGATATGAAGCGAGTACAAGCGAATAAGAGACTGGCAAGGGAAAAGTCAGAGTTTAAAATGTCACCACCGGATCAATCGGAGTTTCGACGACAAGAGAAGAAAAGATTTAGACCGGTGGAATTAGCTCCGTCGACTGTTTCTTCGAGGGCGACGTATGGGCCAGAACGTGTGGATACACGTATATGCTATAAATGTGGGCAGCAAGGACACATCGCAAAATTCTGTTGGAATGTCCCTCCGGGGAGTGAGAAAAAGACAGGTGCGTCATATGAAGAAAAAGGGAAAGCAGTGGCTGAATCATCTGCACCCCGGACGCAATCTCGATTTCATGCGATGGAAGTGCAAGAGCCGCAAAGCTCCGTTGGTGAAATTCAGCCTCGGGCGTTTAAGTTGTCTCTTAATCATGAATTCCAAAATCGTGAGGCTGAGCGGAGGTGAAATATGAATTACTTATCTTGGATGCTCTATTGTATATAAACTATGTGATAGATGATGAATAAAAGCGTGATGTTGACGATCTTGATCAAAATGTGGTGCACGTGTGCTGGTAAGGCGATATGAAATCATGTTGTTTTGTTTTGAGGTTTTCTGTGGTTGAATGTGCACAAGTGGAAGTTAGGGATGTTTGTTGTGTTGTCTGTTTGTTAGTGTGTGCGGAGGCTTGGGGTGTACGATTTTGTGATGTTGTGACGGATTGGCTGCTTGACGTCAAATTTCGAGGACGAAATTATTTGAAGGGGGGGAAGGTTTGTAACACCCCGAAGTCAAGAGGATCATTTGAGCAAAATCGGGTTCAGGCTTGGGTTACACGGCCTGGGACACGGGCGTGTCCCAGGGCGTGTCAGGCCTGGGTAGTGTTGAGTCGTGAAGTCGACGAAATTCGGAGTCGACACAACAGACACGGCCTGCGACACGGGCGTGTCGCAGGGCGTGTCGGGGCGTGTCGACGATCGGACTTGGTGTCGACGATTTTCGCTTGACATCGTCGAGAGGGGAACACGGCCCAGGACACGGCCGTGTCGGATGCCGTGTCGTATGCTCGACGAGTGTTACGCAACGATCGTCGAGTATCGAGTTTCTAGTGAGGACACGGCCTGTGACACGGGCGTGTCACAGGGCGTGTCAATGACCGTCGAACTCAACTCGACGTCTCGGGCTGGGGCGTGTTTGCGGGACACGGGTGTGTCCTGGTGCACACGGCCATGAACACTGGCGTGTGCCAGGCCGTGTGCCATGCCGTGTGAAGTCTCGGGTTGTTTTGGGATTATTTTCGTTGAGGCACACGGCCTCAGACACGGGCGTGTCTGAGGGCGTGTCGAGGACACGGCCGTGACACGGGCGTGTCACGCGGGCGTGTACTGGCTGGATTGAGTCGGTTGTCTGCCGCTTAGAGGTACACGGCCTGTGACACGGGCGTGTCACAGGGCGTGTCGGGCCGTGTTCAGGATTTTCTGGCCAGATCTGAGCCGTTTGTTTCCCTCTTCCTGGATCCAAGGGCTGGGCTTTGTCCAGGTGTCTAGGAGGCCGAGAATTAGAAGATAAATTCTCTTATCTTCTTCTTCTTCTTCATCTTCATTCCAAGAGAGAGAGAGAAGAAAGGCCTAAGGAGAGAGAGGGGAGGAGTCTTCCAGCTGCTGTAGGAGCTGCGGAGTGCAGAGCGAAGATCCGAGAGCGGATTCGCGAAGGCAGAGCCGAGGCGGTGACTTCCATCCGGCTACTTCATGGCGCCGAAGCGATCTTCAAGGGTAACGATCTCCTTCTTGGACATCGAAGTCCTTCCTTTATTCATGTGCTTGGAATCCTCCACCAAGAGGTGGATAATCGCGGAAGTGATTCCTTTGTTGTGTCTGCATTTAGAGCCGGAAATATAGAGTACGGCGTAAGCATGCTGTGTGAAGTCCATCTGGACCGGTAGTCTGGATTGGTGATGTTCATTGTTAAACCGGAGAAGACTCCGTGGCTTTGATGATGTGCAAAACGGATTTCTGTTGTGCGGAATGTATGGATGTGATGATTGTGAGGAGGCTTTGGTGAAGCTCCTAGCTATGAGATGATCAATTGGTAGCACGCCTGGTTAGTGCGAGATACGCCCGGTTTGTTACACCACTAGGGTAGGTTGATCCAGTTAAGGTAGGATCGATGGGTGGCAATGCTAGGGGAGCCGAGTTAAACCCGGGTTGCTGCACCACATGGGTGGGTCGATCGGACTAGGAGGGGGATCGATGGGTAGATAATGCCTGGGGAGCTTAGATAAACCCGGCTTGCTACAACACATAGTGTGGGTCGGTCTGCTCTGTTTGTGATGCTGTGAGGATGGACCTCTGAGTGGCTTGGGCGGGATGTCGCCAGCCTGCGAGCTGGTGGACTAGGTCCGGTCAACCAACAAGTTAAAACCTCGAGAGACAGCGCTGTACTACGGTGGATTCCGGTACGCCAAGAAGGTGCCCTGAGTGCACGGAGCGTTGGTGGACTCCAGCGTTTGTGATGTGATGTGTTTGTTAGTTAGTGGAATAAAGAGAATGATCTATCTATGATATGATTTGGTGATGTTTGCTGATGCTTGCTGAGAAAGGAAGCACTGTATACAGGGAAGGAACCACTACCCCGGGTAGGGGGTAGGGTCGTTATAATGGGTCGGCAATGCTGACCGTTACTTTGTTTTCTGTGTTGGTTTGGATGATGAATTGCAGGTGCTACAGTTTGGAAAGAATAAGTGGATTGGCTAGCCTGGTGTTCTTAGTCCTTGAAGGCTATGTGCAGAATCATGGTTGGATTTCATGTGTGGCCGGCCTGCGTGCCGATGTACGAAACCATTGATGTGAAAGAGGAACTTGTAAGGCCATAAGGCCAGGGTGTGTGAGTTGTATACATTCCTGGTGTTGTTATATATAAATGTGGTATTTATATATTGGTGGACATTCTGGTTTGAGTTCATGTTAACAAGAAAAATGCTGCGCTAGAATGGAATGAGTTAAGGATACGCATAGATTTTGATTTCCACACGTGATTCCTTTGCTTGTCTGTGCTATATGGCGTGGGGCCCCGGCCGGACCCACCGTTATATGTCATGTGACAGGTGGGGGCGTTACACTGGTTATCCTCGATAGCGTTCCTTGGTTATGTTGTTAGTCGAGAAGGGATAGCTATGGATCCGACAAAAATTGTGGCGATACGGGAGTAGCCTGCTTTGACTACAGTGGCGGAGGTCCGAAGCTTTCTAGGGCTTGCTGACGACTACAGGCGCTTCGTAGAGAACTTCTCGCGGATAGCGCTACCACTCACGACTTTGACTAGGAAGAATCAGAAGTTTGTGTGGTCTTCGGAGTGCTAACAGGCTTTTGAAGAGTTGAAGAGGCGGTTGACCACATCGCCTATTTTATGTTCCCAAGTGGAATCGAAGGGTTCAAAATCTATATTGATGCTTCAGGAAGTGGTTTGGGCTGTGTTCTGCTACAGTATGGGAGTGTGATAGCCTACGATTCACGACAATTGAAGGCTCATGATAGAAATTATCCGGTCCATGACTTGGAGTTAGCGGTCGTGATATTTGCTTTAAAGCTGTGGAGGCACTATCTGTATGGTGTGAAAGTCGATATGTACACCGATCATAAGAGCTTGAAGTACTTGTTAGATCAAAAGGATCTGAACATGAGGCAGTGGAGGTGGATGGAGTTCCTAGGGGACTACACCTTCAAGATACATTACGTGTCAGGGAAAGGTAATGTAGTGGAGGATGCGTTGAGTCGTAAGGTTCCTGCACAGGCCAACTGGTTGTCGGTACATGATGAGAGATTGGTCCGTGAGTTAGAGGCTTTGGAGATATCTTGTGTCGACAAGAAGTCTAGTACTGAGGCGAAACTATTTTGGACCGAGGTGCAGTGTGACCTAGCTGATAGAGTTCGGCGAGCTTTGATTCAGGATAACAACATGAAGCAGATCTTGGATTATTCATTGGATGGGTCAAATTCCCAGTTTGCGGTTGAGGATGGGTTGCTAAGGAAGGATGGTCGCCTATGCATTCCTAGTGCGGATAATCTTTGGGAGGAGTTGATGTACGAGGCTTATCATACCAAGTACTCAATTCACCCGGGAAGCACGAAGATGTATAGAGAATTGAAGAAATTATTTTGGTGGCCATGATTGAAGAAGGATGTAGCACTCTATGTGGCCAAGTACCAAACTTGTGCCTTGGTGAAGGCGGAGTGCCAGAAGCCCGGAGGTTTCCTAAAGTCCTTGCCTATCCCGGAATGGAAATTTGACGACATATCTATGGATTTTGTGCATGGTTTGCCGAAGTCGCAGAGTGGAAACGACGCCATCTGGGTGGTCGTAGATAGGTTGACAAAGGTATCGCACTTCATCCCGATCAGGAAGGAAGATCCGGTGGAAAGGTTGGCCAAACTCTATGTGAAGAATATTGTACGGTTGCATGGTGTGCCCCGCAGAATTGTTAGTGATCGAGATGGACGCTTCACGTCGAATGACTGGAGGTTGGTGCATAGTCTGTTGGGTACTAAGCTAATGTTCAGCACAGCCTTTCATCTGCAAACCGATGGCCAAACCGAGAGGGTCAACCGGACGTTGGAGGATATGCTTAGCATGTGCGTCCAAGATTTTGGAAAGCAGTGGGAAGATCACCTGTACATGGTGGAGTTTGCGTATAACAACAGCTTTCAGGCGAGTATTGGAATGTCGCCTTTCGAGGCCTTGTACGGGAGAAAGTGTCGCACGCCGTTGTCTTGGTTGAAGACGGGCGAGTCGAAGCTTTACAAACGTCAAGTTGTGGAAGATGCCACTTCAGTGATACTGACAATTCAGGAACGGTTGAAGATCGCTCAGGACAGACAGTCAAAGTACTATAACGCCAAGCATAGGAACGTGGAGTTCAGTGTTGGCGATTGGGTGTACTTGAAAATCAAACCATTCAAGGGTGTCTCGTAGGTTCGACTCTTGAAGAAGCTGAGTCCGAGATATCGTGGACCATTTGAGATCCTGGAGCGTGTTGGCGAAGCAGCGTATAAATTGAAGCTGTCGGTGGAGTTGAGTGGGCTACACGATGTGTTCCACGTATCGGTGTTGCGTAAGGCGGTGCAAGAGCCTTCGCAGATAGTTGCGGTTGATCAAGTGCCAGTTGATTACGAGTTGACGACAAAGGTCAAGCCTATACGTATAGAAGACGTTGAAGTCAAGCTACTCAGCAACAAGGATATCCGAATGGTTAAAGTCTGTTGGGATAATTGCGGACGTGAGGAGCTTTCTTGGGAGCGAGAGCAAACTATGTTGGAAGAATACCCCGAGTTATTCCGTTCAGGTAACTTGTAATTTTGTGTACCTTTACTTAATTTCGCGATGAAATTCCTTAAGTGGGGGAGATTTGTAACGCCCCGAAAATTGTATTTGAGTTGGTCGCATAAAAAGGGATTTTTGGTGCCTGTATAGGGGTACACGGCCTAGGACACGGGCGTGTCCAAGGCCGTGTCTGGCATGGTGTTTTGGCCGATTTTATCCCGAGAAGGACACGGCTAGGAACACGTCCTAATGACACGGGCGTGCGCCTACCCGTGTCAATACCCGTGTTTCCAGGGGTCGTGTCGGTTGGCGTGGCGGTTATGTGTGACACGCCCCCGGACACGGGCGTGTCAAGGAACCCGACACGGGCGTGTCGCGTGAGACACGAGCGTGTCTAAGCCTGTGTGAGTCTCTGTGTTCGACGATCGTGCCTGAATCGAGGCACATGGCCTGGGACACGGCCGTGTGTCAAGCCGTGTTTGGCCCAGGTCTATTGATTTTTGTGCAGATCGGAGCCGTTCGTTTTCTTTAATTAAGAACCAACGGCCCAGGTGGTTTGCTGCTCTGTTAAGGCCGTGAATGGGAGTTGAATCATTCATTTCTCTCCAAAGATTTCTCTTTACAAAGAGTTAGAGCAAGGAGGAAGAAGGAGGAGGATTCCGGCCGCCGGCGGAGCATCGGAGCACCGTTTTGAGATCTGAGAGTGGATCCGTGGAGGAAAGTTCGTTGCGAAGACTTCTATCCATGTAGTTTTTCCATGGCGCAAAAGCGGACTACAAGGGTAACGATTCTACACTTGAGCATGTGAAGCTCTTCTTTTCTGCATAAGGAATCCCGCTCCCGACGAGTGTGCATTGAGTGCGTGGTGTTCCCTGGGGTTGACGGGAATAGTCCACCTTGTGTTGCATATAGAGTCCAGAATCGAAGTACGGGCATAGGCATTTTGTGTGAAGCCTACCCGGACGTGTATTGTCTGGATCGGTGATGTTGCATTTGATATGTTTTGCCGGAGAAGACTCCGTGCTTTGGGGTTTTCGGGTTTCTACGTGGTAGATTGCAGCAGGGATCCTTGGAGGTTAACTCCAAGGACCACCCGAAAAAATGAGCGGAATCGTTGTTCTGCTAACTTGGCGGCCTGGGAACCGGCCTTGAACATAACTGGGTTATGTGATTGTTTTGAATGTTTGGATCTGAGAGAAGCTTGGCCCGTTCATATATCTTAAGGTGAACTACGCGGTTGGGCAACGGGCAAGTGGAATTGGACCTGGGTTATGTGGTTCGGTGCGAGAGACCCGAAAAGGGGACTGGCCGTTGGCATAGCCGGGAGCCTTAGTTAGTGGTCAGGAAGGCTAAAATGCTCATTTTGTTGCCATCTTGGGGATGGTGGTGAAGAAGCTGAAGTGTCAGGATTCACCGTTAATGTGCCCTGAGTGCACGGGGTGTTTGGCCATGCGAGCCTACACCTGTGGCAAAGTATGTTTTTACGTAACTGTTTAGCTGGGCTATTGTTATGCAGGGAAAGAGCACCGCCGTCCCAAGTAAGGGGCGGGTTCGTTATAATTTTGTCGGCTTTTGCTGACCGTTGTATTGTTTGCCACCGTGCGGTGGAATGTTGCTTGCAGGTGCTGCGGTGCCGAGTGCAAAATAGCGGGCTGGAGCCCATGTTGTCGTGCTGGCCCTCGAAGGCCTTAGCGAATAGTTGTTTTTTTGTCATGTGTGGTCGGCCTGCGAGCCGATGTCTGTAAGACACTATTTGATAAGTGAAATATTTGTAAGGCCATAAGGCCGTATGCCCTCACAGTGTATTTGGGTTTCATTCCTGTTGTGTGGATGTGGACATTCATGATTATGGATTTAAGTTTTGGGTTCTTTCATCTATTTAAAAGCTTCCGCTAGAATGCTCTGTGTAGGACGAGTAGTCTTAATTGGAATGTTTGGTTATTAATATGTAACCCTTCCGTCTGTCCTTGGTATATGGCGTCGGGTTCCAGCTGGACCTTCTGTTATATGCCATACGCGAATGGGGTTGTTACACGGGGCACACCGTACAATCGTGCTATGTTGTCCATTTACAACTTAGGCAACTTTTCCACTGAATCGTCTTTCTTGTTCGGTATGAAATGCAATACCTTTTTTTATTGGTCAACAACAACCCACACGGTATCATTTCCACTTTGTGATCTCGTCATTCCGTGCATGAAATCCATAGATATATCATCGACCTTCCATACCGGTATTGGTAATGACTTAAGGAAACCTCCAGGCTTCTAACATTCTGCTTTCACTATGGCACAAGTCTGACACTTTGCCATAAAAAGAGCTATGTCTTTCTTCAAACCCAGCTACCAGAACATCATTTTCATGTCCTTGTACATTTTTGTGTTTGTTGGAACACCCTATTACTAATTTGGGTCAGGATCACTATGTCTCTAGGAACCTTTGCTTGACCTCCTGTATAGCTTAATAGGTCAATTAAAATTGAGTCTAAGGGTTAGAATTCTAGGTTCGGAAGCTGCCCTGAAGACCAAGTTTTTGTGTTTGGAGACTAAGTCATATCGTCGAGCTCAGCACGACGATTCATCGAACTCCGGTCGACGATCGTCTAGCTCAACTTCGACAGATCGTCGAACTCCATTCGACGATCGCTGAGCTCAACTTCATTATATCGTCGAACTCCATTCGACGATCGGTGAGCTCAGGTCGACGATTTTGACTCTGCTTTGGATCTTTATCTCTGAGCTCAGTTCGACGATCTTTGAGCTCAGATCGACGATATTTTTGCTGTATATTTCCAGATCGCTGAGCTCAGCTCGACGATAGCAGAGCTCAGCTCGACGATTTCAGATAACTTCAAGGATGTTTCTAAAATCAAATTCAAATCAGTTAAGGAGTTATTCTGCAATTAATTCAGAGATTTCCTAGCCGTTTTCATTCATTTCTGGACCAAGTTTCAAGTGATTTTTCAAGGAATATTTCTGTGGACTTTCCTCCAGAAGAGATTGTGCAATTAAGGATGCAATTAATGCAGGCCAACGGCTATACTTGAAAGAGAATGTTATTCTATTCTGTATCAGAGAATAAAAGAGAAGAATTTTTTGAATCTCACATAGAATACAGATTACAGAGAGATAGACACACAGTCAGACATCATATACTGTCTCAAAGAATTCTCAAGAACAATCATCCAAGGAGATCAAGCTTTCTCAAATCTTCAGATCTCTTTAGTTCTCAAAGTGCTCAAGGCCAACATATCTCAAGACTCCAGACATCCAACATTTCAGTCATTGCTGAAATCATCTATTGCTGGTGTAACGCCCCGAAACTCAAAGGAGCAAAGGGGGGCGTTTTGGGCCAGTTTGGGTTCTGGCAGTAGGCACACGGCCTGGGACACGGGCGTGTCCCTGGGCGTGTCAAGCGTGTGTCGACACTTAGCCGCGAAGTCGTCGAGTTATACTCGACGATTCGTCGAGAATGGGCACACGGCCTGCGACACGGGCGTGTCGCAGGGCGTGTCGACCCGTGTAGACACTTAGCCGTGAAATCGTCGAGTTATACTCGACGATTCGTCGAGAATGGGCACACGGCCTGCGACACGGGCGTGTCGCAGGGCGTGTCGACCCGTGTCGACGATCGTCAAGGTGAAATCGTCGAGATTCACTCGACGATCGTCGAGTCAAGGCACACGGCCTAGGACACGGGCGTGTCCAAGGCCGTGTCATCGAGTCGTCGATCTCCACTCGACGAAATGTCCTGTGTACACGGCCTGGGGGCCCAGGCGTGTCAAAGTGACACGGGCAAGGACACGGGCGTGTCCTAGAACCCGTGCAGTGCTCGGGTTGGAAACGGGGGAAAAATCATGGGGTACACGGCCGGCTACACGGCCGTGTCAGCTGGAACACGGGCGTGTCAGCTCGAACACGGGCGTGTTCGATACCCGTGTGTGTGTCCAGGAGATTCGATTTTGACGGCGAATGCGGCACACGGCCCTGGACACGGGCGTGTGCCAGGCCGTGTTCGGTCCAGATTGGGCATTTCAGCCCCGAATCAAAGCCGTTCGTTTCCTTGATTGAAGATCCAATGGCTGGGGGTTGTTCCTGGGAGGATATACCCGGGAGTTGACTTGAAATCCATCACTTTTCTTCACTTATCCTCTTTCTAAACCCTTGGAGAAAGAAGAGCTAAGGCAAGAGGAAGAAGAGCTAGATCCGCCATTGGAGGAGCTTCGGAGCTCCGAATCGCAAGCCGACTCCGGATCCACGGAGGCAACGCAAGTGCGGTGATTTCCATCCGATTACTTTCCGATGGCGCCAAAGAGGAACGCAAGGGTAACGATCCTCATCTTGAGCATGAATCGCTCCTTTTCTTAGCATAGGAAGCCCGCTCTCGCGAGTTTGCGGAGAGTTGGAGGCGTTCCTTCGGGTAGATATGTAAAGTCCCCGTTGTTTAGAGTCCGTATGCGAGTACGGACATAGGCATTTTGGTTGAAGCCTACCCGGACATGTTAGTTCGGATCGGTGATGTTGCATTGCATAAGGTCGGAGAAGACTCCGTGCTATTGGGTGTTTTTCGGGTTTTCTACGCGGTAGATTGCAGCAGGGAGCCTTGGGGACTAACCCAAAGGTGCACCCGGAAAACTGGGCGGACACGAGGTCTTGCCAACTTGGTGGCCTGAGAGCCAACTTGAACATAACAGGGTTATGTGTCTTGCGGTAGAATGGGACTCGGTGAAAGTTTGACCCGCGCAAATGGCTTAAATTGCCGTTGCGATGTGAGCACGGATTAGATGGAGCCGTACCCGCTTTATGTCGTTCGGGTTAGAGAGACCTAAAGTTACATGGCACTCGCCGTTGGCATAGATGGGGGTCTTCGGCGGTCAATGGCTTAAATTGACGTGACCAATGCCAGGAAGACAAATTGCTCATAGGAATGGCCGTCTAAGTGGCGGTGGTGAGTCCGGAATGTTAATGGCTTTAATTGACGTAACATCGACCGGTTCACCGAGAATGTGCCCTGAGTGCACGGGACGTGTGGTCGTACGAGCCAACGTCTGTGATGAAATGGCTATGGTTATATGCATTGCTCGCTTGTGCTAATGAAATGCAGGGAAGGAGCATCGCCGCCCCGAGTTGGGGGCGGGATCGTTATAATTTGGTCAGCATTGCTGACCGTTGCCTTGTTTTCCACCGTGCGGTGGTTTGTTGCTTGCAGGTGCAGCTGGACCAAGCGGTCAATAGCGGGCTAAAGCCCTTTTTGCGAAGCTGGCCCTCGAAGGCCCAAGTGGAAATGTTTTCTGTTTTATTCATGTATGGCCGACCTGCGTGCCGAGGTTGGTAAATCATGTATTATTCAAGTGAAACATTCTGTAAGGCCTTAAGGCCGATTTTTTTGGGTATTTTGTATACATTCCTATTATCTTATTAGTGGACATTCATGCTTGTTGCTGGGTTCTTGTGTACAACTTATTTAAACTGCTTCCGCTAGAATGCTCTGTGTAGGACGTTGAGATTGGTTGGATGGTTTCCATACGTAACCACCCGGTCTGTCTGTGGTATATGGCGTCGGGCCCCGGCCGGACCTACTGCTATATGCTATGCGACGGATAGGGGGTGTTACAATTTGGTATCAGACTACTGGTTTTGGTCAGGCTTAAAGTGAATTCGTGGGCGAATTCTTTTTAAGGGGTGGTGAGCACATTGTGTGCGTCATCGTTATAACGGTAAAAGAACCCATGAATGTCCACTTAGGAATGAAAATACTCCTGTTTGAGGAACCTGCGTGTTCCTATAATTGCTGTTTGCAATTTGTTTGGTCGCTTAACGGTGCTTTGTACCACTATAGGTGACCAGAAGTGGTGTTGGGCCGTCAGAACGCCGAGTTTCTGAGGCAAGTAGTGCACCGGATGTTGCTCCTGCAACACCTCTATCGGCTGAGAATATTCGACTGGTGGCTGAAGCGGTGTTGGCCGTGATAAATGCGCAGCCTGGGAGGCAAGCGCAGCAGCCCGCTCCTGTGATGGAGCAAGTACCTCTTCAAGAGGCTGAGCCGAGGAGGGTGGAGCAAATGGTTGTGGAACCAATAGTGCCAAGGAGGGCGACTGAGAGGCAGTTGAAGCATGTAATGAGCTTTAACCCTCCGTTATTCTCGGGGTTGGGAACCCCATCTCAGGCTGAAGACTGGCTCTCTAGGGTGAAGAGAGTCATGACAGCGACGGAGACGGAGGAGTGGCAGATGACCACCATTGCTACGTTCCTGCTGGACGGTGAAGCGAGGATGTGGTGGGAAGGTTTGGAGCTGCATCATCTGAGAGGTAGACAACTGATAGACGTTCCGATGGAAGAGTTCTCGGGATTGTTCTTAGCAAGATACCTCCCTTCTACTCAGAGGATTTCAATGGAGAATGAATTCCTGAAGTTGGTGCAGGGTGAGAGGAGCGTGGATGAATATCTCCACGAGTTTATGCGGTTGAGTCGTTATGCTAGCTCCACCATCATGGATGAGGAGCGCAAGACTAATCGTTTTTATGAAGGCTTGAGGGATGAGCTGAGACTATTACTGTCGGGGCCAATGACGCAGGGTTTCTTAACCTTGGTCAATACTGCCCGATCCTTGGAGAAGGACATGAAGAATGTACAAGCGAAGAAAGGCTTGGCTGATAAGAAATCTGAGTTCAGAGTGCCGACTACTTCAAAGTCCGGCTATCGGAAGTCTTTCAAGAAGCATAGGACTTCGGGTCCAGCTCCTTCTGGCGCTTCTGGGGCGACTACGGGTCGGACCCCGGGTGCGTGCTTTACGTGTGGAAAGACGGGGCATTTCGCCCGTGATTGTTGGAGCGGACGTCCTAAGTCCGAGAGGAGGCCGGGAGCTACCTACGAAGAGAAGGGAAAGGCGGTGGAGTCGACCGCATCCCACTATGCTCCGGCCCAACCAAGGGTCTACAATCTTGGCCAACAGGAGGCCATTAAACAAGCCGATGTGGTGACAGGTACGGTTTAATTTATAGCAAGTTAAATTCTTTAAATACTTGTTATGTATATGTTACCTTTCCACTGCTTGTTTAGGATTTGTTTTGATTTGTGAAAATCCGGCACGAGCACTCTTCGATACGGGAGCTTCACACTCCTTCTTGTCCGAAGGATTTATATCACGCATCGGAGTCCCTTCTTCGATGGCGAAGGATAAGTTGGATGTGTTGTTTCCCAATGGGTGTTCGATGCGAGCGGTTAGGATCTGCGATGTTAAGATTCGTATTGGAGAGCAGGAGTTCGACCTGCGGGCGTCTTTACTTCCGTTGGTGGAGTTTGACGTCATATTTGGCATGGACTGGCTCTCGGAGCAGCAGGCCCATATAGATTACGGTAGCAAGGAAGTCAAGCTGGGAGCGAGTCGTGAGACGACTTTTACGGGCTTAAAGGGGTCGAGCAAGACGTTGATGTCTGCTCTTCAGGTGGTGAAGGCGGTTCGTGCCGGAGCAGAACTGTTCTTTACACTAGTGGAGGTTGCAAAACCGAAGCCTGCTTTGGATTGTATTTCAGTGGTATCAGAATACCCTGATGTGTTCCCCGCAGATCTTCCTGGAGCCCCGCCTCAATGGGAGATAGATTTTACGATCGAGCTAGTGCTAGGTGCAAAGCCTGTGTCACGATCTCCGTATCGGCTAGCGCCTAAGGAAATGGCGGAGCTGAAAGTTCAACTGCAAGAGTTGTTGGAGCAAGGGTATGTGCGCCCGAGGTCTTCGCCTTGGAGCGCACCGGTCCTCTTTGTTAAGAAGAAGGACGGAAGCTTGAGATTATGTATTGATTATCGGGAGCTAAACAAGCTGACTGAGAAGAATAAGTACCCGATCCCTAGGATTGATGATCTCTTTGATCAGTTAGTCGGGTCGACGGTGTACTCGAAGTTAGATCTCAAGTCTGGGTACTATCAGCTGCGGATAAGGGAGAGTGATATCCCGAAGACAGCGTTTAGTACGAGATACGGGCATTATGAGTTTACGGTCATGCCGTTTGGGCTGACTAATGCGCCGTCAGTATTCATGGATTTGATGAACAGGACGTTCAGGGAGTACTTGGACCATTTCGTGATCGTCTTCATCGACGATATTTTGGTGTACTCGCAAAGTGAGGAAGATCACTTCAAGCATCTTCATTTGGTGTTGGAGACGCTAAGGAGAAACCAGTTGTATGCCAAGTTCTCGAGGTGCGAGTTTTGGCTATCCTCAGTGGCGTTCCTCGGGCATATAGTGAGTGGAGAGGGTATTGCTGTGGATCCGGCGAAGATTGTTGCGATACGGGAGTGGCCTGAGCTTGCTACGGTAGCAGAAGTCCGGAGCTTTTTGGGGCTTGCCGGCTATTATAGGCGCTTCGTAGAGAACTTCTCGCGGATAGCGCTACCTCTCACTACTTTGACGAGGAAGGAGCATAAGTTCGTTTGGACGCCGGAGTGCGCGCGAACTTTTGAGGAGTTGAAGTGTCGGTTGACCACGGCGCCTGTGCTGAGTTCGCCGGTTGGAACCGAAGGCTATGAGATATATAGCGATGCTTCAGGCAGCGGTTTGGGTTGCGTGCTATTGCAGCACGGCAGCGTGATAGCTTATGGCTCGAGACAGCTAAAAGTGTACGAGAGGAATTATCCGGTCCACGACTTGGAGTTGGCGGCCGTGATTTTTGCCTTGAAGCTGTGGAGACATTATTTGTACGGTGTGAAGATTGACATCTACACCGATCACAAGAGCCTAAAGTATTTGATTGATCAGAAAGATCTGAATATGCGGCAGCGTAGGTGGATGGAGTTCCTGGGGGACTATACATACAAGATCCACTACGTGCCTGGCAAAGGGAATGCGGTTGCGGACGCTTTGAGTCGCCGAGCCCCAGCTCAAGCCAATTGGTTATCGGTGCATGATGAGCGGTTGGTGCGGGAGTTGGAGGCGTTGGAGATTGTTTGTGTGGATAAGCAAGCAAGTGCTGAAGCAGTTCTGAATTGGACTGAAGTCCAATATGACCTGCCTGATCGGATTCGGCAGGCTTTGGATATGGATGCTCAAATGAAGCAGTTCATGATAGAGGCTCTGGATGGGTCAAATTCCCAATTCGTTGTGGAGGACGGATTGTTGTGGAAAGACGGTCGTTTGTGCGTCCCAAATGTGGGCAATTTACGGGTGGAGTTGTTGTACGAGGCGCACCATACCAAGTACTCGATTCACCCGGGGAGCACGAAGATGTACCGTGATGTAAAGAAGCTATTTTGGTGGCCGGGTTTGAAAAAGGATGTGGCGCTATATGTAGCGAAGTGCCAAACCTGCGCCTTAGTAAAGGCGGAATGCCAAAAGCCGGGAGGATTTCTTAAGTCCTTGCCTATTCCGGAGTGGAAATTTGACGACATCTCTATGGACTTTGTGCACGGTTTGCCAAGGTCGCAAAAGGGGAACGACGCCATCTGGGTGGTCGTGGATCGATTAACGAAGGTGTCGCATTTTATTCCGAATAGGAAGGACGATCCGGTGGAGAAGCTGGCAAAGCTTTATGTAGATAATATAGTACGGCTTCATGGTGTGCCTCGCAGCATCGTGAGTGACCGTGATGGGCGGTTCACGTCCAATGATTGGAGGCTGGTGCAGCAAATGTTGGGAACAAAGCTGAAGTTTAGCACAACCTTTCACCCGCAAACGGATGGGCAGACCGAGAGGGTCAATAGAACCATGGAAGACATGCTTCGCATGTGTGTCTTGGACTTTGGAAAGCAATGGGAGGACCACCTTTATTTGGTGGAGTTCGCATACAACAACAGCTACCAAGCAAGTATTCAGATGGCGCCTTTCGAGGCCCTATATGGTAGAAGATGTCGCACGCCGTTGTCTTGGTTAGAAACGGGCGAGTCGAAGTTGTATAAGCCATCGGAAGTGGATGATGCTACTTCTTTGGTGAGAACCATTCGGGAGAGGTTACTCATCGCTCAGGACCGGCAAGCCAAGTACTATAATGAGTACAGGAACGTGGAGTTCGCTGTGGGTGATTATGTGTACCTAAAGATCAAGCCGTTCAAGGGTGTCTCGCGGGTGCGACGGTTGAAAAAGCTAAGCCCGAGGTACCTTGGACCGTTTGAGGTTCTGGAGCGAGTTGGAGAAGCGGCCTATAGGTTGAAGCTTTCGGTGGAGCTAAGTGGTTTACACGATGTGTTCCACATTTCGGTGCTTCGGAAGGCGGTGCAAGAGCCTACGCAAGTGATCGCGGTCAATCAAGTGCCGGTGGATAGTGGGCTAACGACAAAGGTCAAGCCCGTGCGGATTGAGGACTCGGAGGTCAAGCGGCTACGCAATAAAGAGATCAGGATGGTCAAAGTCCGGTGGGACAATTGCGGTCGTGAGGAGCTCTCTTGGGAGCGAGAGCAGACTATGCTTGACGAGTATCCGGAGTTGTTCCGCTCAGGTACAAATGTTGTTTTTGTATATCTTTCCTTTATGTAATTTCGTGGGCGAAATTCTTTTAAGAGGGGTAGAGTTGTAACGCCCCGAAACTCAAAGGAGCAAAGGGGGACGTTTTGGGCCAGTTTGGGTTCTGGCAGTAGGCACACGGCCTGGGACACGGGCGTGTCCCAGGGCGTGTCAAGCGTGTGTCGACACTTAGCCGCGAAGTCGTCGAGTTATACTCGACGATTCGTCGAGAATGGGCACACGGCCTGCGACACGGGCGTGTCGCAGGGCGTGTCGACCCGTGTCGACACTTAGCCGTGAAATCGTCGAGTTATACTCGACGATTCGTCGAGAATGGGCACACGGCCTGCGACACGGGCGTGTCGCAGGGCGTGTCGACCCGTGTCGACGATCGTCAAGGTGAAATCGTCGAGATTCACTCGACGATCGTCGAGTCAAGGCACACGGCCTAGGACACGGGCGTGTCCAAGGCCGTGTCATCGAGTCGTCGATCTCCACTCGACGAAATGTCCCGTGTACACGGCCTGGGGGCCCAGGCGTGTCAAAGTGACACGGGCAAGGACACGGGCGTGTCCTAGAACCCGTGCAGTGCTCGGGTTGGAAACGGGGGAAAAATCATGGGGTACACGGCCGGCTACACGGCCGTGTCAGCTGGAACACGGGCGTGTCAGCTCGAACACGGGCGTGTTCGATACCCGTGTGCGTGTCCAGGAGATTCGATTTTGACGGCGAATGCGGCACATGGCCCTGGACACGGGCGTGTGCCAGGCCGTGTTCGGTCCAGATTGGGCATTTCAGCCCCGAATCAAAGCCGTTCGTTTCCTTGATTGAAGATCCAATGGCTGGGGGTTGTTCCTGGGAGGATATACCCGGGAGTTGACTTGAAATCCATCACTTTTCTTCACTTATCCTCTTTCTAAACCCTTGGAGAAAGAAGAGCTAAGGCAAGAGGAAGAAGAGCTAGATCCGCCATTGGAGGAGCTTCGGAGCTCCGAATCGCAAGCCGACTCCGGATCCACGGAGGCAACGCAAGTGCGGTGATTTCCATCCGATTACTTTCCGATGGCGCCAAAGAGGAACGCAAGGGTAACGATCCTCATCTTGAGCATGAATCGCTCCTTTTCTTAGCATAGGAAGCCCGCTCTCGCGAGTTTGCGGAGAGTTGGAGGCGTTCCTTCGGGTAGATATGTAAAGTCCCCGTTGTTTAGAGTCCGTATGCGAGAACGGACATAGGCATTTTGGTTGAAGCCTACCCGAACATGTTAGTTCGGATCGGTGATGTTGCATTGCATAAGGCCGGAGAAGACTCCGTGCTATTGGGTGTTTTTCGGGTTTTCTACGCGGTAGATTGCAGCAGGGAGCCTTGGGGACTAACCCAAAGGTGCACCCGGAAAACTGGGCGGACACGAGGTCTTGCCAACTTGGTGGCCTGAGAGCCAACTTGAACATAATGGGGTTATGTGTCTTGCGGTAGAATGGGACTCGGTGAAAGTTTGACCCGCGCAAATGGCTTAAATTGCCGTTGCGATGTGAGCACGGGTTAGATGGAGTCGTACCCGCTTTATGTCGTTCGGGTTAGAGAGACCTAAAGTTACATGGCACTCGCCGTTGGCATAGATGGGGGTCTTCGGCGGTCAATGGCTTAAATTGACGTGACCAATGTCAGGAAGACAAATTGCTCATAGGAATGGCCGTCTAATTGGCGGTGGTGAGTCCGGAATGTTAATGGCTTTAATTGACGTAACATCGACCGGTTCACCGAGAATGTGCCCTGAGTGCACGGGACGTGTGGTCGTACGAGCCAACGTCTGTGATGAAATGGCTATGGTTATATGCATTGCTCGCTTGTGCTAATGAAATGCAGGGAAGGAGCATCGTCGCCCCGAGTTGGGGGCGGGATCGTTATAATTTGGTCAGCATTGCTGACCGTTTCCTTGTTTGCCACCGTGCGGTGGTTTGTTGCTTGCAGGTGCAGCTGGACCAAGCGGTCAATAGCGGGCTAAAGCCCTTTTTGCGATGCTGGCCCTCGAAGGCCCAAGTGGAAATGTTTTCTGTTTTATTCATGTATGGCCGGCCTGCGTGCCGAGGTTAGTAAATCATGTATTATTCAAGTGAAACATTCTGTAAGGCCTTAAGGCCGATTTTTTGGGTATTTTGTATACATTCCTATTATCTTATTAGTGGACATTCATGCTTGTTGCTGGGTTCTTGTGTACAACTTATTTAAACTGCTTCCGCTAGAATGCTTTGTGTAGGACGTTGAGATTGGTTGGATGGTTTCCATACGTAACCACCCGGTCTGTCTGTGGTATATGGCGTCGGCCCCCGGCCGGACCTACTGCTATATGCTATGCGACGGATAGGGGGTGTTACAGCTGGAGTTCAATCTTTGAAGGCCTATCACCCTCAGCAAAGCTTTTCTTCCTGAAGATCTCAAGGATTCAGGGGGAGCTTTGACATCAACGATCCACATAGTCTTCTCAGTTGTTTGAGAAAGAGAAGACTTCCCTCACTCTCTCACCCCCTCTCTGTAAAGGGTTTCTCAAACTCCCTTCAAAAGTTTGAGCTTGGTTTTTGAGCACCTTGTCAAAAGCTCATTGGTGGCAAGACACCTGATCAAAAAATCTGCTTTGGTTTTTGAGCACCTTATCAAAAACTCATTGGTGCCCAGGACACCTGATCAACTCATCCTGTAGTGGATTCCTACCTAGGGTGGTAGAAGAGTGGATGTACCCAAGTTTAGGTGAACCACTATATTTCCTTGTGTCTTCTAGTTTTGCTTGTTTTCATTTTTGTTTCTGGCCTTGATTTTTCTGTGCTTAGCTTTTGTTTAACTTAGTGCTGTGATTAGTTTTATTATTGCTTCCCTGCTCACTCAAATTACAACAGTTGTTGTAAAAAGTTTCAAAGCACCATATACTCTATTCACCCCCCTCTAGAGTATATCAGATCTAGCTGCACTTTCAATTGGTATCAGAGGGAGGTTGGTTAAACATACCATATCTGATTGGTTGTACTGGCTAACACCTGAACCCAAAGATCCCTAGTTAGATCTGTTTTTCTTTTGTAGTTTATTATTAGATTTTGTTTTCACAAATCATGGCTCAAAACAAAGATTATGCTAGCACCAGACCTCCAGTGTGCAATCTATCCAAGTTTGCACTTTGGAAAGCAAGGATCAGACTTTACATGAATTCTATTGACGAAGATATCTTTAACTCTGTTTTGACAGTATGTCCAAGACCCCCAGAGAACACAAGTACAAATGCTGTTCCACCTCCATCAGGAACAGATGCTGATATCAAGAGATGGAAGGTAGCTGATGCCAAGGCTATGAACATCTTGGCCCAGACAATGTCTGATGACATATTTCAAAAGGTGGCTGAATGCAATTCAGCAAAGGAAATTTGGGACAAACTCTCAGAAATAGTCTCAGGCTCAGCTGATGAGAGAAAGGATAGAAGATCCCATCTCATCTCTCAATATGAGAATTTCAAAAAGAGAGAAACTGAGTCAGTGGGAGATATGTACAACAGACTAAGCCTAATTGTCAGTGAACTCAGGAAATTGGACAAAGAGATCTCACTAACTGAACTTAATGACAAGATCCTAATGTGCTTCCCCAGCACTTGGGATTCAAGAATCTGGCCAATTAAGGATGCCAGAAGTCTGAATGAGATCACCACTGAAGCTCTATTGGGTAAGCTCAAATCTTATGAGCTACTCATCAAAAATAGAGAGGAAGAACAGAAGGCTGCCTCACCAGCCACAAGAAAAGAGAAGACCATAGCCTTCAAGGCAACTGAAGATCTGCCTGAAGATAAAGCCACATGCAATGATGAACTACTCAGCGTGTTGCCCAAAAGATTCTACAAAATGGCCAGAAAGGATTTGAGAAGGAGATCATACAAGGAGCAGGATAAGCCAAGGTATGACAAGTCCATTAACACTAATAAAGACATTATTTGCTTTGGTTGCAGGAAACCAGGGCACATAGTTCCTGACTGTCCAGAGAACAAGAACAAGGATAGAAGGGACAGGAAAGAAAGAAGAAAGGAGAAAGACTCCAAAAGGAAAAGCAATGGCAAACCCTCTTCAAGCAAAAACAAACATACAAGAAAGGGGTTTGTTGCTGAATCTTGGAGTGAGACTGAAGAAGAGTCAGAAGCCTCATCCAGCTCCAGTGATGATGAGGATGATGTAGAAGAAAAGCAGTTCTGCATGATGGCAATCAATGCCTCACAGCATAATTCAGAAGAAGAGGAGTCAGAGTCAGATTCAGAGACTCAACCTGAAGAAGATTAGGTAATTGGTTCTTTTGATTTTAGTTCAGAGGATTTTAAATCTGAATTTAAAGCACTGTGTTTAGACCTGCTAAAGTCTGAGAAAGAAATTATCTCTCTCAGAAATCAATTATCTGAACACAATACTTTAAAGTCAGAAAACCTCAAACTCTCTCAGGAGTTGGAGTGCTGTAGGGAACAGATAGCTTCACTGAAAAGTGAGCTCTCTGAGGCCAAGAAGCTTGAAGAATCCCTCAATGGGAGAAGCATCAAGCTGATGGACATCATAAGCACAGTGAACTCCAGATTCAACAGTACACTGGGCTTGGGTGCTTCATCCAGCCAACCTATAGTTCTAACAACTCCAATCAAATTCATTTCTGACAAAGGAAAGGGAGTTGTAGAGGTTGCTAGGAAAAATTCTGATCTTCCTCAAAAAACTAAGTCCCAGCAGAAATCGTCGAACGGAGATCGATGATCGCCGAATGAAGATCGACGATCGTTGAACGCAGCTCGACGATCTCAGGCAAAATCGTCGAACGTAGATCGTTGATCTCAGCCAAAGTCGTCGAACGCAGGTCGACAATCTCAAATACCTGACCTCACCCATAATCGACCGTCGAACGGAGCTCGACGATCTGACCCAAGATCGTCGAACGCAGCTCCAAGATCGTCGAACAGAGGTCATAGCTCTGGAAAATTTTTCAAAGGCAAATCAAAATTGAATTCTAAGGGTCCTTCATCCCAAATCTTTAACCCTTATACTGAATGGATTATACCTCCAAGGAGATATCATCCTGAAGGATATAAGAGTCAACCTGGGATGTCTTTCATTTTAGAATTTAAAGGTTATCAACCTAGGCCCAAGGTAAACTGGGTCAGAAACAAATGAATTGTCTTATGTGCAGGAGAAGACCTATCCAACATCTAACCAGCAATGGTATTTGGATAGTGGGTGCTCTAAGCACATGACAGGGAACAAGGACAACCTCACATCCTTCAGAGCCAAGCTTGGACCCAAAGTTATCTTTGGTGATTCAAACTTTGGATAGACTAAAGGATATGGTGCATTCCAAATTGGATCAGTAACTTTCAAGAAGGTTGCTTATGTGGAAGGACTGAAGCACAACCTAATTAGCATCAGTCAGCTGTGTGATGAAGGCTACCAGGTGACCTTCAGCAAAGCCTTATGCAAAATCAAGTCAGAGGACAACACAACTGTATTGACAGGTAAAAGGAAAGGTAAAATCTATCTAGTAGATTTTCTTTCAACTAATGTAGATATCTGCTTGTTTAATTCTGTCTGTAGACCAAATATTTTATGGCATAAGAGATTAGGTCACCTAAACCTTAGAACTATTTCTAGGCTATCCAAGGACAACCTTGTTAGAGGACTACCTTCTGGCCCCTACAAGAAGGAAGGACTCTACAGGGCTTGTCAATTAGGCAAGCAAACTAAAAACAGTTTTAAGTCACTTAATAAGAGTGATTCACCTAGGATATTGTATCTGTTACACATGGATCTTTTGGACCCATCACAGTACAAAGCCTGGGAGGGAAATCCTACACTTTAGTAGTTGTAGATGACTTCTCTAGATTCACTTGGGTGTTCTTTCTAAGGAAGAAGTCTGATTACTTTAAGTGTCTGACAGAGTTTCTCAAATGTATACAGATTGAGTTCAATACTCACATTGCCCTGATCAGAAGTGATCATGGGACAGAGTTTGATTCTCTTCTTATGCAAGAGTTCTGTCAGAGTGAAGGGATCAGGCATACTTTCTCAGCTCCTAGAACACCTCAACAAAATGGGGTAGCTGAAAGGAAAAATAGAACCCTTATTGAATCTGCCACTACATTGTTGTCAGATGCTCATCTATCTCTATCCTTTTGGGCAGAGGCAGTGAACACCTCCAACTATGTGCTGAATAGAAGTCTGATACATAAACTAAAGGGAAAGACTCCCTATGAATTACTCAAAGGGAAGAAACCTAAAGTTGACTATTTTAGAGTCTTTGGTTGTATTTGCTATATTCATAATAATGACAAGAAATATTTAGCAAAATTTCAAGCCAAAGATGATGAAGGAGTGTTTCTGGGATACTCCATGATCAGCAAGGCTTATAGGGTCTATAACAAATCATCTTTAAAAATTGAGGAATCTGTTCACATTTCATTTGATGAATCTAACATGTCTTTCAAGGAGAAGATTTCTTCTACCATAGAACCCTTGCAGGAACATTCTCTAGTTGAAGACCTGAACAAGTTACAAGTTACTCAAAAGGATGAAAGCAGTGAAGATGAAGGAAATGCTCAACATATTGAAGAACAACTTGAAGAGCCAGTTGTTGTACCACAAGAGGAAACAACAACACAGGTTGGTGAACAATCAACACCCCCTGTTGATTTAGTAACTTCAAGAGACCATCCAATTTCCCAAATAATTGGAGAAATCTCAGCTGGTGTGCAAACCAGAAATCAGGTCAACCAAAACCTGTTGCACACGTGCTTCCTATCTCAAATTGAACCTCAGTCCATTCAAGATGCAGAGCAAGATCCACACTGGATCATTACAATGCAAGAGGAGTTGCATCAATTTGAGAGGAACAAAGTATGGGAACTAGTGCCAAAGCCTAAGGATCACTCCATTGTTGGAACAAAATGGGTATTCAGAAACAAATTGGATGATCAAGAAGTAATTATAAGGAACAAGGCAAGGCTAGTTGCTCAGGGATACTCTCAAGAAGAAGGAATAGACTACGACCAGACTTTTGCACCTGTTGCAAGATTAGAAGCCATCAGAATATTTCTAGCTTATGCAGCACATAAAGGCTTCAAAGTATATCATATGGATGTCAAAAGTGCTTTCTTGAATGGAGACATCAAAGAGGAAGTGTATGTCAGACAACCTCCAGGTTTTATCTCTCCAACTTTTCCTGATTATGTTTTTAGACTGAACAAAGCATTATATGGTCTCAAGCAAGCTCCTAGAGCATGGTATGAGACCCTAGCATGCTTTTGTTGGGTTTCTCTATGGGGTTGGCACAACGCTTGTGCACGCAGCGGAAAAATAAAATATCAAGAAAAACCCAAAGAGATGTGGATCGGGCCATGAACAGTTGAATCAAGAAGTTAGCAAAACTAGGCAAAAATTACCTCGGTGGCGTTGAGTCACAACTCAACGGAGGAGCTCCAAACTTTATCTTCTTGCTAGTGGCGAGTTCTACGTGGAATAGTATCCACGTTTCTGCAGAAGTCCACACGAGCGGGAGAACGCCGAGCTTTCCGTCACACGGAAGATCCGGAAAGGAGAAGACCGCACCTCGGCTAATCCACGGACTGCTAGGTCCGCGTCAGGAAAAGCAGCACCAGCGACAGTCGCCGGAGAAGAGGTGGCAGCGGAGCGAACGCGGCGGCGGAACACTTTCCGGCGGCGGGATCGGGATCGGCAGAACGATCGAGCGGAATCTTTCCGTCGGGGTCGATTCGCACAATAGCCAAAAAAAGGATCTCTACCCGATAAAACCTAAGTGTTCTATTTATACTAGAGGTATAAATAAACCCAGGAAAATCGCTATCCGCAGACCACCCAGAACTAGGGTTCAGAATCAGCGAGTATGAATCGGTGAGAATCGGCGACAATCGGCGAGAATCACTGAGCAGGTTCGGTGAGAATCATTCGACGAGTATCACATTGGATCGGCGAGAATCAGAGTACAATACTCGACGATTCTCGCCGATCGTCGAGCCACGCTCGACGACACATAATGATACTCGACGATCGTCGAGCCGCGGTCGACGACAATCGTCGAAGTAGTCGATCGTCGAGAATCAACAATTGATTCTCGACGATTCTCGTCGATCGGCGAGAATCAGGGAGACGATTCTCGCCGATCGGCGGGAATCAGAAGACCATTCTCGACTAATGTCATCGACCCTCGGACGACAAACCTAACCAGCCTACCAAGGCAACATTTACCCAACCCGATGATCCTATAAGGCAACACTTTGCCCACAACCCTATTCAGGTCGGTGATTGGTAACCTTTACCAACACAGTCAGTCATCCAACTTCTCCACATCTCTTATGTGCGACCCTGCAGGCTCATATTGCGTTGGCAGTGAGATTATATGTTTGACCACTTCCAGATCATTATGGTAACTCCAACAGACTCCCACTTGATCTCGAAAGTATCAAATCAAAAACCTCACAAACAATGAGCGGCATCTAGCAATGCATCATTGCTCCCCAAGCAATAAGAGTTAATAACTCATAAGCCTATATGACCAATGTATCAGCGTTGTCTTTGTCCCTTTGTCCCTTACATCCGGAAAGAACTAGAGGCATGGACCGTGTCACCCTCGTAATAGCTCAATCCAAGTTTTCTTGATCCAGGACGGACTTCCAGAGAATGGTGAGTCCAATATCACATATTGACTCAACCAAGCATGGCCATGCATTTCTCAGTCCAGTTCCATCAAGGGGCCCATGGATGCAACTCCTGTCATACAGGAGGACAAATTCCATATCTGCTCACACACAAACACCCAAATGATTCGTAACATGCCCAACAACCACCCTTATCATCAACCTTTCTCAAGGAAGACTTTAGATGGCATCAAAGCACGCTCTTCCTCACTTGATGAATGCTATGACTTCAGGTCAAAGGACCACAACACCATTGTCAATTGAGACCTACTCGTGATACTATTGGATGACAATCCACAGAGTAGTCTCAGGTTGGGTCTGTCCAGTACAACTTGTTCACTAACAAGTACCCACGTGATGACTTGATATCACAATATCATGACCTGTGAGAACCATTCATCAGTCAACACACGTGCTAGCCTTCATGTATCATCATCACCCTTAGCTTCTATGATGATACTCGACCAGGGACCTTTAAGAATGAAGCTTCAAATAAATCATGGGCTCTCACATTCAAGTCACGTACTTGATGTCCCATGGAAGCAAACATTCTAAGGGTATCTATTATGTTAACATTTAACTATCATATAGAAAAGACATAATAAAAGAACTTGCCATTAATTATAAAAGAAAGACTAGGTACACAGTTCATCATATGAACAGACAGCCAACAAAATACATATTTACATGCAATCCACAAGATCCTCGCTAGAGTTGATCGTTTAGGTATCGCATACCCATCGATCTAGTATGACCATCATGCTTTCTCTGCGCGAGAGGCTTTGTCAGCGGATCCGCAATATTTTCCTCAGTCGGCACTCTGCAAATGTTTACATCTCCTCGTTCGACAATCTCACGAATAAGATGAAACCGCCGGAGTATGTGCTTGGAGCGCTGATGAGATCTAGGTTCCTTAGATTGTGCAATTGCACCATTGTTATCACAGTAGAGAACTACGGGACCAACAATGCTAGGAACTACATCAAGCTCGCCGATGAATTTCCTAATCCATACAGCCTCCTTCGCCGCATTAGCTGCTGCAATATACTCGGCCTCTGTGGTAGAATCAGCAACTGTCTCTTGCTTGGAACTCTTCCAGCTCACAGCTCCTCCATTCAGGCAAAACACAAAACCTGACTGAGACTTGGAGTCGTCTCGATCAGTTTGGAAGCTAGCATCCGTGTAACCACTTACAACGAGCTCTTCCTCTCCACCGTACACCAAGAACACGTCCTTAGTCCTTCTCAAGTACTTCAGGATATTCTTGACTGCAATCCAGTGACACTCACCGGGGTCTGACTGATACCTGCTAGTCATGCTCAAAGCAAAGGAGACATCGGGTCGAGTACATAACATCGTGTACATGATTGATCCAATTGCTGAAGCATATGGAATCAACTTCATGCGGTCCTTGTCTTCACAAGACTTTGGACATTGGTCCTTAGAGAGATTCACACCATGAGACATGGGCAAAAATCCTTTCTTGGACTCAAGCATGTTGAACCGCTTCAACACCTTTTCGATGTACGTACTCTGGGTCAAACCCAGCAACTTCTTCGATCTATCTCTATAGATCTTAATACCAAGTATATAAGTCGCTTCACCCAAATCCTTCATTGAAAAGCAGTTCCCTAGGTTGTTCTTAACAACTTTCAGGGTAGGAATGTCATTCCCAATCAACAGTATGTCATCTACATACAATATCAGGAAGACAACAATGCTCCCACTGATTCGCTTGTAAACACAAGGCTCATCTTCATTCTTGATGAAACCAAACTCTTTGATTTTCTCATCAAAATGAAGATTCCAACTTCGAGAGGCCTGTTTCAGTCCATAAATGGACTTATTCAGCTTGCATATTTTAGTGGCTTCATCTGGGGATACAAAACCCTCGGGTTGTGTCATATACACTTCCTCACGGAGGTTTCCATTAAGGAAAGCCGTTTTGACATCCATCTGCCAGATCTCGTAGTCATAATACGCAGCGATAGCAAGCAATATCCTAATGGACTTTACCATGGCAACAGGGGAAAAGGTCTCATCATAGTCAATACCATGAATTTGCTTGAAACCCTTAGCCACTAGTCGCCCTTTGAATGTCTGTACATTCCCATCCATGTCGGTCTTCTTCTTGAAGACCCACTTGCACCCTATGGGTCGTACCCCTTCAGGTGGTTCCACCAAGTTCCAAACTTGGTTTGCATACATGGAGTCCATTTCGGATTTCATAGCCTCAAGCCATTTGTCGGAGTCCGGTCCATTCATAGCCTCTTGGTAGGTTGCTGGCTTATCATCATGATCCATAAGCAACACATTACCTATTTGAGACACGAGAAATCCATATCTCTCAGGCTCAAACCTCGGTCTACCAGATCTACGTAGGACTTGTGTTCCCTGAGCAGGTTCTCCAGCTACAACATCTTGTAGTCCTGTCTCAGAATCCAATTCCGGTTCATTCACTACATGTGGCTCTTGAACTTCTTCAATCTCTACCTTTTCAGTCTTTCTTGATAAGAACTCTTTCTCCAAGAAGACACCAGTCCTTGCGACAAACACTTTGCCCTCGGATGGTAGGTAAAAGTAATACCCTTTCGTTTCCTTAGGATATCCCACCAGATAACATTTATCCGATTTGGGTTCCAGCTTGTCAGGCATTTGACGTCTCACGTATGCCTCACAGCCCCAAATTTTAATGAACGACATACTAGGACGCTTCCCAGTCCATATCTCATATGGTGTCTTCAGAACCGTTTTCGTTGGAGCGCGATTCAATATCATTGCAGCAGTCTCTAAAGCAAAACCCCAAAAGGAAACAGGCAAGTCTGCATGACTCATCATCGAACGTACCATGTCTAACAGAGTACGATTTCTCCTCTCAGACACACCATTATGTTGTGGCGTTCTAGGTGGAGTGAGATGTGATACAATACCACACTCTTTCAGATGATCACGGAACTCATGACTCAGGTATTCGCCACCTCGATCAGATCGGAGTGCTTTAACCCTTTTACCCAACTGATTTTCTACTTCATTTTTGAACTCTTTGAACTTTTCAAAGGTCTCGGATTTGCACTTCATAAGATACACATATCCGTATCTACTAAAATCATCAGTAAATGTAACAAAGTAGAAATACCCACCTCTAGCCATGGTACTCATGGGTCCGCATACATCACTATGTACAACACCCAAGAGATCCTCAGCCCTCTCAGTATAACCAGTGAAAGGAGCTTTAGTCATTTTGCCTAACAAACAAGATTCGCATCGCTCAAATGATTCATAATCAAATGAGTCCAAAAGTCCATCTCTATGGAGCTTGGATATGCGCTTCTCGTTGATATGACCCAAACGACAATGCCAGAGAAACGTAGGGTTTGAATCATTTGTTCTTAGTCTTTTATTATTTTCTACATTATAGATCAGATGGTCCAAGTTCAAAACGTAAAGACCATTAAACAATTGGGCTACAACATAACAAACATCATTCTTAAATATTGAACAACAATTGTTCTTAATTATAAAAGAAAATCCAATCATGTTCAAACATGAAATAGATATAATGTTTCTAGTTATCGCCGGAACAAAATAACAGTTATCTAGTTCTATTACAAGCCCACTGGGCAAAGAAAGACGGTAAACTCCTACGGCTACAGCAGCAACTCTTGCTCCATTGCCGACGCGGAGGTCCACCTCCCCTTTACTCAGCAATCTTCTCCTTCCCAGTTCCTGCACATTTGTACAAATGTGAGAACCACATCCGGTATCCAATACCCAAGATGAAGGAGCAGAAAGGTTTATCTCTATAACGTAAACATTAGAAGCGGAAGTCATACCTCCCCTCAATTTCTGCAGACCCTCAATATACGAAGGACAGTTCCTCCGCCAATGACCAGCCTTGCCACAGTGGTGGCATTTCCCTTCCTTCACCGTGCTCTTCTTCTTGATCAGTGCTGAAGACTTGGGCTCAAGATATGACTTAGGTCCTACCTTCATCTTCTTAGAGCCCTTGGCTTTGCCCTTGCCCTTATGCACCATCAGTATGGGGCTGGCAGGCTTGGCCTTCTTCATGTTGATCTCGGCAGTTCTTAACATGCCTAGGAGTTCGGGCAGTGTCTTGTCTATCTCATTTATATTGTAGTTCAAGATAAACTGCTCATAACTGTCCGGCAACGATTGCAGGATCAGATCCGTGGCCAACTCTTGACCAAGAGGAAAACCCAGCCTTTCAAGGTTCTCTATATACCCAATCATCTTGAGTACGTGAGTCCCTACTGAGTCTCGAACTCCCATCTTGCACTGAAACAACGCTTTAGTGATGTTGAACCTCTCTTGACGAGCCTGCCCTTGAAACATTTTCTTGAGGTGCTCGTCAATCTCCTTGCACCCCATGTTCTCATGTTGCTTCTGAAGCTCAGAGTTCATGGTGGCAAGCATAAGGCACTCGACATCTAAAGCATCGTCAGTATACTTCTTATAAGTATCCTTCTCAGCACGGGAAGAGTTCTCGGTCGGCACCTCGGGGGCTTCTTCTTCCAAGACATAGAGCTTTCGCTCTTTCCTGAGAACAATTCTCAGGTTCCTGTACCAGTCCATATAGTTTGTCCCGCTGAGCTTATCCTTCTCAAGGATGGCTCTCAGAGACAGCATGGAGTGTGAAACACTTGCCATGGAATTATACAAGAATTTATGCAGAATAAAATCAGTACCTAAATTTCAATTACAATTTATTCTAATTAGGACTTCAATTAAAATACTCCCACTATTTTATTCGAAATGATAGCCCTCACTAACAATTCGGAGAGTTCATGCGAGCTACTCTCTTAGTGGACAAGATCCGTATTTCACCAACACAATGAGTCCGCTTTGGCGTTCCTCTCACGATGCGGTTATTTAGGTAGGCAACGCTTGCCAATTGCATCCTCATGCAATTCTTGTATGGTTGGTGAATAACTCCTTATTCGCATCCATCATATGGTGCATGCCAACCCTATGCCTCTAGGCACTCAACCTTTGAGGTCACCTAGTTAAGCTGGACCCGATGTTGACAGTGGGATATCACAATTAACCGCTTGCACCCTTACCAAGATAGATTAATGCACCTTGCTTTGGCAAGCCCACATTTCATCGATCGAGGCAGGAAGAGTGTCATCCATCGGAAGGCATCCGAACACTTAATATTAAAAGAAGGGATTTCAATTTTAGGTTAACAGTTAACCATGATCAACATTTGATCTATGTGCACATCCAAAGAAAAACAATTCTACACCACATGCATCCCTTATGTGCACATCCTTACACCATCAACAATTTGATAGAAGGAAGGGCTAAATCTGAACATTCGGAAATTTCCAAATCCTTAGATTTACATGCATTGGACAGAAGGCAAACACAACTCAACTTAAGCAGTAGACAAGCTCATCTCTCTACGTTGGATTCAAAATCCAAAACATACTCGAGGGATGGTTACTGCTAAGGAGACAACAATTTCTAACACTTAGAAATTCCACCGAAATTCCAATCGTTCTTGGCAAAGTGCCAAGACTAAATCTAGACATTTAGAACGCTTCTAAATCTCTAGGTTTACACGCACTGGAATAACCAAACTTCCAAAACAACAGTCATGGCCGAACCAGGCTCTGATACCACTGTTGGGTTTCTCTATGGGGTTGGCACAACGCTTGTGCACGCAACGGAAAAATAAAACATCAAGAAAAACCCAAAGAGATGTGGATCGGGCCATGAACAGTTGAATCAAGAAGTTAGCAAAACTAGGCAAAAATTACCTCAGTGGCGTTGAGTCACAACTCAACGGAGGAGCTCCAAACTTTATCTTCTTGCTAGTGGCGAGTTCTACGTGGAATAGTATCCACGTTTCTGCAGAAGTCCACACGAGCGGGAGAACGCCGAGCTTTCCGTCACACGGAAGATACGGAAAGGAGAAGACCGCACCTCGGCTAATCCACGGACTGCTAGGTCCGCGCCAGGAAGAGCAGCACCAGCGACAGTCGCCGAAGAAGAGGTGGCAGCGGAGCGAACGCGGCGGCGGAACACTTTCCGGCGGCGGGATCGGGATCGGCGGAACGATCGAGCGAAATCTTTCCGTCGGGGTCGATTCGCACAGTAGCCAAAAAAAGGATCTCTACCCGATAAAACCTAAGTGTTCTATTTATACTAGAGGTATAAATAAACCCAGGAAAATCGCTATCCGCAGACCACCCGGAACTAGGGTTCAGAATCGGCGAGTATGAATCGGTGAGAATCGGCAACAATCGGCGAGAATCACTGAGCAGGTTCGGTGAGAATCATTCGACGAGTATCACATTGGATCGGCGAGAATCAGAGTACAATACTCGACGATTCTCGCCGATCGTCGAGCCACGCTCGACGACACATAATGATACTCGACGATCGTCGAGCCGCGGTCGACGACAATCGTCGAAGTAGTCGATCGTCGAGAATCAACAATTGATTCTCGACGATTCTCGTCGATCGGCGAGAATCAGGGAGACGATTCTCGCCGATCGGCGGGAATCATAAGACCATTCTCGACTAATGTCATCGACCCTCGGACGACAAACCTAACCAGCCTACCAAGGCAACATTTGCCCAACCCGATGATCCTATAAGGCAACACTTTGCCCACAACCCTATTCAGGTCGGTGATTGGTAACCTTTACCAACACAGTCAGTCATCCAACTTCTCCACATCTCTTATGTGCGACCCTGCAGGCTCATATTGCGTTGGCAGTGAGATTACATGTTTGACCACTTCCAGATCATCATGGTAACTCCAACAGCTTTCTCTTGGAAAATGGTTTTATTAGGGGTAGAGTAGACCAAACTCTTTTCATTAGAACCCATAAGTCCCATACCCTACTAGTACAAATTTATGTAGACGATATTATTTTTGGTTCTACTGACTCCAAATTGTGCAGAAGGTTTTCTAACCTGATGCATTCTAAATTTGAGATGAGTAGCATGGGTGAGCTATCTTTCTTCCTAGGATTGCAAGTCAAGCAACATGCTGAAGGCATCTTTATTTCTCAAACCAAATATGCAAATGAACTGGTTAAGAAATTTGGCATGTCTGAAGCATCTTGTATGAAAATACCCATGCCTACTAATGCTGTATTGGATGCTGATGAACATGGGAAACATGTTGATCAGACAACATATAGAGCAATGATTGGCTCTTTACTGTATCTTACAGCTAGTAGACCAGATATAATATTTGCTACATGTATATGTGCTAGGTTCCAAGTAAGCCCTAGAGAGTCACACATAACATTAGTAAAGAGGATTCTCAGGTATGTTAAAAGTTGTCCAAATCTAGGTCTCTGGTATCTAAAAGATTCAGCATTTGATTTAACTGGATTCTCAGATGCTGATTATGCTGGATGCAAAATTGACAGGAAAAGCACCAGTGGAACTTGTCAGTTCCTTGGTGACAGACTTGTCTCTTGGTTTTGTAAGAAACAAACATCTGTGCCAACTTCAACTGCTGAAGCTGAATATATGGCTGCAGGCAGTTGTTGTTCACAAATCTTGTGGATTCAAAACCAACTCCTAGACTATGGCTACAACTTAGAGAAGTCTAAAATCTTTTGTGACAACACCAGTGCTATTTCTATAGCTCAAAATCCAGTCCTCCATAGTAGGACAAAACACATAGAGATTAGACATCATTTCTTAAGGGATAATGTTGAAAAGAAAAAAATTGAACTACAATATATCCCAACTGATTTACAAAGGTGAGATATTTTCACCAAGCCTTTGGATGAAAAGAAACACACCTTCTTCCTAAATCAGTTAGGAATGTTAGATGGAGGAAGTCTTAAATAATATCCAAGATTTTGAAAGCTTAAAATTGACCAAGACTAGGCAAACATTCTGATTTTTCTTAGTGTCTAGAATTTTTCTGCTCTCTGAACTGCGCTCGACGATTTGCCCCAAGATCGTCGAACGGAGATCGACGATTTCCAAAAATCGTCGAACTGAGTTCAGCGCCTCTCAGATAGTATGAACTATCTCTTCCGGTCAACGATCGTCGAATTGCGCTCGACGATGTTGTTCTCTGAACGATCGTCGAACGGAGCTCGATGCTCTCCAATATCGTCGAACGGAGATCGACGATGTTGAAGACTCTTCAGATTCCTTTAGAAGCCTCGATCGTCGAACTGAGTTCAACGATCTTTCCAATTCTGCGTCGAACCCTAATATAAAACTCATTTTTTGCCGTCGTTCTCTTTTGCGCTTTCGATTTCTCTGCAAGAATTTTCTTTCCCTCCAAACAGTTCTACACTTAGTCGTTTTGTTTGTTGAATTTTTGCAGGTACTCATGGCTGTGTCAGTTGCTGTTCTTGCTGCTATGAAGTTTGATGCTGGTTTTGACATCGACCTGGAATCATTCAGCACAACTGACCAGGTTTTTCAAGATATATTGGGTTTATTCAAAGACCAGAACTTGACTGCCATAATGACCACCAGGATCAAGCTGGCATCTGATGAAATAAAGGAGTGGGTTTATACAGCCCATAATCAAGATAACTCTACCATTGTTGGGTCTATATCTGGAACTCAGTTACCCTTAACCCCAACAATTCTATCAGAAGTTTTTGAGTTGAGAAATGGTGAAGATACTGCTGAATTATCTGGAGAAGAGTATTCTGAACTGCTTGCCAGAATGGGTCATTCAGAGGGAAACCCTAGCAAGCTCTTCAAAAGGAACCTATCTGTGGAGTACAGATTTATGGCAGATGTTGTTGGGAAAGTGCTACTGGCAAAGCACTCTGCCCATGATACAATTTTAAGGTATCAACTCTGCCTCATGGGAGCTCTTGTAGATAAGAAGAATCTGAATTGGGGAGAGGTTTTCTTTGACCTCATCAAAAAGAAAATCAACAAAAGTTTTGTTAACTTTGGGAGAATCATTGGAGTGTTTCTGCAGCACAGGTGCCCTGCCTTGCTGGTCTCCTCTGGAATTCATATAAATGACTCCAAGAGACTGTCTTGTGCCCTCTTTGGAAAGTGGGACAGACAAATCAGCAAGCCCAGCAGGCCCTCCTCCAGTACTCCTTCAGGCACAAGGACTCTAAGAGTCACTCCTCCACAGGTCTCTGCCCCTGCAGATGACCTGGCTGTTGTTGCTGCCTCTCCTCCTCCTCCAATTCCATCCTTTCCCATACTATCCACCATTCCAGCTCCATCCACCATCATCATATCCAGCCCCTCTCCAACATCAACACCTTCTCCAGTACCTAATCTACCACCACCAGAAGATCAATTCCACCCACTATTCCCCTACCCTCCACCAGATGTCACCTCATCACCCTCCATTCCATCCTTCACCCTACTTGATGATTCCTTTATGGTTGATTCCCCATCATCACCTCCTGAGCTACCCTCATCCTCCACTTCATTTCAAGACCTTCTACACCAAATCATTGACCAACCCACCTTCACCCCATCAATCTCCATCCCTCTATCCTCCATATCCACCTTGCCAACACCTCAGCCATCCCTTCCACCCTACTCCAGCTCTCTACTACCAGAACCCTCAGCTGCTCCTACATCCTCTACCTCTGCTCCAGTAACCCTTGAGCAAGTAAACCTCCCAGCCCTTGCTGACAGGCTGTATGAGCTGTTTGCCCCCAGGCTCTCTCTGCTGTTGGAGACCTCCTTGGCTACACTCCACCTGTCAGTGGCAGCTCTCTCTGCCAGGCTCTCTTCCCTCTTCCCTCAGGCAGCACCTACAGTAGTGTGCCTTGATCCAGACATGTCTGCATCTAGGCAGGGGGAGATGCCATATGAAGTGAATCTTCATGCTGCTGCTGCTGATGTTTCTGTAAGCATGTCTGCTGCTGCTGCTGTTATTACTGCTTCTTCAGCTCCTCATCTTGCTGTTGTTGCTGTGCCTCAAGCACAAGTTCCTCCTGCTGTAGTCCTTGCAATAGACCTCAGGTCTTTGCTATCAGCTTTTGATTCTGCATACTTCAGCTGTTTGCCAGAGGTCAATGTTGTCCAGCCTCCAAAAGATCTATCTAAGGCACTTGTGCCATTTTCCTGCTGTGACCCAAGCATTATCACTTCCTTTGTCAATTCAGTGTTTGCTGCTGCTGCAAATGTTGATGCTGCTGCTTCTTCTGAAGAAAGGATTGTTGTTGCTTCTGAGAATGTTGATACTGCTGCTGCTGTAAATATTGATACTGCTGCTGAAGTTCCTGTTGTTTCTGATGAACCAATTTCCAAGGACATTCTTATGACAGAGGCACCTGAATTTGAGCCTTCTGCAGTCTTTGATGATATTCCTGCTGTTGATATTGTTGTTAGTGAATCTATTGTTACTACTGTTGTCACCTCTCCAGTATCTGTTGCTGCTGTTGTTTCTGCTTCTACTCCTAGTGCAACACCTTCAACATCTACTGTTGTCTCTGCTGTTACCATTTCAACACCTGCTGCTACAACCTCTGCCTCATCAGCTTATGTACAACTCAAGAAGGATCTAATGAAGAAAATAGATGCTCTCTATGATGACCAGAGTTCTGAAAGTGATGAATTTAAAACAGACTCTGATGACTCTTCTGCTACCATTGCCAGGAAAAGAAAGGCAAGGAGCAAAGCTATGAAGAGGGTACCTCCTGCCAAAGTTAAGGATAACAATGATATTCCATATTACATTCTACATGACTGCCCTATTACTGAGCACTGGATGCAGTACTCCAAGAACCAGCTGAAAGCAATGAAGAAAAAGAGAAAATATGAGAAGGGTTCATCCCAATTCCAGCACTCTCATCCTCCTCCACCACCTCCTCCTGATGCAGGTGCAGGTGGAAGCTCTGCAGCTCAACCCCCAGCCAGAAGTCAGGCTCCCTATCAGCCTCATGCCAGATCTTACCATATGGAAAGCCAATCCAGGGGTTCTCATTCTAGGAGAGGAGGATATAGAGGAAATCAAAGAGATATTCAAGTCTACTCCAAAGGTTACTCCAGGCAGCACCCATATTCTAGGGGACGACAAACTTCTTCGGATACAACATCGGGTCCTTTCCCTTATAAGCTGAAAGATACTGTGTCTGCCAGGCCTCCTCAAGACAATCCCTCCAACAGATATGAACCACCTGTACCCTTAGAGGATCCTGAAAACAATCCAGCTACTTGGACTGCCAGATTAAAGGAATTAGCTGCACTGGATCAGATTAAGAAGGCTAGAGAACAAGGAATAGATTCTTCCAACATTTCAACTATGTATGAACAGAGACAGAAAGAGCTAGAGAGATATGCATCAATCAAATTCTTTGATTCTGACAGATATATGGAATTACATCCTGAAGCTGTAGTTCCCAGGCCTAAAAAGCAAACATATTTGGGTGCAGCAGATGATACCAGGTCAAACAAAGAAGCCCTCAATCCTAATAGAGAGATTAAACTTGTTAAGGGCAAGGAGAAGAAATGATATTGTAAGATGACAATTTCTGTGATTTCTGATTACTATCTGGATGCTATATATCTCTGTGATTCTGCAATGTCTAGCTGTTGTTTTTTTGTTTTGCTGATTGTATGTTGTTATTTAAATTTTTCCAAAGTATGTAATAGTAATCCTAGCCCAAATAGGGGGATATTGTTGGAACACCCTATTACTAATTTGGGTCAGTATCACTATGTCTCTAGGAACCTTTGCTTGACCTCCTGTATAGCTTAATAGGTCAATTAGAATTGAGTCTAAGGGTTAGAAGTCTAGGTTTGGAAGCTGCCCTGAAGACCAAGTTTTTGTGTTTGGAGACTAAGTCATATCGTCGAGCTCAGCACGACGATTCGTCAAACTCTGGTCGACGATCGTCTAGCTCAACTTCGACAGATCGTCGAACTCCATTCGACGATCGCTGAGCTCAACTTCATTATATCGTCGAACTCCATTCGACGATCGGTGAGCTCAGGTCGACGATTTTGACTCTGCTTTGGATCTTTATATCTGAGCTCAGTTCGACGATCTTTGAGCTCAGATCGACGATATTTTTGCTGTATATTTCCAGATCGCTGAGCTCAGCTCGATGATAGCAGAGCTCAGTTCGACGATTTCAGATAACTTCAAGGATGTTTCTAAATTCAAATTCAAATCAGTTAAGGAGTTATTCTGCAATTAATTCAGAGATTTCCTAGCCGTTTTCATTCATTTCTGGACCAAATTTCAAGAGATTTTTCAAGGAATATTTCTGTGGACTTTCCTCCAGAAGAGATTGTGCAATTAAGGATGCAATTAATGCAGGCCAATGGTTATACTTGAAAGAGAATATTATTCTATTCTGTATCAGAGAATAAAAGAGAAGAATTTTTTGAATCTCATATAGAATACAGATTACAGAGAGATAGACACACAGTCAGACATCATATACTGTCTCAAAGATTTCTCAAGAACAATCATCCAAGGAGATCAAGCTTTCTCAAATCTTCAGATCTCTTTAGTTCTCAAAGTGCTCAAGGCCAACATATCTCAAGACTCCAGACATCCAACATTTCAGTCATTGTTGAAATCATCTATTGCTGGAGTTCAATCTTTGAAGGCCTATCACCCTCAGCAAAGCTTTTATTCCTGAAGATCTCAAGGATTCAGGGGGAGCTTTGACATCAACAATCCACATAGTCTTCTCAATTGTTTGAGAAAGAGAAGACTTCCATCACTCTCTCACCCCCTCTCTATAAAGGGTTTCTCAAACTCCCTTCAAAAGTTTGAGCTTGGTTTTTGAGCACCTTGTCAAAAGCTCATTGGTGGCAAGACAGCTGATCAAAAAATCTGCTTTGTTTTTTGAGCACCTTATCAAAAGCTCATTGGTGCCCAGGACACCTGATCAACTCATCCTGCAGTGGATTCCTACCTAGGGTGGTAGAAGAGTGGATGTACCCAAGTTTAGGGGAACCACTATATTTCCTTGTGTCTTCTGTTTTTGCTTGTTTTCATTTTTGTTTCTGGCCTTGATTTTTCTGTGCTTAGCTTTTGTTTAACTTAGTGCCGTGATTAGATTTATTATTGCTTCCCTGCTCACTCTTATTACAACAGTTGTTGTAAAAAGTTTCAAAGCACCATATACTCTATTCACCCCCCTCTAGAGTATATCAGATCTAGCTGCACTTTCAGTGTTCCTTGGGTGAATTGAGTACTTCGTGAAGTGTGATTCATACATTAATTCCTCCCATAGTTTAACCACATTCGGGACGCACAATCGACCTCCTTTTCTCAAAAGACCATCATCCAAGGAGAATTGGGAATTTAACCCATCCGCTGCATGGCATTTCATACTCTCATCGAGTTCCGTTGCTCATCGAACCCTATATGTAAGGTCATATTGTACCACCATCTAGTTTAGGCACGCATTTACGGTAGAATTCTTGTCGATACACCAACTCTTGGATCATACGCTCATCATGCATATGCAACAAACATTCCTGTACCGGAGTCCGCCGACTCAAGGAATTTTCGACTACATTTTCTTTCCCGGGAGTATAGTGTATCTCGAAGGTGTATTCCCCGAGGAACTCCATCCACCTCCATTGCTGCATATTTAGATCCTTCTGATCTATTAAGTACTTAAGTCACTTATGGTCCATGAAGATGTCAAAATTCACTCCATATAAATAATGACGCCACAGTTTAAGTGCAAAAATCATAGCCGCCAACTGCAAGTCATGGACTGGATTATTCCACACATGCACTTTCAACTGTCGTGAGCCATAAGCAATAACCTTTCTGAATTAAAGAAGAACGCAACCTAAGCTACTCCCTGAAGCATCACTATAGATCTCGTAGCCGTCTGTACCACATGGCGAACTCAAGATAGGAATCGTGGTCAAATGATTCTTTAGCTCTTCAAAAGCTCGTGTGCACTCAGGCATCCAGACGAACTTCTGATCTTACCTCATGAGCGTAGTGAGAGGTAAGGCTATCCGCGAAAAGTTCTTTATGAAATGCCTGTAGTAACCTACAAGCCTAAGGAAACTCCTGACTTCTGCTATAGAAGACAACACAAGCCACTCCCATATCGCAACTCACTTCGTATGATCACCTCAATACCTTCTCCACTCACCACATGGCCAAGAAAAGCCACTGACGACAGCCAAATCTAGCACTTTGAGAACTTGCCATAAAGCTTGTTCTCCTCAAGGTGTGCAAAACCATCCGCATATGATTTTCATGATCTTCTTCAGACTGAGAGTACACAAAGATATCATCAATAAAGACGATCACAATTAGGTCCAAGTACTCTCTAAATATTCAATGAATTAAGTCCATGAATACCAATGGCACATTTGTTAGCCCAAACAGCATTACAATGAACTCATAATGACCGGAGCGCGTACCAAACACCATCTTTGGAATGTCACATTTCCGAGTTCTCAACTGGTAATAGCCAGACTTTAAATCCAACTTTGAGTAGACCGTTGAACCCACTAGCTGATCAAACAAGTCATTAAGCTATAGAATTAGAAACTTGTTCTTCTCCTTCAGCTTATTCAGCTCTCGATAGCCAATGCATAAACGTGAGCTTCCATCCTTCTTTTTAACAAAGAGGACCGATGCACTCGAAGGTGACATACTTGGACGTATATAGCCTTACTCTAGCAATTCTTGCAATTGAACTTTTAGTTCCACCATCTCCTTCAGCACAACTCGGTATGGTGAGCGGGCTACAGGTTTCGCACCTGACACCAACTCAATAGCGAAGTAAATCTCCCACTGGTTTGGAAGCCAAGGAATATCCATAGGAATCACTTCTGCATACTTCGATACAATAGTCACTCAAACAGGGCTTTGGCTCAGCAACCTTCAAGAGCGTGAAAATCAACTTCGCGCCCTTCCGAACCGCCTTGACTACTTGAAGAACAAACGTTAATATCTTGCTCGATCCTCGCTTACCGAGAACTTAGTCTCTCGTTCAGTGTTTTGTTCTAGTGTGACTTCCTTAGAGTTGTAATCTATATCGGTATGCCGCTCCGAGATCTAGTCCATACCAAAGATTACATCCAACTACAATATCTGTAGCATAAATGCTTCCAATACAAAATCCTGACTTCCTATCCACACCTTAACACCAAACTTTCTACCCGTGTTCATATTTTAATCTGAAGGTAATATTATCCCAATCTCATATTTATTATACAAATATAAGCGCAAAAGGAAAGACATTATGCCCCATAAAACAATGACTTCTTGATTAGTTTGTGAACAATAGGTTCATATATGCACATCATGCACTGTTAGATAAAGTATGCATTACTGTATGCCTTTACAACATTTTGTTATCATCGAAGGGCCGTTTCAGCATTCTAGAGCATAATGTCTCAGGCAAGGTGTTCCAGACCTAGCTTTCTTGGTCCTTGGGACACCACCACTATACAACCCCATCTCCGGCGAATGTAGTTTGACAGGAGCTAGACCATCCAAATCCAAGACCAGCGAAGCTCCCGGCTTCGGGTCAACTCCCATCTGGCATCGGGTCCACTCGACGCCATACACTTCCTCTTCCTTGGTGTTAAGTGAAGCCCAGGCACTCAACGCTCCTTTTTCCTTGGCATAGAGTGAAGCCTAGACACTCAACCTTTCCATTCTGGCATTGAGTGTGATCTCGGCTGCCCCATTGGCTCGCCCAGGTGGGCTAGAGTGGAACAGTTGCTGAGTGGTGTAGCAGGCTCGCACTAGCCCAGGTATCTTGGCAGGTCGTTGCCCAGTGGGGCATTTTCGGGTTCACACTCGCCTAGGGCCATAGGGAGGCATCCAGTGCTAGCACCCATCGGGAACTCGCCACCCCGTGTGAGTGGAGATTTTCCAGAGCCACTCGCCCAGTGTTACATGATGTATTTTTTACCATTTTCCCCTATTGGCCTACCCTTAGACATTCAGAACAGTGGAGTTACGCGGTTGGCAGGCCAATCTAGACTGCATATACCTGTTTGGGACAGCGGAGGTTGGCTGTTTGCAGACCGTTTTTAGAAAACTATAAATAAACCCAAGGGGGTACCTCAGAAGGCATGCTTTTCATACTCTCATACTTACTTGTGTCGTGGTCTTCTTGCGCTTTTTGAGGTATCCTTAGCCCAATACTTGACTAATGAGGGGAAGAGCTCTAAGATCTTTTGGGTGTGTGGTGGGACCTCCATACTGGAGCCTTGGGTCTGTTCCTTGTGCTAAGTTTTTAGTGGTTCGGCTTATGCGAGAGATGTACCTGTGCGATCACCCCTTCCCCAAGGGTCGAACTCTACAGAGACCGATTTTTCGGTTTCAACATTTTGGTGCGGTAATCGTGGATTGTCGTCAGCACCAAAAATCTTCTACGATCCTGATGACTAGAGGTGAAGCATAGGGATCCGACAGGGCCGAGTCGCCCCAACCTCCCCCTCTCACCACCCTCATGATGTTCGAGGATTTCTGGTAGGAGGTGATCAGCCTCGTCAAGCTCGCACTCAGCATGCGCGCCGTGTGCTCGACGCCAGCAGTCCTAGTCGCCACTGCCTAGCCCTGGGCAAGGACACCCCGGTTCGGCGAGCTGGGAAGGAGGTAGCAGAGGAGGGGAGGGAACGAGATCTACAGGGGCGAGTGTTGTTCCCTAGCTTGGCAAGCGGAGGTCGATTCGGCGAGATGGGTGTGCGAGATCCCTCGGCTTGCCGAACAGGGGGAGGCATCCCCTTCAGTAAGTTGGTTTCATTTGACCCCATTCCAAAGGGGTTTCGTGAGCCAGAGATGTCCTACAACACCGGGAAGGATGACCTAGTTCAGCACATCCAAACCCAGAGTTTGTGAGGAAGTTGTCCAAGTGGGCTATGAAGGAAGAGACGGTGCCAAGAGGTGGCAGAGGTTAGGAGGTGAGGAGAGCTGAACCCTGGCAGATGGAACAATAACAGCTATAGCCGAGGTTGGGCTGCCAGGAGCCAAACAATCGGCTCGGCTAGAGGCAGTAGGAGTGGCAGTGCCAAGGCCAGCGGAGAGGTTTCCATAGAGCTGACAACCGGCATGGGGCTAAGGACAGTTCCCCCAGGGCTGGAGGTAAGGCCATGTTGAAATTTGTGAAGTGGAAGTGGGTGATGTGCAGAACGGGTGGTCTGATAGTCCTGTGCGGACTGAGTCTACGGCCTAGGCAGACTGTTGGTTGTGGCCTGGCTGGTGGCTATCTTGGTGGCTTGGTTGTTGAGCGGCCTGTGCGGACTTAGTCTGCGGCCTGGGCGGACTGTTGGTTTCCGCCTGGGTGTTGGCTGTCTTGGTGGCTTGGCTATTGAGGAGCGGCATGTGCGGCCTGGTATGCGACTTGATCGGTCTGTTGTGCGGCCTGGTTGGCCTATGGCCAAGGATGTCGGGCTTCTGGTGAAACAGACTGAGCGGACTGCGGATTATGGGATTTAGGCAATACTATGTTCAGCGGCCTTGTGTGTTGCAAGCTTATGTTAACCTGCAGATTGGGTGCCCTATCCGCGGGAGGCTTGCGGACTGGCGTGTCTGTGGTGTCCGCTGTGGCGGACTGGTATTGGAGTTTTGCTGTGTCCCTTACTGAACTCCTATGGTAGAGCAGGTGCTAACTGCTGTGGAGGACTGCGTGGACTTGTGTCGGAGTCCGGCAGTTGGCTGTTTGTTTGGGCAGCTGTGCGAGTAGTTTTTTGCGATCTGCTTACATTGGTGGAATTGGCTATCTGCGTACCTTGGTGGTATTGGTGAGATGTTCACCTTGGTGGAATTGGCGATCTGCTTTGGGTATTGGCGGACTGGGTCTTGTCTGCCGAGCTCGCGCTAGGCCTTTGGTGACTTACTGGACTTGGTCACATTCTGTGACAAGTCCAGTGTGTCCGCCGTATCCGGCAAGTCTGCTGTTGACTGGGCGGACTGTCTTTGGTCGTGGACTTGTAGCGGATGGAAGCTTTGTTCTTGTGCTATGCAGACTGCCTCTTGCATGTGTGGACTGTCACTGAAGGATTTGTGGCTGTCCATGTGATGTTGTGGGCGGAATATGCAGACTGTATCGTGTTCGCATAGTGTGGGTGGTCTGGTGCAAGACCGCCCAGTAGTAAACATCGGTGTCTTGCTTCTGGCAGTTTTCTTGGAATCCGGTTAAGTCTTTGCGGACTCAGCGGACGGAGGTTTTGCCAGTGTGCAGGTTGGGGTGGTCTTTCCATCCACTAGGGTTGTGACCACACTCCTCACCTCACCTATAAATAGAACCCCCGGACACATCTTCAATAACGGAGTGAATAGTAAGTTGGGCTTGGGCAAGTGTTGCGGTCTGCGGTTTTCTGTCCGCGCTGGTTGAGTAGTGCTGACGGTTTGCTGTGTGCAGGTCGCGCGGCTAGCTTCAAAGAGCCAAGAGTTGGGCTTTGAAGTGTGCGGTCTCAGCTGGTCGCTTCTACGACTTGTCAGTTTTCTGCTTCTGCTTGGTCAGGTTCCAATAACCAGTCCGCCAGTCTCAGGCGGGTAGGCGGTCTGTTCCTGTGTTCTTCAGCAAGTAGTGAATAACGGTGTGTCTGCTTGACCTCGGGGTCTCGGCGGACTCCGTGTGCGTTTCGGCTTGTAGAAGTTGCAGCTCGGGTGGCTTCGGTGATCTTGGCGGACTGGGCGGTCTCGGCGGTATCCAGTGCTGTCCGCTTGGCTTGTTTTGTTTTTTCTGTTTGTAGTTTGTGTACTAGCGAAATCATGTCTCGCTACGTATACCTCGCCTTGTAAAGAAGTGTGAATGAATATAAGTCCTGCTTGTTCTTCCATTTGTGTTTGGTGTTAAGTGTGCTCTTGGGCTTCCGTAGGATCAAAGTGTGAACTGGGTAGTTCTGAAAATATTAATTTGGCTTTAAGCTACCTTACTGACCGCTTTGAGAAAATTTAACATGGTATCAAAGCTAAGTTTAGTTGCTTGAGCGGTGTTCAACCAGTGTTGTTGCTATGTGCTTGAGTGGTGATCAACCTGTGTTGGTGCTCTGTGCTTCTGGAAGTTAGCTTTCCCAAAGGTTGTGGCAATGGAATAGAGCTTTGCAAGAGGTCTGGGTATTGAACTCTTGACCACAACTAAATTCAAGAAGTGGAAGACATGTATGAAGAGTGTTCTTCGTGGAGAGGAGCTATGGGAGGTCATTGGTGGTGACGACAGACAGGAAGTGACTGCTGCGTTTGGTACTGCTTGTAACAGCCCAAATTTCTGAAAAAGGAAATTGTTGGGTGACACGGCCTGGGACACGGGCGTGTCCCAGGGCGTGTCAGTTGACACGACCTGCGACACGGGCGTGTCGCAGGGCGTGTCGAGGTTGTGTCGACGATCGGCCTTTGTCTCGACGATTTTTCTCTCGACGATGCGTCGAGAGGGGGCACACGGCCCAGGATACGGGCGTGTCCAAGGCCGTGTTGTATGCTCGACGATTATTACTCGACGATCGTCGAGTGTCGAGACGTGAGTGTTGAGTGTTGAACACGGCCTATGACACGGGCGTGTCACAGGGCATGTCAAATCAGGTCGACGAATTCAGCCCGCCGAAGGATTTCGACAGGCGTGTCTATGTGTCGTGTCTGGGCACACGGCCTGGGACACGGGCGTGTCACAGGCCGTGTGAAGTCTCGGGATGTTTTGGGATTTTTTTCACCCAGTTACACGGCCACAGACACGGGCGTGTCTGAAGGCGTGTTGGTGACACGGCCCATGACACGGGCGTGTCCCATGGGCGTGTCACTGGTTTGGATAAGTCGGTTGACCACCGCTTGAGGCACACGGCCTGGCACACAGCCGTGTCAGAGGCCGTGTCGGGTCAAAATCTGTGTTTTTGGCAAAATCGTGGCCGTCCATTCCTTCAGTCTGGATCCAAGCGCTGAAGCTTATTCCTCTTTTTCCTTAAAGGCCGAAATCAGAGAAGGATTCTCATTTTTCCTTGGCCTTAAGCTTTCTTCAAGTTAAGAGAGAAAGAGAGAGAGAAAGGAGGAGGAAGAAGGAAAGGGGGCTGCTGCTGGTGGTGCTGCGGTTTACCGACGAGAGATCCGAAGCCGTCGTTGCGGAGGAATCAATCTTGCGAGGCTTGCAAGATAGCTTGGAGGTCATGGCACCGAAGCGGTCGTCAAGGGTAACGACTTTTCTTCTTAGCCATGTGAAGGCTTCCTTTTTGGCATATCTTGTGATTTCCCCCACCAAGAGGTGGCTGGTTTTGGGAATTTTGGGTGGATTCTTGAAATCCCCTTTGTTAGCATATAGATCCGGAAATGGAGTACGGAATAGGCATGTTGTGTGAAGCCCATCTGGACAGGTTGGTCTGGATTGGTGATGTTGCATACGAACCGGAGAAGACTCCGTGATAATGTGTAGTGTAAGGAGTCTACGGGTTATACCTGCGAAAAAGAGTAGCAGGAAGTACTGGAGTGGTAGCCCAGGAAAATAGCCATGTGATGTTTTTGGGTCCAACCTGTGATTGAGGCACAGGAAGTACTGGTGGGACCAGGAAAGGCCCTTTTTGTGATGCTTGATGTCGTAGGGTGTCCACCTGTGAAGCGAGTAACAGGAAGTACTGGCATGAGAGCTAGGAAAGACCCCTGACATTTGTGCTTGTGCGGTGTCCACCTGTGGAGAGAGTCACAGGAAGTACTGGTGTGCCCAGGAAAGACCCGCTGTTGCTGTGAGAGAAATGGGTATAGAGAAATACCCAGGCTTGAATGCCAAGAACAGGATTGGTGAGACCGACCCGCGCCTTTGATATAGCCATGAGTACGCTGTACTCGGAGAAGGCAAGACGATTTGAGCAACGGGGGGTGGAGGATCCGACCTGCGCTATGTCCGTCCGACGTGAGACCAAAAAGTGCGGTCTGTTGGACCGCATTGCAAGAGTCTTCGGCCTGTGCGCCATGACACAATGGGGGGCTACGGGCCATCCCGGTGTAGGAAGACTAACTCCGGCTGCACGCCATGGAGGAAATGCTCAAGAGAGTTACCGTTGGGTGATGACCCTGATACGGTGGTGAGCAAGAGGTTGCCAGAACACCAAGAATGTGCCCTGAGTGGACGGACCGTTGGGCCGGGTGGCGAACGGTTGTGATGGCTTGTGTGCGTGAAAGCACATTTTGATGATATAGTTTGCCATACTTGTGATCTAATATGCCTGCAGGGAAGAATACCGCTGCCCCGAGAGAAGGGGTAGGGTCGTTATAATTTGGTCAGCTGAATGCTGACCGTTGTCTTTGTTTGCCACCGTTGGGTGGATTATCCTTGTACAGGTGCTGGAGAGCCGAGCGGGACGCATAGAGGTTGATGTTCCTGCTGGTGTTGCTGCGATTGCTGCTAGCCCTCGAAGGCTAAATGTGTACTTTTGTGTGTTTTCTTTTATTGTGGCCGGCCTGCGCGCCAATTTGTTTAGGCCACTGTTTGAAAGCCATGTAAGGCCATAAGGCCAACCCTTTGGACTTGTTGTAAGACATTCCTATAGTATATAAAATGTGGAGTTTTATGTTTGGACATTCATGAGGAGTTCCAGTTGTAGTCTAGGCTTCCGCTAGAATGCTTTGCGTTAGGTGCGATGCGCGACTCTGGTATCGTCCCGTACCTTCACCGACTGTTTTGTGCTATATCCTGTGGGGCCCCGGCCGGACCTTCTAGAATATATCATATGAACGGATGAGGTTGTTACATTTTTGGTATTGGTCGTCTTGGTCGTTCCCTCTCGAAGTCGTGGCCGACTTCTTTTGTGGGGTGGCGAGCACGTGTTTGTGCACACCAAAGTCTACGAATGAACTCCTGAATGTCCATGATAGGAATGCATATTTGTGTGTTTGAGGAACCTGCGTGTTCTTATTTTGTGTTGCTTGCTTGGGTACGACCGCTAATGTGTGTGTCTTATCCACCTTTAGGTGACACGAAGTGGAGCTGGGCCGTCTGAGTCCCAGCGTTCTGATGAAAGTACGACACCAGCCGTGGTGCCTACACCTCCACCGTCTGCGGAACATGTGCGATTAGTTGCGGAGGCTTTATTTACCATGATCCAAGGCCAGCCCTTTAGGCAGGAACAAGCGTCTGTGAGGCCATAACAGGTGGCAGTAAGGCCTGAACCTGTCGTGGATGAGTTTCCATCCGCCTACGTTCTCGGGAGCGGGAACCCCGACGCAGGCTGAGGATTGGCTATCGCGCGTCAAGCGAGTGATGACGGCGATAGGAACGGCGGAGCATCAGAAAGTTACCTTAGCCACCTTCTTGCTTGAAGGAGAAGCTCGATTATGGTGGGATGAGATGGAGTTGCATCACTTGGTGGGTCGTCCGTTAACCCAAGTATCGATGGAAGAATTCTCCCGGCTCTTCCTCGCGAAGCACCTTCCTGCGGCTCAACGGATAGCCATGGAAAATGAATTCCAACGGTTGACTCAAGGTGATGGCGGTGTTGACGCGTACCTGCATGAATTTACTCGCTTAGGGCGGTATGCGGGTTCTATTTTTGCTGATGAACAGAGGAAGACTAATCAGTTCTATGAAGGACTGAGGGATGAGCTGAGGTTCCTTGTGTCAAGTTCTGTGAACCAAGGTTTCCAAGCGTTGGTTGACACCGCGACCGCGTTGGAAAAGGATATGAAGAGGGTACAAGGGAAGAGAGCTTTGGTTGTGACGCAACCGGAGTGGAAGGCGCCCCGATCGGGAAAACCATTGTGTAAAAAGAGATGGGGTAAGAAGTCCAAGCCTAGTGGACAAGCTCCTTCATCAGTTGCAACGGGAGCAACATCAGGGACGACCTCCAAGACAGACATTCGTATCTGCTTCAATTGTGGCCGGATGGGCCATATTGCGCGAGATTGTCGGATGCCGCCAAAGAGTGAAAAGAAGGCGGGAGCATCTTATGCGGAAAAAGGAAAGGCGGTGGTGGATTCCTATGCCTCGCAGGCGCAACCCCGGGTCTACAATATTGGCCTGCAAGAGGCCATTAAGCAGAGTGACGTGGTCACAGGTATGAGTTTAGTTTTGCATATGCTATTGTTTGTATGCTTAGCTTAGTACTCCTCTGTTTGCGGTTTGTGTGTGTGACATGTTTGTCATAGGCTTTGTGATGATTCGGGACACGCTGGCGCGAGCACTGTTTGATACAGGTGCATCACATTCGTTTCTGTCTCGTGAGTTTCTTACGCGGCTTGGGATACCCAGTCGTGCAAAGACAGATAGCGTAAGAGTGGTGTTGCCGAATGGCTGTTGGATGCTTGCGGATCAAGCTTGCGATGTGGCGGTTCAGTTAGGAAGTCGGGATTTTCGTTTAACTGCATTTATTTTGCCAATATCGGAATTCGACGTGATTTTTGGGATGGATTGGCTTGCGGAGCAGCATGCTATGATTGATTGCCAGTCCAAAGAAATCACGTTGGGCCAGAATACCGAACAGGAGACAAAGTTCGCGGGTATGCGAGGAGTGGGCGGGACGTTGATGTCTACACTCCAGGTAGTCAAAGCTGTTCGGAAGGGTGCGGAGTGTTACTTTGCACTAATTCAGGCTGTTGAGCCTAAGGCCACTTTGTGCGAAGTTCCGATTGTGGCAGAATTTACAGATGTGGAGTTTTATGTTTGGACATTCATGAGGAGTTCCAGTTGTAGTCTAGGCTTCTGCTAGAATGCTTTGCGTTAGGTGCGATGCGCGACTCTGGTATCATCCTGTACCTTCACCGACTTTTTTGTGCTATATCCTGTGGGGCCCCGGCCGGACTTTCTAGAATATATCATATGAACGGATGGGGTTGTTACACTACTAAACAGGTGGGGCTCTGGAAAAAAACAAATGCAAAGGCGGAGTTTGTTCTCAAGAGAGCTGTTTCACCGGAGTTGTTTGATCACATCATTGGATGTGAATTAGCTGCTGATATTTGGACAACCATTGATGAGTTGTTCAATAAGAAGAATGTAGCAAGGCTACAATTCTTGGAGAATGAGTTGGCTAGGAAAACTCAAGGAGACCTGACTATCTCTAAATACTTCTTGAAGATGAAAAGTCTGTGTGTAGAGATATCAGCGCTTGATCCTGATGAGCCTATCTCTGAGGCCAAGTTGAAAAGATACATAATCCGCGACTTGCGGAAGGAGTTTGTTGCCTTTGTGACATCAGTTCAAGGCTGGGATACTCAACCATCTTTGCTAGAGCTTGAGAATCTACTTGCTTCACATGAAAGCTTGGCAAGGCAGATGGATGGAGTCACTGTCTTTGAGGAGTGCAGTGAAGCACTCCTCATGGGCAAGAAGAAGATGGGATGAGAAGGGAAGAAGAAGACCGCTGCTAAAAATGAGCCTTCAACTTCTTATCAGTTAGAGAGGAGCGCTGCTCCTAAGAAGGATTGGAAGAAGAACCTGAAGTGCTACAGGTGTCATCAGCGGCGACACATCAAGCGTGATTGCAAGGTCAAACTGCAGCCTGGGCATGTTGCTGGCAAGGAGGAAGCTTGCTCTAAGAGTGAGGAAGATGGATGGGGCGGAGCCCTCATGACGGGCACTTGTGTTCATGCCTTGTCCGGTGTCAACTTCAATGATGATTGGATCGCGGACTCCAGGTGTGGTCATCAGCTCACCAGAGACAAGTTGAAGTTCTCTTATCTGCAAGCCTACTTAGGTAATGAAGCTATTATAACTGCTGATAATATTGTTTATGCAGTAGAGAAGGAGGGTGTTGTGTCTTTGGGTAGTGATAAGGGGCCACTCACGTTAAGGAGTGTGTATCACGTACCAGGCATGAAGAAGAATCTCTTCTCGGTGACCAATGCCGTCGATGCGGGTTATCACGTTCTGTTTTGGCCAACAGAAGTGAAGTTCCTTCGCAACGTATCAGAGGTTAAGGCTTATGTTGCTCATGTTGGGAGGAGAGTGAAGAACTTGTGTGTTCTTACAACTAACTCTTATGTTGATCGGATGAGAGCAAACGATAGCGCTGTTATTTGGCATGAACGGCTGGGGCATGTAGGAATGGATAAGCTAAGGGCTATGGCTAACAGAAGCCTTGTAAGAGGCTTCCCTAAGCTATCTTCATTTGGCGACGGTCACATTTGTGCCGGATGTCAGTACGGCAAGGCTCATCGCCTTCCGTTTAATAAAACACAAACGAGGAGCAAGAGACCATTGGAGTGCATCCATGGAGACTTGATGAGACCAACCGTCACTACAAGCCTTGGCGGGAGAAGATACATGCTTGTGCTGATTGATGACTACTCAAGATAAACTTGGGTATATTTCTTGAAGGAGAAGTCTGAAGCCTTCTATTTGTTTGTGGAGTTCAAGGTGTTGGTGGAGGGCCAGCTTGGCTTGCGGATCAAGAAGCTTATAACAGACAACTGTGGTGAGTTTATCTCCTCCGAGTTTTCTAACTTCTGCAGGAAGCACGTGATCCAATGAGAGCTCACTTGTGCTCACACTCCACAACAAAATGGAGTAGCGGAGCGGAATATCCATCATTCGACGGAGACTTGCAAATGCTGGCTTCATACGAAAGACATTCCAAGGTCCTTTTGGGCGGAGGGGATGTATTGTGCTTCTTACGTCATCAATCAGATGCATCTTAGCCCGATCAACATGAAGACTCCTTTTGAGCTGTTGTTGAAGGAGAAGCCTAGTGTGGAACACTTCGGGTGTTCGGTTCAACTTGCTACGTGCATGTCCCGGATGCTTCAAGGACCAAGCTTGATGCGAAGGCAAGGAAGAAGGGATGGAAATGCATGGACCCTGCGATGAAGAAGTTTGTTGTATCAAGATATGTTGTCTTTGACGAACTGACGTCGTATGGAGGAGGCTCGGTTGAGCTGTCTAAAAGCAAGGTTGATGAAGAGCAAAAAGTGGTTACTGAAGGCCTGGAAGAGGCGCTTGCTGTTTCACCAGTAGCTCCTGTTGCTTCAAATTCTAGTGCTGAGACTTCTGGCTCAGGAAGCAGGGGGAACATTGCTAAAAGCTTGCCTGAAGGTGGTGCGGAGCTTGAAGAAGCAATAGAGGTAGTGAGCAAGGAACAACCTCTTCGGAGATCAAAGAGGGTTGTGAAGCCACCAGCTCGGTACTGTGATGGGAATGCAGTGAGCTTTGTCTCCTGCTTTATTGCAGGTCCTCTGGATGAGCGAGAGCTTGCAAACTTCAATGAGGCCACTAGAGTCAAGTAGGGGATGATGCTATGAAGGAAGAGATTGCTGCTCTCAAGAAGAATGAAACCTGGGACCTTGTGCCCAAGGTTGATGACATTACTCCAGTGACTTGCAAGTCGGTGTATAAGTTGAAGAAGAAGGCTGATGGGAGCATTGATAGGTTCAAAGCTCACCTGGTTGCTCGAGGATTCTCACAATAGTATGGAGATGACTATGAGGAGACATTTAGTCCGGTTGCAAAGATGACTTCGGTTAGAGTGGTGATCGCCTTGGATGCTAGCAAGGGATGGAGGATGTGGCAGCTTGACTTGAAGAATGCGTTTCTTTATGGAGAGATTGACAAGGACATCTTCATGGATCAGCCACTTGGATTTATTTGTGAAGATCATCCGGACTATGTCTGCAAGCTCAGGAAGGCTCTATATGGGTTGAAGCAAGCTCCTAGAGCTTGGTATGGGAAGATAGCAGAGTATTTGCAATTTTGCGGTTATCTTGCTTCCAACTCAGATTCTAGCTTTTTCGTCAAGAAGTAGGGGGAGCTTCAATTCTCGGTCCTGTTGTATGTGGATGATATGATCATCACAGGGAATTCAGAGGAGGAAGTAGCAAGGCTCAGGGCTGAGCTTGCTATACGCTTCGAGATGAAAGACTTGGGAGAGCTTCATTACTTTCTCGGTCTTGAACTAGAGAGGAAGGAGTGCGGGATTCTCATTTGCCAGAAGGGATATGCGGAACGCACATTAAGTCGATTCGGCATGGGGGAAGGGAAGAGTTGCTCTACTCCACTAGAACATGGGCTGAAGTTTCGACGGGATGAAGGAAGGATTCTTCCTAATCCCTTGGTGTTCAGGGCTCTTGTAGGGAGTTTGATCTACCTGACGATTATAAGGCCAGACATTGCTTATGTAGTTGGCCGAGTAAGTCAGTTTATGGCTGAACCAAGGAAGTCTCATCTGGTAGCGGCAAAGCACATCTTGAAGTATGTCAAGTCAACTTCTGATATGGGACTCCTCTATAGTAGGGATGCAGACTTTTCTTTGCTTGGATACACTGACCCTGACTATTTTTGTGACTCGAATGATCGGAGATCAACTTCGGGTTATGTTTTCACTTGTGGTACAACTGGTATTTCGTGGTGTAGCAAGAAGCAGGATTCTATGTGTGTGTCTACTACGGAAGCTGAGTATAAGGATTCGACCTTGGCTGCTCGGGAAGCCATCTGGTTATGGAGGCTTGTAGAGGATGTTCATGTAGAAGTGCAAGAGCCTACTTTACTCCGGGGTGACAATGAGAGTGCTCTCAAACTGCTAAACAATCCAGTGTGTCACGCAAGGACCAAGCATATTGAGATCGCGCACCACTTCGTAAGGGAGAAGGTGTTGGAGGGATCTCTTCTGGTCGGGAATATTCGGAGTGAAGATAATCTTGCTGACATCTTCATGAAGCCGCTGTCGAAGGGGCCTTTTCAGCAGTTGCGTAGATTGCTGGGCTTGATCACCACTTCTCACTTCAAGGGGGAGTGTTGAAATTTGTGAAGTAGAAGTGGATGTTGGGCAGACCAGGCGGTCTGAGCGGCCCGTGCTGACTGAGTCCGCGGCCTGGGCGGACTGTTGTTTGCGGCCTGGGTGGTGGCTGTCTTGGTGGCTTGGTTATTGAGCGGCCTGTGCGGACTGAGTCCGCGGCCTGGGCGGACTATTGGTTGCGGCCTGGGTGTTGGCTGTCTTGGTGGATTGGATATTGAGGAGCGGCCTGTGCGGCCTAGTATGCGACTTGATCGGTCTGTTGTGCGGCCTGTTTGGCCTATGGCCAAGGATGTCGGTCTTCTGGCGAAACGGACTAAGCAGACTGCAGATTGCGGGCTGTAGGCAGTGCTCTGTTCAGCGGCCTTGTGTGTTACAAGCTTGTGTTAACCGGCAGATTGTGTTCCCTATCCGTGGGAGGCTTGCGGACTAGCATATCCGCGGTGTCTGCTATGGCGGACTGGCCTTGGAGTTTGGCTGTGGCCCTTGCCGAAATCTGGTTGTAGAGCAGGTGCTAACTGCCGTGGAGGACTGTACGGACTGGTGTCGGAGTTCGGCAGTTGGCCGTTTGTTTGGGCAGCTGTGCGAGTAGTTTTTGGCGATCTGCTGACCTTGGTGGAATTAGCGATCTGCGTACCTTGGTGGTATTGGAGAGCTGCTCACCTTGGTGGAATTAGCGATCTGCTTTGGGTGTTGGCGGACTGGGCCTTGACCGCCGATCAGAGGTTCTTCACTTGTTGGTTGGGCGGTTCAATCCTAGTCCACCAGTCCCACGCTGGTGACATCCTGTCCATACCACTCAAAGGTACTACCTCACAGCATCCACAAACACAACTATAGCAGATCGACCCACACCATGTGGTGTAGCTGCCAGGTGTATCAAGGCTCCGCCGACATTACTACCCATCGACCCCTCACCTATTTCGTGATCGACCCACCCTTGTTGTGTAGCAAGTTGGGTTTAACTCGGCTCCCCAGGCATTGCCACCAATCGATCCCTCATCTATCAAGATCAACCCACCCTAGTGGTGTAACAGGCCGGGTTTATCCCCGCTCCCCAGGCGTGCTACCAATTGATATCTCATCACAACTAGGAGCTTATTAAAAGCCTCCATACATTCATTCATCAACATCCATACAATCACACAGCCACACCATAAAGCATAAACCTTTCATATCATAAAAGCCACGGAGTCTTCTCCGGTTTACCTATAATCATTACCAATCCAGACTACCCGTCCAGACGGGCTTCACACAGCATGCCTATGTCGTACTCCACACTTCCGGCTCTAGATGCAGACTCAACCAAGGAATCACTTCCACTATCCACCTCTTGGTGTAGGATTCCATGCACATGCATAAAGAAAGGACTTCGATGTCCAGGAAGGAGATCGTTACCCTTGAAGATCGTTTCGGCGCCATGAAGTAGCCTGATGGAAGTCACCTCCTCGGCTTTGCCTTCACGAATACGATCTCGGATCTTCACTCCGCCCTCCGCAGCTCCTCCAGCAGCTGGTTATCTTCCTCCTTTTCTTCCCTCGGCCTCTCCCTTTCTGTTTCTCTCTCTTGGAATGAGAAGAAGAAGAAGGAGATGAGAATGAAGGGAATTTATCCCATTCTCGGCCTTGATCCAGATGGAACGAGACTGAACCACTAGATCCGGGATAAGGGAAACGAATGGCTCGGATTTACCCAAAAAGACTCTGAACACATCCTAACACGCCCTATGACACGCTAGTGTCACAGGCCGTGTCACTTAAGCGGCAGGCAACCGACTCAAATCCAACCAATACACGGCCGTGTGACACGCCCGTGTGACACCCTACACACCCGTGTCCTACCTGACACGCTCGTGTCAACCACCCGTGTACTTCACATACCGCAAGCTCATCACACCCGAGAAGGAGACGGCCATGGGACACGCCCGTGTCCCAGGCCGAGTTCACCAGGACATACCCGTGTCAAGTAACACATGCAATCCCGCCTGAAACCCACAAGGGACACGCCCTATAACACGCCTATGTCACAGGCCGTGTACTCCCTTTACTCGACACTCGACGATCGTCAAGCGTATTTCTTCGACCGGGGAGGGGGCACACGCCCTCTGACACGCCCGTGGCGCCGGGCGTGTTCCCTCCAAAACCTTTGTCGACCTAATTTTGTCGACCACTCGACCAACTACTCAACCCAACCATGACACGCCCTGGGACATGCCCGTGTCCCAGGCCGTGTCACTCAACCTGGAACCCAAATTGGGCTTTGGGGTGTTACAATCCTCCCATCCTTCAAAGAATTTCGTCCCCGAACTTTGGCTCAACTCCAACCAACAACATAACCACTCACGTTGCACCATACACAACCGCGCACTCAAATAAATCGAGCCGGGTTCGAGCTCAGAGGTCGTAGCTTGTCTCACCCCAATGCATTGCACAAACCAACCAACACAGGCAGCACATACACACATACACACCTTCCTCATGTGAACATTCATCCACAAAAGTCATCAAGTGCGCTATATTCAACAAACATTATATCATACTTGATTGAGCGTTTACATAACACCGACTGTGCACCAACATGTCAACGTTTATCATAACATACCACATATATGTACACCATATTTACAGGCGTCACATCATCCAAGTTATACAAATCACTCCTTTCGCTCAGTCGCCTGATTAAATACTCGATGCGTCAAATTAAACACTCGAGGTTGTATTTCACTAATTGTGCTTTGCGGCTCTTGCACCTCCAAATTATGTAATTGAGGTTGCACCCGTGATACAGATGACTCGGCCACTGCTTTACCCTTTTGTTCATAAGACGTACCCGTCTTCTTTTCACTCCCTGTAGGGGAATTCCAACAAAATTTAGCTATGTGTCCTTGCTTCCCGTAATTATAACATATACGTGTATCAACACGTCCTTGCCCATAGGTCGCCCCCGAAGAAACAGCCGACGAAGCTGAGTCAACAAGCCTAAACCTTTTCTTCTCTCGTCTTTGAAACTCTAATTGCTCCGACTGCGGCACTTTGAATTCTGGCTTCTCCACTGCCACTCTCTTCTTCTCTTGTACCCGCTTCAAGTGCTTCTCCAATGCCCGGGCCGTCTCTACCAACGCTTGGAAGCCTTGGTTTATAGAACTCGGGAGTACTAACCTCAACTCATCCCGCAGTCCCTCATAAAATCGATTCGTCTTTTGCGCTTCCTCCACGAAGGTAGACCCCGCATAACGTCCTAGTCTGATAAACTCATGCAGGTAAGTATCAATATCAGTCTCACCTTGCACCAGACATTGAAACTCGTTATCCATCGCAATCCGTTGCGACATTAACAAATACTTGGCTAAAAATAATCTGGAGAATTCATCAATTGAGACCTCCGCTAATCCTCGACCTGCCAAGTGATGCACTTCCATATCATCCCAACACAATCTCGCATCTCCTTCAAGCAGAAAAGTGGCTAAGGTCACTTTCTGCTCCTCCGCAGTCCTGATTGCCGGCAGGATCCGCTTCACTCTAGCCAGCCAATCTACTGCCTGTGTTTGGGAAGTCGCCCCACCAAACATAGGTGGATGAAACTCCATTGTAGAAAGTAGCGAATAAGAAAGAACAAACGGATAGACTTTTGAATAATTGAAATTTTATTATCCAAAAAAGATATCATTTACAATGGTATGACCTCCCTTATATAGAATGAAGGAGATATGAGAGAGAGTATACAAACAATGTGGGACTAAACATTTACAGTACTGAGCGGCTAGAAATAAAGGAGACCGCACAGGCCGCGGGGTTAGATAGATGGGTTAACCGCTCGGCAACTCCAGCAGGATAGAACAGGCCGCAATGGGAGACCGATAGACCGCCCGGTCTCCAGGCTTCAGAGTGAGACCGCCAGACCGCTCGGTCAACAAACCGCTGGATCAGATCGCAAGGCCGCCCGGTCTAATACTTCAACACTCCCCCTCAAGCTGGAGCATAGATATCAATCATGCCCAGCTTGTCACAAATGTGGAAGAAGGAAGTAGAAACCGGCTTGGTGAAGATATCTGCCAATTCCTTGTCAGAGGTGACAAATGGAGTACAAATCTGTTTCTTCAAAATCTCTTCCCGAATGAAGTGACAGTCAACCTCTATATGCTTTGTTCTCTCATGGAAGACCGGATTTCTGGATATGTATATAGCGGCATTATTGTCACAGAACATAGGGAGAGGACAGTCATATACCTCGCCCAGGTCAAGCATGAGAGCCCGCAACCACTTTAACTCACACGTGGTTGACGCCATACTCCGGTATTCGGCTTCTGCACTGGATCTGGAGACAACAGACTGTTTCTTGCTCTTCCAACTCACGAGATTGCCTCCAACAAAGGTACAAAAACCTGATGTGGATTTACGATCGCCTTTGTCATCCGCGTAACTTGAATCTGAGTAGGCCTCAACCCTCAGATGACCATTCTTCTGAAAGAGTAACCCTTTGCCTGGTGCTGCTTTGATATACTCTAAAATCTTCAGGGCGGACTGAAGATGGCAGTCCCTGGGAGCTTGCATAAACTGACTGACCTTTCCTACAACATAGGCGATGTCAGGTCTAGTCACCGTGAGATAGATGAGTTTGCCTACCAAACGTCTGTACCTTGTGACATCAGATAGAAGAGGCGAGTCATCCGTCCACGTTTTGTCTTCTCCAATAGCCATGGGAAACCGAGCCGGTTTGGCACCTGCCAGTCCTGCTTCTTGTAGAAGATCAAGGGCATACTTCCGTTGGGAGAGAACCAACGAGTCAAGTTTCCGAGAGATTTCTATCCCCAAAAAGTATTTCGGGGAGCCCATATCCTTCGTGACCAAGTGCTGACGGAGGTGCTTCTTTGTCAAGTCCACTCCATCTCGGTCATCGCCAGTAAGAAGAATATCATCCACATATACGGCCAAAACCACCAGTCCCAAGGCCGTTTTGAGAATGAATAAGGAGTGATCGTCCGACCTCCTTCGAAAGCCGATGGTAGCCATAATACCACTGAATTTGTCGAACTATGCCCGAGGGCTCTACTTTAGGCCATAAATGGCCTCCTTCAAATGACATACACATGTCTCCCCCTGAGCAACATACCCAGGAGGTTGCTCCATATAGACGTCCTCCTGAAGATCGCCATAGAGGAAGGCATTCTTCACATCAAGATGGGAAATAGCCCAATCCCGGTTAACAGCCACAGAAAGGAGAACCCGGATGGTGCTGAGGCGAGCAACCGGAGAAAAGGTATCAAAGTAATCAATGCCGTAAGTCTGAGTGAATCCCTTGGCCACCAGCCGGGCTTTGTAGCGATCCACAGTGCCGTCGGGGCGAAACTTCACAATGAAGACCCAGCGACAGCCAACCACATCAGTGCCCACGGGAGGAGGAACCAGGGTCCAGGTACCCCGTTCAGTAAGAGTAGCCATCTCCTCATCCATGACAGACTTCCAATGAGGGAGAGCAAGAGCCTCCTGGTAGGTGCGGGGAGTAGAAGTAGCAGAGATAGACAAGGCAAAACACCTGCGAGAAAGAGAAAGCCGATCATAGGAAACAACTGCCGCAAGCGGGTGTTGAGTACACGCCCGCACCCCTTTGCGAAGAGCAATGGGAAGATCCAGGTCGACGGGAGCGTCAGCGACGGGAGCGTCAGCGACCGGAGCGTCCGTGGCGGAGAAGGCTGGCCCGGGACTAGAGAGAGACGGCGGCGGAGAGGAGGGTTGAGGGGTGGGTGGGGAGACGGACTGGGAAGGAGTCGGTGGAGGAGTTGACGGAGGTGGGAAAACATCGAGAGGCGGGGAAGGAACGGAGAGATGAGAAGGAAGAGAAGAGGTAGGAGAGAAATAGGAAGCATTCTCGAAAAAGGTCACATCCGCGGAGACAAACTGCTTGCGGAGAAGGGGGTCAAAGCAGCAATAGCCTTTTTGAGTAGTAGAGTACCCCAAAAAGACACACTTGGTGGAGCGGGGGGAAAGCTTGTCGCGGGTAGCGGAGGGAGCGTGAACAAAGGCCGTACAGCCAAAGACACGGAGAGGGAGAGGAAAAGGTTCCTTGTGGGGGTAGAGAATGGAGAAGGGAGTCTGGCCGTGGAGAACTGTGGAGGGAAGGCGATTGATGAGATAGCGGGCGAGGAGCACAGCGTAGCCCCAGTAGGAGCGAGGGACGTGCATCTGCGTCATGAGAGTACGAGCAATATCAAGCAGGTGACGGTTTTTACGCTCCGCCACCCCATTCTGCTGGGAGGTGTAAACACAAGTCGTTTGATTAAGCAGGACATGTTGGTGAAAGAAAGAGGCGAACTCATGATTCAGATATTCCTTGGCATTATCAGAACGTAAAACTTTAATAGAAATAGCAAATTGAGTCTGAATCATAAAATAAAATGATTGCCAAATAGAAAAAAGTTCAGAGCGATCTTTTAACAGATACACCCAGGTACAGCGGGAAAAATCATCTATAAAAGTGACAAAATAGGAACTGCCCCGACCAACAGTGAGGGTAGGAGCAGGACCACATACATCAGAATGAATAAGATCAAACGGGCGAGAGGAGCCAGGGCCTTGCTTCGGTGGGAAGGAGGAGCGATGATGTTTGCCAAGCTGACACGCATCACAGTTGAGCGGAGAACTGGTAGGAGGTAAGTGGGGCAAAAGCTGGCGAAGAATCCGAGGAGGAGGATGTCCAAGGCGAAGATGCCATTGAAGGAGATCTGTGGAGGAGAAGTAGGCGGACAGAGCGGAAACATCGTCGAGGAAGTAGTGGCTGCCGCTCTCAGTCACAGTAGCAATCATCCGCTGGGTCCTCGGGTCCTGAAAAGAACAAGTAGTTGGAGTGAATAAGACAGAGCATTGAAGTTGCCGGCATAAAGTAGTAACTGATAACAAATTGCACGGGAACTTCGGGACATAGAGGGTGTCCTCCAAGCAAAGTGATGGGGTGAGTTGAACCATGCCCGTCCCATGAACCGGGGACGGTGAACCATCCGCCACACGGACCGGGGGTAAGCGGTCATGTGTCTCAAGACGGGAGAAGCAATGAGGGTTGCTCGTCATATGATTTATAGCACCGGAGTCAATCAGCCATTTACCTTGGGTAACGACGTGGGCACTACCTGACGTCGTGGCCACAGAGGCAGACAGCCGAGAAGATGTGGAGGCCGAAGAAGGAGCATCACCAGAAGGGCGAAGATGAGGATGCTTCTGCCAGCAGTGGTCAACAGAATGGCCGGTACGACCACAGTGAGAGCAGAGGAACCGGGAGGAACCCCGTCCGCCGGAGTGGCCGCGGCTACTAGGTCCCCCCCTCTGAGCTTGGTGAGCACAGGCCGCGCGGTTAGACAGATGGGTTAACCGCTCGGCAACTCCAGCAGGATAGAACAGGCCGCAATGGGAGACTGATAGACCGCCCGGTCTTCAGGCTTCAGAGTGAGACCGCCAGACCGCTCGGTCAACAAACCGCTGGATCAGACCGCAAGGCCGCCCGGTCTAATACTTCAACATCTATAAAGTTCTGCAATGACTCATTCATTGCTTGCTCATCCACCACAACTTCAGCATGCTCTTGTCTTGTCGGTCCTGCCTGCCCAGAGGGCTGTGCTTGTAGCACTGCAAGCACCGTCTCCATCACCACCCGTATGGTTTCCGCCGAGGGAGGCATAGGCGCTTCAACGGGTGTTGCACTCTCATCGGACCGCTGGGGCTCAGAATGCCCAACACCACTCCTCTCCACATAGCAATGTACAAAACACCATTAATCATCCATGTCATAACGATAATTATACATTGACTACACCCTCACGCCATTTAGGTGCATGACATACATTCCTAGTGGACATTCGTGAGTTCAATTATGTTCTTCCTCCCAAATAATCGCAACCTGACTCTGATACCACTTTGTAACGCCCCCACTCGTCACGTGGCATATAACGGTCGGTCCGGTCGGGGCCCCACGCCATATGTCACAGACAAGCGGTGGAATTACATGTGGAAATCAAAATCTACTCGTGTCCTAACTCAAAGCATTCTAGCGCAGCATTTTATGTTGGATGAACTCAACTCAAAGAATGTCCACTACTGTATAAACTCCACATTTATATATCAAAACCAGGAATGTTTACAACTCACACACACGTGATCTGAAGGCCTTAAAGGTTTCTCTTTACACAAATACAACTTTGTACATCGGCACGTAGGCCGACACACATGAAATCCAAATACGCTTCGAACGGCCTTCTTGGGCCTTTAACAACAGTCCATCCATTCCGCTCATTTTATTTCAAGCAACAGCCCCTGCAAACACATATCCACCCAAGAGCGGCAAACAAAGTAACGGTCAGCTTTAGCTGACCACTTATAACGACCCTACCCCTTACCCAGAGCAGTGGTTCCTTCCCTGTATGCATAGCCATCATCATATCTATCAATCTACCAATCACAAAATGTCACAAACGCCGGTATCCACAAGACGCTTTGTGCACTCAGGGCACCTTATTGGTGTACCGGCTATACAGTCGTACAACGCCGATCAGAGGTTCTTCAATTGTTGGTTAGGCGGTTCAATCCTAGTCCACCAGTCCCACGCTTGCGCCATCCCTTCCATACCACTCAGAGGTACTACCTCACAGCATCCACAAACACAACCAGAGCAGATCGACCCACACCATGTGGTGTAGCTTCCAGGTGTATCAAGACTCCCCCGGCATTACTACCCATCGACCCATCACCTATTTCCTGATCGACCCACCCTTGTGGTACAGCAAGTCGAGTTTAACTCGGCTCCCCAGGCATTGCCACCAATCGATCCCTCATCTATCCAGATCAACCCACAGTAGTGGTGTAACAGGCCGAGTTTATCCGCGCTCCCCAGGCGTGCTACCAATTGATGTCTCATCACAATCGAGAGCTTATTCAAAGCCTCCATACATTCATTCCACAACATCCATACAATCACACAACCAAACCATAAAGCATAAAACTTTCATAACATCAAAGCCACGGAGTCTTCTCCGGTTTACCCATAATCATCACCAATCCAGACTACCCGTCCAGATGGGCTTCACACAGTATGCCTATGTCGTACTCCACACTTCCGGCTCTAGATGCAGACTCAACCAAGGAATCACTTCCACGATCCATATCTTGGTGGAGGATTCCATGCACATGCATAAAGAAAGGACTTCGATGTCCATGAAGGAGATCGTTACCCTTGAAGATCGCTTCGGTGCCATGAATTAGCCGGATGGAAGTCACCTTCTCGGCTTTTCCTTCACGAATCAGCTCTCGAATCTTCACTCTGCTGTCCGCAGCTCCTCCAGCAGCTGGTTATCTTCCTCCTTTCCTTCCCTTGGCCTCTCCCTTTCTCTTTCTCTCTCTTGGAATGAGAAGAAGAAGAAGGAGATGAGAATGAACGGAATTTATCCCATTATCGGCCTTGATCCACATGGAAGGAGACTGAACCACTGGATCCAGGATAAGGGAAACGAATTGCTCGGATTTACCCAAAATACTCTAAACACGACCTGACACGCCCTGTGATACGCACGTGTCAAAGGCCGTGTCACTTAAGCGGCAGGAAACCGTCTCAAATCCAACCAATACATGGCCGTGTGACATGACCGTGTAACACCCTACACGCCCATGTCCTACCTAACATGCCCATGTCGACCACTCGTGTACTTCACGCAGCGCAAGCTCATCACACCTGATAAGGACACGGCCATGGAACAAGCATGTATCCCAGGCTGTGTTCACCAGGACACACCCGTGTCCAGCAACACGTGCAATCCCGCCTGAAACCCACAAGGTACATGCCCTGTGACACGCCCGTGTCATAGGCCGTGTACTCCCTTTGCTTGACACTCGACGAACATCGAGCGCATTTCATCGACTGGGGAGGGGGATACGCTCTCTGACACGCCCGTGTCGCCGGGTGTGTTCCCTCCAAAAGCTTTGTCGACCGAATTTCGTCGACCCCTCGACCAACTACTCAACCCAACCATGACACGGCCTGGGACACGCCCGTGTCCCAGCCCGTGTCACTCAACCTGGAACCCAAATTGGTCTTTAGGGTGTTACACCAAAGGCCTCCTCTCCCCAATCAACGTCAGGCTATCGCAATAGACCAGAGGAGGAGACGTCAACAAAGGAGAAGGCCGGAAGTCAAGGTGGAGTTGCCCTATTGTGACTTCCACCAAGAGGAACGCCAAGCTACGACCATGTGCCCGGAGTTCCTCGAGATGAGGGGAAACAGGGAGCACCAACCTCAAACCTGCCAGTTGGTACGGATTGAGGAAGTCCTGCCCAGGGCAGAGGAGGATAGGTAAGCGGACCGGGTTGATGTCGGAGCCCAAAGAGGGATTGGAGTGATCCACAGAGGGGGGGGGAGGGTGGGTTGGTGGGTTGGGGGAGTTGAGGCTGCCCGGAAGGCAAGTCTCCATACTATGTACCGCCGGAGCGATGCCTCCACATATCTAGCCCCACCCCGGAGGAGAAGATCACCTTCTCCAGGAAGGATATGCCGGATCATGATTATCCTTTTTGCGACGCATTGGTCATCTAGACCGCCCTCGAGAATTTCACTATATCCTGGATCCTTATCGATAATGGGAGTTTGGTCAACGACATTTTCAAGAAGTCATTTGATGCGATGAAGGTGGAGGCTTGGAGGGTGTTGGACTTGGATGGACCTCTCTTCGGGTTCTCGGGAGAGAGGAAGGAGGTAGAAGGAGGATTGGGACTCCACTTTACCTTGGGGGGTATTACAAAAACTGCATGTTCGTCATGGTGGACGTGCCTAGTAGCTACAATGCTATCTTCGGACGGCCCCTCATCAGTGCCTTCCGCTGCATGCCATCATCTTTCCATCAGTACTAAAAGTTCAACGTTAAGGGCATCCAGGTCCGTGTCCGGGGAGACCCCAAGTTATGCAGGCTCACACGTTGACACCGAAATTCAAGGACTATACACAAATGTCTCTCTATGATCTAATTCTACACTCGCACAAACTTTCAACGTTGCGCACAAGTTATTCAATTTTATCAATTAAATGCTAACGCATGGGTAGCCAATCTGTTTAAGATCGAACAACGTCTATAGGACGATATTCTTTCAAGCTAAAAGGACCTACCTGGTCCCATCGAGCAGTTGTTATACCAAAAGAGATCTCCCAAAAAAATACAATTCGGAAACTATAGATCTCTCCCAACAAAAAGAAAACGAGGTTCGCCAATCCTCTCGAACTTAAATGAAATAAAGATGAACACCAAAGCAATCGAAGAAAACCATGATTAATCCAATGTTTCAAATATCACGATAAAGTAAATCCACCATAATGAAAATCTAGAGGGAAACACACACAAGTAGAAAGTTTCGTTACCCAATCGGAATGGATGATTCTGATTCGCTAATCTAGATCGCTCTTCGACTCAATTAGTGTTTTCTTTCTTATCATTCAACTTAATAAAAAATAACAATAGCATGGCCTTATATAGGCTCACAACAATGTTAGGCTTACATGCAGCCCAAATAAAAAAATAAAACACTCCAATGTTTAAACATAACATGATGAAATAAAAATGCTCACAAAATAGCAGATTAAGTAAACTAAATATTAATACGCTGTCTTGCACTGATGACAGATATTGTAGCGTCGCTCCACAAGGTCACCACGGCGCCGCAAGTCTTTGGTTGGAGACGGTGAAGGATCTTCCGCGTGCATGCCATCATCATCTTCAACATGTCGGGGGGTCGCCATCTCCATCACCAAGGTGGCAAGGGATTACTATGTCACTGCGGTGAACTCCATCTCTTGGCAGGGGGGTGTATAGGAGATGGAGAGGAGGATGGAGGAGTTTTCCAGGCAGGAGGCCAAGGAAGAAGTGGGGATGGAAGTGGAGCAAGAATTCTACACCCATGTGGAGGTGGAGAAAGGAGTTCTGGAAGAGACGGCCGAGGTAATGGACGTAGAGAAAGCTGAGGAGGAGGTCCCACTCCCAGGTGAGGGAGCCGTTGGATAGTGGGGAGATTAGTCTTGGCTGGAGGTTGCCGAGGAGGTGGTGGAGATGGAGGTTCTCACCCAGGGAGGCAGTGTGGAGAAGGTGTGGATCAGTGGGAGGGGGGCTGAGCCTAGAGGACCAGGGGAGGATGATGGAGTGCATCCAGAAGAATGTGGACATCTTTGCATGGAGCATGGCAGAAATTCCGGGGATCGATGCAGACGTCGCCTGCCACCGCTTCAACCTAGATCCAGAAGCCTGCCCCATCCAGTAGAAAAAGCGGTCCATGGTGGACAAGTTAGCCGACCCATCAGGGTGGAGGTGGCCAAGCTCCTCAAGGCCGACTTCGTATCCGAAATCCAATACCTCGGTTGGGTCTCCAATGTTGTAATGGTTAAAAAAAGAAACAACGAGTAGAGGATGTGTTGTTTTTTATTTATTAAAAAAATCGTATCCTAAGGATTGTTATCCCTTGCCTCGGATAGACGTGCTGGTTGACTCAGCCGTCGGTTTCTCTGTGATGTGTTTTTTAGATGATTTTTCAGGTTATCACCAATTCAGGATGCACCCGCCCAACATAAAAGATGTGTCCTTCGTCACTGAGGATGGGTGCTACTACTACAAAATGATGCACTTTGGGTTGAAGAATGCGGGAGAAACATATCAAAAAATGATGGACCGTGTATTCGGAGAGCAAAAGGGGAGGAACCTGGAAGTGTACATAGATGATCTCATGATCAAGAGTCGTGATGTTGACTCTCTCCTCCGGGATCTGGAAGAGACATTCAGCACCCTGCGGAAGTACAAGATGAGGCTGAACCCCTTGATGTTTGTCTTCGGGGCGAGCAGGGGTAAGTTCCTAGGCCATCTCCTTACTCATGCAGGTGTAAAGCCCAACCATTATAAGGTCGAGGCAATCTCGAGCTCTCGAATTCCCCTTGCTATGACTCATATGACACCGACAGTGATCTATGTTTGAATACTGCTGGGAGTGAGACCGGGACCACTCCCCCTATTTCTGATTATTTAAGTTTTTATTCTCCTTTATTTCTTGATCCCCTTTCCATATCTGAGCCCACATGGGTTGAGTCTCCGCAGGAGCATCAGGAGGACTTGGAGCTTTCAGCTCGAGTCATGGAGGGAGAGAAGTGATCCCCCTTCTTCAAATCATTGAGGGGCGGTCAAAAGTTTGAGTGGTATAAGGAGTGCGAGGAGGAATTCCAAGCCTTAAAGAGGCAATTGACCCGGGCTCTGCTCCTAAAAAGGCCCAAGGAAGGGGAGAACTTGTCCCTATATCTTGGGGTGGGATTCGAAGCCTTGAGCTCCGTCCTGGTCTGTGAAGAAGGGAATAAACAGCTACCAATCTACTACTTGAGTAGGGTCGTGAGGAAGGAAGAGCTCCAGAATCCAATCTTGGAGAAGTTAGCTTTTGCTCTGTTCATCTCAGCCCGGAGACTCCGACCCTGCTTCTAGGCACACTCCATTCGAGTGGTGTTTGACCACCCCCTTCACAACATCTTTGAGGGGGTGGAGCACTCGGGGAGGCTGGCAAAGTGGTTGGTGGAGTTGAGCGAGTTTGACATATCCTTCGTTCCCCGCATCTCGATCAAGGCCCAGGTGATGGCAGTCTTCCTTGCTGATTATGTGGTCGAGGTAGCGGAGGCGGAGCTCACTCATCCGGTCCCTTGGAAGGTGATGGTGGACGATGCTTCATGAAGGAAATCCTTGGGAGTGGGGGTGATCTTGGAGAGCCCTCAGGGAGCAAAGATCGAGCAAACAGTGGTAGTACATTTTCCCATCACAAAAAATCAAACCAAGTACGAGGCGGTGATAGCAAGACTGTGCCTGGCCAGGGTGTAGGGAGTGCATGATGTGGAGGTCCTCACAAATTCTATGGTGGTGTCCTCCCAGATCAATGGGGAGTTCGAGGCAAGGGATCCAACTCTCCAATTATACTTTGCGAAGATGAAGGGAGTAATCGACACGTTCCAAACATTCTCCATCCGTCATGTTCCATGGGAAGAAAATGAGCAGGTGGATCAATTGGATAAGCATGGATCCTGTGTGGGTGGCATCATTACCCACTTGTTCCACCCATCCAATGAGGAGGGGGAGCTGATTGAGGTGGACCAGCACCCCTGATGGACGGATCCTTTCGCAACTTTATTATTTACGGGTGATTACCCAGAGGGGGTGGACAAGAAGCGATTTAAGAATAAGTAGGCATACTATCTTATGCACGACGGGCAGCTGTATAGTAAGACCCTCTCGTGGCTGTTGGCACGTGGCGTGGCTGAGAGGGAGGTCCCAAGGATTTTGTAAGAGGTGCACTTGGGAGTGCGAGAGCCACTTTTGTAGCCGGACCCTGGATGGGATGATAGTCCGGCAAGGGTACTTCTGGCCGACCCTAGGACACGACATCGAGGAGTTCATAAGGAAATGTCATAATTGTCAGTTGTTCTCCCCTCTCCAGCTTCTACCAACTCAGTGTCTCTGGAGCATCACAAGCCCCTCGCCCTTCGCAATCTGGGGGATGGATCTTATAGGTCCTTTCCCTCGGGACAGAGGGCAAAGGAGGTTCTTGTTGGTGATGATCGACTATTTTTCTAAGTGGTTGGAGGTAAATGTTTTGGCAAAGGTGAACTCCCTGGTAATCAGGAACTTTGTTTGGGTGGATACCATCTACCAGTACGGGTTGTCGTAGGCCATCATCACAGAAAATGGGCCTCAATTTGCAAGCACCTAATTCATCAGTTTTTACGGATAGCTTGGGATTGACCTCAGGTTTGCCTCAGTACACCATCCCAGGAATATCAGTCAGGTGGAGGCGGCAAACACGATCATCATGAACCTCCTGAAGAAGAAATTTGAGAACTTGAAGGGGAGATGGGTGGAACAACTCCCTTCAGTCCTCTGTTCCTTGAGGGCCACCCCCAACACATCCACAAGGGAGACCCATTTCAAACTCTCATATGGTTGTGAAGCAGTACTTCCTATCAAGTTCAAGGTCCGGACGCCTCGGGTGGCCGAGGCAGAAGAAGGTGGAGAAGAGTGGCTGGACAAGAATGAGGACAAGCTTTGACTCACCCTTGACATGGTGGAGGAGTTGCGCGACCTGTCAGTTATCCGAAAGGAAGAGGTCAAACAGAGGATGGCTAAGTACTTTGTCAAGAATGTTCGAATCAAGCATTTCACGGAGGGTGACATGGTCTTGAAAAAGGTGGAAGCGGTCGGAAGATCAGCGGTCGTGGGGAAGCTCAACCCTAACTGGGAAGGTCCATATATTGTACAAGTGGCACTGTGGTTAGGGGGATATCATCTCCAGAATGTGGAAGGCGAGACCCTAAGTCATACCTGGAGCGGTGATGACTTGAAGCACTTTTATCCATGAAGCATGTATGAATTTCATTTGATTAAGTAATGAAATCCTTTAGTCTTTCATCTCTTTTTGGCAATGAAATGCATTACAGGGCGAAGTTTCCTTAAGTCTAGATCTTTCTCCCACTGTCAGGATCTTATCTAATTGGCAAGGCAGGTGTCCTCGGTGGACATCTTTCTTGCTCTGGGGTTAGGTCACGAGATGTTCCCGTTTTCAGGCTTCCATCTAGCTAGCAGGGTCGGGATCCTTGATAGACATCATTATGAGCCTAGAGCTAAGTCTAGTTGATGCTCAACAGCCGCCGTCAGGCTCTCACCTAGTTGATGGGGCCGATGGTAACGCCCGATGGTTAGCAAAGGAAGAGTCCTGAGCTTTCTCTAGCTGTCAGGCCCTTATCTAGCTTGCAGGTGATGCTTAAGATCACGGCAGTGAACCGGTCGCACAAGTAATATAAAATGGGCGAGTTTTCCCAAGTATCGATCTCTCAAGGAACAGAGTAAGGTGGAGTTAATTTTGAGGAGGACTTGAGATTGAAGTCCTTAGGTCGGAGGTAACGATGGGGTCTTTGATATTGCGGACAAAGAAAATAAAACACTATCAACTACTCCTATGCAACGCCGCTATGCGATGCTTCGCAAGGCGGGATAGAAGACTAGTCGGGCCGCTATGCACCGAATCACTAGGCGGATGGGCGAGTAGGCTTGCGGATGAGGTGATGAGAATGGCGGAATGAGGGTTGTGATCACCTCTTCGCTATGAATGCCACTAGCAATTGCTAGTGCGGCAAGGGTGGATGGTGGTGGATGGGATATGGCGCACCTCAAGAAAATAACAGAAATAAGAAATCACATAGACATGATTTGATACAAATGTATATTACACTAAGCATAGCTTCATCAAATACAAAGAGTTCAACTAAACTATCAACAACAAGAGAAGAAAAGTGTGCGAAATCGACCGAATCTGAAGCCTTGCTGAGGATTCACGGTTGGAATCGTCGGGTTGTCAATCCGCGTCCAAGCTCGGTCCGCAACTGCGTCCGGGGTAGAGAAGGGCTGTCACCACCTTCTAATGGCCTGTCTTCTTCGTGTCACAATCCGGTGGAAGATGGCACAACTTCCCCTAGCTTGATGGAGAAAGCTATGTCAAGCCCTTCTTGAAGCTCAAGGATGAAGGAGGAGGCCAAGAGGAAGCTCCGGCTTGGATTTGGCGGTGAAAGCTTGCCCGGAGCACCTCCCTAGGGTGGAAGATGAAGGGGAACAGCGGAGAAGGCGGAAAACGGCGGAGAAATGTCGAGGACATCTTTCTTGCCCGTTTTGTGGCAAAGGAAGAGTACCGAGCTTTCTCCTGCTGTCAGGCTCTCATCTAGTTGGCAAGGCAGAGGTCCTCTGAGGACATCTTTCTTACTCTAGGGTTATGTAATGAGATGCTCCCATTGTCAGGCTTCCATCTATCTGGTAGGGACGAGATACTTGATAGACATTATTATGACCTTGGAGCTAAGTCTGGTTGATGATCAACACCCGCCATCAAGCTCTCACCTATTTAATGGGGCCGGTGGTAGCGCATGGTGGTTGTCAAAGGAAGAGTCCCGAGTTTTCTCTTGCTATTAGACTCTCATCTAGTTGGCAGGGAAGGGGTCCTTGGTGGCCATCTTTCTTGCTCTGTGCTTAGGTCACGAGAAACTCCCGCTTTCAGGCTCCCATCTAGCTGGTAGGGTCGGGATCCATGATAGACATCATTATGACCCTGGAGTCAAGTCTCGAGATGCTCATGTTGTTAGGCTTCCACTCAGTTGACAATTCTGGGATCCTTGAGGGACACCATTCTTGCTCTATATCCAGGCCCCAGGCTGCTTCTGCGAATCAATAATATGCAGTTGAAGTTACTTGGGACAGGCTGGGGGAACATGAAGCCCAATGATTTTTGGGCGAGCTGGATATGGTGAGACGGGATCTGGGCAACCCCCATGGGGGTGAAATTATCTGAGTAAGGCAGGGTCAATGATGATGAGCTGAGATCTCGATAGAAGGTCGGGTCGAGGCCATGCTCTGCAACTATGCTCCATCCCATTGATGATTTTGCTTGGAAAATTTCGAAGAAATTTCGGGCTTAGTGGTAATCCCTAAAGGGAAGAAATACTATAGGTGAGCAGAGTATTCATGGGTCCAGTGCGGCGAGTGGTCTGACTCTAGGTGGTCTAGGGTCGACAGGATCTCAAGGTCTCCTCGCGATTATGTATCCTAACTCAAGTATATTCTAACGGCGAATGCGATCCTAGAGGGGCCGCGTAGGGAGGAGACAGCGCGCGTGCGAGTGCAACACAAAAAATGAACAAAAGAAAAAGAAGATTTGGCAAAAACTTTTTCATTAATGTATATCATTATAAAAGGGTGTTCGCCTCGACGATGTTACAAAATCAGGGGGGAAGGATGATTACAAGGAAAAATAAGACTGTCTAGCTCTCGCACTCCTCTCCAGAATTGTCATCCCTATAGCCGGCGATGTCCTTGAATAGTGAATAGAAGTTGTCTTCATTCTCTCCAGGGGGAAGTGGGAGGGGAGAATATCTTCGGCACCAAGTCTCCCGCGATCATCTCCCAGCAGCCTTCCGTTAGCACCTGCATATCCCGCATGACTTGTAGGGTAAAGTCGGCGGTGCTGATGGAGTTGACACGCAGCTTCTTGGCAACCTTTGCCTCTGTGAAGATCTTTGGTCTCTGGATTGGGCTTCCCAACTCGCCGCTAGAGGGGAGGAGGATGATGTCCATTATGCGAGTGAACTCACTCTATAGGCCTTTATTCTGCTCTTCATGCACCATATTCCTCTCCTCCAGCTCGGCGGCGCATGCACGCATGTGGTTCGCGGTCTTGACATCCTGCCAGGCAAGAAAAGATCCGCAACTATGGGAAACCTAAGTCAAACGGAGAAGGGGTCAACCGATACTTACCACCCCGCTGGCCGCTTTGGTGAGGAGGCTCTTGACAACCTCCAGCCGCTTCGCCATGGCAATGACGTTGTCCTTCACGATGCCCCGCTCCTGCTCCGCCTTCTCCAGGTTGTGGTTGAGCTGGTAGTTTTGACGAGTCGACATATGCGCGAGCTCCAATGCACGCATTTGAGCCCGCAAGCTCTCATGGGCGAGCTACTAGACGCTCATGGAATCATAGGCTGCGGCATTGTCACGGCCATAGAGCCTGAACCCTAGGGCATAGGCGTGCCTGCTGGGAGGGTTACACACTGACCAGGAGGGGATGGAGGAGGAGATGGAGAACCTGTGGGCCTGCTCATACCATCGAACCATAGACTCTCCGAACAGATCCTTGGCCTTCCAGTCGATGCCAAAATTGCGGTTCCCCTTTGATAGTTTCAGCTTGTCGGCTGCGAGCTCCTCAGCATTGTTGGAGGTGGACGGGTCGCCTCCGCCTTGGTCCTTCTCTGGAAATTTCTCTGTGTGGTCTCTAGGGAACTCAGGTATATTTGATGTTGTTGTTATTCTCCCCTGGAGACCGTCATCGCCTTCTTCATCTTTTTTGGTGTTGTGGAACGACGAGGCAAGCTGAATCCCGCGAGGTAGGGTCGCTTCTTGCTGGAGGAAGGTTTGCCCGACCCCAGCTCGCTTTGGCAGGCTGTTGTGGCTGACCGTGTTGGATCTTGTGGCCAACCTTAGAGGGGGGGGGGTGAATAATGTTTGGAGCGTTATTTGAAATTTAAAATAATTTGCCCAGAAAAACTAGTTCTGGATGGTTCCGTGGGGCGTTAGGTTGCAAACATGCGGCGGATGTCACAAACCTTATTTTCCTAGCCAAATTTCCCTTTGGAGTATTACACCGGCTTTAGAGATTCACTAGAGTGCACTCAAAATAATATTCACAAAAATAAAATCAAAAGTAACTTTATTAAAAGATCAAATCAAAGCATGTTCATAACAGTTACAAAATCTTGATCTCCATGACGACGGAGATTGGAGGCGGTGAATATGAAATCTCCTTTAGTTTTCTATACTGACCCACTACCTAGACCGGTTGACTCTCTCCCTTTCCCTCCAAGAAAGGTCATTGAGCCTCTCTTCACCTCTACGCAAGGAAGGGTCTTAGAGCCCCGCTAGATCCTCTAAATCTAGACGTCCTTATCCCCACGATAATTTCCAACGGAATCCTTCCCCGAAATCCGACGTCCCTTACCGGTCGATTTTCCTCTCCTCAAGATTTAGAAAAGACTAAATGAATTAAAAAAAGTAAGAGATATAAATATTTGAAGGATGAAGTTCTCCCTCTTGAAGACTACTCCGTGGAGCAATCCGTGGCCGGTGCTTAAGATCTCCATTTGTTGGCAATCGGTCGGCTCTTCATGTTCATTGTAGATCTTGGATCTTCGGAGTCCTTCGATCATGAGCGGGAGGGAGACGACTATCTTCTTCTTTGATAGAGACTTGTGGAATGGAGTGATGATTTTGTTTGCTAACAAGTAGTAACTCAATGCGATTTCATTCTACATTCTAGTATAACTATGTAGATGGGCATAAGCTAGATTGAATTAACTTTCAGGCAAGTGCACCTATCAATCATAGTACAGGAGAAATCTACATCTCGTGTCCTATTCCACAGGGTCGTTTCAAGTACTCGTACTCACCATCACTCTATTATCATACCTATAAGTAAAATTGATATCTAAAATAGATTGACCTAACTATAACTATTTGGATAATTCAATATTGGAGAAGTAAATATGGTAAAAAGTAGGAAGCTTATGAGTTTTTACATGAACAAACTCTTTTATTAACTCAATTCTAAGTAATCATGAAAAAATAAGACTATCAAATTCGTTGTAATGCAAAGGTTAACGTTCATCAAATTCTCTCTCGAGCAATTCCAAACCTAAACCTAAGTTAGTAAATTTTCTCTCGAACAATTTACAACACTCAAGTTCGCATTAAGTAAAGCACCCTAATTACTACATAAATTCATGAAACCTTATCTCTAAAATATCATGAATCCATTTACTCGTATTTCAATTTTCCAAACAACATATCTCTCGATCATGGAGTTTGATTCATAAATAGAGTTAACACCACAATATGGACATACAAATATCATCACAAACAACCAATTTCTCAATCTATAAATATGCAAATTATGTAAAGCAAAGAAGCAATCCATAATGTAAATGAAACCCTTTGTTTGTAAGCCTAACTACGAATAAAATACCACAAATTTGATGTAAACAAAGCGATACATGATTACTAAATCGTTCAAATATAAGTTCATGCAAATTAAAAAATAAACAGAGTTGAATCACCAAGAGAAAGGAAAGATTAAAAGGGATTAATGAAAAATTAAATGCATACAAAATACCCTTCAAATCCTCCTTCTCTTGGATGCTCCACTTTGTGCTCCAGAAGTTCTCCAATTCCAAAATGATCTAAAAGTTCTTCTCTAATTTTTCTACAGGAATTATATAGTCCCTTTGCAAATAGGTCTGATACGGGTTCCAACACAGCCGTGTGTCAGACCGTGTTGACGGTTCCTAGGCGGTTCCACACGAATAGGCGTGTCTGGTTGTGGGTCGTGTCAGATGACACGGGTGCTGACACAGCCGTGTTGTTCTTCACGTTCTTCAGACACGGGTTGGTCGGCAGTCGTGTTCAAATGTGACACGGGTAGGCACACGGGCGTGTTCCTACCCGTGTGAGTCTCTGTCTCCTGCATCCAATTTCTTCAGCTCCAGGGCACATAGGACACGAGTATTAACATGGCTGTGTGTACACCCGTGTGCGCCACATTTTTGTCCTGTCATCAGCCATGTTGACACCGTGAACTCCTCTGTTTGCTACAAGACTTTTAGTTCCATTGGTTGGCACTACCTGCATTAGAAAAAAATGAAAGGATATTTATATAGCTTAATACAAGGAGAAACTAAAAATCCTAACTATGCTCTCCTATTCATGATAAAACAATTTCTCAACTAATCTTGCGAAATTACTACACATGGAGGCAGAACATAGTGAACATGATTACAATTATGATAGTAAAAGGCCTATCATAATCGCACTCATCAAATACCCTCAGACTTAGATGTTTGCTTGTCCATAAGCAAACTAATTCAAACACTTGGGTTACCAATAAATAATTTTATCTCCGCACACTGGTTGCTATGAATTCAAATGGGACTTTGATGATGTAATCGTATAGGAAATAGTTTAGCCGACGTTTATAAGTATAAATTTATCTTAAAATTCCTCTCATATATCTTTTAGCTATCTTTCACTCTTTCATAGAAATAAAGGTATAGTCATCTATGACAAATGTGAGGAGAAAATAACAATCTCTATAAAATACTTATTAGTATTTCAAAATTTATAAGTACCTATATTGATAGTCATGAGTTTACCCTTTTCACACCCTCTCCACTGCACTAGTTAGACTTAGTGAGGTCGGATCCTTAGGGCTTTATGGTGTAGCCTTTTTGGCTTAGGATAGAAGATTATAGGTGAGCTAATCAAAGATAGATTTAATGGGTTTTGTTTTCTTTTCTTTCACACCTAAATCTCGATTGAGCCATATTGTTGGAAAATACCTTAACGTACGTTAGTGTTATAAAAACACCCCCAGACTTTGCAATTAGTATACTTCCCACATTTTTGAAGGATACTATAAATATTTATTCTTCTTAACCAAGGGCCATAGTAGGGATCATTCCGAGTGGGTGCACGTATACACAAACTTAGGCCACGTATCACTATGTCTTCTTTTTTTTCTTCCTTTTTTGGGTTCATAGTAGGGATCATTCCGAGTGGGTGCAAGTATACACGCACTCAGGCCATATATCACTACGAACAACTCATTCCATGAAGAGCTCAATGATAGGTGTGCTAATAGGTAAGGATTTGGCCTTGGTGACATTTAGTGGTAGAGTTTCAAAAAGGATAGGGATTAGGTCCAACTTGGGTGTGCAAGGGTATAATATTTAAGGTTTTGGGTTTGCAAGGCTCAAGCTATCCAAAAGGAGGCCTAAGTCATTTCCGCCCTCACTAGTTAACTTATGCAACATTTTTGAGGATCACTAGAGGGTAAGTGTTATACATCAAGAGAGAGTATCTTTCATTTTAATTCCCTAATACCAAATTATAAAAATGTTACACTCATCGACTCACATTACTAAAGATAATTATATTGCTCTAAAATATATTGATTGATAGTTAATAATATAAAGGATTAATCTTAACAATAAAGTATATAGAGAAAATTAAGCTAGTGTATTTCTATACTTAATTACGAATCAACAAAGTTGAAACTTCTATGAGTCTACATTAATTCATTTTAATCAGCGTGCGAAGTTAAATTAAATAGTGATAATCCCAACTGAATGAATAATGAGAGCTTAAAAGAGTAGCAAAAGTCAATGAAATTTTTTTTCTTAGGGGGTATAACTAACTTGAGTGTTATGATAGCAAAATTATTATCAATTGTAACCATGTCCATCACAACAATTATAAAATGGAAGAAAGAACATCCACCCCCTGACTTAGAATTTGCAATGTCCTCATTGCAATGTAAAGTGCTGAAAAAGTAATTTCACTAAGAATAATAAAAAGAAATTGTTATCATCAAAATAGAAGAGTACATAAAGGAACCATGAGCTGACATGAAATCATATATAATGTCTATAATACACTAATAGAAATAAAGAAATAATACAATACAGAGATACATGTCAAAAGTAAGGTTGCTGGTCGTTCTGGTCATCTGGGAAGTGTGGCTGGCCAGGAGCTGCCGACGCTCTAGGAGCGATCCCCAAGTGGTCCTTAATCTGGATGAGAACGTCCTCCGTCCGCGTCTGAGCCACCTCAATCCACTGTAAGCGCGGCAAGAGCTCGGTGTCGAAGAACTGCCAGAACTCCCACGAATACGGCGAACACGATGGAGGGGGAGCAGTAGAAGATTCTCCATGATTATAAGTGGAATGGGGATGAGGTACTAGAGGCACATCGAGGTCAAGATACACCTTGTCGTCACTATCGTCCTGCGCTTGCGGCACATGCCTCGCAATAGAATATGTGACGCCTCCCCGACCCTGATGGGTGGTGACGAGGCGGAGGGATCGAAGGCTGGCCATCGTGATGGGCACGGTCTTCACCGCCACTGTCATCGGGGGGAGGGCTGATAAGATGCCCATGTTCTTAAACAAGCTGGTGATGTAGGGTGCTACACAAATAGACCCTATGCGGGGGGTGTCGGCCTGGTGGATGATGAATTGCACGAGGAGGAAGCCTAGGTGTAGAGGATAATGTGACAACATGCTATAGAGGTACAACAAGTCCTGCCGACTAACAACACCGGAGCTTTCGCCCCGACCGCTCAAAGTATGGCTCAGGAGGTGTTGAATGTAATGGAGGGTGGGGGAATACAACTGGGATGCCTTTGACCTCTTGGCCTCATATGGACTAATGTCAAAAGCGAGTCGAGCCCAGATACCTCCGGCACGATCGCGAGAGGGGAGGTTGAAATGAAGGTCGGAGTAAGCGGCACTAAAGAGGAAAGACGCCTCATACACCCCTAGGTATTGTTGAAATTTGTGAAGTGGAAGTGGTTGACGGGACAGGCCGGGCGGCCGGGGCGGACAGCATTGGCGGACTAGGCGGACTGGGTGAACTGGAATGTGCGGCCTGGTGGAAAGTCTAGTGGAAGCCGGCTGTCTTCTGAGCGGGTTGTTTGCATTATGTCCGCGGACTGTGCGGCCTGGTATCTGCGGATAGAGAGGCTTGCGGACTGGTGCATTGCTCAGTGGTCGTGGTGCAAGCTTGTGCTGTTAGGCAGTTTGGCTCGTGTCTACGGGAAGCTTGCGGACTGATGTGTCCGCGGTGTGGGCTGTTGCGGACTGAGCTTAGAGCTTGGCTGAGGCCTTGTCGAGCTCTGGTGGTACAACAGGTGCTTTTCTGTGGAGGTCGTTGGCGGACTGGCTTTGGAGTCCGAGAGGAGGCTGCTGCGATGGGGCAGGTGTGCGAGTAGCATGCGGACTGCTGGCGGTCTGTGCTATGGTGTTTGGCGGACGGGAGTTTATGTCCGCCATGCTCGCATTGGACTTTGATGGTTTTGTACTTGGTCACACTTTGTGCCAAGACCATGGTGTCCGCGGTATCCGCCAAGTCCACTGTGACCGGGTGGACTGTTGCTATCTGCCTTTGGTCGTGGACTTGTGGTGGATTGAGGTGTGAGTCTTGCGGACTGCCTCGGGTTTGGGCGGACTGCCATTGAAGGGGGATTGTTGTCCTGCAGTGGTTGGAGCTTTGCGGGTTGATGCCTTGTCCGCATAGCTTGGGCGGACTGGAGAGGGTTCGCCAATGTTGCCTTGCTCCTGGCGGTTTTCCTTGGTATCCGGCTAAGTCCTTGCGGACTCGGCGGACGGTGTTTTGCTATCGCGCGGGCTGGGGCGGTGTCTCTATCTCTAGGGCGGTGACCACACTCCTCACCTCGCCTATAAATAGGACCCCCTGGCAGGTCTACAGTAACTTGAGTGAACAGTAAGTTGGGTTGTGCAAGGAGCTGTGGTCTTAGTTTGTCTGTCCGCGCGGATTATTTCAGTGCTGACGTTTGCTGTGTGCAGGTCACGCGGTTTGCTTCAAGGAGCCAGGAGTTTCGCTTTGACTTCGGTCAACTACTTGGAAGTGTGCGGTCTCTGCAGATTCAGCAGGAGGTCGCTCTGCGGCTTGTCAGATCTATTTCATCTTTGCCAGCTTCAATAACCTGTCCGCCGGCTTCAGGCGGGTAGGGGGTGTTCCTCAGTTCAGCCTCAGCAGGAGACGAATAACGGTGTGTCTGCGCGGCCTCGCGGCTTCGGCGGACTCCGTGGCTATTTGGCGGACTGTAGCTAAGTTCGGGCGATCTCAGCGGACTCGGCGACCTCGGCGACCTCGGCGGTCTCGGCGGACTCCGGTGATGTTCTCCCGGCTTGGAGTTTTTGGTTCTTTCTGTTTACAGCTGCTATACTAGCGAAATCATGTCTCTCTATGTATGCCTCGTGTTGTAAAGATGTGAATGAACAAAAGACCTGCTTTGGCTTCCATTGTTGGTTGGTATTAACCCTTGTTCCTTGATTTTCCGCTGGTTCAACATGAGAACTGGGTAGTTCCAAAGATATTAATTTGGCGTTTGGGCTATCTTGCTGACCACGTTGAGAAAATTTTAACATGGTATCAGAGGGAGGTTCAGTTGCGTGAGCGGACGTCAACCAGCGTTGTTACTCAGTGATTGAGTGGTGCTCAACCTGTGTTGTTGCTCGGAGCTTCTGAAAGGGTGTAAACAGGTGTTGCAATGGAAGGGAGTTTTGCGAGAGGTCTGGGCATTGAACTCTTAACGCCGACTAACTTTAAGAAGTGGAAGTCGTGCATGAAGAGTTATCTTCTTGGTGAGGAGCTGTGGGAAGTCGTCGGTGGTGACGACAGACAGGAAGTGACTGCTGCGTTCGGTACTGCTGAGCAGGTTAGGCTCTGGAGAAGAACAAATGCTAAGGCGGGGTTCATTCTAAAGAGAACCCTATCTCCAGAACTGTTTGATCACATCGTTGGATGTGAGTCGGCTGCTGATATTTGGACAACCATTGATGAGCTGTTCAATAGGAAGAATGTGGCGCGTCTTCAGTTCCTGGAGAATGAGTTGGCCAGGGCAACTCAGGGAGACCTTTCCATCTCCAAGTACTTCTTAAAGATGAAGAGCTTGTGTGCTGAGCTGTCGGCACTGGATCCTGATGAGCCTATCTCTGAGGCTAAGATGAAAAGGCACATTATCCGCGGCTTGCGGAAGGAGTATGTGGCATTTGTCACATATGTTCAAGGGTGGGCTACTCAGCCATCTTTGCTGGAGCTGGAGAATCTGCTTGCATCACAGGAGAACTTGCAAGGCAGATGGCTGGAGTGAACCTGAATCAGGAAGGCAGCGAAGCTCACTTCCCAGGCAAGAAGAAAGAATGGGAAGGGAAGAAGAAGAAGGTGCAGGTCGTTGGTGAGAAGGAGACTTCATCTTCATATTAGCCGGAGAGGAGCTATGCTCCTAAGGACTGGAAGAATAATTTGAAGTGCTATCGGTGTCATCAGCGAGGGCACTTCAAGCGGGACTGCAAGGTCAAACTGCAGACTGGGCATGCTGCGGGAAAGGAGGAAGCTTGCTCGAGAAGTGAAGAAGCAGAATGGGGCGGAGCTTTTATGACGGGCACTTGTGTCCGGGCCTTGTCTGGTGAGGACTTCAACGGCGAGTGGATCGTGGACTCCGGGTGTGGTCATCACCTCACCGGAGACAAGTCGAAGTTCACCTCCATGCAGGCGTACTCAGGCAATGAAGCTATTATCACTGCTGATAATACTGTTTATGCAGTAGAGAAAGAGGGGGTCGTGTCTTTAGGTAGTGATCAGGGGCCACTCATGTTAAGGAGTGTGTATCACGTGTCGGGCATGAAGAAGAACTTCTTCTCGGTGATCAATGCGGTGGACGCTGGGTATCACGTTCTGTTTGGGCCAACAGACGTGAGGTTCCTTCGCAACATATCAGCGGTTAAGGCTGATGTTGCTCATGTTGGAAGGAGGGTGAAGAACTTGTTTGTTCTTTCCACCAATGCTTATGTTGATAGAATGAGGGCTAATGATAGGGCTGCTATCTGGCATGAGAGGCTGGGGCATGTTTGCTTGGACAAGCTGAAGGCGATGGCTAGTAGAAGTCTGGTGAGGGGGTTGCCGAAGTTGTCTTCCTTTAGTGATGGGCATGTTTGTGCGGGCTGTCAATACGGTAAGGCACATCGCCTTCCGTTTGATAAATCACAAACAAGGAGCAAGAAACCATTGGAGTGTATTCATGGCGACCTGATGGGACTGACGGTTACTGCCAGCCTTGGTGGAAGCAGATATATGCTTGTCTTGGTTGATGACTACTCAAGGTATACTTGGGTGTACTTCTTAAAGGAGAAGTCGGAAGCCTTTTGTTTGTTTGTGGAGTTTAAGGAGTTGGTAGAAGGCCGGATTGGCTTGCGGATTAAGAAGCTTAGAACTGATAACGTGGGTGAGTTTGTCTCCTCCGAGTTTTCTAACTTCTGCAGGAAGCACGGGATCCAACGGAAGCTTACTTGTGCCCACACTCCACAACAAAATGGGGTAGCGGAGCGGAAGATTCGTCATCTGACGGAGACCTGCAAATGCTGGCTTCATGCGAAAGATATCCCAAGGCCCTTTTGGGCGGAGGGAATGTCTTGTGCTGCTTATGTTATCAACCGGATGCCACTCAGCCCTATCAACATGAAGACTCCTATTGAGCTGTTGCTGAAGGAGAAGTCGTGTGTGGGACACCTCAGGGTGTTCGGTTCAACTTGCTACGTGCATGTCCCGGATGCTTCACGGACAAAGCTGGATGCGAAGGCAAGGAAACTTGTTTTAGTTAGCTACGATGAGCGGAATAAGGGATGGAAATGCATGAACCATGTGATGAAGAAGTTCGTGGTATCAAGAGATGTTGTCTTTGACGAGCTAACGTCATATGGAGGTGGCTCGGTGGAGCTAACCGGAAGTAGCAAGGTTGATGAAGCACCGGTGGTGGCTGCTGAAGGTTTGGAAGAGGAGCTTGTTGTTTCACCAGCAGCTCCTGTTGCTTCTAACTCTGAGGCTGAGCCTTCTGGCTCAGGAAGCAGGGGGAGCACTGCTCAATGCTTGCCCCAGGTAGGAGTGGAGCCCGAAGAAGCAACGGAAGCAGTGAGCAAGGAGCCGACCCTTAGGAGATCGAAGAGGGTGTTTAAGCCACCGACTCGGTACTGTGATGGGAATGCAGTGAGCTTTGTATCCTGCTTCTTTGTAGGTCCTCTGGATGAGCGAGAGCCTGCAAACTTCAACGAGGCCACTGGAGTGAAGGAGTGGGAAGGTGCCATGGAAGAAGAGATTGATGCTCTGAAGAAGAATGAAACCTGGGACCTTGTGCCCAAGGTTGATGGCATTACTCTGGTTACTTGCAAGTGGGTGTATAAGTTGAAGAAGAAGGCTGATGGGAGAATTGATAGGTTCAAGGCTCGCCTGGTCGCTAGAGGATTTTCACAACAGTATGGAGAAGACTATGAGGAGACATTCAGTCTAGTTGCAAAGATGACTTCTGTAAGAGTGGTGATCGCCTTGGTTGCTAGCAAGGGATGGAGGTTGTGGCAACTCGATGTGAAGAATGCCTTTCTTTACGGAGAGATTGACAAGGACATCTTCATGTATCAGCCGCTTGGTTTTGTCTCTGAAAAGCATCTGAACTATGTCTGCAAACTCAGGAAGGCTCTCTATTGGTTGAAGCAAGCTCCTAGAGCGTGGTATGGGAAGATTGCAGAGTACTTGCAATTCTGTGGATACCTTGTTTCTAACTCGAATTCAAGCTTGTTTGTCAAGAAGAAGGGAGAGCTACGAGTCTTGGTCCTGCTGTATGTGGATGACATGATCATCACAGGGAATTCGGAGGAGGAAGTAGCTAGGCTCAGGGCTGAGCTTGCTATACGCTTCGAGATGAAAGACTTGGGAGAGTCCATCACTTTCTCGGTCTGGAAGTGGAGAGGAAGGAGTGCGGGGTTCTCATTTGCCAGAAAGGGTATGCTGATCGCATTGTGAAGCGGTTCGGCATGGGTGAAGGGAAGAAGTGCTCTACTCCACTGGAACCTGGGCAGAAGCTTCGACGAGATGAGGGAAGGGTTCTTCATGATCCCTTGGTGTTCAGGGCTCTTGTTGGGAGCTTGATTTACCTGACGATTACAAGGCCAGACATTGCTTATGCTGTTGGCCGAGTAAGTCGGTATATGGCTGAACCAAGGCAATCTCATCTAGTGGCGGCAAAGGGAATTCTGAAGTATGTCAAGGTGACTTCTGACATGGGACTCCTCTATGGAAGGGACTCGGAGTTTGCGTTGCTCGGGTACACGGATGCTGACTATGGCGGTGATTCGGATGATCGGAGGTCTACTTCAGGTTATGTGTTCACTTGCAGTTCAACTAGCATCTCGTGGTGTAGCAAGAAGCAGGACTCGGTGTTGGTTTCAACCACGGAGGCGGAGTATAAGGCTTCGGCCTTGGCTACTCGGGAAGTCGTTTGGTTGAGGAGGCTTATAGAGGATGTTCATGAAGAAGTGCAAGGGCGTACTTTACTCCGGGGTGACAATGAGAGTGCTCTCAAACTGGTTAACAATCCAGTGTGTCACGCCAGGACAAAGCATATAGAGATTGATCACCATTTCATCAGGGAGAAGGTGTTGGAAGGATCTCTGCTGGTCGGGCATGTTCGGAGTGAAGATAATCTTGCTGACATCTTCACGAAGCCACTGTCAAAGGGGCCCTTTGAACGCTTGCGCAGCTTGCTGGGCTTGGTCACCACTTCCCACTTCAAGGGGGAGTGTTGAAATTTGTGAAGTGGAAGTGGTTGACGGGACAGGCCGGGCGGCCTGGGCGGACAGCATTGGCGGACTAGGCGGACTGGGTGGACTGGAATGTGCGGCTTGGTGGAAAGTCTAGTGGAAGCCGGCTGTCTTCTGAGCGGGTTGTTTGCATAATGTCCGCGGACTGTGCGGCCTGGTATCTGCGGATAGAGAGGCTTGCGGACTGGTGCATTGCTCAGTGGTCGTGGTGCAAGCTTGTGCTGTTAGGCGGTTTGGCTCGTGTCTGCGGGAAGCTTGCAGACTGATGTGTTCGCGGTGTAGGCTATTGCGGACTGAGCTTAGAGCTTGGCTGAGGCCTTGTCGAGCTCTGGTGGTACAGCAGGTGCTTTGCTGTGGAGTTCGTTGGCGGGCTGGCTTTGGAGTCCGGGAGGAGGCTGCTATGATGGGGCAGGTGTGCGAGTAGCATGCAGACTACTGGCGGTCTGTGCTATGGTGTTTGGCGGACGGGAGTTTATGTCCGTCATGCTCGCATTGGCCTTTGATGCTTTTGGACTTGGTCACACTTTGTGCCAAGACCATGGTGTCCGCGGTATCCGCCAAGTCCGCTGTGACCGGGCGGACTGTTGCTATTTGCCTTTGGTCGTGGACTTGTGGTGGATTGAGGGGTGAGTCTTGCGGACTGCCTCGGGTTTGGGCGGACTGCCATTGAAGGGGGATTGCTGTCCTGTAGTGGTTGGAGCTTTGCGGGCTGATGCCTTGTCCGCATAGCTTGGGCAAACTGGAGAGGGTTCGCCAATGTTGCCTTGCTCCTGGCGGTTTTCCTTGGTATCCGACTAAGTCCTTGCGGACTCGGCGGACGGTGTTTTGCTATCGCGCGGGCTGGGGAGGTGTCTCTATCTCTTGGTCGGTGACCACACTCCTCACCTCGCCTATAAATAGGACCCCCCTGGCAGGTCTACAGTAACTTGAGTGAACAGTAAGTTGGGCTGTGCAAGGAGCTGCGGTCTCAGTTTGTCTGTCTGCGAGGATTGTTTCAGTGCTGACGTTTATTGTGTGCAGGTCGCGCGGTTTGCTTCAAGGAGCCAGGAGTTTGGATGTGACTTCGGTCAAGTACTTGGAAGTATGCGGTCTCTGCGGATTCAGCAGGAGGTCGCTCTACGGCTTGTCAGCTCTGTTTCATCTTTGCCAGCTTCAATAACCTATCCGCCGGCTTCAGGCGGGTAGGGGGTGTTCCTCAGTTCAGCCTCAGTAGGAGACGAATAACGGTGTGTCCGCGCGGCCTCGCGGCTTCGGCGGACTCCGTGGCTATTCGGCGGACTGCATCTAAGTTCGGGCCATCTCAGCGGAGTCAGCGACCTCGGCGGTCTCGGCGGACTCCGGTGCTGTCCGCCCGGCTTGGATTTTTTGGTGCTTTCTGTTTACAGCTGTTATACTAGCGAAATCATGTCTCGCTATATATGCCTCGTGTTGTAAATAAGTGAATGAATAAAAGACCTGCTTGGGCTTCCATTGTTTGTTGGGATTAACCCTTGTTCCTTGGTTTTCCGCTGGTTCAACGTGAGAACTGGGTAGTTCCGAAGATATTAATTTGGCGTTTGGGCTATCTTGCTGACCACGTTGAGAAAATTTTAACAGGTATTGGGTGAACTGGAGCAAGGTAAGTGTGTAAAAGGTGCCCCCTACTCGAAAGGAGATGATCTCCTCGTGTTCGCGATCAGAATCAATCAAATTAGGCCTTATATTTAAGTAAAATGAGGACAGGAACTCGAGTGTGAGTTCCTTGAAGCCTAACTCTTCTATCGCAAAGAATTGTTCCCAACCCAATAAAGAAATTAATTCCTGGACATCCCCCGCTAAGTTTATTTCTTCTAATACACTTTAATCAATGGTGCAGATGTCTTGAAATATCTTTGATTGTAGGCGGTTGTAACGGGCGAAATGCGTATGATCGGTGAATACTAGCAGTACAGGAGCGTCGCGCCACTCCGTAGATAGAGCCTGGAGCTCCGGTCGACGACGGCGACTGCCTTGGCCTCTTCCGGAAGACATGTTCTGAGCAAAAAAAATAAAAGATTTTTGTTATGTTTAGTTTGAAAATGGAAATGGGAGAGTGAGAACGTGGAGAAAAGAGCGGAGGAGGGGGAGAAGTAGAGTAAAATCATAAATAAAAAATCGTTACAACGGAGGGAAGATTGAGTAGAGGCGAATCCGTGAATTTTTGAGGCAAAGAATACTCAAGCCGAGCTCTGGTATTGGAGGAAACAGGAGGATTGGGAGGATTGGCTGTAATCAGGAGATGGAAAGGAAGGAGAAGACACGGCCCCTATATATAGTAGGCGAACACGGGTTCGCACACGAGCGTGTGCGTACCCGTGTTGAGGAATCTCGGCCTTGTGAAACACGGGTTGTGGGGAGTCGTGTGGTCAAACTGATAGAAGACAGCGAGTTAGGCGGACACGGGCCACGACACGGCCATGTGTGGACCCATGTCGGATCTGGCACAGCGCATTAAAAATACACGGGTTGGTAGGTAACATGCGACACGGTTGTGTACCATCCGACACGGCCATGTCAGATGTGTCGACACAGTGGTCTCGACGATTGTCGAGTGATGAGACACGGCCAGACACACGGGTGGGTGTGAACCCGTGTTGTGCTTGGGATGAAATCGTCCTTTTCCAGATTTAATTAACACGGCTAGGCCTAAGGCTGTGTCGAGTACACAGCCACCCACACGGGTGTGTGGTGACCCGTGTGTGCCTCTAAAATTCGAATTTTCTACTTAGGTGAATTAATTATAGAATTTTATTATTATTTTTATAACGTAAATGTTTTTCTTATAACTATACTTATACTAAAAATTTTAGAACTTATGAATATTACTATATTTTTCATAATCCTAATCTAGATGGAGGCAGGTCTCTTGACGAGCGAAGTCTTTAGGGAGCTCACCAAAATATGGCTTCAGTCGGTGTCCATTAACCTTAAAATCTCCCTTCTCAGGGTGAGTAAGTTCAAAGGTGCCGTAGGGGAAGACTTCTTTAACCTTAAATGGTCCGGACCACTTAGATCTTAACTTTCCTGGGAATAAACGAAGACAGGAATTAAAAAGGAGGACTTGGTCACCTTTCTGAAATGTCTTGGGTATGCGAAGGTGACGGTCGTTAAATAGCTTGGTCTTCTCCTTATAAATCTGGGAGTTCTCATAGGCCATGGTTCTCCACTCATCTAACTCATTAAGTTGAAGTTTACGTTTCTCTCCTATAGAATTAGTATCAATATTTAAAGAACGTATCACCCAATACGACTTGTGTTCTAATTCTATAGGTAGGTGATAGGATTTGCCATAGACTAATCTAAAGGGGGTGGTCCCTATAGGTGTTTTGAAGGTGGTCCTATATGCCCACAAACAATCGTTAAGTTTTCTAGACCACTGCTTCCTATTCTCTTCTATAGATTTTTCTAGGATCCTCTTAAGCTCTCTATTGGAAACTTCAACTTTGCCACTAGATTGCAGATGATAAGGAGTGGCTATCCTATATGTAACTCCATACTTTTCCAATAATTATCTAACTGCGAATTACAGAAATGTGAACCCCTATCGCTAATAAGTGCACGTGGTGTGCCAAATCGTGCAAACAAGGATTTTAAAAATCGGATTACTACCCTACTATCATTAGTAGGCAAAGCTTGTGCTTCAACCCACTTCGATACATAATCCACAGCTACTAAAATATATTTATTCCCAAAAGAAACTGGAAATGGTCCCATAAAATCAATCCCCCACACATTGAATACTTCACATTCAAGAATATATTTTTGTGGCATTTCATGTAATTTAGAAATATTACCTTCTTTCTGACAAGAATCACATGAAAGCACATACCTTTGGGCATCCCTGAATAGAAGGGGCCAATAAAAACCAGAATCAAGAACCTTTTTTGCCGAGCGATTTGCTCCATGGTGACCACCGACAGGGGCTGAATGACACTGCTCCAAAATTTTCCAACCTTCCTCCGCTGATACACACCTTCGTATAATGGAATCTGCACATATCCGAAAAGGAAAGGGGTCCTCCCAAAAGTAATAATTCAAATCAGAGAAAGATTTCTTTTTCTACTGATATGAAAATTCTTTTGGAAGAACCTTAGCTACAAGATAGTTTGCATAATCCACAAACCATGGATAATCAAGATATATATGGCAAATAGTGATTCCTCAGGAAATGTATCAGAAATTTCAGATTCATCTAACATTGATCGTAGTGGATTTTCTAAACGTGAAAGATGGTCTGCCGCTAAGTTTTCTTCTCCTCGTTTATCCCTAATTTCTAAATCAAATTCTTATAATAAGAGAACCCAACGGATTAAACAATGCTTGGCTTCCGCCTTGGCTAATAAATATCTTAGGGCAGAGTGATCGGTATATACTACCACTTTAGATAATGTTAAATAAGATCTAAATTTTTTCGAAGGCGAGTACCACTGCTAGGAGTTCTTTTTCTGTAGTTGTATAATTCTCCTGTGCATTATTAAGTGTTTTACTAGCGTAGTATATAGGATGAAAGTGTTTGTTTCGGCGTTGTCCTAAAACAGCCCCTACCGCAAAACTACTAGTGTCACACATGATCTCAAATGGTTGATTAAAATCGGGTGCGATCATAATAGGAGAATTAATTAATCTCTCTTTTAAAAATTCGAAGGCATGTAGACACTCCTGTTCAAAAATGAAAGGTGTGTCTTTTTCTAACAACCTGGTAAGTGGTTTAGCTATTTTAGAGAAGTCTTTAATAAACCGGCGGTAAAATCTCGCATGTCCTAGGAAACTTCCCACTGCCTTGATGGAGGTTAGCGGTGGTAACTTTTCGATGGTCTCAATTTTCACTCTATCTACTTGGATTCCTTGGCTTGAGATTTTATGGCCATGCACTAACCCTTCCTTGACCATGAAATGGCACTTCTCCCAACTGAGTGCTAGGTTAGTCTCCTCACACCTCCTAAGAACTTTCTCTAAATTATCCAAACATAGATTAAACGAGTCGCCAAAAACAGAAAAATTATCCATAAATACTTCCATGATATCCTCAACATATTCATTAAAGATGGCTAGCATGCACCTTTGAAAAGTGGCGGGTGCATTACATAACCCGAAAGGCATACATATATAGGCAAATGTAACAAATGGGCAAGTAAATGTTGTTTTCTCCTGGTCTTCTGGTGCTATAGGAATTTGGAAGTATCTAGAAAGTCCATCTAGAAAACAATAATAGGAATGTCCTGACAAACGTTCTAATATTTGGTCAATGAAAGGCTGAGGGAAATGGTCTTTCCTAGAGGCATCATTTAATTTCTTATAGTCAATACAGACATGCCAACCTGTTACCGTTCGCATAGGAATTAACTCATTCTTATCGTTAGCTACCACTGTTAGACGACCCTTCTTAGGAACGACTTGGACAGGACTAACCCATGAACTATCCGAAATAGGGTATATAATACCAGCATCTAACAACTTAACAATCTCCGCCTTAACTACCACTTTCATATTCAGTTTTAGCCTACGTTGCGGTTGAATAGAAGATTTATAGTTTTCTTCCAAAAGGATTTTGTGCGTGCAAAAACTAAGATTAATACCCTTTATATCAGATATTTGCCATGCTATTGCACCTTTACATTTCTTCAATACAGTTATTAATTTATCTTTTTCAATATTAGACAGATTAGAGGAAATAATAACTGGATAAGAAGAATTAGTTCCTAAGAATGCATACTCAAGATGATCCGGTAATTTTTTAAGTTATACTATTGGTGGATTCTTAGAATTATTCTTAAGAGCTTCATGATCTCCTTGATTAATCAAACTATATTCAGTCGTTCTATTCATCGCCACACTATTATCTAGAAAAAATAAATGTTCAACAATATCTTTATTTTTTTCTTCTTCTAGATAGCAGTTTGTAATGCAAATTTCTAAAGGATCTTTATAATAAAAATTGGAATGCATAGAAGGCATAACATTATCAATACCATGAGAAAAATAACAATAATCATCATTATCTAAAGATTGTTTCATAGTATTGCCAATTTGAAAAGTGATTTCATCTTCTCCTACTCGCAAAACTAATTTACCATTAAAAACATCAATAAACGCTCTAGACATGGCTAAAAATGGACGACCTAATATAAGTGGTACTTCAATATTTTCATCCATATCTAGAATAACAAAATCACCAGGAAATATAAACTTATCTACCTTAACCAATACATCCTCCACTATTCCTCTAGGATACTTAACCGATCGATCCGCTAGTTGAATACTCATTCTAGTTGGGCTAAGTTCTCCTAGACCTAGTTTCAAATATAGTTTATAAGGCATTAAATTTATACTTGCTCCTAAATCCGCTAAAGCTTTATTTACTTGCAAATCTCCGATTAAACATGGAATTGAAAATGAACCGGGATCCTTAATTTTTTGTGGTAGTTTATTTTGCAAAATAGCGGAACATTCTTCACTAAGTGTTACTAAAGATAATTCCTCTATTTTCCTTTTATTTGAAATTAAATCCTTAAGAAATTTCGCATACTTAGGCATTTGAATAATTTCAGAAAAAGGTAAATTGACATGTAATTGTTTATACATAGATAGAAATTTACCATACTGCGCATCCATGCCCTCCTTGCTAAGCTTTGCTAGGTATGGTACTGCTGGTTGATACTCCAGCGGTTGCACGTTCATCTCACTTGGTCCTTCGCCGCTAGACTGCACTTGGGGCGCTTCCTTCGTAATCCTTGGCTTTTGCATGCTCCCTAGGATTTGTCTCGGTATTTCCTGGAAGTGTCCCTTGTTGTCTTTCAGAAACCATCCTTGCAAGCTATCTAATCTGATTCTCCAAATTCTGAATCGAGCCTTCTTGATTCTGGAAGGCTACATCGGTAGTTTGCATGAACTTGGTGAGCACATCTTCCAATGTAGGCTTCCTTGGTTCCGATTGTTGTTGTTTTCCAAACATGGGTTGCTTCCCTTGATTGCCTTGTCCTCCCCAAGAGAAATTGCGGTGGTTCCTCCATCCAGGATTGTATGTAGCACTATATGGGTTGTTCGCTTCATTGAAAGGAGGTCTCATATTGTTACCCATATAATCAACATGCTCTTGTACTGAAGGTTCACAACTAAGAATTCCACTATATGAAGGGTCCCATTGTTGAGGTGCCATGGAGGGTGATGCTAAGGCAAGGTTGTCCATCTTTTGGTGAAGCTTCTCCACTTTAATGGCTAAGGCGGTGACATCATCCACTTCATAAATTCCTACGGGCTTGCTAGGCTTTTGTCTCACGGTAGTCCATTGATAGTTGTTCATCGGCATGTCTTCTATCAACTGCTGAGCCGCTTCAGGTGTCTTGTTGTTCAAGGTGCCTCCACTAACTGCATCAATCATCTGTTTAGTGGCCGGATTTAGACCATTGTAGAATGTCTGAATCTAAAGCCATGAAGGTAGAGCATGGTGGGGACATCTCCTCAAAAGTTCCTTGAATCATTCCCATGTGTCGTACAACGATTCAGATTCCAATTACATAAACGTAGAAATGTCATTTCTTAGCTTTGCAGTCTTCGTCGGTGGGAAATACTTCATCAAAAACCTCTTAACCATCATATCCCAAGTAGTAATCGACCCTCTAGGTAATGAGTTCAACAACTGCTTCGCCTTATGCCTTAACGAGAATGGAAACAATCTCAATCAAATGGCATCGTTCGAAACACCATTGATCTTGAATGTATCACATATCTCCAGGAATTCGCCCAAGTGGGTCTTATGATCTTCATCTTGCAGGCCATCATACTGGACATACTGTTGAACCATCTGTATGACACTAGGCTTTAATTCAAAGTTATTGGTGACTATTGGCGGTCTAACGATACTTGACCCAGTTCCTTGGAGGTTAGGTCTAGCAAAGTCAGACATAGTTTGCTCATTATGGTTGGCCATGGTATCCAAATTTTCCGGATGATTCTCTCTTTGGTTAACTGTTTCTTCTTCTACTAGTTCGTTTGAAATATCTGTGGTATTGACTCCCACGTCCCATTGGTTGGTGTTATGGATAATTCGCTCCGGGTTAGGATGAAATGGTGCTAGCCCAGAATTTCTGCCCCTGGTCATAGACTAACAGACTACAAAATAAAGATTAAGTGATATACTTATTCCATAACTAATTTACAATTATACATTAATAAACAAAAATTGGTAGATTAATAAAGTTTAGGCTTTCAAAATAATGAAATCGAGCTCCCGAAAATGGCGCCAAAAACTTGATGAATTTGTTTGCTAACAAGTATAACTCAATGCGATTTCATTCTACATTCTAGTATAATTATGTAGATGGGCAAAAGCTAGATTGATTTAACTTTCAGGCAAGTGCACCTATCAATCGTAGTACAGGAGAAATCTACATCTCGTGTCGTATTCCACAGGGTCGTTTCAAGTACTCGTACTCACCCTCACTCTATTATCATACCTATAAGTAAAATTGATATCTAAACTAGATTGACCTAACTATAACTATTTGGATAATTCAATATTGGAGAAGTAAATATGGTAAAAAGCAGGAAGCTTATGAGTTTTTACATGAACAAACTCATTTATTAACTCAATTCTAAGTAGTCATGAAAAAATAAGACTATCAAATTCATTGTAATGTAAAGGTTAACGTTCAACAAATTCTCTCTCGAGCAATTCCAAACCTAAACCTAAGTTAGTAAATTTTCTCTCGAACAATTTACAAAACTAAAGTTCGCATTAAGTAAAGCACCCTAATTACTACATAAATTCATGAAACCTTATCTCTAATATACCACGAATCCATTTACTCGTATTTTAATTTTCCAAACAACATATCTCTCGATCATGGAGTTTGATTCACAAATAGAGTTAACACCACAATATGGACATACAAATATCATCATAAACAACCAATTTCTCAATCTATAAATTTACAAATTATGTAAAGCAAAGAAGCAATCCATAATGGAAATGAAACTCTTTGTTTGTAAGCCTAAATACGAATAAAATACCACGAATTTGATGTAAACAAAGCGATACATGATTACTAAATCGTTCAAATATAAGTTCATGCAAATTAAAAAATAAACAGAGTTGAATCACCAAGAGAAAGGAAAGTTTAAAAGGGATTAATGAAAAATTAAATGCATACAAAATACCCTTCAAATCCTCCTTCTCTTGGATGCTCCACTTCATGCTCCAGAAGTTCTCCAATTCCAAAATGATCCAAAAGTTCTTCTCTAATTTTCTACAGGAATTATATAGTCCCTTTGCAAATAGGTCGGATACGGGTTCCAACACGACCGTGTGTCAGGCCGTGTTGACGGTTCCTAGGTGGTTCCACACGAATAGGCATGTCTGGTAGTGGGCCGTATCAGATGACACGGGTACTGACATGGCCGTGTTATTCTTCACGTTCTTCAGGCATGGGTTGGTCGGCAGTCGTGTTCAAATGTGACACGGGTAGGCACACGGGCGTGTTCCTACCCGTGTGAGTCTCTGTCTCCTGCGTCTAATTTCTTCAGCTCCAGGACACATAGGACACATGTATTAACATGGCCGTGTGTCCACCCGTATGCGCCACATTATTTTCCTATCATCAGCCATGTTGACTGCGTGAAATCCTCTGTTTGCTCCAAGACTTTTAGTTCAATTGGTTGGCACTAGCTGCATTAGAAAAAATGAAAGGATAAATATATAGCTTAATACAAGGAATAACCAAAAATCCTAACTGTACTCTCCTATTCATGATAAAATAATTCCTCAACTAATCTTGCGAAATTACTACACAAGGAGGCAGAAAATAGTGGACATGATTACAATTATGATAGTAAAAGGCCTATCATAATCTCACTCAACATGGAGCGAAAGAAGGCGGCCGAACCATAGAATTCACGAACTCCCGTCCTTTCATTTTCTCCAGATGTCAATCCTTGTAGGGCAATGAAACCAAGACGGCCTTTTATATATCTTTGTGAAAATAGGCTACCGCCGGCAGTAAGACTAGCGCCCGGTGGTAGGTTCGCGCGCTTGTTGTGCCAACTGTCGTCCAAATATGGAAAGAAATATTCAAAACAAATATTTGTCATTTCAAAATTTGCTAGAGCAGCGCTGTAGGGCTAGCGCAGATTTCATCCAGAGCGCTAGGTCCAAATAAATCATTTTGGAAATGCCTGCGGTAGAACTACCGTCAGGCGGTAGGCCAGGGCTCGACGAAAATTGGCGTGACGTTCGCCTAAGGGATAGCGCAGTGCGGTAAGACTAACGCTGATTTCTTTCCGAGCACTAGGTACAAATAATTCATCATGATAGCGTCTGTGGTAGAACTAGTGCTAGGCGATAGTCCAGTGCTTGACGAATCTGGCTCGACGTTCGTCGAAGGACTAGTGTGGCGCAGTAAGTAATAGCACTTGGTGATAGCCTCCACTCAACGCCACTGTCTCGACACACTCAACTCCATTATTCTCAACGCTCTCGACGCGGTGTTGAGTGAGCTAGTGCGGGGCAGTAATATTTAGCGTTGGGTGGTAACATCAACTCAACTCCACTGTCTCGATGCACTCAATGCCATTCTTTTTAGCGCTCTCAATGCGGGGTGGCAACATCTAACGCCCTACGGTATCAACTATAGTAGGCTTCTACTCTTCACTTGAACCTATCAACCTGCACACTCTATGAATAGAAGATGTGATCAAATACAATCTGGGATTTGATATTCTCAAACACAGGGCATGGGAGACATCGGTGCAACAGACTGCACGTGCGCGAGTGGGACTGGGTGGAGTCCCGAGTCTACGATGTGTAGGTGCTTTTGAATCAGCCGCTCCCCAGTATATAAAGAGTTAGAAATTATTTATCGTCAATTTGTAAGCGAGCCCATTGAGGAAAGAAGAGTAAGAGCAATACCTTTGTCGGGCAGCATCGAAGGGAGAGACTTTAGGCCCTTTGGAGGAAGGAGGACCTCGAAATCTTTGTAGAGGAAGAACTTGTGGAGCTCAACATCATCGCCTGTCACCGTCGGGTGCCAGTACACCTCCTCGCCCCTTTGCCGAGGCAAAAAGGGTATGTTGTCGATCTTTCCCTTGATGAAGACGAGCTTGGACAACCATTTGTGGTTCTTGTTTGCCATCTCGCGGACCTTGAATTGCGAGCCAGCCAGGAAGACGACCCCGTCGTTGGGCGCGCGGAAGATGAGGAGTTTCCTGAAGACTGTCAGGTTGAACTCTATCCTCTCTCGACGGAGGTAGCAGTCGAATGCCGCCATCATGGCGATGGCATTCGGATTCAGCTGGGCGGGAATTGACCCGAAGTATTTCAGGATTTGGCAGGTTTTCAGCCACAGAGGTAGGTGCAACCCCACCTTAAAGTGCGAGATGGGGAAGGTGAGCTCATCCTCATAGAAGGAATTGATTGCCTGACCTGTCGCAGGTCGGTGTGCGGAAAACCTCGCGGGGATGTACGCGGAGATGAATTCGGCGAGCTCCATCTCGCTGGTGTTTCCTTCATAAACGTTGTACTCGGAAACTTGTCGAGCACATTTCGACCTCCCGTCTGCATTGGGATGAATTTTGCCAATGATTACAGTGGTTATAGCACGAGTCGAGCTGGCGAGAAGGGCAAGGAGAGAGGAGTAAAAGTAAGCAGTAAAGGCGATAATCTGGGGCTGGTGAGGGGTCCTATTTATAGAAAATAGCATTAATGGCCGAGCCGACCGGTCTATCCGGCTCGCCGACACCGACTCGCCGACCCTTGCGACCTGCTCTATCCTATGGAGAGCTGAACTTAAAGCGCAGCATAATATGTAGAACCAAAGAACAATAAAATCTAAAAATTGTCCAAGTTATTGCAGATAGGGGGTTCTCGTCGTACAATAAAGGAAAGTACAGTAACAAGCAGAATTATTCTAGAGCGTGCAAGTTGGGGGCTGGGGGTGAGTGCCGGTAGGCTCAGCTGGGGAGCCATTTCCACCTACCCCGGCCTCGCGTCTCCATCCTTGGAGGTCGGCGTGGGTTGTTGAAGTCGCGGACCACTTCCAGATCGTGGTGGCTAAACCGCATGTTCTCGTAAATCCTGTCCATGAGCGAGGTGGGGGATTTCGTCCCTCTCGCGGAGCCGCACTTCGCCTCATTCGTGAGCAGCACGTAGTCTTTCTCCAGTGACTGCAGCCTCTATTAGCCGAGATCGCTCTCCTCCTACAACCTCCGCAGCGTGTGCGCCTGCTTCTTGAAGACCTCGACGACTCGCTTCCTCAACTCGGCTGAGTCTAGCAAGATGTCCGAGAAGTTCTCTATCATGCTAGGAGAAGGGGGTGGCGAGTGCTGAGCTGGCTCAGAGGACTCTTCAGCTTCAGATTGGCCAGGAAGATTTGCAAAGACAGTCAAGATGAATTGTACATAGGTCGAGTGCTTTAAAGGAGCTATGTGGGATGTCGATCAAATGGTATAGCTTATGGGATTAGACTGGATGCCCTCGGAAGGTGTAGCCAGGGGCGAGGCAAGGTTCTTACCGCGATGTGGAGCTTGTGAGTCGGGGAGATCAAATTGAAGGTCGGTGCGGGGATGACCCCGCCAATTCTCCCCACGAGTGCAGGAGTAGGTGTAGTCTACCGAGAAGGTGCATGGATTGGTGACTTCAATTTCAGCGAGTCCAGCCCTATGGTCCCAATGGGGGGAGATGGGTCTCGGTGGTTATCAGGGGTAGTTCGAGGACACGAGTCATTGCAGGGGAGGCCAACTCGCGGCGTGGAGGTCTCATCATCAGCTTGGTGATTACCGGGTCGGCAGTAACCTTGACAATCTGTTTTCCTTTGGGCTCGGGAGGTGGCCTATTGGAGGAAGCAAGTCCATTATCTGGGGTGGAGATCAGATCACAGCAAGTTCACGGGCTTGGCCTTTTTGGAAGGGTGAGGATTGGGAGGCTCGCGCGGTAAAGTGGTAGGGGTGACAATAACCAGGCTAGCGACGCGAGCGGCATTGAGCCTACGGGCTCGGTCCAACCTCTGTTGGTGCTCTTTGGATAGAGGCATGATAAGACTATTATAATAGTGATTTTAATATAGTTTTTATTTAATAAATAGTATTGTTTTATTTAGTTTTTACTAATATTTGTTATTAATTACTTTATTTTCATATTCCAGGTTAATTTGGGCTGCCAATATTAATTTGGAGCTTGCATAACTAATCAGGAGAAGAATCTGAAGAGATCTAGAGAAATCGCAATTTACACGCCCCGTTCATGGGCGTGACCTTCAGGTCACGGGAGTGACCCATAAAGGAGCTCCAGAATTCGTTACCACGTCGGATTAAAGTTACACGCCTAGGACATGTGAGTGACTAGTATGTCACTGACATGACTCTAAGCGTGACATCCAGGCGTGTCGCGCATTATGAAGCCAGTTTCAGATCTAGCAAGTTACAAGCTTACACGCCCTAGCTCACGGGCGTGACCTAGGGGCGTTACCACTTCAGCAATGCCAGATTTAAATCCCTCCATTCCCAGTTCCTGTCGTTTCCAGTAACATACAGACACGCCCAAGTTCACGGGCGTGACCTAGGGGAGTGACCCGTAGTACGACGAATTTTGGCGATTTTCTCACAACATTCTCGAGGTTTTAAGAGGACGGTTCTGCACCTGACACGCAGATATTATCTTCGATCCTAAATCTGTATCTTAAATGACCGACAGGTTGCGGATATGAGTAGATCGTTCAAACATAAAAGGAGTTGCATGCACTCCTCAAGAGAGGATGACATAAATCTTTCGGATTGGAGTCAAATCCAATAATGAGGTTCACCGCTTAAAGCAAGTTTAGGGTTTTTGACTGGCCGAGGGGTCTTAATCGATCAACCTATGGTTAGTCAAAAGCATGAGCTCGAGAGAGACGCTTTTGTATTTTGGCAACCTCCACGGTCGAAGTAAGTGACTAAGAGTTTGTACTTGTACCATTTCCTGAAAGTCTATTTTAATTCAAAGTGAGTATAGATCAAGTGCTAGCTTTTAGTTTATTTTTCTTTCTTTAAGTTTAATTTAACCTTTCTTTATATTTAGATAAATTGATATTAATTTGTGTAAGTATGAGTAATCAACAGTCCCCAAGTCTAAATACCATCATTTTTTATACTATATGTCGATAGGTACACTTGCCTAATTCGGGATAATAGTTTGAATTTTTTTAAAAACTATAAAATCCTTATCAAGTTTTTGGCGTCGTTGCCGGAGAATATTTTTGTTGATATTTTGAAAGCGTAGATTTTAATAATCATTCTTGTTCTCCACCTCCATTTCCCTTTTTAAATTTTCTTTTTCAAAATCATTTCTATTAAGCACCAATTGTTTTATTTTCGTTTTTACAAAAAAATGTTATCTCAATTGGCCGCTAAGATTGCCGAGCTTCCACATAAAATTAATCTTTTGCAAGTAGCAAGACGATGCCATATTTCTTATTATAATTGTGGTGGTTCTCATCGAAGTGAGTATTGTTATTATTATATTAATTATAAAAATCTTTCTTATGAAAATAATTTTGATACTAACTATGAAAATAACTATTCTCACTTTTATGATAACACTTTTTCTAATTTTCATGAAAATAATTTTTCCAATTCTTCTAATTTTCATGAAAATAATTTTTCCAATTCTTCTAATTTTCATGAAAATAACTTTTCGAATTTTAAAGAGAATAATTTGATGTATGCCACTACACAAAATGGGATTAAGGCACGTAATGGAAAAGGGATTCCTATGGGGAATTTAAGCGAACACGTGGTGTGCGTGCAAAACTCCAAATATCGGCAAGGTTTCGTCTATAATATCGCAATCTCACAAGTTGGAAATTCCCATCCAAACCTATACAAGCATTCACATATACCAATATCATAACCTAACGCAACAACATCAAGACCTGTACATTCATATTATATAAACTACGGAGTGTTCGCAAAGCCCTTCAAGTTAATACCAAGGCGATAGGCCAAGGTGCTCACAAGCGAAAGGAACCCACACGGTTTGGTCGAGCGATGTTGTACCAAAAGAGAATCCATCAAATTGGAAAAATTCGGAAAAGGGTGGTTCTCTCCCAACAAAATAAAACGAGGGCCACCACGCCTCACGAACTTAAACTGAAAAAGGAAAACACCAACAAGATCTATGAAGAAATTAATCACGAAATTCAAGCATTTCACAAGCCACGCAACATATGCCACAAGAACGATCAAGAGGGAAATCACAATAACTAGTGGATGAATGTCTGTTACCCCGCTCGGATGTCGACTAGTATGAAAGGATCGTTCCTTTTCGATTCCACTGGAACCATGCCGGTTGGAGGGAAGCACGTTGCCTTCCTCGGATCACGCGGAAGGAGATGCCGCCCAAGTTACGGAAGGTGTGCCTTCGGTCGCAGTTTCCAAGAGGAGAGAAACTTCAGATCTCTCAAGAGGAGAAAGGGCGGCTGCTCGGTTTTGAGGAGGATGAGAGGATGGGGGTCGGGTCTTGGAGAGGATGGAGGAGGGCTGCGTGGATCTAGGAGAGAAGAGAGTGGCCAGCCTTAATTTGGGAGGAAGGAGGTGGCCTACAGCAAAGAGAAAGAGGAGGATAACTATGGAAGAGTCGCACTTCCACGGGTCTACCGGAATCGCACCAGATGGGGAGAACTGAGCCGCCTTCTTCGGAGTCACACCGGAGGAGGTAGGAGGTCGCCGAAGCTGTGGGAAGCACCGTCTAGAGGGGCGGAGGCAACAGCACGGTCGCGACGTTCCTAGAGGCACGAGATTGGGTTCGGCCTGGCCAAAAGGGGGGCAGCTTCACACAACTCTAAAATTAGGTTTTCCTTCTTCAATTTTCTATATAAAACATCAAAGTTTAGCCTCTTATAGGCTTTACAACACAAGGGCTAAAAGCACCCGAAACATGGCCAAACATAGGCCAAATGAAAACAATTAACAAGGCTATTAGAAGCCCAAATAATCATGAAATCAAATCATAAAATCGATGTTATAATATGAGGAAACATAATTTAACATAGCACGAGCGAGAACAGTCGCGGACATTGTAGCGGCGGGAGTGGTGGCGAGCAGCGAACCAAGCATGTTATAGCAAATCTTCTTCCGGTGGTGGTGACGTATCATCAATCGCGTGCCGGCACCAACATCAACCGGGTCGCCAAAATCATCAGGAAGGGCAGCCTCCATATCAACATGTACTGGATCACCATCGTCGACAGGAGGGGGGCGCTCCATGTCAACATGTCGGGGGTAGTCGGCTCCATCAATCCTCCCCCTTTCAGAAATACTCATCACCAATGAGTAGGCCTGTGTGTACTCGCATGGAGGATCATCTACGGGGAAGAAGAACCTGCTAGGCAAAATGTGGTCTTCGGGGGACCTCAAAAACGCATTAGCCAAAGAAGGAAAATGTAACAGCCCAAAGTTCGGAAACTGGCATTTTTGGGTGACACGGCCTGGGACACGGGCGTGTCCCAGGGCGTGTCAGTTGACACGGCCTGCGACACGGGCGTGTCGTAGGGCGTGTCGAGGTTGTGTCGACGATCGGCCTTTGTCTCGACGATTTTTCTCTCGACGATGCGTCGAGAGGGGGGCACACGGCCCAGGACACGGGCGTGTCCAAGGCCGTGTCGTATGCTCGACAATTTTGTCTCGACGATCGTCGAGTGTCGAGAAGTGAGTGTTGAGTGTTTAACATGGCCTGTGACACGGGCGTGTCACAGGGTGTGTCAAATCAGGCGACGAACTCAGCACACCGAAGGTTTCGACAGGGCGTGTCTGAAGGCGTGTTGGTGATATAGCCCATGACACAGGCGTGTCCCATGGGCATGTCACTGGTTTTGATAAGTCGGTTGACCACCGCTTGAGGCACACGGCCTGGCACACGGCCGTGTCAGAGGCCGTGTCGGGTCAAAATCAGTGATTTTGGCAGAATCGTGGCCGTCAATTCCTTCAGTCTGGATCTAAGGGCTGAAGCTTCTTCCTCTTTTTCCTTAAAGGCCGAAATCAGAGAAGGATTCTCATTTTTCCTTGGCCTTAAGCTTTCTTCAAGTTAAAAGAGAGAAAGAGAGAGAGAAAGGAGGAGGAAGAAGGAAAGGGGGTTGCTGCTGGTGGTGCTGCGGTTTACCGACGAGAGATCCGAAGCCGGTGTTGCGGAGGAATCAATCTTGCGAGTTTTACAAGCTAGCTTGGAGGTCATGGCACCGAAGCGCTCGTCAAGGGTAATGACTTTTCTTCCTAGCCATGTGAAGGCTTCCTTTTTGGCATATTTTGTGATTTCCCCCACCAAGAGGTGGCTGGTTTTGGAAATCTTTGGGTGGATTCTTGAAATCCCCGTTGTTAGCATATAGATCCGGAAATGGAGTACGGAATAGGCATGCTGTGTGAAGCCCATCTGGACAGGTTAGTCTGGATTGGTGATGTTGCATACGAACCGGAGAAGACTCCGTGATAAACGTGTAATGTAAGGAGTCTACGGGTTATGCCTGCGAAAAGGAGTAGCAGGAAGTACTGGGGTGGTAGCCCAGGAAAATAGCCATGTGATGGTTTTGGGTCCAACCTGTGATTGAGGCACAGGAAGTACTGGTGGAACCAGGAAAGGCCCTTTTGGTGATGCTTCATGTCATAGGGTGTCCACCTGTGAAGCGAGTAACAGGAAGTACTGGCATGAGAGCTAGGAAAGACCCCTGACATTTGTGCTTGTGCGGTGTCCACCTGTGGAGAGAGTCACAGGAAGTACTGGTGTGCCCAAGAAAAAACCCGCTGTTGCTGTGAGGAAATGGGTATAGAGAAATACCCAGGCTTGAATGCCAAGAACAGGATTGGTGAGACCGACCCGCGCCTTTGATATAGCCACGAGTACGTTGTACTCGGAGAAGGCAAGGCGATTTGAGCAACGGGGGGTGGAGGATCCGACCTGCGCTATGTCCGTCCGACGTGAGACCAAAAAGTGCGGTCTGTTGGAGCGCATAACAAGAGTCTTCGGCCTGCGCGCCATGACACAATGGGGGGCTACGGGCCATCCCGGTGTAGGAAGACTAACTCCGGCTGCACGCCATGGAGGAAATGCTCAAGAGAGTTACCGTTGGGTGATGACCCTGATACGGTGGTGGGCAAGAGGTTGCCAGAACACCAAGAATGTGCCCTGAGTGCACGGACCGTTGGGCCGGGTGGCGAACGGTTGTGATGGCTTTTGTGCGTGAAAGCACATTTTGATGATATAGTTTGCCATACTTGTGATCTAATATGCCTGCAGGGAAGAATACCGCTGCCCCGAGAGAAGGGGTAGGGTCGTTATAATTTGGTCAGCTGAACGCTGACCGTTGTCTTTGTTTGCCATCGTTGGGTGGATTGTCCTTGTACAGGTGCTGGAGAGCTGAGCGGGACGCATATAGGTTGATGTTCCTGATGGTGTTGTTGCGATTGCTGCTAGCCCTCGAAGGCTAAATGTGTACTTTTGTGTGTTTTCTTTTATTGTGGCCGGCCTGCGCGCCAATTTGTTTAGGCCACTGTTTGAACGCCATGTAAGGCCATAAGGCCAACCCTTTGGACTTGTTGTAAGACATTCCTATAGTATATAAAATGTGGAGTTTTATGTTTGGACATTCATGAGGAGTTCAAGTTGTAGTCTAGGCTTCCGCTAGAATGCTTTGTGTTAAGTGCGATGCGCGACTCTGGTATCATCCTGTACCTTCACCGACTGTTTTGTGATATATCCTGTGGGGCCCCGGCCGGACCTTCTAGAATATATCATATGAACGGATAGGGTTGTTACATTTTTGGTATCGGTCGTCTTGGTCGTTCTCTCTCGAAGTCGTGGTCGACTTCTTTTGTGGGGTGGCGAGCACGTGTTTGTGCACACCAACGAATGAACTCCTGAATGTCCATGATAGGAATGCATATTTGTGTGTTTGAGGAACCTGCGTGTTCTTCTTTTGTGTTGCTTGCTTGGGTACGACCGCTAATGTGTGTGTCTTGTCCACCTTTAGGTGACACGAAGTGGAGCTGGGCCGTCTGAGTCCCAGCGTTCTGATGAAAGTATGGCACCAGCCGCGGTGCCTACACCTCCACCGTCTGCGGAACATGTGCGTTTAGTTACGGAGGCCTTATTTACCATGATCCAAGGCCAGCCCCTTAGGCAGGAGCAAGCGTCTGTGAGGCCAGAACATGTGGCGGCGAGGCCTGAACCTATCGTGGTTATGGCCCCTCGAGTGGCTGAGAAGCAGCTAATGCGGTTTATGAGTTTCCATCCGCCTACGTTCTCGGGAGCGGGAACCCCGACGCAGGCTGAGGATTGGCTATCGCATGTCAAGCGAGTGATGACGGCGATAGGAACGGCGGAGCATCAGAAAGTTACCTTAGCCACCTTCTTGCTTGAAGGAGAAGCTCGATTATGGTGGGATGAGATGGAGTTGCATCACTTGGCGGGTCGTCCGTTAACCCAAGTATCGATGGAAGAATTCTCCCGGCTCTTCCTCGTGAAGCACCTTCCTACGGCTCAGCGGATAGCCATGGAAAATGAATTCCAACGGTTGACTCAAGGTGATGGCAGTGTTGGCACGTACTGCATGAATTTACTCGCTTAGGTCGGTATGCGGGTTCTATTTTTGTTGATGAGCAGAGGAAGACTAATCGGTTCTATGAAGGACTGAGGGACGAACTGAGGTTCCTTGTGTCTAGTTCTGTGAACCAAGGTTTCCAAGCGCTGGTTGACACCGCGACCGCGTTGGAAAAGGATATGAAGAGGGTGCAAGGGAAGAGAGCTTTGGCTGTGACGCAACCGGAGTGGAAGGCGCCCCGATCAGCAAAACCATTTTATAAGAAGAGATGGGGTAAGAAGTCCAAGCCTAGTGGACAAGCTCCTTCATCAGTTGCAACGGGAGCAACATCAGGGGCGACCTCCAAGCCAGACACTCGTATCTGCTTTAATTGTGGCCGGATGGGGCATATTGCGCGAGATTGTCGGATGCTGCCAAAGAGTGAAAAGAAGGCGAGTGCATCTTATGCGGAGAAAGGAAAGGCGGTGGTGGATTGCTCTGCCTCGCAGGCGCAACCCCGGGTCTACAATCTTGGCCTGCAAGAGGCCATCAAGCAGAGTGACATGGTCACAGGTATGAGTTTAGTTTTGCATATGCTATTGTTTGTATGCTTTGCTTAGTACCCCATGTTTGCGGTTTGTGTGTGTGTGACATGTTTGTCCTAGGCTTTGTGATGATTCGGGACACGCTGGCGCGAGCACTGTTTGATACAGGTGCATCGCATTCTTTTCTGTCTAGTGAGTTTCTTACACGGCTTGGGATACCCAGTCGTACAAAGGCAGATAGCGTCAAAGTGGTGTTGCCGAATGGTTGTTGGATGCTTGCGGATCAAGCTTGCGATGTGGCGGTTCAGTTCGGAAGTCGGGATTTTTGTTTAACCGCATTTATTTTGCCAATATCGGAATTCGATGTGATTTTTGGGATGGATTGGCTTGCGGAGCAGCATGCTATGATTGATTGCCAGTCCAAAGAAATCACGTTGGGCCAGAATACCGAACAGAATACCAAGTTCGCGGGTATGCGAGGAGTGAGCGGGACGTTGATGTCTGCACTCCAGGTAGTCAAAGTTGTTCGGAAGGGTGCGGAGTGTTACTTTGCACTAATTCAGGCTGTGGAGCCTAAGGCCACTTTGTGCGAGGTTACGATTGTGGCAGAATTTACAGATGTGTTTCCTACGGATCTCCCTGGGCTACCACCCTAGTGGGAGATTGACTTCACAATTGAGTTGGTGCCAAGTGCGAAACCCGTGGCCCGCTCGCCATATCGCGTTGCGCCTAAAGAGATGGCTGAGTTGAAGGTTCAACTACAAGAAATGCTAGAGCAAGGTTATATCCGCCCAAGTATGTCACCTTGGAGCGCGCCTGTGCTTTTTGTAAACAAGAAAGATGGTGGGTTACGGTTGTGTATCGATTATCGTGAACTAAATAAGCTGACCGAGAAGAATAAGTATCTGATACCCCGGATTGATGAGTTATTCGATCAGCTGGTGGGATCGACCGTCTATTCGAAGTTGGACCTGAAGTCTGGTTATTACCAGTTAAGAATTCGGGAAGGTGACATTCCCAAAAACGCATTTGGAACGCGTTATGGGCACGATGAGTTCACAGTCATGCCCTTTGGATTGTGTAATGCGCCCTCGGTGTTTATGAATCTGATGCACCGTATTTTTCGTGAGTACCTAGATCTGTTTGTGATAGTGTTTATTGATGATATCCTGGTGTACTCAAAGTCCAAAGCCGAGCATGAGATTCACTTGCGGTTGGTGTTGAACATGTTGAGGCAAAATCAGCTATATGCCAAGTTTTCGAAGTGCGAGTTTTGGCTATCGTCAGTGGCATTTTTAGGCCATGTGGTGAGTGGAGCGGGCATTGCAGTGGATCCAGCGAAGATAAGAGCCATACAAGAGTGGCCAAGATTGTCTTTCGTAGCCGAGGTCAGGCGTTTCCTTGGACTTGCGGGCTACTATAGACGATTTGTGGAGAACTTCTCACGGATCGCTTTGCCGCTAACCACACTGACGCGAAAAGATCAAAAGTTCGTTTGGACGCCAGAGTGCGCACGAGCTTTTGAAGAGCTGAAGGTTCGGTTGACCACGGCGCCGGTATTGTCTTCGCCATGTAGAACCGATGGCTTTGTGATTTACAGTGATGCCTCAGGGAGCGGCTTAGGCTGCGTTCTTCTGCAGAGCAGAAAGGTGATTGCTTATGGCTCACGCCAACTAAAGGTGCACGAGCGAAACTATCCCGTCCATGATTTGGAACTAGCGGCGGTGATTTTTGAACTCAAGTTGTGGCGACACTACCTTTATGGCGTGAAGGTGGAAATCTATACCGATCATAAGAGCCTAAAGTATCTTTTGGAGCAAAAAGACTTGAACATGCGACAACGAAGGTGGTTGGAGTTCCTTGGGGACTACACTTTTGAGATTCACTATACGCCCGGGAAGGGGAATGTTGTCGCAGATGTCTTGAGTCGGCGAGTTCCGGCTAGAGCAAATTGGTTACAAAGGCATGATGAACGTCTTATCCAGGAGTTGGAGGCATTGGAGATCTATTGTGTTGACAAGAATTCCACTGCCATTGCATGTTTGAACTGGACTGAGGTGCAATGTGACCTTGCAGACCGAGTTCGACGGGCAACGGAGTTGGATGAATATCACTTGCGCTATGTGAATGAAGGGCTAGAAGGCAAATTCACCTGGAATGACGGTCTTTTGCGAAAAGAGGGCCGTTTGTGCGTCCCGAATGTGGGGAAATTGAGGGAAGAACTGCTATATGAAGCGCATTATACAAAATATTCCATTCACCCCGGGAGAACAAAGATGTTCAACGATATGAAGAAGCTTTTCTGGTGGCCAGGGCTCAAGAAAGATGTTGCCCTTTATGTCTCTAAATGCCAAACATGTGCGATGGTGAAGTCGGAATGCAAAAAGCCGGGTGGATATTTGAAGTCACTGCCGATCCCAGTGTGGAAATTTGATGATATTTCCATGGATTTTGTGCATGGGTTGCCAAGATCGCAGCGAGGAAATGATTCCATTTGGGTGATTGTTGACCGGCTAACGAAAGTAGCACATTTTCTCCCGAACAGGCGGGAGGATTCAGTTGAAAGTTTGGCAAAGTTATATGTTGACCAGATTGTGCGGCTGCACGGTGTTCCTCGGAGCATCGTAAGTGATCGAGATGGGCAATTCACGTCAAATGCTTGGAGGCTAGTTCACCGACTGTTGGGTACGAAGTTGACTTTCAGTACGGCCTTTCATCCCCAAACGGATGGCCAAACTGAACGTACCAACAGAACAATGGAGGACATGCTCCGAATGTGCGCCCTTGACTTCGGAAAGAGATGGGAAGATCACCCCTATATGGTCGAGTTTGCATATAATAACAGCTACCAAGCAAGCATTGGGATGGCACCATATGAAGCTCTATATGGAAGGAAGTGCCGTACTCCCTTGGCTTGGGTAGAAGCGGGCGAAGCTCGGGTTGTTAAACCAAATGAGGTTGAGGAAGCAAACTCAACCATACGGACGATTCGAGAGAGATTGCTTATTGCTCAAGATCGACAAGCGAAGTACTACAACGCCAAGCACCGGAACGTAGAATTTGTGGTTGGCGATTGGGTCTACTTGAAGATCAAGCCATTCAAAGGTGTCTCCAGGATTCGACGATTGAAAAAGTTGAGTCCCAGATATTTGGGTCCGTTTGAAGTGGTTGAGCGAGTTGGCGAAGCAGCTTATCGGCTGGCTCTGTCGGCGGACTTGGGTTGGTTACATGATGTCTTTCACATCTCGGTGCTTCGGAAGGCCGTGAAAGATCCAACTCAAGTGATCGCAGATGATCGTGTGCCGGTGGAGTATGGGCTAACAACGAAAGTTATACCCATTCAGATCGAAGATCGAGCCGAAAAACAGTTGCGGAACAAGACGGTCGGTATGGTAAAAGTCCGGTGGGATAACTGCGGCCGTGAAGAACTGACATGGGAGCGCGAGCAGACCATGCGAGAAGAGTTCCCTGAGCTGTTTTTGTAACCTGTAGAAAGAATGTTGTAACATAAACTTTTATATATGTTGTCACATTTTTTTGCTGTTTTCTAGTGCCTTTCCTATGTCTGAATTTCGAGGACGAAATTTCTTGTAGGAGGGGAGGACTGTAACAGCCCAAAGTTCGGAAACAGGCATTTTTGGGTGACACGGCCTGGGACACGGGCGTGTCCCAGGGCGTGTCAGTTGACACGGCCTGCGACACGGGCATGTCGCAGGGCGTGTCGAGGTTGTGTCGACGATCGGCCTTTGTCTCGACGATTTTTCTCTCGACGATGCGTCGAGAGGGGGGCACACGGTCTAGGACACGGGCGTGTCCAAGGCCGTGTCATATTCTCGACTATTTTGTCTCGACGATCGTCGAGTGTCGAGAAGTGAGTGTTGAGTGTTGAACACGGCCTGTGACACGGGCATGTCACAGGGTGTGTCAAATCAGGCGACGAACTCAGCCCGCCGAAGGTTTCGATAGGGCGTGTCTGAAGGCGTGTTGGTGACACGGCCCATGACACGGGTGTGTCCCATGGGCGTGTCACTGGTTTGGATAAGTCGGTTGACCACCGCTTGAGGCACACGGCCTGGCACACGGCCGTGTCAGAGGCCGTGTCGGGTCAAAATCAGTGATTTTGGCAGAATCGTGGCCGTCAATTCCTTTAGTCTGGATCCAAGGGCTGAAGCTTCTTCCTCTTTTTCCTTAAAGGCCGAAATCAGAGAAGGATTCTCATTTTTCCTTGGCCTTAAGCTTTCTTCAAGTTAAAAGAGAGAAAGAGAGAGAGAAAGGAGGAGGAAGAAGGAAAGGGGGCTGCTGTTGGTCGTGCTGCGGTTTACCGACGAGAGATCCGAAGCCGGCGTTGCGGAGGAATCAATCTTGCGAGTTTTGCAAGCTAGCTTGGAGGTCATGACACCGAAGTGGTCGTCAAGGGTAACGACTTTTCTTCCTAGCCATGTGAAGGCTTCCTTTTTGGCATATTTTGTGATTTCCCCCACCAAGAGGTGGCTAGTTTTGGAAATCTTTGGGTGGATGCTTGAAATCCCCTTTGTTAGCATATAGATCCGGAAATGGAGTACGGAATAGGCATGCTGTGTGAAGCCCATCTGGACAGGTTAGTCTGGATTGGTGATGTTGCATACGAACCGGAGAAGACTCCGTGATAAACGTGTAATGTAAGGAGACTACGGGTTATGCCTGCGAAAAGGAGTAGCAGGAAGTACTGGGGTGGTAGCCCAGGAAAATAGCCATGTGATGGTTTTGGGTCCAACCTGTGATTGAGGCACAGGAAGTACTGGTGGAACCAGGAAAGGCCCTTTTGGTGATGCTTGATGTCGTAGGGTGTCCACCTGTGAAGCGAGTAACAGGAAGTACTGGCATGAGAGCTAGGAAAGACCCCTGACATTTGTGCTTGTGTGGTGTCCACCTGTGGAGAGAGTCATAGGAAGTACTGGTGTGCCCAGGAAAGACCCGCTGTTGCTGTGAGGAAATGGGTATAGAGAAATACCCAGGCTTGAATGCCAAGAACAGGATTGGTGAGACCGACCCGCGCCTTTGATACAGCCACGAGTACGCTGTACTCGGAGAAGGCAAGGTGATTTGAGCAACGGGGGGTGGAGGATCCGACCTGCGCTATGTCCGTCCGACGTGAGACCAAAAAGTGCAGTCTGTTGGAGCGCATAGCAAGAGTCTTCGGCCTGCGCGCCATGACACAATGGGGGCTACGGGCCATCCCGGTGTAGGAAGACTAACTCCGGCTGCACTCCATGGAGGAAATGCTCAAGAGAGTTACCGTTGGGTGATGACCCTGATACGGTGGTGGGCAAGAGGTTGCCAGAACACCAAGAATGTGCCCTGAGTGCACGGACCGTTGGGCCGGGTGGTGAACGGTTGTGATGGCTTGTGTGCGTGAAAGCACATTTTGATGATATAGTTTGCCATACTTGTGATCTAATATGCCTGCAGGGAAGAATACCGCTGCCCCGAGAGAAGGGGTAGGGTCGTTATAATTTGGTCAGCTGAACGCTGACCGTTGTCTTTGTTTGCCACCGTTGGGTGGATTGTCCTTGTACAGGTGCTGGAGAGCTGAGCGGGACGCATAGAGGTTGATGTTCCTGCTGGTGTTGCTGCGATTGCTGCTAGCCCTCGAAGGCTAAATGTGTACTTTTGTGTGTTTTCTTTTATTGTGGCCGGCCTGCGCGCCAATTTGTTTAGGCCACTGTTTGAAAGCCATGTAAGGCCATAAGGCCAACCCTTTGGACTTGTTGTAAGACATTCCTATAGTATATAAAATGTGGAGTTTTATGTTTGGACATTCATGAGGAGTTCAAGTTGTAGTCTAGGCTTCCGCTAGAATGCTTTGTGTTAAGTGCGATGAGTGACTCTGGTATCATCCTGTACCTTCACCGACTGTTTTGTGATATATCCTGTGGGGCCCCGGCCGGACCTTCTAGAATATATCATATGAACGGATGGGGTTGTTACAGAAAAATAGTTTCCACAACATCAACCAACATACCTCTGATGGAAACCGAGAAAGAGAACGATTCTGGGAATCTGTCACCACCCAACCCAATAGAAATCATAGTGGAAATTATATACGGAGAGGTAGACATTTCAAGTGGCATACAAGCATGAAGCATAAAATATGAAATGATGAAAATATAAGCTATGCCCCAATCAGTGGAAAATTCTAAAAGAAATGTCATGTTGCCAAACTCCCTTAAGATTCACAAAGGATGGACTTGCCGATTCGTTAATATTTTTAAGATACCCAGGGGCATACTTTCAGGGGTGAGACAAGCCAAAACCAAACCATCCACATAACGGTGGGAGACTCTCCGATACAAACTAGTAAATAATTTAAAGGACACATTTTGATTGATTAAAATGTTAAGAGTGCGCCTAATTAAATTAAAACCGTGAGGGGTGAACCTATGTGCAACATGACTTGAATCAATAGTAGAAAATAACGAGACTAAGTCAGGTGGCACGTGTGTTTTAAATTCATTAATGATGTTCGTGGAGTCCAACGTCGTAGTTTTAAATTTTGATTTAAAAATGTCATAAAGAAATGCCAGCGAAAAAGCCTCACCACCAACTATAGAGTTGGACGCTCCCAGACTTGTAAGGATGTGCATGCAACACAACTCAACATACCTAACTATGTTCACTAACGTGTACATGCACGGATCATCAAAAGGCAGATGATAAAAGCGTGAGACCGGGCTTGGCAAATAAGTGTGTCTAGGGGACACCACATCAAAAAGCCCCATGGCCAAGGAATCACTAGCAGCCCAACACGAAGCCTTACCCAACGCCAAGCGGTCAGATGAACGGTCCATCCTAGGAATAGCATAGTCAGATCTACGAACTGGAGTGGAAAGACCGAACACGACAACTAACAACTCTCCCACACACATCCGTCTAGGTAAGTCTAACAGGGCAGCTTGATAAATAAGCATCTCCAAATATCTCAGACTAGAGATGACAAGCTAATTTCCTAACAAATCATCTAATCGAGTCAAGTGAATTAGAGGGAGAGTCGACATGATCAATTCCGGAGGAGGAGCTAAGTCATACTCACCATCAAAACACGGATTTAACGTCAAATAAAAGTCCTCCGGGTGCAAGCTATCAAAATCAACGGGAAGATCAAACAGCAGATTCTTCCTCACAGAAAACTCAACCGGATCGTCATCACCTAACTCACTCTCAGATAAATATTCGCCACAGGATGACACTGTCAACTCAGCCGAAATGTCTTCCAACCCAGTAGATGCTTCATCCAAATCAGCATCAGTAACGGTCTCAGAAGTAGGCAAAATCGAGTCCGACAAAATTTCTAATCCATATTGAGCTTCAGGCAATGGTGATAACAACAAGGAAATATCTTCCGGGTCCTCAACTTTAAATTGATCCAAAAATAACTTTCCCTCGCAAGGTAAATCTTCCAAGACAATAAGTACATCTTCTAACTTAGGGCCATCAGACGGTTCCTCAACTATCATAGGAGACAGATCGAAAATATGGTCGAGGGGAAGTGGGATAATCCCAGGGGAGATACCTCAGAGGAGACATCCTCATCTAGGTCACTAGGATATCCAAGCTCCTCATCGTCACTAAGGTTGTCAGAGAAATTATCATCGCCCTCAGTGGCGGGCTCAGATATTGAAGCCAAAAGAGCCAATGCCCTAGGCTTTGTGGGGCACTCCATGGCATAGTGGCAAATCACGCTACAAGGTTAATATGTTGCGTTCTCCTTGCAAATCTTAACTGTCTGATTATGCTTAACTCGCAGATTTATAACATCCCTAGTAGTGACAACGATAGGTGGCGGTGCAGAGGACATAACCTTCTCCTTCTCCCTAAAGGTTGGAGTATGTGGGCTCGAAATAGTCAGATCTTGGCAGAGCAAGGATCTAGCGGGAGGCTTGGAGTCACTCTTGTGATCAAAAATGGGTCCAGTGCCATGGAGGGGAGAAATAAGATGATGAGATGTCCGAGTATGGGAGTATGAGGGGACATACTGGTTCAATGTAGGCAAGGTCTTAGGCAGCGAATCACTCAGATAATCAGAAATCTGGGAACGACATTATGGAGGGTAATACTCATCCGTTAATATATTCTTCATAATCTGCCAACCTACAAGTGAGCCGTGAGTGACATCCCAAAACATCTTTCCTCATTGAGCCAGAAAGTCTGGACTCGATCAATTAATTGTAGTCACGCAACGGGAATCTTGTGGGGGTCCACAATATGATATCGCTCAAAATAACGTTCCATTTCCTTCACCCAACATAAAAATACTCGCGGTCCACCTATCCCATCATAGATCGGAGCAGGAACTCTAACAGGCCTAGACGTTACACTGAACGAATGAAGGTGAGTGAGCAGAACTACCAATGGGCGCCATAAAAGACCAACGGAAAACTCGAATTAAGTGAACAGGAAAAACTTTTTTTTTTGATATATTTTAAGAAACACAAATTTTTTATATATATATAACTAAAAAAAATAAGACCAATGAACGTGCCTAAGTGAAAAAGGGGGGAGCTCGGGACGAGCGGATCATTTCCAAGTTGAGAAATTGGCAAACCTCGCTTTGATACCAAATTGATGCAGGCTACTCCCCAAAATGGGATTAAGGCACGTAATGGCAAAGGGATTCCTATGGGGAATTTAAGCGAAGACGTGGGGTGCATGCAAAACTCCAAATTTCGGCAGAGTTTCGTTTATAATATCGCAATCTCACAAGTGGGAAATTCCCATCCAAACCAGCACAAGCATTCACATATACTAATATCATAACCTAATGCAGCAAAATCAAGACCTGGACATTCATATTATATAGACTACGGAGTGTTCGCAAAGCCCTTCAAGTTAATACCAAGGCGATTGGCCAAGGTCCTCACAAGCGAAAGGAACCCACACGGTTCAGTCGAGCGATGTTGTACCAAAAGAGAATCCACCGAAATACAAAAATCCGGACAAGGGTGGTTCTCTCCCAACAAAATAAAACGAGGGTCGCAATGCCTCACGAACTTAAATGGAAAAATGAAAACACCAACAAGATCTATGAAGAAATTAATCACGAAATTCAAGCGTTTCACAAGCCACGCAATACGCATATGCCACAAGATCTTTCAAGAGGGAAATCACAATAACTAGTGGATGAATGACCGTTACCCCGCTCGGATGTCGACGAATATGAAAGGATCATTCCTTTTCGATTCCACTGGAACAACGTCGGTTGGAGGGAAGCATGTTGCCTTCCTTGGATCAAGCCGGAGGAGATGCCGCCCAAGTTACGGAAGGTGTGCCTTCGGTCGCAGTTTCAAAGAGGAGAGAAACTTCATATCTCGTGAGAAGAGAAAGGGGGTTGCTCGGTTTTGAGGAGGATAAGAGGAAGGGGGTCGGGTCTTGGAGCAGATGGAGGAGGGCTGCTTGGATCTAGGAGAGAAGAGAGTGGTCGGCCTTAATAGGGGGAAGGAGGTGGCCGGCGGCCAAGAGGAAGAGGAGGATAACTATGGAAGAGTCGTACTTCCACGGGTCCACCGGAATTGCACCGGATGGGTAGAACCGAGCTGCCTTCTTCAGAGTCACACCGGAGGAGGAAGGAGGTCGCCAGAGCAGCGGGAAGCACCGTCCAGAGGGGCGGCGGCAACAACACGGTCGTGATGTTCCTTGAGGCGCAGGATCGGGTTCGGCCTGGCCGAAAGTGGGGCTGCTTCACACAACTCTAAAATTAGGTTTTCTTTCTTCAATTTTCAACATAAAACATCAAAGTTTAGCCTCTTATAGGCTTTACAACACAAGGGCTAAAAGCACCCCAAACATGGCTAAACATAGGCCAAATGAAAACAATTAACAAGGCTATTAGAAGCCCAAATAAACATGAAATCAAAACATAAAATCGATGTTAAAATATGTGGTAACATAATTTAACATAGCACGGGCGAGAACCGTCGCGGACATTATAGCAGCTGGAGTGGCGGCGAGCAGCGAACCAAGCATGTCATAGCAAATCATCTTCCGATGGTGGTGACGTATCATCAATCGCGTGTCGGCACCAACAACAATCGGGTCGCCAAAATCATCGTGAAGGGGAGCCTCCATATCAACATGTACCGGATCACCATCATCGACAGGAGGGGGACGCTCCATGTCAACATGTCGGGGGTAGTCGGCTCCATCATAATTATTTTGATTGAAATAATTTTTCTTATACCTCGAATTTTTGTCTTTTTTGTTCGCAAGATCAATCAGAAGGATTCCCGAGCTATGAAAATAACTATTTAGATCCTAATTTTTGTTCTTCTTTGATTATACTGCAACCTTCTTCTTCTAATTTTGGTGATTTTATAGAATTCATAGTTGATCCACCACAAAATTTAGAAGAAATTATTCCCGTTCAAATGATTCTTCCCCCTCTTCGAATATTTCACCTAGGACGAAACATGAATCATTATGTGCCCCTTTTGTGGCTTATACAAAGAGGAGGAGGAATTATTATATCAAGAATTTCTTAAAACTCTTTCTAATAATTCTTCTCCCACTTCAAATATTTCACCTATGGAGGAACATGAATCTTTATATGCCCCCTTAGTGTCTTATTTGGAAAAGAAAGACGAATTATTATTGTTAACCGCAAAATCGACGATCCTTACCAAGGCAGACACCTCGCTAGTCGCGGCCTGCTCCAGGTTCCTCCTGGAGGTCGCTTCTTAGGCTGGGCGGACAGGCTTGTATATCCGCTCAGGCCGCACGGCTTGGGCGGTCTCAGCGATCTGACCGCCCAGGCCGCGCGTTGGTCCCTTGGTCGGTAGGGGCCGCTGACTGCTTCTTCAGTCCACCCCTGCAGGCTGCGCCCTTTGTCAGCTTAACCGCAGCTTGTCTCAATAGGAGCACCCTTTGCCGAACTCGGATTCCTATCCGCCCAGGCTGCTCAAACCGCCATACAAAGGTGGCGACCTACCCACAGGCCGCCAGCCAGCTACCTCAGCTTCCACCTCGCCAACAGGCGCGGCCTGACTTGTCAATCTGGCAGGTCGCACAGCCCTTTGTCACCCAGCAGTGCGGGCAGCCAGCTTCATCAGTCCGCTTAAGAGCGCGGACACTCCAACTCCCTGATTACCCGCAAAGATCGGCAGAAACATCCCATTCATCGCGAGCTGGGCGGACTCGAAGTGCAGTCAAGACTTCCAGTCCGCCTAGGATTGATGAACCCCAGCTCCAGCTCAGCGGCAGGCATCTTCGTTCCAACATGAGTCGACTCAACCTAGCATTAGACACGGACTCCACGGACTCAGCGGATTCTCTCCTCAGCTCGCACCCCTTAGCGCGCGTGCCCAGTTCAGCAGCAGGCGGACAATCTCAGCCCAGCAGCGATGGACTCCGCAGACTCTCCTTGCAGTCTGCCACTCAGTCTCGCAGTCTACCAGGTAGCAGAACCTTCTCAAGGTAGTCCCATACCGCACAGTCACGTGCGTACTCGGCAGACTCAGCGAGCACTCCTCAGCTCGCCCTTAGCGCTTGCCCAATTCAGTAGTGGCAGACTCTGCGGACTCTCCTCGCAGTCCGCCACTCAGACTCCTAGTTCTCCATCACCAACATCAGCTCCAGAAGCAAGCCCCAGTCTGTACGGCATGTTGCGGATTCGGCGGACTCCTTCCTCTTCTTTCTCAAGTTACCGCCTCATCGGGAGTAACGTCACCGGAAACCGTTACCTCCTAGGGCCTATAAATAAACCCTCGTGCCTCTCATTTTGGAGGAGGTCTCATCATCGCCAAGGTGCTCACGCTCGAAGACAGCCCACAATAAGCTCAACCCCTGCGGACTCCTTTTCCCAGTCCGCACGGTCTCCATTTTTCCCTTAAACCGCGCGGCCTGTCGACCCGGTTCACCAGTCTGCGCGGCCTCTTCTGGCATTCCTTCCTTAGCCGCCAGCTTCCTCTTTGTACCCATTTATTGATTTCCTATAAATGTGTACTAGCAAGTTGTAATAGCTTAATATTAATCAAAGGAAAGCACGTCGCAAGAGTGACATTTAAGCCGCGGCGGGCGAATTCTGCTGTTGCCACTGCTAGCGGCCCTCTCTCTCTTCTTCTCAGCTCAGCTCAACCCCCTCGGAATTCAACCTGCAAGCCCAACCATCATAGTAACTGCCAGCTCGGAAGCTCCTGATCAACCTCCTCCATTGATCTTCAGCCTTCCCGGCTGCTCTGAGCAAACCTCTCCTCTACCCCCGCAACCCCTTGAATAAGCGTTTGCTCCACTCTTAAGGGCTCAGAAGCTTCCTCTTTCCCCGGAACCTTCATCCTCCTCCTCTCCTAGCTTGTGAGATCGAACACCCCCTCCGTGTTAACTAAGCAATACCATTTTCGCGCATCAACAGTTAACACGCAACCTTCAGATTCGAATAGATGGTGAACAGCGACAGTTAGCCATGTCAGATCATCATTCAGACGAGAATCTTTCTCAGTCAAGTCCCAGAGATGATCCTCTGTGGGAGGCCTTCGAGCAATCACACCATGAGAATGCTCAACAGTTTCAAGCAATCAACCAAATGCTCGCTATGATCACGCAGCAATTAGATACTCAGCTTGAAGTAGCTCCTGCTATTCCGGCTGCTCCGGTCAATCCAGCATCAAAATTGGAGCATCAACAAGCTTATCCTCAATCTTGCCCGCCAGTCTATCCTCCTCCTTATACAGCAACCTTCCTGCAAGGGCCTGCAACCCCTTTGCGACCTCAAGATGAAGAGTTTGCTTCTCACCAAAACTTCTTCCGGGAAGCAGCCCGGGGGAGTCCTGCAAGATTTCTCAACTTTCAGGGAAGTGATCCTTACCCTACATCTCCTGCCTTTACTCCTCCTACAACAACTTTTCCCTTCTATCCTCCTGCTTATTTTGCAGATGCAGCTTACGCTCCCTTTTATCCTTATGTTGTAGGAGAGCAGGAAGAGCCTTCGCTATTTGCAGAGAACGTTCATCATGAACCTACTCCAGCTAACTTCAGAGAGCCCCGGTTACCGATCTACACTAGAGAGACTGATCCAGTGAAGCATGTTCAAGCCTTTGAATCGGTCGTTGCTCTCAAAACACTTTCAGATGAAACTAAGTGCAAGCTCCTTATCACAACCTTTGATGGACAAGTGAGGGACTGGTTCTACGGACTTTGCCCTCACTCCATCACTTCCTTTGCTGATCTGCGAAGGAAGTTCTTGCTCAGATTCTCTACCTCAACAAAGAGAAAGGACGGTCCTAAAGCCCTCTTTGAGATCAAGCAGCGTGGGAATGAAACTTGGTCTCAGTTCTTTGATCGATTCCAAAGAGAAATATTGGACATCGAGATTGTTAGCCAAGAAATGTACCGAGTGGATCTTATCCACGGTCTTCGCGAAGGGCAGCTCAAGTTTGAAGCCAATGTCTGTGCACCAAGAACATACCAAGAGTTGATTGCACTGGCCAACTCATACATCCGAGGTGAAAAGAGCAACCCGGGCTTCGTATCCAAGCTTATATTAGAGCAAGATCCTTCTCACAAGCAGCCTTCGAGGTCTCCTAATAATGATTTCCCAACTCACTCAAGGAAGGGAAGAAGGTTTCAGCGCCATCGATATCCCTTCCAAGAACATGATTGTACTCGAGATCCATTACTACCACCAGCTCCATCTTCTCAAACAGCTACAGTTTATCAACAGCAAGACGATGACTTGCATGAGTCCGAACTAGATGAAGCCATGTAAGAAGTAAGCTAAATCATGAAAGATAAGGTTAACTGCAAAACGCCTTATCGACCGACTGATCAAAGATCTAGAGAATTAGAACCTGATTGTGAATTCCAGAAAGAGCCAGGTCACCTAATAGAGAACTGCCGAGCACTCCGCCAACTGATGCAAAGGATGCTCCGTCAAGGTAAGATGCATGACCTGTTTCCCAAAGAAGATCGCCCTGATCCAGCAACGTCAAAGGGCAAAGAAGTTACAGACATTCCTTGCAGCTCAAGAGGGGTGAGCCTAGTCGAAGATCCCCCTCTCCTCATTGTCAACAATCCTGTTGAATGCTTTGATGCCGATGACGAGGGCATGCTTGGAAGACAATTCTAAGCCGGCAAAGGACTTCATAGTCCTTCAAATTTTTTCGCAACCATTATCGGTTACTCTTACTCTTACTTTTCAAACATTCCCTTTGCAAAGCACTTCTAAGTATTCATTCTTGCTTTTCAATAAAGATTTTATCAGGGATCTCAAACTGATACAATTCCCTTCTTATAATGCTTCTTCCTCTGTCTCCTCTCTGCCAAAGAGATCACTGAACCACTGAGATATCGCCGAGTCTTGCTATAGGCCCCCTTGAGATTGGATTCCGACGTAAGGCCACAACGACCACATATCGCGGGGAGTGTTCGCATATGTGTAGTGGGAGCTATCCAACTCTCATGCGGTGGAATGCGGGACTTCGGATCCTAGCCGACATCTTACACAGAGTGTGTGCTAGGGAGGCCCCATGTGTTAGCTCCGCTGTGCTCCGTTAGGATACATTACGATTATGGTGATCTTTGTTGGCAAGCAATGGTGACCAAGCGTAGCCTTGTCTCTTCGATCATCTCACAACTGTCATGGCCGAACACTCTCTGGTGCTCTCAGTCCATGCTTTCGCGGTGTCCGCAACTCAACTAATCAATCCACGGACAATCTATAGGCCACTTGGCACAACTAGTCTCGTTGATCAGTGATGTACTAACCCGAGGCATGAGAGCAGTGCATCTAGCGATCCTTCTCAGGATTCTCCCGTGCTTTTTCTCTTTTGTGCCCTCCTAGAGGATGCGCGGCCTGCCTGCTCTTAGTAGGACTATACTCGTGATGACCTTTCTCAGGCAGGAGGTGCATAAGGCCCACGGGTGATCTCCTGTGGCAGCATCCAGTCTTTCTTGGTCATCTCCGAGTATAGACCTCTTTTTTATCAACTGCCTCTTTCACAGGATAACAGGTTAAATCCGACCTACCAAAAGGATTTGCAACAATCATTTTCGTTTACTTTCATCTTTTATTCACTGCTTTCTTAAGCTCTATCGGATGATGATTCACAAAGCTATTCGTTACTCTTATCAAATTCTAACTGATTGTCTCTTAGATATCTGCAAGGAGAAAATAACCAAACTAACAATTCAACAAGGCAAGTATACCTATCGAAATGCAGCTAGGGGACACAAGTGTCGTATTGAAATCCAGGAACAGTTGAGTAAGCTTACTCACACGAAATCTATTATTTTATCGATGGAAAAATAAGGTTTTTTAGAAGAAAGCTAAATGTACTAAAGGAAGAGAACTACTTGCAATGAAAGAGAGCTACTTGCATGAAAAGATAAAGAGTGCTAAAAGAGCGATTAACTTAAGCTTAGTAACGATAAGGGAAAAATGCACTCGATCAGAAATCATCTCGGCAAGAGTGCTTAGAAAAATACGATAAACAAACCTAAGCTAATTAGGGTAAAGGTCCTTGACCATGGAGGTTCCATGAATATTGACACGCTTCTCTCGAAGGCCGTGCCTAACTGAGTTTAGGAAGGTCCGACCGACTCTCGCCTAAATCGGAGGCCTAAAACTCGCTTTACGCGGTGAACCCCGCTATTGGATTTTACTCCAATCCGGGAGATTTGAACGTCTGCCTCTCTCGAGGGGTGCGAACAACTCCCTTTACTCTTGAGTGCTCATTTCAAACTTTCGGCCTCTCGGCTAGCCCAGAATGAAAGCAAAGGTCTGATAGTATATATCGATGATATACCTCCAACCCGTGATAAATCAAGAGTAATTCAAAGCTAAACCCTAAAAAGAAAAGGTAAGATTCAAAGCATCATAACCTAATCACTCGAACCTCGGATCATTAAGATCGAGTACATGGAGGATTAGTTAATCATGGTGAGGTGGAAGAGGGGGGATGAGTAGAAGAAGAAAATGAAAACAGAGCAGAAACGTAAAAGAAAACAACACTTTTTATTAATGGAAACAGAAATCTTACAGCTTGAAAACTAGAGATTACAAGTGCATGGAAAGGTAAACTACACTATCATTATCATTATACTACAGAACGAAGCTAGGAACTAATACAGGGAAAGCATAAAGCTAGAGCTAAGAACTAAAAATGGAAAGACATGCTTAAAAAAGTTCAAAAATACAAAGGGCAGAACCTCCCCTCTCAATCCGAAAAGTGTCCCTGAACCCTTAGAGTTGGGATCTATTTATAGAATTTTTTGGGTCGGGTCACGCCCCCCTGTCACGCCCTGGTTGGGCGTGACCCTGGGGCGTGACACATTCGGCGCGACTTTTTCGGGCAGGAATTGAATTCTAACGAAGTAGTTGAGGTACACGCCCACAAGTCACGCCCTGGTAGGGCGTGTACCTGGGGCGTGTTCTTTGCGGCGTGACTTTGTTGAGCTGAAATTGAATGCTGGAGGTGACGGGCGGAATTGCTGAAGTACACGCCCATATGTCACGCCCGGGTCAGGCGTGACCCTGTGGCGTGACACTTTCGGTGCGACGGTGGAGCGGGAAAAACGAGCGCGCTGCGGCGATTCCTCGGAACCTGGGGACACGCCTCTAGAACAAGCCCGTGTCGGATGTGACACGGGCGTGATAGAGGGCGTGTACACTAAGTTTCCATGGAATGCAGTTTCGGACCAATTGCTTCATTCCTCTGGGTACACGCCCTAGGTACACGCCCGGGTAGGGCGTGACCTTGGGGCGTGTCACAGCAAAATTCGGCTGAAAGCCGTGAAAACCTGCAAAAAGCAAAAAAAATGCATTAGCGACAAAAATATATACAAAGGGGAATCAAAATAAGTACTTTACAAGACATGATGTGCTTTAAAACCCCGAAAATATCCTAATAAAATTGACTGCAAACCGTATTATTAAATTCCCCCAAGCTAAAGTTTTGCTTGTCCCCAAGCAAAGATATAAAGACTAGCTAATCATAAAAGTGACTAATTCAAAAAGTTTTAATCATACTTACACAAGTACTATGCAAAATTTTAGGTAGGGAGAATGTAAAATGTAAATCTAAAACAATTATTTTGGTATGGTTTAACTTTTATAAACTTTACTTAATAAAAATAAATCATCCAGAATTTTGACGAAATTCTTTAAATAGATTTAAGCAAGGCAATGAAAATGAAAAGAACGTATTGAGTTATTACTAGATCCAAGCAACGCATTATAATTATATCAATTAAATAACAAAAATATAAGTTTAAATCCAAAACTAAAACTGATTTACTTTTCTTCTTTTCTTAGTTGTTAAATAAAATTAAAAAAGGGCGTTAATCAAAAGAACTTAATAGGACCGAAACGTTTGTTAGGAATATGAATAGGAGTGTAATTCAAATATAAACATGAAGTCTTAAAAATCACACTAAACCAAAACAACGAGTTTCAAAAAAAAAAAATTTATTTTAAACAAAATATGTATAAATAAATTTATTTTTTTCTTTATGATTATTTATCTCTTTTTTTTGTATTATTTTCATTCATTTTTTTTCTCTCTTTTATTTTTCAATACATTGCTTTTGTGTACACTTTTTTCAACAATTTCTCCAAAGATAACACAAAATTTCCTATCCCAAAAAAAATAGCGTGATTAGATAGGTAGGAATTTGGGCTTTGGTGAAAATGAAATGTTGTGTGGAGTTATCAAATGAATTTGGAAAAAAGGCTCAAAAGCGGCTAACTAGTGGTAAAAGATTTTAGGTTGGCAGGAAAGCTCAAACGTAAACAAAATGGCCTAAATCATTTTCACGCTTTTTTTTAAAAATTTATTTAAAACATAGAGTCGATAAATTTCAAAAAGCAAGTTCGAGATAATAAAAGAAGATTGATGAAATTATCTTGAAAATAAAAATAATATGTGACTTGGATCGTTCATATCTACTACGTTATTCAAAATTTGTTCTTACAAAAATTATCTAAAGACGAAAAGGAAAATAATGGATGATAAATTTTTAGAGAAAGTAAAGAAAATAAATAATGGAAAACCATAATAGAAATGCACGTTTTAGAGAAATATTTTACCTTAACATGCTACCGTGAATTAGAAACACAGCATGGCCAACATTTTACTTGTGAAATATGATTAAAAAGAATGATTAGAAAAATTATAATTAACTACGTTGTTTATAAAGAAGTTTGAGAAAAACAAAACATAAACATGGGGTACTTATTGAAATACCAAAATGCAGCTATATATAAACATATTTTTTTTGAATTTTTTTGGATTTTTTGGATATTTACAAAAAGCAAAAAGGATGAGCAAAAAGGAGGAACTCATCCCCCAAGCTTAAAATCTACATTGTCCTCAATGGAGAAGGAGGTCAGAGAATGAGAGAATAGTAAAGTACAGAAATGAAAGACAGAATTGAAAAACAGGTACTTCCCCGGTTTTATATTACAGGGAAAGCTGAGTGATGTCGTTCCTCCATGCTTGTGCTGTGGATCTTCAGGAAACGTCGTCTGGTGGACTTTGTCATGGAATCAGAATCGTTGGAGCAGGCGATCGTAGAAGATTCAGCTAGCCGGAGCCATTCGGGGCAAAAATTGTAAAATAAAGAAAACAGAAAAAGATAACTTGGGTTGCCTCCCAAGAGCGCCCTTTGTTTAAAGCGTCGTTTGAGTTCGACGCATCAAAATAAGATTGTACCAAATATTGTTTAAAAATAAAGTTCGAATAAAGGTCAAAGTTTGTGAGTAAAATAAAGTGCAGATTAATCAAATGTCAGGACCGGAAAGATAGAGTTAACAGGGTTGAGACTGACATCATCACAGAAATACAGTTTAAGACGCTGAACATTCACTTTGAAAGTACCCTTATCAGGGTGGGAAATTAAAACAGTACCATAAGAAAAGACTTCTAAAACAGTAAAAGACAGCGACCAACGCGATTTTAAATTACCCGGGAATAAACGTAAACGAGAATTATTAAGCACTTGGTCGCCCGGCTTAAAGATTTTTGGGTGCCTAAGATGTCGATCGTGTAAATGCTTCGTCCGCTCTTTATAATGTCTGTTATTTACATATGCGTAAGAGCGCCACTCGTCGAGTTCGTTAAGTTGAAATTTTATAAAATCGCCGACAGAGTGGGGATCGAAGTTTAAAAATCGTAAGGCCCAAAAGGCGCGGTGTTCTAACTCTACAGGTAAATGACATGATTTTCCATAAACCAACCGATATGGCTTACATCCGAGGGCGGTTTTTTACGCTGTTCGGTAGGCCCATAGAGCATCGTCTAATTTGGCTGACTAGTCTTTTCTAGATGTTGAAACAGTCTTTTCTAAAATTCGTTTTATTTCTCTATTGACTACTTCGACTTGTCCGTTAGTTTGGGGGTGGTAGGCAGTGGAAAGCTTATGAGTAACGCCATATTTAGTTAGGATTTTTGAAAATTGCGCGTTATAGAAATGGGAACCCCTATCACTAACGATAGCGCGCGGCGTGCCGAATCGAGAGAATAATTTTTTTAGGAAATTAACTACGACTCGAGCGTCATTTGTATGAAGAGCTTGGGCTTCGGCCCAACGCGAAACATAATCAACGGCAACTAAAATGTACTTATTCCCGAAGCTAGAAGGAAAAGGGTCGACAAAATCAATCCCCCAGAGGTCGAAAACTTCGCACTCTAAGAAATAATTTTGTGGCATTTCATTTTTATTCGAAATATTCCACGACCGTTGGCAACTATCACACCTACTCACAAAGGCAAGCGCGTCTTTAAACAGGGTGGGCCAGTAAAAACCCGCGCTTAACACATTGTGAGCGGTGCGAGCAGCTTGATAGTGCCCACCTGTCGGTCCTTCATGCAAATGTTTAATAATATCTAATCCTTCATCAAAAGAAACACACCTCCTGATCACTTGGTCGGCACAAATTCTGAAAAGATGCGGGTCCTCCCAAAAATAGTTTTTCAGCTCAGAAAAGAATTTCTTCTTTTGCTGAGATGAAAACTCTTTTGGGAGCACACGAGCCACTAGATAGTTGGCGATGCGGGCAAACCAAGGAGAAGTAGATGTGTTAATTATGAACAGCTTCTCATCAGGGAAATAGTAATGAAAAGAATTTTCGTCTAATTGTTCTATAAACGGGTTGTCTAGGCGCAAAAGGTGGTCGGCGGCCAAGTTCTCGGCACCTCGCTTATCACGGATCTCTAAGTCAAACTCATGGAGGAGTAAGACCCAGCGAATCAAGCGAGGCTTGGCATCCGTTTTAGAGAGAAGATATTTGAGGGCCGAGTGGTCCGTAAAAACAATAATTTTCGAAAGAGTAATATAAGGGCGAAATTTGTCAAAAGCGAATACTACAGCTAAGAGCTCCTTCTCTGTTGTGATGTAATTTTCCTGTGCAGATGTGAGTGTTTTACTAGCGTAATAAATGGGGTGGAAGTTTTTGGAAATACGTTGACCTAGTACGGCTCCCACCGCATAACTACTCGCATCACACATTATTTCAAATGGAAGATCCCACACCAGAGCTATCATGATTGGGGCATTAACTAATTTTTCTTTTATTAAATTGAAGGCAGCTAGACAGAGGTCATCAAAGATGAATGGGGCATCTTTTTCTAAGAGATGGGTAAGGGGCTTGGTGATTTTGGAAAAGTCCTTTATGAAGCGGCGGTAGAAACCCGCATGACCCAGGAAACTTCTTATAGCTTTTATGTTCGTAGGTGGCGGCAGCTTCTCGATAACTTCTATTTTCGCAACGTCTACTTCGATACCCCTTTCAGAAATTTTATGTCCCAAAACTAACCCTTCCCTTAGCATAAAATGACATTTTTCCTAATTTAAGGCAAGGTTAGTTTCTTCGCATCGCTCTAAGACTTTTTCAAGATTCTCTAAGCAACTATCGAAGGAATTCCCGAACACGGAGAAATCATCCATAAAAACTTCCATAATGCTTTCTACGTACTTGTCAAAGATGGCGAGCATACATCGTTGGAATGTAGTCGGCGCATTGCACAATCCAAACGGCATTCTTCGGTAGGCGAAGGTGCCGAAGGGACAAGTAAACGTAGTTTTCTCCTGGTCCTCGGGGGAGATGGGGATTTGAAGATACCCCGAGAGGCCATCGAGAAAACAATAAAAGCTATGTCCAGAAAGTCGTTCTAAAATCTGATCAATGAACGGCAAGGGGAAGTGATCCTTGCGGGTGACGTCATTCAACTTACGGTAATCTATACACATTCGCCATCCGGTCACCGTCCGAGTCGGGATTAATTCATTATTTTCATTACTTACGACCGTTATCCCTCCCTTCTTTGGTACTACCTGTACTGGGCTAACCCACTTACTGTCGGATATAGGATAGATAATTCCTGCGTCTAACAATTTCATAACCTCTCCCTTAACTACGTCTTTCATGTTTGGGTTTATTCGGCGCTGAGGTTGTATAGAGTTACGTGAATTATCTTCCATTAAGATATTATGAGTGCAGAAAGATGGGCTTATGCCCTTGATATCAGATATCTGCCAAGCAATAGCTTGGCGATGCTATTGTAAAATTGAAAGAAGTTTATCCTTTTATGCATCCGTGAGGTAGGCCGAAATTATGATAGGCAGCTTGGAGTCCTTTTCTAAGAAAGCGTATCGAAGGTGCTCTGGTAGTTCTTTCAGTTCCAAGGTAGGGGGGTCATCATACGAGGTTTGGAAATTTTTTCTTTTTCAAAAACTATGTCCTCGTACACGTTTTTATATGTAAAATTAAAAGGGGTGTTGCTAGCGGCCATGGCGGCTTCGTGCAGCGATTCAGTTGGAAAAGTAGAAGAGGAACATAAATCAAAAAATTCTTTTTCAAAATCAGAAAGGCGAGTGGAGGATTCTTCACTTAGGTGTAGAGATTCAGTTGGAGGAGTAGGAGAGGAACAAAAATTGGAAAATTCTTCTTCGAAATCAGAGGTGTGAGGGAAGGATTCATCACTTACGGTATCCATGAAAAAACAGGAGTCATCATTAGCTAGTGTGTTCTTCATCGAGGGGGTGATAGAGAAAGTTACCTCGTCGTCGCCCACTCGAAGGAAGAGCTTACCATTGCTTACGTCAATGATAGCTCGGGAGGTGGCAAGGAAGGGTCGGCCAAGGATCAGGGGAACCTCGACGTCTTCTTCGATGTCCAAAATGACAAAGTCCACCGAGAAGATGAACTTGTCAACTTTGACTAGGACGTCCTCCACTATTCCTAACGGGTATTTGACTGACCTGTCGGCGAGCTGGATACTCATGCGTGTGGGGTTGAGACTACCAATTCCTAACTTTTTAAACAACAAGAGGGGCATAAGATTAATACTCGCACCTAAGTCGGCTAAAGCATGTTTGACAAAGAGATCACCAAAGACACACGGGATAGAGAAACTACCCGGGTCACTGATTTTCTTCGGTAATCCCTTTGTCAAAACCGCCGAGCACTCGGCATTTAACGTGACATGAGAAAGGTTCTCTAACTTCTTCTTATTGGTTAGGAGGTCCTTAAGGTATTTTGCGTACTTAGGCATCTGGGATATGGTTTCGTGGAAAGGCAGATTTATGTGGATTTGTTTAAACATTTCTAAAAAAACGGGTGTATTGATCATCCTGTCGTTGTTTATTAAGTTCGGAAGGGTATGGCGGGGATGGATTATTTTTAAAGGTGGGTGGTGGAGTGAGTTGTTTTTCTAAAATAGGAGTGATAATTTCTTCGGCAGAGGGTGGAATTTTTAAAACGGGAACGATGCTTTGATTTTTTAAAGCGGAAGCGGTGATTGCCTCGGGCTCTTCACTTATCATACCGGGAACTTTCTTCCCACTCCGAAGAGTTATAGCTTTCGCTTTCTCTCTCGGGTTGGGCTCGGTATTGGAAGGAAGAGACCCTACGGGTCGCTCAGAAATCATTTTAGCGAGCTGTCATACCTGATTTTCTAAATTTTTAACACTTCCGGTTAAGGTTCTAATCGTAGCGTCATTAGCATTCATGTATTTTGAAAACATTTCCTCCAAATTTGGAGGTTTTGGAAAACTTTGAGGAGGTGGTGGTGGTGCAGAAAAATCACTTTGCGGTGGCGGGCGCACAGCATTCGATGGATTGCTCCACGAAAAATTCGGATGATTTCTTAACGCAGGATTATAACTATTCGGAAAATTAAAACCAGGAGGATGATAATTCGCAGCAGAAAAATTATTAAAAGCAGTTCGAGGCATATTATTTACATAATCCCAATGTTCAGCGGGAGGAGTTACAGATTCCCATACCTGAGGGGCGGAGGTAGCAGTCATCTCCGTAATTTGTTTGCTTAATATTTCGACTTGTAGTGCGAGTTGGGAGACGTTGTCCACTTCAAAGAGACCTGCAGGTTTGTTTGGGCGGGTCCTAGGCACATTCCACTGGTAAGTAAGTGTTCATGGCCATGTCTTCAAACAGCTCAAGAGCTACTTCCGGGGTCTTATAGTTTAAAGTACCGGCAGAAGCTGCGTCTATCATTTGCTTCGTGCTTTGATTTAGCCCATTATAAAACGTCTGCACCTGCAACCATACAGGCAGAGCGTGATGTGGGCATCGTCTTAATAATTCTTTAAATCTTTCACAGGTTTCGTAAAGGGTCTCAGAGTCTATTTGTCCAAAGGCAGAAATGTCATTCCTAAGTTTTGCAGTTTTAGCAGGCGAAAAATACTTGGCCAAACATTTTTCAGTTAATTGCGTCCAAGTAGTTATGCTATTTTTAGGAATGGTGTTCAGCCACTGCTTAGCCTTAATTCTAAGAGAGAAAGGAAATAATCTTAGCCTAATAGCATCATTTGTGACACCATTTATCTTGAAGGTGTCACAAATCTCAAGAAAGCTGGCTATGTGTGCGTTCGGGTCTTCATCTTGAAGCCCGTCAAATTGCACATACTGCTGCACCATTTGAATTATGCTGGGCTTCAGTTCGAAATTTTTATTATTTATTGCAGGGCGAACTATACTTGATTTTGTACCCTCGAGATTCGGTCGTGCATAATAGGACATAGGCCTTTGCACGGCTTCCTCCACGTTGGGTTCTGCCATTCTTAAGGTAGAAAATGACTCGGAATCCTCAACCGGCACTTGGGTAGTAGGGCCTTGAAATCGCGATCTTCTCCGAAGAGTACGCTCAATTTCGTGGTCCAGGTCCAAAGTAACCGACGGACTTCCGCGGGTCATACACTAGAAGAAGAGAGGAGAAGAAAGACTAGAAAATAAAAGAGCTAATGAAGTTCGAAATTTTTTTTTGAAATAGATTTTTTATGTTTTAACTCCCGAACTTCCCAAGGGCTACCCGGTGAAGGGTTCGCAAGGTACTAGACAAGATAGTGGCATTTAGAGCCACTTTGCCCTTTTCGAGAGAGTTAGGTGGTGTAGAAAAATTTGTGATATGGGTTTCTATTGAGTATGCGGTAATTAAAATCCAGCCATTTAACTCTGAGCGAGTAGGCGGAAAATAAAAGCTACACTCACGCACTCGACAGAAAATTAAAACACACCCACTCTACAGAAAGTAAACACACTCTACTGAAATAAAGCCTGCCAATTAACTCAAGTGAGTAGGCGGAAAAATAAAAATCCTCACACTTGCTTGAAATAAATCCAGCCAATTAACTCAAGTGAGTAGGCGGAAAAATTAAAAATACGCACACTTGCTTGAACAAAATCCAGCCAATTAACTCAAGTGAGTAGGCGGAAAAATTTTAAGAAGGAGGGTGAGAAAGAGAAGTGATAAAATTAATATATTCGCGTTTTCAATTTATCAACGAGCGTTGCTTCCCCGGCAACGACGCCAAAAAATTGATTGTCTCTTAGATATCTGCAAGGAGAAAATAACCAAACTAACAATTCAACAAGGCAAGTATACCTATCGAAATGCAGCTAGGGGACACAAGTGTCGTATTGAAATCCGAGAACAGTTGAGTAAGCTTACTCACACGAAATCTATTATTTTATCGATGGAAAAATAAGGTTTTTTAGAAGAAAGCTAAATGTACTAAAGGAAGAGAACTACTTGCAATGAAAGAGAGCTACTTGCATGAAAAGATAAAGAGAGCTAAAAGAGCGATTAACTTAAGCTTAGTAACGATAAGGGGAAAATGCACTCGATCAGAAATCACCTCGGCAAGAGGGGTAAGAAAAATACGATAAACAAACCTAAGCTAATTAGGGTAAAGTTCCTTGACCGTGGAGGTTCCATGAATATTGACACGCTTCTCTCGAAGGCCATGCCTAACTGAGTTTATGAAGGTCCGGCCGACTCTCGCCTAAATCGGAGGCTTAAAACACGCTTTACGCGGTGAACCCCGCTATTGGATTTTACTCCAATCTGGGAGATTTGAACGTCTGCCTCTCTCGAGGGGTGCGAACAACTCCCTTTACTCTTGAGTGCTCATTTCAAACTTTCGGCCTCTCGGCTAGCCCAGAATGAAAGCAAAGGTGGAGAGTATATATCGATGATATACCTCCAACCCGTGATAAATCAAGAGTAATTCAAAGCTAAACCCTAAAAAGAAAAGGTAAGATTCAAAGCATCATAACCTAATCACTCGAACCTCGGATCATTAAGATCGAGTACATGGAGGATTAGTTAATCATGGTGAGGTGGAAGAGGGGGGATGAGTAGAAGAAGAAAATGAAAACAGAGCAGAAACGTAAAAGAAAACAACACTTTTTATTAATGGAAATAGAGATCTTACAGCTTGAAAACTAGAGATTACAAGTGCTTGGAAATGTAAACTACACTATCATTATCATTATACTACAGAAGGAAGCTAGGAACTAATATAGGGAAAGCATAAAGCTAGAGCTAAGAACTAAAAATGGAAAGACATGCTTAAAAAGTTCAAAAATACAAAGGGCAGAACCTCCCCTCTCAATCCGAAAAGTGTCCCTGAACCCTTAGAGTTGGGCTCTATTTATAGAATTTTTCGGGTCGGGTCACGCCCCCCTGTCACGCCCTGGTCGGGGTGACCCTGGGGCGTGACACATTCGGCGCGACTTTTTCGGGCAGGAATTGAATTCTGACGAAGTAGTTGAGGTACACGCCCACAAGTCACGCCCTGGTAGGGCATGTACCTGGGGAGTGTTCTTTGCGGCGTGACTTTGTTGAGCTGAAATTGAATGCTGGAGGTGACGGGCGAAATTGCTGAAGTACACGCCCATATGTCAGGCCCGGGTCAGGCGTGACCCTGGGGCGTGACACTTTCGGTGCGACGGTGGAGCGGGAAAAACAAGCGCGCTACGGCGATTCCTCGGAACCTGGGGACATGCATCTAGAACACGCCCGTGTCGGATGTGACACGGGCGTGACAGAGGGCGTGTACACTAAGTTTCCACGGAATGCAGTTTCGAACCAATTGCTTCATTCCTCTGGGTACACGCCCTAGGTACACGCCCGGGTAGGGCATGACCTTGGGGCGTGTCACAGCAAAATTCGGCTGAAAGCCGTGAAAACCTGCAAAAAGCAAAAAAAAATGCAGTAGCGACAAAAATATATACAAAGGGGAATCAAAATAAGTACTTTACAAGACATGATGTGCTTTAAAACCCCGAAAATATCCTAATAAAATTGACTGCAAAACGTATTATCACTAACGGCATCAATCATTGATCAAAGAATCTAACTATCTTTGATCGTTAAGCCTTGCTATTGGAATCTAGTTAAGGTACTTGCATCCTTCTTTCATATGTTATGTCTGCTGCTCGCTTTTCTTTTTACAGTGATTAGCAGGCACTTGCAGGCCTCCTCCCAAGTACTTGCATCTTTCTTTCATATATATGTTTGCTTCTAACTCTCCTTTTGCAGAGATCAACAGACACTTGCAAGTTTCTTCACAGGTACTTGCAAGCTACTTTCATATATATGTTTGCTTCTAACTCTCATTTTGTAGAGATTAGCAGATACTTACAAGTTGCCCTCAGGTATTTGCGGCTCTTTCTTTACTCCCATATTTGCTTCTAACTTCTCCTTTGCAGAAACCAGCAAAGATTTGCAAGTTCCTTTCAAGTACTTGCAACCCATTTTTACTCTCGTACATAATCCTCACTCTTCTTTTTGCAGAAGATAACGGGTACTTGCAAGCCTCCATCAGATACTTGCAAGTTACTATGCTCCTATGTTTTCCTCTCACCTTCATTTTGCAAAACTCAGCAAAAGAAACATCTTCTTCATTTTGCAAAGGCAAACCCAGGTACGCGCAAGGTTTACCTCCCATACATGCCTACATTGACTTTTCTCTTGCAAGAAAAAGACGGGCATTAGCAAACTCTTAAGGAGAGACATCAGGTTCTATCTCTTCTTGTCCCCTTCCTTTCCTTTGGGGTGGATCACGATTTTCATGGGTCTCCAACTTTTTCGAAGTTCCCCGCTGAACTTAAAAAAGTGCGGGGATTATGTTAACCCCGAAATCAGCGATCCTTCCCAAGGCAGCCATCTCGCTAGTCGCGGCCTGCTCCAGGTTCCTCCTAGAGGTCGCTTCTTAGGATGGGTGGACAGGCTTGTCTGTCCGCTCAGGCCACATGGCTTGGGCGGTCTCAGTGGTCTGACCGCCCAGGCCACACTTTGGTCCCTTGGTCAACACGGGCCGCAGATTGCTTCTTCAGTCCGCCACTGCAGGTCGCGCCCTTTGTAAGCTTAGTCGTAGCTTGTATCAACAGGAGCCGCCTTTGCCGGACTAGGATACCTATCCGCCCAGGCCGCTCAAACCGCGAAACAAAGGTGGCGACCTGCCCCCAGGCTGCCAGCCAGCTACCTCAGCTTCCACCTCGCCAACACGCGCGGCCTGCCTTGTCAGTCCGGCAGGTCACTCAGCCCTTTGTCACCCAGCAGTGCGGGAATCCAGCTTCATCAGTATGCTTAAGCGCGCGGACACTCCAACTCCCCAGCTACCCTCAAAGATCGGCAGCCACATCTCGTTCATCGCGAGCTGGGCGGCCTCGAAGTGTAGTCAAGCCTTCCAGTCCGCTTATGATTGATGAACACCAGCTCCAGCTCAGCGGCAGACATCTTTGTTGCAACATGAGTGGACTCAGCCTAGCAGCAGGCGAGGACTCCGCAGACGCAGTAGATTCTCTCCTCAGCTCGCACCCCTTAGCGCGCGTGCCCAGTTCAGCAGCGGCAAACTCCGTGGATTCCCCTCGCAGTCTGCCACTTAGCCTCCAGCATCCGCCACCCCAGCAGCAGGCGGACAATCTCAGCCCAGCAGTGATGGACTCCACAGACTCTCCTCGTAGTCCTCCACTCAGTCTCGCAGTCCGCCTGACAGCAGAACCTTCTCAAGGCAGTCCCAGACCGCACAGCCCCGTGCGAACTCGGCAGACTCAGCTAACACTCCTCAGCTTGCACCCCTTAGCACATGCCCAGTTTAGCAGTGGCGAACTCCACGGACTCTCCTCTCAGTCTGCCACCCAGTCTCCTATTTCTCCATCAAAAGCATCAGCTCCAGAAACAAGCCCCAGTCTGCACGGCCTGTTGCGGATTCGGCGGACTCCTTCCTCTTCTCGCTCAAGTTACCGCCTCACCGGGGGTAACGTCAACGGAAACCGTTACCTCCACGGGCCTATAAATAGACCCCCATGCCTCTCATTTTGGAGGAGGTCTCATCATTGCCAAGGTGCGCACGCTCGAAGACAGCCCACAAAAAGCTCAACCTCTGCGGATTCCTTTTCCCAGTCCACACGGTCTCCATTTTTCCCTTAAACCGTGCGGCCTGCCAACCTGGTTCTCCATTCCGCGCGACCTCTTTTGGCATTCTTTCATTAGCCTCCAGCTTCCTCTTTGTACCCCTTTATTGTTTTCCTGTAAAGGTGTACTAGCAAGTTGTAATAGCTCAATATTAATCATAGGAAATCCTGTCGCAAGTGTGGCATTTAAGCTGCGGCAGGCGGAGTCTGCTGTTACCGCTGCTAGCAGCCCTCTCTCTCTTCTTCTCAGCTCAGCTCAACCCCCTCGACATTCAACCTGTAAGCCCAACCGTCATAGTAACCGCCTGCTCGGCAGCTCGTGATCAACCTCCTCCATTGATCTTTAGCCTTCTCGGCTGCTCTCGGCAAACCTCTCCCCTACCCCCGGAACCCCTTGAACAAGCGTTTGCTCCACTCTCAAGCACTTATAAGCTTCCTCTTTCCCCATAACCTTCATCCTCCTCCTCTCCTAGCTTGTGAGATCGAACACACCCTCCGTGTTAACTAGGCGGTGCCGTTTTCGGGCATCAACAGTTATATCCAAAATTTATTAATATTATGGGCGCACCAGGTGAATTAGAAGAAAAAAATATTTCTTCTCCTACTACACACGACTCTTATTTTCATGATTTTCAAGTATCCCAAATAAATATTTAGAAATTGAAATTCATGAAAATAACAAGACGATAATATTTCTTTAAATGAATTTTTAGATAATGATTTTATTTTAGAAATTAAATAACCGGAGCATAATCATATAACTTCGCAAGAACCTCCCCCTTGCAAAGATTTTTTGGATGTGCTTCTTTTTGATTTTCCTTATGCTAATGATTTATATGTAGTCGAGGAGACATTGTAATTAAACATCTTTCACGATCCATTTGTCGCTCATCTACAAAACTTCAAACACCTTAGGTATGGATATGTGATTTGAATTTACAGTTTCAAGCCAACTGCTACAACAAGGAAAATCAATAAGTAAGCGGAGGAGTAGTTGGGCGAGCGACTTCATCGTATTCACCCAAACAGGAATAAAGGGAGTTGCCTGTTCACTTAAATTTTATTTTCCTTTTTGTTACGATTTGTCACTTTTTCTTAACAATAACAATCTAGCTTAAAGACGGGAAAAAGAATAGCGCTCCTGGGAGAAACCCATTGTTTATCTTTTAATTTCTTACTTTTTATTTCTAAAAAATTTTTTAAAATTTTTTTTTGTTTACCACCTACTACTTGGCATATAAACATTGAGTACAATGTTTATTTTTAAGTATGCAGTGAAGACTCCTTTCTTGCTTTTAATTAACAAAAGTTCAAAAAAAAATCTTTTTAAAAAAACCCAAAAAAGGTAATAAACCCCTACTTAATTTTTTGTGACTTTAGAAATTTATTTTGAGTTTATTTATAAGATTTTTTATTATTTTTGATTTTCTAATCTTTTATTTCATCATTGTTAGTTAAATTTAATTTTTTTGTGTTTTGATTTTAAGAAATACTTTATGAATTTTGATGAAAGAATTTATATAGTTTTAAAAATAAATCCAAACTAAAATCTCAAATAGGCAAGTGTACCTATAGAAATAGAGCATAGGAAATATCGTATTAGACTCGGGGCCTGTTGAGTACTTCTACTCATGCAAATTAATATTATTTTAGCGGAAAATGAAAAGAGTGACTTAAACTAAATGAAAGAAAATAAACTAAAAACTAGCACTTAATCTAGACTCACCTTGAATTTAAATAAACTCTTTAGGAAAGACAAGCTTCTAAATTACCTTCTTCGACCGTGGAGGTTCCTAAATTACAAAAGCACCTCTCTCGAGAATACGCTCTCGACTAAACTTAGGTTGATCGATAAAGACCTCTCGGCCAGTCGAAACCCCTAAGCTTGCCTTATGCGGTGAACCCAGCCATTGGATTTGACTCCAATCCGGAAGATCTGTGTCATCCTCTCTTGAGGAGTGCATGCGGCTCCTTATACCTTTGAGTGATCTACTCGTATCCACAACATCTCGGTAAATCTAGGATACAGATCTAAAACTGAAGAACATATTCGCGAAATATGAATTCGACACAAAATAATTCAAAGGTAAATCAAAGTAGAAATAAAGAGTTTTTACAAAAAAGAGTTATTTTATTCAAATATTATCATGTGTAAATGACATGTTTAAACAAAATACATTAAGATATAAAGAGAGAGACATTCTTGTAATGAAAAAGTACTTGAATTGTAAATAGCAAAATGAAAACTAAACTATGACTTAAATATTAAAAGAAAACTGCCCTACGTTGGCTCCCTAGATCCCCCCAAGCTTCTGGCTTTCTCTGGAATTTATAGTAAAATTTTCTGGAAGGTCATGCCCTAGGTCACGCCCGTGACCTAGGGCGTGTAAGGTTCGAAAACTACTGTCTTGAAAGCTCGTGAACGTTGTACAAAAATGCCGAAAGTGACGTTCTTCAGGTCACGCCCCTAGGTCACGCCCATGACCTGGGCATGTCAAGTACTGGAAACAACTTGAAGGAGAAACGGCGGGAAATAAATCTAGCTATTACTGAAGGGTCACGCCCTTGGTCACGCCCGTGACCAAGGGCGTGTAGGCTGAAAACTGACTGTTTCTGAAAACTGGCGACATTAAGCGCGACACGCCTGGATGTCATGCCTGAAGGCCAGGCCCGTGACCTGATGGTCATGCCCATGACTTGTGGCGTGTGGCTCAAAAACTGCATGAATTTGAAACTGCTGTCAGTCTGTTGGACACACGTGCTGGTTACGCCCATGACCAATAGGTTACGCCCGTGACTTGGGTGTGTAACTTTAATCTAACATGACAGGTACTCTGGAACTCCTTTATGGGTCACGACGACATGTCACGCCCATGACCAGAAGGTCAAGCCCGTGACAAGGGTGTGTAAACGTGATTTTTCCAGTAATCTTCAATTTCATCTCCTGATCAGTCCTGTAAGCTCCAATTTGCTATTAACAGCCAAGATTGTCCTGAAATAAGAAAACAAATGATATTAATAACAATATTAAAATAAACTAACTAAAATATTATTATTTATTAAATAAAAACTATATAAAAATAACTATAAATAAAGACTTATCAAATACCCCCATACTTAAGCTTTTGCTATTACAGAGCAAAACTATGAGAGTACGTATAAGAAATTAATATAATTTTTTTAATTAAACTAAAAATTTATTAAATCAAAAGAAGGTTAAAAATTAACTTAAGGGATTCAAATTTTTAAGTCCTAAAATATGAAGTTAAAATGAGAACAGATAAATATTTAGCAAAGTTTTCTCAAATAAAATAATTAGAACTCAATGCTAAGTATTTAGCAAACAAAGTTAGATAAGAAATTATAAACACTTATTTCACTAAAAAGACACTTCAAGGAAAATTCAAACTACTACTTATGCTCTCTTGCAATTTTAATTTAAATTTAAAGCAATTATATTGGATTTTAGGCTTTGGGAACAAGAAAATTGAAGAGATCTTATATTGGGGGTGATGAATTTTATCCTCTCACCCCTCACAATTTTTTTCTTTTTGATATTATTTTCTTTTTTTTCTCTTCAAACAAAATTGCTTAGGAGTAATGAATTTTATTCTCTTACTCCTTTTTTGGGGGGGTTGCATATGTGTACCAAGGAATACTTGATTCCCATGACATATGTTCTAACTAAAAATAAAAAATTGCATATGCGTATCAGGGGTTAATGAATTTTATCCTCTTATCCCCGTGACATATGAGCTAACAAGAAAAAAAAAGGAAAGGCTAGAAAAAATTTTAGATAAAATCAAAATTGTTGGAGAGCAACTATTGAAATTAAAATTTCCTAACAATCTTAAAGCTTAAGTGAATATAATTAAAATCTAAAGATTGTTAAACTAAGAAATATGAAATTGAAACTAATTAATATTTGAGAGAAAAGACTAAATAAATTTCTCCAAACAAATTTACTTCATAAATTTATTTCTTAAAATCAAAGAACCTAACAATTAAATCTATCTAACTTTGGGTAAATAAAAGATTAGAAAATCAAAAATTATAAAAAATCATATAAATATACTCAAAATAAATTTCTAAAAATCACAAAAAGATTAAGTACGGGTTTATTATTTTTTTGTATTTTTTGTATTTTGTTTATTTTTTTGTATTTTTTGATAATAAAAAGAAAACAATTTTTTTAAAATTTTTTTTAAAGATTTTTATATATTTTTAAATTTTTTTTCATTTTTTAGAATTTAAATAAAAAAAATAAATAAGAATCCACCCCCATATTTAAAAATAAACATTGTCTCTAATGTTTATAAGTCAAGTAGTAGAGGAGAAAGAAAAATAATTTTTGAAAATTTAGAGAAAAAATAAAATAAAAATGAATTCATAAAAAATAAAAGATAAGCAAGAGGTGTCTCCTAAGAGCGCTTTTCTTTTTCCCGTCTTTAAGCTAGACGGTTCGGGTTAGGAGAATGGAAAAAAAAATCAAAGTGAACGGGCAACTCCCTTAATTCGCACTTTGGTGAAGAAGCCAATGTCGCTCCCCCGACTACTCCGCTTTGTTCTTGATTTTTCTTCTTTGAACATGCGACTTGAAAATGTAGATTCAAATCATCTATACATACCTCAGGTTATTTGAATCTTTCTAGATGAGCGGCAAATGGATCGGGGACAATATTTGATTACAATGGCTCATTTTCTTCCTAAAATTTATTAGTTAACGAGAATTCAAAAAGAAATGCGTCAGAAAAATCGTCTCAAGGAGGAGTTTCTTGCGAAGTTATATGATTAGGTATAGGTTGTTTATTTTCTAAAATAAAATTATTATCTAAAAATTCATGAAAAAGAAAATTACTGGGCACAATATTTTCATGAATTTCAATTCTTAAATATTCATAAGTGGAGTTTGAAAATTCATGTGGAGAAGGAAAATTGTGAGAAATAGGAGGAGAAGAAACATGTGTTTCTTCTAGTTCGCCCGGTGTGCCCATAACTTTAAAATAATCTTGATATAATAGTTCTTCTTCCTCTTCCGAATAAGACATTATGGGGACACATGAAGATTCATGCTCCTCCATAGGTGAAATATTCGAAGTTGGAGAAGTATTATTAGGAAAAGTAATAATATCTTCAAATTTTTGGGAAGGAGGATCAACTAGAAATTTTGTAAAGTCCCCAAAATTAGACGAAAAAGTGTGCTCTGTGATAAAAGAGGAATAAAAATTCGGATCTAAATAATTATTCTCATAACTCGGAGAAATTTCCGGTTGACCATGTGAATAAGGAAAACCAATATTTGAGGTGGAAAAAGAATTATTTAAATCAAAATAATTATTCGCATTTGAAAAATTATTTTCATGAAAAATAGGTGGTGTAAAAATTAGATTCACGAAAATTAGAAACAGAATTAGCATCAAAGTGAGAATAATTATTAATTGCAAAATTATTTTCATAACAAATGTTTTTATAATAATAATAACAACAATTATCACTTTGATGAGCAGCACCACAATAATAACAAAAACTTTGGCGCTTTTTTGCGGCTTCCAAAATATTTAGTTGATTTTGAAGCTTGGCAATTTTGGCGGCCAATTGGGATAATATTTTTTTTAATAAAAGTAAATAAACATAACCCTTACCTAATAGAAATGAATTAGAAAAAGAAAATAAAAAAGAGAATTGGGGATAGAGAAAGAGAGTGATAAAAGTAATACAATTTTCGCTTTCAAAATATCAACAATTGTCCGCGACAACGACGCCAAAAACTTGATGAAAGAATTTATATAGTTTTAAAAATAAATCCAAACTAAAATCTCAAATAGGCAAGCGTACCTATCAAAATATAGCATAGGAAATGTCTTATTAGACTCGAGGCCTGTTGAGTACTTCTACTCACGCAAATTAATATTATTTTATTGGAAAATGAAAAGAGTGACTTAAACTAAATGAAAGAAAATAAACTAAAAACTAGAACTTAATCTAGACTCACATTGAATTTAAATAAACTCTGCAAGAAGAGAGTTAGAGGCAGACATAGATGAAAAAATTATGCTGCAAGTACGTGGATATGACTTGCAGGTGCCTGCCAATCACTGCAAAGAGAAGAGCAAGCAGTAGACATATTATAATGAACTAAGCTGCAAGTACCTGGATGAGGCTTGTAGTTGTTAACTGTTGGCAAGGCAAGGTCAGTATCTGCAGATCTCTGCAAAATGAGAGTTAGAAGCAGAGATAATATAATGAGCTAAGCTGCAAGTACCTAAGCGGAACTGGCGAATGTTGACTGTTGATGAGATAAGGTTGATATGACCAAATAGGAGAGGAAATGCCTGATGAACTCTGCTGATAATTGACTGGAGATCAAACCAGAGTAGTGATCTTCTTGCTATTTTAGAGATGTCATCTTTAACATGAAGTCCAGATCAATAAGTACATTGTTGACTGTTGATATGATAGGATGGGTATGAACACATTGGCAGAGAAAGAGCTGGATGCATTCTGCCAATCTGAACTAGATTCCAATAGCATGGCTTGATGATTAAGAAGAGTTAGATGCTATGATTAATGATTGATGCCATTAGCATTTTAGAAGAGTAATGAATAGCTTTGTGAACCATCATCTCATTGAGCTTAAGCAAGTAGTGAATAAAAGATGAGAGTAATAGAGCTTATATAAGTAGAGAGCTTGTAAGTCATCTGATAGAGATTATGCAGGCAATGGATATGAGATGAGCATAAGCAAAGCGAATGTTTACAAATCCTTTTGAGAGTTCAGATTTAACCTGTTCACCTGTGAAAAAGGTAGTTGATAACAAACAGGTCCACACTCAGGGCGTACTAGCTATACTCCCTTGATAGAGCACAAAAGGGAGACCTACGCAAAATCCTAAGAAGGAAGTGGCAGATGCACTGCTCTCTTGCCTTGGGTATAATCATCACTGATCCATGACACTAGTTACGCCAAGTGGCCTAAAGCATTGCTTGTCTGTGGAAAGATCAGTGGAATTGTGGATCCCGCGAAGGCACGGTTTAAGAGTACTATAGAGTGTTCGGCCATCATAGTCATGAGATGATCGAAGAGACAATGCCACAAGAGATAAGGCTACGCTTGGTTGCCATTGCTTGTCACGCAAAGATCATCGTAACTGTAATGTATCCTTAACGAAGCACAGCAGAGCTAACACATCGGGCTTCCCGAGCATACACTCTGTGTTAGATCTCGGCAAGGATCCAAAGCTTGAAGCCCAACGTCGTAGATTGAACGGCTCCCACTACATATATGAGTATACTCCCCACTATATGTGGTCGTAGCGGTTGTGCCAGAGACCAATCTATAGAGGGAGCAATCAATACTTGGCGATATCACATTTGTTCAGCGATCTCTTTGGCAAAGAGAAATATGGAGGAAGAAGCATTACAAGAAGGGAACTATGTCAGTATGAGAACCCTGATGAAATGTTTATTGAAAAGCAAGAAAGAGCACTTAAAAGTGTTTTGTAAAGAAAATGTTTGAAAACATGAAGAGTAGGGTAAGGGTAACCAGTAATGAATGCAAGGGACTTTGGAGAGTCATGGATGTGATGGGTCACCCTTCTGGAGCAGATGTTGAAATTTGTCATGTTTTATCATTTCCTATACTAGTTTCAGAAGAGCTCTGCAATCCTATGTTGTGTGACCCCCTTCTCTGTGATACTTATAGTATTGGTCAGAGTTTTTTCCCTTTCGATCAGCAGGATGATAAGATCCCACAATGTTTGGTTCGTTCTTCATGGCTTGAGGTTGAAAACCCTTTGGAGTAGAATTTGGAGGTCGCACGTTATGGAGCAAAGCTTTTGGGCCTCTCTTCCTCTTAGTGGGAAGTTTAGGAAATTTTATTGGGTGATTGGAGGTTCACGTGGTGGTTTGAGTGTTGAGTTTGCAGACACTCTCCCTTTGTTTGGTAATTGGAAGCTGCAAAGCGACTGTGGCCTGCCCGGATGGATAACTTGCCAGATGGTCATAAGGACCAACTGGTAGAAAGGCTGGCAGATTAAAATGTGAATTCCCCACTATTGAATTGAATGTAGCTACTGGTGCTACTGCAGGTTGAGAGTCTAGTCGTTGAATTATAGTGGCTAAGGTATCATTGATTGCTGCTATCTGTAGGGAAGTTTCCCGACGTGTCACTAAGAGGGCTTCCCAGAGAGCATCTTCGCTGGTAGGAGGAATGCTTTGAGAGGGATGGCGGTCTGACATGAGTAACCATTGATTTTCACCATCTGTTCGGATCTGAAGGTCGCGTGTTAACTGTTGATGCGCGAAAATGGCACCGTCTAGTTAACACGGAGCGGATGTCCGATCTCACAAGCTAGGAGAGGAAGAGGATGAAGGTTGTGGGGAAAGAGGAAGCTTTTGAGTGCTCGAGAGTGGAGCAAGCGCTTGTTCGATGGTTGCGGGGATAGAGGAGAGGTTTGCTGAGAGCAGTTGGGAACGATGATGACCAATGGAGGAGGTTGATCAGGAGCTATCGAGCAGATGGTTACTATGACGGTTGTGCTTGAAAGTTACGCCAAGAGGGCTAAGCTGAGCTGAGAAGGAGAGAGAGGGCCACTAGTAGCGGCAACAGGATACTTTGCCTGTCGCGACTTAAATGCCACTCTTGCGACGGGCTTTCCTTTGATTAAATAGTGAGTTATTACAGCTTACAATACACCTTTACGAGAATGCAATAAAGGGGGTACAAAGGGGAAGCTGGCGTCTAAGGAAAGAGTGCCAGAAGGAAAAGGCCGAGCGGACTGAGCCTGGAGATCGGCAGTCCGCACGGTTACAGAAGGGGGGTACGGACTGAGAAACGGAGTCCGCAGGAAGCTACTGGCTTTGAGCTATCGTGCAGCGTGAGCACATTGGCAATGACGTCACTTCACCAAAATGAGAGGCATGGGGGTCTATTTATAGGCCCGAGGAGGTAACGGCTTCCGGTGATGTTACCCCCGATGAGACGGTAACTGGAGTGAGAAGAGGAAGGAGTCCGCCAAGTCCTCCACAAGTCGTGCGGACTGGAACTTGCTTATGGAGCTAGTGCTGCTGATGGTAAACTGGGAGACTGAGTGGCGGACTGCGAGGGGAGTTCGCGGAGTCCTCCACTACTGAGCTGTGATTGTCGCCTGCCGCTAGGGAGGCGGATGCTGGAGGCTAAGTGGCGGACTGCGAGGGAAATCCGCAGAGTCCACCGCTGCTGGACTGGGCATGCGCTAAGGGGTGCAAGCTGAGGAGTTCCCGCTGAGACCGCCCAGTTCGCACGAGGCTGTGCGGTCTGGGATTGCCTTGAAGAAGTTCTGCTGCTTGGCAGATTAGGAGGAGTCTACCACTACTGATCGAGCCCACACCAAACTGTGCGGGCTGAGGAGGTTGTCCGCCGGCTATAGAAGCGAATGGAGGCTGGAGGAAAGGTGGGCAGAGGAGAGAATCCACTGAGTCCACGGAGTCCGCGCCTGCTGCTAGGCTGAGTCCACTCATGTTGGAATGAAGATGCCTACCGCTGAGCTGGAGCTAGGGTTCATCAACATAGGCTGACTTGAAGGCTTGACTGCACTTCGAGTCCGCCCAGCTCGCGAGGAACTGGGTATGGCTACTGATCTTCGCGGGTAGCCAGATAGCGAGTGTCCATGATCCTTAGGCGGACTGATGAATCTGGCTGCCCATGCTGCTGGAGGACAAGGAATGGGCGACCTACCAGACGGACGAGGCAAGCCGCACATGTTGGCGAGGTGGAAACTGAGGCAGCTGGCTGGCATCCTGTGGGCAGGTCGCCACTGTTGTTTGGCGGTTTGAGCGGTCAGATCTTCTTGAAGAGCGACCTGCAGGAGCAGGCTAAGGGTGCAATTCCTGCAATGGACGAGACCTGTTACCTGCCTGGGCGGACAAGGATATGAGTCCGGCAAAGGGACACCTATTGAGAAAACTGCGATTAAGCTGACAAGGTAGGCGGCCTACAGGGGCGGACTGAAGAAGCAGTCTGCGGCCCCTGCAGACCAAGGGAACATAGTGTTGCCTGGGCGGTCAAACCGCTGAGACCACCCAAGCCAGGCGGCCTGAGCAGACAGAAAGGCTTGTCCGCCCAAACGAAGGCATCGCGACCTCCAGGAGGAACCCGGAGGAAGCCACGACTAGCGAGCTGGCTTCCTTGGGAAGGATCGTCGATTTCAGGGTTAACAAATAGAATGTGTCCAGGCATCCTGCAGCCATAGCAAACAATTTCCTTGGTAGGAGTCTTGTCATACTTTGGTTTGTCTTCATTGCTTGTTGACCTTCTTCTTAAGTCTGTCTTAGCCATTTTGTAGAATCTCTTGGCTAAGAGACTCATCAACTCTTCATTTGCTGGTAGTGTTTCTGATTCTCTAAATGCCTTAAATGTAATACTTTGCTCCTTCCTTCCGAAGGTAGAAGTTTTCTGTTTAGCAGCTTCCCTGGTCATGATCAGCTACTCATAGGACTTGAGCTTGACTAACAAAGACTCAGTAGAAATCTCATTTATGCTTCTAGCCTCCTTGATTGGCCAGATCCTAGAATCCCATGTGCTGGGGAAACACATAAGGATTTTATCATCAATCTCTGTTAATGAGATATTCTTATACAAGTTCTTCAACTCATTAACAATCAGGTTGAGCCTGTTGTACATATCTACAACTGACACTAATTCATCCATTTTGAAGTTTTCATACTGTGAGATGGGAAGGGTTCTTCTATCTTTCCTCTCATCAACAGATCCTGCTACCATTTGTTTGAGGGAATCTCAAATGGCCTTTGCTGATATGCATTTAGTTACCTTTTGAAATATATCATCAGACATGGTTTGAGATAAGATGTTCGTATCTTTAGCATCTACAACCTTTGCTTTATTCTATACATCAGTCCACTCAGGTGGTGGAACTACACTAGTTCTTGTAGATGTTATTTCAGAAGGAGTAGGGGGATCTGTTTGAATAGAATTGTAGATGTCTTCATCAATGGAATTCAGATACAGCCAAATCCTTGACTTCCAAAGTGCAAACATTTTAAGGTTGCAAACTGGAGGTCTGGTGCTTGAATATTCTTTATTCTGTGCCCTGATTTAGAAAGACAATAGAGTAAGTTGGATCTATTAAAGGTCTTTTGGTTTAGGTGTTAGCCTGTAAAACCAAATAGCCTCACCCTCTGATACCACTTGAAAGTTAGGGATAGATCTTTCTTAACTCTAGAGGGGGTGAATAGAGTATTTAAAAAATTTTAATTAGTTTTTATAGCAAAATTAAAATAAGTGATTTCTATACGCATAGAGAGTAAATAAAAACAAAGACAATCACAACACATCAAATTAAACAATAGAGCAAACTAGACGACACAAAGATTTTATAGTGGTTCTACTAAAACTTGGATACATCCACTCTTCTACCACCTTGGTAGAAATCCACTACAGGTTTTTGATCAGGTGACCTGCCACCCCAAGATCTATTTAAAGGGAGATCTAGCAACCCTTTGAGCTTTTGATCAGGTGAACAAATACCAAAATAAGTCTTTTGATAAGGAGACTTAACAACTAAAGGCGTTTACTTTTGAATGGAGTTATAACCCTTTTATAGTAAGATGAAAGAAAATGATGATGTCTTCTCTTTCTCAATAAACTAAGAAGACTAATGGATTTTCTGTTGTTGTCAAAACTCCCCCTGAGATGTAGAAGAGTTCAGGAGAATGAGAGCTTTGCTCACGGTGTAGGCCTTTAGATTGAAGAAGATCTTCAGGAAATTTTTTGACTGATGAAGATTGTTTGTCTCTTGAAATTTTTTGAAGTAAGAATGTATTCCTAACTGCCTTTTTTTGTGTGTTCTTATTTTCTGTATGTACGACTGCTTACTGTCTTGAAAAGGAAAACTTTATATGTAATCCTTGCAGATTTTAGCATTTGAATTTTTGAATTCCTTCCTTGATTGCCTGGAGAAAAACTGGGAGTTGAATGGATAGAATTTGAATTAAATGAATTTCCTCAACTGTCCCAGTAATTAAGTCAAGTAATAACTCTGTGAAAACCATAATTAATGTTGTCAAGGAACGACTATATTCATAAGAAAATTGAGCATTAATTACTAGAGCATTACAGACATAATATAATATAATTTGAAAAACTTTTGCCGTAGTAAAACTGAAACTGAGAGAAAATAATCGAACTAAATCTGGGAGAATATAGTCGAACTCAACAAATTTCGTCGACCTGATATCCAATATCGTCGAACTGAAGATAGCAGACAAGAGGTAGAAAATCGTCTAATAGAGCTCCAAATCATCGAGCTGAGATAACAGTTCGTCGAGCTGAGTTTCTGGTATAAGCTGACAAATCATCGATCTCAGCTAAACTTTCGTCAAGCTCAACTCAGAGAAGAAACTCTAGGTTCATTGATCTGAGATCGACGATCATCAAGCTAAGTTCAACTATCGTCGAACGCTTTTTCTAACTCATAAAAAACTGCTTTCTCTGGAGGTCTTCTGTATCGAAGAATTCTAAAGGTGAAAACCAATCACTCTAGGTTTGCTAACTTGACATAGACCCTGATAAAGACTTATGACCCTAGATAATACAATTTGGGTCATCTGAGAGTCCTAATAGTGAACCTATCCCAAATCAACCCTAAACAAGGTGGGGTTCCAACAAGCACGCAGGCCATCCACACATGAAAATACTAAAAAGCCTTCTCTTGGCCTTTGAGGGTCGGCATACCAACAAGGGCAGCAACCCACTATTTCCTGCTAGGCTCTCTAGCACCTACACAAGGACAATCCACCACAACGACGACAAACAAGGCAACGGTCAGCTTCCAGCCGACCAATTTATAACGACTCTACCCCATACCTGGGGAAACTATATTCCTTCCATGCATGCATAGCATTTATATATCGAAATATATCACAAGAAGGTACAACTTAAGCACCATTCAATAAATCATAAATGTCTGCATCAACTGCCAAACATTCCTTGCACTCATGGCACATTATCGGTGTACCGGATTCCCCAGGGTCCCACCACCGTTCAGAGGTTCGAGACTTAACGGTAATCAATAAGCATTTCCTGTCTGGCATATAGCCAATACTCCCCTCCCTACTGTCAGTATTAATTAGGCCAATTAACCTGAAATATGACAAGTACAGTTCAGCATTTTCCCATTGCTCAAATCGCTATGACATGGTCGAAAGCCCGACTTCCGTGGCTAAATGGACAGATGCGGGTCATATCCCCTTTCCCATGGAGTTACACATAACCACATTACAATTAAAAAGGTGACTCTCATGACCATCAGAGCTAAGCACCAAGCATACAGCTCACACACTAGCCACATGATCTCCAAGAGACAGGGTTCATAAATGCTATTTGGGAGAACCAAGCAACAAAATTTATCTTTATGTACCCATACTCAGCAACAACTTGAACATCTGCCCAGAAAACCCTACAACATCCTGCAGTGCCAGAAACACTGGACATTCACATTAATCATAGCTCACCAAGAGCTATCTCTAGTGATACTCACTATCACCGTGCGATTTCCAACAGTTATGCAAACCATGTTATTTTCTGGGTATTTTCCTAGATCGCTGCTCCAATACTTCATGCTACTCTCAATTCATAGGTACAACCCACAAACCCCGTAAACTACTCGTTTAAATGCGGAGTCTTCTCTAGTGCACAAAATAATGCATCACCAATCCAAACCAACCTGTCTGAATGGGCTTCACTCTGCATGCTTATTCCATACTGCAATTTCCGGAGCTATATGCAAAACCACCCGAGGATATCATGTATCAACCCGTCAGAATTCCCTCGATTCTCCACTTTTTGGTGGGGGATTCCATGCATATGACAAAAAGAAGGACTTCACTTGTCCCAGAAGGAAGATCGTTACTCTTGTAGTTTTCTTCAGGGACATGAATGCTTTTCTATGCAGTTGGAAAGGAGGACCTTACTTTACTCTCTATGTATCTAGCCTCAATTTTTGCTTCCGAACACAGGATCTCTTTTGCTAAGCTTTTGAAAGCTCAGCCTCAGCCTTATTCCTTAGCTTAAGAATAATATGAGATGAAGAGAGAGGAAGAAGTAAAATGAAACTTCTAACCACCTCTCCTCTAGATAAGTCTTCTCTGGGTTAATCCTAGCCACACACGCATTTCATCAAAAGGAAGCAAAGGCCACAATTTTAGCTGACAAGTCAAACAAAATGATATCGCCGCGCGATATTGTCTATCGCTTGGCGATAGTGATAGTAACAGCCTTGACCACTACTCTTCGGCCTCCATCTGACTATCTAATACGCCTCAAACCACACGTGGTGGTATTGCCCAGCGATACCCAATGTCACCATGTTATAGCTCACTCGAAGATTCTTTGAAATCATCGAGTGCGTTGAGTGCACTAAATAATTCGTTGAAAGTGTTGAGTGCGTTGAGTAGTGTTGGGTCTATTGATCCCAATATCCTAGATTTGTAAGAAGTCAAATGGGTCAATGACATACACACATAATGTATTTGATGTGTGCTTTAGGTCAGGCATGCAGGTAGTCTATGATTGGACAGTTCAATAAAAATAATATGTTGGAGAATTCAAAACTTATCAAGCTCAGTTCAAAGTGTGGGTCTCAGATTTCATCGAGCTCAGCTCATAGATCATCGAGCTAAGCTTACCATTCCTTGAGCTAAACTCAGGAGCTTAGGATTCAAATTTCGTCGAGCTCAGCTGACAGTTTTTAGAGCTCAGCTCAAAGTTCATTAAGCTCAGCTCACAAATCATCGAGCTCAGCTCACCATTCGATGTGCTAAACCTAGGAGCATAAGATTCAAATTTCGTCGAGCTCAGCTCACAGTTCGTCGAGCTCAGCTCATAGATCGTCGAGCTCAGCTCAGCTCACCACTAATCGACCTAAATCCAAAATATAGGGATCCAGAATTTGTCAAGCTCAGCCCATCGTTCTTCGAAAGCAGTTCAACTTTTACCAAACTAAAGCAAGAAGAATTAACTAAGGAAAAATCGCTGAGATAGCTGAGACAACTGAGAAGTATGTCTCAACATAACTGCTGAGATAAAGCAAGGTGGAATTTCTCTAAGTCCATAAGCATTAAGTGAAGCAGGTTCACTCAATGCTTTTAAATAAGAAGGAAGCGTTGAGATAGAAGACAGTCTCGTCTGTGAAGCAGACACCGCTGAGACCGTTGAGAAGAAAATCGCTGAGATAGGAGTCAGTCGCAGCTGAGAAGAAGAAAGTTTTGAGATAGCTGAGAATAAAGCACTGAGATGGAAGCTTGTCTCAGCTGTTAAGAAGAAGCCGCTGAGACAACAGGGAAAGAACCGCTGAGACAAAGTCAGTAAAAATTAATAAGTCAAGAATCGCTGAGAGCCATGACAGATGGCGTTGAGTGACTTAACATCACTCAACGCTTATTGAATATCTGGAATTTTTCTAAGTCCAGAATGTGATGACCGCTGCTGAAGTCATCAAAAGTCAACAATTCAAAGTGGTTCAAGTCGTTACGGGAAAGCTACAACAGCACTAGGATGGTTACTGCTGACGTCACCAAGAAGTCAACAAAGTCAAATTACATGAAGCCATTATAGGAAAGCTGCAGTAGTGTTGAAAGCTACCTTTTGTCCTTTTTTGAGCTAGGTGGCGCTCACCATCCTTGGGTGGATCCACACTCAAATTGTGTTGTTTATTCAAATCAGCAGATATAAAAAGGAGAAAGAAAAAGGCATTAGGGTTACAGAGAACAAATGTAGAACATACAAAGAAAACTAGAGGCGGCTGGACTTGATCTTCTTCGATAAGCTTGAAAGAAAAAAAGTCCAGCAGAGTTAGACAGAAAGCAAAGAAAGAAAGCTGAAGCTCTTCAAGTTCAGCAAGACAGTTCTCTCCAGAATAAGGCAGCTGATTCATCTATTCTGCAAGAAGTTAGATGTGTGAAGGGCTATTAGCCTTCAACAGTAGATAGTTGTTCACTAGTGCAGCAAAGGAGTTAGTTGTAGAAGAAGACTCATTCCTTCTACAACAAGTGTGCTGAACTGATATCTGCTCAGTCCAGCAAGGTGGACTTAGAGATTTATCTTTGTGTCAGTTGTCTTTAATTTATTTCATCTTGTATAAACTACTGTTGGATTCAGTTTACCTGAATCTGAGTTGTAGGGCCTTTTGGCCTGAGCTATAGGTTACTAACTAGTCACTGAGGTAGGTGCCTTGCTGGGGTACTAAGGTAGGATCCAAGTGTGGATCTACGAGTAGGGTTGTCCTCCCACACTGAGTAGTAGGCCTTAAAAATAAGTCTGAGTTAGGTGACTGGTTGGTCACTGAGCTGTAGTTGTTAAGTGTGTCACTAAGTTATAGGCCTTGGAGGAGGCTGAGCTATAGGTTCCTGGAAGGACACTGAGGTAGGTATCTGGAAGGGTACTAAGTTATAGGAGTGCTACAGTACTCTGAGAGTAGGGTTGCGTGCCTGAAATTGTAGGGATGAGAAGCCTGAGCCGTAGGCCTTAGAAATAAGGCTAAGGTAGGTGGTCAGTGGACCACTGAGCTGTACAGGGCTCTGAGGTAGGAGCCCGTGTGGTTTTGAGCTTTGATTCTGAAAAGAATCTGCGTATAAGGCTGAAGGCCTGAGGTTTAAGCTCTGAGAAGCATATTTGTGGAGTTTGTGCCTAGTCCAACAAATCAGTTGGATATGTGGGAGGGAAAGTGGATGTACCCAATTGGGCAACCACTATAAATAACTGTGTGGCTGGCTGTGTGATTGCATGTTAAAACTCTAAAAAAATTACTGTTCACGCGGCTACCCAGCGGTTTTATTTAATTAGAAAAGCAGATTGGATTTTTATTTAGAAAACGGGGCGCGTGTATTTATTTATTTGGATATAAAAAGTGTGATCGAGTTTTAACGAAAGGAGGAAAGTGCACCTATCGTGAGTAGTATAGGATATTCCGGGTGGAATATCGAGGTCATATTATTCTCGGGGTTGGTTCGATTATTTCTACACTTCCTTGGAGGGGACTATTATTTTACCGATAATTACTTGTCGGGTAATATATATAAACAAAAGGCAGAAAATAAAAGCATAATAAAGGGTGGAGCCGATGAAGAGCTTAGCTTGATGGCACCGAATTTAATTCGAACTAAAATAGACTTTTAATAAAAAGAGATCCTAAGTTTCTAAATAATTAGGGCGGAGACTTGGCCATGGAGGTTCCACTAAAATGAGCTCACCTATCTCTAGGACTATCGCTCACCTGAACATTAAGACTATTCGACCGGGCTCTCGTCCGACGAAGGATTCCTCTTAATGCCCGCATTATGCTAAGAACCCCGCTATTGGGTGGGGAACCCAATCCGGTAGAGTTGGCGCGCCTCCTGTCTCGAGGGTTAGTGCGGAAATCCATTAACCAAGGGGTGATCAGTCCATAGGCACGGAATCTCAGCTAGCTAGCGTATGGACTACGGAAATAGGGCCCACACATCGATTATGTGGTCATACGCGTCATAAACTCCGGGAAAACCTTAAGTGTTTTTAATTAATTAGAAAAATGAGACCTTTAAATATGTAAAGTTATTCTATTTGTCCCAATGCTCTTCGATACTGAGGGCTAAGAACGGTTAGCCACTCATCGGAATGGGGATGGCAGCGGTGAAAAAGCAGAAAATTAAAGCAGTAAAATAAAGCAGGAAAATGAAAGCAGTAAATTGCAAGTCCTACTCAAACGAGTAGGACTGAAATGAAAGCTATAAAAGTGCAAGTCCCGGCTCAAATGAGTAGGCAGGAAAAAGAATGCAAGTCCTACTCAAACGAGTAGGAGAAAATAAATGCATTTACATGTCCATTCCAATTATTACAATAAAGACCGACCATTTAACACAAGTGAGTAGGCGGTAAAAAAAATCCAGCCATTTAACTCCTAGCGAGTAGGCGAAAAATAAAAGCTAACACTCACGCACTCGACATAAAATTAAAACACACCCACTCTATAGAGAGTAAACACACTCTACTGGAATTGAAATACGCACACACACGATAAAAATGAAAACGCACACGTACAAGTCGTACTCAAATGAGCAGGCGGGAAATAAATGCAAGCTATTTAACTCTTAATGAGTAGGCGAAAATAGATGCAACACACGCACGCACTCTACAGAATTGAAAGAAAACAGTTTAAACTAACTCATACACGCACGCACACGAACAAAAATAGGAAAAGATAAGTGACCAAAAAATTAAAACAACTATATTTTTACCGATGGAATGCGGTAGAAATGAATAAAAACTGAAAAAAAAATTTAAAGAAGCAAAAAAAATTTGCACATAAACGAAATGTGTAAGTGCTCGAAAAATTGAAATGAATATATTTCTACGGATGGAATGCGCTAAAAATGCATAAAAAGAAGAAATATAATTTAAACGGGCAAAATGTTTTGAAAAAAAGGTGAAAATGAGAATGCTCGGAAAATTAAAACGATTACGTTTTCATTCTTATAACTTTATAGAAATGCATAAAAAGTGGTAATAAAACTAAAAGAGAACGAAAAGTTTTACAACCCTAAAGTGCATAAGTTAAAGAATTTGAAAACCACATTTTAAAACATTTTTATAAACTCATAGAAATGGAAACAAAGTAAAAAGAATAAACTAAACCTAAACAAGTTCAGTGCGTGAAAATAATATTGCGATTACAACGGCTATAAAATTGATAAATTTCTAAGTTATATTAGGTACAAAAGATAATAAAAAGCACAAAAAGGGAACGAAAAATTACTTAAGGTAGGGCGCTTTGGCGGATTTTCATACAACATAGAGGAGAAAATAAACATTTCTATGAAGTAAAAAGTGGTTACAATAAAGCAAAAACAAATACATAAAAGAGGGGGGGGGGAGAAAGTTCCCTTACAATGCATAAACAGCTCCCAAGAACAGCACTAACCTAAGCAAAGTGGTTCGAAAAGTGGAACCCTGAACTCATACAGAAGTTGTGAATTTATAGAAAAATTTATCAAAGTACACGACCTCTGCCACGGGCATGTCAGTGGGCGTGTCAACACTATTTACAGCAGATTTTGATGGTTTATGGTGATTTGACATTGCCGCTGAAAACGCGGCGGTCACGCCCATTATCACGGGCATGATGATGGGCGTGTCGGGGAGGTTGAACAGGGCATCGTTTGCGTCGAAAGTCGTCGGTGGCGGTTTGTCAGGCCAGGTGGCGGAAGTCATGAACCAAGTCACGGGCGTGACTCTGGCCGTGTCGGGTTGAGTCGACGAATGTCGAGCTGAAAATTCGTCGCGCGGGAAATTTGTCGTGTTGAAAATTTGTCGAGCAGTATGGAGTGGTCACGCCCCAGGTCACGGGCGTGACACTGGGCGTGTCGTAGAGGTTTCAACGATCGTTGAGCGGTAGTCGTCGAGCAGAAAATCGTCAAGCGGAGTATCGTCGAGCGCGCAAATCGTCGAGCTTGCTGAAGTGGTCACGCCCCAGATCACGGGCGTGACGGGTGTTCGACGATCGTCGAGCGGAAATCGGCGAGCGAAAACATCGTCGAGCGAAAATCGTCGAGCGCTGGACACACGTCATGTCACGGGCGTGTGACCGGGCGTGTCAAGCTATTTCTTCAAAATTTATTCATTTTGCTGGATTTTGCCATGTCACGCCCTGGACACGGGCATGACCTGTAAGTACACGGGCATGTACTTACTGTTTTTGGCATTTTTTTGTACTTTTTTCTGAAAAATAAAATAAGTAAATTAGCAAAATATTTATAATAAAGGAGCATTTATTGAACAAAAACAACTAAAAATAAAGGAAAAACACAGAACCGACTAAATTTATATACATAAAAATACGAATATTTACAACTCATCAAATACCCACATACTTAAGCTTTTGTTATTCCATAGAAAAAGTTGGAGATGAATTTATAATGAATTAAAGAGATCCTAAGTGTATCTACCGCTTGACTTAATTGAAAGAAAGATCAAAATGAATATCTGGAGTTTTAAGAGTTAAATCCTAGATTATGATAAAAATTTAAATAAAGGAAGAGTTTCAGCAAAAGTCTTTTCGTTATAAGCAAATAGATAGCAAAACTTTTATTTGTGAGGCTAACAAAAAAAGATTGGATTTATGAAACTGTAGATTGGAAAAATTAAAGGAAATAATTTAATTTACAAATTATGCTCTCAAAAAGATTTTAAAAATAAATTTAGAATTTTTTTGAATTTGGCGGAGGGAGATATCATGGTATATGAAGAAGGCTTTGGTTTAGAGGTGAGGGTATATTTTTTCGCTCGAACCTCTAATGAAATTTTTGTTTGAATGTGGATGTTAGGAAAACGAAATCTTATTTTCCATAACATAATAATTTTTAACATCTTCATAATAATCCAATGTATACGTATAGGAGTAATGAATTTTATCTTCTTACTCCGTAACATATAATCTTTTCAAATATTGGATGCCTATGTTTATGGAACGAAATCTTATTCCCATTGACATAAGATCTTTTAAGATCGAAATCATGTCAAGTATGACATGAAAAAAAGTGATAGGGTTGTTCAAAAATAAAACTAGATTTAATAAAAAACTTTTGAGAGCAACCTTTATAAATTAAACATTCCTAAATTTCAAAAAAAAAAGCTTGGAGTTATCATAACTTGAAATCTAAGATTATTATTTCTAACAAAATAAATATGCAACTATTTAGATAAGTAGAAGTGGTGCTGAAAACAGGTACCTTATATAAATAAAAAAGCATACAAAAATTTTTAAAAATTAACCCTAGATATCTAAATCTATTGATCTCCAATTAATAAACGAATAGTAAGCAAAGAATTAAAAGAATTCGCTTATAAATTATTTCGCAACTAGATTGTTGGAGAGCAAAAAAGGTTAAGAATGAGTTATTCGATTTATTCGTTACAAAATATTTTTGGATTTTTTTGGGGTTTCTATTATTTTTTGGATTTTGATTATCATTTTTTTATTTTTGAAATTTTTAGGGTTTTTATCTCTTTTTTTTTGTATTTTAAGTTATTATTCTCTAAGGTTTTTCGAATTTTTCATTTTATTTTTGTAAAAACTCGATGTCCCGCGAACAGACTCTTTGGGTGGTTGGTTCGATGAGTCGAATGCCGCGTACATGCTAAAAAGTGAGCTTTACAAATAAGTAGAGGGGGGGAGAAAGAGAATTATTTTTACAACAACTATTTACAAAGGAAAAGAAAAATTTTGCGAAATTTGTTTTTTGTTGTTTTATAAGTTTTTTTTATTATTTTTTGTGTTTTATGATTTTTTTGAGTTTTTTTATTATAAAAAACAAGGAAAATTTTTTTTAAGATTTTAAGTTTTGCAATTTTTTTGTATTTTTGATGAGTACAGAATAAAAAAATGCAGAATAGGAAAACACCCTCATACTTAAACCAAACATTATCCCCAATGTTGCAGTCTAAGTATGCAGAACGATAATAGACAGATCATAATAGTTACAAAAATGAAAAAAATAGGGTTGAAGCTTCCCTAAGATGAGGCTGGGAGGCCCGGGTGAAACCCTGCATTATTGTTAGAAGAAGAAGAAACAAGCAAAAAGATAACAGAAAAAAAGAAAACGAAAATATAAACCCGGCGAAAGGAGTGTGGGTAGGTGGGGGGCATGTGTGTGGTGACTCGTAAGCTAACGTCTTAGCTATAAGAGTGCGAAAGAAATGCACTCCCCTAGCGCGCACAAGAGTGAGAAACACGCCGAATCAAAATAAATTAAAATATAATAAGTAAAATAAATTAAACAAAATATAGACACATATTTTTTGGTTTTTAAAATCAAATTATTATATTTTTTGTGTTTTTAAGTAGATTTTTAGTTTTTTTTTCATAATGAAAATATATTTTTTTTTGTTATGTTTGTTTCATTTTTTAGATTTTTTGTTTTTGTTTTTGTTTTATAGTTTTTTTTTCAAATTTTTAGTTTTATAGGTTTTTCAAATTTTTTAGTTTTATAAGTTTTTCAAATTTTTTAGTTTTACAGGTTTTTCTAATTTTTAGTGTTATAGGTTTTTGAAATTTTTTAGTTTTATAGGTTTTTTTAATTTTTTTGTTGGAAACAATGCTATTTCAGTTTTGTGTTTTTTTATGAAATAAGAAATATAAAAGAAACATTTTTTTTGTAAGTTTTTTTTAGTTTTTATTATTATTATTATTATTTTGGCCCATTTTTTAATTTTTTTTTTCATATATATATATAGGTAAAATTAACAGTTTTCCAGTGTTCAAAATAACGACTCGAAAAGCTCCCCAGCAACGGCGCCAAAAACTTGATTACGTGTTAAAACTCCAAAAAGATTACGGTTCACGAGGCGACCCGACGGTTTTATTTATTTAGAAAAGCGGATTGGATTTTTATTTAGAAAACGGGGCGCGCGTATTTATTTATTTGGATATAAAAAGGTGTGATCGAGTTTTAACGAAAGGAGGCAAGTGCACCTATCGTGAGTAGAACAGGATATTCCGGGTGGAATATCGAGGTCGTACTGTTCTCAGGGTTGGTTCGATTATTTCTACACTTTCTTGGAGGGGCTATTATTTTACCAATAATTACTTGTTTGGTAATATATATAAACAAAAGGCAGAAAATAAAACCATAATAAAGGGTGGAGCCGATGAAGAGCTTAGCTCGATGGCACTGAATTTAATTCGAACTAAAATAGACTTTTAATAAAAAGAGATCCTAAGTTTCTAAATAATTAGGGCTGAGACTTGGTCGTGGAGGTTCCACTAAAATGAGCTCACCTATCTCTAGGACTATCGCTCACCTGAACATTAAGACTATTCGACCGGGCTCTCGTCTGACGAAGGATTCCTCTTAATGCCCGCATTATGCTAATAACCCCGCTATGGGGTGGGGAACCCAATCCGGTAGAGTTGGCGCACCTCCTCTCTCGAGGGTTAGTGCGGAACTCCATTTACCAAGGGGTGATCAGTCCATACGCACGGCCTCTCGGCTAGCTAGCGTATCGACTACAGAAATAGGGCCCACACATCGATTATGTGGTCCTACGCGTCATAAACCCCTGACAAACCCTAAGTGTTTTTAATTAATTAGAAAAATGAGACCTTTAATTATTTTAAGTTATTTTATTTGTCCCAATGCACTTCGATACTGAGGGCTAAGGACCGTTAGCCACTTATCGGAATGGGGACGGCAGCGGTGAAGAAGCGGAAAATTAAAGCAGTAAAATAAAGTAGGAAAATGAAAGCAGTAAATGGAAAGCAGTAAATTGCAAGTCCTACTCAAACGAGTAGGACTGAAATGAAAGCTATAAAAGTGCAAGTCCCGGCTCAAATGAGTGGGCGGGAAAAAGAAAGCAAGTCCTACTCAAACGAGTCGGAGAAAATAAATGCATTTACAAGTCCATTCCAATTATTACAATAAAGACCGACCATTTAACTCAAGTGAGTAGGCGGTGAATAAAATCCAGTCATTTAACTCCTAGCGAGTAGGCGGAAAATAAAAGCTAACACTCACGCACTCGACATAAAATTAAAACACACCCACTCTACAGAAAGTAAACACACTCTACTGGAATTGAAATACTCACACACACGACAAAAATGAAAACACACACGTACAAGTCCTACTCAAATTAGTAGGAGTAAAATAAAACCACGCCATTTAACTCTTAACGAGTAGGCGAAAATAGTTGCAACACACACACACACTCTACAGAATTGAAAGAAAACAATTTAAAGTAACTCATACACGCACGCATACGTACAAAAAATAGAAAAAGATAAGTGACCGAAAAATTAAAACAACGACATTTTTACCGATGCAATGCGGTAGAAATGAATAAAAAGTGAAAATAAAATTTAAAGGAGCAAAAAAAAATTTGCAAATAAACGAAAAGTGCAAGTGCTCGAAAAATTGAAATGAATACATTTCTACCGATGGAATACGGTAGAAATGCGTAAAAAGAGGAAATAAAATTTAAACGGGCAAACTGTTCTGAAAATAAAAGTGAAAATGAGAATGCTCGGAAAATTAAAATAATTATGTTTTCATTCTTATAACTTTATAGAAATGCATAAAAAGTGGTAATAAAACTAAAAGAGAACGAAAAGTTTTACAACCCTAAAGAGCCTAAGTTAAAGAATTTGAAAACCACCTTTTAAAACATTTTTATAAACTCATAGATATGAAAACAAAGTAAAAAGAATAAACTAAACCTAAACAAGTTCAGTGCATGAAAATAATATTGCGATTACAATGGCTAGAAAATTGATAAATTTCTAAGTTATATTAGGTACAAAAGCTAATAAAAAGCACAAAAAGGGAACGAAAAATTACTTAAGGTAGAGCGCTTTGGCAGATTTTCATACAACATAGAGGAGAAAATAAACATTTCTATTAAGTAAAAAATGGTTACAATAAAGCAAAAACAAACACATAAAAGAGGGGGGGGGAGAAAGTTCCCTTACAATGCATAAACAGCCCCCAAGAACAGCCCTAACCTAAGCAAAGTGGTTCAAAAAGTGGAACCCTAAACTCATACAGAAGTTGTGAATTTATAGAAAAAGTTATCAAAGTACACGCCCTCTGACACGGGCGTGTCAGTGGGCGTGTTAACACTATTTATAGCAGATTTCGGTGGTTTACGATGATTTGACATTGCGGCTGAAAATGTGGTGGTCACGCCCCTTGTCACGGGCGTGACGATGGGCGTGTCGGGGAGGTTGAACAGGGCGTCGTTTGCGTCGAATGTCGTCGGTGGCGATGTGTCGGGCCAGGTGGCGGAAGTCACGCCCCAGGTCACGGGCGTGACTCTGGGCGTGTCCGGTTGAGTCGACGAATGTCGAGCTGAAAATTCGTCAAGCGGGAAATTCGTCGAGTAGAAAATTCATCAAGCGGTATGGAGTGGTCACACCCCAGGTCATGGGCATGACACTGGGCGTGTCGTAGAGGTTTCGACGATCGTTGAGCGGCAGTCGTCGAGCAGACAATCGTCGAGCGGAGTATCGTCGAGCGCACAAATCGTCGAGCTTGCTGAAGTGGTCATGCCCCAGATCACGGGCATGACAGTTGTTCGACGATCGTCGAGTGGAAATCGGCGAGCGCGAACATCGTCCAGCGGAAATCGTCGAGCGCTGGACACGAGTCATGTCACGGGCGTGTCAAGCTATTTCTTCAAAATTTGTTCATTTTGCTGGATTTTGCCATGTCACGCACTGGACACGGGCATGACCCGTAAGTACACGGGCGTGTACTTACTGTTTTTGGCATTTTTATATACTTTTTTCTGAAAAATAAAATAAGTAAATTAGCAAAATATTTACAATAAAAGGAGCATTTTATTGAACAAAAACAACTAAAAATAAAGGAAAAACACAGAATCGACTAAATTTATGTACATAAAAATACGAATATTTACAACTCATCACTGTGTTGTTTGTTTTCTTTCATATTACAGGATCTAAGGACAAGCTATAGTTTACACTTGAAAAAAATTGCATAAAGACAATAAATTTCAAACACCTATTCACCCCCCCCCTCCCTCTAGGTGAGTAGCTAACCTTAATCAAAATAACTTTCAAGTGGTATCAGAGGGAGGTTACTCAAAAAAGATCTAACAATCTGAGTATACCTCCAAGGTTAGCTATAACATATAAGAATGGGGTATGGTGTAAACAACAAGGAACTAGGGGCCATGAAATTACCAATCTGCAGAAAGGAGGCCTTTGACCTCTAGAAAGAAAGGACTAGATTATTCATGGAAGTTGCTAACCCTAGGATATCCATCATAGTAAAGGAGGGACCTTTCATCCCTATGAAGACCTCAGTTCTGGATGCTACCATCTAGACACCTAAATCTTATGAAGAAATGAACAAAGATGAGATCCTGCTTGCCTTCATAGACAAGAGAGCTCAAAACATTATTGCTAGTGCAGTAGATGATTCAATGTTCCAGAATCTGGTGCACTGCAAGACATCCAAGGAGATGTGGGACACCTTAGTTGTGTTCATGGGGGCTCAGAGGAGGTGAGGGATGACAGAAATTCCATGCTCAATCAGGAGTATGAGGCCTTCATACAAGAAAAGTCTGTTGGAACCTTAGTTTTGATTTGGGTCAGGATCACTATTAGGAATATTAGATTGGCCCAAAATATATAGTCATGGGTCATAAGATTATTTCCAGGTTTGGTCATTCAGAAAAATTCCAGAGAAGTTCAGATTTGAAGTTCAGAAAATTGCTAGAAGAAAATCTCTGAACTCAGTTCAACGATCTTTGAGCGGAGATCAACGATCTCTGAGCTCAGCTCAAAGAAACTGTAAAACTCAGATGCAGTTCAAAATCTCTGAACTCGGCTCAACGATCTCCGAGCTGAGTTCAACGATCTCTGAACCCAGTTTGAAGAAGCTTTAAATTTTAGTTTGGCGATTTCCTGTGCCGTTTTTCAGACCTTCTTATTTACAGCTGGCAGATTTAATTAATGCTTAACTGCAGACATTTATAGCTCTCAGATTTAATGCAATATATTCTTATCAAATATAGCCGTTTGAATGACAGTATAAAATATGGCTTATTATACAGATTAAATGCCAATTGATTTCTCAAGACAGATTTCATTCTCGGGAACTGATTTAGCCATTCCAAGATAGAAAGAATTCAAATGCTTGAATTCTTCAGACATTAAATATACAGATATTATATCTTACAGAGAACATAAGAAGAGTAATACAACACTCGACAAAATAGAAGAGATAGAGAGAGAATATTCAAGAAGGCTTTTTCTCTCACAAAAGAAGAACTCAGCTACAAGTTTTCTTACACCAAATCAACATCATCTTCTTCATCTGCTCCAGGTTTTCAAGAGACAATCAATTCATATCAGTCTAAAAGCTTGTTGGAGAGCAACATCAACTTGAAGGCCTATACCCTGAAGCAAAGCTTCCACTCCTGAATGATGAGTCCAAATTTTACACTGATTTTTGGACTCATCTGGGCCAGTTTTATCATCTTAGCACTACACTTGAGAGCTATTACAGCTTATATTTGTTTACGTGCTTATCTCATGATTAAGTGCACTGTTGGCCCGTTTTTGTGCGTTTTATTTGTTTCTGTGTTTTTGTTATTCTTTAGCCGTGTCTTGAGAATGTGGTGTACACTTTTGGTGGCCTATATGCCTCTTCTGCTGGTGCACGGGTCGTGTGCATGCTCCGGAACTGCTCGGGAGACCCCAACGACACAGGAACACTGTGCACAACCACTGGACTTACTGCGCATGACCACGGGTCGTGTGCCACTGATCGTGCGAATTACATTCTCATTTTTCCTAATTCTACCCGGGTAATCGCACGAGCACTGGCCGTAGTGTGCACGACCACTGGTCGTGGGCCACTGCTCGTGTGCGTTTACCCCTTGCTTTCTGCAAATTTGTCCTAGTCAATCGCACGATCAGTGGATTCAGTGAGCACGACCACCGGTCGTGCGCTACTGATCATGCGCTTTTATGCTGATGTTTCTATCCAGGTTGCAGGTATAATTGGAAATGGCGCACGATCATCGACCTACAGTGCGCACGACCACTGGTCGTGCACCACTGATCGTGCGCTATGCTTTTGATACCTCTGTATTTAAGGTCCTGCTCCGCAATTTAGGTCAACGCCCGTCATTTGCTATGATTGGGGAGTGCACGGGAAGCGCCATTTTACTTCTCCAGCTGCTCCATCACCTCTACCTTCATCAGGAGTCCATAGCCGGCTATTCAGAAGCTTTTCAAACTCTCCGTCGAAGCTCCCGGCCATTGATGACTTCCACTCCAAGCTTTCCATCGGAGTTGGTGAAGAAGACAACCTAGAGAACAGACTCAAAGGCCCTAGAGGTGACAACTCGTTGGTACCGGAAGCCTCCTCGGACTGAGCCCGGAAGCGGATTGACAACTCGCTATTCCGACCACGACGTGCGGTGGATCTTCACCCTCTATTGGTTTACCCCTCTTACCCTTCCTCTGTTGTATGGGATGACATACATTATAATGAACTACATATTTTATTCTATATCTAATGGGATGTTTGTACTTTTCTTATGCTTGTGAGTAGTATTTGTGAATGTGCCTCGCCCACTCCACATCCACTTCATACCCGTGCCTCACCCAATTTCACTCTACATAAGAACACTTCCATCCATTAGCTTTCCGTCCACTCGCCAAACCGAAGTTCGGCATCGCGGCTGATACACTCAATTCACCTTGCGAAGCGGTGCCTTCAACCCACATAGCTCTTATTAGTTTATTAGATCAAACAACCACAATCTCTCAAGTCCCCTTTTTACTCTTTTTCTTAGTATAACCCTCAAAATAATATTTTTTTGTAATGTTGCCGCTCTATGCTAATTGCCTTCCTCAAGAGACCGACACTCGGGGATTTATTTCCAAACTTTATTACTTGTGCGACCGGTGTGCTTGCAGATTTACACGCATCACTGAACTATTATATATCTCAGGGGGAGCTTTGACAACATCACTGAATCCACATAGTCTTCTCATTGTGATTGAGAAAAGAAGACTTTCATCACTCTCTCATCCCCACCTCTGTACAGGGTTTTAATTCCCTTCAAAATTATTATGGTTCACAAGTCTCCTACCAAAAGACTTGAGGTTTGGTTTTTGAGCACCTGATCAAAAGCTCATTGGTGTCTGGCACCTGATCAAAAATCTGAGTGGATTCCTATCAGGGTGGTAGAAGAGTGGATGTACCCAAGGTTAGGGGAACCACTATAAATTCTTGTATCATTTGTGTGCTTGTATTTCCTTCTTTATCTTTGTGTTCTGACTTTTTACATTAACTCTAGTTTAGAAGAAAGTTGAGATTTATCCCCCTTCTTCTTTTAATTGGTATCAGAGTTGCGCAGAGGAAGGGTGGTGGGCCCTTAACCCACAGGTCCCAGGATTGAAACCTGGCTCTGATACCAATTGAAAGTGATATGTTAGATCTAATATACTCTAGAGGGGGGTGAATAGAGTATTTGTAGGTCCTTATAAAACTATTACAGCTTCTGCTATAATTAAAAGGTGCAGAATTAAAACAAAGTAAATAAGCACACAGCAGTCCTAAAAACACAAGCACAACAAGAACAAAAAGAAAAGGGGCAACCAGACGACACAAGAAATTTTATAGTGGTTCCCCAACCTTGGGTACATCCACTCTTCTACCACCCTGGTAGGAATCCACTCAGATTTTTGATCAGATGCCTGACACCAATGAGCTTTTGATCAGGTGCTCAAAAACCAAACCTCAAGTCTTTTGGAAGGAGACTTGTGAACCAGAATAATTTTGAAGGGAATTAAAACCCTATACAGAGGTGGGTATGAGAGAGTGATGAAAGTCTTCTTTTATCAATCACAATGAGAAGACTATGTGGATTCAGTGATGTTGTCAAAGCTCCCCTTGAGATGTAGAATAGTTCAGGAGTGGAAGCTTTGCTTCAGGGTGTAGGCCTTCAAGTTGATGTTGCTCTCCAATAAGCTTTTAGACTGATATGAATTGATTGTATGTTGAAAGCCTGGAGCAGATGAAGAAGATGATGTTGATTTGCTGTAAGAAAACTTGTAGCTGAGTTCTTCTTTTGTGAGAGAAAAGCCTTCTTGAATATTCTCTTTCTATCTCTTCTATTTTGTCGAGTGTTGTATTACTCTTCTTATGTTCTCTGTAAGATATAATATCTGTATAATTAACGCCGGAAGAATTCAAGCATTTGAATTCTTTCTATCTTGGAATGGCTAAATCAATTCCCGAGAATGGAATCTGTCTTGAGAAATCAATTGGCATTTAATATCTGTAATAAGCCATATTTTATACTATCATTCAAACGACTATATTTGATAAGAATATATAGCATTAAATCTGAGAGCTATAAATGCCTGCAGTTAAGCCTTAATTAAATCTGCCAGTTGTAAATAAGAAGGTCTGAAAAACAGCACAGGAAATCGCCAAAATAAATTTTAAAGCTTCTTCAAATTGGGTTCGGAGATCGTTGAACTCAGCTCGGAGATCGTTGAGCCGAGTTCATAGATTTTGAAATGCATCTGAGTTTTATAGTTTTCTTTGAGATGAGCTCAGAGATTTTTGATCTCCGCTCAGAGATCATTGAACTGAGTTCAGAGATTTTCTTCCAGCAATTTTCTGAACTTCAAATCTGAACTTCTCTGGAATATTTCTGAATGACCAAACCTGGAAATAATCTTATGACCCATGACTATACATTTGGGTCAATCTAATATTCCTAATAGTGATCCTGACCCAAATCAGAACTAAGGTTCCAACAATTGGGTAACCACTATAAATTCTTGTGTCATCTGTGTGCTTGCTTTTCCTTCTTTATCTTTGTGCAGTGACTTTTTACATTAACTCTAGTTTAGAAGAAAGTTAAGATCTATCCCCTTCTTCTTCTTTCAATTAGTATCAGAGGGAGGTTTCGATCCTCCGACCTGTCGGTTATGGGCCCACCACGCTTCCGCTGCGCAACTATTTTGACAAGGCCCCCACAGGCATCTACATCTACAACATATTCCAGCAATAATGCAGTCTCACCACCTGAGTGGACTGAAGCCCAGAAGAAAGCAAAGATTGCCGATGCCAAAGCCATGAACATATGTGCTCATACTATGTCAGATGACATCTTTCAGAAGGTGGCTGAGTGCACCTCTGCAAAAGTAATCTGAGATTCACTCAATCAAATGGTTACTGGCACAGCAGATGAGAGGAAAGATAGAAGATCAAAGCTTATCACACAATATGAAAACTTCAAGAAGGATGAGGCAGAAACAGTTGAAGTGATGTACAATAGTCTTAGCTCCATCATCAGTGAGCAAAGGACCTTAGATAAAGAAATCACCTTGACTGAAGTGAATGACAAGATCCTAATGTGCTTCCCAAGCTCATGGGACACTAGGATCTGGCCAATCAAAGAGGCCAGAATCTTGAATGAGATTTCAACTGAATCTCTCCTAGGAATGCTCAAATCTTATGAGCAGCTAATCAAGTCCAGAGAAGCAGTGGAACACAGGACTCCTCCTCCAGGAAGGAAAGAACAATCCATTGCATTCAAGGCTGCTGAAGAAACTGATGCTCCAATAGTCTATGAAGAGCTTATGAGTCTCTTTGCCAAGAGATTCTTCAAAATGGCAAGGAAAGACTTCAGAAGGAAGTCATCCAGAAATGACAGCCAGCCAAGGTATGACAAAACCCCCACTAAATAGATAGTGTGTTTTGGGTGTAGAAAATCAGGACATTTCATGTCTGAATGTCCTGAAAATCAAAAGATTGAAAGAAGAAGAGAGAAGGAATCAAGAAGCAAGCGTTACAGCAAGCCCTCTTCCAGCAAGCACAAAAATAAGGACAAAGGATTTGTGGCTGAAACATGGAGTTACACAGAAGATGAATCCACATCTTTCAGCTCCAATGAAGAAGAAGAGGAGGCCAAGGGAAAGGAGGTTTGCCTTATGGCAATTGATGCAAGCAGTAGCAGATCAGATACAGATGAATCTGATAATGAAGAGAACCTATCAGCTGAAGATCAGGTAATAGCATCTTATGATTTTGAATCTCATGAATTTAAATTTGAATATAAAAACTTATGCTTAGATTTGATAAGCTTTGAGAAGGAAATCAAACTTCTCAGAGATAAATTGAATGATCTAGATAAAATCACTTCTGAAAATGCAAATCTATCTAGTGAACTGAAATCTGCAAATGAACAAATTACTTTTCTGAAATCAAAACTTAGCAAAGCTAAGATATTAGAAGAATCATTAAATGCCAGAAGTTTGAAATTGCTAGATATAACCAGCACAGTAAATGCTAGAACTAATAACTGCAGATTAGGATTAGGAACCACATCCAGTGAACCCACCCTAATCCAAAGGAATCATCTTTCAAAACCTGTAAATTTTATCTCTGATAAAGGAAAGAAAAATACTGAACAAGTAAATAAGGTTAATAAAATTCTAGAACAAATTGAAGCTAAGGACAAAAATAAAACCAGAAGAATGACAAAAATAACAATGTTCAGCAGTTATCGTCGAACTCAGATCGACGATATAGGAATAGATCGTCGAACTCAGAACGACGATCTCTGAACGCAAACTTCAATAATATTCATTCGTCTACCTGCGATCGACAAACTTTGTATGGTTCATCGAGCAGAGGTCGACGAACGTCGGGCACAAAAAATGAATATGTTCATTCTCTGGGCAAAGATCGACGATCTCAACCCAATTCGTCGAACTCTGGTCGACGAACATACAGAAATTCATCGAACCCAAAAATACTTAACCAAAACTTTAACTATAACTACAACTTAAATAAATCTAGAAAAGCCTTTAATCCTCTAGCTGATTGGGTTATACCACCTAGAAGATATCACCCTCTAGGATATAAATCCCAACCAGAATTTTCAGTTATTTCTAGCTATCATATCAACAAAACAAAGGACCCAAGGTAACCTGGGTCAGGATTATTTAAATGTTTTCATTGCAGGAGAAGAGTTGTCCATGAGTGAATCAGCCATGGTACCTGGACAGTGGATGCTCCAAACACATGACAGGTAGCAAGGATAATCTCACGAATTACAAGTCCAAGCTAGGGCCAAAGGTGATATTTGGTGATTCAAAAAGTGGCCAGTCTGAAGGATATGGAGCATTGAAGATTGGAGTAGTTACATTCAAGAAAGTAACATATGTAAGAGGACTCAAACATAACCTCATCTCAATAAGTCAACATTGTGATGAAGGTTATCAGGTAACTTTTAACTCTAGCTCTTGTATTATTTCATCTAAAGGAAACAAACTTATTTTAATTGGAAATAGACAAGGCAACATATACTTAGTTGATTTTATATCTGCCACTTCTGATATCTGTTTACTTAATTTAACTAGTAACCAGAATGATTTATGGCATAAAAGACTAGGTCATGTAAATCTGAAAAACATTGCTAGGCTATCTAAAGACAACCTTGTTAGAGGTTTACCTCCTGGTCCCTACAAGAAGGAAGGCCTTTGTAGGGCTTGTCAATTAGGCAAGCAAACTTAATCTAGTTTCAAATCCATTAATAAAAGTGATTCACCTAGGATTTTGTATTTGCTACACATGGATCTATTTGGACCCATTGCTGTACAAAGCCTAGGAGGGAAATCCTACACTTTGGTTATTGTAGATGACTTCTCCAGGTTCACTTGGGTATCCTTTCTGAGATCTAAGTCAAATACCTTCACGGTTCTTACAGATTTTCTTAGGACCATACAATTGAGTTCTCCACTCATGTTGCATTGATCAGAAATGATCATGGCACAGAGTTTGAGTCTCTTCTTATGCATGAGTTCTATGAGAATGAAGGTATCAGGCATTGCTTCTCAGCTCCTAGAACTCCTCAACAAAATGGGGTAGCGGAAAGGGAAAATAGTACACTCATTGAAGCTACAGGTACATTGCTTGTTGATGCATACATGCCACTAACCTTTTGGGCAGAGGCTGTACACACTGCAAACTATGTCTTGAACAGAAGCTTAATTCACAAACTAAAGAATAGGACTCCCTATGAATTGCTTAAAGGGAAGAAACCTAAAATCAACTATTTTAAAGTACTTGGTTGTACCTGTTATATACATAATAACAATAAGAAATACATTAGAAAGTTTGAGGTTAAGGCTAAAGTGGGAATTTTTCTAGGATATTCCCAAGTAAGCAAAGCCTATAGGGACTTTAATAAATCATCACTGAAAATTGAGGAATCAATTCATGTAAGCTTTGATGAGACTAACATGTATTGCAAGGAGAAAGAAGTTTCTACCAGTAACTCTCTGCAGGTACCTCACTTGTGTGAGAAGTTGGATGACCTAAACCTTACCCAAGGGGTTCCAACTCATCCCTCTCCACAAGTCAATGAAGATAGTGAAGAAGAAAGCATTGAAGGGATTGACTCTCCTCCAACAGCCAACATAATTCCACAAGAGGAATTGGTTTCAAATACTGTTGCACAACCAACTCCACCCACTGATCTTGTCACACTTAGGGATCACCCCAGATCTCAAGTGATAGGAGACATATCAGTAGGTGTACAGACAAGGCATCAACTCAATCAAGATGTGATGCATGCCTATTTTCTCTCTCAGATTGAACCTCAATCCATTCATGATGTAGAGCAAGATCCCCGCTGGATCATTACAATGCAGGAGGAATTAAATCAGTTTGAGAGATGTAGAGTTTTGGATTTGGTTCAAAGACCACAAAACTACCCAGTTATTCGAACCAAATGGGTATATAGAAATAAGCTTGATGCCCAAGGAGTTATTGTGAGAAACAAGGCTAGGCTTGTTGCTCAAGGCTACAGGCAAGAGGAAGGAATAGATTATGATCAAACCTTTGCTCTTGTTGCAAGGTTAGAAGCCATAAGAATATTCCTAGCCTATGTAGCCTACAGGAAATTCAAGGTCTACCAAATGGATGTGAAGAGTGCATTCTTGAATGGAGTATTAAAAGAAGAGGTTTATGTTGAATAACCTCCAGGTTTTGTCTCTCCAACTCATCATTTGCATGTATTCAAGTTGCATAAATCCCTTTATAGTCTAAAGCAAGCTCCAAGAGCTTTGTATGAGACCCTAGCAAGCCTTTTATTAGAGCATAAATTCATTAGAGGCATAATAGATAAAACACATTTCACTAGACATCATAAGGTCCAAATCTTGTTAGTACAAATATATGTTGATGACATCATCTTTGGGTCTACTGATTCAAAATTGTGCAAGAGGTTTTCTGACCACATGCATTCCAAATTTGAAATGATTAGCATGGGTGAGCTTTCCTATTTCCTTGGTCTCCAAGTGAAACAGCTCCCTGATGGCATCTTCATCTCCCAAGCTAAATATGCTAAAGAGCTAATAAAGAAGTTTGGGATGGCTGATGCCTCAGCAAAGAAAACACATATCGCTACAAATGTTGTGATTGACTCTGATGCATTAGGGAAACCTGTAGATCAAAAACTATATAGGGGCATTATTGGGTCCCTACTATATCTCACAGCTAGCAGACCTGATATCATGTTTGCCACATGCCTTTGTGCTAGGTTCCAGGTGAACCGAAAAGAATCTCACCTTATTTTCCTAAAAAGAATTTTGAGATATATAAAGGGTTGTCCTAGTCTAGTCCTATGGTATCCCACAGAATCAAAATTTGAGTTAACTGGATACTCAGAAGCTGATTTTGCTGGATGCAGGGTGGATAGAAAAAGTACCTCAGGAACTTGCCAGTTCCTTGGTAAGAGACTAGTGTCCTGGTTTTGAAAAAAGCAATCCTGTGTCAACCTCCACTGCTGAGGTAGAATACATTGCAGTTGGTAGCTGTTGCTCACAAATGCTATAGATACAAAACCAACTACTAGACTATGCTCTCAACTTAAATAATTCAACTATACTCTGTGATAACACAAGTGCTATAGCCATAGAACAAAATCTAGTCCATCACAGTAGGACAAAGCATATAGACATTATGCATCACTTCATTAGAGAATGTGTAGACAAAAATAAAATTAATCTTGTATATATCTACACTGATTTACAAAGAGCTGATATATTCACCAAACCTCTGGATGAGAAAAATCATGTATTCTTTATAAATCAGCTTCGAATGATAAATGAAGAAGATTTAGTTTAAGTTCTGTCTGCACTCGACGAATTTTCCAAAGTTCGTCGAACGGAGTTCGACGAACCGGGGAGAGTTTGAGAGATCTTCGTCAAACAGAGGTCGACGAACTCTCTGTGAGTGAAACAATTTTCGTCGATCGGAGATCGACGAACTTGCTTCAGAAGATATTCATCGAACGGCGCTCGACAAATTATCTTCAATTCATTAGGATGAGATCGACGAATTATTTACTTCTAAATCATTTCGTCGAACTCAGTTCAAAGAATTGTTTTTGTTTTTGTGGAACGGAGTTTGTCGATTCATATTATGGAAAACCTTATACTAGGTTTTCTTCGACCTTCGTCCCGCTCTTTCTGTTCTCTTGCACTTGATCGCCGTTTCTCTCTTTTTCAGGTGATTCCATGGCGATTCTAGCAGGATCTCTAGCCACTATGAAGTTTGACACCGGATTTGATGTCGACTTCGAATCATTCCAGCACTCGGATCCAATCTTTCTATATATTATGGAAATTCTGGAAGAACAGAATTTGAAGAACCTGATGACTACAAGGATAAAGTTGGCAGGAACAGAAATCATAGAATGGGTCTATACTTCATCCACATCTGAAGAAAATACTATGACAGGATCAATCGCGGGTAACACTGTTTCCTTAACTCTCGCAGTTTTAACTGAAATCTTTGGTTTGACAAATGGAGAAGAGGAATTAGAAATTGATTATGAAGAGTTTGATGTGATGCTAAATCTGATGGGTTATGTTGATGACAACCCAAATAAATTGTTGAAGAAACATCTGTCTGTAGCATACAAGTTTCTGGCAGACATTGTTGGGAAGGTCTTGCTTGGTAAGCATACTGCCCATGACTACATCTTATTACATCAGTTCTTGGTCATGTGTGCAGTGATAAATAATAAGCAAGTGGATTGGGCTCAGATCATCTTTGATCTGATAAAGAACAAAAATAATAAGAAAGAAGTGTGTTTTGGAAGGATCCTAGGGATCTTCCTAAAGGAGAAGGCTGCTGAATCCCTAGTCTCGCAGACCATATTCATTAATGCCAGCAAAAGGCTTACTTGAGCCTTGTTTGGCAGGTTGGAGAGGACCATACCTAAGCCATCCAAGGTTTCTACCTCTTCCACCCCAGTTTCTGAAGGCACCAGGGCTGTTAAAGCCAGTCCCCAACCTACTAAAGAGATTCATCCAACACCACCATCTGTTCAAACTCACCTTACAGCAACACAAATCTATCCCTCTCCCACACCTCCATCATCACTAAATCAACCTCCTACTCCACCAGAATCTCCACATGCTTCACCAGCACCAACTCCTCCATCATCTCGACTTCCTCCTCATTTATCCTCAATATAATTTTTCAACATACCTCCATCACCTCCCAATTCTCCTTTTCCTCCAAACACCCACATGGAAGATGCGACCCATCCATCCCCATTAACATCTACCATCCCTTAACATGCATTACCTCCAGATGTTCATATACCAGATGCTCCACCTCCTTTCCCTCCAACAGTTCCCACTTTTACACCTTCTGCAACACCATCTATCACTCCATCATTGGACACCTCAACAATTACTTCTCTCATTACCCTCCTCACTCCCCTTCTCAAAACACAAATAGTAAAGGCCATTATACCTCTTGATACTTCAATTACTACCCTATCTACACAGATCACTGCCCTCACTACTGCCCCATCTTCAGTCAAGGGCCTGGCTTCAGGTCTTACTGAAACCATGCAGGGGGAGATGTCTGATGATGAAGCTGCAGTAGTTCCAGCAGTAGCAGCTCCAGCAGCAAAGGCAACAACAGTAGCAGCAGATTATACAGAGTATATGGATACAAATGATATTGATTTTATTAATTTTATTGATACAGATGACATGGACTTGGAAGAGTCAGTCTCTGAGAAAATAATTCCTAGTGGTGATTTCATCATTAATCACACAGTTGACTTAGAGAATTTGTTGAAGAATTTTGAATTTGTAGTTTTGAGATGTCTTACAGCAGAACATACTACTGAGCCATCCTTGGCTATTATACCATATACATCCCCAGTAAGTTCACAAGTTGCAAAGCAACTTAGTGATAGTTTTGTTGTTCCCGAGCCCATAGTTATTCCATCTCCTTCGGCAATTTCTTCTGCTCCTAGTTATGGCATGGATGACTCTCCATTGCCAGATCTGGATGATGTAATCTTAGCTGACATTCAACAAGATGAAAAGGCAGCTGCTGAAAGCACTAGCAGAGTTGATGACACTCCATCTTCTTCTATGTCCTCTCCTCCAGTTCCTGTTGATATTCCTGATCAAGCTCCTTCTCAACCTGATAAGCCTATCATTTATGCTGAGGCACTGAAGGCTCTGAATGCTTTATATGATAATCCTCAAAGATCTGATGATGAGGATAGTGATGATGAGGATGATGATGATGAATCTGATGATGAACCAAAGAGGAAGCCAGTATCCAAGAAAAGAAAAGCTCCTCCTCCTGCTCCTAAGCCTAATCCAAACAATGACACTCTTTATTACATTCTTCAAAAGATAACACCATATAAAGGGATGACAGCTTGTATGTGGCTGTCCAAGAATCTGCATAAGGAGAGGAAGAAAAGCAGAAGATACTCTCCTCCTCCAGTTCAAAGATATAGAAAAGATCCACCTCCTCCACCTCCTCTAGCTATTGGTGCTTCAGGTTCTAGTTCTCAAAGATCTGCCCCTATTCAAACAAATCAAAGACATCAAGGGAGATCTCATCATGAAAGCAGCCAGCACAGGCAATATTTTTCAGGAAAGCAGCGTCAGCAACAGCAACAACATCAACAACAACAACAATCCACTGAAAATCAACCAGCTGAAGGCTCTAAAAGACCATCCTCTCCTCCTGTTCCTTTTGAAGATCCTGAAACAGCTACTACTGCTAGAATGGTCAGGTTCCAGGAACTTGTAGGCCTTTCTCTGATTAACAAGGCCAAAGCTGAAGGAAAGGATCCCTCTGAATATACTACCATGTCAAAGTACAGGAAAGAGGAACTTAAGAGATTTGATAAATCTAACAAGATTTTCAATGTGGATGACTACATAAAGTTTCACCTAGAAGCAGTTGTCCCCAGGGCTACATCTCTGAAGATTATAGGGGATACTGACCTGACCATGACCAGTGTGCAAGCTTCAGATCCTAACAGAGAAATAATATTTACAAAGCCAAGAGACAAGAGCAAGGATGCAATGCCAAAGGAAAAGAAGCAGAAGAAGTGATTTTGAACTCTCTTTATCTTTCTGCATTATTTATAACTACTTTATATTTTCTGAACAAAGCTCATGTATATATATATCTGCTGCATGTAGTATCTATCTCTGCCAGATATATGCTTTTTCTATTTTGTTTATTTTCAGTTTAAGTCTGAGTCTGTGGTTAGTAACCTCACCCAAATAGGGGGAGATTGTTGGATCCCTAGTTTGATTTGGGTTAGGTTCACTAACTTAGGATCTTGTGACCCACAATGTATAGCCAGGGTCATAGTTGTATCCTAGAGTCTAGGCAAAGTCCTTAGAGTCAACGTCACATGGAACAGCTATCAACAAGACTGTCAGAGACTCAAGACTTAGAAGATTTCAAGACTCTGTAAAGTGAGTTCGATGTTCGTCGAACTCAGGTCGATGATTGTTGTGTTAAGCTCAACGATCTCAGAGTAAATTCTCTGAGCCAAGCTCGACGAGCTTGGTACTCAGCTCGACAAAAAAATGAACACTACAACAACACTTCAAGTTCAGAAAACATCAAGATATTCTATGTCCTTAGGATCTGGCTTTGGTCGACGAACTTAGTTCTCAACTCGACGAACTCTATTCTTTGGTCGACGAATCTTTGGACTACTACAGCATTCTGTCAAGACTAGGTTCTCTAGTCTCAGGTCGACAAACTCTGTTCTCTGGTCGATGAATTCTGGACTCTTTACTTCAATACTTTCATTCAGAAATTATTCTAAGTCCAGACTGAACTTTAGTAGACGAAGTTATAATCTCAGCTCGACGAACTTGAAGCACAGAATAGGCAAAGTTCAGAAGAGACAGCAGTTCAGTTTCCAGCTCGACGATCATGGAACTCAGCTCGACGAACAGAAGCCATCTGGTCGACGAACAGAACATCTCAGCTCGACGAACTGTGGACTCAGTTCGACGATTTCTGTCAACTGTTCGACGATTCCAGACTGAGTCATTTCCAGCCCTATCCGCATGATTACTGCGATAATTCCTGAGTAATCAATACTCTAACATTCTCTGAATATAACCGTTAGAGGAGCATTGATTAGGATATTCTCCAGGATTATTGCTTGCCATTTTTCCACGGGACAGTTGGGGAAAGTACTCAATGCTGCTTATTCTCTAGGCCGTCAGCATTGAATGTAAAAGGAATTCAAAATTCGATAGACAAATTTCCCCAGAAAATATAAAAAGAGATTTTTTCTCTATTCTTATACAGACAGATAGAAAAATATCCAGAGAGAAGATTACCGAATCAGACAAGAAAAACTCAATCCGTCTGCTCTCAGTCTAACACAAGATTTCTGATACTGAAGAAGAAGAACAATCATTCAAATATCAAGATTCTTCATTCTTCAAACTCTCCAGACACTTCACAAGATAACAAATCTTCCATCTGTCAAAGAAGTTCCTGAAGATCTCTCTTATCAAGGCTGAAAGCTTGAAGGCCTATCACCCTGTGCAAAGCTCCAGTTCTCCTGAACTCTTCTACATCTCAGGGGGAGCTTTGACAACATCACTGAATCCACATAGTCTTCTCATTGTGATTGAGAAAAGAAGACTTTCACCACTCTCCCATCCCCATCTCTATAAAGGGTTGTCATCTCCCTTAAAAAGTGATTCCTGGTTATAAGTCACCTGATCAAAAGACTTGAGGATTTGGTTTTTGAGCACCTGATCAAAAGCTCATTAGTGTCAGACACCTGATCAAAAACTTGAGTGGATTCCTACCATGTTGGTAGAAGATTGGATGTACACAGGTTTGGGGAACCACTATAAAATGTCTTGTGTCGTCTGGTTGCCCCTTTTCTTTTTGTTCTTACTATGCATGTGCTTTTAGGACTGCTATGTGTTTATTTATTGTATTTTAATTCTACACTTTTTACTTACAGTAGAAGTTGTAATAGTTTTATAAGGACCTACAAATACTCTATTCACCCCCCCCCCCTCTAGAGTATATTATATCTAACACATCACTTTCAAAGTCTAAGGGCATTGCTGAGTGCTTTGAGAGATTTTTCAGAATTGTGAATGAACTGAGAACATATGGAAGGGTCTTCAGCACCTATGAGCTGAATGATAAATTTCTCAAGTCCCTCTCAAAGGATTGGGACACAAAGATTTCTGTCATTAGGGAAATGGGAAAGTTAGCTAAAACTCCTCCTCCAACTCTCTTTGTAAAGCTGCTGTCATATGAGATGTAGCTTGCTGCAAGAAAGGAAGAAGAAAAGAGCAGTAAGTCACAGGCCAAGGAGAAGTCTGTGGCCTTCAAAGCTGAAGCCCCATCCAGGACTGAAGGAAGAACTCTCCACTCAGGAATATTATTGTGTCAGATTCAGAGAGCTCAAGGACCAGCACTTCAGATAGCCATACATCTAATGAGGAACTTGCTGCCTTCTCTAGGAAAATTTCAAAAGTTCATGAAGAAGGGGCACTGGAAGAACAGACGGCCATCCCCTTCTTCATAGCATAGAAGGAAATTCTCTAAGGAGGACAGGTATGCTCCTAACTCTAGCAAACAGACTTCTTCTAATATTATTTATTTTTGCTGCAACAAACTTAGGCATGTAGTTGCTGACTGCCCAGTGAAGAGGAAAGAAGAAGTGTTGGGTATTGTATCCACAACATACCTGATTTGAAGAAGCCCCTGAACAAGCTAAGGTAAATAGACAATGTATTTGATAAAATATTTCAAGTTGTGCTTGCAGTTTTTCCACGCTAAGTGCACACCAATGTCAGGGTGCAATAGGTCAATATACACGGGTCTGCACGGCATAATCCCTCGTTGGGCAGATCAGTGTGTTGGCCTACGTATACTCTCTCTATTGGAGTGTACTTATTTTCAAGTACAGGGTCGTGATCATGCAAGAGCAGACAAGGAGCAAGGATGGGTCAAAGAGCGGTCCATGGGCGGATAGACGAAAAATCGTCTAAGTGCTAATCGACGAGAATCACCAAGTGATTCTCGCCGATTCGGGAGAATCATCAAGTGATTCTCGCCGATTCGGGGAGAATCACTAGTGATTCTCGCCGAATCGTCGAGAATCACTAGCTGATTCACGTCGTCTCCTTTCGGCGAAAACAGTGCATGCAACCAAGTCAACTTCGACGAGAATCATCTTTGATTCTCGCCGAATCGTCGAGAATCATCTTTGATTCTCGCCGAATCATCGAGAATCATCTTTGATTCTCGCCGAATCGTCGAGAATCATCTTTGATTCTCGCCGAATCGTCGAGACTCACCTTCGATTCTCGCCGATTTTGACTTGGGCGAATTCTGGATCCTGTTGGACCGGACTCTGTCGCGGGCGCTGTTTTGAACCGGGGTTAGGGTTTCTTCAGGTGGGAACCTTAACGGTTATAATGGAGTATTTCCACCGTATAAATATACGCATATTTTGAACAGTAAAAACACACAGAAAGAAGCCGAGCGACGATCTTGACCTAAAATCGCGAAACTGCTCCGCTGCCGCCGTCGCCGCTCGTGCTAGTTGGTTGCCGCGTTTGATCGCGATTCTTCTGGATCTTCCGGCGATAGAAGCTTATGAAAGTTCACCTAGTGTCAACTACCTTCACCTATGGGGGGGGGGGGAATAGGTGACGTGCAGCGTTTTTGCGGAATTAAAATTGTACCTGCACACAAAAATAAAACAACACAGCAAACAAAGTACACAAGCTATTTATAGTGGTTCCCCGATTTGGGTACATCCACTTTCCCCCGTCGACCTATCTCCCAACAGGGGACGACTCGGTCTCTTCACCAACAGGATTGAAATCCAATCCTTGCACTATCGGAAGGAACCCTTCCACACGTAGGAGACAACACTCCCACAACACGGGTTGCACCCAACCCTTACAACTAGGAACCTACGTTCCTTTACAACAAAAGTAAAACTAGAATGTACAAGAGATACAAACTACTTTTGGATACTAAGGTGTCCCTCTTCGTTGATGACGTATTCTTGAAGTCCACAAAGAGTCCAAAACCCTAGATCTCTCTTGGAGAGAATCTCCCCGGAACCGGCGGCAGCAAAGAGGGCGGCGGCTTGGTTCACGGGATCGGCGGCGACAACGGTGTGCGGCTGCTGTACTTTGGAGATCCAAACTTTGTAGCAAAGCAAGCAAGGTCTTCCAACGGTCACACTAGGATCGGTCGTCTCGATCGATTCAGATGGGGAAGGTTTTCCCGATCAACAAATCAAGAGACAAGGGATCTCTGGTTAGACACGTGAGACTCTACGCTTGGCTAAGCTTCTATCGCCAGAAGATCAGGAAGAATCTCGATCAAAAGTGGCAACCAACTAGCCCGAGCAGCGACGGCGACGGCGGAGCAGTTTCGCGATTTTAGGTCAAGATCGTCGCTCGGCTTCTTTCTGTGTATATGCTCTGTTCAAAATACGCGTATATTTATATGGTGAAATACTCCATTATAACCGTTATGGGTCCCACCTGAAGAAACCCTAACCCCGGTTCAAAACAGTGCCAGCGGCAGAATCCGGTTCAGAGGTTTCAAGAAAATTGCCCAAGTCAAAATCGACGAGAATCAAAGTTGATTCTCGCCGATTCGGCGAGAATCAGAGGTGATTCTCGTCGAATCGTCGAGACTCAAGGGTGACTCTCGATGAAGTAGACTTGTTTGCACGCTTAGGGAAAGCTGGAAAGAGACGGCGAGAATCAGCCAGTGATTCTCGACGATTCGGCGAAAATCACTAGTGATTCTCGTCGATTATGACTTAGCGCCAGAATCGCATGCTTTGATGTAGCCAGATAGAGACGGCGAGAATCAGCCGGTGATTCTCGACGAATCGGCGAGAATCACTAGTGATTCTCGTCGATTCTCACTTAGACGATTTTTCGTCTTTCCATCCATGAGCTGCTCTTTGACCCATCCTTGCTCCTTGTCTGCTCTTGCATGATCACAGCCCTGTACTTGAAAATAAGTACACTCCAATAGAGAGATAACACGTAGGCCAACACACTGATCTGCTCAACGATGGATTACGTCGTGCAGACCCGTGTATATTGACCTACTGCACCCTGACATTGGTGTGCACTTAGCGTGGAAAAACTGCAAGCACAACTTCAAATATTTTGTCAAATACATTGTCTATTTACCTTAGCTTGTTCAGTGGCTTCTTCAAATCAGGTACGTTGTGGATACAATACCCAACAATCTCCCCCTATTTGAAGAAGCCTAAACCACACAAGCTAAGGTGAATAGAGCATATGAGAATGAAAATCATAAACTTGAAATTGAGTTGAGTGAGTTATTCATTACCAATACCAATTTCTTGGGAGCAAACTTGGAGCCACCTTAGCCTTAGCCGAGAGGGTAATCTCCCCATTTTTGGCTTCTGCAAATCTGGGTCTCTTGCATTTGACCCCTTGCTCCCCCTCAGTTCTCGCACCTGTGCTCTCGCTTGAGTTCCTGGCAGAGGCTCCCCCTAGATGCACGAGCCTGGAGCTTCTGTAGTCTTCATTCCTCATAGTTTAGCATCCCCAATTCAGTTTTGAAAAGACTGAACATGGCCTCGTCTAAGGGCATTGTGAATATATCTGCAATCTGCTTGTCCGTGGGGACATAACAGAGAGATATGTCCTTGTTCTCCACGTGCTCCCGAATGAAGTGGTATCGCACTTCAATATGCTTCGTTCTGCTGTGCGATACTGGATTGTTGGTAATTGCAATTGCACTGGAGGAGTCGCAGTACATTGGTACTTCCTTGAACTGAAGGTCGTAGTCGGCTAACTGGTTTCTGATCCATAGGAGTTGTGCGCAACAGCTGCATGCCGAGATGTACTCAGACTCTGCTGAGGAGGTAGCTACACAATTCTGCTTCTTGCTGTTCCATGAGATAAGCCTTCTTCCGAGGAATTGACACGTCCCGGAAGTGCTTTTCCTGTCATCCCTACTCCCTGCAAAATCAGCATCTGAAAAACCTATTAGCTCGACATCATTGTTTCTCGGGTACCACAAGCCAAGATTGGGAGTACCTTTAAGGTATCTTAGAATTCGCTTTGCAGCGACATAGTGAGATTCCTTAGTGTTCACCTGATATCTGGCACAGACACATGTGGAGAACATGATATCCGGTCTACTGGCAGTAAGGTAGAGCAGGGATCCAATGATGCTTCTGTATTTGATTTCATTGAAAGGTTTACCTTTCTCATCCTTATCCAGAGACATAGTGGATCCCATTGGAGTCCTCATAGAGGTTGCACTCTCCATGCCGAATTTCTTGAGGATTTCATTTGTGAACTTCGTCTGAGAGATGAAGATTCCATCCTCAGACTGTTTCACTTGAAGTCCCAAGAAATACTTTAGCTCTCCCATACTGCTCATTTCAAACTTTCCTTGCATAAGTTTGGAAAACTTTTTGCAAAGCTTGTTGTCCGTTGAGCCGAATATTATGTCATCGACATAGATTTGCACCAGCAAAATCTTGCCTTTGACTTCCCTGAGAAACAATGTTTTATCTATTTTACCTCTAGAGAACTTGTTCTCAAGAAGAAAACTAGATAAAGTCTCATACCAAGCTCGCGGAGCTTGTTTTAAACCATATAGAGCTTTATTAAGGAAGTATGCATGATTGGGATAAGTAGGATTGACAAAACCTGGGGGTTGAGTGACGTATACTTCCTCCTTCAGGTCTCCGTTCAAGAAAGCTGATTTCATATCCATTTGATAGACTGTGAATCCTTTGTGCGAAGCATACGCCAGGAACAGTCTGATTGCCTCGAGCCTTGCCACTGGTGCGAAGGTCTGGTCGAAGTCAATCCCCTCCTCCTGTCTGTAACCTTGAGCCACCAGCCTGGCCTTGTTCTTTACGATGACACCATGTTCATCCAGTTTGTTTCTGAAGATCCACTTGGTGCCAATCACATTCTGCTTGTGTGGTCTGGGAACCACCGTCCACACGTTGCATCGTTCGAATTGATGTAGTTCATCTTGCATGGCCAAAATCCATGCCGCGTCTTTGTTCGCCTCGTCGAACTTCTTTGGCTCAACCTGTGACAGGAAGATAAGATGCAAAACTTCGTTAATAGTACCTCTTCGAGTTCTGACACCGACACGAGGATCTCTGATGATCTGATCTCTAGGATGATCCCTCACGTGCCGGAGCTCTAGAAGTCTGGCGTCTGGAGCTTGGATTACTTCTTGGGCTTCTCCTCCTTCTAGGATATTTGTTCCATTTTGATCTTCAACATTTCCAGATGATGTGGAGGTTGAAACTTTGACGTACTTAGGAGTGTCATCTTTAGCGGTCTTATTGAGACTCAGCTGTTCAAGTCGTGCACCTGCATCTTCAAGAATACCACTTGAAGAATTGTTGTTAAGCAAACTTCCTTCATCAAATACAACATTAATTGATTCTTCTACCACTAGGGTTTTCTTATTGAAGACCCTATATGCCCGACTGTGGGAACTATAGCCCATGAATATGACTTTGAAGCATTTTTCACCAAATTTAGTACGCGGGTACTTCCCATTATTCAGTACATAGCATCGGCAACCAAAGATCCTCATGTAGGACATGGTTGGTTTCCTGCCTCTTAGTAGCTCATAAGGCGTCTTACGATGATGCTTGTTGATCAATGCTCGGTTTTGTACATGACAAGCTGTATTAACAGCCTCTGCCCAGAAGTATTCTGGGAGAGAAGCGTCTTTCAACATTGTCATGCAGGCTTTAATGAGAGTTCTATTTCTCCTCTCTGCAACTCCATTTTGCTGAGGAGTGCGCGGGGAGGAAAACTCATGAAAGATACCTTGTTCTTCACAAAACTCTGTCATAGCACCAGATTCGAATTCTGTTCCATGGTCACTTCTGATTTTGACCACTGAGCAGTTAAATTCGTTCTGAACCTGCTTGACAAAACTAGTGAAGATGTCAAACGTATCTGACTTTCGTTTTAAGAAGAACACCCATGTAAACCAAGAATGATCATCAACTATCACTAGCGTATAGGACTTGCCTCCCAAGCTATGAACTTGCATTGGACCAAACAAGTCCATATGTAGAAGGTAAAGACATCGGGAAGAGTATTTGTCTGCAATGCTCTTAAAGGTAGCCCGAGTCTGTTTGCCCATCTGGCATGTAGGACAGGGGCTATCTTTGATGCACTTGATAACGGGAGCATCCCTTACTAAGTTTTTAAAAAACAGCATACTAATTGTTTTGAAATTAATATGTGCCAATTTCTTGTGTCATTGTTCACAAAGAGATGCACTGCCTGTTGCCACAAGGCATACGGGGGTAGATGAATCTAAACTGAGAAAATCTAAGCAGAAGATATTTCTGCTGCTAATGCCTGATAATACCGTCTCAGAAGAGATACGTGAAATTATCAGACATTTATCCTTGCAGAACTTAACGTCATAACCTTTGTCACATAACGGACTTACACTGATCAGGTTATGGTTTAACCCTTCAACATAAGACACGTCGGTGATAGAGATTATACCGTTGGAAATCATACCGTAACCTCTGGTGACTCCTCGATCTGACCCTCCAAAGATGACTTTGGGTCCATTCTCGACTGGAGTGTAATCACGCAGCAGGCTTCTTGTCCCAGTCATGTGCCGGGAGCATCCACTGTCCAAGTACCAGATTGGCGTTTTGGTGGCCTTTGGACATTCCTGCAAAACAAAATTAATTTCCCTTAGGAACCCAATAGGACTTGGGTCCTAGATTCTTGGTTAGCATACTCCCCCTCAGTTGGTTAACCCTACGAGTGGTCGGCCTCGCATTGCTAACATAGGGAGTCTCGTGATTCCTTGGATTAAACCAACAATCCACGGCAAAGTGACCGACTTTACCACAACACCAACAGTCAAATCTGTTGTACCTCTTCCTAGGCTCCTGCTTTATCCTGGGAATGGTGGGTACAGCCGGGGCCTTGGATCTGGAGGTGGAGGCCTCATAGTGAGTGCAGTCACATGACTTCTTCACCTTCTGATTCGTCAGTATAACAGGCTTGACTTTTGGTGCCTGCTTTCCATTATGGCCGCTAGAGAATTGACCATAATTTCCCATGTGGATTTCCTCATAAGGTGCCTTGAGGGCACTCTCACCGAAGTTCCGGGGAAAGGTCCAACCATCATATCGGCTCTTTGGCTTTGCAACCGAGGGCCGGAAATGATGACCAAAGGTTGATTCAAAGTCATGTTGGTTACAAGGAAAGCTAGGCTTTCTGAACGCAACAGGACTGAGCGGAGCCTTTCCCTTTTCAGCAGCAGAGGCCTTCTTGGCGGCCATATTCTTCCTCTGGTTCCTGTTTCTCCTGGATGAGGAACCAGATACCCCTACATGCCCCAAGCCAGCTCCTTTGGCCTAAGCAGAGAAGGTATCAACTACTGGAAGAACTGTTTTTGGCATAGAGAAGCTCTTGACGATCTTCCTTTCTGCCGCAAGTTGTTCTTCCAACTTGTCGACTTCCTCCTGCTTAAGATCAAGGAGCTTAAGAGACTCTGAATGCTTTGAAGTCAGGTCAAGGTGCTCCTGTCGGAGAGAAATCAAACTTGTGATTTCTTCCCTTAGGGAGACACTCTCTCCCTTAAGGAATTTCACTTCCTTTTTCTCAGCCTTCAATCTCTTACGGCACTCCTCGAAAGTGTTGAGCAGAAGCTCATACTTCTCGAGGTGCTCCGCTTCACGGGCCGAAAGGCTATCCTCAGGGTCATCATCCTGAGACTCAGGATCAGATTCAGAGTCGGAGAGAGGGGTGTGAGCTTTTACCTTCCCAGTAAATGGGGGGCATTCTCCTTCTGAGTCGGAGTGACCCACCAGCCCGAAGTAGGCTTCCTCATCATCACTGGAGTCTGTGGAATCAGACTCACTCAGTGTCGTTGGCCTTTTGGTGATGTAGCTCCGCTCTTTCTTCTTGTCTCTCGTGGATTTGTGCTCCTCTCCTTTGCCTTTTTCTCTCTTGCCTTGATAGCAGTCGGCCACGACGTGTCCTGGCTTATTGCATCCAAAGCAGATAATGTCAGAGGAGCGATGTTTGTTCGATTTAGAGGCATACCTGTCAGAAGAATAATTTTTCTTCTGATGCTTGGAGGAGGAGCCGTCTTTCTTTCTTTGATTCCTCATCTTGAGGAACTTCTTGAATTCTCGGGTGATGAGGGAGAAATCCTCCTCAGACAGCTCTGAGCTGGAGGAGCATGGCTCGGAGTCCTCCTCCTCATCCTTTTTCCTAGCACGGTATGAAACCGCACCCTTGCCTTTTCTGGAGTGAATGGATTTTAGAGCCACAGTCTTTTCTTTGGCTGCAGCCTTCTCTACTTCTTCTTCTGCTTTCCTGGTGTTCAGTTGAAGCTCATAGGACATCAGCTTCCCAAACAGAATTTGCGGGTCTGTTTCAGCTAGTCTGCCAAACTCTCGGATGGCGCAGATCTTTGTGTCTCATTCCTTAGTAAGGGACCTAAGGAATTTATCATTGAGTTCACCATTAGTGAACACCCTTCCGTATCCTTTGAGGGCATTGACAATCTTGAGGAAGTTCTCGAAGGTGACTCCGATCTCTTCCTTAGGCCCTTGTCTGAAGGCCTCATATTTCTGGTTCAGGAGGGATCTACGATCATCCCTCACTTCATCAGTGCCCTCCATTAGGATGATCAGGCAATGCCATATCTCCTTTGCTATCCTGCAGTTGCAGAAGTTCTGCATCATTGAGTCATCAACCGCGCTGACCAGAATGTTCTGCGCCTTCTTGTCAAGTCCCACTAGCACCATCTCGTCCTTGTCCATTTCAGAAAGTTTCTTCGGCACTTTCTTGGTAGGATCAATGGTGGAGACCTTAGTGGGGACATAAGGTCCCTCCTCCACGATCATGAAGAGTCTAGGATCAACTGCTTCCATGTAGAATCTAATCCTTTCCTTCCAGATAGGAAAGTTGAGCCTGGTGCACACGGGGATCTTGCCTGTGAACTTGAGCCCGTCCATAGTAGATGTTTGCCTTCTTCTTGACACTAGCGGCAGGATTCAACTCAAGGTGTTAACCTTTTTGATGAGTAACCTGCCTCTGATACCACTTGAAAGTTCACCTAGTGTCAACTACCTTCACCTATGGGGGGGGGGGGGAATAGGTGACGTGCAGTATTTTTGCGGAATTAAAATTGTACCTGCACACGAAAATAAAACAACACAGCAAACAAAGTACACAAGCTATTTATAGTGGTTCCCCGATTTGGGTACATCCACTTTCCCCCTTTGACCTATCTCCCAACAGGGGACGACTCGGTCTCTTCACCAACAGGATTGAAATCCAATCCTTGCACTATCAGAAGGAACCCTTCCACACGTAGGAGACAACACTCCCACAACACGGGTTGCACCCAACCCTTACAACTAGGAACCTACGTTCCTTTACAACAAAAGTAAAACTAGAATGTACAAGAGATACAAAGTACTTTTGGAGACAAAGGTGTCCCTCTTCGTTGACGACGTGTTCTTGAAGTCCACAAAGAGTCCACAACCCTAGATCTCTCTTGGAGAGAATCTCCCCGGAACCGGCAACGGCAAAGAGGGCGGAGGCTTGGTTCACGGGATCGGCGGCGACAACGGTGTGCGGCTACTGTACTTTGGAGATCCAAACTTCGTTGCAAAGCAAGCAAGGTCTTCAAACGGTCACACTAGGATCGGTCATCTTGATCGATTCGGACGGGGAAGGTTTTCCCGAACAACAAATCAAGAGACAAGGGATCTCTGGTTAGACACGTGAGACTCTACGCTTGGCTAAGCTTCTGTCGCCGGAAGATCAGGAAGAATCTCGATCAAAAGCGGCAACCAACTAGCCCGAGCGGCGACGGCGGCGGAGGAGCAGTTTCGCGATTTTAGGTCAAGATCGTCTCTCGGCTTCTTTCTATGTATATGCTCTGTTCAAAATACGCGTATATTTATACGGTGAAATACTCCATTATAACTGTTATGGGTCCCACCTGAAGAAACCCTAACCCCGGTTCAAAACAGTGCCAGCGGCAGAATCCGGTTCAGAGGTTTCAAGAAAATTGCCCAAGTCAAAATCGACGAGAATCAAAGTTGATTCTCGCCGATTCGGCGAGAATCAGAGGTGATTCTCGTCGAATCGTCGAGACTCAAGGGTGACTCTCGACGAAGTAGACTTGTTTGCACGCTCAGGGAAAGCTGGAAAGAGACGGCGAGAATCAGCCAGTGATTCTCGACGATTCGGCGAGAATCACTTGGTGATTCTTGTCGATTATGACTTAGCGCCAGAATCGCATGCTTTGATGTAGCCGGATAGAGACGGCGGGAATCAGCCGGTGATTCTCGACGAATCGGCGAGAATCACTAGTGATTCTCGCCGAATCGGCGAGAATCACTTGGTGATTCTCGTCGATTCTCACTTAGACGATTTTTCGTCTTTCCATCCATGAGCTGCTCTTTGACCCATCCTTGCTCCTTGTCTGCTCTTGCATGATCACAACCCTGTACTTGAAAATAAGTACATTCAAATAGAGAGAGTACACGTAGGCCAACACACTGATCTGCTCAACGAGGGATTACGTCGTGCAGACCCGTGTATATTGACCTACTGCACCCTGACATTGGTGTGCACTTAGCGTGGAAAAACTGCAAGCACAACTTGCAATATTTTGTCAAATACATTGTCTATTTACCTTAGCTTGTTCAGTGGCTTCTTCAAATCAGGTACGTTGTGGATACAATACCCAACAGCTTAGCCAAGCATAGCGTCTCACGTGTCTAACCGGAGATCCTTTGTCTCTTGATTTGTTGATCGGGAAAACCTTCCCCGTGCGAATCGATTGAGACGATCGATCCTAGTGTGACCGTTGGAAGACCTAGCTAGCTTTGCTACGAAGTTTGGATCTCCAAAGTACAGCAGCCGCACACCGTTGTCGCCGCCGATCCCATGAACCAAGCCGCCGCCCATCTTGCGGCCGCCGGTTCCGGGGAGATTCTCTCCAAGAGAGATCTATGGTTGTGGACTCTTCGTGGACTTCAAGAACACGTCATCAATGAAGAGGGACACCTTAGTCTCCAAAAGTAGTTTGTATTTCTTGTACATTCTAGTTCATTTTTGTTGTAAAGGAACGTTGGTTCCGAGTTATAAGGGTTGGGTGCAACCCGTGTTGTGTGAGTGTTGACTCCTACGTGTGGAAGGGTTCCTTCCGATAGTGCAAGGATTGGATTTCAATCCTGTTGGTGAAGAGACCGAGTCGTCCCTTGTTGGGAGATAGGTCGAAGGGGGAAAGTGGATGTACCCAAATCGGGGAACCACTATAAATTGCTTGTGTACTATGTTTGCTGTGCTGTTTTATTTTCGTGTGCAGGTACATTTTTAATTCCGCAAAAATGCTGCACGTCACCTATTCCCCCCCCCATAGGTGAAGCTAGTTGACATTAGGTGGACTTTCAAGTGGTATCAAAGCGAGGTTGCTCATCAAAAAGGTTAACACCTTGAGTTGAATCCTGCCGCCAGTGTCAAGAGGAAGGCAAACATCTACTATGGACGGGCTCAAGTTCACAGGCAAGATCCCAGTGTGCACCAGGCTCAACTTTCCTATCTGGAAGGAAAGGATCAGGTTCTACATGGAAGCAGTTGATCCTCGACTCTTCATGATCGTGGAGGAGGGACCTTATGTCCCCACTAAGGTCTCCACCATAGATCCTACCAAGAAAGTGCCAAAGAAACTTTCTGAAATGGACAAGGACGAGATGGTGCTGGTGGGACTTGACAAGAAGGCGCAGAACATTCTGGTCAGCGCGGTCGATGACTCAATGATGCAGAACTTCTGCAATTGCAGGACAGCAAAGGAGATCTGGCATTGCCTGATTATCCTAATGGAGGGCACTAATGAAGTGAGGGATGATCGGAGATCCCTTCTGAACCAGAAATATGAGGCTTTCAGACAAGGGCCTAAGGAAGAGATCGGAGTCACCTTCGAGAACTTCCTCAAGATTGTCAATGCGCTCAAAGGATATGGAAGAGTGTTCACTGATGGTGAACTTAATGATAAATTCCTTAGGTCCCTTATTAAGGAATGGGACACAAAGATCTGAGCCATCCGAGAGTTTGGCAGACTAGCTGAAACAGACCCGCAAATTCTGTTTGGGAAGCTGATGTCCTATGAGCTTCAACTGAACACCAGGAAAGCAGAAGAAGAAGCAGAGAAGGCTGCATCCAAAGAAAAGACTGTGGCTCTAAAAGCCATTCACTCCAGAAAAGGCAAGGGTGCGGTTTCATACCGTGCCAGGAAAAAGGATGAGGAGGAGGACTCTGAGCCATGCTCCTCCAGCTCAGAGCTGTCTGAGGAGGATTTCTCCCTCATCACCCGAGAATTCAAGAAGTTCCTCAAGATGAGGAATCAAAGAAAGAAAGACGGCTCCTCCTGCAGGCATCAGAAGAAAAATTATTCTTCTGACAGGTATGCTTCTAAACCGAACAAACATCGCTCCTCTGACATTATTTGTTTTGGATGCAATAAGCCAGGACACGTCGTGGCCGACTGCTATCAAGGTAAGAGAGAAAAAGGGAAAGGAGAGGAGCACAAATCCTCTAGAGATAAGAAGAAAGAGCGGAGCTACATCGCCAAAAGGCCAAAGACACTGAGTGAGTCTGATTCCTCAGACTCCAGTGATGATGTGGAAGCCTACTTCGGGCTGGTGGGTCGCTCCGACTCAGAAGGAGAATGCCCCCCATTTACTGGGAAGGTAAAAGCTCACACCCCTCTCTCCGACTCTGAGTGTTATCCTGAGTCTCAGGATGATGATCCTGAGAATAGCCTTTCGGCCCGTGAAGCGGAGCTCCTCGAGAAGTATGAGATTCTGCTCAACACTTTCGAGGAGTGCCGTAAGAGATTGAAGGCTGAGAAAAAGGAAGTGAAATTCCTTAAGAGTGAGAGTGTCTCCCTAAGGGAGGAGATCACCAGTTTGATCTCTCTCCGACAGGAGCACCTAGACCTGACTTCAAAGCATTCAGAGTCTCTTAAGCTCCTTGATCTTAAGCAGGAGGAAGTCGACAAGTTGGAAGAACAACTTGCGGCAGAAAGGAAGATCGTCAAGAGCTTCTCTATGCCAAAAACAGTTCTTCCAGTGGTTGATACCTTCTCTGCTCAGGCCAAAGGAGCTGGCTTGGGGCATGTAGGGGTATATGGTTCCTCATCCAGGAGAAACAGGAACCAGAGGAAGAATAAGGCCGCCAAGAAGGCCTCTGCTGCTGAAAAGGGAAAGGCTCCGCTCAGTCCTGTTGCATTCAGAAAGCCTAGCTTTCCTTGCAACCAACATGATTTTGAATCAACCTTTGGTCATCATTTCCGGCCCTCGGTTGCAAAGCCAAAGAGCCGATATGATGGTTGGACTTTTCCCCGCAACTTCAGTGAGAGTGCCTTCTAGGCACCTTATGAGGAAATCCACATGGGAAATTATGGTCAATTCTCCAGCGGCCATAATGGAAAGCAGGCACCAAGAGCCAAGCCTGTTATACTGAAGGAACAGAAGGTGAAGAAGTCATGTGACTGCAATCACTATGAGGCCTCCACCTCCAGATCCAAGGCCCCGGCAGTACCCACCATTTCCAGGGTAAAGCAGGAGCCTAGGAAGAGGTACAACAGATTTGACTGTTGGTGTTGTGGCAAAGTCGGTCACTTTGCTGTGGATTGTTGGTTTAATCCAAGGTATCATGAGACTCCCTATGTTAGCAATGCGAGGCCGACCACTCGTAGGGTTAACCAACCGAGGGGGAGTAAGCTAACCAAGAATCTAGGACCCAAGTTCGATTGGGTTCCTAAGGGAAATTGATTTTGTTTTGCAGGAATGTCCAAAGGCCACCAAAACTCCAATATGGTACTTGGACAGTGGATGCTCCCGGCATATGACTGGGACAAGAAGCCTGCTGCGTGATTACACTCCCGTCGAGAATGGACCCAAAGTCATCTTTGGGGGGTCAGATCGTGGAGTCACCAGAGGTTACGATATGATTTCTAACGGTATAATCTCTATCACCGACGTGACTTATGTTGAAGGGTTAAACCATAACCTGATCAGTGTAAGTCAGTTATGTGATAAAGGTTATGACGTTAAGTTCTGCAAGGATAAATGCCTGATAATATCATGTGCCTCTTCTGAGACGATACTAACAGGCATTAGAAGCAGAAATATCTTCTGCCTTAATTTTCTTAGTTTAGATTCATCTACCCCCGTATGCCTAGTGGCAGCTGGCAGTGCATCTCTTTGTGCTCAATGCACAAGAGATTGGCACATATTAATTTCAAGACAATTAGTATGCTGTTTTCTAAGAACTTAGTAAGGGATGCTCCCATTATCAAGTGCATCAAAGATAGCCCCTGTCCTGCATGCCAGATGGGCAAACAGACTCGGGCTACCTTTAAGAGCATTGCAGACAAAGACTCTTCCCGGTGTCTTTATCTTCTATATATGGACTTGTTTGGTCCAATGCAAGTTCATAGCTTGGGAGGCAAGTCCTATACACTAGTGATAGTTGATGATCATTCTCGGTTTACTTGGGTGTTCTTCTTAAAACGAAAGTCAGATACGTTTGACATCTTCACTAGCTTTGTCAAGCAGGTTCAGAACGAATTTAACTACTCAGTGGTCAAAATCAGAAGTGACCATGGAACAGAATTCGAATCTGGTACTATGACAGAGTTTTGTGAAGAACAAGGTATCTTTCATGAGTTTTTCTCCCCGCGCACTCCTCAGCAAAATGGAGTTGCGGAGAGGAGAAATAGAACTCTCATTGAAGCTTGCACGACAATGTTGACAGACGCTTCTCTCCTAGAATACTTCTGGGCAGAGGCGGTCAATACAGCTTGTCATGTACAAAACTGAGCATTGATCAACAAGCATCATCGTAAGACGCCTTACGAGCTACTGAATGGCAGGAAACCAACCATGTCCTACTTGAGGATCTTTGGTTGCAGATGCTATGTACTGAATAATGGGAAGTACCCGGGTACTAAATTTGGTGAAAAATGCTTCGAAGGCATATTCATGGGCTATAGTTCCCACAGTCGGGCATATAGGGTCTTCAATAAGAAAACCCTAGTGGTAGAAGAATCAATTAATATTGTATTTGATGAAGGAAGTTTGCTTAACAGCAATTCTTCCAGTGGTATTCTTGAAGATGCAGGTGCACGACTTGAACAGCTGAGTCTCGATGAGACTGCTAAAGATGAAACTCCTAAGTACGTCAAAGTTTCCACCTCCACGTCATCTGGGAATGTTGAAGATCAAAACGGAACAAATCTCTTAGAAGAAGGAGAAGCCCAAGAAGTAGTCGAAGCTCCAGACGCTAGACTTCTAGAGCTCCGGCACGTGAGGGATCATCCTAGAGATCAGATCATCGGAGATCCTCGTGTCGGTGTCAGAACTCGAAGAGGTACTATTAACGAGATTTTGCATCTTAGCTTCCTGTCACAGGTTGAGCCAAAGAAGTTCGACGAGGCGAACAAAGATGCGGCATGGATTCTGGCCATGCAAGATGAACTACATCAATTCGAACGTTGCAACGTTTGGACGCTTGTTCCCAGACCACACAAGCAGAATGTGATTGGACCAAATGGATCTTCAGAAACAAACTGGATGAACATGGTGTCATCATAAAGAACAAGGCCAGGCTGGTGGCTCAAGGTTACAGACAGGAGGAGGGGATTGACTTCGACCAGACCTTTGCACCAGTGGCAAGGCTCGATGCAATCAGATTGTTCCTGGCGTACGCTTCGCACAAAGGATTCACAGTCTATCAAATGGATGTGAAATCAGCATTCTTGAACGGAGACCTGAAAGAGGAAGTATACGTCGCTCAACCCCCAGGTTTTGTCAATTCTACTTATCCCAATCATGTATATTTTCTTAATAAAGCTTTATATGGTTTAAAACAAGTTCCACGAGCTTGCTATGAGACTTTATCTATTTTTCTTCTTGAGAACAAGTTCTCTAGAGGTAAAATAGATAAGACATTGTTTCTCAGGGAAGTCAAAGGCAAGATTCTGCCGGTGCAAATCTATGTCGATGACATAATATTCGGCTCAACGGACAACAATCTTTGCAAAAAGTTTTCCAAACTTATGCAAGGAAAGTTTGAAATGAGCAGTATGGGAGAGCTAAAGTATTTCTTGGGACTTTAAGTGAAACAGTCTGAGGATGGAATCTTCATCTCTCAGACGAAGTTCACAAATGAACTCCTCAAGAAATTCGGTATGGAGAATGCAACCTCTATGAGGACTCCAATGGGATCCACTATGTCTCTGGATAAGGATGAGAAAGGTAAACCTTTCGATGAAACCAAATACAGAAGCATCATTGGATCCCTGCTCTACCTTACTGCCAGTAGACCGGATATCATGTTCTCCACATGTGTCTGTGCCAGATATCAGGTGAACACTAAGGAATCTCACTATGTCGCTGCAAAGCAAATTCTAAGATACCTTAAAGGTACTCCCAATCTTGGCTTGTGGTACCCGAGAAACAATGATGTCGAGCTAATAGGTTTTTCAGATGTTGATTTTGCAGGGAGTAGGGATGACAGGAAAAGCACTTCCGGGACGTGTCAATTCCTCGGAAGAAGGCTTATTTCATGGAATAGCAAGAAACAGAATTGTGTTGCAACCTCCACAGCAGAGTCTGAGTACATCTCGGCAGGCAGCTGTTGCGCACAACTCCTATGGATCAGAAACCAGTTAGTCGACTACGACCTTCAGTTCAAGGAAGTACCAATGTACTGCGACTCCTCCAGCGCAATTGCAATTTCCAACAATCCGGTATCGCACAGCAGAATGAAGCATATTGAAGTGCGCTACCACTTCATTCGGGAGCATGTGGAGAACAAGGACATCTCTCTCTGTTATGTCCCCACGGACAAGCAGATTGCAGACATTTTCACAAAGCCCTTAGACGAAGCCAAGTTCAGTATTTTGAAAACTGAATTGGGGATGCTAAACTATGAGGAATGAAGACTACAGATGCTCCATGCTCGTGCATCTAGGGGGAGGCTTTGCCAGGAACTCCAGGGTGAGCACAGGTGCAAGAACTGAGGGGGAGCAGGGGGTCAAATGCTACAGACCCCGATTTGCAGAAGCTGAAAAGGGGGAGATTACCCTCTCGGCTAAGGCTAAGGTGGCTCCCAGTTTGCTCTCAAATTGGTCTTGGTAATGTATATCTCTCTCAACTCCATTTCAAGGTTATGATTTTCATTCCCATACACCTTATTCACCTTAGATTGAAGGGTTTAGGCTTCTTCAAATAGGGGGAGATTGTTGGGTATTGTATCCACAACATACCTGATTTGAAGAAGCCCCTGAACAAGCTAAGGTAAATAGACAATGTATTTGATAAAATATTTCAAGTTGTGCTTGCAGTTTTTCCACGCTAAGTGCACACCAATGTCAGGGTGCAGTAGGTCAATATACACGGGTCTGCACGACGTAATCCCTCGTTGGGCAGATCAGTGTGTTGGCCTACGTGTACTCTCTCTATTGGAGTGTACTTATTTTCAAGTACAGGGCCGTGATCATGCAAGAGCGGACAAGGAGCAAGGATGGGTCAAAGAGCGGTCCATGGGCGGATAGACGAAAAATCGTTTAAGTGCTAATCGACGAGAATCACCAAGTGATTCTCGCCGATTCGGTTAGTGATTCTTGCCGAATCGTCGAGAATCACTAGCTGTTTCTCGCCGTCTCCTTTCGGCGAAAACAGTGCGTGCAACCAAGTCAACTTCGACGAGAATCACCTTTGATTCTCGCCGAATCGTCGAGAATCATCTTTGATTCTAGCCGAATCGTCGAGAATCATCTTTGATTCTCGACGATTCGACGAGACTCACCTTCGATTCTCACCGATTTTGACTTGGGCGAATTCTGGATCCTGCTGGACCGGACTCTGCCGCGGGCGCTGTTTTGAACCGGGGTTAGGGTTTCTTCAGGTGGGACCCTTAACGGTTATAATGGAGTATTTCCACCGTATAAATATACGCGTATTTTGAACAGTAAAAACACACAGAAAGAAGCCGAGCGACGATCTTGACCTAAAATCGCGAAACTGCTCTGTCGCCGCCGTCGCCGCTCGTGCTAGTTGGTTGCCGCTTTTGATCGCGATTCTTCCTGATCTTCCGGCGACAGAAGCTTAGCTAAGCATAGCGTCTCACGTGTCTAACCGGAGATCCTTTGTCTCTTGATTTGTTGATCGGGAAAACCTTCCCCGTCCGAATCGATTGAGACGATCGATCCTAGTATGACCGTTGGAAGACCTAGCTAGCTTTGCTACGAAGTTTGGATCTCCAAAGTACAGCAGCCGCACACTGTTGTCGCCGCCGATCCCGTGAACCAAGCCGCCGCCCATCTTGCCGCCGCCGGTTCCGGGGAGATTCTCTCCAAGAGAGATCTAGGGTTGTGGACTTTTCGTGGACTTCAAGAACACGTCGTCAACGAAGAGGGACACCTTAGTCTCCAAAAGTAGTTTGTATTTCTTGTACATTCTAGTTCATTTTTGTTGTAAAGGAACGTTGGTTCCGAGTTGTAAGGGTTGGGTGCAACCCGTGTTGTGGGAGTGTTGACTCCTACGTGTGGAAGGGTTCCTTCCGATAGTGCAAGGATTGGATTTCAATCCTGTTGGTGAAGAGACCGAGTCGTCCCTTGTTGGGAGATAGGTCGAAGGGGGAAAGTGGATGTACCCAAATCGGGGAACCACTATAAATTGCTTGTGTACTCTGTTTGCTGTCCTGTTTTATTTTCGTGTGCAGGTACAATTTTAATTCCGCAAAAACGATGCACGTCACCTATTCCCCCGCCCCCCATAGGTGAAGCTAGTTGACATTAGGTGGACTTTCAAGAAGGAGTAAAGAAGCACCACAAGGGAAAGAAGAAAGGGAAGTCCCTTGTGGCCAAGAAGGAAAAGACCCGGTCTGACTCTTCCTTTGGGTCAGACAGAGAAGAAGAAGAAACCTACATTGGGTTAATGGTTGTTGCTGAAAGAGAACCTGAAGAATACCCTACTGCTAGGAAAGGGATCAGGCCCCCTCTATCACATTCAGATAGTGACTTATAGGTGGATGAAGATGAAGAAGAAGATGCTAAATGTCATGGACTGATCGCAATGACAGATGAAGAGAGCGTCCGTGCTTAGCCTGGACAAGCTCAGGTTAGTTCAGGTAACTATTCCCCTAAATGTTACCGGAACAGTGGATGTTTCAGGTACATGACTGGAACAAAGGAGATGTTGAAGGAGTACACTCCAGTAAAGAATGGACCTAAGGTCATCTTTGAAGGCTCTAACAAGGGAATAACTAGAGGTTACGGTAATATCTCAAATGGCATAATCACCAACACAAATGTGGCCTATATGGAGGGGCTACAACACAACCTCATAAGAATAAGCCAACTATGTGACCTTGGTTATAACATTTCCTTCCATAAGGATAAGTGCCACATCGAGAGGTTAAGTGACCAAAGTGTTATCTTAGCAGACACTAGGAGTTGGAATGTTTATTGTTTAAATTTTTCATGCCTAGATAGTAGTTCCCCAATATGCTTAGTTGCAAATTGAAATATCTCACTTTGTGTTCAATGACATAAGAGACTAGTTCATTTGAAATATAAGACCATTGGTCAGCTCTTTAGTGATGAGCTAGTCAGAAATGATCCGAAAATAAAATGATCCAAGGAGGGTATCTGTGCTGCTTGCCAAAAGGGTAAGCAGACTAAGACCTTCTTCAAGAGCATTGGGACCAAGGATTCTGTGAGATGATTATATCTCCTGCATATGTACTTGTTTGGTCTTATTCCTGTTCATAGTCTAGGTAGGAAGGTCTACACCCTTGTAGTGGTTGATGACTACTCCAGATTTTCTTGGGTGCTCTTCCTTAGAAGAAAGGATGAAACCCTTGATATCTTCATGAATTTTGTCATGCAGTGTAAAAGTAGCGAACACGCAGCCAACAAACGGACAAAAATTTGAATAATTGAAATTTTATTGTCCAAAAAAGATATCATTTACAAACGTATGACCTCCCTTTTAAAGAATGGAGGAGATATGAGAGAGTACAAACAAACAATGCGGGACTAAACATGTACAGGGCTGAGCGGCTAGAAATTAAAGAGACCGCACAGGCCGCGTGGTTAGACAGATGGGTTAACCGCTCGGCAACTTTAGCAGGATGAGAACATGCCGCAATAGGAGACCGATAGACCGCCCGGTCTCCAGGCTTCTGAGTGAAACCGTCAGACCGCTCGGACTACAAACAGTAACAGTCTGAATGTGAACCTGCTGGGAAGGAACCACTAGACCTTGCAGTCAACAGACCGCCAGACAAGACCGCAAGGCCGCCCGGTCTAATACTTCTACACTCCCCCTCAAGCTGTAGCATAGATATCAATCATGCCCAGCTTGTTACAAATGTGGAAGAAGGAAGTAGAGACCGGTTTTGTGAAGATATCCGCCAATTCCTTGTCAGAGGTGACAAATGGAGTACAAATCTGTTTCTTCAAAATCTCCTCCCGAATGAAGTGGCAGTCAACCTCTATATGCTTTGTTCTCTCATGGAAGACCGGATTTTTGGATATGTATATAGCGGCCTTGTTGTCACAGAACATAGGAATAGGATAGTCATAGACCTCTCCTAGGTCAAGCATGAGAGCCCGCAACCACTTTAACTCACATGTGGTTGACGTCATACTCCAGTATTCGGCTTCTGCACTGGATCTGGAGACAACGGACTGTTTCTTGCTCTTCTAACTCACAAGATTTCCTCTAACAAAGGTACAAAAACCTGATGTGAATTTACGATTGCCTTTATCATCCGCATATCTTGAATCTGAGTAGGCTTCAACCCTCAGATGACCATTCCTCTGAAAGATTAGCCCTTTTCCTGTTGCTACTTTGACATACTCTAAAATCTTCAAGGCAGACTGAAGATGGCACTCCCTGGGAGCTTGCATAAACTGACTGACCTTGCCTACAACATAGGAGATGTCGGGTCTGGTCACCGTGAGATAGATGAGTTTGCCCACCAACCGTCTGTACCTTGTGACATCAGATATAAGAGGCGAGTCATCCGTCCAAGTTTTGTCTTCTCCAATAGCCATGGGAAACAGGGCCGGTTTGGCACCTCTCAATCCTGCCTCTTGTAGAAGATCAAGGGCATACTTCCGTTGGGAGAGAACCAACGAGTCATGCTTCCGAGAGATTTCTATCCCCAAAAAGTATTTCGGGGAGCCCATATCCTTCGTGACCAGGTGTTGACGGAGGTATTTCTTCGTCAAGTCCACCCCAGCTTGGTCATCGCCAGTAAGAAGAAAATCATCCACATACACTGCCAAAAACACCTATCTTGAGGCCGTTTTGCGAATGAATAAGGAGTTATCGGCCGAACTCCTTGCAAAGCCGACGGTAGCCACAATATCACTGAACTTGTCGAACCACGCCCGAGGGCTCTGCTTTAGGCCATAAATGGCCTTCTTCAAATGGCATACACGTGTCTCCCCCTAAGCAATATACCCAGGAGGTTGCTCCATGTAGACGTCCTCCTGAAGATCTCTATAGAGAAAGGCATTCTTGACATCAAGCTGAGAAATAGCCCAATCCCTGTTAACAACCACAGAGAGAAGAACCCGGATGGTGTTGAGGCGAGCAACCGGAGAGAAAGTGTCAAAGTAATCAATGCCGTAAGTTTGAGTGAAGCCTTTGGCCACCAGTCGGGCCTTATAGCGATCCACAGTACCGTCGGGGCAAAATTTCACAATAAAGACCCAGCGACAGCCAACCACATCAGTACCCAGTGGTGGAGGAAAAAGGGTCCAGGTACCACTTTCAGTAAGAGTATCCATCTCTTCATCCATGGCAGATTTCCAATGAGGAATAGTAAGAGCCTCCTGGTAGGTGCGGGGAGTAGTAGCAGCGGAGATAGCTAAGGCAAATCACTTGCGAGAAGGAGAAAGCTGATCATAGGAAACAACTGCTGCAAGAGAGTGTTGAGTACATGCCCGCACCCCTTTACGAAGAGCAATGGGAAGATCCAGGTCGACGGGTGCCTTAGTGACCGGAGCATCCGTGGCAGAGAAGGCTGGCCCGGGACTAGAGAGAGACAGCGGCGGAGAAGTGGGAGGAGGGGTAGGGGGTGAGACGGACAGAGTAGGAGACGAAGGAGGAGATGAGGGAAGAGTGGAGACGTCGATAGGCGTGGAAGGAACAGAGAGAGGCGGTGGAGAAGCGGAGACATCAGGAGGAAGAGAGGAGTCAAGAGAGAAGTAGGAAGCATGAACAAAAGTCATACACCCAAAGACTCGGAGAGGGAGAGGAAAAGGTTCCTTGCGGGGTATAGAATGGAGAAGGGGGTCTGGCCATGGAGAACCGTGGAGGGAAGACGATTGATGAGATAGCAGGCGAGTAGCACAGCGTAGCCCCAGTAGGAGCGGGGTACTTGCATCTGCGTCATGAGAGTGCGAGCGACATCAAGGAGGTGACGGTTTTTACGCTCCGTCACCCCATTCTGCTGGGAGGTGTAAACACAGGTGGTTTGATGAAGAAGACCATGTTGCCGAAAGAAAGAGGAGAACTCATGACTAAGATATTTCTTAGCATTATCAGAGCGTAAAACTTTAATAGAAATGTCAAATTGAGTCTTAATCATAAAATAAAAGGATTGCCAGATAGAAAAGAGTTCAGAGCGATCTTTTAATAGATACACCCAGGTACATCTAGAAAAATCATCTATAAAAGTTACAAAGTAGGAACTACCCCGACCAACGGTGAGGGTAGGAGCAGGACCCCAGACATCAGAATGAATGAGATCAAACGGGCGAGAGGAGCCATGGCCTTGCTTCGGCGGGAAGGAGGAGCGATGATGTTTGCCAAGCTGACACGCATCACAGTTGAGCGGAGGACTGGTCGAAGGTAAGTGGGGCAGAAGCTGTCGAAGAATCCGAGGAGGAGGATGTCCAAGACGAAGATGCCATTGAAGCTGATCTGTAGAGGAGGAGGAGTAGGCGGACAGAGTGAAAACGTTATCGAGGAAATAGAGTCCGCCGCTCTCAGTCCCAGTAGAAATCGTCCGCTGGGTCCTCGGGTCCTGAAAAGAACAAGAAGTGGGAGTGAATAAGACAGAGCACTGAAGTTGCCGACATAAAGTAGTAACAGATAATAAATTACACGGGAACTTCGGGACATAGAGAGTGTCCTCCAAGCGAAGCGACGGGGTAACTTGAACCATGCCCGTCCCAAGCACCGGGGACAGTGAACTATCCGCCACACGAACCGGGGGTAGGCAGTCATGCGTTTCAAGGAGAGAGAAACAATGAGGGTTGGCAGTCATATGATTTTTAGCACCCGAGTCAATCAGCCATGTACCTTGGGTAACGACATGGGCACTACCTGAAGTTGTGGCCACAGAGGCAGACGGCCGAGAGGAGGAAGAGGTCGAGGAAGGAGCATCACTGGAAGGGAGAAGATGAGGATGTTTCTGCCAGCAACGATCAACAAAATGGCCGGTACGACCACAGTGATAGCAGAGCAACCTGGACGAACCACGCCCGCCTGAGTGGCTGCGGCTACTAGGACCGCCCCCCCCCCCCCCCCCTGCCCCCCCCCCCCCCTCCCGCTGAGCCTGGTGAGCATAGGGGTCCTGGGAAGGATGGGAGGCCAACAGAGGCCGCTGGAGCAGCGAAGTAACAGCGGCAATGCGAGCCGCGGTGGCATCCAAAGTAGGAGGTTTCGCATCACCCAAGATCTGCTGGCGGATCATATCATAGGAATCGGGAAGACGGAGAAGATAACAAACAACCAGGAGTTCCTGGAAGTGTTTGTGCTAGTCGGCCAAGTCCGCGGAGAAGAGGCGATTCTGGAGGATCTCTGCGCCAAGAGCCTGAACCTGTTGATAAGCCGCAGCAGGAGACATGGAGGGGCGGGCGAAGAGGTACGCATAAAGAGTATAAATGTGGGACGTGTTGAAACCGGAATCCGGCCTCTTGAGGAGTTCGGCCCTTGGGTAAGGGGTGATCTCGCGCCTACTTTGCTCCTGCAAGAAAAACAACGAAGAAGACAAGAAAAAAACAGACCCAAGGGATCGGCAGGGAGGTCCCACCACAAACCCGGAAGATCTCTGAGCGCTTCCCCTCCTTAGCAAGAAGCCGAGCTAAGGTACCCTCAGAGAGCACTTAAAAACGGGAGTAGGGAGGCACTCCAAGCGTGTCTTCTGAGGTACCCCTTGGGTCTTATTTATAGTTTTTTGGAAACTGAACTGTCAATAACCAGAAGAACTGTCCTGAAAATACCAAAAAGCCCTGGGTTGGGCCTGCCAACAACCAAACTCCGCTGTCCTGAGCAGCTATGCGCAGTCCAACCTGGTATGCCAACAGCGTGGCTCCTCTATTTGGAGGAGCTATTCGCACCCATGGGGAGTCAGCTCGCCTCCAATTCCCCTCCGCGGGAGGCGGGTGCGACCCGACTCCAGCGGCCTGCCTATCCTTCCTGGGCGAATGCGAGCCGGGCCGCCGCGACCCGCCAGTCCCTCTGCCGGGGCGGACAGGCGACCAGGACGCGAATAAGGGGCGGGCAGGTGGCCGTTGCGACCCTCAGAACGGCTCGCAGATCGCAGGTCACCGAGCCCCTCCGCGGGTACCGGCTCGACGATTAGCGCCCACTGCTTCGGCTGACAATTCTTCGAGCGAGCTGGAGGGGTGGGGAGTCGTCTCGCCCGGCTCGCTCGCTCGAACTAGGCGGGAGCGGACTGGCCTCTTGCCGCATGCCTGTTTATTGCATGGGTGCGGGCCGCGGGGCCGGTTCGCTCGATCTTCCTGGTGGGACCCGCTCGGCGAACACGGGGTTGTACACAATCCCCGCTCTTTTTGAGCTTTGACACAAGCTCGGAAAGAATCATCCAACCCCCTTGTTTGGCGAGTACTGTGCTGAGCTGGCAGGGAATCTTCTGGTGGGCCCCCACTATTCGGCTATAAATATGCCACCGAGCCCAGGGGGTCTCCCCAGACCCTCTCATCTTTCTTGAACAGACTGCAGTTCCTTGATGCCGGTCAGCGAAGAAGTGCGAGCTCTCTTGGCGGCTTGCGGATCTCCCGGCACTCTCTTCAGGCCGGTGAAGGGGAAGATCGTGAGGCGGTCCCAGCCGAACAACTTCACGGGTTCTAGCTCGGCGGCTGGCGATGAGGTCGCTCCTGAGGTATGCGACCTTCCTCCTTGGTTTGTTGTAACGTCCCTGACCCCTCGTCTTGCAGGCACCGCCTCGTGAGGACGAGGAGGACCGGGGGGAGGGTCTCCCCCCTCCCTTGTCGTCTGAGAGGGTTGCTAGTCCCCCAGGTCTGGACCTCCTACCTCCGAAAACCTCTCGTTCGCCGGCTCCCCACGGACTGGGAAAATCTCTTGAGACCCTCGAGGGAGAATCCTTTCAGGGTCGGCCGGGCTCCTCTCGTCCTTCCATCGGCATGGATGACGTGCCAACCCCTGGTAAGCTTGTACTCAGCATTTGCCTTGTTCCCGCTCGCTCCTTATGAATCGCCCTTTTATAGGCTACAACATGGTCTCTTCCGAAACTGAGATGAGCGAAGGGTATTCGCCTCCTCCCGACGTGGAGGGCGTTTCTGATTACCTGGGTGACCCGACCGATACGGTGGGGATAAAGAGGCAGGTGACGCGGCTGTTCCAGAAACACACGCTGCTGCTTCAGGAGCTCGTGAAGAGGGTCGATCAAGACAAGGCCGACACCGAGGCTCGGCTCGCGGCCTTGGAGGGAGCCCCGCGCGCAGCAGAAGGTGGCGAGGTCACTTCGCCTGGCGTGCATATTACAAGAGCTGAGGAGCGTCTTAGGAGTGCCTCGGAACAAGTCGGCCTAGCTCAGCAGGAGGTGGTGGCGGTGCGCGATTACCATTATCCTCGCGTGCCGCCGCGATTGGGATCGCAGTGGCGAGGAGGTGGAAGTGGATCCAATACTGATCCGGCCTTTCTTCCCCCCGCTCGCGGGATATCGCGGAGTTTCTACTGTTTTAAAGCCTCATTCTGTATTCGCAACAATTTGTGACTCTCCTCGCCCGCCTATGGGCCTGGTTTTTTGATCTCTGATGCACGCCAAAATTATCATGTTGCTGTTTTATTTTCCTTGAGGCGGGCTCGAGGGTACTCGCGTCCGCCCCTCGCCCACTTCCTGGGGCGAGGGCAGGTCTGGGGGCGACCTCGCTCAACCCGCCATTCCGATCGCAGCGGGAGCGAGCCGAGGAGCTCGCCAGCCACGAGTCTCTCCGACTCACTCGGGATCCTGGGCGGGCTCGGGCTGAGACTCGCCCGCTCATTCTTCGCGCGGATGCGGTCGAGCGAGACCTGCTGCTAAACGGTCCTGGCGCTGTGGCTGCGCGTTGGGGAGTCGAACCGTCAGGCTTGATTTTTGCTACTCGCACCTCTCCCGTTGGCAGGAAAATTCCCGCCCTTTCTTTCTCCCTATAAATAGGCGTGGCCGGTTCTTATCCCTCCATCGCTTCAAAGCACTCACCCACCTCCTGCTCTCCGCAAAGCACGATTCTCGCTCACCCATTGGGTCTGTCTTGCTTGAACGACGGCAATTCGGCGGAATGGGCGGCGGCGGCGGCGCCGAGGCGGACGGGCGTAGCAAATGGTCCTGGACCTTCTCGGAGCACGATTTTCCCTGCGATATCATCTCAGAGCGCGAATACTTAGAGGCCCTAGGCGACCACATCCCGGCTGGGTTCTCGGCGAGACGGCCCGGGGAGGGGGAGAAGATCAACGATCTATCCGGGAACGAGCTCGCCATTCCCCTGGCCCACTTTGAGGTGGGTCTTCGCCTCCCCCTCTGGCCAGAGGTTCGTCAGGTACTGAAGTACTTCGGGGTCGTCATAGGTCAGATTACCCCGAACTCTGTAGCTGTTATGGTTGGGTTCGCCTGCTTCCTGCGGGAGGAGCGGATCGAGTTTAATCTCGCGGTTTTCCGAAAACTATTTTCTTTCCGTGCGAACCGGGATGGCACCGCCTACTTCTCCAGCGCCCACCTCAAGGTGCGGGAGACCGTTAATAAGAGTCACAACTGGCTCAAGAAATTCTTGTTCGTCAAGGGGGATTTCGGCAATGTTCCCTTCTCGCCGGTGCAGCTCAGCGAGGCAAGTTACCGTCCGCCAAGCTTGGGAGGCCATGAAGCCGACTTGTGCGGGTTCTTCTCCGGGAAGAACTTCGAGGTCGCGTACCTGCACCGCAACCTCGACGACCTTGCTACTGTCCCGCCTGGGGGAGGTTTGCCACTCACCACTACTCTTGTCTCGCTCTTTGCTTCTTAGGTCTCACTCTTTTTTCTCGGTAGGAGAGCGAGACGTGCCCCTTCATCCCCCTATGATAGTGCTCGGGTCACCTCCGGGGTCCTCGCCCGTGCTCAGGCCGCCGACGCCGCTCAGCATAAGGCCCCGTCGATCCCTGCTAAGAAGAGGCCGGGTCGCGAGCAGCCCGCTCCCCCGCCAAAGATGGCGAAGTCTACGGGTCAGCAACTTGCCGGGGGCCAGAGGAAAGGCAAGGCCCCGGCGGTTCTTCCGGCTGAGGGCTCTCCCCGCATTGTTGCTTCGACCAGCGATATCCCCGCTGGGGCGGAAGGTACCTCCGGGCCGCCAGACGGGTCGCAAACCGCCGCGGGGCCGGTGCCGAGGGGGCATCGCAACTTCGGCTAAGGCGAGAAATATCTGGACGAGCTCGGCGTCTCGCTTCTGTCATGGGACAAGGAGTCTAATCGCGCGGTGGTCTCGACTCTGTTGCCGAGTTGGCTGGAGCAGGACACCATCGGCGGTGAGGCATACAATTTTTCGTTCGGCCTGTACTCACGAGAGGACGCCGCCATCTATGACAAAGAGGCGACACGAGTACTGGTTCACGAGAGCGTGCGGGCCCAGCTGCGCAGCCTGGAGCTAGCCCACATGGTTGGGAGGCGCTGCACCCAGTTGGAGCGGAACGCCACCTCCCTCAAGAAGTTGGCGGACGAGAGGGAGGAGGCCCGAAAGCTTGCTCAGGAGGACGCGGATCTTCAGAGGAGACGGGCGGACGCGGCGGAGGAGACCCTCGCGCAGTACCTGGGCGGGGTGGTACGTGTTCACCTTCGATAACCGCCCCTTCTCGCGAATTCACCTTATGATTCTCTCTCCTTTCCCCAGGACGCGGCGACGGCGAGCCGGATGGGTGCCGAGATCGTCACCCTGGGTCGGACAAATCGGCGCTGGAGGCGCGGGTGCACGAGTTGGAGGCTGCCGCTGCTGTCCCTCCGCCTGACAACAGGGGCTGCCTACTCGAGCATCGTTCCGACCACGAGTTGGAAGTGTTGATACAGAAGAACGCCGCCAGCGTCGCAAAGTACACGATGCAGATGTTGCGGCGTGCGGATCTCCTCAAGAGCGAGGATGCGGATCTCTCGGCGAGCAACGTGGTGCCGGCACTGTTCCTCCCTGTGTCGGATCCCGGGGATAAGTCGTTTCAGCCCATCTAGGACTTCCCGCCCCGGATCTCGCGTCGCGCCCGCTTTTTGACGTTTGTTTATTAGGTGTAAACATTATGCTCTTTTTGCCGTTTGAGATGTAAGCGCGGGGCGCGCCTATACTTTTTTATTTTCGTCTGTTAATGCTCTTACAAATGCTTCCCCACTCGTTACTTACGTCTGCCTGCGGTTATTGCGCGATGTAATTTTTCCGCTTTCACGCTCGCTGCCGCTAACCTCGCATTGCGTCAACGAGGTCGTATGCCTACGGATTCGGCTTAGGAATTATAGGAGGCCCGGTAGGTCGTCCCGCTGTGGGCGATCTGTATCAGCGGCACGACCTCCGCTACCGAGGCCACTCGAGGACCAGGCGAGGCGAGGCAGTTCACTGTTCGCCCAAGTCATCAGATCCCAATCCATTATTAACACCATTTGAGTAGTTTTCGGTTCTGCCGGCTAGGTGGGAGACCGACATCATGATTCGCTCTGGATCGCAAACTGCTGTCACCGAGTGACTTCCGGCCATGCCAGCTAGGTGAGAGCCTGGCAGCGGGATCTTCTCGAGGCCAAGGATGGCACCGAGTGACTTCCGGCCCTGCCGGCTAGGTGAGAGCCTGGCAGCGGGATCTTCTCGGGGTCCGAACATATTCCATCGAGTGACTTTCGGCCCTGCCAGCTAGGTGAGAGCCTGGCAGCGGCATCTTCTCGAGGCTAAGGATGACACCGAGTGACTTCCGGCCCTGCCAGCTAGGTGAGAGCCTGTCAGTGGGATCTTCTCAGGGTCCAAACACATTCCATCGAGTGACTTCCGGCCCTGCCAGCTAGGTGAGAGCCTGGAAGCGGGATCTTCTCGAGGCTAAGGATGACACCGAGTGACTTCCGGCCCTGCCAGCTAGGTGAGAGCCTGGCAGCGGGATCTTCTCAGGGTCCAAACACATTCCATCGAGTGACTTCCGGCCCTGCCAGCTAGGTGAGAGCCTGGCAGCGGGATCTTCTCGAGGCTAAGGATGACACCGAGTGACTTACGGCCCTGCCAGCTAGGTGAGAGCCTGGCAGCGAGATCTTCTCGGGGTCCAAACATATTCCATCGAGTGACTTCCGGCCCTGCCAGCTAGGTGAGAGCCTGGCAGCAGGATCTTCTCGAGGCTAAGGATGACACCGAGTGACTTCCGGCCCTGCCAGCTAGGTGAGAGCCTGGTAGCGGATCTTCTCGGGGTCCGAACATATACCCATCTCTCTATGCAGGCTAGCTACAACAATACTGGGGGGAAAGGGAATTCATTATAATCAAAGTGTCGCTTATAGGCGCTTAGGGAAAAGACCTTTTCAGGTCGTCTCCACTCCAGGTGTGACTCAGGGTTTCACCCTCTACATTTTGGAGTCGGTAGCCCCCTGACTTTAGGGCTTCCTTTACAATAAATGGTCCCTCCCAGCTAGGATTGAGCTTCCCTACGGATGCCGACCTCCCTGCCGCATCCACCTTCTTCAGCACCACGTCTCCTTCCGCGAACTGCTTGACCCTGACATGCTTGTCAAAGTACTTGGCCATTCTTCTTTTCACCTCCTCCTTCCGGATGGCGGAAAGGTCCCTCAGCTCCTCCACCATGTTTAGGGAGAGCCTCAGCTCCTCCTCGTTCTCGGCTTGCCATTCCTCTCGGCCCTTTTTGGCCGCCCCGACTCGCGGCGTTTCGACTTCAAATTCTACGGGGAGCACCGCCTCGCACCCATGGGAGAGCTTGAAGGGGGTCTCCCCTGTAGCCGTGTTAGGGGTGGTTCTTAGGGCCTTAAGAACTGCGGGGAGCTGCTCTACCCAGCTCCCCCTCAAATTCTCCACCTTCTTCTTGAGGAGGTTGACGATGATCTTGTTTGCGGCCTCCACCTGCCCGTTACTCCTGGGGTGGTGGACCGAGACGAACCTGAGGTCGATTCCGAGCTGCTCGCAGGAGCTGGTGAACTCGGCACTGGCGAACTGGGGCCCGTTGTCTGTGACGATGGCCTGGGGCAGCCCATGGCGACAGATGATCTCCCCCCAAATAAAGTTCCTGATCACTTGGGAGGTCACCTTGGCCAACGCCTTCACCTCCATCCACTTCGAGAAGTAGTCGATCATCACTAGGAGGAACCTTCTCTGACCCCTGGCCTGGGGAAAAGGTCCAACCAAATCCATTCCCCAGATTGCGAAGGGCCAGGGGGCCGTGATACTCTTGAGTCGTTGGGCCGGATGTAGTTGAAGAGGGGTAAACAGCTGGCACTTATGACATCTTCTTGCGAATTCCACGGCATCTCGGCCCAGGGTGGGCCAGAAATACCCTTGCCTGATTATCCTTCCCTCCAGAGTCTGACTCCCGGAATGACTTCCACATTCCCCGGAGTGGACTTCATCCAAGATCCTCTGCACCTCGCCCTCGGCCATGCAGCGAGCCAGCACCCCGGAGAGGGTCTTCCTGTATAGCTGCCCGTCCTTGAGGTGGTAGTAAGCTGACTTGTGCCTTAGCTTCTTCCTGTCAACCCCCTCCGGATATTCTCCCGTGGAGAGGAAAACTACTACTGGATCCATCCACGAAGCTTGTTGGTCGATTTCCATGAGCTCCCCCTCATCGATGGAGGGGCGGAACAGGTCGGTGATGGTGCCCCCCGCCCGGGGACCATGCTTTGCTAGCTGGTCGGCTTGTTCATTCTCTTCCCTTGGCACGTGTCTTATGGAGAAGGTCTGAAAGGTGCCTATGACCCCCTTAACTTTGGCCAAGTATGACTTCAGGGTGGGTTCCCTTACTTCGAACTCCCCGTTGATCTTGGAAGCCACCACCATGGAGTCAGTGAGGACCTCCACATCCAGCACCCCCAGCTCCCTGGCCAGGCGCAGCCCTGCTATCACGACCTCGTACTCGGCCTGGTTGTTGGTAATGGGAAAGTGCACCACCACTGTCTGCTCAATTCGAGTCCCTTGAGGGCTTTCTAGGACCACCCCCACTCCAAGGGAATGCCTTCCTGAAGCTCCATCCACCCTCACTTTCCAAGGAGTCGGGCGGGCAAGCTCTTCCTCCACTACTTCCACCACGTAGTCGGCCAGGAAGTCGGCCATCGCCTGAGCTTTGATCGAGAGCCGCGGAACGAAGGAGACATCGAACTCGCTCAGCTCCACCGACCATTTAGCCAGCCGGCCTGAATGCTCCACCACCTCGAAGATGTTGCGGAGGGGATGGTCGGTCACCACTCGGATTGAGTGTGCCTGGAAGTAAGGTCGTAGCCGCCGAGCCGAGATGATTAGGGCGAATGCAAGCTTCTCCAAGATCGGATACTGGAGCTCAGCCTTCCTCAGGACCCGACTGACGTAATAAATAGGGAGCTATCTCTTTCGCTCTTCTCGAACCAAGACGGAGCTCAGAGCCTCTGCCCCGACCCCGAGATATAAGAACAGATCCTCCCCCTCCTTCGGCCCTTGGAGCAGCGGAGCCTGTGTCAATTGCACCTTGAGGGCCTGGAACGCCTCCTCGCATTCCTTGGTCCATTCAAACCTCTCGCCACCCCTCAGCGTTTTGAAGAAGGGGGAGCACTTCTCCCCTGCCCGAGAAAGGAAGCGACTCAGCCCTGCTAGCTTCCCCGTCAACCGTTGGACCTCCTTCGCATTCCGCGGGGACCCCAGCTCTAAGATAGCCCTGACCTTATCTGGGTTGGGCTCGACCCCCGCGGGGGTGAGGAGGTGTCCCAAGAACTTTCCCCTGCTGACCCCAAAGACACATTTCAGGGGATTCAACCGCATCTTGTATCTGCGCAGGGTGGCGAAGGTCTCCTCTAGGTCCCGGAGGTGGGAGTCCACATCCCGACTTTTGATCATGAGGTCGTCCACATACACCTCCAAGTTCCTCCCCCTCTGCTCCTTGAAGACCTTATCCATCATTTTTTGGTAGGTGGCCCCAACATTCTTCAGCCCGAATGGCATCATCTTGTAGCAGTAGCATCCATCACCTGTGATGAACGAGACATCCTTGATGTCCGGGGAGTGCATCCTGATCTGATGGTAACCTGAAAAGGCATCTAAAAAACTCATTACAGAAAAGCCGACGGCTGAGTCAACCAGCGCGTCGATCCGAGGCAAAGGATTACAGTCCTTAGGACAAGCTTTATTAAGTAAGGAAAAAATCGATACACATTCTCCATCGGACATCTCCTTTTTTAACCATCACAACGTTGGAGACCCAGCTAGGGTACTGAATCTCGGACACGAAGCCGGCCTTGAGAAGCTTTGCCACCTCCTCCCTGATGGGCCCCGCCAGCTTGTCTACCGTGGATCTATTTTTCTGCTGAACGGGGTGTGTTCCCGGGTCCAGGTTGAGGCGGTGGCAAGCCACATCCACGTCAACCCCCGGCATCTCCTCGGCATTCTAGGCGAAGATGTCCACGTTCTTTTGGATGCACTCCAGCATCCTGTATTGGCCATCCGGGGTTAGCCCTCCGCTGACGCGAATCTTCTCCATCCTGCCTCCCCGGGTGAGCACCTCCAGCTCCACCACTTCCTCTGCCGCCTCCAGCCTAGATTTATCCCCCCATCCTTCGGCATCCCCTTCCTCTGGAATGGGGACCTCTACCTCCATCTCTTCTCCCACACCCCTCACTCCGGCCACCTCCTCCAGATCTCCTCCTGCTGCCTCTCATGCGTGGTCCTTCACTTCTGGCTCCTCCCCTCCTGCCTCCTGCTCGACCTCCTCCATCCTCCGTCCCATCTCCTCGGCTCCCTCTTGCCAATAGATGGTGTTCACCGCAATGACATAACACTCCCGCGCCACCTTTGGGTCCCCCCTGACCCTGACCTGGACCCCCTCAGCGTTGAACTTCAAACACTGATGGAAAGATGAGGGGACGCAGCGGAAGGCGCTGATAAGAGGCCTCCCGAAGATGGCGCTGTAGCTGTTGGGGGCGTCCACAATGACGAACTTGCAGTTTCGGGACTGCCCCCCCAAGGTGACATGGAGGCCAACTCCTCCCTCTACTTCCTTCCTTTCTCCTGAAAACCCGAACAAGGGCCCGTCTGAGGCCAGCACCCTCTTAGCCTCCACCTTCGTTGCGTCAAACGCCTTTTTGAAGACGACGTTGACAGAGCTCCCGTTGTCCATGAGGATTCGAGAGACAGTGAAATTCTCGATGGCGGCCTTGATGACCAGTGCATCACAGAACGGATCCTCGTGGTCTGGCATATCACTCCTGGAGAAGGTGATCCTCTCCTCCGGTGGCGGGGTTTGGGATGTAGAGGCGACGCTCCGCCGGTACATGGTGTGGAGACTTGCCTTGCGGGAAGCCTCGATCCCTACTCCCCCATGGATCACTCCGATCCCCCCTCGGGTCCCGACATCCACCCGGTCTTCACAACGATCCTCCTCCACCCGAGGCAGGACCTCCTCGATCCTCACTTCTTGTCGTGCCTCCTGCTGCTGCTGCCGCTCCCTATTCCCTCTCATCTCCAAGAATTCCGGGCACGTGGCTGTTGCGTGCCCCTCTTCCTGATGGAAGTCGCAATAGGGCAGCTCCACCCTGACCTCCCTTCTCCTCCTCCTCATGATTCCCCTCCTTGCTCCCAAGGCTATGGCCATGGCCTCCTCCTGATCGGGAAGTCGGGGCCTCTGGCACTGTCTCCAGCCCGGAGGGTGGAACTGGTCTTGCCTCCCCTGATGGTGACCCATTCTGTAGTATCCTCTCGGCGGCCCTTGCCCCTGCCATTCAGGTCTACAGCCCAGCCGACGGTCGGGCTCCTGGTTCCCCCACCTCGGCTGCTGCTGCCATTGGAGCTGCCTCTGCTCCCTCTGCCTAGGTTCCCCTCTTCTCTCCTCCTGTGTCTTTCCTCCTCTCGACTCTTTCTCTTCCTCCGTGGCCCACCTGGCTAGCTTTCTTGCAAACTCCGGGTTCGATGCCTCCCCATCGACCTCTCTCGCCGCCCTCTCCATCAACTCCTCGTAGGAGAGAGGGGGAACTCTCTTCAGCTCCATTCGGAAGAACCCCTGCTGCAGGCCTAGGGTAAAGGCCATCATCAGACTATGGCCCGGCATCTCCTGGACCTGGGTAACTTCCTCCTGAAATCGGTCCACGTAGCTCCCCAACGTCTCGTTCACTCCTTGATTAATGTGGAACAAAGACTCGGACTCCTTCTTCCTCTTCTTCGAAGTAGTGAACCTCAGCATGAACCCTCGGCGCAAGTCCTCGAAGCTGTAGATGGAACTAGTCGGCAGCTGGTGGAACCACTCCCTTGCCTTCTCCCGGAGGGTGATGGCGAAGAGTCGGCATTTGAATCCATCCGACATCTGACGGATGGAGACCACATCCTCGAACCATTGGACATGCTGGACCGGATCCCCCTTTCCGGTGTAGTAGGACATCTCGGGTTCCCTGAACCCATCTGGTACGGGAGCTGAGGAGACCAGCTCGCTGAAGGGACTGCCCCCCCCCCCCCCCACTGGGCGAGCCGGCGAGTCTCGCGAGCCCAACTCGCCGAACCTGCATCGTCCTGCCGAGCCGGGGAAGAGCTCGCGCCCCGGGAGCTCGCACCCTCGGCCTTCCTCGGCCACTTCCTTCCCAGCTCGCCGACCAGGAGCGTCCTCGCCCAAAGAGGGGGCGGCCGCGATCTGGGCTGCCGGAGTCGAGCACTCGGCACGTGCGCCGAGTGCGAACTTGACGAGGCCCAGCACCTCGTTCCTGAAGTCCTCCAACATCCCCACCGTTGCGAGAGGCGGGGGGGGGGGGGGGGGGCTGGGGGTGAGTCCTGCCTGTCAGATCCTTGTCCTCCTGTCAATGAGCTCGTCGAAGCTTTTCTGCACTGACCACTCTCCATGCTCACCGCACCAAAATGTTGAAACCGGAATCCGGCCTCTTGTGGAGTTCGACCCTTGGGGAAGGGGTGATCTCGTGCCTACTTTGCTCCTGCAAGAAAAACAACGAAGAAGACAAGAAAAAAATAGACCCAAGGGCTCGGCAGGGAGGTCCCATCACAAACCCGGAAGATCTCTGAGCGCTTCCCCTCCTTAGCCAGAAGCTGAGCTAAGGTACCCTCAGAGAGCACTTGAAAACGGGAGTAGGGAGGCACTCCAAGCGTGTCTTCTGAGGTACCCCTTGGGTCTTATTTATAGTTTTTTGGAAACTGAACTGCCAATAACCAGAAGAACTGTCCTGAAAATACCAAAAAGCCCTGGGTTGGGCCTGCCAACATCCAAACTCCGCTGTCCTGAGCAGCTATGCGCAGTCCAACTTAGTCTGCCAACAGAGTGGCTCCGCTGTTTCGAGGAACTATTCGCACCCATGGGGAGTCAGCTCGCCTCCAATTCCCCTCCGCGGGAGGCGGGTGCGACCCGGCTCCAGTGGCCTGCCTATCCTTCCTGGGCGAACGCGAGCCGGGCCGCCGCGACCCGCCAGTCCCTCTGCCGGGGCGGACAGGTGACCAGGTCGCAAATAAGGGGCGGGTTGGTGGCCATTGAGACCCTCAGAACGGCTCGCAGATCGCAGGTCACCGAGCCCCTCCGCGGGTACCGGCTCGACGATTGTCGCCCACTGCTTCGGCCGACGATTCTTCGAGCGAGCAGGAGGGGTGGGGAGTCGTCTCGCCTGGTTCGCTCGCTCGAACTATGCGGGAGCGGACCGGCCTCTTGCCGCATGCCTGTTTATTGCATGGGTGCGGGCCGCGGGGCCGGTTCGCTCGATCTTCCTGGTGGGACCCGCTCGGCGAACACGGGGTTGTACAGGACGTCTGGCCCCCCTTCGAATAGAGATCAGCTAGGTGAAGCCAGGCGGCCTTGACCGTCTCATCATGGCAAATGACAGGAAGGCACTCATCAGAGAGGCTGTTGGCCAGCCAAGTGCGGACAAGGGCATCACTCGCATCCCAGTCATCAAACTCAGGAGAGTTAAGAGGAGGAGGGTCATCGGTTAGGTGATGACGCTTGCGCTGAGAGCGAAGAATAAAGGTGAAAGAAACGCTCCAATCAGGATAGTTGGAGCCAACAAGCTTAGAAAGCGTGCCAAGGTTGCAGACCAAGGCATAGGGTAAGAGGTCGCGCGAACTGAAAAAGTCCGAGCGAACAGAAGAGAAGAGGAAGCAAAGGAACCAAGAGAACAGGTCGAGAACAGACCGAAGAAAGGTGCACGAACAGGGAGAAGCCGCGCGAACAGCACAGCGGTCAGAAGAGAAAACAAGCCGCAAGAACAGGTCGCGGAAAGAAGAAACAAGCCGCACGTGCAGAGAGAGCTTAGTCAGGTGGAAATGACCGAGTTCTTTGATACCATGTAAGAGTAGCAAACACGCAGCTAACAAATGGACAGAAATTTGAATAATTGAAATTTTATTATCCAAAAAAGATATCATTTAAAAAGGTATGATGTCCCTTTTATAGAATGGAGGAGATATGAGAGAGTACAAACAAACAATGTGGGACTAAACATGTACAGGGCAGAGCGGCTAAAAATTAAAGAAACCGCACAAGCCGCGCGGTTAGACAGATGGGTTAACCGCTCGGCAACTTTAGCAGGATGAGAACATGTCGCAATAGGAGATCGATAGACCGCCCAGTCTCCAGGCTTCTGAGTGAGACCACCAGACCGCTCGGACTACAAACAGCAACAGTCTGAATATAAAACTGCTGGGAAGGAACCGCTAGACCGCGCAGTCAACAGACTGCCAGACAAGACCGCAAGGCCGCCCGGTCTAATACTTCAACATGCAGATTCTGAATGAACTTGCATGCTCTGTGGTCAAAATAAGAAGTGACCATGGAACTTAATTTCAGTCTGCTGCCATGACTACTTTCTGTGAGGAACAAGAGATTCATCAGAAATTCTCCTCTCCAAGAACACCCCAGCAAAATGTGTTAGCTGAGAGGAAAAACAGAACTCTCATAGAAGCTGGGAGAACATTGTTGAGTGACACTTTTCTCCCTGAGTATTTCTGGGTTGAGTCAGTTAACACTACTTATCATGTTCTCAATAGGGCTTCTATCATGAATGTCTACAAGAAGACTTCCTATGAGATCTTGAAGGGCAGAAAACCAACCATAGCCTATTTCAGGATCTTTGGTTGTAATTGTTTCATCTTTAATAACGGTAAGTCAAAAGTGACTAAGTTTGCTGCCAAATCCCATGAGGGGATCTTTGATAGGTACAACAATAATAGTAAGGCATATAGAGTCTACAACTTGACTAATCAGGTTGTAGAAGAATATATCCATGTTGTGTTTGATGAGTCAAGCATGATTAATAGTTAGCCGTCAAGCTCCTTACCTAGTTCTGCAGGTACAGAAGTCATGATGGAAAAACTCTCCATCAAAAATAAAGACCCAGCCATGCAAGAAGAATGTGGAGAGGAAGCTATCAAGAGGAAGCATCAGACAGTCTAGCTGGAGATTAAGACCAACCAGTTGAAGAGAATGGTACTCAGCAAGAAGCAGTCAGGCTACCCCTTGTAGTCAGATATCTGAGAGATCATCCTCTAGATCAGATATTTGGTGAGGCCAGCCAAGGTGTATAGACCAGAAGTAAAAGTTTCAACACAGCTTTAAATTCTAGCTTCCTGTCACAAGAAGAGCTCAAAAAAAAATTGAAGAAGCAAATCAAGACCAATTCTGGATTTGTGCAATGCAAGCAGAACTAAACTAGTTCAAAAGATGCAAGGTCTGGAAGCTACTTCCCAAACCAGATGTACATAATGTCATTGGAGTCAAGTGGATTATCAGAAATAAACTTGATGAAATGGCATTGTAATAAAGATTAAAGCTAGACTAGTGGCCAAAGGTTGTAGACAGGAAGAGGGGATTGATTATGATCAGACTTTTACCCCAGTTGCAATGTTGGAAGCAATTAGACTGTTCCTTGCATTTGCAGCCTTCTAGGGATTCAAGTTCTTCCAGATGGATATAAAGTCTGCCTTCCTGAATGGAGACTTGAAGGAAGATGTTTATGTAGAGCAGCCACTAGGTTTTGTAGATTCCAACTCTCCTACTACTGTATATAGACTTAGGAAAGCTCTTTATGGGCTCAAGAAAGCCCATAGAGCATGGTATGAGAAATTGTCTACCTTCCTCATTGAAAACAAATTCTCAAGGGGTAAGATAGATAAGACCCTATTCCTAAGGGAATCAAAGGGCAAGATCATCCTTGTCTAGATTTATGTTGATGACATAAAATTTGGCTCTACTAACAAAAACCTCTGCAGGAAGTTTGCAAAACATATGCAGGGGAAGTTTGAGATGAGTAGTATAGGTGAACTGAAGTTTTTCTTTGGACTCCAAGTAAGATAGAATGATGATGGTCTATCCATATCCCAGTCAAAGTTCGCCATGGAGATAATCAAGAAATATGGCATGGAGAATGCTTCCACCATAAGAACTCCCATGAGCTCAAGTATGCCTATCGGCAAAGATGATCTAGGAAAACCTGTTCATCCAACTCTATATAGAGGTATAGTTGGCTCCCTTCTCTACCTCACTACAAGTAGGTCTCACATTATATATGCAACATGTGTCTGTGCTAGGTATCAGACCTGCCCTAAAGAGTCTCACTTCACTGTTGTGAAAAGAATCTTGAGATATCTTAAGGGAACCACAGATCTTGCCCTATGGTACTCGAGGAATGGGAAATTTGAACTAACAGGCTATTCAAATGCAGATTTTGTAGGCTGCAAAGAGGACAGGAAGAGCACTTCTGGATCCTGTTAATTTCTAGGTGGAAGGCTTGTCTCTTGAAGCAGCAAGAAATAAACGAGTGTTGCAATCTCAATAGCAGAGTCAGAGTATATTTCAGCTAGAAGCTGCTGTGCTTAGTTGTTGTGGATCCAACATCAACTTCAGGACTATAATATTCATATAAGTAGAACTCCACTTTTTTGTGATTCTACTAATGCAATTTTTATAGCTAGGAATCCTGTCTCCCATAGCAGGACTAAGCATATAGAAATTAGGTATCACTTCATTAGAGAATATGTGGAAATGGAATACGTCAGCCTTGAGTTTGTCTCCACAGACAAGCAAGTGCCTGATATCTTCACTAAGCCACTTGATGAAGCCAAGTTCAACACCTTCAAATTTGAATTAGCTATGTTCAATCTTGTGTAGCTTCAATTCTCTCTTCTACCATATGCTACACTATCCATTTTGCAGGCAGTACAAGTTCTTCCTTTAGATAATGAAGATAGTGTGCAAATGTTGAGAGGGAACTAGCCCAACAGCTGAACTGGATTGAGTCAAAGTGGGAAGATCAACTCCAGACACATAGGGGGAGAAAAACCCAACAGAATGCTCCCTATTGCAGAAGTCAAAAAGGGGGAGGATAGTCAAGGGGTAAGAAGAATAGACAGGTGGAATAGTAAGGGTGGCAGCATGCCAGGCGGAGTAAGTAATTCTCCAAAGGCTGAAGAAATGTGATAACATTTCCATACTCTAATAATGTTAAAGTTTTTTTATGATGAATATATTGTGTTGTCAATGACCTGTATTAGTGATCAAGTAAAGTTTTGACTTCTTCTAATAGGGGGAGATTGTTGGGTCTATTGATCCCAATATCACAGATTTGTAAGAAGTCAAACAGGTTAATGACATACACACACAATGTATTTGATGTGTGCTTGAGTTCAAGCATGCAGATAGTCCATGATTGGACAGGTCAACAAAAATAATATGCAGGAGAATTCTAACTTGTCAAGCTCAGTTCAAAGTGCAGGCCTAAGATTTCGTCGAGCTCTGCTCGCAGTTCGTTGAGCTCAGCTCACAGATCGTCGAGCTCATTTCACTATTCCTTAAGCTAAACTCAGGAGCTCAGGATTCAAATTTTGTCAAGCTCGGCTCGCAGTTCGTTGAGCTCAGCTCACAGATTGTCGAGCTCAGCTCACCATTCCTTGAGCTAAAATCAGAAGCTTAGGATTCAAATTTCGTCGAGCTCAGCTCACAGTTCGTCGAGCTCAGCTCATAGTTCGTCGAGATCAGCTCACAGATTGTCGAGCTCAGCTCACCGCCCATCGACCTAAATCCAGAAGCTTTGGATCCAGAATTCGTCAAGCTCAGCCCACCGATCGTCGAACGCAGTTCAACTTTCGTCGGACTAATATAAGAAGAATGAACTAAGGCAAAAGCGCTGAGACATCTGAGACAGCTGAGAAGTATGTCTCAGCATAACCGCTGAGACAAAGCAAGCTGGAATTTCTCTATATCCAGAAGTGTTGAGTGAAGCGGGTTCACTCAACGCTTCTAAAGAAGAAGGAAGCGCTGAGATAGAAGATAGTCTCAACTGTGAAGCAGACGTCGCTGAGACCGCTGAGAAGAAAACCGCTGAGATAGGAGTCAGTCTCAGCTGAGAAGACAAAAGCATTGAGAATGCTGAGAAGAATGCACTGAGACATAAGCTTGTCTTAGCTGTTAAGAAGAAACCGCTAAGGCAGTTGTGAAAGAACCATTGAGATGAAGCCAGTGAAAATTCACAAGTCCAGAAGCACTGAGATCCAAGACAGATGGCGTTGAGTGACTTAACATCACTCAACGCTTATTGAAGATCTGGAATTTTTCTAAGTCCAGAATGTGATGAACGTTGCTGACGTCATCACAAGTCAACAAGTCAAAATGGTTCAAGTCATTGCGGGAAAGCTACAGCAGCATCAGGATTACTACTGCTGACATCACCAAGAAGTAAACAAATTCAAATTACATGAATCCATTACGGGAAAGCTATAGTAGTGCCGAAAGCGATCTTTTGTCCTTTTCTGAGGGAGGTGGCACTCACCATCCTTGGGTGGGCCAACAGTCAAATTGTGTCGTTGATTCAAATCAACAAATATAAAAAGGAGAAAGAAAAAGGCATTAGGGTTACGAAGAACAAACGTAGAACATAGAAAGAAAACCAGAGGCGGCTGGAATTGATCTTCTCCGATAAGCATGAAAGCAAAAACTCCAGCAGAGTTAGCCAGAAGGTAAAGAAAGAAAGTTGAAGCTCTTCAAGTTCAGCAAGATAGTTCTCTCCAGAACAAGGCACCTGATTCATCTATTTAGCTGTGTGAAGGGTTGTTAGCCTTCAACAGCAGATAGTTGTTCACTAGTGCAACAAAGGAGTTAGCATAGAAGAAGTCTTATTCATTCTACAGCAAGTGGGTCGGACTGATATCTGCTCAGTCCAGTAAGGTAGACTCAGAGATTTATCTCTGAGCCAATTATCTTAAATTTATTTCATCATGTATAAACTACTGTAGGATTCATTTTACCTGAATCTAAGTTGTAGGGCCTTTTGGACTGAGCTGTACGCGACTAACTAGTCACTGAGGTAGCTTCCCTGCTGGGTACTGAGGTATGATCCAAGTGTGGATCTGAGAGTAGGGCTGACCTCTCAGCCTGAGTGTAGGGCTTAGAAATAAGGCTGAGGTAGGTGATTGGTGAGTCATTGAGCTATAGATGACATGTGTGTCACTGAGTTGTAGGCCTTGGAGGAGGCTGAGCTGTAGGTTCCTGGAATGGCACTGAGGTAGGTACCTGGTAGGGTATTGAGTTGTAGGAGTGTTGCAGCACTCTGAGAGTAGGGCTATGTGCCTGAAGTTGTAGTGCTGAGAAGCCTGAGCTGTAGGCCTTAGAAATAAGGCTGAGGTAGGTGGTCAGTGAGCTGTAGGAGCTCTGTATGGCTCTGAGGTAGTAACCCTTGTGGTTCTTGATAAGTTGTAATTATACATTTTTTTAGGTATGTTATTTAAGTCGTTTTAATTTATTTTTCGTTATTTTTAGTTAATTTTCTTCAATAAAATGTTTTTTTGTAAATATTATTCTAGCTTAGCCTCTTTTTTGTTTTCTAAAATTTTATAGAAACTGCCAAAAATTCAAAGTACACGCCCGTGTACTTCTCGGTCATGCCCGTGACTTGGGCGTGTTGCCTTGATCACAACAGAAATTTGCCGCCAACTCGATGATCGGAGTTCGACATTCGTCGAACTGCCCGACACGCCAATGTTCATCCCGTGACACGCCTGTGTCACCCCCTCGACGTTCGTCGATCTCACCTCAACAATCTGCGTTCGACGATTTATGAACACGCCCCGTGTCATGCCCTCGACGTTCGTCGAACACAACTCGATGATCTGTGTTCGACGATCTTCGAACTGCCCGACATGCCTGTGTTCAACCCATGACACACACTCAACGCCAACCACTCAAAGCCAACCACTCGACGTCAGCCAGCCACTCTACGCCAGCCAGTCACTCAATGCCAACCTCTCGACGCCATCACCACTCAAGGCCATCACCACTCAATGGATCCAGCTCGACTTTTAGCATTTGACAATCGTCGAACTAACTGACATGCTCGTGCCAAGTCAGCGAGATGCCCGTGACCTCTCTACCTGTCCCAGACAAGACAGTGCCGACGACGAAATGACACGATGCCTACCCCAGATAAACCTCCCCAACATGCCTCCCCTACACGCTCGTGACAGCAGGGTCACGCCCGTGACTTCCACGTGTATAGCCCCAAAGTTAAACCAATAATAAATGTTCTGGATCACATCAGCAACAGTACTGACATGCCCCCCTACACGCCTGTGACCTAGGGCGTGTAGCCCAAAAATTTTGCCTATAATTAGAAACTTTGTGTAAGGGCCATGGGTTCGTTTTTTTTTTGAACCATTTTGGTTAAGGGGAGATGCTGCTTAGATGTTTTCATGCTATGTAAGGGAATTTTCTCGCCCTCACTTTAGTGTTTGTTTTAGCTTTATGTAACTCTCTTTTATCTTAATAAAGTATATGTTTTTTCTTCTCCTTATATCACATTGGAATGCATCTGAGTGCTCCACCTTAAGCAATCTTATTTGTCTTTTGTTTTTCTTTCTTTATTTTTCTATGTGTGTGTGTGTGTGTGTATGAGAGTAAAAGTAATGTTATGTTTTCATTTTTGTCACTTAGCTTTGTATTAGCTTTTATTTTCATTTGCCCTTAGCTTTTTTTTGTTTTGTTTAAGAACTTTTTTTATGTTCATTCTTATAGATTTATAAAAATGTTTATAAAACTGGTTTTGAATTTTTTTACTATTCATTTTATTTTTATTTTTATAAAACTTTTCATTCTTTTGCTCTTTCTTCCACTTTTTTACCATTTCTATAAAGTTATAAGAATGAATAAGTCATCGTTTTAATTTTTCGAACCCTTTGAATTTTAATTTTAATTTTCAAAACTTTTGTTCTTTTAATTTTTATTCTCTTTTTATGCATTTCTGTCATATTCTATGAGTAGATTGTAATTGTTTTAATTTTTAGATATTTTTGTTTTTCTCTTTTTTGATTGTGTGTGTGAGTGTATGAGTTAGATTTTATTTATGTTGAGTGTGTGTGTGTTTTATTTTATGTAGAGTGTGTGCGTGTGTGCATCTATTTCCTCCTACTCGTTTGAGTAGGACTCGCTTTAATTTCATGCCTACTCGTTTGAGTAGAACTCATAATTTCCCGCCTACTCATTTGAGTAGGACTTGTATTTTCAGCTTTACTTTCCCGCCTACTCATTTGAGTAGGACTTGTCATTTCCCGCCTACTTGTTTGAGTAGGACTCACAATTTTTCAGCTTTCATTTCCTGCCTACTCGTTTGAGTAGGAATTGCAACTTTATAGCTTTTCTTTCATGCCTACTTGTTTGAGTAGGACTTGCATTTTATCGCTTTCCTTTACTGCTTCCATTTACTATTTTCATTTTCTGCTTTCATTTCCTGCCTACTCTTTTGAGTAGAACTCGCACTTTTCAATTCTGTAATTTTCTTTTCGCAAGCCTTCCTCATTCCGATGAGTGGCTAACCGCCCATAGCCCTCAGTATCGAAGAGTATTGGGACAGATAAAATCGCTTTAAATAATTAAAGGTCCTCTTTTTCTCGTTAATTAAATTACTTAAGGTTTGCCCCGGGTTTACGACGCGTTGAACCACATATCGATGTGTGGGCTCTATTTTCGTAGTCCATACGCTAGCTAGCCAAGAGGTCGTGCATATGGACAAATCATCTCTGGTAAAGGGAGTTCCGCACTAACCCTCGAGAGGGAGAGGTGTACAATTCTACCGGATTGGGTTCCCCACCCAATAGCGGGGTTCTTAGCGTAATGCGGGCATTAAGAGGAATCCTTCGTTGGACGAGAGCCCAGTCTAATAGTCTTAATGTTCAGGTGAGCGATAGTCCTAGAGATAAGTGAGCTCATGTTTGTGGAACCTCCAAGGCCAATTCTCCGCCTTAATTATTTTGAAATTTAGTATCTCTATTTATTAAAAGTTTATTTTGGTTCAAATTCAATATGACACAGTTGCGCTATTTTGTCATCGGCTTTTTAATGTTTATTTTCTGTTTATATATATATAAATAATAACCAGACAAGTTATTTTTGGTAGAATATTAGTTCCCTCCAGGAAAGAGTAGAAATAATCAACCCGTCCCCGAGAATAATATGACCCCGATATTGCTCAATGGAATATCATGTACTACACGCGATAGGCGCACTTGCCACCTTTCGTTAAAACTCGGTTTCAACCCTTTTTATAACCAAATAATAAATCCACGCCCCCATCTTCCTAAATAAATACACCACTTTTATAAATAAACCCGTGGGGCGCCGCATGTTTAATACCACCAATTTTTGGAGTTTTAACCATCAAGTTTTTGGCGCCGTTGCCGGGGAATTTTCGTGTTGTTATTTTGAACTCTTGAAAACTATTACTTTTACCTTTTTTATTTATATATATAACAAAAAAATGGCCAACAAAAAAAATTAATAATAATGGTAATAAAATTACTTAAAAAATCACAAAAAACTTAAAGAAAATTATAATATTTAATATATTTCTATATAAAAACTAAAAACCAAAAAAACCAAAAAATCTAACAACTAAAAAACCAAAAAACTCTAAAAACTAAAAATACAACACAATCTAAAAAAACTAAAAAAATCTCAAAATTCTAAAAACTAAAAATCTAAAAATCTAAAAAACTAAAAAACACAAAACTAAAAACAAAAACACTAAAAAACCTATCTAAAAAACCAAAAATAATATTAAAATAAAAACAAAACTACATAAATAATATATATAATAATTTGTTATTAAAAATGTATATATCTATAGCAAAACAAAAATCTCATACTAAAAACCACAAAAAAAATTGCCCTCCTAAAAATGTATATATCTATAACAAAAAATTTTACCAAAAGAAAAAAACACTTGAAAAAACAAAAATAAAACACTTGACATAAATAAAACTTTTCCATTATTAAATATTATATCTCTCTTTTCTCGTTTCAGCGCGCTTCACGCTATTGTGAGCAATATGTGAACGCATTTATGTCACGCCTAAATGACTAAGACGTTAGTTAAATACGACGTTACACACATACTTGCCCCCTACCACCCGCAAACTTGTGGCCGAGTTTATTTTTTTTTAATTTCCCGTTATATTTTTGCTATTTGTTATTAATAATGCAGGGTTCCAAATGGACCTCCCCGAGCTCATCTCAGGGAAGTTTCTACCCTCCATCTTTCTTTTTGTAAATACTATATTTTATCTATTTATTCCTCATTCTTATCTTGCAAAATTAGGGACGATGTTGGAACTAAGTGTGGGGGTGTTTCCGTTCCTTGCATTTTTCTTTTTTTCGCACTTATATTTTCTACACCCAATCAAAAATACAAAAAATGCAAAAAACTAAAACCTCCAAAAAAAATTACCTGTTTTTATAACTAAAACCCAAAAAAATTCATAAAACAAAAGTTTCAAAAAAACTGTAAATCAAAAATTTAAAAAAAACAAAAATTTACTTTGTAAATCTTTTTTGTACAAAATATTTCTCTTTCGCCCATTCTTCTTTGTTAATAACGCTTCTTTTTTCCCTTTCTTGTAAATAAATTTTAAAAAAATGTTAAAAAAATCAAAAAACTAAAAATAAAAAAAATTAGAAATCCAAAATCCAAAATAAAAACAAATTTTAGAAAATCCAAAATCCAAAAAAAAGACAATAACACAAAAAAATCTAAAAAAAGATAATAAATCAAAAACACACAAAAAAAGATAAAAACTCAAAAAATCCCAAAAATTTTGTTTATTATGAAAGAAATAAATCGAATATCTCATTCTTAACCCCTTTTTGCTTTCCAAAAATCTATTTGCGAGTTTATTTATAAGCGAATTTGATTAATTCTTTGTTTACTATTCGTTTATTAATTGAAGATTGATAGATTTAGATATCTGGGGTTAAGTTTTAAAGAATTTCGTATGTATTTTTTATTTAGATAAGAGACTTGTTTTCAGCACCACTTATAATTCTTCTAAATAGATGCACATTTATTTTGTTAGAAAATAACAACCTTAGATTTCAAATTATGTTTACTCCAAACTTTTTTTTGAAATATAGAAACGTTCAATTTATAAAGATTGTTCTCAAAATTTTTTTATTAAACCTAGTTTACTTTCTGAAAAACCTCTCCCATTTTTTTCATGTCTTACTTAGCATTATTTTGATACTTAAATGAACCTATGTCAATGGGAATAAGATTCCGTTCTGTAAACATAGGCATCCAATATTTTAAAAAGATTATATGTTACGGAGTAAGAGGATAAAATTCATTACTCATATACATATACATTGGGTTATATGAAGTTGTTAAAAAAAATTATATATTATAAAAAATAAGATTTCATTTTCTTAAACATCCACATTCAAACCAAAAAATTCATTAGAGGTTTGAGAGAACAAATATACCTCGCCTCTAAGTCAAAGCCCTTTTCATAAACCAACATCCCCCTCCACCAATATCAAATGATTCTAGATTTAATTTTAAAATCTTTTTGAGAGCATAATTTTAAATTGCATTATTTCCTTTAATTCTTATAAGCTAAAGTTTCCATAATCCCAATCTATTTTTGTTAACCTAACAAATACAATTTTTGCTTTCTATTTGATTATATCGAGAAGTTTTTAGTTGAAACTCTTCCTCTATTTAAATTTTTGTAATAATTTAGGACTTAAATCTTATACCCCAGATAATTATTTTGATCTTTTTTTGCTTAATTCAAGCGGCAGCTAAATTTAGGATTTCTTTAATTTCATATAAGTGTATCTCCAACTTTTGCACTAGAATAGCAAAAGCTTAAGTATGAGGGTATTTAATAAATGTAAATATACGTATTTTTACGTACGTTATTTAAGTCATTTTAATTTATTTTTCATTATTTTTTGTTAATTTTCCTCAATAAAATGTTTCTTTTTTTTGTAAATATTATTCTAACTTAGACTTTTTTTGTTTTCAAAAATTTTATAGAAACTGGCAAAAATTCAAAGTACACGCCCGTGTACTTCTCGGTCACGACCGTGACCTGGGCGTGTTGCCTTGATCCCAACAGAAAGTTGCTGCCAGCTCGACGATCGGTGTTCGATGTTCTTTGAACTGCCCGACCTGCCTGTGTTCATCCCATGACACACCCGTGTCACCCCATTGATGTTCGTCGATCTTAACTCAGCGATCTGCATTCTATAATTTTTTTAACACGCCCTGTGTCATGCCCTAGACGTTCGTTGAACCCAACTTGACGATCTGCGTTCGGCGATCGTCGAACTGCCCGACACGCTCGTGTTCAACCTATGACACACACTCAATGGCAACCACTCAATGCAACCACTCGATGCCAGCCAACCACTCAACGCCAACAACTCGATGTCAGCCAGCCACTCAATGCCAACCACTCGGTGCCATCTCCACTCAACTCCATCTCCACTCATTTCCTCCAGCTCGACATTCAGCATTCGACGATCGTCGAACCAACTAGCACGCCCGTGCCAAGTCAGTGACATGCCTGTGACCTCTCCACCTGTCCCAGACAAGACAGTGCTGGCGACAAAATGACATAACACCTTCCAAGATAAACCTACCTAACACGCCTCCCCTACACGCCCATGACAGCAGGGTCATTCCCGTGACTTCCACGTGTACAACACTAAAGTCAAACCAGCAATAAATGTTCTGGATCACATCAAGAACAGTACTGACACTCCAAAAATTTCGCCTATAAATAGAAACACTTTGTAAGGGCCATCAGTTTGTTTTTTTGAATCATTTTGCTTAATGGGAGGTGCTGCTTAGATGTTTTCATGCTATGTAAGGGAATTTTCGCCCCCTCACTTTAGTGTTTGTTTTATCTTTATGTAACTCACTTTTAGCTTGATAAAATATGTGTTTTTTCTTCACCTTATATCGCATTGGAATGCATCTGAGTGCCCCACCTTAAGCAATCTTTATTTTTCTATGTGTGTGTGTGTGTATGAGAGTAAAAGTAATGTTATGTTTTCATTTTTTAGTTAGCTTTGTATTAGATTTTCGTTCCATTTCCCTTAGCCTTTTTTTTGTTTAAGAACTTTTTTTTGTTCATTCTTATAGATTTACAAAATGGTTATAAAAGTGGTTTTGAATTTTTTTACTTAGTCTTTTTATTTTTATTTTTATAAAACTTTTCGTTCTTTTACTCTTTCTTCCACTTTTTTAGCATTTCTATAAAGTTATAAGAATAAATAACTCATCGTTTTAATTTTTCGAGCCCTTTGATTTTAATTTTAAATTTTAAAACCTTTGTTCTTTTAATTTTTATTTTCTCTTTTTATGCATTTCTATCATATTCTAGGTGTACATTTGTAATCGTTTTAATTTTTAGATAGCTTTGTTTTTCTCTTAATTCGATTATGTGTATGAATGTATGAGTTAGATTTTATTTATGTAGAGTGTGTGCGTGTGTGCATCTATTTCTTCCTACTCGTTTGAGTAGGACTCGCTTTAATTTCCCGCCTACCCGTTGGAGTAAGACTCATAATTTTCCGCCTCCTTGTTTGAGTAGGACTTGTATTTTCCACTTTACTTTCCCACCTACTCTTTTGAGTAGGACTTGTCATTTCCCGCCTACTCGTTTGAGTAGAACTCGCAATTTTACAGCTTTCATTTCCAACCTACTCGTTTGAGTAGGACTTGCAATTTTATAGCTTTCCTTTCCCGTCTACTCGTTTGAGTAGGACTTGCATTTTATCGCTTTCCTTTACTGTACTCATTTACTGCATTCATTTTCTGCTTTCATTTACCACCTACTCGTTTGAGTAGAACTCGCACTTTTCAATTCCGCATTTTTCTTTTCGCAAGCCGTCCCCATTCCGATGAGTGGCTAACCGCCCTTATCCCTTGGTATCAAATAGCATTGGGACAGATAAAATCGCTTTAAATAATTAAAGGTCCTATTTTTCTCGTTATTAAATTAATTAAGGTTTGCCCCGGGTTTACGATGCGTAGAACCACATATCGATGTGTGGGCTCTATTTTCATAGTCCATATGCTAGCTTGCTGAGAGGTCGTGCGTATGGACTGATCACCCCTAGGTAAAGGGAGTTCCGCACTAACCATATAGAGAGGAGGCACGCAATTCTACCAGATTAGGTTCCCCACCCAATAGCAGGGTTCTTAGTATAATGTGTGCATTAAGATGAATCCTTCGTCGGATGAGAGCCCGGTCGAATAGTCTTAATGTTCAAGTGAGCAACAGTATTAGAGATAGGTGAGCCCATGTTTGTGGAACCTGTACAGCAAAGTCTCCGCCTTAATTAATTTGAAATTTAGGATCTTTATTTATTAAAAATTTATTTTGGTTCAAATTCAATTAGATACATTTGCGCTATTTTGTAATCGGCTTTTTAACGTTTATTTTATATTTTTATATATACAAATAATTACCAGACATGTTATTTTCGATAGAATAATAGGTCTCTCCAGGGAAGAGTAGAAATAATCAACTTGTCCCCAAGAACAATATGACCCCGATATTCCTCACTAGAATATCTTGTACTACATGTGATATGTGCACTTGCCTCCTTTCGTTAATACTCGATTTCAACCTTTTTTATATCCAAATAATAAATACGCGCTCCCCGTCTTCCTAAATAAATACACCACTTTTCTAAATAAACTCGTGGGGTGCCGCGTGTCTAATAACACCAATTTTTGGAGTTTTAACCATCAGTTCTGAGTTTGAATTCTGAAAAGAATCTATGTGTAAGGCTGAGGGCCTGAGGTGTAAGCTCTGAGAAGCATATTGGTGGAGTTTGTGGCTAGTCTAACAAATCTGTTGGATAGGTGGGAGGGAAAGTGGATGTACCAAAATGAGGAACCACTATAAATAACTTTGTGCTTGCCTGTGTTGTTTATTTTCTTTCATATTTCAGGATCTAAGGACAAGCTATAGTTCACACAAGAAGAAAACTGCATAAAGACTTAATAAATTTCAAAGACCTATTCACCCCCCCCCCCTCTAGGTGATTAGGTAACCTTAACTAAATAACTATCAAGTTGTATCGCCACGTGATACCCACTATCGCCACGCGATAGTCCCTTACTCAACGATTCTTTGAGTTTGTTGGGTACGTTGGTAAAAATATACTTTATTTGAAGAAGTCCTTTCAACTCAATGATATACACATAGTTGTATTTTATGAATGTTAAGTTCATGTGTGTAGGCAAATAAAGTTAAGTTCAAAAGTCGAGACACTAGGCAAGTGTCGACACTTTTGTCAAAGATGTGCTGAGATAAGAAATAATTGTGTCGACACTCAGGACTAGTGTCGACACACTTAAACAAGGTGTGCTGAGTCAATGAGAAAGTTGTGTCGACACACAGGACTTTGGTCGACACTATGATACTAGAAAGCAACTGTGTCGACACTCATGACTAGTGTTGACACACGATACACAAGTTGTATCGAGACAAAGAAGAACTGTGTAGACACTAAAGACAAGTGTTGACACACTATATACAAGCAATGGCGAGACTAAAGACAATTGTGTCGACACTCAGGACTAGTGTCGACACAATTCACAAGCTGAGTCAAGACTGGAAGCAAGTAGTGTCGACACCCAGAACTTGGGTCAACACCATCAGTCAGCTGTGTTGACACTCAAGACTAGTGTAGACACATTCTAATTCTGCTATGTCGAGAAAATGTGAAAGTTGTGTCGACATATTCAGAAGTATGTCGACACCACTACAGGAGTAGTGTTGACACCCAGGGCTGGTGTCGATACATCCAACAGACAAGTTTCAACACTTCAAGCAGAATTGTTTCTTAAGTGTAGAAATCAAGCCAGAGGATCTGACAACTGTCAAAACTATCAGATGTTAGTTATTAACCAGATCAGTCGGTTACCTTTGACAAAGCCTATATAAAGGGATGAACTCTACAGAAACAAAGAGAGAAAAAAAATGGAGAAGCAATTTGGAGTTGCAGCACATAGAAGAAAAAGAAGATCAAGGAGCGCATCAATTCAGTATATCTTCCCTGATCTAAGAAGGAATCTGCTAGAATTAAAAAGGTGGAGAGAAGTCAGATCAAGAATCGACTTCAACATTCTCCAGCCTAGATCTACCCTAATTTCAACTTCAAGAAGCTTTGAAAAGCTAAGAAGGGTTGGATCAAATCCATTAGAATAAGGATCAAGGGAAGCTGACACATCAAGATCAGATCAAGGAGCAGTCACCCATTTCTCTCTTGCTGGGTAACTAATTTTGAATTAATTTCCTTTTCACCATTATTAATCTTGTAGTATCTACTTGTAGATCTTAGTGTAGGGGAATCAATTTCTCTGAGTTGTAAGACTATATTATAAAGGCTGAGGTAGGGCAGGAATTGCCTGAGGTAGGAGAAGTGGGTATTACTCTAAGTTGTAGGAACTATATGTTCTGAGGTGTAGGGCAAGATTTGCCTGAGAAGTAGGAGTGTGGATTCACTCTGAGGTAGAGTTCATGGGAAGAACTTGATGTGTAGGATCTTGGTGATCTGAGTGGCTAGGCTCTAAGCTGTAAGATCTGAGGATCTGAGAAAAGAAAGAAGGTGGAGTTTGGCCAAATCTAGTTCATTGCAAGATAGGAGAAGGGGGGAGTAGATGTACCCAAAAATTGGTGAACCACTATAAAACTGTGTGTACTGTGCTATGATTGCTGTGTTGTGGATGTTTTAATTGCTAAATAGTTTTCTTATTTCATCTAACTTGGGTAATAAATAAAGAAAAGTAATTAACAGAATCCAAAAAGTCGCCAAGATTTAAATTGGACCTAATCACCCCCCCCCTCTAGGTCACTCTCAATCCTAAAACAAACATTTATAATTTGTATCAGAGGGAGGTTCACTGAAAAGGCATAACAACCTAGTGAGAATCCAAAAATTGTAGAGAAAGATAAATCATGGCTCAGAGGGAAAACAATTCCATCAAGCTCTCAATCTGCTCCAAAGAAATTTTTTGAATTTAGAAAGAGAGAGTAAGATTTTTCATGGAGGCAGCAGATCCAAGAATATACATCACAGTGATTGAAGGACCTTTCATTCCAATGAAAGTGTCAATTCTTGATGCAAACATCAAGATAGCAAAAACCTACATGGAGATTGATAAGGATGAAATCATTTTGTCCTCTATGGACAAGAGGTCTCAAAATATTATAGACAGTGCAATAGATGATTCCACTTTTCAAATCCTGAATCATTGTAAAACATCTAAAGAAATGTGGGAGTTGCTGATTGTCTATATGGAAGGAACTGATGTTGCCAGAGATGACAGAAAATCTATGTTAAACCAACAGTATGAAGCCTTCAGACAGGATAAGAAAGACTCAGTAGCTGAATGTTTTGAAAAGTTCTTCAGAATTGTAAACAACTTGAGGACTTATGGCAGGAGTTTCACTAACTATGAACTCAATGACAAGTTCTTAAGGTCCCTGAACAAGGAATGGGACATCACGATCTATGCAATAAGAGAAATGGGTAATTTAGCCAATATAGACCCTCAGGCTCTATTTGGCAAACAGTTGTCCCATGATTTATAGCTCAATCTCAGGAAGTCTGAAGAAGATTCAGCTAGAGCACATAACAGAGAAAATTCCATGGCCCTAAAGGCTGAGACTTCCAAGAGGGTCAGAGAAAAGTCAACACTCTCAGAGAACCAATATATAGTCTCTGAGTGTACAAAATCATCCTTATCAGGAGGAGACCTGACTGAGGAGGAGCTGTCTCGCTTCTCTAGATAGTTCAAGAAGAGGTTGAGGAGAAGAAGGCAGGGCAACTGGAAGGGTCTAGATGGAGACCCTTCTCTCAAGAAGACTAATCATCCAAAGAAACCCAGGAAGAAGAAATCTGGGGATAGGTATGAATCTTCATAGAACAAATATATTATGACTAATATTGTGTGGTATTGTTGCAACAGTCAAGGGAATGTCATAGTTGATTGCCCAACAAAAAGAAAGGAGAAAAAGTCGGAGAACTGGAAGACTGGACAGAACAAGTTGGCTGAAAAAGCCTCTTAGCAATGAAACAGTCTACACTGTCTCATAGTGAGTCTGATTCATCAGAATCAGAAAAGGAGGAGGCTCTCATGGGCCTAATGGATATTGAGGAGACCCAATCAAGAGAAGAAGATCAGGACTCTTCAAGTCCTGCTAAGGTAAAACCAATCTCTCCTAGTTTTACCTCAGATTTGTTTTCTACATCAGAAAATAAATCATGTTAACATGTTTAAACCGAAAATCTCTCTCTTGTGGAGTTCACCCTTGGGGAAGGGGTGATCGCGCACCTACTTCGCTCCTGTAAGCAAAACAATAAGGGAAACAAAGAAGAAAATGACCCAAGGGATCGGCGGGGAGGACCCACCACACACCTGGAAGATCATAGAGCGCTTCCCCTCCTTAGCCAAAGGCCGAGCTAAGGTATCCTCAGAAAGTGCTTGAGAGATGGAGCAAGAGAGGATAAGAAGTATGCTTTCTGAGGTACCCCTTGGGTCCTATTTATTGATTTCTGAAAACGGCCTGCAAATAGCCAACTCCCGTTATTCTGAACGGCTATGTGCAGTCCAGATTGGCCTGCCAACAGCGTAACTCCGCTGTTCTCAAAGTCTATGGGCAGGCCAGCGGGGGAAAAATAGTAAAAAGTACCTCATAAGCCTGGGCGTGCTGGGGAGCTCAGCCACCCCTAAAGGTCCTGCTCGGCTGCTATCTGCCGAGCTCCATAGGGCGAGTGCGAGCTGGCTATGGTGCTCGTCCTTCAGTCTTCCTTCATTAGTCGATCTCATCTAGATGAAGCCCGGGATTAGATCGGCGAATGCCGAACTAGGGGTCGACGAATGCCGAGCTCGGCCTTTAGATTTCCATGTCGAGCTTGCCTGCTGCCTGGGCGATCTGAACCGGCCGGTTTGGTCCTGGGGACCTCACTCACCGAATACGGGGTTATACACAATCCCCACTGTTTTTGAGCTTGGCAAAGCTCGGAAAGAAACATCAAACCCCAAGTGTTCGGCGAGTGTGGGGTGAAATGGAGGGAATCTTCGGGTGGGGTCCACCTACGACTATATATATACACCTGCATACCTGCCTGACTCTTGCCTTTCTGTTTGCTCTATCCCTGCTGAGATGTCGTTCCCAAAGGAGATCCAAGAGCGGCTCACGCAGGTTCACCAGACCTCAACTGCTCTCGTAGCTGCCATGACCGCGGTTCCGCCTACTGTCCCGCAGGGTGACTCGGCCGAGCCCAACTCCAAAAGGGTGAAACTGTTTCCTCAAGCGACTGAGCTTATTTATGATGACCTGAGAACCACCTTGGAGCATGGGACCGGCTCCTCCACTCTGCTTGCCCCTGAAAAGGGCAAGAATATCATTGTCCTCTATGACGGCCTGGACAGCCAGCTTGATACCATGGGGGGCGCCACGCCGCGAGACTCCACCCCGCGAGCCAAGACCACACTTGGGGACTCGCGATTCATAACTCCGGAGAACCGTCCCCGGGACCTATCCCCCCCCCCTTTAGGACCTTGGGGGTGAGCTCGGAGAAGCCGAACTCGCCGGGGAACGCTCCCTCCCCTCAGCGATCTGTCGTGACTACGGGGGCGGGTGTGGAAACCATCCCCACCCCAAGATTCGCGCTCCTCTTACTGGGAACGCGAGGCCCAGGACGCGGGAAGGACCTGAGGTTTCTCCCTCCCCGCACCTCCGTGGCGATGTTGAGCTCGTCAGGTAAACTTGGCCTTGAATTCTTGTCACGTGATTTTCCAGCACACCTCCCCTTGCTGATGTTTCTTTCTTAACAGCTCCCCTAGCCAATCTGCAGCCGAGGAGTCTTTGCGGGTAGCCCACTACTCTCCCCTCACCTTCCCGAGCTTGGAAGACTCTTACTTAGGCCCTGAAGTGGAGCAAGACGAGCTGAAGAGGAGGGGGGTCAAGCTCTTCAAGAAACTTGGGCGTGGGCTGCGCGAGGTAAGGAAGTCAACGAGGCATTACAACGCAACTACGTGCATCTCGCTGACGAGGTGCGAAGCGGCTAGGCTGGCGCGATGACGTCTCCTTCCCGGCTTCTAGATGAAATCGACGACGGCCTCTCGGTGGCGCAGAGGAATTCGAGGAGGATCCACGAGCTTCTCCGCGTGCGGTAGTCTGAGGGGCGGGGGATGCGAGGCCAGGGTAGATAGAAGGCGGCTCCCTTGCCGAGCCGACCGGCACTCGCCTCCTGGTTCCCCCCTGCCCGCGCGCCCTGCTTCTTTATTCCTCCACTTAATTGCTATAATAAATAACTTCAAACATTCTTAGATGTGTCTGGTATTTGAGTAATAATAATTATATTGCTTCTCATTAATCTTGGCTTGGGGTGGAATGCGCCGGCGGTCGGCGAGCTGGGGGTTGGCGAGCTGGGATGGCGAGCTGGGCCGATTGGATAGCTTGGCCCTAGATTCCTTTTCTATAAATAGCCCCCACCCCCGCCCCCCACCAACCCCGTACCGCCGCCTTAACTGCTTGTTTTTCTCTCTCTTTCCGCACTTCTCTCTTTCGTACTCGCGTTCCACCCTTTCGTGCGAGCATGGGCAAGACCAATCCTGACGCTGACGGGAGTACCAAATGTGCCCAGCATTTCAGAGACTACTGCTTCTTTGAGGGAAACACCAGCAAGGCCGAGCTCACTGAATTTTTCGGCGACCATGTGCCGCCCGGCTTTGAAGCGCGCCAGCCGAGGGAGGAGAGGCCATCAACTAATTCTATGATGATGAGCTTGCCTTCCCCATCTCGCACTTTGAGGTGGGGTTGCGACTCCCCCTCTGGCCGAAAATCCGCCAAATCTTGAAGTACTAGGCACGGTGCCCGGCAGCTGAACTCGAAGGCCATCGCCATGATGACGGCGTTCGCGAGTTTCCTTCGCCGGAAGCGGATTGAGTTTAACCTGATGGTGTTCAGGAATCTCTTTTCCAACAAGGAGATGCCAGATGGTGTTGCCTATTTCATGGGATCGCTGATCAAGGTTCGCGAGATCGCTAACAAGCACCACAATTGGATGACGAAGATCTCCTTCATCAAGGGAGATCTCGGCAACATCCCTTTCTCCCCTCAGCAGAAGGCCAAGGATGTCTACCGCCCGCCGGCTGTGTCCGGCAACGATGCCGACCTCCACAAGTTCTTCCTCCAGAAGGACTTCGAGGTCGCCTTCCTGCGAAGGGGCTTCGACTCGCTCCGCCCCGTTCTGCTCGGCGAAGGTATTGTTTTCTCCCCATTGCCGAGCTCGCCATCTTGCCATGGAAATCTTCTAATTTTCCCAAGTTATTACATGCAGGTGAATGGCTAATCCCCGTGAACCCGCTGTTTGCAGACACGAGTTTATATGTGGACCCTCTTGCTCGTGAGAAGGCAGCGGCGGCGTCCTGCCGAGATGAGGTGGCTCTCTCCAAACCCTCCTCCAGCAAGAGGAAACCTAAGGATGCGTGGCCGAGCCTACCACATCGTCAACAATTACAAAAAAAGATGAGGAGAGTCGTGCTGGCTCCGCGGGAAAAACAACATCAACAAAGCCTCAAATACATGAGCTCGCCCGAGGTCATCCACAATGGGTCACCGGAGAGCCCACTCAAGGAGATCACCAGCAAGGGCAAGGGAGGTCGCGAGACCCCTGCTCCTCCCACATCGACCTCTGCTCCTCCTGCGGAGACGAAGGTGGCTCGCGAGCCCGCCGCGGCAAAAGAGCACCCCCTCTTCGGGTTTGGGGGGAGGTGGAAGGACTCGGCGGGCGAGCCTATGGTACAGTGTGACGAGCTGGCCTACCGAATCTCCATATCCACCCTCCACCCCTCCTGCGCTGACCGCGAGCACGCCACCGGTCATGCCTATGAACTTGGCTTCGGCCTTTATGTCCGCCAGGATGTCGAGACCTACAAGGGCGTCCCCCTGTGGCAGCTGGGCCATGAGGGCCTGCAAGCCCATATGCGAGCCATGGATCTCCACCATATGGTGGTCCACCGCAGCTTCAACCTCAACAACCTCCTCCAGAAGGCCGAGCAAGCTCACGACGTCGCCAAGGACAAGGCTGTCGACCTGGCGAGGCAGCTCGACATTGCTGAGAATCTTCTCACCCAGGGTGCTAGCGGACTGGTAAGTATCAGGCTGTTGCCTATCCTTTCCCATTTTACTTAGGATTTTTCGCTCTGTTGCTAATGTACTCTTTCTTATCAGGATGCTAACGCCGCTGGGGAGTTGCGGGCTCGTGCCACCGGGTAGTAAGAAGAGATCGGCCAGCTGCGCGCCCGCCTTTCCGAGCTGGAGGGGACGAACGCAAAGCTGATGGAAGAGAACACAAGCCTTATCCGTGAGGTCCGCCGCCAGGCGGAGATCTTCTTCCCGGCTCGCGACGTCGAGCACACCTTCCCATACAAGAGCCCGAGTATCTTCGGCGAGGCTGACGTTGCTGAGAGGCTGCGAATCAACACTATCCAAACTGCCGAATGTATGCTCCAGATGATGAAGGATACAGGAGTGCTGGTGGAGGGTTGCGAGGAGATCTCTGTGCGGGACCTGATGCCAAGCCTATTCCCGGCGACACCGCCCAGCGAGGAGGATAGCCTGGACGCGCTCTTCGGGAAGGGCTTCCAGGACCTATCTGGCAAAGGGGGGAGGACCACAAATCCGGCGAGGGGGGCAAAGGTTGATCCTATATATTTTTATTTTTGTAATCTCCCTGAGGCGAGCTCCACCTGTAACTATCATTATTTTTATTGGAACACATTCTTGACAAAACATCTGTTCATTTTTTCTATCTTTTTCTGTGCCTTTGATGTGTCTTGCTTGCTCGCGAGCCCATCCCTTGGCGACCTCGCGTAGATAGATTTTGCGAGTAGGATAGTTGTTAGATCTCATTCCTGAGAGTACATTTTGAGAGCTTGCCAAATCTTAGATGATCCGGGATGATTACTCGCCGCACTAGGCGCACCACCCCAAACTCGCTCGCGAGATACCCATAACCTTATCAATATAAGACCAAATTCAACAAATTTTCACAAGTAAAAAAAGTGGGGGTGAAGAGTCCTGGTGGGATCCGCCTCCCTTCAGCAGGGTCCAAGTGCCCGGCTCGCCACCCTTCTGTCGAAGTCGAGCTGAGTTGGCGAGTTCGGACTCGCCTATGTAGAGCTCTCTTCTCTTATTCTTAGAATAAATGACAAGCTTATTAGACATCATCTGGAGTGTGTAGGACTTCCCCGAGTGACTTCCTGCCCTAAAAGCTAGGTGAGAGCCTGACAGCAGGATCTGCTCGCGGTCCGGGGTTGACACTATCGAGTGACTTCCAGCCATGTCAGCTAGGTGAGAGCCTGACAGCAGGATCTACTCGGGGTCCAGGGTTGACACCATCGATTGACTTCCGGCCCTGTCAGCTAGGTGAGAGCCTGACAACGGAATCTGCTCGGGGTCTAGGGTTGACACTGATTGACTTCCAGCCCTGCCAGCTAGGTGAGAGCCTGATAGCGGGATATTCTCGGGGTCCAAGGTTGACACCGAGTGACATCCAGCCCTGTCAGGTAGGTGAGATCCTGACAGCGGGATCTTCTCGGGGTCCAAGGTTGATACCTAGTAACATCCAGCCCTATCAACCAGGTGAGAGCCTAACAACAGGATCTGCTCGGGGTCCAAGGTTGACACCATCGAGTGACATCCAGCCCTGTAAGCTAGGTGAGAGCCTGACAACGGGATCTGTTCGGGGTCCAAGGTTGACGCCATCGAGTGACTTCCGGCCCTGTCAGCTAAGTGAGAGCCTAACAACGGGATCTACTCAGGGTCTAGGGTTGACACCATCGAGTGAATTCCAGCCCTGTCAGCTAGGTGAGAGCCTGACAGCGGGATCTACTCGGGGTCCAGGGTAGACACCATCGAGTGACTTCCAGCCTTGTCAGCTAGGTGAGAGCCTGACAGCGGGATCTGCTCGGGGTCCAGGGTTGACACCGAGGGACATCCAGCCCTGTCAGCTAGGTGAGAGCCTGACAGTTATATCTGGTCAGAGTCCAGGGTTGACACCATTGAGTGACTTCCAGCCCTGTTAGCTAGGTGAGAGCCTGATAGTGGGATCTGCTAGGGGTCTAGGGTTGACACCGAGTGACATCCAGCCCTGTCAGATAGGTGAGAGCCTGACTGCGGGATCTGATCGGGGTCCAAGGTTGATACCATCGAGTGACTTCCAGTCCTGTCAGCTAGGTGAGAGCCTGACAGCAGGATCTACTCGGGGTCCAGGGTTGACACCATCGAGTGACTTCCAACCCTGTCAGCTAGGTGAGGGCCTGACAGCGGGATCTGCATGGGGTCTAGGGTTGACAATGAGTGACATCCAGCCCTGTCAGCTAGGAGAGAGCCTGACAGCGGGATCTGCTCGGGGTCCATGGTTGACACTAAGTGACATCCAGCCCTGTCAGCTAGGTGAGAGCCTGATAGTGGGATCTGCTCGGGGTCCAAGGTTAACACTGATTGACATCCAGCCCTGTCAGTTAGGTGAGAGCCTGACAGTGGGATCTGCTCGGGGTCTATCAAATGAATACATCCTATCATACGAATTACCGCAGCAGAATTGATATATCAAGAGATTTTATTAAGAACAAAACACCACTTACATGTCTCAAAGATAAAAACGCTTCAATTCATCCCCGCTCCATGTGAGACTTAGGGTCTCGCCCTCCAAATTTTGGAGTCGATACCCTCTTGATCTCAATGCCTCTTTTACAATGAACGGTCCCTCCCAGCTAGGGTCGAGCTTCAGCATGGTTGTTGACCTTCCTGCCGCATCTACCTTCTTCAGCATCAAGTCCACCTCTACAAACTATTTGACTCTGACGTGCTTGTCAAAGTACTTAGCCATCCTCCTCTTCACCTCTTCATGTCAGATGGAGGAAAGGTCCTGCAGCTCCTCCACCATATCCAGGGAGAGCCGCAGCTCTTCCTCGTTCTCGACCTTCCATTCCTCCCTGCCTTCCTCGGCTGTGACGACTCGAGGCATTTGAAATTCAAATTCCATAGGGAGTACTGCCTCGCACCCATGGGAGAGCTTGAAAGGATTTTCTCCGGTGGCTATGTTGGGGGTGGTCCATAAGGTCCAGAGAATCGTGGGAAGTTTCTCCACCCAGCTTCCTTTTAGATTTTCGACTTTCTTCTTAAGGAGGTTAACAATGATCTTATTGGCATCCTCCACTTGCCTGTTGCTCCTGGGGTGGTATACCGAGGCAAACCTGAGGTCAATCCCCAGCTGCTCGCATAGAAACTAGTGAAATCCGTGCTGACGAACTGGGGCCCGTTATCTGTGATAATGGCCTGGGGCAGCCCATGGCGGCAGATGATCTCCCACAAAACAAAGTTTCTGATGACCTGGGAGGTCACCTTGTCCAGCGCCTTCACCTCCAACCACTTAGAGAGATAATCGATCATCACCAGCAGGAACCTCCTTTGCCCATTCGCCTAGGGGAACAGTCCAACCAAGTCCATTCCCCAAATGGCAAAGTGCTAGGGGGATGTGACATTCTTGAGTCGCTGAGCTGGGTGTAGTTGGAGGGGGGAAAACAGCTGGCACATATGGCATCTTATCGCGAACTCTATCGCATCGCGGCCCAGGGTGGTCCAGAAATACCCTTGCTTGACGATCCTTCCTTCCAGGGTCCGACTCCTGGAGTGACTGTTGGGTACATTGGTCAAATGTACCTGATTTGAAGAAGCCTCACCTAACTCAATGATATACATCATAGTGTATTTGATGTTTGTTTGAGTTACTTGTGCAGGTTAGGAATACACTGGACTGAAGCTAAAAATTCTAAGTCCATGTGTCGACACCCAGAGGGAAAGTGTCGACACTTGAGAAAGCTTGTGTCGACACCCAGACAAGCAGTGTCGACACTTGGAGTCATTGTGTCGACACCTGGGAAGAAGAGTCGACACCAGTCAGAAAGTGTCGACACTTGGAGCTGTGTCGACATTCAGTGTAGAAGAATGCAGAAAAGCTGTGTCGACACTTAGCAGAAGTGTCGACACCTAGAAGAGCTGAGTCAACACCAGAAAGTGTCGACACTTGAAGTAAGTGTCGACACTCAGCAAAAGTCTGCAGAATCTAAGTACAAGTGTCGACACTCAACACAATGTGTCGACACTATGCAGAAGAGTCGACACTTGAAGTAAGTGTCGACACTCAGCAAAAGTCTGCAGAATCTAAGTACAAGTGTCGACACTCAACACAATGTGTCGACACTATGCAGAAGAGTCAGCACTTGAAGTAAGTGTCGACACCCAGCACAATGTGTCGACACTTAGCTAAAGACTCAGTATTTGAAGAATGTGTCGACACTCAGCACAATGTGTCGACACACAACCAGAAGACTCTACACTTGAAGAAAGTGTCGACACAAGGAGCTGTGTCGACACTTAGCAGAGAACAGAAAAGTTTACAAAATATTCTAAGTACAAGTGTCGACACTAAGGGAATGTGTCGACACTCAGCTGAAGGAACAAATTTGAAGACTTGTGTCGACACCAAGAAGCTGTGTCGACACTTGACAGTTTCAACACATGAAGATGTGTCGACACAAAGGAGATGTGTCGACACTTAGAAGAATACAGTTAAAGAATGAAGAACAAGTACTTGTGTCGGCACTCAATTTCAGTGTCGACACATGCAGAAGTATCTGTGTCGAGACATACAAGGAATTGTGTCGACACCTTGTAGACTTGTGTCGACACTTACACTACTTGTGTCGACACTTAGTCTATAAATGTCGACACTTAAGAACAGAAAGTCTCGACACTATCTGACAGTTAGAGAATTTCAAGAAGTGACTGGTTGACATGACAGCTGCCGATCCAGCCGGTCTACATCAACTGTCAGAGAAGTCAGAAGTCTGTTATGAACCGGACCAGCCGGTTACCATGAAGGAAGCCTATAAATAGGCCCCCATAGTTTACAGAAAGAGATAGAAGGTTGTTCATTATCATTACATGTTGTGAGAATAACTGAAGTGGTTGATCAGATTAAATCAAGAAGTGATACACTGAGGATCAACACAAGAAGATCAGGCAGTCCAACTGCAGATCTAAGAAGTTGGAGAGAGAGAGCTCCATCCAAGAATTCAGTCTTTGGAACTAAGGCTGAGAAGAAGAATTCAGAGTCATCTGGATTTCAAGAAGCAGAAGATTCAGACTAATTCAGTTCTACTCAAGAAGCTTTGAAGAAAGCTAAGTCAGTTTGGATCAAGCTGAGTTCTTCCAAGAACTCTTCAAGAAACTCTCAACTCCTCTCATCTTTTCTGAGTTGTAGAGTTAGCAATTTTATTTCAATTACATCTTGTAAGATCCATTGGATCTGAGTGATTGTAAGCCTATTTTATAAAGGCTGAGGGTAGGGCTTGTTGCCTGAGTGTAGGAGTTGAAGAACTCTGAGTGTAGGCCTTAATTGGCTGAGTGTAGGCCTGGGTGGCTGAGTGTAGGCCTTTTGGCTGAGTGTAAGGCTTTGGGCCTGAGGTAGGAACCTAGTTTGGTTCTGAGTTAGTGGAGAAGTTTGGCCGAATCTAGTACACTGCTAGATAGGCGAAGGGGGAAAGTGGATGTACCCAAAGATTGGGGAACCACTATAAAATTAGTGTGTCTTCTGTGCTGTGCTGTGCTGTGAATTGACTGTTTATGCTGTAATTGCTGTTAGCTGTAGAATTCTGTGAAATAGCTGTTGTGCTGCCAAACAAAATTTAAAAAGGATTAGGTCACCTATTCACCCCCCCCCTCTAGGTGTTTAGGTACCATATCTTTCAAGTGGTATCAAAGCGAGGTTCCTCAAAATCAGGACTAACTGTCTGAGGAGATCCAGTTTGGCAGATACAGATTGAGTCTGAACACAGTTTCAAGAAAATCAAGAAATATGGGTTCTTCAGAGAATCATAAGGAGTTGGGTTCAATGAAACTGCCCATATGCAGAAAAGAGATATTTGGAATCTGGAATGAAAGGGTAAGGCTGTTCATGGAGGCCTCTGACCCTAGGATCTACATCACAGTCAAAGAGGGGCCATATGTGCCCATGAAGATCTCAGTATTGGATGCAAATCAGAGGACTCCAAAGGATTTCTCTGAGATGACCAAGGATGAAATTGTCCTAGCCACTATGGACAAAAGGGCACAGAACATAATAGTTAGTGCAATTGATGATGCCACCTTCCACAACCTTATTCACTGTAAAACAGCAAAAGAAATGTGGGATACCCTCATTGTCTACATGGAAGGTTCTGAAGAAGTAAGACAAGATAGGAAGTCCTTGCTTAATCAAGAATATGAGAGCTTTAGGCAAGGAAGAGGAGATAGCATCACTGAATGCTACAAAAAGTTCTACAGAATTGTTAATGAACTCATGTCCTATGGAAGAGAGTTCACAAATTATGAATTGAATGACAAGTTCTTGAGGTCCCTAACCAAAGATTGGGACACTAAGATCTGTGCCATCAGAGAAATGGCAAAGTTGGGAGAAATTCCTCCTCCCACACTGTTTGGCAAGTTGTTATCTTATGAGATGCAATTGTCAGTAAGAAAAGAGGAGGAAAAGTCAACAAGGACTGAACACAGGGAAAGGACTGTTGCCTTTAAGTCAGAAGTACCTAGAAAGAACAGGACTAAGTCATCAACTCCTCCTCCAGAGGTAGTTGAATCAGATTCTGATGAGTCTATTAGCACTAAATCTACAAGCAGTGAAAGTGATGAAGACTTTGCTGCTTTCACCAGACATTTTCAGAAGTTCCTGAAGAAGAAACAGTGGAGGTCTAGACCTTCATCTTCCAAAGGGAAAGAAGTCCAGTATCAGGAAAAGAAGCCTTCAAAGAAGGACAAGAAGAGGACCAAGACTATTAAGGCAACTGGGTCTAAGATAGTATGTTACTGCTGCAATAGACAGGGTCATGTAATTGCAGATTGTCCTGAAAGAAGGAAGGAATCCAGTGACAAAAAGAAAACTCACTTCAAAGGAAAGAAGGAAAAGTCCTTTGTTGCAAAGAATGAGAAGACTCTTTCAGACATGTCTTCTTCAGACACAGAGACAGATGCTGAAGCCTACATAGGGCTATTTGCTGAAGAAGAAGAAGAGTTTATGCAGATCATGGAATCTATCTATGAGCAAGAAGACTGCCAGAGCCAAGGACTGATGGCTTTGACTGAAAGTACCAAAAACCTGGAGCAGCCAGGACCCAGTCAGGTACAAGGTTTAACTCAAAATTCTGAGTCCAGTTCTAGTTCAGAGTCAGATTCATCTTCATCAAGTGATGGAAGTGTTTCTGAATCTGAGGGAGATATTCATCAGCTCTTAGATGAATATAAGGTACTGTTGCAAGCCTATAAGAAAAGCAAGATCCTAGCCAAAAGTCAGGCAAAGGAGATTGCTGATCTCAAGGCAGCTGCAACAGATTTTGAAAAGAATTATGATCAAAAACTTAATGAGGTAGCCAGGCTGAAACATATTACAGTGATTCAGATGGGAACTATCACATTTAAGAATGATCAAATTAAGAAACTGGAGATTAATCTTCAGAAGGAGAAAGAGCTAGTAGCTAGGTTTTCAAAACCTAAATCAGTGCTACCCTTGATTGATGATTTTGTTCATCATAAAGGAAAGACTGGACTGGGTTTTGTTAATCCAGCTAGGACTGTTCAGGATCAGTCCAAGTCCAAGGGCAAAGCCCCAACATTCAACAAGACTGCTGTAGTTAAGACAGCTAAGTCAGTACCTAAGCAAAGGTACAACAAATTTGAATGTTGGTGCTGTGGCAAGGTTGGCCACTTTGCTTTGGATTGTTGGCACAATGCCAGTGCCAAGTTGAGTAGCAAGTTACCTGTTGGAAAGACAGCAGGTAGCTATGTCAAATTGCAAACTAACAATCACCAAGGACCCAAGTTTACTTTGGGTTCTAAGGTTCATTAATTTGTTTTGCAGGTGAATCCAAGTGGCCATACCCCTACATGGTACTTGGATAGTGGATGTTCCAGACACATGACTGGAACTAGGGGACTACTGAAGGACTACATCCCAATCAAAAATGGTCCAAAGGTGACCTTTGGTGGTTCTGAAAAAGGAATCATCAAAGGGTTTGGTAACATTTCTTCTAACCTTGTTACCATTACTCAAGTGGCTTATGTTAAAGGTTTGAAACACAACCTCATTAGTATAAGTCAATTAAGTGATGTAGGGTATGACATCTCATTTGTTAAAAATGGTTGTCATATCAAGAGGTCAAGTGATCAAGAGATCATTTTGACTGGATATAGAAAGAGAAATGTCTACTGCTTAGACATTATGGTTGAGAACAATTGTTCTCCAGTCTGTCTTGTAGCTGATGAGACAGTCTCTCAATGTGTCAAATGGCACAAGAGGCTTGCTCATCTTAATTACAAGACTATTGGCAAACTCTTTAGTAAAGAGTTAGTGAGGAATGGTCCTCAAGTTAAGTGTGTCAAAGATGGCATTTGCTCAGCTTGTCAAAAGGGCAAGCAGACTAAATCCACCTTTAGAAGCTTAGACAACAAAGATGCTGTGAGGTGTTTATACCTCTTGCATATGAATCTATTTGGTCCAATGCCAGTTCACAGCTTAGGTAGGAAGGTCTACACCTTTGTAGTTGTTGATGACTACTCAAGGTTTTCCTGGGTGTTCTTCTTAAAGCAGAAATCTGAAACACCTAGTGTCTTCTATAGTTTTGTTAAGCAAATTCAGAATGAATTGAACTGTACAGTGGTCAAAATTAGAAGTGACCATGGTACTGAGTTTCAGTCTGAAAGCATGACAAAGCTGTGTGAAGACTATGGGATATTTCAAGAATTCTCTTCACCTAGAACACCTCAGCAAAATGGCATTGCTGAAAGGAAAAATAGGACCTTGATAGAGGCTGGTAGAACCCTATTAAGTGATTCATCACTGCCAGAATATTTCTGGGCTGAAGCAGTAAACACTGCATGCCATGTGATAAATAGGGCTACCATCACTAAAAGGTTAAACAAGACCCCCTATGAAGTAGTGAAAGGCAGGAAACCAAATCTGTCCTATTTTAGGATCTTTGATTGTAAATGCTTCATACTTAACAATGGGAAGTCTTACTTAACTAAGTTTGCTGCCAAGTCCCAAGAGGGAGTGTTTGTTGGGTACAGCAATAATAGTAAGGCTTATAGAGTCTACAACTTGACCACACAAGTTGTAGAGGAGTCTGTGCATGTAGTTTTTGATGAAACACAACTAATTAACAATGAGTTGTCTAGTAGTGTGTGCAGCCCTACAGGTCTTACTAAGAAGATGGACAAGCTAACCATAGAAGGTGTACCTGCTGCAAGACAGCAAGTAGAAGAAGATGGTTTATGTCCAGGGGGAGAACTACATGTACAAGGAGCTGTTGAAGTACAAGGAACTCAGCTTGATGAAGATGCTGAAGAAGTTCAACCAGAAGTAAGGATGCCTCCAGCCAACAGGCATCTAAGAGATCATCCAGTAGAGCTGATCATTGGAGATCCAAGACAAGGTGTTCAGACAAGGAGCAGAAATCAGAATGCTGTAGTATATTCAAGTTTTCTGTCTCAAATAGAACCAAAGAAATTTGAAGAAGCTATACAAGATCCACAGTGGACTGAAGCAATGCAGGAGGAGCTAAATCAGTTCAAAAGATGCAAGGTGTGGGATCTGGTTCCTAAGCCTAAAGATCACAATGCGATAGGAACAAAGTGGATCTACAGGAACAAGTTAGATGAACAAGGTGTCATCATTAAGAATAAGGCAAGACTGGTTGCAAAAGGATATAGGCAAGAAGAAGGTATTGATTTTGATCAAACCTTTGCTCCAGTAGCCAGACTGGAAGCCATAAGAATGTTCTTGGCCTATGCAACCTATCAAGGATTCAAAGTATACCAAATGGATGTGAAGTCAGCATTCCTTAATGGTAATTTAAAAGAAGAAGTATATGTGGAGCAGCCTTCAGGTTTTGTTGATCCTACTCTTCCACATTATGTCTATAGACTTAGGAAAGCATTGTATGGGTTAAAGCAAGCTCCTAGAGCTTGGTATGAAACCCTATCTAGTTTCCTCATTGAGAACAAGTTCACAAGGGGGAAAATAGATAAGACTCTATTCCTTAGGGAATCTAGAGGCAAAGTAATACTTGTCCAAATATATGTAGATGACATTATATTTGGGTCTACTGAAAGTAGCCTTTGCAAAAAGTTTGCAAAGCTTATGCAGAGTCAATTTGAAATGAGTAGTATGGGAGAACTGAAGTTTTTCTTGGGTCTCCAAGTTAAACAGACTGAAAGTGGCTTGTCCATATGTCAGTCAAAGTTCACCCTGGAACTCATAAGGAAATATGGTATGGATTCCTCCAGTACCATGAAGACTCCTATGGGGTCAAGTATGTCTCTAAGCAAGGATGATGCAGGGAAACCTGTAGATGAAACCTTGTATAGAGGGATAGTTGGCTCCCTACTATATTTGACTGCAAGTAGGCCTGACATTATGTATGCTACATGTGTTTGTGCCAGGTATCAAGCCTGCCCCAAAGAATCTCACTTGACTGCAGTCAAGAGAATCTTGAGATATCTAAAGGGCACACCCTATCTAGGCCTCTGGTACCCTAGGAATGGAGATTTTGATCTAACAGGCTATTCAGATGCAGACTTTGCAGGATGCAAAGAAGATAGAAAGAGCACAACTGGATCCTGTCAATTCCTAGGTGGAAGACTCATTTCATGGAGTAGTAAGAAGCAAACCAGTGTGGCCATCTCCACAGCTGAGTCAGAATATGTAGCTGCAGGAAGTTGCTGTGCTCAACTTCTGTGGATTCAACATCAGCTAGCAGACTATGGATGTCAGGTAAGTAGAACTCCACTTTATTGTGATTCTACTAGTGCTATTTCAATAGCTAACAACCCTGTATCACATAGTAGAACTAAACATATTGAGATTAAATATCACTTTCTTAGGGAGCATGTAGAAAGAAATGATATTGCACTTGAATATGTTAGAACTGATAATCAGATAGCAGATATGTTCACTAAGCCCTTAGATGAAGCTAAGTTTAATAGGTTCAAAATTGAACTAGGTATGATAAACTTAGACTAAGTAAACAGAACAAAAAAAAATTGGCTAAGTAAAAAGGTGTCGACACATAGACAAGTCTATGTCGACACAGTATAGTAAGTGTCGACACTTCAGGAAAATAGTGTCGACACATCTAGGAAGTTGGTGTCGACACTTCAGAATGTTAGTGTCGACACATGTCGAGTAGGTGTCGACACATCAAATAAGGTGTCGACACTTAAGTTTTACTCAGAATTTTTCTAAGTAAAGTCTCGACTACATGTCGAGTATAGTGGTGTCGACACTTAACCAAGTGTCGACACATCAAATCTGTTGACTAAATTTGTGTCGACACATAAGTGTCGAGACATTATAAGTCAGTGTCGACACTTATTGCCAGTGTCGACACATCTTTAGGATTCCATCCCGCCTGTTCGTCTTCAAACTAGAAAGGTATAAATAGGGTTCTGTCTTTGATTGTCGACACGCTTTCAAAGTTTCGAGACCTAAACTCTTGTGTCGACATTTATCTCATCTCAAGACTAAATCTTCAAACCCTAATGGCTCCCAAGCTGGAAGAGAACGTTAACGAAGGATATGAACTGGTGCGTGGCGCATTCGACGACTGCGAACAAGAAATCAAATCAGTGATAACCCTAATTGCCAATTCAGGATTGGAGTTCTTGGTTTCAGAACCAACGAAGATATGGAAGAAGGAAGTCATTGAATTCCTTACTGGCACGGCTGTAGATGACTCAGGCTACAGAATTAAGTCAAGGGTGCATGGCACCAAGGTCAAGATTTCACCCAAGTCTTTAAGAAAGGTACTTCAGCTACCTAAAGTTCAAGATGAAGAGGAAGTAACTGCTTCTAAGACCAGGGAAGCTCTTACTTGGTGTGGACTGGATCCAAAGATGAAGGTGGGATCAGTCTTTAACAGAAAAGGTATGAATAATCAAGGCAAGTTCTTGTCAGAAATAGTGGGCAAGGTAATACTGAGCAAGCCAGGAGGACATGACGGGGTGTCTGCCTCCATGTTTGAAGTCATGACCCGAATCATCTTCAATCTGATAACAGACTGGTCAATGGTGGTTTATGAAAAAGTGAAGGAAAGCCTGAAGAAGCCCAATCTGGGCAGGATACTAAGTCTCTACCTGGCTGGATCAATTCCAGAGGTAATGAGCACTGCTGCAGGAACTAAGATCAATCATATGAGGAAGATGGACTCAAGAATATTCTCTAGATGGGAAAGGGTGTTATCCAAGGAAGTTCCTACTCCAGAGAAACAAATTCAGAAGAAAGTCTCTCCTCCCAGGAAGAAGAGGAAGACTGCTGCTGTGCCTCAAGAGTCCTCCAGCAGCTCAGGCAGTGAAGAACATGTGGTCTTCACTCCTGATAGTCCAATGGATAAGGCTGCAGAAAAGTCACCTGCTCCTCAGGAGCCAGCTGACATCCAGGGGGAGCTTCCAGGTGTAGCAGAACCATCTACACTGGAGAGTGAGCAAGCCACCCTCCTCATTCAAGAGGTACTTGTTGACCTTAATACTTTGAATTTTTCTATAATAAATTCTGATTTGTCTGATGACCATCAGCAAAATCAGCCAGCAACTCAAGAACCAAATGTTGTTCTCCAAGACACATCTGTTGTAGCTGATAAAACCAGAACATCTCCTGCACAGTCTCCAGCAGAATACACAATGGAAGATCTATTTCTGAATTTAGATCAGGATGATTTTGATATGGAAAAGAATGATGCTGATGCAGTGAAGGATGCTGCTGCTGAGGGGGAGAATTTGGATATTCAAGTAGAGCCTATAAGGCTAGATACTGAGCAGGCACAAGATGTGCACACTGAAAAACCATCCAGCCCTAAGGATAGGGTGGATATTGCCAGTACATCTGAATCTGAAGATGATGAAGCTGAGCAAGCTAAGAAAAAGAAGTTCTTTGTTTTCAAAAGAAGGAGCCAGAGCTACAAGAAGGCTCTCCAAACTGTTGCACAACATTCCTTAGTTCAACAACCTCCATCCACTAATTACAGTGCTCTACTGCTTGCCATGCAACTCAAGATGGATGAACAAAGGAAGGCTTTAGAAACTTATGTTGATGAAGGGCACAAGGCACTACAATCTGATCTGGGACAGGAAATCAAGTCAATAAGGTTTGAAATGAACCTTAATAAAAAGGAAATGACTGATTGTTTTACAAAGGGTGCTCATGCAGTGGTCTATCTGGCTAAACATCAAGAAAAAATCAAAGAGAAAGTAGAAGATATAGCACTAAAGCAAGGCTATGTGCTGGAGAATCAACTCAGGATGAATGATAACTTGACTGCATCTCACAATGCCATAGTCACTGAACTCAAGAAAAAGTCTGATGAACCATCAACCTCCTCTGCTGCTGCCAAAGCTGATTTTGATAAACTCTTTCAAGCTGAACTAACTGCTGTCAAGACTGCCATCAAGGACTCCCAGAAGGTCATTTCTGAACAGCTTACCAAGCTAAGACCTTTCTTTAAAGAGGGCATAAGATATTTGGACAGCCAAATAAGGTTCCAGAAAGATGATGTGAGAGATCATGTAGCCCAAGAAGTCATAAAGGGGGAGAGAGTGTTAGTCAAGGCCAGTTCTGAGCATGCCAAATGGATTTCCAATTCAATCAGGGCTACACTTGGATATCCTCCCCTGTGTGATGACAATGAAGTAGCTGAATCTGGTATTCAAGGAACATATCTTGGAGGTGAGCAACAGGCAGTGGCTGATGTAATCTATCCACCTCCAGATTTTGAAATGATTCATGCAGATATAAGCACAATGTATAGTCCAACTGCTGGTAAGCCCAATGTTATTCTGGAAAAGGTTGTTCAACCTATCACAGCTGCTATGCAAGAGGCTTTGGACAAAGAAGAAGAGACTAGGCTATCAAAGAAGAAGTTCAGGGAACTTGCTGAACAAAAACCAGATTTTGAACAGTGGAGCCCTACTTCTAGGAACATCATTCTCACTGCATGGAAAGCAGCCAAGGACAATGCCCATGAGAGGAACAAGTGGTTCTCAGAGGCTGAATGGAGGAAACATGAGAGTAGGCAGGAAGCCATTGTCCAACATAGAAGGAAGGCTAAGTTAGGAAAGCTACCTCCAACAGCTGTGGAGCCTAGCAAGTACTTTCCTAAGCCCTTTCATTATTTTGAAAGGCAAAAGATCAAGGCTGAAGAACAGAAGAAGAAGGACTCCAAAGGGAAGAAGACTGCTGAAGCTGAGCCTGCTGCTGCTACTGCTGTAAAAGCTCAAGTTAAAGCTGGAAAAGGAATTGTTATTAAAGAACCTGATCAGAAATAGATTAGGAATTAACTTGATGCTTGTTGTAATCTGTTAAGTGAAAAACATTGTAGTACTTCATTGAAAATGTATAAGGAACAATATTGGAACAGTATATGATAAATATAGTATGATTGTTCTGAAATATGTATGTTTCTTAATTGTTCTGCAATGTTGTATGAGTATACATGTGTGCTTTATTACATGTTTAAGTTTAACTCTGTTGTCATATATCTGTTTTACTTCATTTTATAATTTTTAATTATGAGTGATGTATATCATTGACTAAGGGTTATGACTTCTCCAAATAGGGGGAGATTGTTGGGTACATTGGTCAAATGTACCTGATTTGAAGAAGCCTCACCTAACTCAATGATATACATCATAGTGTATTTGATGTTTGTTTGAGTTACTTGTGCAGGTTAGGAATACACTGGACTGAAGCTAAAAATTCTAAGTCCATGTGTCGACACCCAGAGGGAACGTGTCGACACTTGAGAAAGCTTGTGTCGACACCCAGACAAGCAGTGTCGACACTTGGAGTCATTGTGTCGACACCTGGGAAGAAGAGTCGACACCAGTCAGAAAGTGTCGACACTTGGAGCTGTGTCGACATTCAGTGTAGAAGAATGCAGAAAAGCTGTGTCGACACTTAGCAGAAGTGTCGACACCTAGAAGAGCTGAGTCAACACCAGAAAGTGTCGACACTTGAAGTAAGTGTCGACACTCAGCAAAAGTCTGCAGAATCTAAGTACAAGTGTCGACACTCAACACAATGTGTCGACACTATGCAGAAGAGTCGACACTTGAAGTAAGTGTCGACACTCAGCAAAAGTCTGCAGAATCTAAGTACAAGTGTCGACACTCAACACAATGTGTCGACACTATGCAGAAGAGTCAGCACTTGAAGTAAGTGTCGACACCCAGCACAATGTGTCGACACTTAGCTAAAGACTCAGTATTTGAAGAATGTGTCGACACTCAGCACAATGTGTCGACACACAACCAGAAGACTCTACACTTGAAGAAAGTGTCGACACAAGGAGCTGTGTCGACACTTAGCAGAGAACAGAAAAGTTTACAAAATATTCTAAGTACAGGTGTCGACACTAAGGGAATGTGTCGACACTCAACTGAAGGAACAAATTTGAAGAATTGTGTCGACACCAAGAAGCTGTGTCGACACTTGACAGTTTCAACACATGAAAATGTGTCGACACAAAGGAGATGTGTCGACACTTAGAAGAATACAGTTAAAGAATGAAGAACAAGTACTTGTGTCGACACTCAATTTCAGTGTCGACACATGCAGAAGTATCTGTGTCGAGACATACAAGGAATTGTGTCGACACCTTGTAGACTTGTGTCGACACTTACACTACTTGTGTCGACACTTAGTCTATAAATGTCGACACTTAAGAACAGAAAGTCTCGACACTATCTGACAGTTAGAGAATTTCAAGAAGTGACTGGTTGACATGACAGTTGCCGATCCAGCCGGTCTACATCAACTGTCAGAGAAGTCAGAAGTCTGTTATGAACCGGACCAGCCGGTTACCATGAAGGAAGCCTATTAATAGGCCCCCATAGTTTACAGAAAGAGATAGAAGGTTGTTCATTATCATTACATGTTGTGAGAATAACTGAAGTGGTTGATCAGATTAAATCAAGAAGTGATACACTGAGGATCAACACAAGAAGATCAGGCAGTCCAACTGCAGATCTAAGAAGTTGGAGAGAGAGAGCTCCATCCAAGAATTCAGTCTTTGGAACTAAGGCTGAGAAGAAGAATTCAGAGTCATCTGGATTTCAAGAAGCAGAAGATTCAGACTAATTCAGTTCTACTCAAGAAGCTTTGAAGAAAGCTAAGTCAGTTTGGATCAAGCTGAGTTCTTCCAAGAACTCTTCAAGAAACTCTCAACTCCTCTCATCTTTTCTGAGTTGTAGAGTTAGCAATTTTATTTCAATTACATCTTGTAAGATCCATTGGATCTGAGTGATTGTAAGCCTATTTTATAAAGGCTGAGGGTAGGGCTTGTTGCCTGAGTGTAGGAGTTGAAGAACTCTGAGTGTAGGCCTTAATTGGCTGAGTGTAGGCCTGGGTGGCTGAGTGTAGGCCTTTTGGCTGAGTGTAAGGCTTTGGGCCTGAGGTAGGAACCTAGTTTGGTTCTGAGTTAGTGGAGAAGTTTGGCCGAATCTAGTACACTGCTAGATAGGCGAAGGGGGAAAGTGGATGTACCCAAAGATTGGGGAACCACTATAAAATTAGTGTGTCTTCTGTACTGTGCTGTGCTGTGAATTGACTGTTTATGCTGTAATTGCTGTTAGCTGTAGAATTCTGTGAAATAGCTGTTGTGCTGCCAAACAAAATTTAAAAAGGATTAGGTCACCTATTCACCCCCCCCCTCTAGGTGTTTAGGTACCATATCTTTCAGTGACTATCACACTCCCTGGAGTGGACTTCTTCCAAGATTCTTTGCACTTCCCCCTCGGCCATGCAACAAACCAACATCCCGGGGGAGGTAGTACGCTGATTTATACCTAAGCTTCTTCTTGTCCACCCCCTATGGATACTCGCCCGTGGACAGGAAAGTCGTGACCGAGTCCATCAATGAGTGTTGCTGATCTATCTCCATGAGCTCTCCCTCTTTGATGGAAGGGCGGAATAGGTCGGTGATAGTCCCCCCCACCCGATGACAATTTTTCGCTAGTTGGTCGACCTGCTCATTCTCCTCCCGGGGCACTTGTAGGATAGAAAAAGTTTGGAATGTGTCGATGACCCCCTTCACTTTTTCTAAGTATAGTCACAGGGTAGGCTATCTTGCCTCAGAAAACCCGTTGATCTGGGAAGCTACCACCACGGAGTCGGTAAGGACCTCCACGTCCAACACTCCTAGCTCCCTCGCGAGGCGCAGCCCTGCTATCACGACCTCATACTTGGCCTAATTATTCGTGATGGGAAAGTGTACCACCACCGTCTGCTCAATTCTAGTCCCCTGGGGGCTCTCCAAGATCACCCCCACCCCCAGGAATGCCTCCCCTAGGCGCCATCTACCTCACCTTCCGTGGAGTAAGACGAGTGAGCTCTTCCTCCGCCATCTCGATCACATATTCAGCCAAAAAGTAGGCCATCGCTTGAGCCTTGATCGAGAGGTGGGGGACGAAGGAGATATTGAACTCGCTTAACTCTACCTACCACTTGGCCAGCCTGGCAGAATGCTCCACCCCCTCAAAGATGTTTTGGAGTGGATGGTCAGTCACTACTCGGATGGAGTGTGCCTGGAAATAGGGCCGCAGCCTTCGGGCTGAGATGATCAGGGCAAAAGCCAGCTTCTCCAAAATTGGATACCAGAGCTCGACCTTCCTCAGGACCCGGCTCACATAATATATAGGAAGCTGCTTCTTCCCCTGTTCACGAACTAGGATAGAGCTAAAGGCCTCCGTCCCGACCCAGAGATATAAAAACAGGTCCTCCCACTCCTTCGGCCCCTGGAGCAACGGAGCATGCGTCAACTACACCTTGAGGTCCTGGAATGCCTCCTTGCACTCCTTGGTGCACTAAAATTTTTGGCCCCCGCTTAGTGTTTTGAAGAAGGGGGAGCACTTTTCCCTAGCTTGGGAGAGGAACCTACTTAACCATGCCCGCTTCCCTGTCAGCCGCTACACCTCCTTAGTATTCCTCGGCGACCCCAGCTCCATGATAGCCTTGACCTTATCAGGATTTGCTTCCACACCCGCGGGGGTGAGGAGGTGCCCCAAGAACTTCCCCCTGCTGGCGCCGAAGACACACTTCAGGGGATTCTGCAGCATTTTGTACTTGCGCAGGGTGGCGAAGGTCTCCTCAAGGTCCTGGAGGTGAGAGACCACATCCTGACTCTTGATCATGATATCATCCACGTACACCTCCAGGTTCCTCCCCTTCTATTCTCGGAAGACCCGTCCATCATCTTTTGATAGGTCGCCCCTGCGTTCTTCAGCCCAAATGGCATCATTTTATAGCAGTAGCACCCATCACCTGTGATGAACGAGACGTCCTTGACGTCCGGGGTGTGCATCCTGATTTGATGATAAACTGAAAATGCATCTAGAAAACTCATCACAGAAAAAACAACGGCTGAGTCAACCAGCGCATCGATCTGAGGCAAGGGATAACAGTCCTTAGGACAAGATTTATTAAGCAAAGAGATGTCGATACACATACGCCACCGGCCGTCTCCCTTTTAACCATGACTACATTGGAGACCCAGTTGGGGTATTGGATCTTAGACACAAAGCTGCCCTTGAGAAGCTTTGCCACCTCCTCTCTGATGGGCTCGGCCAGCTTGTCCGCGGTGGACCTCTTCTTTTGTTAGACGGGGCGTGCTCCTGGATCCAAGTTGAGGCGGTGGCAAGCCATATCCGCGTCAACCCCCAGCACCTCCACGGAGCTCAATGCGAATATGCCCATGTTCTTCTGGATGTACGCCAACATCATGCATTGAGCCTCAGGGGTCAGCCCTCCGCTGACGCGGACCTTCTCCACCCTGCCTTTACGGGTGAGGACCTCCAGCACCACCAGCTCTTCCGCAGCCTCCAATCTGGACTGCTCTGCCCATTCTTCAACATCCCTCTCCTCTAGGATGAGGATCTCCGCCTCTACCTCTTCCTCCATGACCATCGCCTCGGCTGACTCCTCCCGATCTCATCCTGCCACCTCAACCTCGGTGCAGCTCTTCGCCTCCAGCTCCTCCCTGCCAGCTTCCTGCTCTGCCTCCTCCATCCTTTGCTCCATCTCCTCGGCACCCTCTTGCCAAGAGATGGAGTTCACGGCGGTGACGTAGCATTCCCGCGCCACCTTGGGGTCCCCCAGAACCCGGACCTGGATCCCCTCAGCGTTGAACTTTAAGCACTGATGGAATGATGAGGGGATACATTGGAAGACACTGATGAGGGGCCTCCAGAAGATGGTATTGTAGCTGCTATGGGCATCCATGATGACGAACCTGCAGTTCTTGGACTGCCCCCATAGGGTGACATGGAGCCCCACTCCTCCTTCCACCTCCTTCCTCTCCCCCGAAAATCCAAACAAGGGCCCATCAGAGGCCAACACCCTTTTTGCATCCACCTTAATCGCGTCAAATGCCTTCTTAAAGATGACGTTGATGGAGCTTCCATTGTCGACAAGGATCCGGGAGACGGTAAAATTTTCGATGGCTGTCTGGATGACCAGCGCATCGCAAAATAGATCCTCATTTTCCGGCATATCGCTCCTCGAGAAGGTGATCCTCTCTTCTGGGGATGGGGTTTGGGATGTGGAGCCAACGCTCTGGCGATACATGGTATGGAGTCTCGCCCTCTGGGAGGCCTCTACCCCCACCCCACATGGATCACTTTGATCCCTCCTCGTGTCCCGACGTCCACCCGGTCTTCACAACTGTCTTCCTCCGCTTGAGGCAGGACCTCCTCGATCCTCACTTCCTGGTGCCCCTGCCGCTGCTGCTGCTCCCTATTTCCCCTCATTTCTAGGAACTCCGGGCACGTCGTTGTGGCGTGCCCTTCCTCTTGATGGAATTCGCAGTAGGGCAACTCCACCCTAACTTCTCTCCTCATCCTCCTTGCTACTCTCCTCCTCTACCCTATGGCTATATCCATATCCTATTCTTGATCGAGGAGTCGAGGCCTCTGGGCCTGCCTCCAGGACGGGGGTGGAATTAATCCTGCCCCCCGTGATGGCGGTCCCTTCCTTGATACTCTCTCGGTGGCCTCTGCCCTTGCCACTCAGGCCTCCAGCCCAGTCGACGGTCGGGATCCTGACACCCCACCTGGGCTGCTGCTGCACCTGGAGTTGCCTCTGTTCCCTCTGTCGGGGCTCGACTCTCCTCTCCTCCTGCCCTCTTCCGCCTCTTGGCTCCTTCTCCTCCTTTGTGGCCAACTTGGCCAGCTTCCGGGCGAACTCCGAATTTGACGCCTCCCCATCAACTTCACTTGCCGACCTCTCCATCAGCTCCTCGTAGGAGAGGGGGCACTCTCTTCAGCTCCATCTTAAAGAAACCCTGCTGCAGTCCCAGGGTGAAATCCATCATCAGAATATGGCCCAGCATATCCTGGACTTGGGTGACCTCCTCCTGAAACCGGTCGATGTAGCTCCCCAACGTCTCATTCACTCCCTGCTTGATGTGGAACAGGGACTTCGACTCCTTTTTCCTCCTCTTCGAGGTAGTAAACCTCAACATGAACCACCGGCGCAGGTCCTCAAAGCAGTAGACGGAGTTGGCTGGCAGTTGGTGAAACCACTCCCTCGCCTTCTACTTGAGGGTGATGGCGAAGAGTCAGCACTTGAACCCATTCGACATCTGTCGGATCGAGACCACGTCCTCAAACCACTGGACATGTTGGACCGGGTCTCCCTTCCCGGTGTAGTAGGACATCTCGGGTTCCTTGAACCCCTCTAGAACTGGAGCAGAAGAGACCAGCTCGCTAAATGGGCTGCCTCCCCCTATTGGGCGAGCTGGCGCGTCTCGTCGGCCGAGCTCGCTGATTCGTCCTCCGCCTGCCGAGCCGGGAAGAGCTCACTCCCGGGGAGATTGCACCCCCGGCCCTCATCGCCCACTTCCTTCCCAGCTCGCCTGCTGGGGGCATCCTCTCCCTGAGAGGGGTGACTGTGATCTGGACGGCTGGAGTCGAGCACTCGGCCACGTGCCGACTGCGAACTTGACGTGTCCCAGCACCTCGTTCCTGAAATCCTCAAACATCCCCACCGTGGCCAGAGGTGGGGGGGGGGGTGGCGAGTCCGACCTGTCAGATCCTTTCCCTCCTGTCATCGAGCTCGCTGAAGGTTTTCTGTGCTGATCACTTTCCACACTCACCGCACCAAAATGTTGAAACCGAAAATCGGTCTCTTGTGGAGTTCACCCTTGGGGAAGGGGTGATCGCGCACCTACTTCGCTCCTACAAGCAAAATAACAAGGGAAACAAAGAAGAAACTAACCCAAGGGCTCGGCGGAGAGGACCCACCACACACACGGAAGATCTTACAGCGCTTCCCCTCCTTAGCCAAAGGCCGAGCTAAGGTATCCTCAGAAAGTGCTTGAGAGATGGAGCAAGAGAGCACAAGAAGCATGCTTTCTGAGGTACCCCTTGGGTCCTATTTATAGATTTCTGAAAACGGCCTGCAAATAGCCAACTCCCGCTATTCTGAATGGCTATATGCAGCCTAGATTGGCCTGCCAACAACATAATCCACTATTCTGAGAGGCTATGGGCAGTCCAGCGGGGGCAAAATAGTAAAAAGTACCTCATAAGCCTGGGCTAGCTAGGGAGCTCGGCCACCCTTGAAGGTCCTGCTCGCCTGCTATCTGCCGAGCTCCATAGGGCGAGTGCGAGCAGGCTACGGTGCTCGCCATTCGGTCTTCCTTCATTTGTCTAGCTCAGCTTGACGAAGCCCGGGCTTAGCTCGTCGAATGTTGAGCTCGGGGTCGACGAATGTCGAGCTCGGCCTTCAAATTTCCCTGCCGAGCTCGCCTGCTGCCTGGGCGTTCTGAACCGGCCGGTCTGGTTCCTGGAGACCTCACTCGTCGGATACGGGGTTGTACATCACACACCTTTAATAAAAGAGGACATGATTCAGATACTGAAGCTGATTCCAACACCCTTATCAACAAATATGTGAAGTTATTAAAGGCCTTGATCGCAAGCAAAGAGGTTGCTAAGGATCAGGCCAGAGAATTAAAATCTCTAAGGGGAGTATCTTTTCATTTGGACAGGGCCAACATAAAGTTGGACCTACAAAAACTAAAGTTTATAGATTTAACTAACAAGATAGATAGCCAGGAAGAAGTAATAGCAGAACAGTTCAAGACTGTCAAGAACCTTGAAGCAAAGATTACCCAGGAAAGACAGCTCCTGACTCAGTTCTCAAGACCCAAGTCAATGCTACCTATCATAGATACCTTTTCTGCACCATTTAAAAGTAGTGTAGAGTATGAAAAAACAAAAAGGTTTTTAAGAAATCTGAACCTAAGGGTAAAGCCCCAATAGGTCCAGTTAAGCTACCTCTCAAGCATCTGACTTCTAACAGATGCAATTGATCAAGTGTTCCTGGACACATGAGTTCTTAGTGCACTACCAGCAATGTCAATAAAGAGCCTTGTTGGGAGGGACAAACATCTAAAGGCAATAAAGGCCAAAAACCACCACAAAGGGTGATCAATCCAAGAAGCCAAGGAATTCTTGGAGCTATTCCCAGTCCACCACATCAAAACCTGAAAGGTAAGGGTGTAAATTTTGCTCCACTACCTTGGAAGCGGGATGTCAAGTCTAAGTTTCACAAAATAACAACTTCAAATGTGCAACCAAAGAAAAGATACAACTGATTTGAGTGTTGGTGTTGTGGGAAGGTTGGGCATTTTCCCCTAGAAGGTTGGTACAATCCAACAGCACCTTCATATAAGACTCAACTAGGTTTGTTTAGAAAGTCTGATGTGTTTCACACAGCAAGGACTAACAGGAACCAATGCCCCATAACTATTTGGGTTCCTAAGGTGAATTAATTCTTTGTTTGCAGGTGGAACCAAGTACCACAAGAAGGCCAATATGGTACTTGGATAGTGGCTTTTCTAGGCACATGACTGGAACAAGGGGTCTGCTAAGGGATTGCACTCCAGTTAGGAATGGACCAAAACTCATCTTTGGAGAGTCAGAGAAAGGACTCACCAAGGGATATTGTAACATTTCTAATGGCCTAGTTTCCATCACAAAAGTGGCTTATGTGGAAGGATTAAACCACAATCTGATAAGCATAAGTCAGCTTTGTGATATAGGTTATGAAATTATTTTTCACAATGATAATTGTCTGCTAAGGAATCCAAGTGATCAAGAGATCATCTTGTCAGGCACTAGGAGTGGGAACATTTATTTTCTAAATTTCTTAAGTATAAATGAGAAATCTCCTGTATGCCTAGTAGCTAGTGAGACAGACTCTCTGTGTGTGCAATAACACAATAGGCTGGCTCACTTAAACTATAAATCTATGAGCAAACTATTCTCTATGGCCTTTATTAGAAACAGTTCACGGCTCAAATGATCCAAATAAGGCTTATGTCCAGCATGTCAAAAATGCAAACAGACAAAAATCTCCTTTAAAATCATTTAGTCCAAAGACACTGAGAGGTGTCTGTACTTACTTCATATGGATTTATTTGGTCATATACAAGTTCTTAGTTTGGGTAGGAAGTCCTATACCTATGTGATTGTGGGTGATCACTCTAGGTTTTCTTGGGTATTCTTCCTAAGGAGAAAGTCTGAAACACTAGACATCCGTGCTGATTTTGTCAAACAAGTTCAGAATGAGATGGGATGTTATGTGGTCAAGCTTAGTAGTGACCATGGTATAGAATTTCAATCTGAAAAGATGAAAAATTTCTGTAAGGAACTAGGGATATTTTAGGAGTTCTCCTCCCCAAGAACACCACAGCAAAATGGAGTTACTGAGAGTAAAAATAGAACTCTCATTGAGGCAGCTAGAACAATGTTGAGTGATACATCTCTCCCAGAATATTTCTGGGATGAGGTTGTAAGCACAGCATGCTATGTTCAGAATAGAGCATTGATCAACAAGAATCACAACAAGACTCCCTATGAACTAATGAAAGGCAGAAACCAAATCTGTCCTACTTCAAAATATTTGGTAGTTAGTGTTATGTATTGGACAATGGGAAAACTTATCTAACTAATTTCTCCGAGAAATCCAATGAAGAAATCTTTGTATGGCATAGTGTACATAACAAAGCATATAGGATCTACAACTTGAAACATCAAGTTGTAGAATAATCAATTATTGTAGTTTTTGATGAAACTTCTATTCTATATAATGAGATTTCTAACAACTCTAGTATAGGTGATGTAGACTCTAGGATGGAAACTTAAATATAGGTGATTCACATGATCTAGAGTTACACACTAGAGATAATGTAGAAATTCTTATAGAAGATACAATAACTACCCAGGGGGAGGAGGAGAATCATTCTAATCCTCCTGCAGAACTAGGTGATGGTACGCACCTGCCACTAGCAGTTAGACACCTTAGAGATCATCCTATTGATCAAATAATAGGTGATTTCTAGCTAGGAGTGACTACTAGGAGTAGACATCACAATGAGGTTCTATACTCTAGATTTCTCTCTCAGGTAGAACCTAAAAAGTTTGAATAAGCTAATTCAGACCCCAATTGGATTATTGCAATGCAAGAAGAGCTCAATCAATTTGAGAGATGTAAAGTCTGGAGTCTAGTTCCTAGACCTAGTGATCACAATGTCATATGCATTAAGTGGATTAATATGAATAAACTAGATGAGTATGGGGTTATAGTTAAGAACAAAGCTAGATTAATGGCTAAAGGTTATAGACAAGAGGAAGAAATAGAATTTGACCAAACCTTTGCTCCTATAGCTAGGCTATAATCCATAAGGTTGTTTTTAGCTCATGCAACATACAAAAGATACAAGGTCTACCAGATGGATGTAAAGTCAGCATTCCTCAATGGTATACTGAAGGAGGAAGTCAATGTAGAGCAGCCACCAGGTTTTGTTAACCCTAAACACAACTCCTATGTCTTCATATTGCACAAATCTTTGTATGGGTTAAAACAAGCACCTATATAATGTCCCATTTTTTGTCAGGCCCCTCTCACACGTTTTTAGCAAAGAGAATTGGCTCAGGTTTGCGAAGCATCGATTTAGATCAGGAAGTTACTTAGAAAATATCTGGGCTCAGGGATTTGAGTGCGTTGAGTGAACTCAACGCTATAGACTGATTGGCGTTGAGTGCGTTCAGTAGCACTCAATGCCATTTTACTTAGAAATATCTTGGCTCGGGGCGTTGAGTGCGATGAACGCACTTAACGCCATGGACTGATTGTTGTTGAGTGTGTTGAGTAGCCCTTAATGCAATTTTAATTAGAAAAATATCTTGGCTCGGGGAGTTGAGTTCGTTGAGTGCACTCAACACTATAAACTGATTGGCGTTGAGTGCGTTGAATGCACTCAACTCCATTTTACTTAGAACGATTTTGGGAAGCATCGAGAGAGTCGACTGCACCCCGTTTGTCGAACTCAAGAAATCTGTTCGACGTTCGTCGAACTACGTTCGACAAAATGTTACAGCAACCGGTTCGTCGAATTTTTCGAACTCCGTTCGACGAAATAATACAGCAAGGTGTTCGAAGAACTCCCTTCGACATTCATCGAAATCCACTCGACGAATTTGACTTGGCAGATTTTCTGACGTTGTCTGCTCACAAGCCGGTCTGAATCGGACTTTCCGGATTTGCACCAAAATGAGTATAGCGGATGCATCTTGTAAATATGACATATTTAAAGCTATAAAGATGATGTCCAATAGCAGGATGACACATGGCTAGGCAGATACCCTAATTTCTCGCTATAAAAAGGGTCATGAGGAAAACCGTAGCCTTCTTTTTATCACTTTGTCGAGCAGTTGTCTCTGCCAATCCCGACGAAATGGAGATACCACCGGTGTCGATTTCTGGAAGAAAATCTTCTCCTTTCCTCTCTCTTCCCTTAAAGAACAATAATGGCAAGGTAAAGATGCTGCCAAGGAGAGTGACGAGATCCATGGCTGGAAACACCGAAATTGAGGTGAGCTTCCTACCATCTCCCTTTGTGCTAGATCTCTAGTTATTCCTAGGAGAGATATCGGCTCAAAAGAGTCTTGATTCGTGAGGAGAAGTCTTTCTTAGGAGAAGGCCATGCTAGGGCTTGTGCCCTACAAATATGATGTCTTCGAACACTCCATCCTTCCATGAGAAGATAGGGACGTGGTTTCGTGAAGAGAAGTGTCCTTATGAGGGTGAATAATGGTGGAGGAAAATCTGTGAGAAGTATTGAAATAAATATTAAGAGGAAGAAGGCGAGCCGATGTCATTCGTCCCGCCTCAAGATGCGCACAAAAATCTGTTTTCTACGCGCAGTGAACTTCGAGGCCATTTTTGAACATGATATAGCCGGATCTGGATTGTGGGATGAACATGAAAGTTGTAGCCCACGGAAAGACCTTTCCAACAAGGGGATGCACTTAAAGTTCTTGGGTTGGTGTAGAATCAGGTTTAGACTCGGTAGAGACATTGTAGCAAATTAACATTAAGTTTGGGTGAATTTTTTTTATGTCTAACCGTGATAATTCAATGATTTATGAAATTTGTTGGATAGATCCTTAGCAAATAAATGGAGTAGTGAAACATACTCTAATGAAAAGATTTGGTGGAGGTTAATGAGTGAATGGTTTGATGAATTTGGAATTATACCAATGACTTAACTACGAGAAATAATAAAGATGCGCTGGATAATTGCAATATGCTAGATATCATTTGGAAACGAATTGTATGATGCTAATTTATGTCCATGTGAGATGTTGACTAATGGAATGAATTTAGTCATCCACTGCTTAGAGTTGTGCCCCTTACGGGTAGCTGTGTGAGAATGACATGTAGGATAAGGTGGCTTACCATCTGTGAGAATAGTGAACCCTTATGTGATTGGATGCACGAAAATGCGGAAGATTTTGATGCATGGTCTTGAGTCTTGTCAAATAAGGAAGTCTAAGGTGGTCCACTGTTGTGAGGTGTGTTTCCTTACGGATAGCAGTGTGGATTGTATGTTGTATGAGGTGGTTCGCCACCTATGTTGATGATGAAACCTTAAGTGCCTTGGGGCACGAGATTGTGAAAGGGTGTAAATGTGGGTCTTTGACCACACTAGATTGGTAATGATGAAAAGAGACATGTGTGGATGGTTGGTCTTGGTCCTCTGGTGGTTTGTCCACAGAGGCACCTTTCTTAACATGATGTGAAATTGAATGCGGTGTTAATCGACACGCTGTGTCGTAATCCCTGGTTAATGATAGTTTGGCTGGTCTACGGGCTCGCAGTCATCACACCGAAGGGAGTTGAAACTTAGACTTGCACAGTTGGGCCTTGGTCCTCGGTGCTCACATCCCGAGGCACCGTCCGTGCTTGTGGACTGTGGGCCTTGGTCCTTTGGTGATTTGTTCACAGAGGCACCTTCTGTGCCACGAATATAGGCCAGTTGGGCTGGGCTCTTGGTGCACATCTACCCGACACCCCTTCTGAGTTGTAGTACGCATGTAAGCTCCGTTGTTCTATTCTTAGCGTTGAGGCGTACAAGGTCCTAGGCTTGGTAGTGTGGATTCCCGCGTAGTAGTGGAGAAGCCCACTCCACTGTCACTGCCTAGCCACGACAGTTAACGCTTGAGAGGTTAGCTACCTGCTCGAAAATTGGGAACTGCAAGTCTGTGTCGACATAGAGGTTGCATGTGCGTGATCATGAGTGAGTCATTGTATTGCACTCATGTCATTACATTACATTACAAACATAAGATCCACATCGTATAAGTCTGTATGGGCACTCTTATACGATGAGTTACTTTACTGTTGAGCCAATCCTCAACTTATATGTTTGCATGGGCATTCATATAAGTTGAGTTACTTTCTGTTATAGTTATATATTTTCATACTGATGTACATGGTAGAACTGCTAGAGTAGATTGCTTACTCGTTCTTTATACTGCTGATATACATCGATATTGCTCACTAGTTTACCACATGTTTGTATTACTACACATTTATATATATTGTACTTGTCATTTTCTCCGCCCGGTGCCGAGGAGTCGCCGGGGGAGCGGATGTGAAGCCACTTAGTATTTATGACTAACAGTTGCTACGTCTTCCTTTTTATGAGGGAACCCCGCAGATAGAGCAGCAGTGCAGCAGGACAGCCAGGCTAGGATGACAGGGCCTGAAGGGATGGTACCATCGCTATCGTTGGTGACTCATGTGAGTTAGAAGACTCATTTTGTACTCGTACTCTGACGTTATAGAAGATTGTTGATGCTTCTTTTATTTGATGTACTTTTGACTATTTACTTATGTGTGGATTTGACTTCTGTTTTATATTCTTGGTTGGGTTGGCAATGTTTGATATTTATTATAGCCGGCAGAATAGGCGTCTTGTAGTACAGGTTAGCCTATATGCTAACGCTACCGCAAGGCGGTTGTTTTGGGCATAATACTCCCCTCGTATCGTGTTTTGTATTCCGGGAGGGGGGGTCTTATAAATGGTATCAGCTTGCTACGATCCTGAACTAAGGAAGTCATTCAACAATGGAACACCACCACTCGATTAGTCAATTTGGGGGCAAACTGACTTAGCAGAAGCAGTGGTGTGCCCATATATAATTCACACTAAGTATGTATAACTTTGACCATTAGATTAGCCAACCTGACCTTAGGTTCATACCTTATGTGTATATCCCAGTGCACGTTGAGTCAGTGGGGGGCACCCCCGCCCCATATGTACCCACACAATTTCAGCAATCGGAGCTTAGGACAGACGCTCACAACTATCTTGGATACCTTTATGTCCCAACAAGCCCCCATACAACAACAAGCATCGGGCTCTAATTGGTTGATCACCTTCCCAGCTCTCTCCCCTCCTGCCTACCTTGGGACGGAGTCGGCAATGCGTACAGAGGAATGGCTCGACACCGTGCAAGAGCTGATGGAGGGAATTAGATGTCTGAACAAAATGGTTGTGACCCTGGTAGTGTCACTTCTGGAACTGCATACAAAAATGTGGTGGAAGTCTCTCTTGGGCTCCACCTTCCAAGGAAGAGTCTACACGAATATTAGTTGGAGCGAGTTTTCTGAAGCTTTCTTAAAGCAATTTATCCCTTCGATAGATCGAGATGAACTTGAAGAAAGGTTCATGCAGCTGAAGCAGGGATCCAAGTCAGTGACAGAGTACCAGCGAGAGTTTCAGCATCTGGCTAGATTTACAGACTCCTATAAGTTGGACGACAGAGGATATGCTAAAAGGTTCTACAAAGGCTTGTGGGACCCCCTGAGGCAAGCACTTTTGTTTATAGCTGAATCCAGCTTAGCAGAGATAATTGACATGGTGAAGAGGCTAGAGGCAGACCACTTGGGAAGTGGTAAGAGACCCACTGAGGGTATAATGGAGGCTGGCCCAAGTAACAGAAGGAGCCATGACAACATCGGTGAAAGAGGATATCGGAGAGGTGGTGTAAATTTCCACTAGAATTTTAGAATGGAGCGCCCGATCCCAAAGCCGCCAGCATTGCCTCCACCTCCACAGCTTTAACAGTTCCAACAACCCGAAGGGCAGTATGGGAGAGTGTGTTTCCAATGCAACCAACCAGGAAACATCCGACGTCACTATGCACAGCTAGTTGGGAATTCTCCTCCTTCTCTCCCTCCGGCAACTCCACGAGGACGAGGACATATATGTGGTCGAGGATGAGGACCACGAGGAGGAAACCCCAGACCTGCTCAGAATCAGGTGTTCGCGCTGGACATGCCACAAGAACGGAACCCTCAGGAGGTGATTGCAGGTATATTACAGTTAATTAAAATATTTTCAGTAATCACCTTAAATTGCTTAAGATGTACTAGAGGTCTATCTTTGAGTATTTGATATTGGTACTTAGGCACCGTAATGGTTGGTGGGAAACCAGCATATACGTTATTCGATACTGGTGCATCACACTCATTTGTGTCGGCAAACTTTGTTAAAGACATAGAAGGAGTGCAATACTTCACTGATATTGCTCGGAGAGTACGCCTTCTAGATGGCTCAGAGATGACCGCAGCCGCCAAGTGCTACTTGGAGATACTCCTTGGTGGAAGGACCTTTGATACCCCTACCACAGTTTTTAGGATGCCGGAATTTGACCTCATTCTGGGGATGGCATGGTTGAATTGGCCTTACGCTAGAATTTACTGTGCGGAGAAGAGGATTTACTAGAGACATGGAGACACTGAAGTCATTTTCTAAGGTATAATATTCGCACAACGTATAATGTCCCCATCCGTCACAAAGCATATGACAGAAGGTCCGGTCGGGGCCCAACGCCATATACCACGGACAGGCAAGGAGAATATATATTGTATGCCAAACTCAAGTTCAAGTAGAAATGTGTCCTACCACAGAGCATTTTATAGGAAGCATTTTAAGTGAAGAACCCATACACAAGAAGAATGTCCACTACACTAAATAAATGACAGAATATATTACATGTAACACATGTTTAGGCCGTAGCCTTATTACAGCTGTTTCAGTTAATACAAGTGACTTCGTACATCGGCACGCAGGCTGGCCACACATGAAAACAGTAAATATTTGCTTTTCGGCCTTCGAGGGCCAGCAAACTGTAGCACATGGGCTTTAGCCCGGTACTTCCCACTTGGCTCTCCAGCACCTGCACAAAAGGGCCCACCAAAACATGGTAAACAAAACAACTGTCAATATTTTGCTGACCCATTTATAACGATCCCACCCCTTACTCAGGGGGGGGGCATCTCTCAATCCCTTCAAACAAGGCATAGCACATATATATGCCAACAACAAGGTGCGTTTAAGCACCAATTACCATAAACGTTGCCTCAACGACCACATGCCCCGTGCACTCAGGGAACATTTTTGTTGTACCAGACTCCTCCGTGTAACACCACCGTTCAAAGGTCCATGACTTAATGGTAACTTTGTCATTCAGAGGTACATAACTTGATGACTATGTCGTTCGTAGGTACTTAACTTGACGACCAACTACCAATTCAGAGGTACTTAACTTGATGACTCAGTCGTTAAGAGGTACTTAACTTGATGGAACAGTAGTTGGCCTTCACGGCTCAACTTATCACAAGCCACACGGCTTTGTCCATTTTGGACTGTCACCCACCACAGGCCTGGCAACTTAAGCACACAGCCTACATCCAACGACCCCCAGGTCTCTTAAAGACAGGCCTCATAACACTAGAACCAAAGGAGCTATCGCCTGGCGACATTGATTATCGCCTCGAAACATCAACAATTCACACAACTGTGATCATTCCTCGGTATTTTCCTGGAAATTCTTCCAGTACTTTGGTGCAGCATCCTGCATACCCCTTGACTCCGAATTTCACAGGTACTTCACACGCATATTCACGGAGTCTTCTCCGGCATGCAAATTAACATCACCAATCCAGAACAACCTATCCAGATGGGCTTCACATAGCATGACTATTCCGTACTATACATTTACGGACCTAAATGTAGGAATATATGGGGATCAAACTGATCTACCCATTGGAATCCACCCTTTTCACCTTTTGGCGAGGGGAACCATGCAAATATGCATATTGATGAATTCACTTGTCCGGGAGAAACTCGTTACCCTTGAAGATCTCTATGGAGCCATGATCGTGATCTATGATCCGGATGGAATTGATTGTCATAACTTCCTCTCCGCGGATCTAGCGTCGACTCATGATTCCAATCACAAGAAAACCATAGATCAATCTTCACACAACTCCTGTACGTTCTTCCTCTTCATTCCCAGCAAAGAAAGGATATAAGAAGATGAGAAGAAAATCTCAAGTCCATACTTATACAAAAGCTACCGCCGCATGGTAACTACTACCACCGCGCGGTAATATAGGCGGTAATTGCTTTGGCCAGTCGGCGCTACTATTAGAGCTAACACCCCGCGCTAACATTTAGCGCTTGGCGGTAACCCGTTCTACTTTTGTCGATCAGGTAGCGCGGATCGGTAACTCCTACCTCCTGGCAATAGTGCTTTGTAGTAACCCGTTCGAATTTTGTCGATCGGTTAGCGCGGCGCAGTAACTCCTACCGCCTGGCGTTAGCGCTCTCGACGATTTCTCGAGAGTGTTGAGTGCTCGAAAGCATTGAGTGGTCAAAATCGTTGAGTGCTCGAAAGCGTTGAGTGGCTACCGTGGCGCTTTAGCTTCGCGGTACCCAACCCAAGCGCTAGGTATTTTAAATCACTGAGCTACCGCACGCGATAAGACTATTGCCGCGCGGTAGCCCCCAATGACCACCACTCCTTTTGTGGTGTTACAATCCTCCCAACCTTATAAACATTTCATCCCAAAATTTGCATACGACACCAAGCAACAACTAGTAACAATTCTTTTACCTCAAATATTTTCTACTCAACAGCAATATACAACATTTTTATGTAAACAACTCGGGATATTCAGGCCGCATGGTCTGCTCCCTCTCCCATGTTAGCTCTTCACAGCCACGGTTGTCCCACCAGACCTTGACGATCCCGATTGTCTTATTTCGTAGCTGCTTAACCACTTTATCCTCGATTTGAATGGGACTAACCTTCATCGTTAGCCTGGATTTGACCGGTACGCGATCATTCACAATCACTTGAGATGGGTCCTTCATAGCTTTCTGAAGCACTGATATGTGGAACACATCATGAAATCCACTTAATTCCTCTGAAAGAGCTAGCCGATAGGCGGCTTCTCCAACTCGTTCCACTACTTAAAATGAGACAAGATACCTCAGACTAAGCTTTTTCAAGTGCTGAATCCTGGACATGCCGTTGAAAGGTTTAATTTTCATATATACCCAATCGCCCACCGCAAACTCCACATTTCGGTGTTTGGCGTTGAAATATTTTACTTGCCTATCTTGGGCCATGACCAACCTCTCCCGAATAGTGCGTATTGTCGAATTAGCCTCTTCGACTTCCTTACGCTTATATAATTTAGATTCGCCTGTTTCCGCCCAAGCCAATGGTGTACGACACTTCCTACCATACAAAGCTTCAAAAGGCGCCATATTGATACTAGTTTGAAAGCTATTATTGTAGGCGAATTCCACCATATAGAGATGATCTTCCCATCTCTTCCCAAAATCCAAGGTGCACATTTGGAGCATGTCCTCCATTATTTTGTTGGTCCTCTCAGTTTGGCCAACCGTTTGGGGGATGAAAGGCCTTACTGAATGTTAACTTTGCCCCCAACAATTGATGGATTAGCCTCCAACCATTTGATGTGAAGTGCCCGTCTCGATCACTTACGATGCTACAGGGAACACCGTGTAATCGTACTATTTGCTCGATATAAAGTTTAGCCAAAATTTCCACTGAATCGTCCCTCTTGTTCGGAATGAAGTAGTCAACTGGTCTACGATCACCCAAACTGAATTGTTACCGCGTTGAGATCTCAGCAAACCGTGCACAAAATCCATTGAAATATCATCAAACTTCCATTCCGGAATAGGTAACGATTTCAGGAAACCTCCAGGCTCCTGGATCCAGCTTTCACCAAGGCACAAGTCTGACATTTAGTCACATAATGGGTTATATCTTTCTTCATGCCCAGCCACCAGAACAACTTTTTCATGTCTTTATACATTTTTGTGCTCCCTGGGTGAATTGAGTACTTCGTAAAGTGAGCTTCATACATCAATTCCTCTCTTAACTTACCCATACTCGGGACGCACAAATGCTCACCTTTTCACAAAAGGCCATCATCCCAGGAGAATTGGCCATTTGATTCATTTACTGCATAGCGTTGTAGACTTTCATCAAGTGTTCTTGCCCGTCAAACCCTGTCTGCAAGGTCATATTGTACATCCGTCCAGTTCATGCATGCCCTTGCAGTAGAATTTTTGTCCACGCTAGAAATGTCCAAGGCCTCAAACTCATGGATCAGACGCTCATCATGCATCTGTTACCAATTTTCCCTTGCTGAAGTCCTCTGACTAAAGTAATCTATGACGACATTTCTCTTCCCTGGAGTATAGCATATTTTGAAGGTATAGTCCCCGAGGAACTCCATCTACCTACGTTGTCGCATATTGAGATCCTTCTGATCCAATAAATATTTTAGGCACTTATGGTCCGTGAATATATCCACCTTCATGCCATATAAATAATGACGCCACAGTTTAAGTGCAAAAATCAACGCCGCCAACTCCAAGTCGCGGACGGGATAGTTCCGCTCATGCACTTTCAACTGGTGTGGGCCATAAGGGATCACCTTTTGTTTCCAAATTTAGGAAGAATACAGCCTAAGACGCTCCCTGACACATCACTATAGATTTCAAAGCCGTCTGAACCACTTGGCGACGTTAAGAATGGCATCATGGTCAAGCGACTCTTCAGCTCTTCAAAAGCTCGTGTGCACTACGGCGTCCAAACGAACTTTCGATCCTTCCTCCTTAGTGTGGTAAGAGGCAAAGCATTCCGTGAGAAGTTTTCTACGAAACGTCTGTAGTAGCCGCCAGTCCATGGAAACTCCTGACTTCGGCCACAGAATACAACACTGGCCACTCCCGTATGGCTTTTTTCTTTGACGGATCCACCACAATGCCCTCTCCACTCACCACATGGCCAAGAAAAGCCACTGACGACAACCAAAACTCACACTTTGCAAACTTGGTGTAGAGCTTGTTTCTCCTCAGGGTGTGCAACACCATCCGTAAATGGTTTGCATGATCTTCTTCAGACTGAATGTACACCAAGATGTCATCAATGAAGACTATCACAAATAGATCCAAGGACTCTCGAAATGTTCGATACATTAAGGTCATGAACACCGAGGGCGCATTACATAGCCCAAACGGCATTACAGTGAACTCATAATGCCCGTTGCGTGTTCCAAACGATGTCTTGGGAATGTCACATTCCTGAATCCTCAACTGGTAGTAGCCAGACTTCAAGTCTAACTTTGAGTAAACAGTTGATACCACTAGTTGATCGAACAAGTCATCAATCCGTGGAATCGGATACTTGTTCTTTTCCGTCAGCTTATTCAACTCTCAAAAGTCAATACATAGCCGCAAGCTGCCATCCTTATTTTTCACAAATAGGACTGGAGCGCTCCAAGGTGAAGCAACTCTTGCAGCTGAACCTTTAGCTCCACCATCTACTTTGGCCCAACACAATATGGCGAGCGGGCCACAGGTTTCACACCTAGCACTAACTCAATGGCGAATCTAATCTCCTGCTGGGGCGGTAACCCCGGAAGATCCTTAGGAAACACATCAGTGTACTCCGATACAATAGGAACATCACTCATACTGGACTTCGGCTCAACAACCTCCAACAGGGTGAAAAACAATTCCGCGCCCTTCCAAACTTCCTTGACCACTTGAATCGCGGACATTAATGTCTTTCTTGACCCTCGCATACCATCGAACTTAGTCTATCGTTCGGTGTCTTTCCCTAGTGTGACTTCTTTAGAGTTGCAATCTATATTGGCATGCTGCCCCGAGAGCCAGTCCATACCAAAGATTACATCAAACGCTGATATCGGGAGCACAAATGCTTCCAAACCAAAAGCCTGACTTCCTATCTGCACCTCAACAAAACAGGCTCGATCCGCTCGCATCAAGTACCCGGTAGGAAGCAGCACATTCACTTGATCTGTCGGTGTACACGAAGACACTATGATACGCCCTACGAAGTCCTCCGATAGAAAAGATGAGAAGCTCCCATATCAAACAGTGCTCTCGCCATACAATCCAATATTAGGACAGCCTATTACGACGTCACTTTGTTTTATGGCCTCCTGTTGGCCAAGATTACAAACTCGGGGTTGCGCCTGAGATGCAGTTGATTCCATCACTGTCTTTCCCTTCTCAGCATAAGACGAACCCGTATTTTTCTCCCCTTTTGTAGGGCCACTCCAACAGTATCGAGCGAAATGACCCACCTTACCACATGTATAATATGTGGGTGGACCTCTCCCAGATGTTGCTCTAGATGCAGGAGAAGAAGGATTCGGCGCAGAGGTTTTAGGCTTCATTTTCCACCGCTGAAACCCAGACTTTGGAGAAATAGGTACTTTAGATTATATCTTCTGCCCTGCCAAGTCATTTTTTCACTGCACACATTTCATGTCCAACTCAAGAAAATGGGCCGTATTGACCAAGGTAAGGAAACCCTGCATCATCGGTCCTGAGAGAAGCAACCGCAAGTAATCACTCAGCCCTTCAAAGAACCGATTTGTTTTTCGTTCCTCATCTGCAAATATAAATCCTACATTTCTCCGCAATCTCGTGTACTCGTGCAAGTAGTCGTCCACCAACCTCTCCCCTTGAGATAGCCTTTGAAATTGGTTCTCCATCACAATTCGTTGTGCCGATGGAATATTCCTTGCCAGAAAACATCTTGAGAACACCTCCATCAAGATCTCAGTCAACAGCCGACCAGCAAACTGGTGCAGCTCCAGCTCATCCCACCATAACCTTGCCTCACCATCCAGCAAGAAGGTAGTAACGGTGACTTTTTTCCACTCTTCCGTTTTCGTTGCAGACAGGACCCTCTTTACTCTTGAGAGCCAATCTTCGGCTTGTGTCGGGGTTCTAGTACCCATAAACACAGGAGGATCGAAACTCATCACATGTTTCAGTTGCTTTTCCATCGTTCGCCTTCCGGCCACTGGTTCAAGGACCACTTGTCTGACTGCTGCGTGTTCCACTACGCCAACCGGTTCCTGAAGCATCTCAGGAATAAGAGGCTGTCTCTGACCTCCAGGTTGCGCATTCATCATTGTAAACACGACTTCAGCAACCAACCGTATAGTTTTCATAGAAGGAGGTGTTGGCACCTCATTTGGTACACTACTCTCCACTGAGCGCTGGCGTTCTTGTTTCCCCGCACCACTTCTAGTTGCCTATAATGGTAAACTCACAAATAAGCAACTACAAATATTGCCACAAGCAATCACAGGAACATACCAGTTCTTCAAACATGTGTATTCTCAATCCTAAGTGTACATTCATGGGCTCATTATTGATATAACGGTATCGCACAAACACATGCTTACCACCCCTTAAAAGAATTCGACCACGAATTCCAGGAAGAAAGATCGAGAATGGAGCCTAATACCAATCTTGTAACACCCCCATCCGTCGCATAGCATATGACAGAAGGTCCGGTCAGGGCCCGACGTCATATACCACAGACATGCAAGGAGATTACATGTTGTATGCTAAACCCAAGTTCAAGTAGAAACACGTCCTACCACAGAGCATTCTAGCGGAAGCATTTTAAGTGAAGAACTCATACACAAAAAAATGTCCACTACACAAAAGGAATGACATAATATATTACATGTAACACATGTTTAGGTCGTAGCCTTATTACAACTGTTTCGGTTAATACAAGTAACTTTGTACATCGGCATGCAGGCCGGCCACACATGAAAACAAAAAATATTTGCTTTTGGGCCTTCAAGGGCCAGCCAACTACAGCATATGGGCTTCAGACCGCTACATCCCACTTGGCTCTCCAGCAACTACATAAAAGGGCCCGCCAAATCGTGGTAAACAAAGCAACGGTTAGCATTTTGCTGACCCATTTATAATGATCCCACCCCATACTCGGGAGGGGGGCATTTCTCCATCCCTTCAAACAAGGCATAGCACACATATATATGACAACAACAAGGTGCATTTAAGCACCAATTACCATAGACATTGGCCCAACGACACACGCCTCGTGTACTCAGGGCACATTTTTGGTGTGTCGGACTCCTCCGTGTAACACCCCCATTCAGAGGTCTATGACTTAACGATAACTTTATCATTCAGAGGTACTTAACTTGACGACAACATCATTCAGAGGTACTTTACTTGACGCCAACTACCCATTCAGAGGTCCTTAACTTGACGACCCAGTCATTCAGAGGTACTTAACTTGATGGAACAATAGTTCTCCTTCATGGCTCAACTCATCACAAGCCACATGGCTTTGTCTATTTTGGGCTGGCACCCACCACAGGCCAGGCAACTTAAGCACACATCCTACATCCAACAGCCCCCAAGTCTCTTAAAGATAGGCCTCATAACACTAGATCCCAAGGAGCTATCGCTTGGCAACATCAACAATTCACACAACTGTGATCATTCCTGGGTATTTTCTTGGAAATTCTTCCAGTACTTTGGTGCAGCATCCTACACACCACTTGACTCCAGATTTCACACATACTTCACACACATATCCACGAAGACTTCTCTGGCACGCAAACTAACATCACTAATCAAGACCAACCTGTCTATATGGGCTTCACACAGCATGCTTATTCCGTACTCTACATTTCTGGATCTAAATGTGGGAATATATGGGGATCAAACCTATCTACCCATTGGAATCCTGCCTTTTTCACCTTTTGGTGAGGGGATCCATGCAAATATGCATATTAAGGACTTCACTTGTGATGGAGACAATGCTGATGCGGTCTTGGATCCACGACATCGCGAGTTCGTGGATTGGGACGGTCATTGCCGCAAGCTCGGGGATGGGAGTCTACCACGACGTTTCTTCGCCAACACCACCGTCGCTACATGTTTTTGCTCGTCATCTTCCGCCGCCAATAAATGAAATATATAATTATAAATTACATAATTATAATTATATATTTTATCATTTTTATTTCCATGCATTTTATTCTTATTTTAATTTCATGTAATGATGGGTGCCTATAACCATCAAGAGTATTTTAATTTCATGCATTTAAATTTTGCATGATTTTTTATTTCATGATGGGTGCATATAACCATCATAGTGTCATTTTGAATTTTGATTTTTTAATTTTTAATTTTGAATTTTTAATTGGAGAAGATGGAGTGGTGTAAGCCTATATATAGGCCATGATATTTGTCATATTTTTTGGAGAATGATAAGAAATTGATACCCAAAAATCTATTGAGATTTTTCCTCCTCTCCAAGGCAAATTTTGGCCTCCTCTCTCCCGCTCTCTCTTTGGCCTCCGACCAACCATCCTCCTCCCTCTCTCCCTCTCTATATCTGACCTCCTCTTCTCTTCCTCCTCCTCCCCCTCTTGTGAGAAATCCCCTCCTCTACCAAAACCGAGCCCTCCTTGAAGGAATAAGTCCACCACCTTTCCTCTCTTCTCTTCCCTTATATAACTATTGGCCCTTTCAAGATACTCCCCCTTTTAGGGTTTGGCAAAGGAGAAACGGCGAGCGTCTTCATCGTCTGGTGCGGATCCAAGGACTTGTGTGCAAATAGAGAATCTACCATCGTCGTGTGCGCCTCCTCCACTCATCTTGTGTACGGATTATTCTTGGGATTGGGTAACGAATTTCTTAACCATCTTTGTATGATTTCTTCTATATTTTTGTGATGTATTGATGGAATAGAAGGCTGGTAATTTGTTCTGATTTATATTGAATATTGTGCTTGTTAAAAGCTAATTTTCAAAGCGTTTATTTCCAAATTTTTTCGTATTAATTGGAACGGGTAGATCTCGTGAACACTAGAAGAAATCGGGTTCATCACCCTTGATTTTCCCTTAAGTTCAAGTGATTTGGTAAACCCTATATTAATTAATTTTTGGATCGATTAGGACTTGATTTTAAATCACTTATTTAGTCTGGATCTTCTCTTATTGGATGTATGAATGTGTGCGCATAATTTAATTTGAATTGCTAATTGTCCGGATCGGGTGGCTCCATTTCGCTTGAGCGAACATTGGCATATAGCTCTTGTTCAATCTAAAATAAGGGGTAGCGTCCCTTTGCATTGAATGTTGTGGAATTTGTGCTTTTTAATGCTTGAGTATTTGATAGTGCTAAGTAGAGAAATCGCGCGCTAGATATTTAATTAAATTGTCGAACATAAGGACGTGTAGTTTAATCCGTAGAAACCATGGGCCTGCATCAATTTGGTATCAGAGCCAGGTTGTGCTAATTTCTTAATTAGTACCATCCTAGGAAAAATTTCTTAAGCTCGCCGACACGGACTTTGCATGTTTCATTGCAAAACATATAAATCAATTTTAAAATTTTGGGTCTGCAAATAGCGGCCTAAAATTTTCATTTTTTTCTTAAAATTCAAAGAAATAAAATTCTAAAATTTTTCCATCATTTCCTTAGTAAGAAACCCCCAAAAAATTTTATTTTTCATTAAGTCAATATTTTTATTAAATCATTAGAAAATTTTGATTTTGGTCTGCAAATAACGGCCTATATTTTTATTTTTTCAGCAAACAAATATCAAAAAAAATATTTTAATAATCTCTCATTTATTGTCAGTAATAAAATCCAAAAAAATATTTTATTGCCTTAGTTATTAAGCAGGAACAAATACATCTGTTGCATTTTGTATACGGTCAGGTTCATTATTCATTGCATGTGCACCAGTTCTGCGTGACTTTTCTCTGAGGTTCTCATTATTATGGCCTATGACGTTTATGCCTCCAGTTTAGATTACTGGTATGTTAATCCCATGGCTAAACAAACCTCACCCTTGCCTTCATACCATGAGAATACCAACCGTCCCCACGCTTATCCTCCCACTATAATTGAGGCACCTACTTATGACGGTTTGGGGTATCCCCAAAATTTTAGAGACTGTCTTAAGGGAATAGAAAATTATTTTAATTGTAACTTATGGACGACCACCAAAAGGTTAACATAGCCCGAGATCGATGATTAGTAGGTCATGCACGCGTGTTTTGGCTAAACGAAGTGCGTCGTGTTGGTAGTTATAAACATGCTTGGCCGGCAATGCGTAGCCTACTCTCGGATCAATTTGATCTCGCCTATCTCCACACTACTAACACCAAGCCTGTGAGTGAGTATCGTTATGGCACTACTCCCATACCTGCCTATAGGAATGATTATATACCTAACGCTAGATCATTTTTCCCCAAAGGTCGTCCTGCTCATAGTGTACCTACTACCACCTTTAAGGAAACCATTACTAATAGATCTTATGCCTTGGACTCAAAAGATGTTACTCCTAGAGTTTTGACTCCTTTATCCTCGACACCTAATCCTCCTGATATAGTGACTGATACCCATAAGGATGCTGATGTAGATGTGGTATCTCTTGATCTTGAGGATGACCAACTAGGTGAGTGTATTCCATAATGTACGTTAGTTCGTGATGATTCCAATGAGTCTGAAATTGAGATTGGATACCCTAGTGATTTAGAAGACGATGTATGGGATGATTGCATTCCGATCTGTGAGAGTATTATGTTACCTGTTACGTGCCATACTAGAGTTGTGTCAGTTCACCCTAGTATTGAGTGCCCTCTCCATGAGACGATCCCCATCGTGTTAGAGCCTACGATCGCACCCACTGAGGTTTTATCTGAGTTATCTGAGGAGCCTGAGAGTGAGGATGTCCCTATTATTATTGTGGATGAGTTACCATCGGAGGGAAGGGTAATGTTGGATGATTCTATTGTTGTACACCCGGATGAGATTTTGTTTATTGGGTCACCGTTGGGTGAAATTTTTACTGATTCGGATTTTATCCCGGGATTGAATTTACCAACCCTTTCCCCTATTTATTTGCCTATCTTAGATGACTTTTAAGATGTGGAACTGGTAGTCCTACTCTGAGTTTGTGTGTCACGCCCACTTTATTAGTTCCTACTTTGACGTTGACTCTGTGTGTAGAAATTACTATGTTGAGCGCACTAGTATTTGGACTACTCACCTCACCTCATAGATTTGACTACACATCACTTTTGACAGCACATTTTTCTACGTGTCCATCTACGGTTCCGTCCCATACTACGACTGACTCTGTTTCTTTGGCAATTGTGCCTCTAGATGTGGAGTCCCCTAGATATACTTATATACCACACCCAGTCGCAGGCATTTATCCACCGCCATTTGATGACCCTAATTTCCCCATGTTAGTGTCTATAGTTGGGTCCCTAGAGTTATTTCGCTCGCACATCTTTTCATATTAGGGAGCGTCAAATTCAATTGCCTATGATGAGCGGTTCACCTTGGCATATCTTCATGCAAAGTGTGAAAATATTAAAATTGAAATTAAGACTGCGGTGTCGGAACCCATAAAAATTATCTCTGATTACAAGGCTCCCGTGCCACCTGACTTAACCTCCTTATTTTCCGTGTTCGGGTCTAGCATGTAGCACATGGATTCTCTCCTCATGTGTCTTGGACATTAGTATTTCTCCTTAAGTTATGTCGCACGCACTTCCATGCCTTTTCGAGACTGTCTGTGTAAGGCCCCTAGCCGATCCAACATGACAGCATCACGGCTCCGCTCTAGGCGACCCTACCAGGCTGCAGCCCAAGCACCCCAAACCCTCTCCATCCACAGGCGGGTTGTTGGTGGCCACAGCCTCCCTTTGATGAGGTAAACTCGATAGTCAAGCCCGCACTACGGGGACTTCCCAGGAGGTCACCCATCCCAATACTACTCCAGCTCGGGCTGGAGTAGTACTGGGATGGGTGACCTCCTGGGAAGTCCCCGTAGTGCGGGCTTGACTATCGAGTTTACCTCATCAAAGGGAGGCTGTGGCCACCAACAACCCGCCTGTGGATGGAGAGGGGTTGGGGTGCTTGGGCTGCAGCCTGGTAGGGTCGCCTAGAGCGGAGCCGTGACGCTGTCATGTTGGATCGGCTAGGGGCCTTACAATAAAAAGTGCACTTTTATTGTAACTCCCCTAGCCGATCCAACGTGACAGCGTCACGGCTCCGCTCTAGGCGACGCTACCGGGCTGCAGCCCAAGCACCCCAACCCCTCTCCCTCCACAGGCGGGTTGTTGGTGGCCACAGCCTCCCTTTGATGAGGTAAACTCGATAGTCAAGCCCGCACTACGGGGACTTCCCGGGAGGTCACCCATCCCAGTACTACTCCAGCCCGAGCACGCTTAACTATGGAGTTCTTTCAACTCTCATCACCAATTGAGCTGAAGCTCAATTGGTGATGAGAGTTGAAAGAACTCCATAGTTAAGCGTGCTCGGGCTGGAGTAGTACTGGGATGGGTGACCTCCCGGGAAGTCCCCGTAGTGCGGGCTTGACTATCGAGTTTACCTCATCAAAGGGAGGCTGTGGCCACCAACAACCCGCCTGTGGAGGGAGAGGGGTTGGGGTGCTTGGGCTGCAGCCCGGTAGCGTCGCCTAGAGCGGAGCCGTGACGCTGTCACGTTGGATCGGCTAGGGGAGTTACAATAAAAGTGCACTTTTTATTGTAAGGCCCCTAGCCGATCCAACATGACAGCGTCACGGCTCCGCTCTAGGCGACCCTACCGGGCTGCAGCCCAAGCACCCCAACCCCTCTCCATCCACAGGCGGGTTGTTGGTGGCCACAGCCTCCCTTTGATGAGGTAAACTCGATAGTCAAGGACGCACTACGGGGACTTCCCAGGAGGTCACCCATCCATTCTAGCGTATCCTTAACATGACCTGGACAGAGCCCAGCCATTAGATCCAGGAAGAGGGAAACAAACGGCTCAGATTTGGCCAGAAAAGCTTGAACACGGCCTGACACGCCCTGTGACAAGCCCGTGTCACAGGCCGTGTCCCTCTAAGCGGCAGACAACCGACTCAAAACCAACAGTACACGGCCATGGGACACGCCCGTGTTCCATGCCATGTCCCTGACACGCCCGCAGACACGCCCGTGTCTGAGGCCGTGTGCCTCAACGAAAATAATCCCAAAACAACCCGAGACTTCACACGGCCTGGCACACGCCCATGTTCCTGGCCGTGTGCAGCTAGACACACCCGTGTCCCGCAAACACGCCCTAGCGCGAAACGTCGAGTTGAGTTCGACGACCACTGACACGCCCTGTGACACGCCCGTGTCACTGGCCGTGTCCTCACTCGACACTCGACACTCGACACTCGACGATCGTCGAGCAAAATTCGTCGACATCAAGGCCGATCGTCGACACGGCCCCGACACGCCCTGCGACACGCCCATGTCGCAGGCCGTGTCCGCTGTGTCGACTCCAAATTTCGTCTACTTCACGACTCGACACTACCCAGGCCTGACACGCCCTGGGACACGCCCGTGTCCCAGGCCGTGTCACCCAGGCCTGAACCCGATTTTGCTCAAATTGATCTGATTGACTTCGGGGTGTTACAATCCTCCCTCCCCCTTCAAATAATTTCGTCCTCGAAATTTGACTCCAATCAGCCACAACATCATCCAAGCTTACACCCCAAGCCTCCGCACAAACTAACAAACAACAACACAAACAAACATCCCTATCTTCCACTTGTGCACAGTCAGCCACAGAAGACCTCAAAACAAAACAACACGACTTCTTTATTTCCTCACAATCACACGTGCACCACAGTTTGATAGATATGTACACCATCTTTTATTCATCACAATTATAGATATAAACATAGTTTACATACACCACCATGGACAATCCATCAAGGTACGATCCAGTCATAGCATCCAAAGGAGCTACTTCATGATTCATCTCCGCTCAGCCTCCCGATTTTGAAATTCGCGATTAAGTGACAAATTAAACACCCAATGCTGAATTTCGCCAACTGAGCTTTGCGGCTCTTGCACGTCCATAGCATGCAATTCCTTGTTGCGTCCGGGGTGCAAATGACTCGGCCACTGCTTTACCCTTTTCTTCATATGACGCACCTATCTTTTTCTCACTCCCTGGAGGGGCATTCCGACAGAATTTTGCTATATGTCCTTGCTGTCGGCAATTATAGCATATACGTGTATCCACACGTCCTGACCGATAAGTCGCCCCCGAAGAAACAGTCGACGGAGATGATTCCGCCGGCCTAAATCTTTTCTTCTCTCGTCGTCGAAACTCCGATTGATCCAACTGCGACACTTTAGATTCTGTCTTTTCCACTGCCAGTCTCCTATTCTCGTATACTCGCTTCATATCTTTTTCCAAGGCACGAGCTGTATCGACCAATGCTTGAAAGCCTTGGCTCACTGAACTCGGAAGTGTCAACCTCAATTCATCCCGCAAGCCTTCATAAAACCGATTTGTCTTTCGTGCTTCCTCCGCAAAGTTAGATCCCGCATATCTCCCCAATCTTGTAAACTCATGCAGGTAGGTATCAATCTCTCGCTCACCCTGCACCAAACGGAGAAATTCATTTTCCATCGCAATCCTCTGCGACACTGGCACATACTTGGCTAAAAATATTTGGGAGAATTCCTCCATGGACACCTCCATTAAACCTCGACCTGCCAAGTGATGCACTTGTGACACGCCCGTGTCGCACTTGTGATTGTGAGGCGATAAATCAATTATGTTGTTTTGTTTTGAGGTCTTCTGTGGCTGAATGTGCACAAGTGGACGTTAGGGATGTTTGTTTGTGTTGTATGTTTGTTCGTTTGTGCGGAGGCTTGGGGTGTAAGCTTTGATGATGTTGTGGCTGATTGGAAGCAAATTTCGAGGACGAAATTATTTGAAGCGGGGGAGGATTGTAACACCCCGAAGTCAAGCGGATCAATTTGAGCAAAATCGGGTTCAGGCATGGGTGACACGGCCTGGGACACGTGCGTGTCCCAGGGCGTGTCAGGCCTGGGTAGTGTCGAGTCGTGGAGTCGACGAAATTTGGAGTCGACACAGCGGACACGGCTTGCAACACGGGCGTGTCGCAGGGCGTGTCGGGGCCGTGTCGACGATCGGCCTTGATGTCGACGAATTTTGCTCGACGATCGTCGAGTGTCGAGTGTCGAGTGCGGACATGGCCTGGGACACGGGCGTGTCACAGGGCGTGTCAGTGGTCGTCGAACTCAACTCGACGTTTCGAGCTAGGGCGTGTTTGCGGGACACGGGTGTGTCCGGGTGCACACGGCCAGGAATACGGGCGTGTGCCAGGCCGTGTGAAGTCTCGGGTTATTTTGGGATTATTTTCATTGAGGCACACGGCCTCAGACACGGGCGTGTCTGAGGGTGTCGGGAACACGGCACGTGACACGGGCATGTCACACGGCCGTGTATTGGCTGGATTGAGTCGGTTGTCTGCCGCTTAGAGGGACACAGCCTGTGACACAGGCGTGGACACGGGCGTGTCCCAGGGCGTGTCAGGCCTGGGTAGTGTCGAGTCGTGGAGTCGACGAAATTTAGGGTCGACACAGCGTACACGGCCTGCGACACGGGCGTGTCGCAGGGCGTGTCAGGGCTATGTCGACGATCGGCCTTGATGTCGACGAATTTTGCTCGACGATCGTCGAGTGTCGAGTGCGGACACGGCCTGTGACACGGGCGTGTCACAGGGCGTGTCAGTGGTCGTCGAACTCAACTCGACGTTTCGATCTAGGGCGTGTTTGCGGGACACGGGTGTGTCCAGGTGCACACGGCCAGGAACACGGGCGTGTGCCCGGCCGTGTGAAGTCTCGGGTTGTCTTGGGATTATTTTCGTTGAGGCACACAGCCTCAGACACGGGCGTGTCTGAGGGCGTGTCGGGGACACGGCATGGAACACGGGCGTGTCCCAGGGCCGTGTACTGTTGGTTTTGAGTCGGTTGACTGCCGCTTAGAGGGACACGGCCTATGACACGGGCGTGTCACAGGGCGTGTCAGGCCGTGTTCAAGCTTTTCTGGCCAAATCTGAGCCGTTTGTTTCCCTCTTCCTGGATCCAATGGCTAGGCTCTGTCCAGGTGTGTTGAAGGCCGAGAAAAAGGGGATTTAAACCCCTCTTTTCTTCTTCTTCTTCTTCTTCATTTCTTTTAAGCAAGGGAGGAAGAAAGGCTAAGGCAAGAGGGAAGGGAGGAGTCTACCAGCTGCTGTCGGAGCTGCGGAGTGCGGAGCGAAGATCCGAGAGCGGATTCGTGAAGGCGAAGCCGAGGCGGTGATTTCCATCCGGCTACTTCATGGCGCCGAAGCGATCTTTAAGGGTAACGATCTCCTTCTTGGACATCGAAGTCCTTCCTTTATGCATGTTCTTGGAATCCTCCACCAAGAGGTGGATTTGCGGAAGTGATTCCTTTGTTGAGTCTGCATCTAGAGCCGGAAATATGGAGTACGGCATAGGCATGCTGTGTGAAGCCTATCTGGACCGGTAGTCTGGATTGGTGATGTTCATGGGTAAACCGGAGAAGACTCTGTGGATTTGATGAGATGCAAATGGTTTTCTCTTGTGTTGATTGTATGGATGTGATGCTGAATGTGAGGAGGCTTTGGCAAAGCTCCTGGTTGTGATATGATCAATTGGTAGCACACCTGGGGAGCTCATGATAAACCCGGCCTGTTACACCACTAGGGTGGGTTGATCTAGTTAGGTAGGGGTCGATTGGTGGCAATGCTTGGGGAGCCGAGTTAAACCCGGCTTGCTGCACCACATAGTGTGGGTCGATCGGATTAGGAGGGGGGTCGATGGGTAGACATTGCCTGGGGAGCTTGGATAAACCCGGCATGCTACACCACATGTTGTGGGTCGACCTACTCTGGTTGTTGCTGTGAGGTTGTACCTCTGTGTGGTTTGGGCGGGATGTCTCCAGCTTGCGAGACTGGTGGACTAGGGCCGGTCAACCAATAAGTTAAAACCTCGGATCAGCGATGTATGACTGGTGGATTCCAGTACGCCAAGAAGGTGCCCTGAGTGCACGGAACGTCTAGTGGATTCCAGCGTTTATGATATGATGTGTTTGCTAGCGGGATAAAGAAAATGATATACATATATGCTTGAGGATACTTGATGATAGATGATAGCACTGTATACAGGGAAGGAACCACTACCCCGAGTAGGGGGTAGGGTCGTTATAATGGGTCAGCCAAATGCTGACCGTTACTTTGTTTTCTGTGTTGGCTTGGATATGGAATTGCAGGTGCCGCGGCTTGAAATGACTAAGTGGAATGGCTAGCTTGCTGCTATAGGCCCTTGAAGGCCATGCGAAGAGTTGTGTTTGGATTTCATGTGTGGCCGGCCTGCGTGCCGATGTACGAAATGAATGTGGTGTAAAAGAGGAACCTGTAAGGCCATAAGGCCAGGGTGTGTGTGGGTTGTATACATTCCTGGTGTTGTGATATATATAAATATGGTATTTATATTGGTGGACATGCTGGTTGGAGTTCATGTTAACAAAAAAATGCTGCGCTAGAATGGATGAGTTAAGGATACGCGTCGATTTTGATTTCCACACGTGATTCCTTCGCTTGTCTGTGAGATATGGCGTGGGGCCCCGGCCGGACCCACCGTTATATGTCATGTGACAGGTGGGGCGTTACAAAGTTGTATCAGAGCCAGGTTTCGAGTGTTTCGGAGGAGAGAACAGAAATGAACTCATGAATGTCCACTAGGTGTGTATGTCATGCACATGATGTGCGTGAGTGTGTAGTCAATGTAGCAGTACCGTTATGATTGGAAGTATTAATGGTGTTCTGTACATTGATAGGTGGCGAGGGATGGAGCTGGGCCGTCTGAGCCCCAGCGGTCTGCTGAGAGTGCAGCACTCGTGGAAGCGCCTATGCCTCCCTCGGCAGAAGCCATACGGGTGGTGACGGAGACAGTGCTTGCAGTGTTACAAGCACAACCTACTGGACAGGCAAGACCTGGTGGAAGGCAAGAGCATGCTGCAGTGGTGGTGGAGGCGCAAGCAAGTGACGAGTCATTGACACGTTTTATGCACGTTCATCGACCCACGTTTGGTGGAACGCTTTCACCAACGCAAGCAGAAGATTGGTTGGCAAGGGTAAAAAGGATCCTGACTGCAATCCGGACGGTCGAGGAACAGAAAGTGATGTTGGCCACGTTTCTATTGGAAGGCGATGCGAGATTGTGGTGGGATTAGATTGAAGTGCATCACTTGGCAGGTCGAGGTTTAACGAAGGTTTCCATGGAGGAATTCTCCCAAATATTTTTAGCTAAGTATGTGCCAGTGTCGCAGAGGATTGCGATGGAAAATGAATTTCTCCGTTTGGTGCAGGGTGAGCGAGAGATTGATACCTACCTGCATGAGTTTACAAGATTGGGGAGATATGCGGGATCGAACTTTGCGGAGGAAGCACAAAAGACAAATCGGTTTTATGAAGGCTTGCGGGATGAATTGAGGTTGGCACTTCCGAGTTCAGTGAGCCAAGGCTTCCAAGCATTAGTCGATACAGCTCGTGCATTGGAGAAGGATATGAAGCAAGTACAAGCGAATAAGCGACTGGCAGTGGAAAAGTCCCCGTAGTGCATTGGCGAAGGAATCACGTGTGGAAATCAAAATCGACGTGTATCCTTAACTCATCCATTCTAGTGCAGCATTTTTTTGTTAACATGAACTCCAACCAGAATGTCCACCAGTATAAATACCACATTTATATATATCACAACACCAGGAATGTATACAACCCACACACACCCTGGCCTTATGGCCTTACAGGTTCCTCTTTTACACCATATTCATTTCGTACATCGGCACGCAGGCCGACCACACATGAAATCCAAACACAACTCTTTGCATGGCCTTCAAGGGCCTATAGCAGCAAGCTAGTCATTCCACTTAGTCATTTCAAGCCGCGGCACCTGCAATTCCATATCCAAGCCAACATAGAAAACAAAGTAACAGTCAGCATTTGGCTGACCCATTATAACGACCCTACCCCCTACCCGGGGTAGTGGTTCCTTCCCTGTATACAGTGCTATCATCTATCATCAAGTATCCTCAAGCATATATGTATATCATTTTCTTTATCCCGCTAGCAAACACATCATATCACAAACGCTGGAATCCACCAGACGTTCCGTGCACTCAGGGCACCTTCTTGGCGTACCGGAATCCACCAGTCATACACCGCCGATCCGAGGTTTTAACTTGTTGGTTGACCGGCCCTAGTCCACCAGTCTCGCAAGCTGGCGACATCCCGCCCAAAATACACAGAGGTACAACCTCACATCAACAACAAGAGTAGGTCGACCCACAACATGTGGTGTAGCACGCCGGGTTTATCCAAGCTCCCCAGGCAATGTCTACCCATCGACCCCCCTCCTAATCCGATCGACCCACACTATGTGGTGCAGCAAGCCGGGTTTAACTCGGCTCCCCAAGCATTGCCACCAATCGACCCCTACCTAACTAGATCAACCCACCCTAGTGGTGTAACAGGCCGGGTTTATCACGAGCTCCCCAGGCGTGCTACCAATTGATCATATCACAACTAGGAGCTTTGCCAAAGCCTCCTCACATTCAGCATCACATCCATACAATCAACACAAGAGAAAACCATTTGCATCTCATCAAATCCACGGAGTCTTCTCCGATTTACCCATGAACATCACCAATCCAGACTAACTGTCCAGATAGGCTTCACACAACATGCCTATGTCGTACTCCATATTTCCGGCTCTAGATGCAGACTCAATAAAGGAATCACTTCCGCAAATCCACCTCTTGGTGGAGGATTCCAAGAACATGCATAAAGGAAGGACTTCGATGTCCAAGAAGGAGATCGTTACCATTGAAGATCGCTTCGGCGCCATGAAGTAGCTGGATGGAAATCACCGCCTCGGCTTCGCCTTCACGAATCCGCTCTCGGATCTTCGCTCCGCACTCCACAGCTCCGACAGCAGCTGGTAGACTCCTCCCTTCCCTCTTGCCTTAGCCTTTCTTCCTCCCTTGCTTAAAAGAAATGAAGAAGAAGAAGAAGAAGAAAAGAGGGGTTTAAATCCCCTTTTTCTCGGCCTTCAACACACCTGGACAGAGCCCAGCCATTGGATCCAGGAAGAGGGAAACAAACGGCTCAGATTTGGCCAGAAAAGCTTGAACACGGCCTGACACGCCCCGTGACACGCCCGTGTCACAGGCCGTGTCCCTCTAAGCGGCAGTCAACCGACTCAAAACCAACAGTACACGGCCCTGGGACACGCCCGTGTTCCATGCCGTGTCCCCGACACGCCCTCAGACACGCCCGTGTCTAAGGCCGTGTGCCTCAACGAAAATAATCCCAAGACAACCCGAGACTTCACACGGTCGGGCACACGCCCGTGTTCCTGGCCGTGTGCACCTGGACACACCCGTGTCCCGCAAACACGCCCTAGCTCGAAACATCGAGTTGAGTTCGACGACCACTGACACGCCCTGTGACACGCCCGTGTCCCAGGCCGTGTCCGCACTCGACACTCGACGATCGTCGAGCAAAATTCGTCGACATCAAGGCCGATCGTCAACACGGCCCCGACACGCCCTGCGATACGCCCGTGTCGCAGGCCGTGTCCGCTGTGTCGACTCCAAATTTCGTCGACTCCACGACTCGACACTACCCAGCCCTGACATGCCCTGGGACACGCCCGTGTCCCAGGCCGTGTCACCCATTCCTGAACTCGATTTTGCTCCGACGCTAGAGCTAGTGATTTGGGTTTAGTCTGGTCAATCCCGTAGCGGATGCCTTCTGGATCCGTTGACAAATTAATACGTAGGAACGCCGACCCATCCATAATTATGAAGAACGTCGGATTTTATGTTTTTATTTTAGATTTTTATATAGCACAGGGTGTTTCACTTTATTTCAAGTTTCTGTACTTTTTAATGTACGTCTCTGTTCCATCTGAGTGCTTTTCTCCATCGTTTCTTCCTACCACTAAATATTCTCATGGGTTGGAGAGTGTTAGTACTGTCGTGTCTATTTTCCACGTGAACTCCTTGGTTCTTGAACCGAATGGTAAGATTCAAGTTAATTTTCTTTTTCCTGACACCATTTCGAGTTTGGCTATTTCTACACCTGATATGTTCTTAGTGCTATGGGATGTTCATGCTACTACGACACGGATTGCGGGTCTAGATTTTCCCCATGTTGCTGCTGCTTTCGATGGTTCCCCCCTCACGGGCCACTCATCGGTGATGAGTGATTTTGAGTGGGAGAGGATTGATGGCGATGATGCTGATGCGGCCGTGGATCTACGACATCGAGAGTTCATGGATTGGGACGGTCATTGCCACAAACTCGAGGATGGAAGTATACCACGACGTTTCTTCGCCAACGCCGCTGCCGCTACTTGTTTTTGCTCGTCGTCCGCCGCCGCCAATAAATGAAATATATAATTATATATTACATAATTATAATTATATATTTTATCATTTTTACTTCGATGCATTTTATTATTATTTTAATTTCATGTAATGATGGGTGCCTATAACCATCAAGAGTATTTTAATTTCATGAATTTAATTTTGCATGGTTTTTTATTTCATGAAGGGTGCATATAACCATCATTGTCATTTTGAATTTTGAATTTTGAATTTTGAATTGGAGAAGTTGGAGTGGTGTAAGACTATATATAGGCAATGATATTTGCCATATTTTTTGGAGAATGATAAGAAATTGAAACCCAAAAATCTATTGAGATTTTACCTCCTCTCCAAGGCAAATTTCGGCCTCCTCTCTCCCCCTCTCTCTTTGGCCGTCGGCCAACCTTCCTCCTCCCTCACTCCATCTCTATATCCGACCTCCTCTTCTCTTCCTCCTCCTCCTCCTCTTATGAGAAAGCCCCTTCTCTACCAAAACCGAGCCCTCCTTGAAGGAATACGACCACCACCTTTCCTCTCTTCTCTTCCCTTATATATTTGTTGGCCCTTTCAAGAGACTACCCCTTCTAGGGTTTGGCAAAGGAGAAATGGTGAGCGTCTTCATCGTCTTGTGCGGATCCAAGGACTTGAGTGGAAATAGAGAATCTACCATCGTCGTGTGTGCATCCTCCACTCATCTTGTGGAGGATTATTCTTGGGATTGGGTAACGAATTTCTTAACCATCTTTGTGTGATTTCTTCTATAATTTTGTGAGGCATTGGAGGAATAGAAGGCTGGTAATTTGTTCTGATTTATATTGAATATTGTGCTTGTTAATATCTAATTTTCAAAGCGTTTATTTCCGAATATTTTTTGTATTAATTGGAACAGGTGGATCTCGTGAACACTAGAAGAAATCGGGTTCATCACCCTTGATTTCCCCTTAAGTTCAAGTGATTTGGTAAACCCTATATTAATTAATTTTTGGATCGATTAGGACTTGATTTTAAATCACTTATTTAGTCTGGATCTTCTCTTATTGGATGTATGAACGTGTGCGCATAATTTAATTTGAATTGCTAATTGTCCTGATCGGGTGGCTCCATTTCGCTTGAGCGAACATTGGCATATAGCCCTTGTTCAATCTAAAATAAGGGGTAGCATCCCTTTGCATTGAACGTTGTGTAATTTGTGCCTTTTAATGCTTGAGTATTTGATAGTGCTAAGTAGAGAAACCGCGCGCTAGATATTTAATTAAATTGTCGAACATAAAAACGTGTAGTTTAATCCGTAGAAACAATGGGCCTACATCAACATGTCTGGGAGAAACTTGTTACCCTTGAAGATCTCTTCGGAGCCATGACCGTGATGTATGATCCTGATGGAATTGATAGCCACAACTTACTCTCCGCGGATCTAGCATCGACTCGCGATTCCAATCACAAGCAAACCTTGGATCAATCTTCACACAACTCCTGGACATTCTTCCTCTTCCTTCCTAGCAAAGAAATGATATGAGAAGATGAGAATAAAATCTCAAGTCCATAATTATACAAAAGTTACCGCTGCGGGGTTAACTACTACTGCCACGCGGTAACATAGGCGGTAACTGCTTTGACCAGTCGGCGCCGCTATCAGAGCTAACTCTCCGCGCTAACATTTAGCGCTTAGCGGTAACCCATTCGACTTTCGTCGATCTGTTAGAACGGTACAGTAACTCCTATTGCGTGGCATTAGTGCTTGGCAGTATCCCGTTCGACCTTCGTCGATCATTTAGCGCCGCGCGGTAACTCCTAATGCCTGGCGTTAGCGCTCTCGACGATTTCTCGAGAGCATTGTGTGCTCGAAAGCATTGAGTGGTCAAAAGCATTGAGTGCTCGAAAGCGTTGAGTGGCTACCACGGCGCGCTAGCTTCGCACTACCTAACCCGAGTGCTAGGTCTTTTAAATCACTGAGCTACCGCCCACGATAAAACTATAGCCGCACGGTAGCCCCCGTGATGTAACACCCCCATCTGTCGAATGAAAGGATTTTATGGAGGTTAATGAGTGAATGGTTTGATGAATTTGGAATTATACCAATGACTTAACTATGAGAAATAATAAAGATGCATTGGATATTAGCAACATGTCAGATATTATTTGGAAACAAATTATATGATGCTAATTTATGGCCATGTGAGATGTTGACTGATGAAATGAATTTAGTCGTCCATTGCTTAGAGTTGTGACCCTTACGGGTAGCAGTGTGAGAACTGCATGTAGCATAAGGTGGCTTACCATCTGTGAGAATAGTTAACCCTTGTGTGCTTGCATGCATAAAAATGCGGAAGATGTTGATGCATGGTCATGAGTCTTGACAAATAAGAAAGTCTAAGGTGGTCCACTGTTGTGAGGTGTGTTTCCTTATGGGTAGCAGTGTGGATTGTATGTTGTATGAGGTCGTTTGCCACCTGTATTGATGATGAACCCTTAAGTGCCTTGGGGAATGAGATTGTGAAAGGTTGTAAGTGCGGGTGTTTGGCCACACTAGATTGGTAATGATGAAAAGAGACATATGTGGACGGTTGGCCTTGGTCCTCTGGTGGTTTGTCCACAAAGTCACCTTCCATACCATGGTCATGTGAAATTGCATGCGGTGTGAGTCTAATGCGCTGGCGGTAAGTTTACCATTCACAGCCAAGTAATAAAATGGAGGAGTAGCTTCCCCAAGTATGGATCTCACACGGAGTGCAAGTAGGAAGCATAGAATTCGCTTTCAGAGAAATGAATGAAAGTGCTAAATAAAATCGAGAGTTTTGATTTCGATTTTCCTACACTAAGCAACAACAAACTAGTGTGGGTTGCTGTCACCCCATCGCCAGGGTGAATTACTCCAAGGAGTAATAACGGAGATGAATAAATTAACGAGGGTCGTAAACACCACTTCGCAACGCGCACTTCTAGCAATCACTAGAACGGCTAAAAAATGACTTTCTCTAACAAGGAGGAAACTCATCAATGTATATCAGGAATAAGGAATCACCATACAAAACGGTAACAAGACCTTGAATAAAGCATAGTTAATAAACCTCAAGCAAACTAGCACAAGTTAAGTTTAACATAAATCCAAGAAAAAAGGGGGAATGAAATACAACCAAGCACTCGAAGACTCTCAAGGATTCGCGGCTGGAAGCGAGGGTTGTCTAGCCTCATCCTAGCTCGGTCTTTGGGAGGTATCCGGTATCCCAAAGGGCTGTCACTTCCTTCTTCACAACCGGCTTCTTCGTGTTGTAGATGTTGATGTGGATCAGAGCAAAATGCTTCGCAAGTTTAGCAACCAAGAACTCGAAAAGCAACTTGGAGGTTGTCAATGGCGATGGTGGCCGGAGACAGCTTTTGCAAGCTCTTTGTAGGAGAAAAGGTGGCCGGATCAACCCTCCAAGGAGGAGAGAGAAAACGACGGCTGGAGGGGCAAGTTCCCGCTCCAATGGGCGGAAATGGAGGGGGGAAAATGGGGAGTTCTGGTCCAGAAGAAATCTTTGGCTTAAATAGTAAAAGTCAGAAATAATGGTCACGCACGGTCTAGCGCACGACCGTGTGTGAACCGTGCGATATTAATAACCAGGACACGCCTGAGGAAGAAGAAGCATTGACCTGTGCCATTTTACTCGCGCACGGACGATTCCGCCCGTGTGTGAAGTAATTCGCACGGGAAACGACATCAAGCATAAAATGCAGGCAACTAGGAGAACTCGTGTGTTTACGCGCGCACAGGCGCTTCCTCCCGTGCGTGCAGAAGACGCACGACGAGCAACAGAATAGAGAAAAAACAAAATGTTACAGGAAAAACATGTGCTTCCTTCGCACACGGTTCCAAATAAACCGTGCGTGAAGCAATCGCACGAGCTGGTTAATCCTCCAAAGTGATCTGCAGGAAAACGCACGACGGAAACAAACCGAGCGCCAATAAAACGCACGGTAGTTCGGTTTCCTCAAATCAGCATTCTGAAGAAGGGAAAACTGACCACCTGCACACAAAAATACTAGCAACGGAGTACCCTCCAACAATCAACAAAAAGCAATAAAAGTACTGGAACGAGCCCCGGGGAGCACCAAGTGCTTACCCCCAGCAAACGAATGAGTAATTGCGCACCCTCGGGCTAGAAAGGTGCACTAAACGTGAAGCGCAGTAGGAATGAAATATCAATGAAAATAACTGAAAAGTGAAGTGCAAACTTAGGAAAACTGCCCAGATGAGTCTATCAAAACCCTATATAAATGGGACTCATCAGAGTCAACACGTGGTGTCGTAATCCCATGTTAAGGATAGTGTGGCAGGTCTACAGGCTCGCTAGTCGTCACACCGACGGGCGTTGACAGTTAGACTTGCACTGTTGGGCTTTGGTCCTCGGTGCTCACTTCCTGAGGCACCCTCCGTGCTAGTGGATGATTTTCATTGGTCCTTTGGTGATTTTTTCACAGAGGCAACTTCTGTGCCACGAATATAGGCCAGTTGGGCTGGGCTTTTGGTGCACATCTACTTGAGACCCCTTCTGAGCCGTAGTATGCATGTTAGCTCCGTTTTTGTGTTCTTAGCGTTGATGCGTACAGAGGCCTAGGCTTGGTAGTGTGGATGCCCGGCTAGTAGTGGAGAAACCCGCTCAACTGTCACCGCCTGGCAATGGCGGTTGATGCCTGAGAGGTTAGCTACCTGCTCGAAAAGTGGGAACTACAAGTCTGTATCGATATAGCGGTTGCATGTGTGTGATCATGGGTGTGTCATTGCATTGCATTCATGTCATTACATTACATTGCATGCACAAGATCCTCATTGTATAAGTTTGTATGGGTACTCTGATATGATGAGTTACTTTACTGCTTAGTCGATCCTCAACTTATATGTCTGTATGAGCATTCATATAAGTTGAGTTACTTTCTGTTGTAGTTCTATATTTTCATACTGTTGTACATGGTAGAAAGGCGAGAGTAGATTGCTCACTCGTTCTATATACTGATGATATACATCGATATTTCTCACTCGTTTACCACCTATTTGTATTACTACACTTTTATATATATTGTACTTGTCCTTTTCTCTGCACGGTGTCGAGGAGTCGTCAGGGGAGCGGATGTGAAGCCACTTTGTCTTTATGACTAATGGTTGCTACATCTTCCTTTTTAGGAGGGAACTAGGTAGATAGAGTAGCAGTAGGTTATGGAGCAGGACAACCAAGTTAGGATGATAGGGCCTAAAGGTATGGTTCCATCGCTACCGTCGGCGACTGATGTGAGTTAGAGAGACTCATTTTGTACTCATACTCTGATGTTATAGAAGTTTGTTGATGCTTCTTTTATTTGATGTACTTTTGGGCTATTTACTTATGTGTGTATTTGACTTCTATTTTATATTCTTGGTTGAGTTGGCAATGTTTGATATTGATTATAGCTGACAGAATAGGCATCTTGTAGTACAGGTTATCCCGTACGCTAACTCTACCCCAAGGCAGATGTTTTGGGCATAAGACTCCCTTTGTGTCATTTTTTGTGTTCCAGGAGGGGGCTTATTACATCCTAGAGCCTGGTATGAGACCCTGTCTACCTTTCTTATAGAGAATAAGTTCTCTAGAGGAAAGATAGATAAGGCATTATTCCTTAGGGACATCAAAGGATCAAGCATCATAGTCTAGATATATATAGATGACATAATTTTTGGGTCTGCTAATGAGAAGCTGTGTAGAAAATTTGCAATGCTTATGCAAGAAAAGTTTGAAATGAGCAGCATGGGTGAGCTAAAGTTCTTCTTGGGATTCCAAGTTAGACAATCTGAGGATGGTATATTTATCTCTCAGTCTAAGTTCACTAAGGAGTTGATTAAGAAATATGGTATGGGTTATTCTTCTACCATGAGAACTCTAATGGGTTCTTCTGTGTCACTACATAAGGATGAATCTGGGAAACCAGTTGATGAAACCTTGTATAGAGGTATCATTGGATCACTCCTGTATTTGACTGTTAGTAGGCCGGATATTATGTTCTCAACATGTGTCTGTGCTAGGTACCAAGCATTCCCCAAAGAGTCTCATTACACTACTGTAAAGAGAATACTAAGATATCTTAAGGGCATACCGAATCTTGGGCTTAGGTATCCTAGAGATAGTGATTTTGAACTCACAAGGTACACAGATGCAGATTTTGCAGGGTGTAAAGAAGACAGAAAGAGTACTTTTGGAACTTGTCAGTTTCTTGGGAAAATACTCATAAGTTGAAGCAGCAAGAAGCAAACAAGTGTTGCAATTTCTACAGCAGAATCTGAGTAGATATCTGTTGGAAGCTGCTATGCACAGTTGCTGTGGATTCAGCATCAACTAATGGACTACATTGTACAGCTAAGTAAATCTATTATGTTTTGTGATTCTACTAGTACAATTTCTATTGCTAATAATCTTGTATCACACAGTAGAACTAAACATATAGAAATTAGATATCACTTTCTCAGAGAGAATGTTGCAAAGAAAATATTTGCTTACAGTATACTCCAACAGAAAGACAAGTTACTAACAATTTTACAAAACCCCTAGATTAAAGCAAGTTCAATTACTTTAAATTTGAACTAGGAATGTTAAACATTGAGTAAACATTTTCCATTACTAATAACAAAAGCTTGTACAACTTATAAAAGATGACTAACCAGCTCAACAAATCTAAATAACCAAGAAAGACTTGATATAAGTCAAGAATTATATTTAGAACACAAATTTTGTCTAAGTCAAAACATTGTGTCGAGACACCACAGCGTGTGTCGACACTATAGACAGTATTGTGTCGAGACACCAGAATTTGTGTTGACACAATGGTAGCCATGTGTCGAGACACAATAGAGTGTGTCGACAATGAATAGATGCAGTGTGTCGAGACATTAAAATTTAGTGTCAAGACATAAGGGTGTCGCGACCCTGAGTTCTATGTCGAGAGACATGAAGCTTGTGTCTACTTAAGTCGACACATCTCGACAGAGTAGGTTTTCTATGTCGACACTAGACATTTGCGGCATATTTAGAAAATTTTTAAATGCAGCGCGCCTTCTCGCCTTCAGCAGACAGTCACTATAAATAGGGTGTGTAAGGAGTTGTCGAGTACGCTTACTAGAAAACTTGAGAGATTGTTCACTGGGTGTCGAGACCTAGGAATCCTTAGTCGACACCTCTAAATCTCAAGCTCTCTCAACTCAAATGGCACCCAAGATGGACGACAACATCAACGAGGGTTACGAACTGGTACGAAACGCATTCGTCTCCGCACCAGAAGAGATAAAGAATGTGATAGACCTTCTCAATGAGGTAGGTCTTGAGTATATGCTTTTTGAACCAACCAAGATATGGAAGAGAGAAGTATCTGAGTTCTACTCCAATGCTTCAATAAACCATAAGACTGCCAAGATAAAATCCAGTGTAAATGGAGCAAGAGTAAAGGTCACAATCAAAAGAATGGCTAAAGTCTTCCAGATTCCTAGAACTGCACAGGAAGATGAACTGGATTCCAACAAGACTGCAGAGGCCTTAGAATGGTCTGGACTGGATCAACCACTAGGTTAGGTAGTTCACTAAATTGGAAGGGAATGAATTCCTAGGGCAAATTTCTGTCTGAAGTAATAGAGAAGATGCTCCTCTGCAAGGCTGGAGCATATGCCAGAATTTCAACCTACATGTTTAGCCTGTTGACAAGACTTATTTTGAGAATAAAGACTGATTGTAACAAGGTTGTGTTTGACAAGATTGAAGAAGGGATTCAGAAGCACAATATGGGCAGAATTGTTAGTCTGTATCTGGTGAAGACAATTCCAGATAATATCAACCAGAAAGTTGGAACAAAGATCAACCAAATGAGCAGAATGGACCTAAGGATTCTGTCAAGATGGGACAAGATCTTTTCTAAGGAGACTCCAGAACCTAAGAAAATAAAGGAAGTAAAACGCAAGAAAGTAGTGGTAGAGGAAGTTGAGTCCTCAAGTGATTCTGAGGAACAAGTACAATTTACTTCAGATAAGGATGCTAAGGAAGAACAAAGAAGATCTCCTATACTCTCACCTGGAACAAGTGATCAGGTGCAAGGGGAGAACTTTCCAGAAAAAGAACTAATTGAGTGGGAGAACCACACTGATTTGCCAATGGATACAGCTACCACTATAATAATGGATGTTATACAAGTAATGGAACAATCAAAGGTTCCTAAACAAGAAATTTCTGAGAAAGAGATGGAGGATGTATTCCCCAAATAGACTTGTGAAGAAATATGTAAGAATACAGTTGAGGGGGAAGCTGAGACTCTTACACATGATGTGCAGATTCCTGAGAAAAGGAATGAAGATCCTGCCTCTAGAGAGACAGTGGAAGAAATTCTTCTGTTTAAAGAAACTAACATCCAGGGGGAGATAATTGAAATTCCCCAGATTGAAGTTCCTGATGCTGAAATTCAGCATGTAGATGTTAACTTAGAAAGTATCAACTGTAACTCCCCGAAACTCAAAAGAGCGACGGGGGACGTTTTGGGCAAGTTTTGGGTTCTGGAAGGAGGCACACGTCCTGGGACACGGGCGTGTCCTAAGGCGTGTCAGGCTTATGTCGACGATTTGGTCGAGAGGTCGACGAATTTTGCTCGACGTTGTGTCGAGACAGGGCACACGACCTGAGACACGAGCGTGTCTCAGGGCCTGTCGAGCCCGTATTGACACTCAGCCCGCGAAGTCGACATTTTATGCTCGACGAAGTGTCGAGACATGGCACACAGCCTGAGACATGGGTGTGTCTCAGGGCGTGTCGAGCCCGTGTCGACACTCGTCCCGGGGAGTCGGCGAATTTTGCTCGACGAAGTGTCGAGATAAGGCACACGGCCTAGGATACGGGCGTGTCGAAGGCCGTATCGTGAGGTCGACGAACTTTGCTCGATGAAGTGTCGAGACTGTGAACACGGCCTGGAGCCCAGGCGTGTTCGAGTGGACACGGGTTAGGACATGGGCGTGTCCTAGAACCCGTGTAGTTCTCGGGTTGTTTTCGGGATAAATCAATGGGGGTACACGGGCGGCCACACGGCCGTGTCAGTTGGAACACAGGCGTGTCAGGTCGAACACGGGCTTGTCAGGTCGAACATGGGCATGTTCGATGCCCGTGTGTTATTTCAGGCGCGTCGATTTTGACGGCGAATGAGGCACACAGCCCTAGACACGAGCGTGTGCCAGGACATGTTCGGTCCAGATTGTACATTTCAGGCCCGAATCAAAGCCGTTCGTTTCTCTAATTTGTGATCCAACGGTTGGGGGTTGCCGCTGATGGGAAATACCCTGGATTTGACCTTTGAAACCCTCACTTTCACTTGAGTGTTATCTTTTTAAAGTATAGAGAGAGAGGAGAGCCAAGGAAGGAAGAAGAAGCTAGATCCGGCCATTGGAGGAGCTTCGAAGCTCCAAATCGCGAGCCGACTCCGGATCCACAGAGGAAAAGAGAGTGCAGTACTGTTCATCCGCTTACTTTTCCATGGCGCTAAAGAAGAATGCTAGGGTAACGATTCTCTTCTTGAGCATGTGAAGCTCTCCTTCTTTGCATAGGAAGCCCGCTCTCGCGAGTTTGCGGTGAGTTGGAGGCGTTCCTTCGGGTAGATATGTAAAGTCCCCGTTGTGTAGAGTCCGTAAGTGTGAACAGACATAGGCATGATGCGTGAAGCCTATCCGGACATGTTGGTCTGGATCGGTGATGTTGCATTGCATAAATGCCGGAGAATACTCCGTGCGATTGGTTGTTTTTCGGGTTTTCTACGTGGTAGATTGCAACAGGGAGCCTTGGGGATTAACCCAAAGGTACACCCGGAAAACTAGGCGGATGTGTGATCTTGCCAACTTGGTGGCCTGAGAGCCAACTTGAACATAACCGGGTTATATGAAATGTGACGGAAATGGGACTCGGGAGAAGTTTGACCCGCGCATATGGCTTAAACTGTCGTTGTGATGTGAGCACGTGTTAGATGGAACCATACCCGTTCTATGTCATTCGGTTAAAAAGACCTAAGGGTACGTGTCACTTGTCGTTGGCATAGATTAGGGTCTTCGGCGGTCTATGACTTAAATTGTCGTGACCCAGGCCAAGAAGACATAATGCTCATAGGTTTGGCTGTCAAAGTGGCGGTGGTGAGTCCGGAATGTCTATGGCTTTAATTGACATGACATTGGCCGGTTCGCCGAGAATGTGCCCTGAGAGCACGGGGTGTGTGGACGTATGAGCCTACACCTGTGATGAAATGAACATTGATATATTGCTCGCTTATGCTAATGAAATGCAGGGAAGGAGCATCGCCGCCCCGAGTTGGGGGTGGGATCGTTATAATTTGGTCAGCATTGCTGACCGTTGCCTTATTTTGTCATCGTGCGGTGGTTTTGTTGCTTGCAGGTGCTGCTGGACCAAGCGGTCAATAGCGGGCTAAAGCCCAAATTGCGAAGTCGGCCCTCGAAGGCCTAATTGGAGTGTTTACTGCTTTTATTCATGTATGACCGGCCTGCGTGTCGTGGTTTGTAAATCATGTAATATGAAGTGAACAATTTTGTAAGGCCTTAAGGCCTGTACTTGTGTATGTGCAACATTCCTATTTGGTATTAGTGGATATTCATGCTTTTGAGCTGGGTTCTTTATTGCAACTTATATAACTGCTTCCGCTAGAATGCTTTGTGTAGGACGTTATGATTGGTTGGATGGTTTCAATTGAGTAACCACCCGGTCTGTCTGTAGTATATGGCGTCGGGCCCCGGCCGGACATACTGCACTATGCTATGTGACGGATAGGGGGTGTTACAATTTGTTATCAGACTACTGGTTTTGGTCGGGCTTAAAATGAATTCGTGGACGAATTCTTTTTAAGGGGTGGTGAGCACATGTGTTGCGTCATCGTTATAACAGTAAAAGAATCCATGAAGGTCCACTTAGAAATGAAAATACACGTGTTTGAGGAACCTGCGTGTTCCTATAATTGCTGTTTGCAATTTCATTTGGTCGCTTAACGGTGTTTTCTACCACTATAGGTGACCAGAAGTGGTGCTGGGCCGTCAGAACTTCGAGTTTCTGAGGCTAGCAGTGCACCTAATGAAGCTCCTGCAACACCTCTATCAGCTGAGACCATACGATTGGTGGCCAAAGCAGTGTTGGTCGTGATTAATGCGCAGCCTGCAAGGCAAACGCAGCAGCCCGCTCCTGCGATGGAGCAGGTACCGCTGCAAGAGGCTGAGTCGAGGAGAGTGGAACAAGTGGTAGTGGAGCCGGTGGTGCCAAGGAGGGCAACCGAGAGACAGCTCAAGCATATCATGAGCTTTAGTCCTCTGGTATTCTCGGGGTTGGGAACCCCATCTCAAGCTAAAGACTGGCTCTCCAGGGTGAAGAGAGTCATGACAGCAATGGAGACGGAGGAGTGGCAATTGACCACCATCGCAACGTTCATTATGGACGGTGAAGCGAGAATGTTGTGGGAAGGATTGGAGCTGCACCTATTGAGAGGTAGGCAACTTGTTGATGTCTCGATGGAGGAGTTCTCGAGATTGTTCTTGGCTAAATACCTCCCTTCGGTGCAGAAGATAGCGTTGGAGAACGAGTTTCTGAAGTTGGTTTAGGGTGAGAGGAGCGTGGATGAATATCTCCACGAGTTTACTCGATTGAGTCGATATGCTAGCTCCACCATCGTGGATGAGGAGCGCAAGATGAATTGATTCTACGAAGGCTTGAGAGATGAGTTGAGGTTACTACTCTCGGGGCCGATGATGTAGGGTTTCTTGACCTTGGTCAACACGGCCCGGTCCTTGGAGAAGGACATGAAGAATGTACAAGCAAAGAAAAGCTTGGGTGATAAGAAATCTGAATTCAAAGTGCCGACTACTTCAAAGTCCGGCTATCGGAGGTCCTTCAAGAAGCATAGGACTTCGGGTCCAGCTCTTTCTGGTGCTTCTGGGGCGACTAAGGGTCGGACCCCAGGTTCATGTTTTACTTGTGGAAAGACGGGGCACTTTGCCCGCGATTGTTGGAGCGGACGCCCCAAGTCCGAGAGAAGGCCGGGAGCGACTTATGAAGAGAAGTGCAAGGCGGTGGAGTTGACTGCGTCCCACTATGCTCCGGCCCAACCAAGGGTGTATAATCTTGGCCAACAGGAGGCCATCAAATAGGCAGATGTGGTGACAGATACGGTTTAATTTATAGCAAGTCAATTTCTTTAAATACTTGTTATGCACATGTTACCTTACCACTGCTTGTTTAGGATTTGTTTTGATTTGTGAAAATCCGGCAAGAGCACTCTTCGATACGGGAGCTTCACACTCCTTCTTGTCCGAAGGATTTATATCACGCATCGGAGTCCCTTCTTCGATGGTGAAGGATAAGTTGGATGTGTTGTTGCCCAATGGGTGTTTGATGCGCGCGGATAGGATCTGCGATGTTAATATTCGTATTGGGAATCAGGAGTTCGATATACAAGCGTCGTTACTTCCGTTGGTGGAGTTCGACGTTATATTTGGCATGGACTGGCTCTCGGAGCAGCAGGCCTATATTGATTGCGGTCTCAAGGAAGTGAAGTTTGGAGCAAGTCGTGAGACGACTTTTACGGGCTTAAAGGGGTCGAGCAAGACGTTGATGTCTGCTCTTCAGGTGGTGAAGGCGGTTCGTGCCGGTGCAGAACTGTTCTTTATACTAGTGGAGGCTGCAAAGCCGAAGCCCGCGTTGGATAGTATTTCAGTGGTATCGGAATACCCTGATGTTTTCCCTAGAGATCTTCCTGGAGCCCCGCCACAGCGGGAGATAGATTTCACGATTGAGCTAGTGCAAGGTGCATAGCCTGTGTCACGATCTCCTTATCGGCTAGCGCCTAAGGAAATGGCGGAGTTGAAGGTTCAACTACAAGAGTTGTTGGAGCAAGGGTATATGCGCCCAAGTTCTTCGCCTCGGAGTGCGCCGGTCCTCTTTGTTAAGAAGAAGGACGGAAGCTTGAGGTTATGTATTGATTATCGGGAGCTCAATAAGTTGACGGAAAAGAACAAGTACCCAATCCCCCGGATCGATGACCTTTTTTATCAGTTGGTCGGGTCGACGGTGTACTCGAAGTTGGATCTCAAGTCTGGGTAATATCAGCTGTGAATAAGGGAGAGTGATATCCCGAAGACAACGTTTAGTACGAGATACGAGCATTATGAGTTTATGGTCATGCCGTTTGGGATGACTAATGCGCCGTCAGTGTTCATGGATTTGATGAACAGGACTTTTAGGGAGTACTTGGACCATTTTGTGATCATCTTCATCGACGATATTTTGGTGTACTCGCAAAGTGAGGAAGATCAATTCAAGCCTCTTCATTTAGTTTTGGAGACGCTAAGGAGGAATCAACTGTATGCCAAGTTCTCGAAGTGCGAGTTTTGGTTATGCTTAGTGGCGTTCCTCGGTCATATAGTGAGTGGAGAGGGTATTGCTGTGGATCTGGCGAAGATTGTTGTGATACGGGAGTGGCCTGAGCTTGCTAGGGTAGCGGAAGTCCAGAGCTTTCTGGGGCTTGCCGGCTATTATAGGCGCTTCATAGAGAACTTCTCGCGGATAGCGTTACCTCTCACTACTTTGACGAGGAAGGAGCAGAAGTTCGTTTGGACGTCGGAGTGCGCGCGAGCTTTTGAGGAGTTGAAATGTCGGTTGACCACGGCGCCGGTGCTGAGTTCGCCATGTGGGACCGAAGGCTATGAGATTTATAGCGATGCTTTGGGTAGCGGTTTAGGTTGTGTGCTACTGTAACATGGAAGTGTGATAGCTTATGGCTCGAGACAGCTAAAAGTGCACGAAAGGAATTATCCGGTCCATGACTTGGAATTAGCGGCCGTGATTTTTGCCTTAAAGCTGTGGAGACACTATTTGTACGGTGTGAAGATTGATATCTACACCGATCATAAGAGCCTGAAGTATCTGATTGATCAGAAGGATCTGAATATGCGGAAGCGTAGATGGATGGAGTTCCTGGGAGACTATACATTCAAGATCCACTACGTGCCGGGTAAAGGTAATGTGGTTGCGGACGCGTTGAGTCGCCAAGCCCCAGCTCAAGCCAATTAGTTATGGGTGCATGATGAGCGGTTGGTGCGGGAGTTGGAGGCATTGGAGATTGTTTGTGTGGATAGGCAATCAAGTGCTGAAACAGTCCTGAATTGGACTGAAGTCCAATATGACCTAGCTGATCGGATTCGGCAGGCTTTGGATTTGGATGGCCACTTGAAGCAGTTCAAGGAAGAGGCTCTGGATGGGTCAAATTCCCAATTCGTCGTGGAGGATGGATTACTTTGGAAAGATGGTCGTCTGTGTGTCCCAAGTGTGGGCAATCTGCGGGTGGAATTGTTATACAAGGCACACCATACTAAGTACTCGATTCACCCGGGGAGCACAAAGATGTACCGCGATGTAAAGAAACTGTTTTGGTGGCCGGGCTTGAAGAAATATGTGGCGCTCTACGTGGCAAAGTGCCAAACTTGCGCCTTGGTGAAGGCGGAATGCCAAAAGACGGGAGGATTTCTTAAGTCCTTGCCTATTCTGGAGTGGAAATTCGACGACATCTCTATGGACTTTGTGCACGGTTTGCCAAGGTCGCAAAAGGGGAATGACGCAATTTGGGTGGTCGTGGATCGGTTGATGAAGGTGTCGCATTTCATTCTGCATAGGAAGGATGATCCGGTGGATAAGTTGGCAAAACTGTTTGTTGATAACATTGTACGGCTTCACGGTGTGCCCCGCAGCATCGTGAGTGACCGAGATGGGCGGTTCACGTCCAATGATTGGATGCTTGTGCAGCAAATGTTGGGAACAAAGCTAAAATTCAGCACAGTCTTCCATCCACAAACGGATGGGCAGACCGAGAGGGTCAATAGTACTATGGAAGACATGCTTCGCATGTGTGTCTTGGATTTTGGAAAGCAATGGGAAGACCATCTTTATTTGGTGGAGTTCGCATACAACAATAGCTACCAAGCGAGTATTCAAATGGCTCCCTTCGAGGCCCTATGTGGTAGAAAATGTCGCACGTCGTTGTCTTGGCTAGAAACGGGTGAGTCAAAGTTGTATAAGCGATTAGAAGTGGAGGATTCTACTTCTTTGGTGAGAACCATTCAAGAGAGGTTGCTTATCGCTCAGGACCGGCAAGCGAAGTACAATAACGCCAAGCACAGGAACGTGGAGTTCGCTGTGGGCGACTATGTGTACTTAAAGATCAAGCTGTTGGGTGTCTCGCGGGTGCAGCGATTGAAAAAGCTACCCCGAGGTACCTTATGCCGTTTGAGGTTCTGTAGCGGGTTGGTGAAGCAGCCTATCGGTTGAAGCTTTCAGTGGAGCTTGGTGGATTACATGATGTATTCCATATTTCGGTGCTTCGTAAGGCGGTGCAAGAGCCTTCGCAAGTGATCACGGTTGATCAAGTGACGGTGGATAGTGGGTTGACGACAAAGGTCAAGCCCGTGCGGATTGAGCACTCGGAGGTCAAGCGACTACACAATAAAGAGATCAGGATGGTCAAGGTCTGGTGGGACAATTGCGGTCGTGAGGAGTTCTCTTGGGAACGAGAGCAGACTATGCTTGACGAGTATCCGGAGTTGTTCCGCTCAGGTACAATTTAATTTTGTACATGTCTTTCCTTTATAAAATTTCGTGGACGAAATTCTTTTAAGAGGGGGAGATTTGTAACGCCCCGAAACTCAAAAGAGCGACGGGGGACATTTTGGGCCAGTTTTGGGTTCTGGCATGAGGCACACGGCCTGGGACATGGGCGTGTCCCAGGGCATGTCAGGCTTGTGTCGACGATTTGGTCGAGAGGTTGACAAATTTTGCTCGACGTTGTGTCGAGACAGGGCACACGGCCTGAGACACAGCCGTGTCTCAGGGCGTGTCGAGCCCGTGTCGACACTCAGCCCGCGAAGTTGACATTTTGTGCTCGACGAAGTGTCGAGACATGTCACACGGCCTGAGACACGGGCGTGTCTCAGGGCGCGTCGAGCCCGTGTCGACACTCGTCCCGGGGAGTCGGCGAATTTTGCTCGACGAAGTGTCGAGACAAGGCACATGGCCTAGGATACGGGCGTGTCCTAGAACCCGTGTAGTTCTCGGGTTGTTTTCGGGATAAATCGATGGGGGTACACGGCCGGCCATACGGCCGTGTCAGGTGGAACACGGGCGTGTCAGGTCGAACACGGGCGTGTTTGATGCCCGTGTGTTATTCCAGGCACGTCGATTTTGACGGCGAATGAGGCACACAGCCCTAGACACGGGCGTTTGCCAGGCCGTGTTCGGTGTAGATTGTACATTTCAGGCCCGAATCAAAGCCGTTCGTTTCTTTAATTGGTGATCCAACGGCTGGGAGTTTCCCCTGATGGGATATACCCAGGATTGGACCTTTGAAACCCTCACTTTTACTTGAGTGGTTATCTTTCTAAAGTATAGAGAGAGAGGAGAGCCAAGGAAGGAAGAAGAAGCTAGATCCGGCCATTGGAGGAGCTTCGAAGCTCCAAATCACGAGCCGACTCCGAATCCACGGAGGCAAAGAGATTGCGGTACTTTTCATCTGCTTACTTTTCCATGGCGCAAAAGAAGAACGCTAGGGTAACGATTCTCTTCTTGAGCATGTGAAGCTCTCCTTCTTTGCATAGGAAGCCCGCTCTCACGAGTTTGCGGTGAGTTGGAGGCGTTCCTTCGGGTAGATATGTAACGTCCCTGTTGTTTAGAGTCCGTAAGTGAGAACGGATATAGGCATGATGTGTGAAGCCTATATGTACATGTTGGTCTCGATCGGCGATGTTGCATTGCATAAATGCCGGAGAAGACTCCGTGCGATTGGTTGTTTTTCGGGTTTTCTACGTGGTAAATTGCAACAGGGAGCCTTGGGGATTAACCCAAAGGTGCACCCGAAAACCTGGGCGGATGCATGATCTTGCCAACTTGGTGGCCTAAGAGTCAACTTGAACATAACGGGTTATGTGAAATGTGACGGAAATGGGACTCGGGAGAAGTTTGACCCGCGCATATGGCTTAAACTATCGTTGCGATGTGAGCATGGGTTAGATGGAACCATACCCGTTCTATGTCATTCGGTTAAAGAGACCTAAGGGTACATGGCACTTTCCGTTGGCATAGATTAGGGTCTTCGGCGGTCTATGGTTTAAATTGTCATGACCCAGGCCAAGAAGACATAATGCTCATAGGTTTGGCCGTCAAAGTGGCGTTGGTGAGTACGGAATGTCTATGGCTTTAATTGACGTGACATTGGTCGGTTCCCCGAGAATGTGCCCTGAGAGCACGGGGTGTGTGGCCGTATGAGCCTATGCCTGTGATGAAATGAACATTGATATATTGCTCGCTTATGTTAATGAAATGCAGGGAAGGAGCATCACCGCCCCGAGTTGGGGGCGGGATCATTATAATTTGGTCAGCATTGCTGACCGTTGCCTTTTTTTGCCACCGTGCGGTGGTTTTGTTGCTTATAGATGCTGCTGGACCAAGCGGTCAATAGCGGGCTAAAGCCCAAATTACGAAGCCGGCCCTCGAAGGCCTAATTATAGTGTTTACTGCTTTTATTCATGTATGACTGGCCTGCGTGTCGTGGTTTGTAAATCATGTAATATGAAGTGAACAATTTTGTAAGGTCTTAAGGCATGTACTTGTGTATGTGCAACATTCCTATTTGGTATTAGTGGACATTCATGCTTTTGAGCTGGGTTCTTTATTGCAACTTATTAAACTGCTTCCGCTAGAATGCTCTGTGTAGGACGTTATGATTGCTTGGATGGTTTCCATTGAGTATCCACTCGGTCTGTCTGTAGTATATGGCGTCGGGCCCCGGCCGGACCTACTGCACTATGCTATGTGACGGATAGGGGGTATTACATCAACATTAATGAGAAAGGTACAAGAGTTGAGGGGGAGTTGGCCCTAGATACATACAAAACCAAAGAGACACCTCAAGTAGAAGTGGTTAGTTCTTCTGAATCTGAAGAAGAAGAAGAATCTCAGCTGAAGAAAATGAAGTTATCAGAAATGAAAAAGAGTAGTAGTATGAAAGTGAGGGATAGATCTGTCTTAACTCTAGAGAGGGGTGAATATAGTATTTTAAAAACTTTGATTAGTTTTTATAGCATAATTAAAATAAGTGATATCTATATGTATAGAGAGAGAATAAAAACAAGAATAATCACAACACAACAAAATAAAAAATAAGGGCATACCATACAACACAAAGATTTTATAGTGGTTCCCCTAAACTTGGGTACATCCACTCTTCTACCACCCTGGTAGGAATCCACTACAGGTTTTTGATCAGGTGTCTTGCCACCAGAATATCTATTTTCTAAGGGAGATAAATCAACCCTTTGAGCTTTTCACTAGGTGCCTAAAAACCAAACCAAGTCTTTTGATTAGGATACTTGACAACTAAAAGGAATAACTTTTGAAGGGAGTTAAGAAACCCTTTATATAGTGGTAAAAAGGAAGTAAAAGATGATGTCTTCTCTGTAAACAGTCAGAGAGAAGACTAGTGGATTTGATGTTATAAAAGCTCCCCCTAGGTTACAGATCTGATCAGGAGTGTGGAAGCTTTACACTGGGTGTAGGCCTTTAGATTGATTAAGATCCTCAAGAAACTCATAGATTGATGAAGATTGTTTGCCTCTTTAAATTCATGAAGCAAAACTGAAAAAGGACTGAGAATGTGTGATGGCTATGTTCTTCTTCAGTTCTTTGTATTGTATCTGTATATAACCCTTGTTCTTGAAAAAGAAGAATAAAACCTTATATATCCTTTTCAGAAAATAATCTTTTGAATTTTGAATCTTAACCTTGATTTCGTGCCAAAATCCTGGGAGTTGAACGGCTAGAAAAAGGAATTAATTTGTTACCATAACTATCCCAGTAAATAAGTCAATTACTCTGGGAATACCATAATTAATACTGCCCTGTAATGGATATATTCTTAATAATATGTAACATCAATTATCAGAGTATCATAGACATATAATAATAAATTTGAAACCAAATTTCCTTAGTCAATATTGGAAGACTGAGGGGAAAATAGTCGAACTGATTCAGGAAGAATTTAGTCGAACTCAACAGATTTCGTCGTGCTGAGATCCAATATCGTCGAGCTAAATAAGGCAGATTAGCAGTATAAAAATCATCGAATGGAACATCTCTCTCGTCGAGCTGAGCTCCAAGATATCTGAACAAAGAATTCACTTTCCAATCTTTGCTCCAAAATCGTCGAACTGAGATAGTCATTTCATTGAGCTGAGCTTCTAGGAAGAGATGGAAGTTCGTCGATCTCAGCTAAGATTTCGTCGAACGTGGCTCAAAGAAGTAGTATGAGTTCGTCGATCTCAGCAAAGATTTCGTCGAATGTTGCTCAAAGAAAGAACTGAGTTTGTCAATCTTCGATCGACGAAAGTCGAGCTTAGTTCAGCAATCTTCGAACGACTTTTCTGCTCTAAGAAAAACTTCATTTCTCTGAAAGTCTTTTGTCTCTCTGTCTTCTGAAGGTTGATCCAACCAACTAAGTTTGTTGACCTGACCTAGACCTAGAAAAAGACTTATGACCCTAGACTATACATATGGGTCATCAGAGAAAACCTAATAGTGAACCTAGCCCATATCAACCCTAAACAAGGTGGGATTCCAACAATCTCCCCCTATTTGGGTGAGGTCACTATTTAAACAGAAATATAACAAAAAAAGCAAAAATATATATCATGCAAAAATAACACATTCAGCAGAAATATTGCAGAACTATGAAATTTTTTAAACAGATAGTAAAAACAGATAATTCAGAACCAAAAATAAGTCAAGGAACTTTCTTAGGCACTTCAGAAGAAGAACCAGAAGATGGTTTAGTGAATATCACTGTTCTTGTAGGATCTTTTGCTTCTTTTTGGGTCATCTTCAGGTCTTGATTGCCAAGAAATTTCTTAGTAAAATCTCTGGGCATAACTGCCTCTAGATGTAGCTGCATATAGACATTAGGATCAAATACGTTTTTCTTTACCTAAAATAAATCAAACTCCTTTTGCCTATAGGAAGACATTATTGTGAACTGAGAAATGTACTTTTCTTCCGATTTGGCTTTGTTAATTTGAGATAGACCAATGAGTTCCTTGAATCTTGCCATTCTGTAATCTGGATCTAGCTCCGGATCATAAGTAGGAGAAAAAGGCCTTTCTAGGCTTGATCCATGCTTTTGCTGAGTGCTGCTTTGAGATGTTCTCTGTTGCTGTGAGCTGCCTTGAGAATAAGACCTAGAAGGTCTGTCTTATTTCTGAGAAGATCTGGAGGGTTGTGAATTAGATGAAGACCTTTAATACTGAGAAACATTTCCTGAAGCACCTGCAGCTGGAAGAGGAGGAGGTGGTTCCAAGACTGCTTAGGTGGAAAATCATATCTCTTTCTCTTCTTCCTTTCCTTTAGCTCATTTTTTGAGTATCTCATCCAGTTAGGAGATTTTGGAGTGAGCTTTATATTTTGCAGAACATAGTAAGGAATATTTGTTATAGGATTTGGCTTAGGGGCAGCTTTTGTTGGAGCCTTCTTCTTGGCTTCCCTTTTATTAGAAGTAGTATATTAAGAATCATTAGATTCTTCATCATCATCATCAGAAGAGGAGTTAGCTAGATTATCATATAGTCCATGAATCTATTTCAGCATATCTTTAGAAAGAAGAGGATGAGGCTGGGGCTCAAAAGATTCAGCTTGAGGCTGTACTGGAACAGCAGGCTCTACTTGAATTTCTGAAACAATTTGATCCTAAAAGACTCATGTTCTTCTTCCGTATCAGCAAACATAATCTCATCCATGTCTGTCATTGGGGATTCACACCAGCCATAAGTTGGTGGAGAGAATGCCTGAGGCTATGAAGCTATTATAGGCTCTAGAACATTATTAGAAACAAATAAGGTTGACTTGAGTTGTTCAAAAATTTCAGGATTTATTGGGGATGAATAACATACTATAGCTTTGGACATATCTGAAACTAAAACAGTTGGAACTGGAAGATTGTTGTTGTATACAGAATCAAAAGATTGTAATAAAGAAACCAAATCAACTGTGGGATTTATCATGAAATCACCAACATTGCTTATTTCATTTTCTACATCACAAATCATATCAGTATCTGAATCATCATCAATAGTAACAATAATTTTGGTTGGAACTGCTTCTTCTGGATAAACTGTAGCTGCTAATGGAGGGGGAGCTGGAACTTCTTCATTGAGCATCTCATCCTGCCTAATTTCAGAGAGTCCTAAAGTCAGTCCCCTGGAAGAAGAAGGGATAGAAGAGATAGCAGTAATTCGAGCAGATAGAGAAGAGATTGTGTCAGTAAGAGGTGTAATGGCTTCATTTATGAGTTTTCTATGAGTAGGAGTAATGAATTTTAGCAAATCATTTGAAATATCAGAAAAATTCAGATATAGATGTTCTAGATCAGGAAAGGCATAGGGTTATGTATGTCCACATTTGGCATAGAGAGAGAATCCCGACTGGATATCTATAAATGGAATGTCAGGTAGATGTAAGGGATTATCTGAGGATGAAGGGATGTCCTGAGTAGATCAATGAATTGGACATAGTGTTAGAGATGGAATGTTGGATGGAATTGTGGTAGGAATGGTGGTAGGGATGTTTTCCTAGATGGGGGATTGAATTGGAGAATGGTGGATTGGAGAATGATGTATAGATGGTTGAGGTGGTGACAACAAGTTGAAATTTGTCTGTGAAGAGGTGGATGGAATTTCATCCACATGATGAAGAATAGGTGATTGAGGCGGTGGATATGATGTATCCCCATGGATAATGACTGGTGAATGTCGAGGTGATGGTGGTAGAAGAGGTGAAGTAGGAGGGATGATAGTGGATGGTTGTTGTTGAGGAGGTGAAGGAATTCTGGTGGATGGAAGAACTTCTTCTAGAGGTGGGGGAGTGGCTATGACTGACCTTGTGTCCATTGAAGCTCGGGAGGAGGAGTCCCTCGATGGCTTTGGGATAGTACTCTCCCATTTTCCAAAGAGATCTGATGTAGTCCTCTTGGAAGCAATGATGAAAGTGGTCTGGGAGACCAACAGTTCTGGGAACTTAGCCTGAAGGAAGATCAGTAGGATCCTCCCATATCCTCTAGATTTTCCTATTTTATTCTCCTTGATAGAATCAAAGAAAATTATTCCCCAGTTCACTGACTTCTTATTGACCAGTGCGCACATCAAGTTGAATTGGTGCCTGATGATATGGTCATGAGCAGAATGTTTGCCCAATAACACTTTGCCTACTAAATCTGCCAAAAACTTGTATTCTATAGACAGATTCTTCTTGAGTAAATGGTTAGGCTTTCCTTGGGAGTGACCCAACCTATCTAGCATATCAGTAAATTCACTACTGGATAACTTAATATCATCTTCCCCATTAACAAATTCAAAAACCTCAGTTAAAACATCTGGAGTTAAGATAACTTGATTACCAGAAATTGTGCCAACAATGGCTGGGGTATCCTGAAGCTTCCTGAAGCTTTTCAGTACACATCCATTCCTTTATCCCTGAAAATGGGAGTTTGATTCTGGTTGTCATGAAGTAGTGCAGATTATAAGCTTCAAACAACTGAAGGATATCCTTGAATATCTGATCCGAGTGACTGAAGGATTCAAGGTCGATGTCAAAACCAGCATCAAATTTCATTTTTGAGAGGAGGACTGGAGAAATCGTCATTGCTCTGCAAAAAGAAACAGGAGATCAAGTGGAAGAGAACTGAAAAGCACGGGATAGATTTCGATGAAAACACAATTATAAGTTTTCAGAAGGCGAAACAGTGAACTCCGTCCTGCGAAAAAGAAAAGTTTTGAGCTCAGGTCCACGAAAAAATTTCATGAAGAAGTGATATCGTCGATCTCAATTTGAAGCGGGGGAAAATAGATCGTCGATCTCCGTTCGACGAAATATTTTCTGAAGCAAGATCATCGTTCTCCGTTCGACGAAAATGACTTCACAGAGAGATTTCATCAATCTCAGTTCGATGAAAAATCTCAAGAAGAGTTCACATATTTTCGATCTCCATTCGACGAAAAATGACCAATTCTTGAAGACTTAGGCAGAAATAAAATTAGAACTTCTCCTTTAATCATGTCAAGCTAATTTAAAAAGAACAGATGTTTCTTATCATCTAATGGTTTAGTGAAGATGTCTACTCTTTGCAAATCAGTAAAGATAAAGACATGGTTAATTTTCCTTTTGTCTACACAATCTCTAATGAAATGATGCCTTATTTCTATATGTCTGGTCCTATTATGATGCGCTGGATTTTGTGCAATGGAAATTACACCAAAATATAGTTGAATTATTTAGATTTTAACCATAATCCAGGAGTTGGTTTTGAATCCACAATATTTGTGAACAACAACTTCCAGCTGCTATGTATTCAACTTCTGCAGTTGAAGTTAACACAAATGTATGTTTCTTAAAAAACAAGGACACAAGCCTATCACCAGGGAACTGGCAAGTTCCTGATGTGCTTTTCCTGTCAAAAATTTAGCTATTGAAGATGTTAGTGATCCAGTTCCTCTGCATAAGGCTTTCTCTCCACCAACTTTTGGCTGGTGTGAATCTCCAATGCCAAATCTTGATGATACTATGTTTGTAGACATGGAAGAATAAGAAGAAAGTGTTCAGATTGCTACAGAGATTTTTGCAGAGTCAACAAGTCAAGCACAGCCACAGGTTCCAGGAATCTCAGCTGAATGGCTAAAATAGTTGAATGAACTGTATGATAATCCTCCGGAATCATCTGATGATGAGGAGGACTCTGATGATTCAAGTTCAAAGAAACTAAAGACTAAGAAGAGAAAGGCTCCTGCCAAGGCTGCTTCTAAGCCTAATCCTACATCTGACACTCCTTACTATATTCTGCATGATGTTCCTCTCACTCCAAATATGCCACAATGGATGAGATACTGTAAGAATGAGCTGAAGGAAAGGAAGAAAAGGAGAAGATACAAATCCCCACCTAAGCAGACCTGGAGAGGACCTCCTCCTCCTCCTGCTGCTGCAGGTGCTTCAAGAAGTGTTGCTAAAGATCAGAAGATAGATTCCAGTAGCTCTCAGGCTCCCAGGCCAGCCTCCCATCAGTCTTCTAGACATGCTGGGAAGTACATTCAATACAGACCTCCAAGGTCTTAGTATTCAGGCCAACCCCATCAGTCTCTTCCTCCAACAAATTTCCGACAACAATCTATTTTATTCAGAAAGTCCCAAAAGTCTTTTAAGGATGCTTCTAAGTCTAATCCAGAAAAACCTTTATCTCCCACATATGAACCTGAGTTAGATCTAAATTTCAGAATGGAAAGATTTCAAGAATTGATTGGTTTATCTCAAATGAACAAACCTAGAGCAGAAGGATCAAATCCATCAAAATTCACTACAATGTCTACCTATAGACAGAAAGAGTTTGACCAATTCCAGGTAGACAGACATTTATTTGATCCCAATGAATATATACAGGTACATCCAGAAGCTGTTGTTCCCAGACCTTCAACTGTTACACTTCTTGTGGTTCAAGATCTGAAAATGACTCAACATGAATCAAAGAATCCTCACAGGATAATTGTGTTTGCTAAATCATCTTCTGCTCCTCCCTCTGACAAATATTGAACATTTATTTCTCTGTGATATATATGTGTATTGAACTAGGCTATATTATATGTGCTGAATGGTCTTAAATTCTATCAGATATTTATATTTCTTTGTGTTTTTATATTTTTCTATTTTGTTTAGTGACCTCACCCAAATAGGGGGAGATTGTTGGATCCCTGGTTTGTATTTGGGCTAGGTTCACTATTAGGTTATTGACCCTCCATGTATAGCATATGGTCAAATTATTAGTTTTAACGTCTAGGTCAGTTTAACTAGGTTAAACAAACATTGATCCATCCCTCAGAAGAAATTGGAGATCTAGACAAAGAAGAATAGAAGAGTTCAGAGAATCAGTTTGAAGTTCTTCGAACTCAGCTCGACGATCATCGATCGCAGATCAACGAACTCAGAGTCTCTACTCTGTGCTGATCTCAACAAACTTAGAGTTCAGGTCGACGATCTTCCCTCTTATCTCATGTTCTCTGGTCGATGAAATTCTATCTCAGGTCAATGAACTTGGAGCTCAGCTTTGACAGACTATTTTCCAGATCAACTTTCTCTGAGCTCAGCTCGACGAAGACGATTTCTCAGCTCGACGAACTTGAAGTTCAGGTCGACGAAATTTGTCCTGAGTTCGATGATTTCTCTCAGTATTAGTTTGGCATTTTTCTCATTTTGATTTCAGTTTGGATTATTCTAAGGCTGTAATTCTCCAATAATTAATGCTCATATTCTCAAGAATATAGTTGTTTCTTGCCAGCATTAATTATGAATTTCACAGAACAAATTACTTGACTTATTTACTGAGATAGTTGAGGAAATACATTTAAGACAAATTCCAGCTGTTCAACTCCCAGGATTTCAGCATTAAATTCAGGAATTATTTTTCAAATTTCAAATGGCAGAAATCCTTCAGAATATAAAAAAAACAAATTCTCCTCTTAAGAAAAACAAGGAATTACAAGAGATTTTTTACATAACAACTAATACAAGTTTTACAGAGAAAAAGATTGTTATCTAAAGGAAATTGAAGAAGAACATCAACACACAGATCTTTAGTCTTCTTCAGTTTCTACTTCAGATTTCAAAAGGACAACTCATCAATACAAGTCCAAGAAGTTTCTAAAGATCTCCATCAAGGCGTACACCATGTGCAAAGCTCTCATCTTCCTGAACCATTCTTCATCTCAGGGGGAGCTTTGAAAACATCATCCATTAAAGTCTTCTCAGTTGTTTAAGAAATAGAAGACAACATCACTTTTCAAAACCAAGTGTGTATAAGGTTATAACTCTCTTCAAAAGTTAACCCCTTTGGTTGTTAAGTCTCCTGATCAAAAGACTTAGTTTGGTTTTTGGGCACCTGATCAAAAGCTCAAAAGGGTTGTGAGATCTCACTAGAAAAAATTAGATCTTGTGGTGATAGTGCACCTGAGCAAAAACCTGTGGTGGTAGGGCACCTGATCAAAAAACTGTAGTGGATTCCTACAATGGTGGTAGAAGAGTGGATGTACCCAAGTTTAGGGGAACCACTATAAATTTCTTTTGTCGTCTAGATTGCTCTAATGTTTTTTTCAATGTGCTTTGATTGTTTTTGTTTTGGTCTCTCTTTATACATATACTTATCACTTATTTTAATCCCCTGTAAAAATTAATTAAAGTTTTAAAATACTCTATTCACCCCCCCCCCCCTCTATAGTTTAAGCAGATCTATCCCTCTATTTCAGACCTCACAAGAGCGGATTGATCTTTTGGGTCGACTCACGCTGGATCGGTCTCGGGGCGAGATGAGGAGAAAAGAACAAATGGTTTCGCGCACGAAAAAGGCGAGAGGAAGACTAACGACATGCGCCCTAAACTGATTCTTAAGCGAGACCGTTGGGAGCTCTACCTTGTGAATAGAAACAAAGCAGAGGTTTATTCACAATGAATAAAGTAAAATGGAATAAAAAGAAAATAGCCCATGGGCGAGACGTGACAGAAATTCTTATGTTCATTACAAAAAAGGGGGGAGGCTCTCCCATGAAAGAGCATTTTGATGCTTTATATAAGTATATATATATATAAGTACAAGTAAAAGAAACAAAAAAGGGGAAAAAGTGTAAGGACTCACAGACTCCCCTTCACTCCTCTTCACTAGAAGTAGAATCGTCATCCGTCTCGTCATAAAGCTAGGGGACCAGGTCACGGGCTGTGACCGTCTCAACAACTTCTTTAACAACCCCCAACTCCTTCATCATCTTCAAAACAAGCTCGGTCGTCTTGATATTGGCATCTCGACAAAGGTCGTCGACCTCATCTGAAGAAAAATGAGTGGGCGGTGGAGCTTGAAGTGGATCTGGATGAGAAAGAAGTTGAGCACTTTCCAGAAGGCTATCATTCTGAGCCATTAAATTTCTATTCTCCTCCTCCAAAGCCGCTATGCACGAAAGAATCCAATCATCCATCTAGCATCCTGTGAAAATGCTATCAGTTAACAGGAATTTACGTGAGAGTGAAGCAAGCAAGGAGTAAAACTAGCAAAGGATAGTTAAAAGGCTTACCACGCCGCCCTGGCTTTGGGCGAGAAGATTGTTAGCGACCGCCAGCCTCTTCTTGAGATCATCAGTCTTCTCTCGCTCTGCTGTCAGACCCGTCTTGGCTTCCTTCCACTTCTTATTGTTGAAAATGAGGCGGCGTGACACTCAGTGCGAGTGCTCCATGGCACGAAATTGAGCTTATGCGGTCTTAAATACAAGGTCTCACGACAACTCGTTGTTGATGGGCTCAGTCCCAAGGCTGCCATAGAGCCCATCGCCGAGAGAAAAGACGTGGCTACTGGGAGGGTCCCTCTCTTTCTAGGAGGGAAGGAGAGTGGACACTGACACTCGGTTCGTGTCTTTTTCCCATGACAGAACCGGGTCACCGGCAGCGTCTTTTACCATAAGCCCCATATTAAAGTTTTGATGCAAGGAGGGGGTTGGGTGACTGGAGGAGCCCACTTCACGAGAAGGAAGATCGACGGACTGAGCTGAAGTAGTGGTGGTGCAGTCGAGTAGTGCCATCTCGCGAGAGGGATATACGGCTCGGTGGCGAGGCGATTGCGATTCTTCCACTGAGATGGGGGTTAGAGATCCAGACATCTCTTTCCTTTTCTTTGGGGCAGTTCCCTTTTTCCCTTTCGAGAGCGACACCACCTTCTTGATCTTTTTCTTGGGACTGTGCCGAGAGGGAGTGGCCTCATCTTCGGGTCATTTCTTGGGGGCGGGGATCAGCGATTCCTTTGCAGCCTCTGCTGCCATACTGGCGAAGGCGAGACCTTTGGACATCCTTGCATTGCTCAGGTAGGGGGGATGGATGGGGATAGTCCTCTCTTCTGAACGAGAATATAGTTAGAACAGAATAAAGGAATGGTACACATGGACTAAGGGGGGCGCGAGTGCACCTTCACCGCGGAAGATGGGAAGAAGCGAGTCGAGATCTCGACGTAGGAAGTTAACTTCAAAATTCTTCCCTACGAAGAAATCACAGAGAGCTTTTTCCGCGCCCCGACCTTGGGGGTCTCGTAATATACCTCGGCAGGCAATACTGGGGCGAGCGGAATGCCTCCCAGATTCCCGCAGATGATGATGAAGTGGGTGATCTAGTGGTGGTTTTTATTGGGGGTCTCACACACCTTTAAGCCATGGCCGGTGAAGTACGAGATACCGTCGTCTTTGGCATGCTAGATAAACAGTTTGCGGAAGATGGTGCGGCAAAACTTGATGCGCTCGCGGCGCATGTATCTAGCAAATGCAACCAACACCGAGATGGCATTCGGCTTGAGCTGCGCGGGGACGACCTCAAAATATTTCAAAACCTATTTTACCTCTGGTCAGAGGGGGAGTCTTAGCCCCTACTCGAAGTGCGAGATGGGGAAGGCGAGTTCGTCGGGATAGAAGGTATTAATCGACTAGCCGACCGTTGGTGGGCAAGACTCATACCCCTCCACCAGGAATGGTAAACAAGACGGCAGAAGCAAAAGGAGGTAGAAAAGTGGGTGGCGGGAGTGAGATGCGAGAAGAGGCAGGCGAGGGGAAGCAGGCGAGAACTTCGGATCTCAAAAGTAGCAGGAAGCAACAACACAGGCGTGAAACATCTAGATCCAGGGGGAGGGCCCACCAAAGTTTCTCATAAATGAATCCCAACGCCGTGAGCCTCGGTTGGACTTTCTTTTCGAGCCTGTGGCAACCTCAAAAAGAGCAGGGATTGTGTACAACCTTGGGCTCGCGGGAGGGGTGAGAGGAGCAAAAGTGTAACACCCAAAATCACAGAATTTGGCAAAATTGGGTGACAAGGCCTGGGACACGGGCGTGTCCTAGAGCGTGTCCTATTCGGGTGAGCAGTCGACGAGGGGTCGAAAAAATTCGGTTTACAATTGTCGAGTGCAGAGTACATGGCATATGACACGGGCGTGTCACAGGGCGTGTCCTCGCGGGTCGACGAATTTCAGCTCGACAAAGTGGAGCTAATGCATGTTTAGTGCCGTGTATGGGCACACGGCCTGGGACACGGGTGTGTCACAAGCAGTTTCCTTTTCTGGATGTGCCCAAGGAATTGAGTCCTGGTGAACACGGGCAGGACACGGTTGTGTCTTGGGTACACGGCCTGGGATTAAGTTGTGTCACTAGACATGTCCCTGTCGGGTTTAGATTGATTTTTGTACAACCTGATGGACACGGCCATAGAAACGAGCGTGTATGAAGACGTGTCAGGTGACACGGCCCGTTACACGGGCGTGTCACGTGGGCGTGTGCTGGATTGGATAAGTTGGTTGAGTGCTGCTTGGGGTACACGGCATATGACACGGGGGTGTCACAGGCCGTGGCAGGCAAAAAATATGCTTTTCTGGAAAAATCATGGCTGTCCAAATCTTCAGCTGGGATCCAAGGATTGAGGTGCCTCACTCCTTCCTTAAGGCCATGGATGAGAAGGAAATCTCATTCTTTACTTGGGCCTTTATCTTTCTAAAAGTTAGAGAGAGAGAGAGAGGAAGAAGGAGGAGGAAGGAGAGGAAGTGGCCACTGGTGGTGCTGCGGAGTTCCGGCTAGAGGTCCGAGGCCAGCGTTACGGGGGAAAAGTCGTTGCTGTTCTTTCCAGCCAGCTAGGAGCTCATGGCGCCGAAGCAATCTTCGAGGGTAACGACTCTTCTTCCTAGCCATGTGAAGGCTTCCTTTTTGGCATGTGCATCGGATTCCCCCACCAGAGGGTGGCTTATTGTGGGAGTCTCTTTGGTTGATTCATAGAATCCCCAATCATTTGACATCTAGGTCCGGAAAAGGCGTACTAAATATGCATGTTGTGTGAAGCCCATCTAGACAGGTTGGTATGGATTGGTGATGTTGCATATATGCACCAGAGAAGACTCCGTAATAAACATTTAGTTTAGGAGTCGATGGGTTAAACCTGTGAAAGGCAGTAGCAGGAATACTGGAGTGGTAGTCTAGGAAAAATACCCTTGTGATGCATGTGTTATTGGGTTCTACCTGTGAAAGGGAGTAACAGGAATTACTGGTTTGCACAGGAAATACCCTTTGTAATGCTTGATGTTCATGTGTGGTACCTGTGAAGGGGAGTAGCAGGAAGTACTGGCGTGGTAGTTAGGAAAATACCCTTGACATTGGTGATAATTGTGGGGGTGTACCTGCGAAGAGAGTAGCAGAAAGTACTGGTGTGCCCAGGAAAGACCCTCTGATGTTGTAATATGAGTGAGTGTGATAGTAAGTACTGGTGTGCCCAGGAAACACTAAGGCTTTATGCCAAACAGGAACGGTGAAACCGACCCGCGCCTTTTATTTAGCCGCGAGTACGCCATACTCGGTGATGGCAAGGCGATTTGAGCAACGGGCGGGGGGGGGGGGGGGGGGGGGGATGATCCGACCTGCGTTATGTCCGTCCAACGTGAAACCTGAAAGTGTGGTCTGTTGGAGCGCATAGCGAGAGTCTTAGGCCTATACGTCGTGATACAATGGGGGGCTACGGGCCAATCACAATTCACTAAGACTATAATCTTCGGCTGCACGCCATGAAGAAAATGCTAAATATTTTACCGTTGGGTTGCGACCCTGATACGGTGGTGGGCAACTGGTTCGCCGGTACACCAAGAATGTGCCCTAAGTGCACGGATCGTCGGGGCGTATGGCTGACAGTTGTGACGGAATGAATGTGCGTGAGAGAATAATGTACGAATATACATATTTTCCTGTGAAATGCTATGACTACAGGGAAGGAATACCACCGCCCCGGGAAAAGGGGTGGGGTCAATATAATTTGGTCAGCTAAATGCTGACCATTGCCTGTTTGCCACCTTTGGGTGGGCTGTCCCTGTGCAGGTGCTGGAGAGCCAAGCGGGACGCATAAAGGCTAAAGTTCCTGTTGTTGCTGCTGCTACTGCTAGCCCTCGAAGGTTAAATGAAAATACTATGTTGATTATACATGGCTGGCCTACACGCCAATGTTTAAAGCCACTGTTATGTAAAGCCCTGTAAGGCCATAAGGCCAGTTGAGTTTGTATTTGCTACGATTCCTGTTTTATATAAATGTGCAACTTTGATATGGTGGACATTCCTGTATGTGAGTTCAGTTTCGTGTTATAAGCTTCCGCTAGAATGCAATGAGTTAGGATGCGCAACTCTGGTATCACTACATGACGTCCCCACTTGTTGTATGGTATATGTTGTGGGGCCCCGGTCGGACCTTCTAGTATATACCTGTGAACAGATGGAGTCTTTACATTTTTGGTATCAGCTGTGTCGGTTTTTCCCTTTCGAATTCGTGGTCGAATTCTTTTGTGGGGTGGCGAGCACGTGTCTGTGCGAACCAAGTTAACACTAATGAACTCGGGAATGTCCACCTTAGGAATGCAAATACATGTGTTTGAGGAACCTGCGCATTCCTATTTTGTTGTTTTGCTTGTGTGAGGTCGCTAATGTGCGTGTCTTGTTCACCTATAGGTGACGCGGAGTGGTGCGGGGCAATCAGATCCCCAGCATTCTGATGAAAGTACGGCACCAGCTGAGGTGCCTACACCTCTACCTTCTGCGGAAACTATGCAATTAGTTACTGAGGCATTATTTGCCATGGTCCAAGCACAACCGATTGGGTAGGCGCAAGGGCAGGCACAGCCGGCCGTGAGGCAAGAACAGGTTGCGGCAAGGACAGAACTTGTAGCGGATGTGAATCCTCGAGCAGCTGAGAAGTAGTTAAAGCAGCTCATGGGTTTCAACCCGCCTACGTTTTCGATGCTGGGATCCCCTACACATGCCGAAGACTGGTTGTCGCGCGTCAAGCGGATTATGACGGCGATCAGAACGGAGGAACATCAGAAAGTCACCTTAGCCACCTTCTTGCTGGAAGGAGAGGCTCGTTTATGGTGGGATGAGATAGAACTGCACCACTTAGGGGGTCGACCGCTAATACAAGCGACGATCGAGGAGTTCTCATGAATGTTCCTAGGAAAGAACCTCCCGGCGGAACAGTGTATTGCCATGGAGAACGAATTCCAAAGGCTGACGCAAGGTGAAGTCAGTGTTGACGCTTACCTGCATGAGTTTACACGTTTGGGACGGTATGCGGGTTCAATATTTGCTGATGAACAGAGGAAGACGAATAGGTTCTATGAAGGACTGCGGGACGAGCTATGATTCCTGATCTCTAGTTCTATGAACCAAGGCTTCCAGGCGTTAGTCGACACTGCGTGCGTGCTAGAAAAGGATATAAAGAGGGTGCATGGGAAGCGAGCCTTGGCTGTGACATAGCCGGAATTCAAAGTGCCTCGACTAGCGAAGTCATTTTTCAAGAAGAGATGGGGAAAGAGGTCCAAGTCAGCTGGACAAGTTCCTTCTACCGTTGCATCGGGAGCAACGTCGGGGGCCACTTCAAAGTTGGAGACTCGTACATGCTTTAATTGTGGACGGTTGGGGCATATAGCTCGTGATTGTAGGGTGCCACCAAAGAGTGAAAAGAAGGCGGGAGCGTCGTATGCGGAGAAAGGAAAAGCAGTGGCGGAAACCTCTGCCTCGCAGGCGCAACCCCGGGTCTACAATCTTATCCTGCAGGAGGGCATTAAGAAGAGTGACATCATCATAGGTACGAGTTAAATTATTGGTTGTGTTATTACTTATATGTTTTGGTTATTGCATATTTGTATGTTGCTTGTGTGTGTGACATGATTGTCATAGGCTTTGTGATGATTCAGAACACGCTGATGCGAGCATTATTTGACACGGGTGCTTAGCATTCTTTTCTATCTAAAGAGTTCATAGCATGGCTTGGGATACCTAGTTGTGTGAAGACAGATTGCATTAGGTTGGTGTTGCATAATGGTTGTTTGATGCTCGTGGATAGAGTTTGCGATGTGGCGGTCCAAATAGGAAGTCGGGATTTCTATTTGACTGTATTTGTATTACCGATATCGGAATTCGACGTGATCTTTGGTATGGATTGGCTCGCGGAACAGCATGCCTTGATTGATTGTAATGCCAAAGAGATCATGTTGGGCCAGAATACCGAGCAGGAGACTAAGTTCGCGGGGATACGAGGAGTGGGCGGGACGTTGATGTCTGCACTCCAAGTAGTCAAGGCTGTTTGGAATGGCGCGGAGTGCTACTTCACGCTGATTCATGATGTTGAGCCTAAGGCCGGTGTGAGCGATGTTCCAGTGGTATCAGAATGTAACATCGCATGTTACGTTTGGACCCCTCAAATTATATTGGGTTAGGCATGGGGTGGGTGATGGGAAAATTAGCTAGGTTTGACCCTAGGTAATGGGTTGTATTCATGTGGGCCCACTAAGGGGCCAAAGTCAAACTAGGTCAAACTAGCCTAAATAGGAACCCTAGCCACACCATGACCCCACCAGATTGACCTAACCCTAAAACAATCTAAGTGGACCCTAGGGCATGCCATTAGGTCAACCCTTTGACCCTAGTTGACCAAAGTCAACCATGACCCCAATTTGGTCAAACCTATACATATAGGCCCAATTAGCCGAAGTAGGGCACCATATTGACCCAACCCATGTTGGGTGGTGACCTTGGACCCATGACCACCAAGTGGGGTCAGCCCACTCATCATGGTTGACCAAGTCAACCCAAGTCAACCCAAGTCAACCCAAGTCAACCTAATTAACCTAAAGGAGAAAATGAGGGCTAAGCCCACTCCCCTTGGGCCAAGCCCACCAAACTTTATCCATGGCCAACCCAAATGGACAATGACCACACCATCACCATCAGAGGGTAGAATCAAGTGGAGAACGAGTCCTGGAGCAAAGCTTTTGGTGGAGAATCGAGGATTTGAGCAGGAGATTGCCGGAGCAGCTCATCCATGGCCAACCACCGCTAACCTCGCCGTCGTGCCGTCATTCGGGTCCGTTTCGCCTCCCCTCTACTCGTACTAGGTTTCTAGATCTTTATGGAGAGTCATCGTGCTCAATTGAGTCTGATACCATGAGAGGAAAATGGGAAATTTCTGAGCTTTCCTTCTTGCTCTGGTTCGCCGGAGGAGCCAATTCTGGCGGCCTCATCGCCGGAAACCGCTAGCTACCACCTCAGTGAAGGTGGTGGCGACATCCGCCGGCGGTGGTAGCGGCTCAGCTGGTAGGAATCAGCCAGCAAAGGTGGCCAACCAGAGTTAATCCGGACAGTTGGCCATTTGGGGACGATGACCGGATCCCGTTAATCCTGCTTTAAGATTCGTGCTCAGCTATAATTAAATCAAACAAAAACTACAGTATTATATATAAATCTGTCACACTTATTCAGTAACATTGCATGTCTAAATTAGGCCTCTTAGAGGCATTTACTGGTCATGTACCTTGAATGAAATTGTAGCTTAATGTCTTAAGTTTACATTGCCACCTTAAACATGTAATTTGGTGCAGTATACAGCCATGTAGGTCATTTTTCCTAGAACTGGTCCTAGGCTAGTGCAGAAATTAAAACAAATGCCCAAGCCAAACCATTAATCAACATGCCCCCAAATTTTGGGTGCATGCATGTTTATGGCATATGTAACCCCTGCCAAAAGTTGGGAATTTTTGGGAAAACGTTTTCTATAGTTTTATTCATAATACAGAAATTAAATAAATGGAATATTTGGAGGGTTATGGCTCCAAATGGCCCCACCTTTTGGTGGCATGTCCTTGGGGACTATCCATATCCATGGTAAAAATTTCAGCACATTTGGACTACTGCATGTTGAGTAAACTCACATGCATGTGTTGATTGTATATAGGCTTGGGGTGCAAATAGCCATTTTTGATATATTGTGTATTAAGCCTATTTGGAACATCCAAAAATCATGATATTTATTTCAGAGGCTCATTATGGTTAATTATACCCCAAATTGTAATAATGGTACTTTTTTCAAACAAAAATCGCATTATTTGGAATTTTTGGAATTATTAACCTTTTTAAAAAATAAATGTAAAAATAGGTAATCTTTGAGATAAAAACCCTAATTTTTGTCAAGGTCAATATTAGGTGAGATATAACTCTTTAAAATTTTTATGTCTTTGTTTGAAGGATTTTGATAGTAGTTATGTGGAAATTACCATTTTACCCTCATTTTACTTAATTAACAAATTGGTGCAAATACTTAGTAGAAAATTTTGGAAAACTTCTTGATGATATATCTGAGTATGGATAACCTTGTATAATGTTCTCAGCATTTTTGGATTACACAATATTTTTTAAAACCTTATAATGGCATTTTGGTAAATTATTAAGAATTGAAATTTGTAGGTCATTACATTGTAGATATTGATGAAACTCTGCCATTAACCTTGAATTCATGATATTTATGCTATGTAATGTTCCTAGAATTTTTAGTGATGTATTCCTTATACTTTATTTGGAAAATGGCAATTGTGTGAATTTTATATAAATTAAGGAATAATTAGAAATAATTAAAGGATAATTATAAATTTTGGTAGACAGCAATATTTTACCAAAGTATAACTTTGGAAAAATTTCTTAGGTCAGTGGATTAAAAATTGTCATACTTCATGTATTAAATGACGTAGGGGATTAATTTAAGGATTTAATTAGAGGACTTAATTACTTAGGAAAATTATGAAAATCAATAGGCTCACTTCATTAGTCCATACCATCCTAGGATAAATACTTTGGGGCAGTTGGCCCAAGGAATTGTAAGTTCCATTTCGGGGTAGTATTAGGTCATGGGTTGCGCATAGTGTAAGTAGGTCATGTTATAAGGACCACCGGGGGTTAGATCAACAAATGAGCTAGAGACGTCAATTGGAAGATGATCCTGGTGGGTAGAGTCATCTTAGTGATGAGAGTAAAGTGCAAGCCCATGGATAGTAACTGGAGTGGAGGCCGACGGAAGACCGTCGCCCTTCTGAGAACATCTTAAGTCATTAGGATCGCTTAAGAGTAATAACGAGGGTTGAGGGTGAATATTGGGTAGCCATCAACTAAAGTAAATATCCTTGAGAAAGTGAGCTTTGAACGTAATCCCATCGTAGTTCCTATTGCCCCCGAGAGCCCTTCACCGGGTATACCCTGGGCAGTCCTGGGATTAAACTTAAATCGCTAAGTATAATAATCTGTTGGAACACCCTATTACTAATTTGGGTCAGGATCACTATGTCTCTAGGAAACCAATGTTTGACCTCCTGTATAGCTCAAAAGGTCAATTAGAATTGAGTCTAAGGGTTAGAAGTCTAAGTTTGGAAGCTGCCCTCAAGACCAAGACTTTTTTAGTTTGAGAGTAAGTCATATCGTCGAGCTCAGCACGACGATTCGTCGAACTCCGATCGACGATCGTCTAGCTCAACTTCGACAGATCGTCGAACTCCATTCGACGATCGCTGAGCTCAACTTCATCATATCGTCGAACTCCATTTGATGATCGGTGAGCTCAGTTCGACGATCTTGACTCAGCTTTGGATCTCTATCTCTGAGCTCAGTTCGACCATCATTGAGCTCAGATCGACGATGTTCTGCTGCTGTATAAATCCATATCGCTGAGCTCAGTTCAACGATAGCAGAGCTCAGTTCGACGTTTTCAGATAACTTCAAGGATGTTTCTAGATTCAAATTCAAATCAGTTAAGGAGTTATTCTGCAATTAATTCAGAAGATTTTCTAGCCATTTTCATTTATTTCTGTACCAAGTTTCAAGCGATTTTCAAGGAATAATTCTATGGACTTTCCTCTAGAAGACATTTTTTGCAATTAAGGATGTCATTAATGCAGACCAACGGCTATTCTTGACAGAGAATGTTTTTCCATTCAGTATCAGAGAATAAAAGAGAAGAATTTTTTTTGAATCTCTGAGATATATACACAGACACACACAGACAGACATCAGTAATCTTCAGAAGAAGAACAAAATATTCTGTCTCAAAGAATTATCAAGAACACACATCCAAGGAGATCAAATTTACTAAAATCTTCAGATCTCTCCTGTCTCAAGTGTTCAAGGCCAACATATTTCAAGACTCCAGACATCCAACATTTCAGCTGTTGCTGAAATCATCTTTTGCTGGAGCTCAACTTTTGAAGGCCTATCACCCTACAGCAAAGCTTCTCTTCCTGAAGATCTCAAGGACTCAGGGGGAGCTTTGACACCATCAATCCACATAGTCTTCTCAGCTGATCTGAGAAAGAGAAAACTTCCATCACTCTCTCACCCCCATCTCTGTAAAGGGTTTCTCAAACTCCCTTCAAAAGTTTGAACTTGGTTTTTGAGCACCTTGTCAAAAGCTCATTGGTGGCAAGACACATGATCACAAAATCTGACTTGGTTTTTGAGCACCTTATCAAAAGATCATTGGTGCCCAGGATACCTGATCAACTCATCCTGCAGTGGATTCCTACCTAGGGTGGTAGAAGAGTGGATGTACCCAAGTTGAAGGGAACCACTATATTTTCTTGTGTCATCTGGTTTTGCTTGTCTTTATTTTTGTTTCTGGCTGTGATTATTCTGTGATTAGCTTTTGATTAGTTTAGTTCTGTGATTAGATTTTTTACTGCTTCGCTGCTCACTCATATTACAACAATTGTTGTAAAAAGTTTTTAAGCACAATATACTCTATTCCCCCCCCCCCCTCTCTAGAGTATATCAGATCTAGCTGCACTTTCATAATCCGTAGACAAGAGTAGTCTAATAGGTTAGGACATTGTGGTTCATTCTCGCCCGTGATGGGTTTGAGTGATTTGGAATAAAGGCACCATTGTGCGTTCTCACCCGTGTAGGGTTGGAGGGATTGTGATAAATGCTCACCCGTGTAGGGTTTGAGGGATTCAGGACAGATTGGTCCTGTGAGCTGGAGGCTCGGGATGAATTACTTTTATGTGCATAAATTTAGTGGGGGGCATGCGGTACTGGCCGTTCGTCACACTGATGGCAGTACGGTGCACTAGGCAGGTGTGAGGGCTTGAGGGGCCAGTGGGTTATTTTACACTGCGGTCTGGAGGACAATCCCCGATAACGCACACCCAACCCAACAAGACTGACGGGTTGTCAGCAAAATACGTACGCATAGACTTTATAGTGCACCTTGGACGTGTACAAAGGCGCATGAGAGTGGTCTAAGGTTTGTTATTGTGCATACCGGCCTAGAAGTGGAGATGTCTGCTCTGCTACTACCGTAGCCACAACGGTGGTACCCGAGAGTGAAGCTAGCACTCAAAAAGTGGGAACTAATGATCTGTTATCACAGAGTCATTATGTGTGAGTTGCACTTGCCTATGCATAAATTGCATCACAAACATTCATTCATATTAGGTCATATACTTCATAGATCCTTATCATATAAATTAGTATGAGCTCTTTTGTATGATAAGTTAAATTTCTTGGAAATCGTAACTTATAAATTTGTATGGGCATTTTTATAAGTTAAGGTACGATTTGTGATGATAGAGTAGTAGTAGTTTAGATTTACTTCCCTGCTCTTACTTTCCATTCCTTAACTTACTTTACCGTACTGCACTTATTCTACTTACTCAGTTTTATACCTTACTTACTGTACTTGTTCTTCTAACATAGAACTGCTAGAGTGGAACTACTATTACTCCTCATTTACTTGTTAGCGTAGTGCCACTGTCACCTGTTTATACTCGATACCCCTTGTTGTACTCCGCTTCGTCCTCCTGCACGGTACCTAGGAGTTGCGGGGCGAGGTGTGGAGGAAACAACTTAGTCTTTTTGACTAATGGTCTGTGACCAAACTATTTTTAGGTGCTCGAGGAGATGGATCACCAGCATGACCAGCAGGGCGAGATGGCAGGACGTGAGGAGTTGATACCACCACCTACTACTACTGCTGCTGCGGAGTTACCTCAGGTGGGATGACTTGGTGATGATAGATATCTTCCGCTGTTAGAGATGAGAGAGAGATTTGATTTGATGTACTGGGCATAAGCCCTTATTACTCTTCATTTTATTTTGTGTACTCGTTTGTACTGTTGCTTTCTTTTCATATAATATATTTATGTGTTGTGACTGTGGACTAGCTATGTTGAACTCTGCTATATATTCTTCTTTCCTCATATTGGCCTACAGGTTTATGATCGTACTAGCCGGCAGAATCGGCGTGTTATGGTGTCGACTAACCCGTGCGTTAGTGTCACCGTAAGACGGCAGTTCTTGGCATAAGACCTGGTAGCCTCCTTGGTAAGGGGCGGGGGGGGGGGGGGGTCTTACACAGAATTTTTAGATGTATTTCCCAAGGATATCCCTGGGCTACCACCCCAGTGAGAGATTGACTTCACGATCGAGTTGGTGCCAGGTGCAAAACCTCGGGCCCGCTCGCCATATCGCATCACACCATTGGAAATGGCAGAATTGAAAGTCCAATTGTAAGAGTTACTGGAGCAAGGTTATATACGTCCAAGAATGTCACCTTGGAGCGCGCATGTTCTGTTTGTGAAGAAGAAAGACGGCGGCTTGTAGTTATGTATTGATTACCGCAAACTAAACAAGCTGACCAAAAAGAATAAGTATCTGATTCCCCAGATTGATGAGTTGTTCGATCTGCTGGTGGGATCAACCGTCGACTCGAAGTTCGATTTGAAGTCTGGTTACTACCAGTTGAGGATACGGGAAGAAGATATTCCCAAAACCGCATTTGGAACACGTTACAGGCACAATGAGTTGACAGTAATGTCGTTTGGGCTGTGCAATGCGCCATCGGTGTTCATGGACTTGATGGACCAAATGTTTCGAGAGTACCTCAACCTATTTGTGATAGTATTCATAGATGATATTCTAGTCTACTCTCGATCTGAAACTGATCATAAAACCCACTTGTGGTTGGTGCTGCAGACGTTGAGGAAAAATAAACTCTACGCCAAGTTCTCGAAGTGCGAGTTATGGCTATCGTCGGTGGATTTTCTGGGCCATGTGGTAAGCGGAGAGGGCATAGCAGTGGATTCGGCAAAGATAAGGGCCATACAGGAGTGGCTAGTGTTGTCTTCTGTTGCTGAAATCAGGAGCTTCCTTGGACTAGCAGGCTACTATAGAAGATTTGTTGCGAACTTTTTGCGGATCACTTTCCCTCTAACCACACAGACGAGAAAGGATCAGAAGTTCATTTGGATGCCAGAGTGCGCACGAGCTTTTGAAGAGCTGAAGTGTCGGTTGACCACGGTACCAGTATTGACGTCATCATGTTGTACTGATGGATTTGAAATCTACAGTGATGCATCAGGAAGTGGCTTAGGTTATGTTCTTATGCAAAATGGGAAAGTGATTGCTTATGGCTCTCACCAATTGAAAGTGCACAAGCGAAATTATCCCGTCCACGACCTAGAGTTGGCGGCGGTGATCTTTGCACTAAAGTTATGGTGGCATTATCTGTATGGCATGAAGGTGGAGATCTATACGGACCATAAGAGCCTGAAGTGCTTGTTAGAGCAGAAGGACTTGAATATGCAACAACGAAGGTAGTTGGAGTTCCTTGGGGACTACACCTTTGCGATTCATTATACTCCCGGGAAGGGAAATGTGGTCGATGATTCCTTGAGTCGGAGAGCTCCGGCAAGGGCAAGTTGGTTGCAGAGGCACGATGAACGTCTAATCCAGGAGTTGGAAACGTTGGATATATCTTGTGTTGACAAGAATGCTACAGCCGATGCATGTTTAAACTGGACAGAGGTGCAGTGTGACCATGAGGACAGAGTTCGACGAGCAACAGAGCTAGATGAGAGTCTCCAACGCTATGCTAAGGATGGACCAGAGGGAAAATTCTCCGGGGATGACAGGCTTTTACTAAAAGAAGGTCATTTGTGCGTCCTAAGTTTGGGCAAATTGAGGGAAGAGTTGATGTACGAAACGCACTATATGAAGTACTCCATTCACCCTGGGAGCACAAAGATGTTCAGAGACATGAAAAAGCTGTTCTGGTGGCCAGGACTGAAGAAAGATATCGCTCATTATGCAGCCAAGTGCCAGACTTGTGCTTTGGTGAAGGCGGAATGCCAGAAACCTTGCGGTTTCTTGAAATCGTTGCCGATTCCGGAGTGGAAGTTCGACGATATTTCCATAGATTTCGTGCACGGGTTGCCGAGATCTCAGTGTGGAAATGATTCCATCTGGGTAATTGTCGATCTGCTGATGAAAGTGGCACACTTCCTTCCGAATAGGCGGGACGATTCAGTAGGAATTTTGGCAAAGCTGTATGTTGAACAGATTGTACGGCTACATGGTGTTCCTCGGAGCATCGTGTGCGATCGAGATGGGCAATTTACTTCGAATGATTGGAGGCTGGTATATCAACTGTGGGCATGAAGTTGATGTTCAGTACGACCTTTCATCCCCAAACAGATGGCCAAACTGAAAGGACCAACAGAACGATGGAGGATATGCTCCGGATGTGCGCCCTGGACTTTGGGAAGAGATGGGAAGATCATCTCTCCATGGTGGAGTTTGCCTACAATAACATCTACCAAGCGAGCATCGGTATGGCACCGTATGAAGCTCTATATGGACGAAAGTGTCGTACTCCTTTGGCTTGGGTAGAAGCGGGCGAATCCAAGTTGTATAGGTGTAATGACATCGACGAAGCAAACGCGACGATACACACTATTCAAGAAAGGCTACTGATAGCTCAAGATCATCAAGCGAAATATTACAACGTCAAACACCGGAATGTGGAGTTAGCAGTGGGTGATTGGGTATACTTGAAGATCAAACCCTTTAAAGGCGTATCCAGGATTCAGCGACTGAAAACGTTGAGTCCGAGATATCTTGGTCCATTTGAAGTGGTGGAGCGAATTGGGGATGTTGCATATCAGCTTGCTCTTTCGGCAGACTTGAGTGCATTACACGATGTGTTTCACATATCGGTGCTTCAGAAGGCCGTTAAAGATCCAGCTCAGGTGATCGAGAATGATCGTGTGCCGGTGGAGTATGGACTAACGACGAAGGTTAGGCCCATTCGGATCGAGGATCGTGCCGAGAAATAGTTGCGGAACAAGACGATCGGGATGGTCAAAGTCTGATGGGACAATTGTGGTCGTGAAGAACTCACGTGGGAGCGAGAGCAGACCATGCGAGCTGAGTTTCCTGTGCTCTTTGTGTAACTATTATGCAGTGTATATCGAGTTGTAATGAACGTTTGTGAAATTAAATCCTTCTATTTGAGTTCCTTACTTTTTGCAAATTTCGGGGACGAAATTTTTGTAAGGAGGGGAGGATTGTAACACCCCAAATCCCAGAATTTGGCAAAATTGGGTGACACGGCCTGGGATATGGGCGTGTCCCAGGGCGTGTCCTTCTCGGGTAAGCAGTGGACGAGGGGTCGACAAAATTCGTTCGATGATTGTCGAGTGCAGAGTAAACGTCCTGTGACACAGGCGTATCATAGGGCGTTTCCTCACGGGTTGACGAATTTCAGCTCGATGAAGTGGAGCTGGGGCGTGTCTAGTGCCGTGTATGGGCACACGGCCTGGGACATGGGCGTGTCACAGGCCGTGTCCTTTTCGGGATATGCCCAAGGCATTGAGGCCTGGTGAACATGGGCAGGACACGGCTGTGTCTTGGGTATACGGCCTGTGACACAGGCGTGTCACTAGTCTTGTCCCTGTAGGGTTGAGATTGATTTTTGTACAGCCTGATGGATACGACCACAGACAGGAGCATGTCTGAAGGCGTGTCAGGTGATATGGCCCGTGACACAGGCATGTCACATGGGCGTGTACTGGTCTAGATAAGTCGGTTGAGCACCGCTTGGGGTACACGACCTCTGACACAGGCGTGTCACAGGCCGTGTCAAGCAAAAAATGCTTTTCTGGCAAAATCATGGCTGTCCAAATCTTCAGCTGGGATCCAAGGGTTGAGGTGCCTCCCTCCTTCCTTAAGGTCGTGGATCAGAAGGAAATCTCATTCTTTACTTGGGCCTTTATCTTTCTAAATGCTAGAGAGAGAGGAATAAGGAGGAGGAAGAGGAAGTGGCCACCGGTGGTGCTGCGGAGTTCCAGCTAGAGGTCTGAGTCCAGTGTTGCGGGGGAAAAGCCATTGCGGTTTTTTCAAGCCAGCTAGGAACTCATGACGCCGAAGCGTTCTTTGAGGGTAACGACTTTTCTTCCTAGCCATGTGAAGGCTTCCTTTTTGGCATGTGCATCAGATTCCCCCACCAGAGGGTGGCTTATTGTGAGAGTCTCTTGGGTTTATTCATGGAATCCCCAATCATTTGGCATCTAGGTCCGGAAAAGGAGTACGGAATAGGCATGCTGTGTGAATCCCATCTAGATAGGTTGGTCTGGATTGGTGATGTTGCATATATGCATCGTAGAAGACTCCGTGATAAATGTGTAGTTTAGGAGTCGATGGGTTAAACCTGTGAAAGGCAGTAGCAAGAAGTACTGAAGTGGTAGTCCCGGAAAAATACCCTTGTGATGTCTGTGCTATTGGGTTCTACCTGTGAAAGGGAGTAGCAGGAAGTACTGGTGTGCCCAGGAAATAGCCTTTGTAACGCTCTATGTTCATAGGTGGTACCTATGAAGGGGAGTAGTAGGAAATACTGACATGGTAGTCAGGAAAATACCCTTGACATTTATGATAATTGTGGGGTTCTACCTGTGAAGAGAGTAGTAGGAAGTACTGGTGTGCCCAGGAAAGACCCTCTGATGTTGTGATATGAATGGGTGTGATATTAAATACTGGTGTGCTCACGAAAACACCCAGGCTTTATGCCAAATAGGAATGGTGAAACCGACCCGCGCCTTTTATTCAGCCGCGAGTATGCCTTACTCGATGATGGCAAGGCGATTTTAGCAATGGGGGGTGGATGATCCGACCTGCGTTATGTCCGTCCGACGTGAGACCTGAAACTGCGGTCTGTTGGAGCGCATAGCGAGAGTCTTAGGCCTGCGTGTCGTGATATAATGGGGGGCTACGGGGCAATCCCGGTTCACTAAGACTATAATCTCTGGCTGCACGCCATGGAGAAAATGCTAAATGTTTTACCGTTGGGTTGCGACCCTGATACGGTGGTGGGCAACTGGTTTGTCAGTACACCAAGAATGTACCCTGAGTGCATGGATCCTCGGGCCGCGTGGCTGACAGTTGTGATGGAATGAATGTGCGTGAGAGCACAATGTATGAATATACATATTTGCATGTGAAATGCTATGCCTGCAGTGATGGAATACCACCACCCCATGAAAAGGGGCGAGGTCATTATAATTTGGTCAGCTGAATGTGGACCATTGCCTGTTTGCCACCGTTGGGTGGGCTGTCCCTGTGCAGGTGCTGGAGAGCCAAGTGGGACGCATAAAGGCTGAAGTTCCTGTTGTTGCTGCTGATACTGCTAGCCCTCGTAGGCTAAATGAAAATACTATGGTTATTATATGTGGCTGTCCTGTGTGCCAATGTTTGAAGCCACTGTTATGTAAAGCCCTGTAAGGCCATAAGGCCAGTTGACTTTGTATTTGCTACGATTCCTATTTTATATAAATGTGCAACTTTGATATGGTGGAAATTCTTGTATTTAAGTTCAGTTTTGTGCTCTAAGCTTTCGCTAGAATGCAATGAGTTAGGATGCGCAACTCTGGTATTAGTGCGTGACGTCCCCGCCTGTTTTATGGTATATGTTGTGGGGCCCCGGCCGGACCTTCTAGTATATACTTGTGAACGGATGGAGTCGTTACATGAAGAGGCGAGTGGGATCATGCGGTCCACTCACTGTAGGTGAGACGAGGATCGGCTGGGTAGGCGAGACATCACTCGCGGCGTGGGCTGGCTCTTGAGGGCGAGATGGCTCTCGTAAGGCACGAGACCTACGAGACAAGCAGGTAAGCTCGTCCCGCCCGCTGGGCAATTTCTCACTCGTCGCATGAGGAAAAAAGATGTTTTACCTTCTTACCACCAAGGGGTATTTTACTCTTCTACCCCAGGTAATTTTACCCTTTTTCCCTTGGTGGTTCGTGTATAGCCCTTCAGAATAGCGCAGTTTGGTCGTTGGCAGAACCAGCCCTGGGTATTTTGGTAATTTCAGGTCGTTTCAGTTTGGTTATTGGCAGGTCAAACTCAGAGGCCTATAAATAGACCGATAAGGTGCCTTGAACAGGTTGTTGAACACATCTATCTTCTTCCTCAAAGGCACCTAGCTCAGCACTGGTTAGGGAGGGGGAGAACTCCTGATTCTCCTGGGTAAGAGGTGGGACCTCTGAGATGAGACCCTCGGTCTGTTTTTAGTTCTGTGACTAACTTCGAAAGGGTGGTTCCAGAAGATTAGGTGTGAGCTGCAACTTTCAGTCGGACACTTGGTGAAGTCAGGGTACAGGCTTCAACAAACACTCTATTTCCTTCAAATTGATTAAGTTCTTCGTTCATAGCTAGACGCCAAAATTCGATATTTATTGCTTCGGAAATATTCTTAGGTACAATATCAGATACAAAACATAGGTTTAAAAATGGTACATGCACTTTTGAGCGAGTTTACTCTCATGTGAAGGCTCTCCAATTACTAGTTCTCTAGGATGGTTTTTTGAAATATTTAGCTCACTTGGAGCCTTATATACTTTTGTATTACCTAAGTCATCACCTACTACTACAATATCTCTCTTCTCACTCTCACCTTCTAAGTATATGACATTATCATCAACTACATTAGATTTTTCATCTTCTTTAGGAGTAGTTTCATTAAAGTGAATATGATTAGATTCTTCTACAACCAATGTAATTTTATAATAGACCATATAGGCATGGCTCATGGAGAAATATCCTTAAAAATGCATAGGTCAGATTTTTTATAAAATTTCGATAAATTATCCTTGGTATTAAGAATGAAACACAGGCAGCCAAATACTTTAAAGTAGGACACAGATGGCTTTCTTTCATAATATAGCTCGTAACGGGTGCACTAAAAAATAGGGCAAAGCATGATCCAGTTCATCACATAACATGTTGTGTTGACCGCTTCAGCCCAAAAACAATCGAGGCAGGCCAAACTCGGCAAGCATCGTGTGTGCTAATTCTTAAAGAGTTCAGTTCTTTCTTTCCACTACTCTATTTTATTGTGGATTGTGTGGTGCTGAAAGTTCGTGTCAAATTCCTCTGTTATTATAGAAATTTGTAATTCAACCCGCTGATCGAACCTTATGCATTTTATCTTTAGATCCATTTCATTTTGCAATCTAGCGCACATATTAGAAAATTCAAGAAATACATTAGATTCATTAGCAATAAAAATGGCCTAACAAAAACATGAGAAGTTGTCAATAATCACAAAAGTATATCATTTTTCACTGAGACTACAAGTGTTAAGAGGACCAAAAATATCCATATGAATTAGTCCTAGTGGTCTAGACGTGAAAATATCATTTTTTTTTCTTTTAAAGGAAGTTTTTATAAATTTTTCCTTTTGGCAAGGAGCCCAAAATGAAGTCAAACTACAGCTTAATTTTGGAAGTCCACGGATTAGTTTTTGTTATGATAGTTTGACTATTAGTTTACATAAGAATGATCGAGTCTCCTATGTCAAAGTTCTAATACTTCCTTTTTATTAACTAAACATTTCAAATCAGAAGAAGATATTGTAACATCCCCATCCATCACATAGCATATAACAGGAGGTCCAGCTTGGTCCCAACGCCATATACTACATGTTAACCCAGAAATCGGTGATCCCTCCCAAGGTAGCCAGCTTGCTAGTCTCGGCCTGCTCCAGGTTCTCCTTGAAGGTCGCGACCAGTCAGTGTAGGCGGACAGACCTATCTGTCTGCTCAGGCCGCACGGCTAGGGAGGTCTCCCTGGTCTAACCGGCCAAGTCGCGCAGTAGCCGCTTGTTCTGCAGGGGTAACAGACTGCTTCCTCAATCAGCCCCTGTAGGCCGCGGGGCTTGTTCAGCTAGCCGCATCGTGGTTTTCTCCATGCCAACAGGTATACCCAGGTAATTCTGGCGGAATCAAATTCCTATCTACAGAGACCGCCATGTAGATGCATGGTCCACCAGCCACTTCGCTAGGCGACCTGCTTCCAAGTCACTCGGCGACTAGGTGACCTGCCTCCAGGTCACTCAATGTTAGGCCACCTGCCCCCAGGTCACCCAAAAATGACAGCTCCCAGTTGTCCACCAGAGGGCGACAACCCCCAGGCCACCCAGCAGGGGCGGCAAGCCTGACTGTTATAATAAGAGGCGAACTTCAGCAGAGGTCATTGCCTACTTCCTCTGTCTGCCAGGTCTCCCAGTGAACGAACTCGCCCGCTAAAGGTTCGCAGACTATAGTTTCAGTCCGCCAAAGGAGCGTGGACTTGCTCCAGCTCTCCGTCAATCCGCAAACATCCTGCTGACTCTTCTTCAGTCCTCCTATACTAGGCGGACTCCCCCAACATCCAACGTTACCTGCTCTATTCAGGTCATCAACCTCTGACCAGGAGGCAAGCCTCCAGTAGAGGCGGACTCGTCTCGTCCACCGCGGGCATGGCAGACTCTCCCAGTCCGCCATCGAGCCCTCCAGTTTCACCAGCAAAATTTCCTACAGTAGAGGCAGACTCACTATGTAGCCCGCCAATCAGCCTTCCACCCGCTTCTTCCAAGCAGTAGGCGGACAACACCTCAGCCCGCATATCATGGCTCGGGCTTACTCAGCACAGTAGAGGCGGACTCGTCCAAGTGCGCCAAGCATCAGCATCAACTCTAGAAGCAAGTCCCTGATCGCGCGGCCTGGTGCGGAATCGACAGACTCCAGGCTCTACTCTCACAAATCACTGCCTCGCCAGGGGTAACGCTACCAGAAGCTGTTACCTCTTCGAGCCTATAAATAGCCCCCATACCTCTCATACTAGAGGACAGAGACATGAGGGCAAGCTCTGGCAAGGTCAAGCATCAGACCTTGCGGACTTCGTTCTCTCAGTCCGCACAGCCTCACCTGTCCTCTTTGCCGACCTCACTTCTCAGTCCGCACGACCTCCTCTCGCAACTTCTTTACTTAGCCGTCAGCTTCCACCTATGTACCCTTTATTTTCTTTCCATGTAAAGGTGCAGCTCAAGCTGTAATAACTGAATATTAATCAAAGGAAAGCCCGTCGAAAGAGTGACATTTAAGCCGCTGCGGGTGAAATCTGTTGTTGTCACTGCTAGCGGCCCCTCTTATTTTCAACTCACTTATATCAGCATCAACCTGCAAGCACAACCATCAAAGTAATTGTCTGCTCGACAGTTACTGATCAACCCCTCGACCATCTCCGCACTCAGATCAACATCCTCCTCTCCTCTATCCCCGCAACTCTTGACCAAGCGCTTGCTCCACTCTCGAGCACTCAGAAGCTTTTTCTTGCATCCTCAACAACTTCCAAGTTATCCCTGCAATCTTCTTCTTCAATCAACCTCTTCACCTCATCTTAGCCTGTGATACTGAACACACCCGTTAGATGCTGGTGCCCACGATAACCATCTCCTCTCTCCGTTTCCGCGCATCAACAGTTAACACGCGACCTTTAGATCCGAACAGACGGTGAAAACCAACACTTAGCCATGTCAGATCATCAATCAGCCGATAACTTTGCTCTAAGCCCTGGTGAAGACTCTCTTTGGGAAGCCTTGGAGCAATCACGTCGTGAAACAACCCAACAGTTTCAGTCAATCAACCGTACTCTAGCTGGAATCACGCAGTTATTAGAGATGCAATCAACAGCAGTGCCTGTTCCTCCAATCAATCCAACACCAACATTGGAAAATCAGCAAGATTATCCTCCGGTCTATCCTCCTTACAAGCCAACCTTTCTGCAAGGGCCTGCAGCCCCTTTGCGGCCTCAAGATGATGAATTTGCATCTCGTCAAGACTTCTTCCGGGAAGCTGCCCGGGGAAGCACAGCAAGATTTTTGAACTTTCAGGGAAGTCATCCTTACTCATCAGCTCCTGCCTTTGCTCCTGCAGCAACTTTAACCTTCTTCCACATGCTTCTTTTGCAGCTACAACTTATGCTCCCTTCTAACCTTATGTTGTAGGAGAACAGGAAGAGTCGTCACCATTTTTAGAGAACTTTCATCATGAACCAACTCCAGCTAATTTCAGAGAGACACGGTTACCAACTTACACTAGAGAAACTTATCCAATGAAGCATCTTCAAGCTTTTGAATCAGCCATAGCTCTCAAGACTCTCTCAGATGCTACTAAGTACAAGCTCCTTATGACTACCTTTGATGGACAAGTGAGGGATTGGTTCTATGTTCTGCGCCCTCAGTCCATCACTTCCTTTGTTGATATGCGAAGGGAGTTCTTGCTCAAGTAATGAGAGAACGAGACTTGGTCTTAGTTTGTAGATCAATATCAGAGATAAATCTTGGACATTGAGATCGTTGATCAAGAAATGTATTGGGTGGCTCTAATACATGGTCTTCATGAAGGGCTTTCGAGAATGAAGCGCTGTTTCTCTTAACCTAAGAGTGATCAACATCTTAGAAAATCTTATGTTTTTAATTTAGAAAATAGAGTTTTTAAAATGCACAATTAATATCCTTCTCAAAGATCATCTCAATCGAGTGCTAAAAATTTCGTAGCCTCTCATCAGGATGGGGTGGTAGTAGAAAAGTAAAAGACATATAAAGGTGCAGAAATAATATACGTCTCAACCATCTTAATCAAGCACTAAAAAGTTCTTAGCCTCTCATCCGGGATTGGGGTGGTATTAAAAAAAGTAAAAAAAAGAAAAGTACAGAAGCATACACCCTTTCTCAACAAAAATAAAAGCTAAGTTAAAAAGCAATAAGAGATGAAAAGTTACTGAAAGCTAAAAATTTTTACTTAAAAGTGTTACACACTAGGAAACCCAAACTAGGGTTGGGACAATATCACTCAGAAACTACTCCTAATTACTATGTACAGATATGTGGAACTATACCAGCTCTCTTCTAAACATCAGCCTTGGAGACTTATTTATTGCAGAAATTTTTGAGGTACATGCCCCCTAGGGAGTGTCGCATATGTGTGACGCTGACGTGGTAGATGTGGATAGAATTACGGCGACTTCTGGATTGAAATGAACAAGTACACTAGCTGACTTGAAGGTCACGGGTGTGACATCTGGGCATGTCTACAAGGCGTGGCAGCTTTCCTTTGTAGGGCGTGACAGCTGGAATTTTGCTTGGTCATGGCAGACGTCACGGGAGTGACAACTAGCACACGGGCATGTAGGTCGGGCGTGACTCGAACTTATTGGCTTCAGGACTTCGGAATGGCATAACCGCGGGTTGATCGTGCAACATCCCATGTTACTTCTAGACCCCCTCAACTTAGATTGGGTTAGGCATGGGGTGGGTGATAGGGAATTTAGGTAGGTTTGACCCTAGGTAGTGGGTTGTAGCCATGTGGGGCCCACTAAGGGGCCAAAGTCAAACTAGGTTAAACTAGCCTAAATAGGAACCCTAGCCACACCATGACCCCACCACATTGCCCTAACCCTAAAACAATCTAAGTGGACCCTAGGGCATGCCATTAGGTCAACCCTTTGACCCTAGTTGACCAAAGTCAACCTTGGCCCTAATTTGGTCAAACATATACCTATAGGTCCAATTAGACCAAGTAGGGCACCACATTGACCCAACACAAGTTGGGTGGTACCCTTACACCCATGACCACCAAGTGGGGTCAGCCCACTCATCATGGTTGACCAAGTCAACCTAAGTCAACCCAAGCCAACCTAATTAACCTAAAGGAGAAAATGAGGGCTAAGCCCACTCCCCTTGGGCCAAGCCCACCAAACCTAATCCATGGCCAGCCCAAGTGGTCAATGAACACCCCTACCCTCTGGTTTTGAATAGAGGGACACATTCATGAGGGTAAAGTGGGAATTTTAGGAGAGAGAAGCAGTGTAAGAAGAGGAAAGTGGTGGAGGCCACTTGGGCTTGGTTCCTTCTGCCCCAAAATTGTGATGGCTGGCCTCCTAAGTGAATTCCAGAGAATTTGGCAACATGGTGGCCACTTGGCACCAAGGGTGAAGCTTCCAAAGCCCCAAACCGAGCTCACCTTTATTGTATCACCCTATACAGTCACTTCCAGCTCAAACAGACCACACCATCATCTTCAGAGGGTCGAATCGAGTGGAGAATGAGTCCTGAAGCAAAGCTTTTGGTGGAGAATCGGGATTTTGAGCAGGAGATCGTCGGAGTAGCTCATCCATGGCCAACCGCCGCCAACCTCGCCGCTGTGTCGCCATTCGGGTCCATTTCACCTCCCCTCTACTCGTACTAGATTTCTAGATCTTTATGGAGAGACATCGGCTCAATTGAGCCCGATACTATGAGAGGAAAATGAGGAATTTCCGAGTTTTACTTTATGCTCGGGTTCGCCGGAGGAGCGAATTCCGGCGGCCTCTTCGCCGGAAACCGCTAGCCGCCACCTCAGTGAAGGTGGTTGCGACATCTGCCGGCGGTGGTGGTGGCTCAGCTGGCCGGAATCAGCTAGCAAAAGTGGCCAGCCAGAATCAATCTGGACCGTTGGCTGTTTGGGGACGATGAACCGATTCCGTCTATCCTACTTCAAGATTCGTGCACAGGAATTAAATTAAATCAAATATAAAACTATATTATTTTATACATTCTATCACACTATGTTGTCCTGTTGCATGGCTATTTTAGGCCTCTTAGAGGCAATTCCAGGACATGAGCCCTAAATGACATTTGTAGCTTAATGTCTTAACTTTACACTTCTACCTTAAACTTGTAATTTGGTGCAGTATACTGCCCTGTAAGTCATTTTTCCTTGGAATGGTCCTAGGCAAGGGCAGAACTTCAATTTGTTGCCCAAGACAAACCACTAATCAACATGTCCCCAAATTATGGGTGCATGCATGTTTAGGGCATATGTAGCCCCTGCCAAAAATTGAGAATTTTGGGAAAACTGTTTCTATAGTTTTATTCATAATACACAAATTTAAATAAATGAAATTTTGGGGGTATTATGGCTCCAAATTGCACCAAATATTGGTGGCATGTCATTGGGGACTATTCATGTGCATGGTAAAAATTTTAGCACATTTAAACCGCTGCATGTTGGGTAAACTCACATGCATGTGTTGATTATATATAGGCTTGGGGTGCAAATAGCCAATTTTGAAATATTGTGTATTAAGCCTATTTGGAACATCCAAAAATCATGATATTGATTTCATAGGCTCATTAGGGTGAACTATACCCCACATTGTAATAATGGGATTTTTGGAAGCAAAAATTCCATTAATTGGAATTTTTGGAATATTAGAACTTTTGAAAAATAAATGCAAAAATAGGTCTATCATTGAGATAAAATCCCCAATTTTTGACAAGGTCAATATAATGTTAGATATAACTCCTAAAAGTTTTTATGTCCCTGTTTGAAGAATTTTGATAGGAGATATGTTGAAATTACCTTTTTACCCTCATTATATTTAATTAGTAAATTGGTTAAAATACTTGGTAGAAAATTTTGGAAACTTTCTTGTTGATATATCTTAGTATGAATAACCTTGTATAAGTTTCTCAACATTTTTGGATTATTCAATAATTTTTAAAACCTTATAATGACATTTTGGTAAATTATTAAGAATTGAAATTTGTAGGCCATAACATTGTGGAGGTTGATGAAACTCTGCCATTAGCCTTATATTCATGATAGTTATGCGTTGTAATTTTCCTAGATTTTTATTGATGTATTCCTTATACTTCATTTGGAAAATGACAATTGTGTGAATTTTGTATAAATTAAGGAATAAATAGAAAAAATTAAAGGAAAATTATAAATTTTGGTAGACAGTAATATTTTACCAAGATACAACTTAGGAAAAAATTCCTTAGGTCAGTGGATTATAAATTGTCATACTTCATGTATTAAATAACCTAGGGGATTAATTAAATGATTTAATTAGAGGCCTTAATGACGTAGAAAAATTATGAGAATCAATAGGCTCACTTCTTTAGTCCATACCATCCTAGGATAAATAATTAGGGGCAGGTGGCCTAAGGAATTGGAAGTTTCATTTCGGGGTGGTATTAGGTCATGGGTTGCGCATAGTGTAAGTAGGTCATGTTATAAGGACCACCAGGGGATAAATCAATATATGAGCTAGAGACTTCAATTGGAATATGACCCTGGTGGGTAGAGTTATCTTAGCGACGAGAGTAAAGTGCAAGCCCTTGGATAAAAACTGGAATGGAGGCCGGCGGAAGACCGTTGCCCTTTTGAGAATACCTTAAGTCATTAGGATCACTCAAGAGTAATAATGAGAGTTGAGGGTGAATTTTGGGTAGCCATCAAATAAAGTAAATATTCTTGAGAAAGGGAGCTTTGGGCGTAATCCCATCGTAGTTCCTAGTGCCTCTGAGAGCCCTTCACCGGGTATACCCTGGGCAGTCCTGGGATTAACCTTAAATCACTAAGTATAATAATACGTAGACAAGAGTAGTCTAATAGGTTAGGACATTATGGTTCATTCTCGCCCGTATAGTGTTTGAGGGATTTGGAATAAAGGCATTATTGTGCGTTCTCACCCGTGTATGGTTAGAGGGATTGTGATAAATGCTCACCTGTGTAGGGTTTGAAGGATTCACGACAGGTTTGTCCTGCGAGCTGAAGGCTCGGGATGAAATACTTGCATGTGCATAAGTTAGTGGCGGGGCATGCGGTACTAGCTGTTCATCACACCGATGGCAGTACGGTGCACCAGGCGGGTGTGAGGGTTTGAGGGGCTAGTGGGTTGTTTTACACTGCGGTCTGGAGGACGATCCCCGATAACGCACACCCGACCCAACAAGACTGACGGGTTGTCAACAAAGTACGTACGCATAAACTCTAGAGTGCATCTTGGACATGTACAGAGGCGTATGAGAGGGGTCTATGGTTTGGTAGTGTGCACATCGGCCTAGAAGTGGACATGCCCGCTCCGCTGCTGCCGTAGCCACAGTGGTGGTACCCGAGAGTGAAGTTAGCTCTCAAAAAGTGGGAACTAAAGGTTTGTGATCACATATTCGTTGTGTGGGTTGTACTTGCCTGTGCATAAATTGCATCATAAACATTCAGGCATATTAGGTCATACGCTTCATAGATCCTTATCATATAAATTAGTATGGGCTTTTTTATATGATAAGTTAAATTTCCTGAAAACCGTAACTTATAAATTTGTATGAGCATTTTTATAAGTTAAGGTACGATTTGTGATGGTAGAGTAGTGGTAGCATAGTTTTACTTTCCTGCTCTTACTTTCAGTTCTTTACTTACTTTACTATACTGCACTTTTCTTCTTACTTTAGTTTTATACTTCATTACTGCACTTGTACTCTTACATAAAACTGCTAGAGTAGAACTACTGTTACTCCTCATATACTTGTTAGTATAGTGTCACTGTCACCTGTTTACTCTTGATACCCTTTGTTGTCCTCTGCTTCGTCCTCCCGCACGGTGCCTAGGAGTTGCGGGGCAAGGTGTGGAGGAAACGACTTAGTCTTTTTGACTAATGGTCGGTGACCAAACTATTTTTAGGAGCTCTAGGAGATGGAGCACCAGCACGACCAGGAGGACGAGATGGCATGGCATGAGGAGCTGATACCACCACCGACTACTACTACTATAGAGTTACCTCAGGTGGGACGACTTGGTGATGATAGATATCTTCCGCTGTTTAGAGTTGAGAGAGAGATTTGATATGATGTACTAGGCATAAGCCATTATTACTCTCCATTTTATTTCTGTACTCATTTGGACTGATATTTTCCTTTCATATATTATATATATGTGTTGTGACTGTGGACTAGTTGTGGTTTTCTTTTACCGCTATACTTCTTTTCTCATATTGGACTACAGGTTTATGATCGTACTAGCCGGCAGAATCGGCGTGTTGCGGTGTCGACTAACCGTGCGTTAGTGTCACCGTAAGACGGCGGTTCTGGGCATAAGACCCGGTAGCCTCCTTGGTAAGGGGAGGGGGGTCTTACAAATTGGTAACACTTGACCAAACAATCATATGAGAAAGAAGTCCACAACACTGGACCACCCCGCGCGAGCATTAATTTGCGGACAAACTATGCAGTGGAAGCAGTGGTGTGCCCATGTATTAAAAGTCACATAAAACAGTCCATTAAGTACAATGTGTTAGGACAGTTTTGTTTTAACCTTACCTTTATGCAACCTCCACAGGTCGCCGCGCCGCAAAATGTGGTTCCTCGCCCTCCAGCTGCCACTCCATTTCTACAGACGGAGATGGGGCAGACTTTGACGGCGATCCTGGATGCCTTCAAAGCCCAGCAAGTCCCGACCCCGCAGCCAAATCCGGTGTCAAGCTTGCTAAGTGCCTTTAAGAGTCTGTCCCCTCCGATGTACCGTGGGACAGAGGATGTTGTAAAGACGGAGGAATGACTGGAGGCCATACATGAGATATTGGCAGGCATCAGCTTCCCGGTCGGCCAGGAGGTACCTCTAGCCACCTCTGTACTAGAAGCTCATGCGAAGAGATAGTGGAAGTCAGTGTGGGAGTCTACATATGCGGACTGGGAGCTGTCAGACATATCTTGGGAGGAGTTCGGCTATGTATTTTTGGATCACTTCGTATCTACTACAGACAGAGATGCCTTGGAGGAGAGGTTTCTGAACCTCAGACAGGGGAGCAGATCGGTGATTGAGTACCAGAGGGAGTTCTCCCACCTTGCCAGGTTTGCAGGGATACATGATACAGATGATAGGAGGTATGCCAAGAGGTTCTACCGGGGCCTCAGAGATGATTTGAGGCAGGCTTTGTTGTTCATTTCTCACGGCACGTCTACCCAGATTATCGAGATGGCAAAGAAGCTGGAGGCCGACCAGCTAATGGTGCAAGGCAGAGGGAAGAGACTTTATGATGGGTCGACATCAGGAGAGAGCAGCAGGGGCTCTCAAAGAGGAAGGATTATTGGATACAAGAGGGGTGGGGGACGTCATCGTCCCAACTTCAGGCAGGAGCAGGGGCCTCCTCCAGCATTAGCTCCCCCACCTCTACAGGTGCATGCTCCAACGATGCAAGATGACCATAGACATCGGCCAGTAGTCTGTTACGGATGCCGCCAGCCCGGGCACATTAGATCGGAGTGTCCGCATCGATTCCATTCACCTCATCCTCCTCCACCTCCAGTGGCCCCAGTACAGCATGGTCGAGGCCGAGGCCGAGGCCGGGGATATCACAGCAGAGGACGCAACTAGGAGAAGATGTACGCTTTGCACCTCACGGAACAGAGGAACCCCGAGGAGGTGATTAGAGGTACTTAAATTATTTTAATTTAGAAATTTCAACCTTAGTAGTGCCATGAAAACCATAGAAATAACATCCATTATACCTCAAATAAATCTCAGGCATAGTTATGATCAGTGGAAAGCCCACACATACCCTCTTCGACACGGGTGATTCCCACTCATTTGTGTCGGACACTTTCATTGAAGGACTAGAGGGTGTGGAGAGATTCCCTGGCACAGAGATGAGGGTGCGTCTTCCTGATGGCTCGGAGCTACGGACCACGGATAGCTGCAACATGGAGGCCAAGATAGGAGGCAAGACATTCGAAGCTCCGACGGCGATCTTGAGATTGCAAGACTTTGATTTGATTTTGGGCATGACCTGGCTTCATTGGAACTATGATCAGATCGACTGCCCCTCTAAGAGGATCACACTCAGGCGTGGAGACTCCTACATTACTATTGAAGGTATCTGACCTATCCCCTATCTATCATTATCTTATGTATAGGCTTTCAAGGCCTATGAGCAGGGGGAAGAGGTGTACCTCATCTGCTTCGAGATGGTGGTAGCGGAGAGTTCTATAGTGGATATCTCGGTGGTTCGGGATTTCTCCAATGTATTCCCGGAGAAATTGTCAGGACTACCACTAGCTCGGGACTTGGATTTCAGGATTCAGTTGGTGCCGGGGGTGAGGCCAGTGTCCCGGGCACCTTAAAGGATGGCTCTCAGAGAGTTGGCAGAATTCAGGACTCAGATTCAGGAGCTTGTGGACTCAGGATTTGTGCGGTCGACCTCGTCATCGTGGGGAGCACTAGTTCTCTTTGTAAAGAAGAAAGGCGGATCATTGCGGCTATGCATAGATTACAGGGAGCTGAACCGGTTGACGGTCCGTAATACCTATCCACTGCCCCGGATAGACGAATTATTTGATCAGCTTCAGGGGGCCTTCTGGTTTTCTAAGCTGGATTTGAGATCTGGTTACTATCAGCTGAGCATCCGAGAGGAAGACATCCCGAAGACGGCTTTCAGCTGACATTATGGGTTATACGAGTTCACTGTGATGCCTTTTGGGCTCACGAATGCCCCTATCGCATTCATGTGTCTAATGAACCGTGTATTCGAGCCCTTCTTGGACCGCTTCGTGATTGTATTCATCGAAAATATTTTGATCTATTCCCAGACTCAGGAGGAGCAAATAGAGCATTTGACATAGGTTTTGCAGAGGCTGAGGGAGTCCCAGATGTATGCAAAGTTGTCGAAGTGCCAGTTCTGGCTAGAGGAGGTGGCCTTCTTGGGGCATACGATCAGTGGAGCTGGATTGGCGGTGAATCCAACCAAGATAGAGACAGTGAGGGATTGGCCACAGCCGAAGGCAGCATCCGACATTCGCAGTTTCTTGAGATTAGCAGGTTTCTATCGTAAGTTCGTGGAGGGGTTCTTGAGGATAACACTCCCCCTCACGACCTTGGCGAGGAAGGATGCTCCAGTTGTAGTTTTGGTGAGATTATTCGTGGAGTAGTTTGTGAGATACCATGGCATCCCCAGGACGATTGTTTCGGACTGTGATGGTCGGTTCACTTCGAGCGAGTGGAGGGCTGTGCACGCTTACTTGGGCTCTCGGCTTACTTTTAGTACTGCCTTCCACCCGCAGACCGACAAGCAGACCGAGCGAACCATCCGGACCATGGAGGATCTACTCCTCCTATGCATATTGGATACAGGGAAGCCTTGGGAGAGGCTACTACCATTGATCGAGTTTTCCTACAATAACAGCCACCAGGATAGCATTAAGATGGCTCCATATGAGGCACTTTACGGGAGGAAGTGTCGGACACTGCTGTCATGGGTTCAGGTTGTGGATACTAAGGCTCTCGGTTCTGATTATGTGGAGGATATGGAGGCTCAGGTTCGTTTGATCAGGGATCGGATGATAGAGGCCCAAAGTAGACAGGCGAAGTATTATGATGATCGGCACCAGAAGGTGGAGTTCTAGGTTGGAGATAGAGTTTCCTTGAAGATACGTCCGGTACACGGTGTCTCTCGGGTGCGGAGGCATAAGAAGCTCAGTCCTCGATACATGGGGACATACTTGATCCTGGAGCGGATCGGCCCCTTAGCTTACCAACTGTAGCTGCCACCGGAGTTGGGTAACCTACACGACGTCTTCCATGTCTCTTCCTTTCGAAGATCTCTCCTACGACCGAAGCAGCATGTTACTACTACAGCCGGTCCGATAGCGCCAGATAGATCCGTCAGATTGGAGCTGATTCGGATTGATGATATAGATGTCCGTGTGTTGCGGAAAAAGAAGGTCCCGCTCGTGAAGGTGTTGTGGTCAAATCATGGACAGGTGGAGCACACCTGGGAGCCGAGGGATCTACTATTGGAACGACACCCAAAGCTGTTCACTTCAGGTATACTCTAGTTTATACGTTTAAATTTCTCATAATTCTTGCAAGTAGGACCCCGTAGAGCCGAACTTAAATTTTGGGGACGAAATTATTTTCTTGTTTATTGGGATTTGTAACATCCCATGTTACTTCTAGACCCCCTCAACTTAGATTGGGTTAGGCATGGGGTGGGTGATAGGGAATTTAGCTAGGTTTGACCCTAGGTAGTGGGTTGTAGCCATGTGGGGCCCACTAACGGGCCAAAGTCAAACTAGGTCAAACTAGCCTAAATAGGAACCCTAGCCACACCATGACCCCACCACATTACCCTAACCCTAAAACAATCTAAGTGGACCATAGGGCATGCCATTAGGTCAACCCTTTGACCCTAGTTGACCAAAGTTAACCATGGCCCTAATTTTATCAAAACTATACCTATAGGCCCAATTTGCCCACGTAGGGCACCACATTAACCCAACCCAAGTTGTGTGGTGCCCTTAGACCCATGACCACCAAGTAGGGTCAGCCCACTCATCATGATTGACCAAATCAACCAAAGTCAACCTAATTATCCTAAAGGAGAAAATGAGGGCTAAGCCCACTCCCCTTGGGCCAAGCCCACCAAACCTGATCCATGGCCAGCCCAAGTGGTCAATGACCACCCCTACACTCTGGTTTTGAATAGAGTGACACATGCATGAGGGTAAAGTGGGAATTTTAGGAGAGAGAAGAGGTGTGAGAAGAGGAAAAGTGGTGGAGGCCACTTGTCCTTGGTTCCTTCTGTCCCAAAATTGTGCTGGCTGGCCTCCTCAGTGAATTCCAGAGAATTTGGCAGCATGGTGGCCACTTGGCACCAAGGGTGAAGCCTCCAAAGCCCCAAACTGAGCTCACCTTCATTGTATCTCCATATACAGTCCCTTCCAACTCAAACAGACCACACCATCATCTTCAGAGGGTAGAATCGAGTGGAGAACGAGTCCTGGAGCAAAGCTTTTGGTGGAGAATCGAGATTTTGAGAAGGAGATCGCTGGAGCAGCTCATCCATGGCCAACCTCCGCGAACCTCGTCGTCGTGCTGCCATTCGGGTCTGTTTCACCTCCCCTCTACTCGTACTAGATTTCTAGATCTTTAGGGAGAGACATCGGGCTCAATTGAGCCCGATACCATGAGAGGAAAATGAGAAATTTCCGAGTTTTACTTCTTGCTCGGGTTCGCCGGAGGAGCCAATTCCGGCGGCCTCATCGCCGGAAACCGCTAGCCGCCACCTCAGTGAAGGTGGTGGCGACATCCACCGGCGGTGGTGGTGGCTCAGCTTGCCAGAATCAGCCAGCAAAAGTGGCCAGCCAGAATCAATCTGGACTGTTGGCTGTTTGGGGACGATGAACCGATTCCGTCTATCCTACTTCAATATTCGTGCATAGGAATTAAATTAAATCAAATATAAAACTATAGTATTTTATACATTCTGTCACACTATGTCAGTCCTGTTGCATGGCTATTTTCGGCCTCTTAGTGGAAATTCCAGGACATGTGCCCTAAATGACATTTGTAGCTTAATGTCTTAACTTTACATTGCCACCTTAAACTTGTAATTTGGTGTAGTATACTGCCCTGTAGGTCATGTTTCCTAGGACTGATCCTAGGCAAGGGCAAAACTTCAACTTGATTCCCAAGCCAAACCAATAATCAACATGGCCCCATATTTTGGGTGCATGCATGTCTAGAGCATATTTAGCCCCTGACAAAAATTGAGAATTTTTGGGAAAACCGTTTCTATAGTTTTATTCATAATATACAAATTTAAATAAATGAAATATTTGGAGTATTATGGCTCCAAATGGCCCCACATTTTGGTGGCATGTCATTGGGGACTATTCATATGCATGGTAAAAATTTCAGCACATTTGGACCATTGCATATTGGGTAAACTCACTTGCATGTGTTGATTATATATAGGCTTGGGGTGCAATTAGCCAATTTTGAAATATTGTGTATTAAGCCTAATTGGAACATCCAAAAATCATGATATTGATTTCAGAGGCTCATTAGGGTGAAATATACCCCACATTGTAATAATGGGATTTTTGGAAGCAAAAATCCCATTATTTGGAATTTTTAGAATATTAGAACTTTTGAAAAATAAATGCAAAAATAGGTCTATCATTGAGATAAAATCCCCAATTTTTGACAAGGTTAATATAATGTTAGATATAACTCCTGAAAAGTTTTATGTCTCTGTTTGAAGAATTGTGATAGGAGATATGTGGAAATTACCTTTTTACCCTCATTTTATTTAATTAGTAAATTGCTAAAAATATTTGGTAGAAAATTTTGGAAACTTTCTTGGTGATATATCTTAGTATGAATAACCTTGTATAATTTTCTCACCATTTTTGGATTATCAATAATTTTTAAAACCTTATAATGGCATTTTGGTAAATTATTAAGAATTGAAATTTGTAGGCCATTACATTGTGGAGGTTGATGAAACTCTGACATTAGCCTTAAATGCATGATAGTTATGCTTTATAATGTTCCTAGGATTTTTAGTGATGTATTCCTTATACTTCATTTGTAAAATGACAATTGTGTGAATTTTGTATAAATTAAGAAATAAATAGAAACAATTAAAGGAAAATTATAAATTTTGTTAGACAGCAATATTTTACCAAGATATAACTTAGGAAAAAATTCTTTAGGTCAGTGGATTATAAATTGTCATACTTCATGTATTAAATGGCCTAGGGGATTAATTAAATGATTTAATTAGAGGCCTTAATGACTTAGGAAAATTACTAGAATCAATAGGCTCACTTCTGTAGTCCATACCATCCTAGGATAAATAATTAGTGGTAGGTGGCCCAAGGAATTGGAAGTTTCATTCCGGGGTGGTATTAGGTCATGGGTTGCGCATAGTGTAAGTAGGTCATGTTATAAGGACCACCGGGGGATAGATCAATATATGAGCTAGAGACTTCAATTGGAATATGACCCTAGTGGGTAGAGTTGTCTTAGTGACGAGAGTAAAGTGCAAGCCCTTGGATAGCAACTAGAGTGGAGGCCGGCGGACGACCGTCGCCCTTCTGAGAACACCTTAAGTCATTAGGATCACTCAAGAGTAATAATGAGAGCTGAGGGTGAATTTTGGGTAGCCAACAACTAAAGTAAATATCCTTGAGAAAGGGAGCTTTGGGTGTAATCGCATCGTAGTTCCTAGTGCCCCCGAGAGCCCTTCACCGGGTATACCCTGGGCAGTCTTGAGATTAACCTTAAATCAGTAAGTATAATAATCCGTAGACAAGATTAGTCTAATAGGATAGGACATTGTGGTTCATTCTCGCCCGTGTATGGTTTGAGGGATTTGGAATGAAGGCACTCTTGTGCATTCTCACCTGTGTAGGGTTGGAGGGATTGTGATAAATGCTCACCCGTGTAGAGTTTGAGGGATTCAGGATAGGTTGGTCCTGCGAGCTAAAGGCTCGGGATGAAATACTTGCATATGTATAAATTTAGTGGTGGGGCATGCGGTACTGGCCGTTCGTCACATCGATGGCAGTACGGTGCACCAGGCGGGTGTGAGGATTTGAGGCGCCAGTGGGTTGTTTTACACTGCGGACTGGAGGACGATCCCCGATAACACACACCCGACCCAACAAGACTGACAGGTTGTAAGCAAAGTACATACGCATAGACTCTAGAGTTCATCTTGGGCGTGTACAGATGCGTATGAGAGGGTTCTAAGGTTTGGTAGTGTGCATACCGGCCTAGAAGTGGAGATGCCCGCTCCGCTGCTGCCGTAGCCACAGCGGTGGTACCTGAGAGTGATGCTAGCTCTCAAAAAGTGGGAACTAAAGGTCTGTGATCACAAAGTCGTTGTGTGTGAGTTGCACTTGCATGTGCATAAATTACATCATAAACATTCACGCATATTAGGTCATACGCTTCATAGATCGTTATCATATAAAATAGTATGGGCTCTTTTATATGATAAGTTAAATTTCCTGGAAACCTTAACTTATAAATTTATATAGGCATTTTTATAAGTTAAGGTACGATTTGTGATGGTAGAGTAGTGGTAGTATAGTTTTACTTTCCTGCTCTTACTTTCAGTTCTTTACATACTTTATCGTACTGCACTTTTCTTCTTATTTCAGTTTTATACTTCATTACTACACTTGTACTCTTACATAAAACTGCTAGAGTAGAACTACTGTTACTCCTCATATACTTGTTAGTATAGTGGCACTGTCACATGTTTACTCTTGATACCCTTTGTTGTACTCCGCTTCATCCTCACGCACAGTGCCTAGGAGTTACGGGGAGAGGTGTGGAGGAACGACTTAGTCTTTTTGACTAATGGTCAGTGACCAAACTATTTTTAGGAGCTCGAGGAGATGGAGGACCAGCACGACCAGCAGGATGAGATAGCAGGACGTGAGGAGCTTATACCACCACCGACTACTACTACTATAGAGTTACCTCAGGAAGGACGACTTGGTGATGATAGATATCTTCCGCTGTTTAGAGTTGAGAGAGAGATTTTATATGATGTACTGGGCATAAGCCCTTATTACTCTCCATTTTATTTCTGTACTCATTTGGACTGATATTTTCCTTTCATATATTACATATATGTGATGTGACTGTGGACTAGTTGTGGTTTTCTTTTACCGCTATACTTCTTTTCTCATATTGGCCTACAGGTTTATGATCGTACTAGCCAGCAGAATCGGCGTGTTGCGGTGTCGACTAACCGTGCGTTAGTGTCACCGTAAGACAGCGGTTCTGGGAATAAGACCCGGTAGCCTCCTTGGTACGGGGGAAGGGGGTCTTACAGATCGCTTGGTCACTGGTGATGTCACAGGAATGATAACTGGAACACAGGCATGTAACCCGGGTGTGAATTTGCTTGCTGGCGGAAATCTGCCGAAATGTTGGAAATGCTAGTTTTAAAGTTACACGCCCTAGCTCACAGGCGTGACCTTGTGTCACGACTTAGGAAATTTTCCCGTATTTCCCCAAATGTCCAGAAATACCTATAGGACACAAAAACAAATTATGTTAGAACTGAAAATTAAAATGAAATGATTTATTTAGGTATTTACATAATATAATTACATTATTTATAAATTTAAACCAAAAAAAGTAAAAATATATATATTTTGTTGCTCATCAGTTCTAGAGATAGTATTACCTGGATGCCCCTGAAGGTCTGCATTTAGCTCCTCAGAATAACGAAGTTTGGATGTTGGCAGACCACTTTGGGCTGCATATAGCTGTTTAGAACATCGAAGCTACTCTATTTGTCGGCTTGACTTTGAAATCTATAAATAGACCCATGGGGGTACCTCAAAGAGCGGGCTTTCAAGTTTTCTCATTCAGATCTTCTTGCGCTTTCTGAGGTGCCCTTAGCTCGGTACTGGTTAAGGAGGGGAATTGCTCTATGATCTTTCAGGTGTGTGGTGGGACCTCCATAATGCAGCCTTTGGTCAGTTTTGAGCTACAAGTCTTCAGTCAGTCAAGCTTGCTAGGTGAAGTAAGTGTGCGGTCGCTCATTCCCCATGGGTCTGAACTCCACGGAAGTCGGTTCTTGGTTTCAACATTTTGGTGCGGTGAGCGTGGAGAGTGAACAACACCTAAAATCTTCGCGGGCTCAACGACTGGAGGCGAAGGGCAAGGATCTGACCAAGCCGACTCGCCACCTCCCCCCCCCCCTCTCACCATCCTCGGTATGTTGGATTACTTCTGGCAGGAGATATGGAACCTCATAACATTCGCACTCGCGGGTAACGATGAGTGCTAGACTACTAGTGAGCATCAACAACCTGACACGAACCCAAAAGAAAACTACCAAAAGAAAACTACTAGTGGGTGTCAACACCTGACACGAACCCACTGAAAGTAAGCATGTTTGAACTAAAACCAAAAACCACAAACTACCTCATGACAGTGAGGAAAACCACTGCAACAACTGCAGTCCATAAGCTACCACCCAAAATAGCCGCTCCTCCTGCTACAGTCCTGAACCTGAGGCATTCAAAGAAAGAACAGTTCAGCAAGAAATTTGCAAGTGGCAATGGAAATAGGCATGTCATAAGTAGAAAAGGAAAGAAAAGCTTACCAAAACCTATTATAAGAAAAGCTGAAACACAGCTTATTAGCTAAATGGAAATAGGTGAAGTGAAAAGTTTACCACAATAGAGTTAAAAGGAAATTTGCACCATGTGCGGAACGAAGCATTGCTTCAATAAAATCTGCAAGGATAAGCATGAAATAACATAAACTGATCTTAGGAAGCAAATGAGCACAAAATAGCTCGAAAACGTGAATCATTAATACTTGGTAAAAAGAATGTGGCCGGAGTCGATGAGCGAAACGTCCAATAACAGGCTTCCAGACCCAAGCATCTAACAAAAGGCACTGCGGTGGTGGCCACCTTGAAAGATATGGTACCTAAACACCTAGAGGGGGGGTGAATAGGTGACCTAAACCTTTTTGAAACTTTATTGGCAGCAAAACAGTTATCTCACAGATTTCTACAGCTAACAGCAATAACAAAATAAAACTACTAATCCACAGCACAGCACAGCACAGCAGACACACAAATTTATAGTGGTTCCCCAATCTTTGGGTACATCCACTTTCCCCCTTCGCCTATCTAGCAGTGTACTAGATTCGGCCAAACTTCTCCACTATCTCAGAACCCAACTAGGTTCCTACACCTCAGGCCCAAAGCCTTACACTCAGCCACCAAGGCCTACACTCAGCCACCCAGGCCTACACTCAGCCAATCAAGGCCTACACTCAGCCAATTAAGGCCTACACTCAGAGTTCTTCAACTCCTACACTCAGGCAACCAAGCCCTACCCTCAGCCTTTATAATATAGGCTTACAATTCACTCAGATCCAATGGATCCTACAAGTTAAAATTGAATTACAATAACTAACTCTACAACTCAGAAAATAAGAGAGGAGTTGAGAGTTTCTTGAAGAGTTCTTGGAAGAACTCAGCTAGATCCAAACTGACTTAGCTTCTTTCAAAGCTTCTTGAGTAGAACTGAATTAGTCTGAATCCTCTGCAGTTGATCCTTTACCTCTGCTTCTTGAGATCCAGATGATTCTGAATCCTTCTTCTCAGCCTTAGTTCCAAAGACTGAATTCTTGATTGGAGCTCTCTCTCTCCAACTTCTTAGATCTGCTGTTGGACAGCAAGATCTTCTTGTGTTGATACTCTGTGTACCACTTTTCTGATTACTTGAATAATCTGATCAATTACTTCAAATAGCTTCAACAACAACTTCTGTAAACTGTGAGTGCCTATTTATAGGCATTCTTCATGGTAACCGGCTGGTCCGGTTCATAACAGACTTCTGACTTCCCTGACAGTTGCTGTAGACCGGCTGGATCGGCAGCTGTCATGTCAACCAGTCACTTCTTGAAATTCTCTAACTGTCAGATAGTGTCGAGACTTTCTGTTCTTAAGTGTCGACACTTATAGACCAAGTGTCGACACATGTTGTGTAAGTGTCGACACAAGTCTACAAGGTGTCGACACAACTCCTTGTATGTCTCGACACAGATTCTTCTTCAAGTGTCGACACTGAAATTAAGTGTCGACACAAGTACTTGATCTTCTGTAACTTGTTGAATTCTTCTAAGTGTCGACACATCTTCATGTGTTGAAACTGTCAAGTGTCGACACTGCTTCTTGGTGTCGACACAAGTCTTCAATTTTGTTTCTTCAGCTGAGTGTCGACACATTCCCTTAGTGTCGACACTTGTACTTAGAATATTTTGTAAACTTTTCTGTTCTTTGCTAAGTGTCGACACAGCTCCTTGTGTCGACACTTTCTTCAAGTGTAGAGTCTTCAACTAAGTGTCGACACATTGTGCTGGGTGTCGACACTTTCTTCAAGTGTTGACTCTTCTGGTTGTGTGTCGACACATTGTGCTGAGTGTCGACACATACTTCAAGTGTTGACTCCTTTGAGTGTGTGTCGACACATTGTGCTGAGTGTCGACACATTCTTCATATGTTGACTCTGCTGATTGAGTGTCGACACATTGTGTTGAGTGTCGACACTTGTCCTTAGTCTCTGCAGAATTTTGCTGAGTGTCGACACAACTCCAAGTGTCGACACTTTCTGATGTAGACTCAGCTCTTCTAGGTGTCGACACTTCTGCTATGTGTCGACACAGCTGTTCTGCATTCTTCTTCACTGAGTGTCGACACAGCTCCAAGTGTCGACACTTTCTGTCTGGTGTCGACTCTTCTTCTCAGGTGTCGACACAATTACTCCAAGTGTCGACACTGCTTGTCTGGGTGTCGACACAAGCTTTCTCAAGTGTCGACACTTTCCCTCTGGGTGTCGACACATGGACTTAGAAACTTTTAGCTTCAGTCCAGTGAATACCTAACCTGCACAAGTAACTCAAACAAACATCAAATACATTATGATGTATATCATTGAGTTAGGTGAGGCTTCTTCAAATCAGGTACATTTGACCAATGTACCCAACAATCTCCCCCTATTTGGAGAAGTCATAACCCTTAGTCAATGATATACACCACTCATAATTAAAAATTAGAAAATGATGTAAAGCAGGTATATGTCAACAGGGTAAACTTAAACATGTAATAAAGCACACATGTATACTCATTAAACATTGCAGAACAAACAAGAAATTGACACATGCTTCTGAATAATCATGAGATATATTTATCAAAAATTGTTCTAACATTGTTTTAATACATTTCCATTGTTTTACAAAAATATTTCATATGTAAAAGATTACAACAATGTTTCTTAGTCTAATCTTAGTCTAGTTCTGATCAGGTTCTTTTATAACTATTCCTTTCCCAGCTTGTACTTTGGCCTTTACAGCAGCAGCAGCAGCAGGCTCAGTATCAGCAGTCTTCTTTCCTTTGAGATCGAGCTTATCAGCCTTGATCTTTTGCCTCTCAAAGTAATGATAGGGCTTAGGAAAGTACTTGCTAGGCTCCACAGCTGTAGGAGGTAGCTTTCCTAACTTAGCCTTCCTTCTATACTGGACAATGGCTTCCTGCCTAATCTCATGCTTCCTCCATTCTGCTTCTGAGAACCATTTGTTCCTTTCATGAGCATTGTCCTTGGCTGCTTTCCAGGCTGTGAGAATGATGTTCCTAGAAGTAGGGCTCCACTGTTCAAAATCTGGTTTTTGCTCAGCTAGTTCCCTAAACTTCTTCTTTGACAGCCTTGTCTCTTCTTCTTTGGCCAATGCCTCTTGCATAGCTGCTGTAACAGGTTGAACAACCTTTTCCAGAACAACATTAGACTTTCCAGTAGCTGGACTATACATTGTGCTGACTTCTGCATGAACCATGTCAAAATCTGGAGGTGGATAGATCACCTGAGCTACTTCCTGTTGCTCACCTCCAAGATATGCACTTTGAATTCCTGATTCAGCAACATTATCATCATCACACAGGGGAGGATAGCCCAGTGTAGCTCTGATGGAGTTAGATATCCATTTGGCATGGTCAGAGCTAGCTTTGACTAACACCCTCTCCCCCTTTATGACTTCTTGTGCAACATGGTCTCTGACATCATCCTTTTGGAATCTGATCTGACTGTCCAAATACCTGATCCCATCTTTAAAATAAGGTCTAAGCTTTGTAAGCTGTTCAGAAATGACCTTCTGTGAATTCTTGATTGCAGTCTTGACAGCAGCAATTTCATCTTGAAAAGCTTTATCAAATTCAGCCTTTGCAGCAGCAGATGTTGAAGATTCAGCTGGCTTATTCTTCAATTCAGTGATTATAGCATTGTGTGAAGCTGTCAGATTGTCATTCATCCTTAGTTGATTTTCCAGCACATAGCCCTGCTTCAATGCTATATCATCTATTTTTTCCTTTATCTTCTCTTGATGTGTTGCCAGAAACACCACTGCATTTCCACCCTTGTGGAAGCATTCATTCATTTCCTTCTTATTCAGGTTCATCTCAAACCTTATTGACTTTATATCTTAAGCTAAATCAGACTGTAGGGACTTGTGCCCTTCATCCACATAAGTTTCTATTGCTTTCCTTTGTTCATCCATCTTTATTTGCAATGCAATCAGTAAAGCACTATAGTCAACAGTTGGAGTGTGCTGAACTATAGGCTGTGGGGCAATGGATTGCAAGGCTTTCTTGTAACTCTGACTTCTCCTCTTGAAGACATAAAGTTTCTTCTTTTTAGCTTGTTCAGCCTCATCTTCCTCAGACTCTGAAGTACTGGCGATATCAACCCTGTCCTTAGGGCTTGATGGTTTGTCAGCTTACACATCTAGTGCTTTCTCACTTGCTTGCCTTCCAGGCTCTTCCTGAACTTGCAGTGGCTCCCCCTCAGCAGCAGCACCCTTCTCTTCAGCAGCAGCAACTTTATCCATGTCAAAGTCCTCTTGATCTAGATTTAGAAATAGATCTTCCATGGTAAATTCTACTGGTGACTGTGCAGGAGAAGTACTGGGTTCATCAACTACTTTATCAGGAACCACTTCTAGGATAACTGATGTGTCTTGGAGAACAACATCTGGTTCTTGATTTGCTTGCTGAGTTTGTTGATGGACATCAGACAAATCAGAATCTATTACAGAAAAATCTAAAGTATTGAGGTCAGTAAGTACCTCTTGGATAATGATTGTGGCTTGCTCACTGTCCAGAGTAGAGGGTTCTTCTACTGCTGGAAGCTCCCCCTGGCTTGGATCCTTATACTTGGGGCTAGTGGAGGCAGCTCCCCCTGGATTTCAGCTGTCTCTTGAGGAGCAGGAGACTTCTCTGCAGCCACTTCCTCTTGACTATCAGGAGTGAAAACAACTTGTTCTTCACTACCTGAACTGCTGGAGGACTCCTGTGTCACAGGAGCTATCTTCCTCTTCTTCTTTGGAGGTGAATCTTTCTTAGAAACTTGCTTCTCTGGGGTAGGTATTTCCTTAGATAGTACTCTTTCCCACCTGGAAAATATCCTCATATCCATCCTTCTCATATGGTTGATCTTGCTACCAGCAGCATTGCTCATTACCTCTGGTATTGTACCAGCCAGGTAGAGACTAAGTATTCTGCCCAGATTGGGCTTCTTCAGACTTTCCTTAATTTTCTCATACACAACCATGGACCAGTCTGTTTTTAGGTTGAAGATAATTCTGGTCATAACACTGAACATGGAGGCTGACACCCTGTCATGCCCTCCAGTCTTGCTGAGTATAACTTTCCCCACAATTTCAGACAGGAATTTTCCTTGGTTATTCATTCCTTTCCTGTTGAATACAGATCCTATCTTCATCTTAGGATCTAGACCACACCAGGTAAGTGCTTCCCTGGTCTTAGATGTAGTCACTTCCTCTTCTGCTTGAATTTTAGGTAGCTGAAGTACCTTTCTCAGAGTTTTGGGTGAAATCTTGACCTTGGTTCCATGCACTCTTGATTTGATTCTGTAACCTGAGTCATCTACAGAAGCTCCAGTAAGGAATTCAAGAACTTCCTTCTTCCATATTTTGGTTGGTTCTGAAACCAAGTACTCCAATCCAGAATCGGTGACTAGGGTTACCACCGATTTGATTTCTTGATCGCCATCGTCGAACGCGCCACGAACCAGTTCATAGCCTTCATTGACGTTCTCCTCGAGCTTGGGAGCCATTAGGGTTTGTAGAATTAGTCTTTAGAAAAGAGAAATGTCGACACAGTAGTTTGGTCTCGAAACTCTGAAAGCGTGTCGACACACAAAGACAGAATCCTATTTATACCTTTCTGGTTTGAAGACGAACAGGCGGGATGGATTACTAAAGATGTGTCGACACTGGCAATAAGTGTCGACACTGACTTATAATGTCTCGACACTCATGTGTCGACACAAGTTTAGTCAACAGATTTTATGTGTCGACACTTGGTTATGTGTCGACACCACACTACTCGACATGTAGTCGAGACGTTACTTAGAAAATTCTGAGTAAAACTTAAGTGTCGACACCTCATTGGATGTGTCGACACCAACTCGACATGTGTCGACACTAACATTCTGAAGTGTCGACACCAACTTCTTAGATGTGTCGTCACCATTTTCCTGAAGTGTCGACACTTACTATTCTGTGTCGACATAGACTTGTCTATGTGTCGACACCATTTTTACTTAGCCAATTTTTAGTTCTGTAAACTTAGTCTAAGTTTATCATACCTAGTTCAATTTTGAACCTATTGAACTTAGCTTCTTCTAAGGGCTTAGTAAACATATCAGCTATCTGATTATCAGTTTTAACATATTCAAGTGCAATATCATTTCTTTCTACATGCTCCCTAAGAAAGTGATATTTAATCTCAATATGTTTAGTTCTACTATGTGATACAGGATTATTAGCTATTGAAATAGCACTTGTAGAATCACAGAAAAGTGGAGTTCTACTTACCTGAAATCCATAGTCTTCTAGCTGATGTTGAATCCACAGAAGTTGAGCACAGCAACTTCCTGCAGCTACATATTCTGACTCAGCTGTGGAGATAGCCACACTAGTTGCTTTTTGCTGCTCCATGAAATTAGTCTTCCACCTAGGAATTGACAGGTTCCAGTTGTGCTCTTTCTATCCTCTTTGCATCCTGCAAAGTCTGCATCTGAATAACCTGTTAGATCAAAATCTCCATTCCTAGGGTACCAGAGGCCTAGATAAGGAGTGCCCTTTAGATATCTCAAAATTCTCTTGACTGCAGTCAAGTGAGACTCTTTAGGGCAGGCTTGATACCTGGCACAAACACATGTAGCATACATAATGTCAGGCCTACTTGCAGTCAAGTATAGTAAGGAGCCAACTATCCCTCTATACAAGGTTTCATCTACAGGTTTCCCTGCATCATCCTTGCTAAGAGACATACTTGACCCCATAGGAGTCTTCATGGTACTGGATGAATCCATACCATATTTCCTTATGAGTTCTAGGGTGAACTTGGACTGACAATGGATAGACCACTTTCAGTCTGTTTAACTTGGAGACCCAAGAAAAACTTCAGTTCTCCCATACTACTCATCTCAAATTGACTTTGCATAAGCTTTGCAAACTTTTTGCAAAGGCTACTTTCAGTAGACCCAAATATAATGTCATCTACATATATTTGGACAAGTATTACTTTGCCTCTAGATTCCCTAAGGAATAGAGTCTTATCTATTTTCCCCCTTGAGAACTTGTTCTCAATGAGGAAACTAGATAGGGTTTCATACCAAGCTCTAGGAGCTTGTTTTAACCCATATAATGCTTTCCTAAGTCTATAGACATAATGAGGAAGAGTAGGATCAACAAAACCTGAAGGCTGCTCCACATATACTTCTTCCTTTAGATTACCATTTAGGAATGCTGACTTCACATCCATTTGGTATACCTTGAATCCTTGATAGGTTGCATAGGCCAAGAACATCCTTATGGCTTCCAGTCTGGCTACTGGAGCAAAGGTTTGATCAAAATCAATACCTTCTTCTTGCCTATATCCTTTTGCAACCAGTCTTGCTTTATTCTTAATGATGACCCCTTGTTCATCAACTTATTCCTGTAGATCCACTTTGTTCCTATCACATTGTGATCTTTAGGTTTAGGAACCAGGTCCCAAACCTTGCACCTTTTGAACTGATTAAGCTCTTCCTGCATTGCTTCAGTCCACTGTGGATCTTGTATAGCTTCTTCAAATTTCTTTGGTTCTATTTGAGACAGAAAACTTGAATATACTACAGCATTCTGATTTCTGCTCCTTGTCTGAACACCTTGTCTTGGATCTCCAATAATCAGCTCTACTGGATGATCTCTTAGATGCCTGTTGGCTGGAGGCATCCTTACTTCTGGTTGTACTTCTACAGCATCTTCATCATGCTGAGTTCCTTGTACTTCTTCAGCTCCTGGTACATGTAGTTCTCCCCTGGACATAAGCCATCTTCTTCTACTTGCTGTCTTGCAGCAGGTACATCTTCTATGGTTAGCTTATCCATCTTCTTAGTAAGACCTGTGGGGCTGCACACACTACTAGACAACTCATTGTTAATAAGTTTTGTCTCATCAAAAACTACATGCACAGACTCCTCTACAACTTGTGTAGTCAAGTTGTAGACTCTATAAGCCTTACTATTATTGCTGTACCCAACAAACACTCCCTCTTGGGACTTGGCAGCAAACTTAGTTAAGTAAGACTTTCCATTGTTAAGTATGAAGCATTTGCAACCAAAAATCCTGAAATAGGATAGGTTTGGTTTCCTGCCTTTCACAACTTCATAGGGGGTCTTATTTAACCTTTTAGTGATGGTAGCCCTATTTATCACATGGCATGCAGTGTTAACTGCTTCAGCCCAGAAATACTCTGGCAGTGATGAATCACTTAATAGGGTCTACCAGCCTCTATCAAGGTCCTATTCTTCCTTTCAGCAATGCCATTTTGCTGAGGTGTTCTAGGTGAAGAGAATTCTTGAAATATCCCAAAGTCTTCACATAGTCTTGTCATGCTTTCAGACTGAAATTCAGTACCATGGTCACTTCTAATTTTGACCACTGTACTGTTTAGTTCATTCTGAATTTGCTTGACAAAGCTGTAGAAGACACTAAGTGTTTCAGATTTCTGCCTTAAGAAGAACACCCAGGAAAACCTTGAGTAGTCATCAACAACTACAAAGGTATAGACCTTCCTACCTAAGCTGTGAACTGGCATTGGACCAAAGAGATCCATATGCAAGAGGTATAAACACCTCACAGCATCTTTGTTCTCAATGCTTTTAAAGGTGGATTTGGTCTGCTTGCCCTTTTGACAAGCTGAGCAAATGCCATCTTTAACACACTTAACTTGAGGACCATTCCTCACTAACTCTTTGCTAAAGAGTTTGCTAATAGTCTTGTAGTTAAGATGAGCTAGCCTCTTGTGCCACTTGACACAATGAGAGACTGTCTCATCAGCTACAAGACAAACAGGAGAACCATTGTTCTCAATCATGATGTCTAGACAGTAGACATTCCTCTTTCTATATCCTGTCAAAATGATCTCTTGATCACTTGACCTCTTGATATGACAACCATTTTTAACAAATGAGATGTCATACCCTACATCACTTAACTGACTTATACTTATAAGGTTGTGTTTCAACCCTTTAACATAAGCCACTTGAGTAATGGTAACAAGGTTTGAAGAAATGTTACCAAACCCTTTGATGATTCCTTTTTCAGAACCACCAAAGGTCACTTTAGGACCATTTTTGATTGGAATATAGTCCTTCAGTAGTCCCCTTGTTCCAGTCATATGTCTGGAACATCCACTATCCAAGTACCATGTTGGGGTATGGCCACTTGGATTCACCTGCAAAACAAATTAATGAACCTTAGAACCCAAAGTAAACTTGGGTCCTTGGTGATTGTTAGTTTGCAACATGACATAGCTACCTACTGGCTTTCCACCAGGTAGCTTGCTACTCCCATTGGCACTTGCATTGTGCCAACAGTCCAAGGCAAAGTGGCCAACTTTGCCACAGCACCAGCATTCAAACTTGTTGTACCTTTGCTTAGGTACAGACTTGGCTGTCTTGACTACAGCAGGCTTATTGAATGTTGGGGCTTTGCCCTTGGACTTGGACTGATCCTGAACAGTCCTAGCTGGTTTAATAAAACCCAATCCAGCCTTTCCTTTATGATGAACAAATTCATCAATCAAGGGTAGCACTGATTTAGGTTTTGAAAACCTAGCAACTAGCTCTCTTTCCTTCTGAAGATTGATCTCCAGTCTCTTAATTTGATCATTTTTATAGGTGATAGTTCCCATCTGAATCACAGTAATGTGTTTCAGCCTGGCTACCTCATTGAGCTTTTGATCAAATTTCTTCTCAAAATCTGTTGCAGCTGCCTTGAGATCAGCAATCTCCTTTGCCTGACTTTTGGCTAGGGTCTTGCTTTTCTTATAGGCTTGCAACAGTACTTTATATTCATCTAAGAGCTGATGAATATCTCCCTCAGATTCAGAAACACTTCCATCACTTGATGAAGATGAATCTGACTCTGAACTAGAACTGGAATCTGAACTTTGAGTTGGACTTTGTACCTGACTAGGTCCTGGCTGCTCCAGGATTTTGGTACTTTCAGTCAATGCCATCAGTCCTTGGCACTGACACTCTTCTTGTTCATAGATTGATTCCATGATCTGCATAAACTCTTCTTCTTCTTCAGCAAATAGCCCTATGTAGGCTTCAGCATCTGTCTCAGTGTCTGAAGAAGAAATGTCTGAAAGAGTCTTCTCATTCTTTGCTACAAAGGACTTCTCCTTCTTTCCTTTGAAGTGAGTCTTCTTTTTGTCACTGGATTCTTTTCTTCTCTCAGGACAATCTGCAATAACATGACCCTGTCTATTGCAGCAGTAACACACTATCTTAGACCCAGTTGCCTTGCTAGTCTTTGTCTTTTTCTTGTCCTTCTTTGAAGGCTTCTTCTCCTGATACTGGACTTCTTTCCCTTTGGAAAATGAAGGTCTGGACCTCCACTGTTTCTTCTTCAGGAATTTCTGAAAATGTCTGGTGAATGCAGCAAAGTCTTCATCACTTTCACTGCTTGTAGACTTTGTGCTAACAGACTCATCAGATTCTGATTCAACTACCTCTGGAGGAGGAGTTGATGACTTAGTCCTGCCCTTTTTAGGTACTTCTGACTTGAAGGCAACAGTCCTTTCCCTGTGCTCAGTCCTTGTTGATTTTTCCTCCTCTTTTCTCACTGACAGCTGCATCTCATAAGACAACAACTTGCCAAACAGTGTGGGAGGAGGAATTTCTCCCAACTTTGCCATTTCTCTGATGGCACAGATCTTGGTGTCCCAATCTTTGGTTAGGGACCTTAAGAACTTATCATTCAATTCATAGTTAGTGAACTCTCTTCCATAGGACATGAGTTCATTAACAATTCTATAGAACTTCTTGTAGCATTCAGTGATGCTATCTCCTCTTCCTTGCCTAAAGCTCTCATACTCTTGATTAAGCAAGGACTTCCTATCTTGCCTAACTTCTTCAGAACCTTCCATATAGACAATGAGAGTATCCCACATCTCTTTTGCTGTTTTACAGTGAATTAAGTTCTGAAAAGTGGCATCATCAATGGCACTTACTATAATGTTTTGTGCCCTCTTGTCCATAGTGGCTAGGACAATTTCATCCTTAGTCATCTCAGAGAAATCCTTTGGAGTTCTCTGTGTAGCATCCAAAACTGAAACCTTCATGGGCACATATGGCCCCTCTTTGACTGTGATGTAGATTCTAGGGTCAGAGGCCTCCATAAATAGCCTAACCCTTTCTTTCCAGATCCCAAAGATCTCTTTTCTGCATATGGGCAGTTTCATTGAACCCAATTCCTTGTGATTCTCTGAAGAACCCATGTTTCTTGATTTTCTTGAAACTGTGTTCTGACTTACACTGAATCTGCCAAACTGGATCTCCTCAGACAGTTAGTCCTTTTTGAGGAACCTCGCTTTGATACCACTTGAAAGATATGGTACCTAAACACCTAGAGGGGGGGTGAATAGGTGACCTAAACCTTTTTGAAACTTTGTTGGCAGCAAAACAGTTATCTCACAGATTTCTACAGCTAACAGCAATAACAAAATAAAAACTGCTAATCCACAGCACAGCACAGCACAGCAGACACACAAATTTATAGTGGTTCCCCAATCTTTGGGTACATCCACTTTCCCCCTTCGCCTATCTAGCAGTGTACTAGATTCGGCCAAACTTCTCCACTATCTCAGAACCCAACTAGGTTCCTACACCTCAGGCCCAAAGCCTTACACTCAGCCACCAAGGCCTACACTCAGCCACCCAGGCCTACACTCAGCCAATCAAGGCCTACACTCAGCCAATTAAGGCCTACACTCAGAGTTCTTCAACTCCTACACTCAGGCAACCAAGCCCTACCCTCAGCCTTTATAATATAGGCTTACAATTCACTCAGATCCAATGCATCCTACAAGTTAAAATTGAATTACAATAACTAACTCTACAACTCAGAAAATAAGAGAGGAGTTGAGAGTTTCTTGAAGAGTTCTTGGAAGAACTCAGCTAGATCCAAACTGACTTAGCTTCCTTCAAAGCTTCTTGAGTAGAACTGAATTAGTCTGAATCCTCTGCAGTTGATCCTTGACCTCTGCTTCTTGAGATCCAGATGATTCTGAATCCTTCTTCTCAGCCTTAGTTCCAAAGACTGAATTCTTGATTGGAGCTCTCTCTCTCCAACTTCTTAGATCTGCTGTTGGACAGCAAGATCTTCTTGTGTTGATACTCTGTGTACCACTTTTCTGATTACTTGAATAATCTGATCAATTACTTCAAATAGCTTCAACAACAACTTCTGTAAACTGTGAGTGCCTATTTATAGGCATTCTTCATGGTAACCGGCTGGTCCGGTTCATAACAGACTTCTGACTTCCCTGACAGTTGTTGTAGACCGGCTGGATCGACAGCTGTCATGTCAACCAGTCACTTCTTGAAATTCTCTAACTGTCAGATAGTGTCGAGACTTTCTGTTCTTAAGTGTCGACACTTATAGACCAAGTGTCGACACATGTTGTGTAAGTGTCGACACAAGTATACAAGGTGTCGACACAACTCCTTGTATGTCTCGACACAGATTCTTCTTCAAGTGTCGACACTGAAATTAAGTGTCGACACAAGTACTTGATCTTCTGTAACTTGTGGAATTCTTCTAAGTGTCGACACATCTTCTTTGTGTCGACACATCTTCATGTGTTGAAACTGTCAAGTGTCGACACTGCTTCTTGGTGTCGACACAAGTCTTCAATTTTGTTTCTTCAGCTGAGTGTCGACACATTCCCTTAGTGTCGACACTTGTACTTAGAATATTTTGTAAACTTTTCTGTTCTTTGCTAAGTGTCGACACAGCTCCTTGTGTCGACACTTTCTTCAAGTGTAGAGTCTTCAAGTAAGTGTCGACACATTGTGCTGGGTGTCGACACTTTCTTCAAGTGTTGACTCTTCTGGTTGTGTGTCGACACATTGTGCTGAGTGTCGACACATACTTCAAGTGTTGACTCCTTTGAGTGTGTGTCGACACATTGTGCTGAGTGTCGACACATTCTTCATATGTTGACTCTGCTGATTGAGTGTCGACACATTGTGTTGAGTGTCGACACATGTCCTTAGTCTCTGCAGAATTTTGCTGAGTGTCGACACAACTCCAAGTGTCGACACTTTCTGATGTAGACTCAGCTCTTCTAGGTGTCGACACTTCTGCTAAGTGTCGACACAGCTTTTCTGCATTCTTCTTCACTGAGTGTCGACACAGCTCCAAGTGTCGACACTTTCTGTCTGGTGTCGACTCTTCTTCTCAGGTGTCGACACAATTACTCCAAGTGTCAACACTGCTTGTCTGGGTGTCGACACAAGCTTTCTCAAGTGTCGACACTTTCCCTCTGGGTGTCGACACATGGACTTAGAAACTTTTAGCTTCAGTCCAGTGAATACCTAACCTGCACAAGTAACTCAAACAAACATCAAATACATTATGATGTATATCATTGAGTTAGGTGAGGCTTCTTCAAATCAGGTACATTTGACCAATGTACCCAACACACCTGGCCCAACACAACCCAGTAGTACACAAAACAGAGACCAAACAAACAACCTAGTGTAATGATTCACAAACTGGCATCCAGTTGGTGCTCCTTTATCCACTGCCAACCTTCCTAGCCGAAGAAAACATCATACCCAAACACCCCAAACCAAAAGCCAAGCCTAAACCGAAGGAAAATACCTTGACAAGCCCTAAATTTGCTCTAAGGACCATACACGGTGAATCCTACACGAAAAAACAAAATATTCTAAGTCCTGGCCAAATTCGACAAGTATACCCGAAGAGCTACATGGATACTCGGCGAATTTCTACAATACCCAGTGAATAAGACTTGCGATACTCGACGAATTGCTACTATACTCGACGAATTGCTACTATACTCAATGCATCGACCAACGATACTCGACGCTTTCCTCTGATACACGACGACTTTGCCTAAACGAGAATTTCGGCGATACTCGCCGAATCCTAACTTTTACTCGACGAAATTCACTTACTCAAACCCGCCGAATTTCACTTAATGATATACGCCAAATGTTCACCCGGCTAACCTACCATATTCAACGAACACCTCTACCGATACACGCCGAATCTTACTTGTAATGCTTACACCTATTCTCCATGAATTGGCTGAAACCCACACTATCCTAGTATTTCTATCATAGTTAACTTACACTAATCCTACTCTCTAAGGAAGGAGGAAAGAAAGGAAGAAAACAAGCTAGAAATGGACATGCAAGGGTGGAAATCCACTTGCCTTGAAACTCTGGAAAAATGCCGCCCACTCGCACCGCGACAATGATCGGCCGTCAAATGACCTTAGCAACGTTTCCAAAAACTTTTGGGGGAAAAGAGAGGTCAAAACCACAAACCTTAACACACAAAAATCGGAGAAACGGGAAAGCGTACCATGATCACATAGACCTCGGCGAGAGCTTCCTAAATCTCTAATATATTGACAAAACTAATCACCGAATCGCTGATGCCGGCTCGTCTCCCATCCCCTTGCCCGCTGATGCTAAGAGTGCCCGTGATCATGTTGTTGTGGATGATGATCAAGTTGCTCATGACCAAGTTGATGCGGCGCAACATAAAGATGCTCGACGATCTTCTACCGCGACTCGTGACCTTGGTGGCTACAATCTTCGTTCGCGGCGGGCTTAGGCCCTTTCCTTATTTGCACCTTTATTTTCCTAGTTTAATGTTATCATTATTTCATGTTGTCTTTTATTTAGGACATGTTTAATTTTTGGTGTGCTCATAGCCATCCAATAGATGATAAATTGGATGGCTAGATTTATTTTGCTTGATTTGGAACTTGCCTATTTATAGACTTAATTGATGAGAAATGAAGGCATGCTATTTGAAAACCTAAATTAATCCTCTCTTGAGAATTTCGTCCACCTCCCTTTGGGATTGCCCCCCCCCCCTCATCCTCCTTCTCCTCCTTGTTAGCCAATCGCTTGGGTGATCCAAGGCTTGTGAAACGCGGAGGCGGATGCTTCTCGGTGTGACTCCGGCGAAGAAGAAGGTTGCCGCTCGGTGTGACGCCGGTGGTGCGTGGACGTGTGACTCTTCCACTTTCCTTGTGTGATCTTCACCCCATCTTGGGGAGGGTAATATCTACATCTTTCCTTTGTGAGTTCTTGTGAGATTTGGAATGGATGCAATGGCTTTTTATCCGCGATCTTGAACACGATCTTTTGGATTTAATCGAAAACCTTCTTGCGTTTATTTTCAAAACCTTTCAAGAAGCCGGATCGGGTGGATCCTTTTGATTGAGGAAGATCTTGGCATATAGTTATTGATCTTCCTCTCAAAAAGGTGTGGCGACCTTTGCTTTCGATCTTCGGTGGGAAAGGATTGGACTTTAATTAGATCGTCGCTTTTAGTCCACTCCCCTCCGCGTGTTTGTGCGGGATGACGGTGAATCGTGCGGCTAGAATGTTTGTGTTAGGACGCGTTAGAACGTGTTACGTGGGCTTGAGTTGTAAGAAAATCCGTACGCTATTTTAATCCGACGAATCCCTACATCAATTTGGTATCAGAGGGAGGTTCTCGTCAGTTTCCTAATTGGCACTCCTCCCCCGCTCAAAATTCAAATTTCAAATTTTAAATTTCAAATTTCAAAAAAATTCAAAATTCAAAATTTGAATTTCAAATTTCGAATTTCAAATTTCAAATTTCAAATTTCAAAATTTCAAATTTTAAATTTCAAATTTCAAAAAAAAATTCAAAATTCAAAATTCGAATTTCAAAATTCAAATTTCGAATTTCAAATTTCGAATTTCAAATTTCAAATTTTAAATTTCAAAATTTCAAATATTAAATTTCAAATTTCAAAAAAAATTCAAATTTCAAATTTCAAATTTCGAATTTCAAATTTCAAAATTTCAAAAAAAAATTCAAAATTCAAATTTCGAATTTCAAATTTCAAATTTCGAATTTCAAATTTCAATTTTAAAATTTCAAATTTTCAAATTTTAAATTTCAAAAAAAAATTCAAAAATTCAAATTTCGAATTTCAAATTTCAAATTTCGAATTTCAAATTTCAAATTTCAAAATTTCAAATTTCAAATTTCAAAATTTCGAAATTCACAATTTCAAATTTCAAAATTCAAAAAAAAAAACAAAGAGAAAACTGCGCTCTAGCCTTTGGTTTTTAGGGTGTTAATGTTGGGTACATTGGTCAAATGTACCTGATTTGAAGAAGCCTCACCTAACTCAATGATATACATCATAGTGTATTTGATGTGTGTTTGAGTTACTTGTGCAGGTTAGGTATTCACTAGACTGAAGCTAAAAGTTTCTAAGTCCATGTGTCGACACCCAGAGGGAAAGTGTCGACACTTGAGAAAGCTTGTGTCGACACCCAGACAAGCAGTGTCGACACTTGGAGTCATTGTGTCGACACCTGGGAAGAAGAGTCGACACCAGACAGAAAGTGTCGACACTTGGAGCTGTGTCGACACTCAGTGTAGAAGAATGCAGAAAAGCTGTGTCGACACTTAGCAGAAGTGTCGACACCTAGAAGAGGTGAGTCAACACCAGAAAGTGTCGACACTTGGAGCTGTGTCGACACTCAGCAAAAGTCTGCAGAGTCTAAGTAAAAGTGTCGACACTCAACACAATGTGTCGACACTATGCTGAAGAGTCAGTATTTGAAGTAAGTGTCGACACTCAACACAATGTGTCGACACTATGCTGAAGAGTCAGTATTTGAAGAAAGTGTCGACACTCAGCACAATGTGTCGACACACAACCAGGAGAGTCAACACTTGAAGAAAGTGTCGACACTCAGCACAATGTGTCGACACTTAATTGAAGACTCTACACTTGAAGAAAGTGTCGACACAAGGAGCTGTGTCGACACTTAGCAAAGAACAGAAAAGTTACAAAATATTCTAAGTACAAGTGTCGACACTAAAGGAATGTGTCGACACTCAGCTGAAGAAACAAAAGTACAAGACTTGTGTCGACACCAAGAAGCAGTGTCGACACTTGACAGTTTCAACACATGAAGATGTGTCGACACAAAGAACATGTGTCGACACTTAGAAGAATACAGTTAAAGAATGAAGTACAAGTATTTGTGTCGACACTCAATTTCAGTGTCGACACATGCAGAAGAATCTGTGTCGAGACATACAAGGAATTGTGTCGACACCTTGTAGACTTGTGTCGACACTTACACAACATGTGTCGACACTTGGCCTATAAGTGTCGACACTTAAGAACAGAAAGTCTCGACACTATCTGACAGTTAGAGAATTTCAAGAAGTGACTGGTTGACATGACAGCTGCCGATCCAGCCGGTCTACAGCAACTGTCAGAGAAATCAGAAGTCTGTTATGAACCGGATCAGCCGGTTACCATGAAGGAAGCCTATAAATAGGCACCCATTGTTTACAGAAATGGCGTGTGAAGGATTATTGTTGTTACAACTTGTGAGAATATTCTAAGTAGTTGATCAGATTAAATCAAGAAGTGATACACAGAGGATCAACACAAGAAGGTCTGTCAGTTCAACTGCAGATCTAAGAAGTTGGAGAGAGAGAGCTCCAACCAAGAATTCAGTCTTTGGAACTAAGGCTGAGAAAAGAATTCAGAGTCATCTGAATTTCAAGAAGCAGAGGTCAAGGAACAACTGCAGAAGATTCAGACTAATTCAGTTCTAATCAAGAAGCTTTGAAGGAAGCTAAGTCAGTTTGGATCTAACTGAGTTCTTCCAAGAACTCTTCAAGAATCTCTCAACTCCTCTCTTATTTTCTGAGTTGTAGAGTTAGCTATTGTACTTTCTATTTTAACTTGTAGGATCCATTGGATCTGAGAGAATTGTAAGCCTATATTATAAAGGCTGAGGGTAGGGCTTGATTGCCTGAGTGTAGGAGTTGAAGAACTCTGAGTGTAGGCCTTAATTGGCTGAGTGTAGGCCTGGGTGGCTGAGTGTAGGCCTTTTGGCTGAGTGTAAGGCTTTGGGCCTGAGGTAGGAACCTAGTTGGGTTCTGAGTTAGTGGAGAAGTTTGGCCGAATCTAGTATACTGCTAGATAGGCGAAGGGGGAAAGTGGATGTACCCAAAGATTGGGGAACCACTATAAATTAGTGTGTCTTCTGTGCTGTGTTGTGCTGTGCTGTGCTGTGGAATTACTGTTTATATGCTGTAATTGCTGTTAGCTGTAGAATTCTCTGAAATAGCTGTTGTGCTGCCAAACAAAAGTCAAAAAGGATTAGGTCACCTATTCACCCCCCCCCCCCTCTAGGTGTTTAGGTACCATATCTTTCAAGTGGTATCAGAGCCAGGTTCCTCAAAAAGGACTAACTGTCTGAGGAGATCCAGTTTGGCAGATTCAGTGTAAGTTAGGAAACAGTTTCAAGAAAATCAAGAAACATGGGTTCTTCAGAGAATCACAAGGAATTGGGTTCAATGAAACTGCCCATATGCAGAAAAGATATTTTTGGAATCTGGAAAGAAAGGGTAAGGCTGTTCATGGAGGCCTCTGACCCTAGGATCTACATCACAGTCAAAGAAGGGCCTTATGTGCCCATGAAGATTTCAGTCTTGGATGCTACACAGAGAACTCCAAAGGATTTTTCTGAGATGACCAAGGATGAGATTGTCCTAGCTACAATGGACAAAAGGGCACAGAACATCATAGTTAGTGCAATTGATGATGCCACCTTCCAGAACCTTATTCACTGTAAAACAACAAAAGAAATGTGGGATACCCTCATTGTCTACATGGAAGGTTCTGAAGAAGTAAGACAAGATAGGAAGTCTTGCTTAATCAAGAATATGAGAGCTTTAGGCAAGGAAGAGGAGATAGCATCACTGAATGCTACAAGAAGTTTTATAGAATTGTTAATGAACTCATGTCCTATGGAAGAGAGTTCTCTAACTATGAATTGAATGATAAATTCTTAAGGTCCCTAACCAAAGACTGGGACACCAAGATCTGTGCCATCAGAGAAATGGCAAAGTTGGGAGAAATTCCTCCTCCCACACTGTTTGGCAAGTTGTTATCTTATGAGATGCAATTGTCAGTAAGAAAAGAGGAGGAAAAGTCAACAAGGACTGAACACAGGGAAAGGACTGTTGCCTTTAAGTCAGAAGTACCTAGAAAGAACAGGACTAAGTCATCAACTCCTCCTCCAGAGGTAGTTGAATCAGAATCTGATGAGTCTGTTAGCACTAAATCTACAAGCAGTGAAAGTGATGAAGATTTTGCTGCATTCACCAGACATTTTCAGAAATTCCTTAAGAAGAAACAGTGGAGGTCCAGACCTTCATATTCCAAAGGGAAAGAAGTCCAGTATCAGGAGAAGAAGCCTTCAAAGAAGGATAAGAAAAAGACAAAGACTAGTAAGGCAACTGGGTCTAAGATTGTGTGTTACTGCTGCAATAGACAGGGTCATGTTATTGCAGATTGTCCTGAAAGAAGGAAAGAATCCAGTGACAAAAAGAAGACTCACTTCAAAGGAAAGAAGGAGAAGTCCTTTGTTGCAAAGAATGAGAAGACTCTTTCAGACATTTCTTCTTCAGACACTGAGACAGATGCTGAAGCCTATATAGGGCTATTTGCTGAAGAAGAAGAAGAGTTTATGCAGATCATGGAATCAATCTATGAACAAGAAGAGGTTCAGTGCCAAGGACTGATGGCATTGACTGAAAGTACCAAAATCCTGGAGCAGCCAGGACCTAGTCAGGTACAAAGTCCAACTCAAAGTTCAGATTTCAGTTCTAGTTCAGAGTCAGATTCATCTTCATCAAGTGATGAAAGTGTTTCTGAATCTGAGGGAGATATTCATCAGCTCTTAGATGAATATAAAGTACTGTTGCAAGCCTATAAGAAAAGCAAGTCCCTTGCCAAAAGTCAGGCAAAGGAAATTGCTGATCTAAAGGCAGCTGCAACAGACTTTGAGAAGGAATTTGATCAAAAGCTCAATGAGGTAGCCAGGCTGAAACACATTACTGTGATTCAGATGGGAACTATCACTTATAAAAATGATCAAATTAAGTTACTGGAGATCAATCTCCAGAAGGAAAGAGAGCTAGTTGCTAGGTTTTCAAAACCTAAATCAGTGCTACCCTTGATTGATGAATTTGTTCATCATAAAGGAAAGGCTGGATTGGGTTTTATTAAACCAGCTAGGACTGTTCAGGATCAGTCCAAGTCCAAGGGCAAAGCCCCAACATTCAACAAGCCTGCTGTAGTCAAAACAGCAAAGGTTGTACCTAAGCAAAGGTACAACAAGTTTGAATGCTGGTGCTGTGGCAAGGTTGGCCACTTTGCCTTGGATTGTTGGCACAATGCCAGTGCCAAGTTGAGTAGCAAGTTACCTGGTGGAAAGCTAGCAGGTAGCTATGTCAAATTGCAAACTAACAATCACCAAGGACCCAAGTTTACTTTGGGTTCTAAGGTTCATTAATTTGTTTTGCAGGTGAATCCAAGTGGCCATACCCCAACATGGTACTTGGATAGTGGATGTTCCAGACATATGACTGGAACTAGGGGACTACTGAAGGACTACATTCCAATCAAAAATGGTCCTAAAGTGACCTTTGGTGGTTCTGAAAAAGGAATCATCAAAGGGTTTGGTAACATCTCTTCAAACCTTGTTACCATTACTCAAGTGGCTTATGTTAAAGGGTTGAAACACAACCTCATTAGTATAAGTCAGTTAAGTGATGTAGGGTATGACATCTCATTTTTTAAAAATGGTTGTCATATCAAGAGGTCAAGTGATCAAGAGATCATTTTGACTGGATATAGAAAAAGGAATGTCTACTGCTTAGACATTATGATTGAGAACAATGGTTCTCTTGTGTGTCTTGTAGCTGATGAGACAGTCTCTCAATGTGTCAAATGGCACAAGAGGCTTGCCCATCTTAATTACAAGACTATTAGCAAACTCTTTAGCAAAGAGTTAGTGAGGAATGGTCCTCAAGTTAAGTGTGTCAAAGATGGCATTTGCTCAGCTTGTCAAAAGGGCAAGCAGACTAAATCCACCTTTAGAAGCTTAGACAACAAAGATGCTGTGAGGTGTTTATACCTTTTGCATATGGATCTATTTGGTCCAATGCCAGTTCACAGCTTAGGTAGGAAGGTCTATACCTTTGTAGTTGTTGATGACTACTCAAGGTTTTCCTGGGTGTTCTTCTTAAAGCAGAAATCTGAAACACCTAGTGTCTTCTATAGTTTTGTTAAGCAAATTCAGAATGAATTGAACTGTACAGTGGTCAAAATTAGAAGTGACCATGGTACTGAGTTTCAGTCTGAAAGCATGACAAAGCTGTGTGAAGACTATGGGATATTTCAAGAATTCTCTTCACCTAGAACACCTCAGCAAAATGGCATTGCTGAAAGGAAAAATAGGACCTTGATAGAGGCTGGTAGAACCCTATTAAGTGATTCATCACTGCCAGAGTATTTCTGGGCTGAAGCAGTTAACACTGCATGTCATGTGATAAATAGGGCTACCATCACTAAAAGGTTAAACAAGACCCCCTATGAAGTTGTGAAAGGCAGGAAACCAAATCTATCCTATTTCAGGATTTTTGGTTGCAAATGCTTCATACTTAACAATGGAAAGTCTTACCTAACTAAGTTTGCTGCCAAGTCCCAAGAGGGAGTATTTGTTGGGTACAACAATAATAGTAAAGCTTATAGAGTCTACAACTTGACTACACAAGTTGTAGAGGAGTCTGTGCATGTAGTTTTTGATGAGACACAACTAATTAACAATGAGTTGTCTAGCAATGTATGCAGCCCCACAGGTCTTACTAAGAAGATGGACAAGCTAGCCATAGAAGATGTACCTGCTGCAAGACAGCAAGTAGAAGAAGATGGCTTATGTCCAGGGGGAGAACTACATGTACCAGGAGCTGAAGAAGTACAAGGAACTCAGCATGATGAAGATGCTGTAGAAGTACAACCAGAAGTAAGGATGCCTCCAGCCAACAGGCATCTAAGAGATCATCCAGTAGAGCTGATAATTGGAGATCCAAGACAAGGTGTTCAGACAAGGAGCAGAAATCAGAATGCTGTAGTATATTCAAGTTTTCTGTCTCAAATAGAACCAAAGAAATTTGAAGAAGCTATACAAGATCCACAGTGGACTGAAGCAATGCAGGAAGAGCTTAATCAGTTCAAAAGGTGCAAGGTTTGGGAGCTGGTTCCAAAGCCTAAAGACCACAATGTTATAGGAACTAAGTGGATCTACAGAAATAAGTTAGATGAACAAGGGGTCATCATAAAGAATAAAGCAAGACTGGTTGCAAAAGGATATAGGCAAGAAGAAGGTATTGATTTTGATCAAACCTTTGCCCCAGTAGCCAGACTGGAGGCCATAAGGATGTTCTTGGCCTATGCAACCTATCAAGGATTCAAGGTATACCAAATGGATGTCAAGTCAGCATTCCTATATGGTAATTTGAAAGAAGAAGTCTATGTGGAGCAGCCTGCAGGTTTTGTTGATCCAACTTTACCTCATTATGTGTATAGACTTAGGAAAGCATTATATGGGTTAAAACAAGCACCTAGAGCTTGGTATGAAACCCTATCTAGTTTCCTCATTGAGAACAAGTTCTCAAGGGGGAAAATAGATAAGACTCTATTCCTTAGGGAATCTAGAGGCAAAGTAATACTTGTCCAAATATATGTAGATGACATTATATTTGGGTCTACTGAAAGTAGCCTTTGCAAAAAGTTTGCAAAGCTTATGCAAAGTCAATTTGAGATGAGTAGTATGGGAGAACTGAAGTTTTTCTTGGGTCTCCAAGTTAAACAGACTGGAAGTGGTCTATCCATATGTCAGTCTAAGTTCACCCTAGAACTCATAAGGAAGTATGGTATGGATTCATCCAGTACCATGAAGACTCCTATGGGGTCAAGTATGTCTCTAAGCAAGGATGATGCAGGGAAACCTGTAGATGAAACCTTGTATAGAGGGATAGTTGGCTCCCTACTATACTTGACTGCAAGTAGGCCTGACATTATGTATGCTACATGTGTTTGTGCCAGGTATCAAGCCTGCCCTAAAGAGTCTCACTTGACTGCAGTCAAAAGAATTTTGAGATATCTAAAGGGCACACCCTATCTAGGCCTCTGGTACCCTAGGAATGGAGATTTTGATCTAACAGGCTATTCAGATGCAGACTTTGCAGGATGCAAAGAAGATAGAAAGAGCACTATTGGATCCTGTCAATTCCTAGGTGGGAGACTCATTTCATGGAGTAGTAAGAAGCAAACCAGTGTGGCTATTTCCACAGCTGAGTCAGAATATGTAGCTGCAGGAAGTTGCTGAGCTCAACTTCTGTGGATTCAACATCAGTTAGAAGACTATGGATTTCAGGTAAGTAGAACTCCACTTTACTGTGATTCTACTAGTGTTATTTCAATAGCTAACAATCCTGTATCACATAGTAGAACTAAACATATTGAGATTAAATATCACTTTCTTAGGGAGCATGTAGAAAGAAATGATATTGCACTTGAATATGTTAGAACTGATAATCAGATAGCTGATATGTTCACTAAGCCCTTAGAAGAAGCTAAGTTTAATAGGTTCAAAATTGAACTAGGTATGATAAACTTAGACTAAGTTTACAGAACTAAAAATTGGCTAAGTAAAAAGGTGTCGACACATAGACAAGTCTATGTCGACACAGAATAGTAAGTGTCGACACTTCAGGAAAATGGTGTCGACACATCTAGGAAGCTGGTGTCGACACTTCAGAATGTTAGTGTCGACACATGTCGAGTTGGTGTCGACACATTCAATAAGGTGTCGACACTTAAGTTTTACTCAGAATTTTCTAAGTAAAGTCTCGACTACATGTCGAGTAGTGTGGTGTCGACACTTAACCAAGTGTCGACACATAAAATCTGTTGACTAAACTTGTGTCGACACATGAGTGTCGAGACATTATAAGTCAGTGTCGACACTTATTGACAGTGTCGACACATGTTTAGCTCGCTATCCCGCCTGTTCGTCTTCAAACCAGAAAGGTATAAATAGGATTCTGTCTTTGTTTGTCGACACGCTTTCAAAAGTTTCGAGACCAAAACTCTTGTGTCGACATTTCTCTCTTCTCAAGACTAAATCTTCAAACCCTAATGGCTCCCAAGCTCGAGGAAAATGTTAACGAAGGGTATGAGCTCGTGCGAGGTGCTTTTGACGATGGCGATCAAGAAATCAAGACGGTGGTAACCCTAGTCACCGATTCAGGATTGGAGTTCTTGGTTTCAGAACCATCCAAGATATGGAAGAAAGAAGTGCTTGAATTTCTTACTGGAGCAACTGTGGATGACTCTGGATACATAATCAAATCCAGAGTGCATGGAACCAAGGTCAAGGTATCACCCAAAAGTCTGAGAAAGGTACTTCAGCTACCTAAGACTCAAGAAGAAGAAGAAATTTCTACATCCAAGACCAGGGAAGCTTTGGTCTGGTGTGGTCTTGATTCTAAGATGAAAATAGGTTCTGTCTTTAACAGAAAAGGCATGAACATTCAAGGCAAATTCCTGTCTGAAGTTGTAGGCAAAGTTATACTAAGCAAACCAGGAGGACATGACAGGGTGTCAGCCTCTATGTTCAATATTATGACCAGAATCATCTTCAACCTCAAAACAGACTGGTCTATGATTGTATTTGAGAAAGTGAAGGAAAGTCTGAAGAAGCCCAATCTGGGCAGGATACTAAGTCTCTACCTGGCTGGATCAATTCCAGAGGTAATGAGCACTGCTGCTGGAACTAAAATCAATCACATGAGGAGAATGGATTCAAGGATATTCTCTAGATGGGAAAGAGTGCTGTCCAAAGAAGTTCCAACCCCAGAAAAGCAAGTTTCAAAGAAAGACTCTCCTCCCAGGAAGAAGAGGAAGACTGCTGCTATGACTCAGGAGTCTTCCAGCAGCTCAGGCAGTGAAGAACATGTGGTTTTCACTCCTGATAATCATGAGGATGAGGCTGCAGAGAAGTCACCTGCTCCTCAAGAGCCAGCTGACATCCAGGGGGAGCCTCCAGCTGTAGAACAACCCTCTACACTGGAGAGTGAGCAAGCTACTCTCATTATCCAAGAGGTACTTTCTGACCTCAATACTTTAGATTTTTCTATAATAGATTCTGATTTGTCTGATATTCATCAGCAAACTCAGCAAGCAAACCAAGCACCAGATGTTGTTCTCCAAGACACATCTACTGTAGTTAATGTACCCAGTACATCTCCTGCTCAGTCACCCCCAGAATATACAATGGAAGATCTATTTCTGAATTTAGATCAAGAGGACTTCGACATGGACAAGACTGCTGCTGATGAAGAGACAAATGCTGCTACTGAAGAGAAGGGTGCTGCTGTTGAGGGGGAGAATCTGGAAGTTCAGGAAGAGCCTATAAGGCTAGATACTGAGAAGACACTAGATGTGCAAGCTGACAGACCCTCAAGCCCTAAGGATAGGGTAAATATAGCAAGTACTTCAGAGTCTGAGGATGCTGAAGCTGAGCAAGATAAGAAGAAGAAGTTCTTTGTCTTCAAAAGAAGGAGTCAGAGCTATAAGAAAGCTCTACAAACTGTTGCTCAACACTCACTAGTCCAACAAGCTCCATCACCAGATTACAGTAGCCTAATGGTAGCAATGCAAGTTAAGCTGGATGAGCAAAGGAGGGCTATAGAGACATATATTGATGAAGGCCACAAGTCTTTACAATTTGATCTAGCTCAAGATATCAAATCAATAAGGTTTGAAATGAATTTGAATAAGAAGGAAATGACTGACTGCTTCCACAAGGGTGGTAATGCAGTGGTCTATCTGGCAACCCATCAAGAGAAAATAAAGTCTCAAGTAGATGATATAGCACAGAAGCAAGGCTATGTGCTGGAAAATCAATTGAGAATGAATGATAATCTGACAGCTTCTCACAATGCAATAGTCACTGAACTGAAGAGTAAGTCTGCTGAACCTTCAACATCATCTGCTGCTGCCAAAGCTGAATTTGATAAAGTCTTTCAGGAAGAAATTGCTGCTGTCAAGACTGCACTCAAGGATTCACAGAAGGTCATTTCTGAACAACTTACAAAGCTAAGACCTTTCTTTAAAGAGGGAATCAGGTACTTGGACAGCCAAATCAGATTCCAAAAGGATGATGTGAGAGATCATGTAGTACAAGAAGTCATAAAGGGGGAGAGGGTGTTAGTCAAAGCTAGCTCTGACCATGCCAAATGGATTTCTAATTCCATCAGAGCTACACTGGGCTATCCTCCCCTGTGTGATGATGACAATGTAGCTGAATCTGGTATTCAAAGTGCATATCTTGGAGGAGAGCAACAGGAAGTAGCTCAGGTGATCTATCCACCTCCAGATTTTGACATGGTTCATGCTGATGTAAGCACAATGTATAGTCCAACTGCTGTTAAGCCTAATATTGTCCTGGAAAAGGTTGTTCAACCTATTACAGCAGCTATGCAAGAGGCTTTGGACAAAGAAGAAGAGACTAGGCTATCAAAGAAGAAGTTCAGGGCACTGGCTGAGCAAAAACCAGATTTTGAACAGTGGAGCCCTACTTCTAGGAACATCATTCTCACAGCCTGGAAAGCAGCCAAGGACAATGCACATGAGAGGAACAAGTGGTTCTCAGAGGCAGAATGGAGGAAGCATGAGAGTAGGCAGGAAGCCATTGTCCAGTATAGAAGGAAGGCTAAGTTAGGAAAGCTACCTCCTACAGCTGTGGAGCCTAGCAAGTACTTTCCTAAGCCCTATCATTACTTTGAGAGGCAAAAAATCAAGGCTGAAGAACAGAAGAAGAAGGACTCCAAAGGGAAGAAGACTGCTGAAGCTGAGCCTGCTGCTGCTGCTGCTGCTGTAAAAGCCAAAGTGCAAGCTGGAAAAGGCATAGTCATAAAAGAACCAGAGCAGAATTAGACTAAGCTTAGACTGAAGAATGTTGTAATCTGTTACATCTAAACATTATTGTAAATCTTTGAAAATAGATTGCAAAGCAATGTATGAACAATTTTTGATAAATATATATTTCATGATTGTTCAGTAGAATGTGTCTAATTCTTGTTTGTTCTGTAATGCTGTATGAGTATACATGTGTGCTTTATTACATGTTTAAGTTTAACTCTGTTGACATATACCTGTTTTACATCATTTTATAATTTTTAATTATGAGTGGTGTATATCATTGACTAAGGGTTATGACTTCTCCAAATAGGGGGAGATTGTTGGGTACATTGGTCAAATGTACCTGATTTGAAGAAGCCTCACCTAACTCAATGATATACATCATAGTGTATTTGATGTGTGTTTGAGTTACTTGTGCAGGTTAGGTATTCACTAGACTGAAGCTAAAAGTTTCTAAGTCCATGTGTCGACACCCAGAGGGAAAGTGTCGACACTTGAGAAAGCTTGTGTCGACACCCAGACAAGCAGTGTCGACACTTGGAGTCATTGTGTCGACACCTGGGAAGAAGAGTCGACACCAGACAGAAAGTGTCGACACTTGGAGCTGTGTCGACACTCAGTGTAGAAGAATGCAGAAAAGCTGTGTCGACACTTAGCAGAAGTGTCGACACCTAGAAGAGCTGAGTCAACACCAGAAAGTGTCGACACTTGGAGCTGTGTCGACACTCAGCAAAAGTCTGCAGAGTCTAAGTAAAAGTGTCGACACTCAACACAATGTGTCGACACTATGCTGAAGAGTCAGTATTTGAAGTAAGTGTCGACACTCAACACAATGTGTCGACACTATGCTGAAGAGTCAGTATTTGAAGAAAGTGTCGACACTCAACACAATGTGTCGACACACAACCAGGAGAGTCAACACTTGAAGAAAGTGTCGACACTCAGCACAATGTGTCGACACTTAATTGAAGACTCTACACTTGAAGAAAGTGTCGACACAAGGAGCTGTGTCGACACTTAGCAAAGAACAGAAAAGTTACAAAATATTCTAAGTACAAGTGTCGACACTAAAGGAATGTGTCGACACTCAGCTGAAGAAACAAAAGTACAAGTATTTGTGTCGACACCAAGAAGCAGTGTCGACACTTGACAGTTTCAACACATGAAGATGTGTCGACACAAAGAACATGTGTCGACACTTAGAAGAATACAGTTAAAGAATGAAGTACAAGTATTTGTGTCGACACTCAATTTCAGTGTCGACACATGCAGAAGAATCTGTGTCGAGACATACAAGGAATTGTGTCGACACCTTGTAGACTTGTGTCGACACTTACACAACATGTGTCGACACTTGGCCTATAAGTGTCGACACTTAAGAACAGAAAGTCTCGACACTATCTGACAGTTAGAGAATTTCAAGAAGTGACTGGTTGACATGACAGCTGCCGATCCAGCAGGTCTACAACAACTGTCAGAGAAATCAGAAGTCTGTTATGAACCGGATCAGCCGGTTACCATGAAGGAAGCCTATAAATAGGCACCCATTGTTTACAGAAATGGCGTGTGAAGGATTATTGTTGTTACAACTTGTGAGAATATTCTAAGTAGTTGATCAGATTAAATCAAGAAGTGATACACAGAGGATCAACACAAGAAGGTCTGTCAGTTCAACTGCAGATCTAAGAAGTTGGAGAGAGAGAGCTCCAACCAAGAATTCAGTCTTTGGAACTAAGGCTGAGAAGAAGAATTCAGAGTCATCTGAATTTCAAGAAGCAGAGGTCAAGGAACAACTGCAGAAGATTCAGACTAATTCAGTTCTAATCAAGAAGCTTTGAAGGAAGCTAAGTCAGTTTGGATCTAACTGAGTTCTTCCAAGAACTCTTCAAGAATCTCTCAACTCCTCTCTTATTTTCTGAGTTGTAGAGTTAGCTATTGTACTTTCTATTTTAACTTGTAGGATCCATTGGATCTGAGAGAATTGTAAGCCTATATTATAAAGGCTGAGGGTAGGGCTTGATTGCCTGAGTGTAGGAGTTGAAGAACTCTGAGTGTAGGCCTTAATTGGCTGAGTGTAGGCCTGGGTGGCTGAGTGTAGGCCTTTTGGCTGAGTGTAAGGCTTTGGGCCTGAGGTAGGAACCTAGTTGGGTTCTGAGTTAGTGGAGAAGTTTGGCCGAATCTAGTATACTGCTAGATAGGCGAAGGGGGAAAGTGGATGTACCCAAAGATTGGGGAACCACTATAAATTAGTGTGTCTTCTGTGCTGTGCTGTGCTGTGGAATTACTGTTTATATGCTGTAATTACTGTTAGCTGTAGAATTCTCTGAAATAGCTGTTGTGCTGCCAACAAAAGTCAAAAAGGATTAGGTCACCTATTCACCCCCCCCCCCCCTCTAGGTGTTTAGGTACCATATCTTTCAGTTAATGCGTACTCGGCACGGTACGGAGTACACGAACCCGTCTACCTCCACTATGGCTGAACACCCTGATGAGGAAACTAATCCTACGGCTATCACTGAGCTTAGGCAAGAATTAGGAGAGTTGAGGGGTTTGCTGACACAACTTTTGGCGAACCAAGCTGCTCAAACACCACCACCACCTAACCATGGACAAGTCCCCCGACCACCCCCGGTGCATATGGCGGAACATGATGGGTACTTCCCCGGAGCAGCCCGTCAAGTTCCCGATCTGGAAAGAGAGTTCGATATAATAAAAGCGATTCGTATGGAAGCCCCCTCTTACGATGATATGGGAGACCCCCAAGTCTTCCTTACATGGGTGGTTGACATAAAATGCTATTTTGATTGGTATCACCTTACCGATGAGCAAAAGGTTCAAGTAGCTCGTATGAAATTAAACGGGAGGGCCAAGACCTTTTGGTTAAATGAGGAGCGATGTTTAGGGACCGGTCATGGTGTACCCCTAGTCGGTTGGACGGTTATGAAAAATTTGCTCACCGACCAATACGTGCCAGCTTATCACCGAACTCAAATGTTCGACGATCTTGCCACCCTTCGGCAAGGTCCAAAATCGGTGGCTGATTACATGGGTGAGTTAAAGGATAAGATGGTGCGGTGTGAGATCCAAGAGATGCCAGAGGTTACTCTTTCTAGGTTCCGTAAGGGACTTAATCCGGACATTCAGAAGAAGCTTCTTCGATATGGCCACACTGATATTAATACTACTTTCAATGTCGCCTTGGACATTGAAAAACATCTGGCCATGAAAACCCAACCCCGTTACTCCCAACAAAAGGGAAAGTCCCCCATAGGCGCCCTTTCCTCCACTTATTATGATAAGGGTAAGGCGAAGGTTGGGGAGTCCAAACCAATTGTCGTGACTGCGAGAAACCCTAGGCAGCCTAATAGTGAGAGAATCCCTATTGGCAAGGTGAGCAAGGCTAATACCACGTGTTACTCTTGCGGTATTCAAGGCCACTATGCCTATGAGTGCCCCACCAAGGCCAAGGCTACTTTAGCTCTTCTAGACGAGTCCACTAGTGACTTTGCAGATTTAGTGATTGAGGCGGATGAGGGTTATGAGATGGATGGTGTGCCTAGTGATATGGAGGATGGGCACCTACTTAGCATTATGCGTTGTATTCTGACGACCCCTCGCCCGTTTGACGATTGGAAGAGGTCCATTATTTTCTCCCTCATCTTTAAGAGTGGGGAAAAATATTGTAAGCTCATCATTGATAGCGGCATCTGCATGAACGTTGTTTCTGAGAACGTCGTTATGCGGATGCATTTGGCTACCGAGCCTCATCCTACCCCTTACCAAGTGGCTTGGGTCAACCAGGTAACCATCCGGTCACCAAGCGTTGCCTAGTTCCACTTACAATCAAGTCATATACGGATGAGGTGTGGTGTGATGTCATCCCTATGGATGCTTTTCATGTGTTGTTAGGCCGCCCTTGGCTCTATGACCGTGATGTCACCCACTACGGGAGGGCAAACACTTATGAGTTCAAATATAATGGGAAGGTAGTCACGTTAAAACCCACGGCCCCAAAGGAACCCAATAGCCCTAGTACGGATACCACAATCCCAGTCGAGAAGAAATTGGTAAGCCTAATGGGTAGGAGAAAATTTGAGAGGGACCCCTTTGTGGATGGGATTATTTATGCATTGGTTCTTTTGAATAATAATAAAGAAAATGGGGTTTTAGAAGATTTACCCAAAGAATTAAAAAAACTGCTGGAAGAGTATAAGGATGTCTACCCGGACGAGTTGCCCCCTCTACGTGATATCCAACATGCCATTGACTTTATGTCGGGCGCCTCATTGCCTAATCAGCCACATTATAGGTTGCACCCCGCAGCCCATGAGGAGCTCCAAGCCCAAATTTCGGATTTATTGGCGAAGGGGTTCATTAGGAACAGCAAGAGTCCGTGTGTGGTACCAGCTTTGTTGGCTCCAAAAAAGGATGGTACGTGGCGTATGTGTGTAGACGGTAGAGCCATAAATAAGATCACTATCAAGTATAGGTTTCCCATCCCTAGATTGGACGATCTTTTGGATATGTTGTCTGGTGCCTCGATCTTCACGAAATTGGGTTTGCGGAGTGGTTACCATCAGATTCAGATACGTGACGGGGATGAATGGAAAACTGCATTTAAATCTAAGGGCGGGATCTACGAGTGGTTGGTCATGCCATTTGGGTTGTCAAATGCTCCAAGCACCTTCTCACGCATGATGACCCACGTATTCCAACCATACATGGGACGATTTGTGGTGGTGTACTTTGATGACATATTGATTTATAGCACCACTTTTGACTCACATGTGTCTCACCTACGGATTATTCTATCTACACTTCGGGACGAAAAATTATATTTAAATTTAAAGAAGTGTATATTTTATGAAAAGGAAGTGGAATTTTTGGGCTACCTGGTTGGATCTGAGGGAATAAAGGTAGACCCCAGTAAGGTGAAAGCAATTCTGGAGTGGCCCGAATTCACAAGCTTGAGAGACGTTAGGAGTTTCCACGGGTTAGCCTCATTTTATAGACGATTTATTCGGGATTTTAGTACTATTATGGCTCCCGTGACGGAATGCATGAAAAGGGGTGAGTTTAAATGGACGCCAGCAGCTACCCAGGCATTCCAACACATTAAGAAGATGATGACTGAGGCTCCTATTTTGCGCTTACCAGATTTTAATAAAGTATTTGAATTGACATGTGACGCATCCGGAGTAGGAGTAGGAGGTGTCTTAAGCCAAGAGGGACACCCAATAAGTTATTTTAGCGAGAAATTGGCGGGTGCAAAACTTAATTATTCCAATTACGATAGAGAGTTCAATGCCATCATTAGATGCCTACACCAGTGGAGACACTACCTCCTTTCCAAGGAGTTCGTGATTCTCTCTGACCATGATGCACTTAGACACATTAATGGGCAATCTAAAATCAGCCCCCGTCATGCAAAATGGGTATCTTATCTGCAAGAGTTTTCGTTCACCTTAAAACACCTTAAGGGCACTGAAAATCGTGTGGCCGACGCGCTTAGTAGAGTGACACTTTTATTGTCGATCATGGAAGTAAAGGTTGTCGGATTTGAGAGAATAAAGGATGAATATGCCATGTGTCCTGATTTTGGAGAAGCGTATCTAGCGGCAGACGATGACTCACCAATGATAATGTCAGCATATGTATTGAGAGACGGTTATTTATTTCGGCACGCTAAGCTATCTATTCCCCGTACCTCCCTACGCCATCACATAGTATGGGAACTACATAGTGGCGGGTTGAGCGGCCATTTTGGGCGGGATAAAATGATAGCCTTAGTCGAGGAGAAATTCTATTGGCCTAAAGTTCGCGTTTTAGTTGGGAAAATCGTGAGTAGCTGTCGGGTTTGTCAAGTGTCTAAAGGGGGAAAGACTAATGCGGGACTATACACCCCGTTGCCTATTCCATCTAGACTTTGGGAGGACGTGAGTATGGACTTTATTTTGGGGCTTCCTCCAACCCAGCGACGACACGATTCCATTTTTGTGGTGGTTTATAGGTTCTCTAAGATGGCTTATTTCATACCATGTAGTAAGACTAATGACGCGTCTCACATTGCAAAATTATATTTTAAAGAGGTGGTGAGTCACCGCGGCGTTCCTAAGACCATTGTCTCGGATCGCGACGTTAAATTCACAAGTTATTTTTGGAAGACGCTTTGGACATTAATGGGAACGAAGTTGTTGTTTTCCGCCGCCTATCACCCACAAACTGATGGGCAAACGGAAGTGTTAAATAGGAGTTTGGGAAACTTGTTGCGTTGTCTTGTGGGTGACCACAAAGGCACTTGGGATTTGCTCCTCCCCCAAGCCCAATTATCCTACAATAACTCTACCAATCGGTCTACGGGTATGTCACCAAATGAAGTAGTGCACTGGTACCTTACGAATGTGCCCATAGACTTGATTCCGTTACCTCCATCTTATCATACAAGTCAATTTTCACAATCTTTTGCCGAGCATATACATGACATACACACCCAAATACGAACAACTTTAGCTACCACGTATGAGTCGTATCGATCCCAAGCGAATTTACATCGGAGGGAGTCTAACTTCAAAGTTGGCGATCTTGTTTTAGTGCGCCTTATTCCCACGCAGCTGCCTTCTGGCACCGTTAAGAAGTTGGCACCAAAGCGAGTCGGCCCGTTTTGAATTATTAAGAGGCTAGGAGATAACGCGTTTGTTTTGGATTTGCCGACGGATTGGGGTATTTCACCCATTTTCAATGTTTCGGATTTAACGCCGTATGTTTCCATTCCAACTAAGTTGACTTCTACGCCTTCTTTTTCCCCCAATATTTCTTCCTCCACAAATGTCTCTTCTGGGGTGGTGAGTGGTAGTTCCGTGAGTCATTCTTCCATTGCACCTACAGGCCTAGCGTCGGGTGGTAAGTCTTCTACTTTGCTTCCACATGCTGATATGTTTCCTAGATTTCCCCGTACATTTCTTGTCCCAGCTCAGGTACTTGCAGATGGCTACACTTCTCCAGCTGATTGCGGCCATCGCCGCTTCCTCGTTCGTTTGCGTGATCGTCCGCCCTCCGACGACTCCTGGGTTATTGAGTCGGATCTCTTTCGCTTGGATGAGGACCTCCTCTGCCGCTACCTTACAGCCCACTCATCGGTGTTGAGTGACTTTAAGGGGGGAGGATAGATGCCGGCTCGTCTCCCATCCCCTTGCCCGCTGATGCTAAGAGTGCCCGTGATCAAGTTGCTGTGGATGATGATCAAGTTGCTCGTGACCAAGTTGATGCGGCGCAACATAAAGATGCTCGACGACCTTCTACTGCGACTCATGACCTTGGTGGCTACAATCTTCGTTCGCGGCGGGCTTAAACCCTTTCCTTATTTACACCTTTATTTTCCTAGTTTAATGTTATCATTATTTCATGTTGTCTTTTATTTAGGACATGTTTAATTTTTGGTGTTCTCATAGCCATCCAATAGATGATAAATTGGATGGCTAGATTTATTTTGCTTGTTTTGGGACTTGCCTATATATAGGCTTAATTGATGAGAAATGAAGGCATGCTATTTGAAAACCTAAATTAATCCTCTCTTGAGAATTTCGGCCACCTCCCTTTGGGATTGCCCCCCCCCCCCCCCCCCTCATCCTCCTTCTCCTCCTTGTTAGCCAATCGCTTGGGTGATCCAAGGCTTGTGAAATGCGGAGGCGGATGCTTCTCGGTGTGACTCCGGCGAAGAAGAAGGTTGCCGCTCGGTGTGACGCCGGTGGTGCGTGGACGTATGACTCTTCCACTTTCCTTGTGTGATCTTCACCCCATCTTGGGGAGGGTAATATCTACATCTTTCCTTTGTGAGTTCTTGTGAGATTTGGAATGGATGCAATGGCTTTTTATCCGCGATCTTGAACACGATCTTTTGGATTTAATCGAAAACCTTTTTGCGTTTATTTTCGAAACCTTGCAAGAAGCCAGATCGGGTGGATCCTTTTGCTTGAGGAAGATCTTGGCATATAGTTATTGATCTTCCTCTCAAAAAGGTGTGGCGACCTTTTCTTTCGATCTTCGGTGGGAAAGGATTGGACTTTAATTAGATCGTCACTTTTAGTCCACTCCCCTCCGCGTGTTTGTACGGGATGACGGTGAATCGTGCGGCTAGAATGTTTGTGTTAGGACGCGTTAGAACGTGTTACGTGGGCTTGAGTTGTAAGAAAATCCGTACGCTATTTTAATCCGACGAATCCCTACATCAATCGCTCTTTATCGTCGTCCAGCCGCACCCGAAGCCGCCGCTCCTCTTCCACTCACAAAATTGTCGTTGATCGGGTTAGGAAGATGATGAATAGGGTTTTGATGTGACCCTTAAAACTGGCTATATATACATATATAAATAATTTTTCAATATTATATTGCCATTAATAATAAATATCCCAAAACGACCCGAAATGCAACCCAACTCGGAATCTTACGAAAATCGCACCGTAGCTCAATACTGACGCAACAAATCCAATGGCAAAGCCGAAATCAAAATTTTACAAACCAAACCAGGGTAAAACACCACCCGGAGATAAAATGTCACCACATCCCTATAAAAGGCTCCACCGAGTCAATAAAACAGACCCGGCTCGGGAGGGAATGTGCGTCACCAAGCCAAAACCAACCACACAGGAAAACCCACTAAGCAAACTCATGCTCCGACAAATGACACCTGTTATCTACGCGTCGACGTAACACCCTGATGTCAAAAATACGCCAGTATGAGAATCAAAATAAACACAAAAATCAGGTCGTTCTAGCACCCCCCCCCCCCCCCCCCCCCCCCCCCCCCCCCCCCCCCCACCGAAAAAGAAGTTTCGTCAGGAAACTTGACATAAATAGGATCAAATCCAAAATATAAGAAAAGTAACCATAGGCTAACAAAGAAAGCACTTATCAAAAGCATCAGGAGAACAGATGAGGATGATCCTCCCTCATAGCTGACCGCATCTCCTAAGTCGCGCTCTGCACTCCTTTGTTCCTTCACAAAACTTTACCCTGGGTATTGTCTTCCTCCGCAATACCCGGTCTTGAGTATCCAAAATACAAACAGACACTTCCACATAGGAAAGGTAAGGCTCCAACTGGTGCGCAACATCAAGAATCTGTCTGTCACTAAAAACACACTTCCTCGACTGGCTCACGTGGAATACATTGTGCACACCAGGAAAATTTGCAGGCAAATCCAACTTGTAAGTTGATACACAAATCCATTTAATAACTTTAAAAGGTCCCACATACCTAGGGTCCAACTTATGGTTCTTACATAACCTCTTAACACTAGACATCAGGGAAACCTTCAAAAAAACCATGTCCCCAACAACAAATTCCAAACCAGTGCTTTGGCAATTGGCGTTTTTTCATAATGCTCCTGGGCTATATGAAGCTTCTCTCGAATATGCTTAACAGAGATATACATATCTTCCAAGGCCTCTGAACCCAACAATTGTATATCACAAACCTCGGCCCAAAACAAGGGAGTACTACAATGTCTCTCATACACAGCCTTAAATGGGGCCATCTACAAGCTCTCTTGATAACAGTTGTTCTACGCAAATTCCATAAATCCCAAATGCTCGTCCCACGCTCATCTGTGGTCCAAAATATAACATCTACTCATATCCTCCATGATCTGATTTACTCTCTACATCTGACCATTTCTCTATGGATGATAGGCAGTGGAATACCTCAAATCAGTACCCAACACTTCCTATAAACTTTTCTAAGAGCGAGACGTAAACCTGGAGTCTCGATCTGATACAATACTAACAGGTACTCTATGTAATCTGATGACCTCATCCAAATATAACTCAGCTATTTTCTTCGTGGAGTAGTCGGTCTTGAACGACACGAAGTAAGCACACTTTGTCAGTCTATCCACTATAACCCAAACTAAATCTTATCCTCAAGCAGATTTCGACTATCCAGTAATGAAATCCATCAAAATACTCTCCCACTTCCAACTTAGAATTTCTAAAGGTGTCAACTTGCCTCCAGGCCTTCCATGATCGGCCTTAACCCTCTTGCAAGTAAAGCATTCAGATACAAACATAGCTATATCGCCCTTCATACTATACCATCAAACTATCTTCTTTAGATCCTTATACATTTTAGTGGAACCGGGGTGGTAGGCGACACTAGAACCATGCGCCTCTTTGCACAACTTAACTCGAATATGCTCAACTGCGGGAATACAAAATCTGTCGCGGTACTTCAAGATACCTGCGTCATCAATTGAATATTCTTTTAATTCTCCTTTCATAGTTCTATTATAAAGGTGCAACAAATCAGGATCATCCTTTTGATGTAGCCTTATAAGTGTAATCCATGAAGGATCTATTGCTTCCAAACTGTTGAGCGAGTCACTAATTCCAATCGATATATCCATCAAGAGAAATTCCTCCACTAGAGAATCCACAGAAAGGTTAAAAATTTTCGTTATATTCCTACTCAGGGCGTCGACTACCACACTAGTTTTTCCCGGATGGTATTGCATCTCAACATCATAATCTGCAACATAATCTAACCATCTCCACTGGCGTAAATTCAACTCATTTCGAGTTAAGACATACTTCAAACTATTATGATCCGTATGAATCTTACACATAGTGCCATATAACAGATGTCTCCATAACTTCAAGACATAAATCACAACTGCGAATTCCAAATCATGTGTGGGGAAATTCTCTTCATGTATCTTTAACTGACGCGACCCATACACAATCACTTTGTCTTCTTGCATCAACATGCAACCAAGTCCTATGTGTGATGCGTACACATACACAACATATTCTACCAATCAGTAGGCAAGGCCAACACAGGAGCAGTGCACAATCTCCTTTTTAATTCCAGAAAAGCCTCTTCGCACTTATCACTGCACACAAATGTTGCGTTCTTCTACGTATGCTTAGTCAGCGGCATAGACAATATAGACAAACCATCCACAAACCTTCTATAATATTATGCCAACCCTAGGAAACTTCTTATCTCTTTGGGTGTGGTAGGTTTGTTCCAATCCATTACAACAACTATCTTCTCGGGGTCCACAGAAATCTCATCCTTAGCAACCACATGACCCAAAAAAGAAACCTGAGAAAGTCAAATCTCACACTTTCTTAGCTTGACATACAACGTATGCTCCCTCAAAGCAGACAAAACTAATCGTAAGAGTTGGGCATGCTCTTCAGCACTGCGAGAGTATACCAGAACATCATCTATAAATACAACCACAAAATAGTCCAGGAAATCCTTAAACACTCAGTTAATCATGTCCATAAAGGTAAAGGGTTCATTGGTCAAACGAAAGGACATCACCAAGAACTCAAAATGTCCATGTAGAAAATAGAAAGCAATCTGTGGAATATCCGTCTCACGAATCCTCAACTGATGGTAGGTTTAATGAAGGTCAATCATTGAAAACACATTGCTACTATGCAACTGATCAAACAAGTCAACAATTCTTGTAATAGGTACCTATTCTTAATGGTTACCTTATTCAATTCTCTGTAATCAATGCACAACCTCATCGATCCATCCTTTTCTTCATAAACAACACAGGAGTGCCCCAAAGTGAAGAACTTGGTGTAATGAATCCATTCTGCAGCAACTCATCCATCTGGGTACTCAGGTCCTCCAGCTCATGTGGGGCCATACGGTACAGTGACTTAGCAATAGGATAGGTACCCGGCTCCTAATCTATGACAAACACCACATCTATCTCAATTGGAAGACCAGGAAGATTATTCGGAAAACATAAGGAAACTCGCGCACTACAGGAGTCTCCTCTACACGCGGCAAACTACAATCGTTCTCCAACACCGAAACCAAACAGGCAAAACATCTAAAATTTAAAAGCTTCTGAGTATGTAACGCAAAAATAATCGAATAAACATGGCGCGGAAAATCATAAACAATCCTGGGTTGACTGTTTTCCATCTTAAAAGCCAAATGCTTGACCTTGCATTGGATGACCGCATCATACTTGTAAAACCAGTGCATGCCCAAAATCACGTTGAAGTCTTCCAAGTCAATCATCATCAAATCAGCAATGGCTAGAAAATCACCTAATAGAATCAGACAACTCTGAATGCCTTGGTCCGACACCACTGATTCTCTAGAGGGAGACTTGACACGAAATGCTTCGCCAACAAGATCGAGGGTCAAACAGTGACGTTTTACGAAGGTCCTAGCCAGGAACGTGTGGGTAGCACCAGAATCGAAAAGAACACACGCCCAGGCGTTCTTTGCCTAAAACTTTCCTATAAAATCACATATGCAACTAAGGGAATGAACATCGAAACTACAGCTACAAATTAAAAGCTAAATCTAGGTTAGAGTCTAACCTAAAATTACTTGAGTTGATGTCTGGGCTTCCTCCACAGACACCAGGTTCAGCTTGTCATTCCCCTTGTCCAACTTTTGCGGTGGCAGCAAGGCCTGAAGTGGGACTGGTTGTAACAGGGGCTGAACCTGCGGGCACTTTGACTTGAAATGTCCTTTCTATCCGCACTGGTAACAGACCCTTTCTGTTCCCCAACAATGGGCATTGTCGTGCCCCCTCCGCTTATACGCAGAATAAACTAAATGTCCCTTAGGAGCACTCTGAATCACATGAACCTGTTCATACTTCTGAGCTCCTAATCGTTGGTAACATCTTTCTAATGGATGTCCTGGCCGGCCATAGAAACTGCATATTTATTTACTCCTTTTCATTGAAGAAGCTCCGGATTCTTGGTAACTCTTACCCTCACCAGTCTTCCTCTTATCTTTTCTCATTTATTGACCTCGGTTCTTAGCATTGTCGATCGTCTAAACCTTCAGAGCAGCCTCTACAACTTCAGTATAGCTTTCTGATCCATAAGCACTAGCCAGCTGTTGGATGTCTTTCCTAAGACCACCCAGAAAACATTTAACTCAACTAGACTCCGAGGACACCAAGTTAGGGGTAAATCAGCACAGTTTGCTGAACTCCACCCAGTACTCGCTGAGGATGAGTTGCCTTTGCTTGAGCTGTAGAAAATCATTGATAAGTTGTAAATATACATTTTTTACGTAGTTTATTTAAGTTATTTTTGTTTATTTTCATTATATTTAGTTATTTTTCTTTAATAAAATGATTCTTTTTTGTATATATCTTATAAATTAACTTTAATTTATTTTCTGAAATTTTTCAGAAAAATTTTCAAAATTCAAAGTACATGCCCGTGTACTTCTCGATCATGCCCGTGACCTGGACGTGTTGCTTTGAATCCATCCGAAGTTGCATCCAGCTTGATGCTCGTCGTTCGACATTAGTCGAACTGCGAGACACGCTCGTGTTCATCCTGTGACATGCCTGTGTTATGCCCTCGACGTTCATTGATCGCAACTCAACGTTCTGCGTTAGATGATTTCGGAACACGCCCCGTGTCATGCCCTCGATATTCGTCAATCTCAACTTGACGATCTACGTTCGATGATTTCAGAACACGCCTGTGTCCCTCATCGGCATGCCCGTATTCAACCCGTGACACACACTTAACGCCAACCAGCCACTCAATGCCAACCACTCGACGCTAGCCATCCACTCAACGCCAACCACTCGACGACAGCCAGCCACTTAATGCCATCACCACTCCATGTCTCCAGCTCTACATTCAGCATCTGACAATCATCGAATCTACTAACACGCCCTTGCCAATTCAGCGACACAACCGTGACAAATCCACTTGTCCCAAAAAATACAGTGCCTGCGACGAAATGACACGATGCGTTCCCCAGATAAACCTCCATGACACGCCCCCTTACACGCCCATGATAGCAGGGTCACGCTCGTGACTTCCACGTGTATATCACCAAAAGTCAAACCAGCAATAAATATTCTGGATCACTTCAGCAACAGTAGCTACACGCCCCCTACACGCCCGTGACCTAGGGCGTGTAACTTGAAATTTCTGCATATAAATAAAAACTTCTTGTAAGAACAAAGGGTTCGTTTCTTTGAACCTTTTTGCTATGCTGTTTAGATGCTTTCCATGCTATATAAGGGAATTTTCTCCCCCTCACCTTAGTGTTTGTTTTAGATTTTTATTTAACTCCTTTTCATCTTAATGAAATATGTGTTTTTCTTCTCCCTTTATATGGTTTTGGAATGCATCTGAGTGCCCCTTCCTTAAGTAATCTTATTTTTTGTTTTATCTTTGTTTTTGTTCTTTTAATATGGGTGTGTGTGTGTGTTGGTATGAGTATAGTTTGCTAACTTTATGTTTTTTTATCTCTCCTTTTTTTCACTTAGCTCTTTTAGCTTTTATGCTTTTTAATAGTTTTCTATTCATTCTTATAAATCCGTAAAAGTGTATTCAAAGTGGTTTTCATTTTTCTTTAACTTAGTTTTTCTCTTTTATGTTGCAAAATTTTTTGTTCTTTTTACTTTATTTCCACTTTTTACGCACTTTTACGGAGTTATAAGAATGAATTTCTAATTGTTTTTATTTTTTGAACACTTTTATTTTGCTTTTTTTTAAAACTGTTTTGCTCGTTTAATTTTTATTTTCTCTTTTTACGCATTTTTAGCATAATCTACCGGTAAAAATTAAATCATTTTAATTTTTCGGTCAATTTGTTTTTCTTGTTTTCGCTTATGTGGGTGAGTGTATGAGTTAGCTTTTTATCTCTTTTCTATTTATGTAGAGTGTGTGTGTTTTATTTTCTGTAGACCTTGTGTGTTTGTGCATTTATTTCCTCCTACTCATTTGAGTAGGACTCGCTTTAATTTCACGCCTACTCGTTTGAGTAGGACTTATAATTTCCCGCCTACTCGTTTGAGTAGGACTTGTATTTTCAGCTTTAATTTCCCGCCTACTAGTTTGAGTCGGACATATCATTACCCGCATACTGGTTTGAGTAGGACTCGCAATTTTATAGCTTTCAATCCCTGCCTACTCGTTTAAGTAAGACTCACAATTTTACTGCTTTCATTTCCCCACTACTCGTTTGAGTAGAACTTGCATTTTATTGCTTTTCTTTACTGCTTTCATTTCCCGCCTACTCATTTGAGTAGGACTCACACTTTTCAATTCAACAATTTTCTTTTCGCAAGCCGTCCCCATTAAGATGAGTGGCAAACTGCTCTTACCCCTTAGTATCGAAGAGCATTGAGACAGATAAAATCGCTTTAAATAATTGAAGGTCCTCTTTTTCTCGTTATTTAAATTACTTAAGGTTTGCCCCGAGTTTACGACGCACGGAACCACATATCGATGTGTGGGCTCTGTTTTTGTAGTCCATATGCTAGCTAGTCGAGAGGCCGTGCGTGTGGACCGATCATATAACACCTCCCCTGTAATGACCGTATAATTTGGGTCCGGCCGGGGCTCCACAACATACGGACGCCACAACTTTAGCATTAAAAGACGATATAACTACCCAATCTCAAAACTCAATATCAAACAACAACGGAAATAGCAAACAAGACTACAAGTTATCCACATAGAGAAGAGTATCGAAACGGCCGTATGGCCTTAAAACAATAGAGAGTCCAAACCCCAAAAGTTAACATCAATAATAGTGCACATAAACACTCCTAGACTACCTCGGCATGCAAGCCAGAAAACAAAAGCATCAAGCATACAAGGCCACCAAAAGAAACGAGCGAGTACAAAACTGGAAAAACTTCATGAGGCTTAGGCCTTATCGGCCGGCGTGCTAGCTCCTGCTTGCGATCCTTGACCTGTAAAAATTGGTTGTAACATGGGTCAGCAAAGGCTGACCTCAAACTATGTAACAAACACATCTCCTCCCGGCCGCCCCTAACGGAACCCGGGGTACCCCTCCAACCTGCAAGTCAGCACTTCGTATACGATATACATAAACAAGTAAAGCACTAAAAGAACAGGCTTGGGTGTCTCAAAAAACATGCACGTTTTCTATTATTGAGCATATAATAAAAACGGGCCTACTATGCAGCATGTATGCAAAACCTACGCTTCACCCAAGGAACCATATCGCGTATGCATCTAGCACATCATCCAATATCTGGGTACTTTCAACTTCCTCATTGGCATTAAGCCACAAACAAAAAGGGGCACTGCAATTCCCCTAACGACAAACAAGCCGCCACACAGAACTCTTGCCAAGGCCCCACCCGCTCATGGTCTTAGACCCAGGCATGACTGCAAGATCTGACTTCTCATGTCAGGATTCCATCTAACACACTGACCAATTCTAAGAACCCTTGCTCGACCCCACCCGCTCATGGCCTTATGTCCCGGGCTTACACCATGCTTGGCGTTCTCGTAATTCTCACAGAAGGGGACTAGTCTCATCGGGACACTCTCCCCACATGACTTGCACGTCACGGGATAGCCAGTCGACCCGGAGACAAAGCCGCGCCTTAGCACATCACAACCCAAAATAATTTCCACCCTAATCCCTCATTTGTACAGCAATGTCCTCGCACACCAAGGAAACCATCTACCGCCAATGATGAGCTAACCTTGTACACCAAGGAAACCATCTACCGTCATTGCGGAGCTAACCTTGTCCGATTCCGGCTACACATACTCAGTCGAGGAAAAGAGAGAAAACACAAACATCACAAATGGCATCTTGTCGCAATGGATTTCTACAAAATCCCTAAAACTCGTATGCAACATCACCGAGTCGGACTAACGGTCGCGACGACGGCTTCATCCACAATGCCTAATCCACTAACGGAGCGGATCTCTAATGCAAAAACATGCCGGGGATGGACTCAATCGACCCGGAGGTTCCTCTTGAACCATGGCGACCCAAACCCCTCTCATTTGAGAGATTTGGTACCCAAAAGCTTGAAAGAAAAGATGCTAAACACGTATCCTAAAACCAAGAGAATAAGTGTCGTTACCTTACGACCCCTCTTCCTAGCCATGGGAACTTAGCCGGTTCAAAACCACCGCAACGGACTTGCCTATGCTGATCTGGACTCGGCTTGTGATTTGGGGCTCCGAAGCTTCTCCGGCAGCTGGATCTCTCCTTCACCTTCTTTCTTGCTCTCCCTTCTCTATAGAACTTAGAAAGAGAGTACTTGATGAAGAATTAGGGTTTCAAACCCTATTCCCGGACATAACTCAGCAAGGATAGACCTGGACCATCAGATCTCATTAGAAGGAAATGAACGGCCACGATCCGAACTTAAAACCAAAACACCTGGACCGAACACGTCTTGCGGCACACCCGTGTCTAAGGTCGTGTGCCTCAATCGACACCGAAACCATCACACCCAAAATAGGACACGGGCTCTGAACACGCTCGTGTCAATGTTGATACGCCCGTATCACTCAGTACATGCCTGTGTGCCTTGGCGTGCTCCTCCATCGACACAGGAACAAACCCCACTCGAGGAGAACACGGGTACTCGACACATCCGAGTCACATTTGACACGCCCGTGTCCAACACGAACATGCCTGGGTGCCAGGCCGTGTCCCTCAGTACATGTCGGTGTGCCTGGGCGTGTTCCTCCATCGATACAAGAACAAACCCCACCCGAGGAGAACACGGGTACTCGACAGACCCGTGTCACATTTGACACGCCCGTGTCCAACATGAACATGCCTGGGCTCCATGTAGTGTCTATCCCCTCACACGGCCCGGCCAGCAACCCGAGCAGGATACGGCCTGGGACATGCCCGTGTCACGGGCCGTGTTAGAAGTATCGACGATTGTCGACCGCCACTTCGTCGAACATGCGCACGACACGGCCTTGGACACACCCGTGTCCTAGGCCGTGTACACTGTCTCGACACTTCGTCGAGCACAATTCATCGACTTCCCGGGCTCTCGACAAACCCGAGCACGACACGACCATGGACACGCTCGTGTCCTAGGCCGTGTTCACTGTCTCGACACTTCGTCGAGACCAGTTCGTCGACCACCCGGGTTCTTCGTCGAACCCGAGAATGATACGGCCAGGGACATGCCCGTGTCCTAGGCCATGTGACCCTCACCAAGACCCAAACTTAGCTTCGAACGTTGTCCGTTCCTCTTCGAATTTTGGTGCGTTACAACTCTCTCCCCCTTAAAAGAATTTCGTCCCGAAATTACATAAAGTAAAAGGTACACAAAACGTAAATGATACCTGAATGTAAAAAACTCTGGATACTCCTCCATCATGGTTTTTTCTCGCACCCAAGAGTGCTCCTCACGACCGCAGTTGTCCCATCAGAATTTTCCAAGTTTGACCTCTTTGTTCCGCAATTGCCGAATTTCTGAATCCTCTATAGCAACTGGACGAACTCACGTTCTCAAGTATTCCTTTATCGGCACCGATGCCGATTCGATCACCACACTAGACTCTACTAAGGCTTTCCTCAAAATAGAGACATGGAAGACGTCGTGTAAACCACTCAGCTCTGCGGACATTGCCAACCGATACGCTGCTTCTCCCACCTGTTCAATAATCTCAAAAGGTCCCAAAAACCTCGGACTCAACTTCTTGAGTCGGCGAATCCGCGAAACACCTTTGAACGGCTTGATCTTTAGATAGACCCAATCGCCTACCGCGAACTCCAGCTTCCTGTGTCGAGCATTAAAATATATTGCTTGCTGATCTTTAGCCACCTTTATGCGCTCTTGAATGGTTCGCACCAACTCACATGCATCAGCTACCACTTCATTTCCCAAAAGTTTGGTGTCTCCCGCCTCTGTCCCAGACATCGGTGTTCGACACCGCCTCCCATACAAAGCTTCGTATGGCGTCATCTTTATACTTGCTTGGTAACTATTATTATAGGCAAACTCCACCATGAAGAGGTGAACCTCCCACTTCTTGCCGAAGTCCAGAATACACATCCTCAGCATATCCTCCATAGTACGGTTCGTCCTTTCATTTTGCCCGTCAGTTTGAGGATGGAAAGCCGTACTGAACTTTAGATTCGTGCCCAAACTTTTCTGAACCAACCTCCAGTCCTTGGACGTGAAACGTCCATCGCGATCACTAACTATACTCTTAGGAATCCCATATAGTCGCACAATGTTGCGAACTTACAACTCTACGAGCTTCTCCATGCTGTCCTCCTTCCGATTTGGGATGAATTGAGCCACCTTGGTTAAGCGATCCACAATCACCCAAATCGCATCGTTACCCTGCTGTGATCTAGGTAACTCATGCACAAAGTCCATGGAGATGTCATTAAATTTCCACTCGGGGATTTGAAGAGGCTTCAGGAACCCGCCCGGCTTCTGACACTCGGCCTTCACCAAGGCACACGTTTGGCATCGATTCACGTACAAAGCTACGTCCCGATTCAGTCTACGCCACCAAATGAATTTCTTCATATCTAGGTACATCTTTGTACTGCCCGGCTGAATGGAGTACTTTGTGAAGTGTGCCTCAAACATCAACTCCTCATGGAGCTTGTCGAACTGCGGTACACAAATCCTTCCGCCCTTCCTCAGGGTCCCATCAATCAACTCTGAGGCGCTACTCTCGCCCTTTTGAGCTTCCAACATGTAAGGCTGAAACTCCACATCCAAACGAGTCGCTTCCTGAATATGATCAGACAAATCATTCTACATTTCAATCCAGTTCAACCGAGCCATGCTAGAAGCGCCCCTTGCTACGCACTCCAAGCCAAGGGACTCCCAGTCCAGCACCAACCGCTCATCATAAGCTTCGATAAAATTCCCTTGCCCCGAGTATTTTCTACTCTGGTGATGTAGGCCTCTACCGCGGACACAATATGGGTTACGGGAATAAAAATGGACCCCACTCTCATTCCACAAACACACTCGCACGAGCTTTAACCGCAGCGCACTCACCAACATTGTATCACAGTTCACCAACGTACGGTAGCTACTTCGTGGGAAGGTCAAACGAACAGCGATAGGCCGACGTTCTCCCAAGCTAAGAGGACCAATATTAGGTCCGACCGAGCGAAAGTTGTACCAAAGAGGTCTACCCAAAGTGCGATCGAAAAATGGTAGATCTCCCCCAACAAAAATGTGGGGCTCGCCAAACCCTTCGAAAAATAACGCGATTAAGATAGATGCAAATCAAAAGGAAAACCACGAAGAATCTAACGATTCAAATCCAACGCAAAAATCTTTCCGGCCACTAGAATATCAAGAGGGAATCACACGTGAGTGGAGAGGATCATTACCCCAGTCGGAATAGATGATTACGACTACCTTTTGAAGGATCGCTCTTCCATGGTTCCACCGGAGTTGCGCCGGATGGAGAGATAGATGGTCCGCCTTGGCCGCTTCACACCAAAGTCCAGATTTCTCGATGTAGAAGGAGACCCTTCCGGATAAAGCTTTACGTGAAGAGGGGCTGCCGGGTTCTCTTCAAAGGGGCTGCTCGGGTAGAGGAGGTAGGTGTCCGGCCGGCTATGGAGCGTGGTGGTCGGGTTGAAGAGGGTGAGAAGAGGTGGCGGCTTGGTTGAGGGAGATGAAGGGGGCTGGCCGAAATGTTTAGAGGGAGAGAGGGAGAGGAGGGTGGCGGCTTTAGAAGAGGGGAATGAAGGAGGGGCTGGCCGAAAGTTTAGAGAGAGAGGGGGAGAGGAGGGTGGCGGCTAGGAGAGGTAGAGAGAGAGAGGAGGCTTAGCAAGAAAGGAAAGTTTAGGGTTTCTTCTCATTCAACTTAAGTTAAACAAACCATACATGCCTATATATAGGATTAACACCAAGACTTGGCTATATGTAGCCCAAAATAAAAATAAAAATAACACACTAAATGGCTACATGCAGCCCTCAATAACATATTCCAAATAAAATAGCATACTAATAATAAGATAAATTCAACTAGTTATTTGTCTTGCGCCGAGGGCAGAAATTGTAGCGCCGCTCCATACGAACACCACGGTGACGCGAGTCCTTTGTTGGAGACGAAGGAGGGTCTTCCGTTAGTGTGTCGTCATCAACAACTTGGGGGTCGTCGTCAACTTGGGGGTCATCGTCAACTTGGGGGCCGTCGTCGCCACCAATCCTCCCCCGCTTGAAAGGACTCATCACCGATGAGTTGTCTTGAAGATACCGTCGGAGAAGAACACCATCCAAGAGAGCCACTTCCGCTTCTGGGAGCCAAGAGTCATCAGAGGCGGGGAGATCACGCCATCAAATCAAGTAGCGGCGCACATCGCCATCTGCAGTGGGAAACACGTCATCCTGGAGAATCCTGTCTGGCAAGAATGCTGTCCTGGCAAACCTGGGAAAAGCATTAGGCAGCAAAGGGGGAAAATCTATATCATCAACATGTAGCGTACCTCCATTGGAGACCTACAGAGAGAGCTAGCCCTTACCCCCCTCAACCCCATACCCATGAGAATCTATAGTGGAACTAAACGGACAGGAAGATAATTTTAGTGGCGGAGCAATATATGGCGTTAAATCCGAAACATTAAAAACAGGGGAAATACCCCCAATCAGTTGGCAATTCCAAAAGAAAAGCATTGTGTCCTAACCGTTTTAAAATCCGAAAAGGTCCAGCTCGCCGATCCGCTAACTTTTTTAAGGTGCCCGTAGGCAATCGTTCAGGGATGAGACGTACCATGACTAAATCGCCCACTTTCAAGGGAGACACTCTCTTATGTGCGTTGGCATGAACTTGATAAGACGCGTATTGAGTGGTAAGCGTTTCATTTATGCATTTGTGAAGATCATGGATGTGAGAGGCAAAGTCCTATGCAAATTGAATTGACTTAAACGATGGCGGTAACGGAAGCAAGTCAAGGGGCATAAGAGCTTTATAACCGTGCACGATCTCATTCGGGGACAAAACCGTGGACCTATTTTTGGAATTATTATATGCTAACTGAGCATGAGGGAGGATAAGGTCCCATGTACCCTTGTGGTCTCCCATAAGGCATCGAAGCAAACTACCTAAACTTCTGCTCACAACTTCTATTTGCCCATCCGTCTGCGGATGGCACGCGGAAGAGAATAGAAGTTTGGTGCCAATAATCCTCCACAGGGTCTTCCAAAAATAACTAGTAAACTTCACATCCCTATCAGTAACTATAGACTTTGGAACTCCTCGATGGCCTACCATCTCTTTAAAATATAATTATGCAACGTGTGACACATCATTTGTTTTATTGCATACGATAAAATAAGCCATTTTAGAGAAACGATCTACAACAACTAAGATAGAGTCGTGATGTCGAAATGTGATTGGGAGGCCGAGAATGAAGTCCATGCTAACGTCTTCCCAAGGAATATATGGAATCGGAAGAGGTGTATAAAGCCCCGCATTAGTTTTGTTCCCCTTAGCCAGTTGGCACGCTCGGCAACTACCCACGATCTTACTAACCATGGCCTTAAGACCGGGCCAATAAAACTTGTCTTCAACTAACGTGATCGTCTTGTCACGGCCAAAGTGTCCACCTAATCCTCCGCCATGCAATTCCCACACTATGAAGTGTCGTAGGGAGGAACGAAGGATGCAAAGCTTCGAATGGTTAAATAAGTAGTCGTCCCGAATGTAAAAAGAAGTAATGGTTGTCGGCGAGTCCTCTTGAGTGGCGAAATAGATATCCTTAAAATATGGGCAGTTGACGTACTCGTCCTTAATCCTATCGAAGCCAATCACCTTAACTTCTAGCGTGGAAAGCAATAATGAAAAACGACTAAGGGCGTCGGCTACGCAGTTGAGAGTCCCCTTAAGGTGTTTGATAAAGAAAGTGTACTCCTGAAGATAGGAGACCCATTTGGCATGTCTAGGACTAACCTTAGTTTGAGAGTTAAGAAACCTTAGCGCTTCATGATTGGATAGGATTACAAACTCCTTAGGAAGTAAATAATGCCGCCAATGTTGGAGGCATCGAATGACCGCATAAAACTCCCGATCATAATTGGAATAATTTAATTTCGGGCCTGCTTGTTTCTCACTGAAATACCCCACAGGGTGGCCTTCCTGACTCAACACTCCACCAATTCCCACTCCAGATGCATCACATGACAACTCGAAAACCTTGGTAAAATCCTGTAGTCGCAAAAGGGGGGCTTCCGACATTTGCGATTTAATTAATTGGAACGCCGTAGCGGCTGAGTTCGTCCATGTAAAGTCACCCTTTTTCATGCACTCGGTAATGGGGGCCATAATACTACTAAAATCCTTAATAAATCACCGATAAAAAGTAGCGAGCCCGTAAAAACTCCTAACATCCCGAATGTTGGCGGGCTTGGGCCAATCTCTAATGGCTTGTACCTTCTTGGGGTCTACGTGGATCCCCTTTGAACTCACAATATAACCGAGGAACTCAACCTATGTCACATGGAAGGTACACTTCTTAATGTTCACGAATAATTTTTCCGATCTCAGCGTGGTAAGGATGGTTCTTAAATGTGACTCGTGATCAATCGTGGAGGTGCTAAATACCAAAATGTTGTCAAAATATACCACGATGAATTTTCCCATATAGGGTTGGAAGACGTGGGTCATCATCCTCGAAAACGTGCTCAGCGCATTGGAAAGCCCAAACGGCATAACTAACCACTCGTAGAGCCTTTCCTTCGACTTAAAGGCAGTCTTGCACTCGTCACCTTCCCTAATTAGGATCTGATTGTAGCCACTCCTAAGATCCAATTTCGAGAAAATCGTGGCAGCGGCTAACATGTCCAATAAATCATCCAAGCGAGGGATGGGATATCGATACTTAATAGAGATTTTATTAATGGCTCTACTATCCACACACATCCTCCAAGAGTCGTCCTTCTTGGGGGCAAGTAAGGCGGGTACGACACACGGGCTCTTGCTGTGGCGGATAAAACCATTTTACAATAAATCCGAGATCTCGGTTTGCAACTCTAAGTGCGCGGAGGGGTTTAGCCGATAATGTGGGAGGTTGGGCAATGAGGAGCCCGGAATGAAATCAATGGCATGTTGGATTTCCCGCAACGGGGGTAACTCAGCCGGTAGCTCGTCCGGGTACACGTCCACAAACTCATCTAAGAGTTTTCTCAACGCCGATGGCAAGTTCTCAAAAGGTGACACATCTTCCTTAACTTGTAGACACAATAAGGCATAGAGGACACCATCTAAAAAGGTAGTACGCTTCAATTCTTTCCTTCCTATCAGGCTCAACGTCTTCTTCTCGACCGGGACGACCGTATCCTTGGAGGGGGCCGAAGGATCCTTTGGCGGGGTGGGTTTTAAGAGTATGGTTCTGCCATTAAATTTAAACTCGTAAGTATTGGCCCGACCAAAGTGGGTGACGTCATGATCATACAACCAAGGGCGACCCAACAAGATGTGACAAGCATCCATAGGGATGACGTCACACCAAATCTGCTCAGAATAAGCTTTGATGGTAGGGGGTACCAAGCATCGCTTCGTCACAGGGAGGGACGACTTGTCTACCCATGCCACCTTATAAGGGTGAGGGTGCGGCTCGGCATCAAGATACATTCGTCTCACCGCGGTTTCAGAAATTACGTTCATGCAACTACCGCTATCAATGATCAACCTACACCATTTTTCACCACTCTTAAAATTCAACGTGAAAATGTTCGTCCTATTCCAATCGTCTAACGCTCGAGGGGTCGCCAGAATACACCTCATAACCATCAAATGGGAGTCATCCTCCATATCACTAGGCACTCCGTCCGACTCGCTCTCTTCGCCCGCCTCGTAAGTAATGTCATCTATCCCACCGGTGGAATCTAACAGGGCTAATGGTCTGGGTGTAGTAGGACAATCACTAGCGTAGTGCCCTTGGACCCCGCAAGCATAACATGTGACATTCGTTCTGTTGACCCTACCCACCGGGACTCTCTCACCAGAGGGGTTTCTATCATTCCTAGCTGTTACGACTATGGAGGTCGAATCGGGGTACTGATACTTTCGTTTAGCCTTATAGGTGGCGGTGGGAGGCGGTCCTAAAATGGACTTGCCATTTTGGAACGGGCGAGACTTGCCCTTAAGTGCGTTGTGCTGCTCAATATCTAAGGCATCATTGAAAGTGGTGTGCAAGTCAGTGTGACCATAACGCATAAACTTTCCTTGGATGTCGGGGTTTAGTCCCTTGTGGAACCTGGAGAGGGTGACCTCGGGAATCTCTTTCACGTCACACTTAACCATCATGTCCTTCAGCAAACTCATATACTCAGAAATCGACCTAGTCCCTTGCTTAATGGTAGCTAAATCATCGAACATCTGCGTTCGATGGTAAGTAGGGACGTACTGTTCTGTCAGCCTAGCCTTCATGGCATCCCAGCCTATGGGAAACGCTCTGTTCTCGACTCTCAAACGCCGCTCCTCATTCAGCCAAAATATTTTAGCGTGCCCTAGCAACTTCATCCTCGTGACTCGCACTTTATCCGCGTCGTTCAGGGTATACCACTCGAAATAACATTCGATCTCCATTATCCAGTCCTGGAAGACTTGGGGATCTCCTAATCGATCGTAGGATGGTGGCTTAACTCGGACGTCCCGAGTAAGGTCGAATTCGTACAGTTCTCGAGGGGCGTTCTCATTAGGAAGGTGGGGGTAAGGGTTGTGATGTTCTCCCACCCGTGGGTGAGCGGGTTGATTACGGGGTGCCCCTTGTGGTAACCCCAGTCCGTGAAGTGCCTCCCTAATAGTCGTCAACTGCTCTGTGAAATCCTGACGGAGCTCCTCAATCTCAGTGAGGGGACGACCCTCACCCCGGTCATCATCCAAATTAGACGACGATGGAGGATGTTCCGTACAGAGCCTAGTGCGCATGCAAAAGGGAAGACAACAGACTCAGACATACCAAAGATGGAATTAATCCCGCTTACAGACTAAAGGAAAATAAATTTTTTTTTATTTTTCTTACAGGAAATAAAAAGAGGATTATTAAAAAATTTATTTTGATTTTTTTGGCTGAAAAATAAGAAAACTAAGCCGCTATTGGCAGACTAAAAATAAATTTTTTTTTGAGATTTTTTTGTGACAACTAACGCGCAAACACAAGTGCAGGTTAACGTGCTAAAAAAAGAGGAGAGGGTGCCAATTAAAAAATTGACAAGAACCTCCCTCTGATACCACAGTTGATGTAGGCCTCTACCGCGGACACAATATGGGTTACGAGAATAAAAATGGACGCCACTCTCATTCCACAAACATACTCGCACTAGCTTTAACTGCAGCGCACTCGCCAACGTTTTATCACAGTTCACCAACGTACGGTACCTACTCCGCGGGAAGGTCAAACGAACGGCGATATGCCGACGTTCTCCCAAGCTAAGAGGACCAATATTGGGTCCGACCGAGCGAAAGTTGTACCAAAGAGGTCTACCCAAAGTGCGATCGAAAAATGGTAGATCTCCCCCAACAAAAATGCGGGGCTCGCCAAACCCTTCAAAAAATAACGCGATTAAGATAGATGCAAATCAAAAGGAAAACCACGAAAAATATAACGATTCAAATCCAACGCAAAAATCTTTCCGGCCACTAGAATATCAAGAGGGAATCATACGTGAGTGGAGAGGATTGTTACCCTAGTCGGAATAGATGATTTCGACTATCTTTTGAAGGATCGCTCTTCCACGGTTCCACCGGAGTTGCGCCGGATGGAGAGATAGATCGTCCGCCTTGGCCGCTTCACACCAAAGTCCAGATTCCTCGCCGTAGAAGGAGACCCTTCCGGATAAAGCTTCACGTGAAGAGGGGCTGCCGGGTTCTCTTCAAAGGGGCTGCTCGGGTGGAGGAGGTAGGTGGTCGGCCGGCTATGGAGGGTGGTGGTCGGGTTGAAGAGGGTGAGAGGAGGTGGCGGCTTGGATGAGGGAGATGAAGGGGGCTGGCCGAAACTTTTAGAGGGAGAGAGGGAGAGGATGGTGGCGGCTTTGGAAGAGGGGGATGAAGGAGGGGCTGGCCGAAATTTTAGAGAGAGAGGGGGAGAGGAGGGTGGCGGCTAGGATAGGTAGAGAGAGAGAGAGAGGAGGGTTAGCAAGAAAGGAAAGTTTAGGGTTTCTTCTTATTCAACTTAAGTTAAACAAACCATACATGCATATATATAGGCTTAACACCAAGTCTTGGCTATATGTAGCCCAAAATAAAAATAAAAATAACACACTAAATGGCTACATGCAGCCCTCAATAACATATTCCAAATAAAATAGCATACTAATAATAAGATAAATTCAACTAGTTATTTGTCTTGCGCCGAGGGCGGAAATTGTAGCGCCGCTCTATAAGAACACCACGGCGACGCGAGTCCTTTGTTGGAGACGAAGGAGGGTCTTCCATTAGCGTGTCGTCATCAACAACTTGGGGGCCGTCGTCAACTTGGGGGTCGTCGTCAACTTGGCGGCCGTCGTCGCCACCATCAAGGCATCTACCACCATATTGGCTTTGTCTGGCGTATACTGAATCGCCACCTCATAGTCTCCAAGGAACTCGACCCACCTACACTGTCACATATTCAAGTCCTTCTGATCCAGGAGATACTTCAGACTTTTATGATCCGATAAGATCTCCATTAGCGTGTCTCAAATGCCTGATTGCACTCCCGAGTCCACACAAACTTTTGATCCTTACTAGTTAGTGAAGTGAGGGGTAGAGCTATCCGCGAAAAGTTTTCTACGAATCTTCTATAGTACCCGGCTAGTCCAAGGAAAGTTCAGACTTCCGCCATGGTTCTCAAAATTGGCCAATCTCTGATGGCTTCCACTTTTGTTGGATCTACCGCCACCCCATCCCCACTAATCACATGGCCCAAAAATGCCACCTTCTCTAGCCAGAACTCGCACTTTGAGAACTTTGCATAAAGCTGGTTCTCTCTCAACACTTGCAAGACTACTCTCAAGTGAGTCTCATGCCCCACCTCCGATTTGGAGTACACCAGAATGTCATCAATAAAGACAACTACAAAAGAGTCCAAGTATTTCTGAAATAATCGATTCATCAAATCCATGAATACGGATGGTGCGTTCGTAAGCCCGAACGACATCACCGAGAACTCAAAGTGACCATACCTCGTACCAAATGCTGTCTTGGGTATGTCCTCGTCTCGAATTCGCAACTGATAGTATCCTGACTTCAAGTCCAACTTTGAATACACCATCAACCCCACCAACTGGTCAAACAGGTCGTCTACCTGAGGAATCAGATACTTATTCTTGACAGTCAATTTATTCAACTCTCGGTAGTCTATACACAGCAGCATACTGTCGTCTTTCTTCTTCATGAACAACACAGGCTCGATCCAAGGTGAAGAACTGGGTCTGATATATCCCTGCTCCAACAGTTCCTGCAAATGTACCTTGAGTTCGGCCAACTCCTTTGGTGCCATCCTGAACGGAGGACGTGACACTGGCCTAGCTTCTGGCACTAACTCAATCGAGAAATTGATCTCCCGTCAAGGAGGCGCTCCAGGAAGTTCATCCGTAAACACATCCTTGAACTCTGCCACTACGGGCACTTCCCCAAGCGATAACTTGTAAAGGCGAACCTCCAATAATGCTAGAAGAGCTACTCCACCCTGGTTAACTGCCCGCGCCAACTACATAGCCGAAATTAGGGAACAGGTCACCCCATTAATGCCCTCAAACTTGACTTCTGTCTATCCCTCGCTTCTTAGGGTCACCACCTTTGATAGGCAATCAACACTGGCACGCTGCTCTGCTAGCAAGTCCATTCTCAATATCACATCAAACTCGAACAACGGTAGGACCGCCGCTATCAATATGAAGTCAACTCCGCTTAGCTCCCAACAAATGTGCCCTTTCTCCCCGGTGGTCATGGATGACCCATTGGGCATGCACACCTTCAACTCTGCATCTGCCAAGAATGACTCAACTACAATCCTCCGGATGAAGCTTTCCGCAAGGAAACAGTGCGACACTCCCGTATCAAACAATACCCTAGCGGGGTATCCAAAAACTAACACAAATCCTAAAACATAGACATCAAATATAACGGTCTGAAAGTATGAAGCACAAGATTAAACTTAAACTTCCTCATACATGTCACTACATTGGGTTGATGGATGCTTCCTGCTTCCCAAGGTTATAGGTCCTTGGTTGCACCGATTGGAAATGAAAAGTGCTAGACTCCGCCATCTTCCCTTTCTCTGCGGCGCTGGGGCTGGAGCGCACAGTCTGCTACTTCCTTGCCTCCTGCTCTGCACCTCCTTGATTACAAAAACGAGCAATGTGCCCCACCTTACCACAATTGAAGCACGTCGGTGGTCCCTTAGAGTGAGACCCTCCGGACGTCCACTTGATTTTCTCATCGGACTTGAATGGGTGAGGCTTTTTCCTCCACCTATTCCCTTCAGACATTCCTTGGGATTGAGAAGGCTTCCCTTCCCCTTGCTTGGGCGCAAAACCTTTACGGCGTTGGCTTTGCTCCAGATCACTCTCCAACGTTCTGGCTGCCTCAACCAACTAATTGAAACCAGCTCCCTTCATGGCGATGAGGGGTTATCTTAAATTCTCCCTTAGCCTGTGATAGAAGAGGTTATCCCTCTCCTCATCGTCTGCCATTGTCGTTCCTGCATAACGACCCAACCTAGTGAATTCCTGCATATACTCGTCCACCATCTTATCCAGCTGCACCAAATGCAGAAACTGCCTTTGGAGGGCCAACCTTGTCGAAATAGGAATGTACTTTTTCAGGAAGGCATTCCCAAACTCTTCCATGGACGGGGTGCGTCCAGGAAACTGGCGGCCGCTATGGCTCACCCACCATAACTTTGGGTCTCCCTCCAACATGAAAGCCGCAAACTCAGATTTCTTCTCCTCTGGCATCTCTGCCGCCCTCAGAAGTTCTTGCATCCATGCACACCAATCCTCCACATCAGTCGGCATACCAACTCCTTTAAACGTCGGGGGATGGAAGCTCAAAAATTACTTCATCTGCCGGCATCCATGCCCGACCACCACTCTTTCTGCCAATGGCTCTACTCGTCTGGCTTCCCCGCCAGACACGGCCGTCACCGTATCCGGTGTAGCAGGGGTTGCTACCTGAGCTATCGCTGCAGCTAGAGCTGCCACCATTGCTTCTACAAGAATGCGACAGAAGTCGGCCGGGTTTAAACCCATTCCCAAAGGACCCTGAGCAGTAGCGCTGCTCACTGAAAGCTCTTCTCTTGGTCTTAACGTACCCGCCTCATTGCTTGCACTCTTAAGAAAAGCAAGGAGACAAGGAATCAATCTCTAATCACATGACTCAAACGTAAGGACACACATGGTCCCGAATTACTCCTGTGTGGATAACTTCTATACGCACTGACCTTCAATCTAATCCTAGCTCTGATACCAAATTGTAACACCTCCCCTGTAATGTCTGTATAATATGGGTCCGGCCGGGGCCCCACAACATACGGACGCCATAGCTTTAGCATTAAAAGATGATATAACTACTCATTCTCAAAACTCAATATCAAACAACAATGGAAATAGCAAACAAGACTAGAAGTTATCCACATACACAAGAGTATCGAAATGACCTTATGACCTTACAATAACAGAGAGTCCAAACCCCAAAAGTTAACATCAATAACAGTGCACATAAACACTCCTAGACTACCTCAGCATGCAAGACGGAAAACAAAAGCATCAAGCATACAAGGCCACCAAAAGAAAAGAGCTAGTACAAAACTGGAAACACTTCATGAGGCTTAGCCCTTATTGGCCGGCGAGGTATCTCCTGCTTGCGATCCTTGCCCTGTAAAAATTGGTTGTAACGTGAGTCAGCAAAAGCTGACCTCAAACTGTGTAACAAACACATCTCCTCCCGGCCGCCCCTAACCCAAGGACCCTATCACGTATGCATCTAGCACATCATCAAACATCTGGGTACTTCCAATTTTCCCATTGGAATTAAGCCACAAACAAAAAGGGCACTGCAATTCCCCTAACGGCACACAAGCCGCAATACAGAACTCTTGCCAAGGCCCCACCCGCTCATGGTCTTAGAACCGGGCTTGCCTGTAAGCTCTGTCTTCACACGTCAGGATTCCTTCTAACACACTGATCGATTCTAAGAACCCTTGCTGGACCCCACCTGCTCATGGCCTCATTGCCCGGGCTTGCCATATGCTTGGCATTCTCATCAGTCTCATAGAAGGGGACTTGTCTCGTCGGAACACTCTCCCCACATGAGTTGCACGTCACGGGATAGCCAGCCGACCATGGAGACAAAGCCACGCCTTAGCACATCACAATCCAAAATCATTCCCACCCTAATCCCTCATTTGTACTGCAACATCCCCGCACACCAAGAAAACCATCTACCGCCAATGCGGAGCTAACCTTGTCCACCAAGGAAACCATCTACCGCCATTACGGAGCTAACCTTGTCCGGTTCTGGCTACGCATACTCACTCGAGAAAAAGGGGGAAAACACAAACATCACAAACGGTATCTTGCCGCAACGAATTTCTACAAAATCCTTAAAGCTCGTATGCAACATCACCGAGTCTGACTAATGGTCGTGACCATATCTTCACCAACAATGCCTAATTCATTAACGAAGCAGATCTCTAATGCAAAAACATGTCGGGGATGGACTCAATCGACCCGGAGGTTCCTCTTGAACCATGGCGACCCAAACCCCTCTCATTTGAGAGATTTGGTGCCCAAAAGCTTGAAAGAAAAGATACTAAACACGCATCCTAAAACCAAGCGGAGAAGTGTCATTACCTTACGACCCCTCTTCCTAGCCATGAGAACTTAGCTGGTTCAAAAACACCGCAACGGACTTGGCTCCGCGGATCTGGACTCGGCTCGCGATTTGGGGCTCCGAAGCTTCTCCGGCAGCCGGATCTCTCCTTCACCTTCTTCCTTGCTCTCCCTTCTCTCTAGAACTTTGAAAGCGAGTACTTGATGAAGAATGAGGGTTTCCAAACCCTATTCCTAGACATAACTCACCAAGGACAGCCTTGGACCATCAGATCTCATTAGAAGGAAACGAACGACCACGATCCGAATTTTAAACCAAAACACCTGGGCCGAACATGGCTTGCTACACGCCCGTATCCAAGGCTGTGTGCCTCAATCGACGCCAAAACTGTCGCACCCAGAACAGGACACGAGCTCTGAACATGCCCGTGTCAAAGTTGACACGCCTGTGTCACTCAGTACATGCATGTGTGCCTGGGCATGTTCCTCCATCGACACAGGAACAAACCCCACTCGAGGAGAACACGGGTACACGACATGCCCGTGTCATATTTGACATGCCCGTATCCAACACGAACACTCCTAGGCTCCAGGACGTGTCACTCAGTACACGCCCGTGTGTTGGGCGTGTTCCTCCATCGACACATGAACAAACCCCACCCGAGGAGAACAAGGGTACTCGACACTCCCGTGTCACATTTGACACGCCCGTCTCCAACACTAACATGCCTGGGCTCCAGGCTGTGTCTATCCCCTCACACGGCCCGACCAACAACCCGAGGAGGACACGGCCTGGGACACGCCCATGTCTCGGGCCGTGTTCGAAGTCTCGACGATCGTCGACCGCCACTTTGTCGAACACGCGCATGACACGGCCTTGTACACGCCCGTGTCCTAGGCCGTGTACACTATCTCGATACTTTGTTGAGCGCAGTTCATCGACTTCCCAGGCTCTCAACGAACCCGCGCATGACACGGTCATGGACAGGCCCGTGTCCTAGGCCATGTTCACTGTCTCGACATTTCATCGAGACCAGTTTGTTGACCAGCCGGGTTCTTCGTTGAACCTGAGCATGACACGGCCAGGGACACGCCCGTGTCCTAGGCCGTATGACCCTCACCAAGACCCAAACTTGGCTCTCAACACTGTCCGTCCCTCTTCGAATTTTGGGGTGTTACAGATCACCCCTTGTAAAGGGAGTTCTGCACTAACCATCGAGAGAGAAGGTGCGCAATTCTACTGGATTGGGTTCCCCACCCAATAGCGGGGTTCTTAGCGTAATGTGGGCATTAAGAGGAATCCTTCATCAGACGAGAGCCCGGTCAAATAGTCTTAATGTTCAGATGAGCGATAGTCTTAGAGGTAGGTGAGCACATGTTTGTGGAACCTCCACGACCAAGTCTCCGCCTTAATTAATTTGAAATTTAGGATCTCTATTTATTAAAAGTTTATTTTCCTTCAAATTCAATTTGATACAATTGCGTTATTTCATCATCGGCTTTTTAATGTTTATTTTCTGTTTATATATATATATATAATAACCAGACAAGTGATTTTCGGTAGAATAATAGTTCCCTCCACGGAAGAGTAGAAATAATGAACCCGTCCCCGAGAACAATACGACCCCGATATTCCTCACCGGAATATCTTATACTGCACACGATAGGTCCACTTGCCTCCTTTCGTTAAAACTCGATTTCAACTTTTTTTTAAATAATAAATCGGTGCACCCCGTCCTTCCAAATTAAAATCACCCGCCTTTCCAAAAAATAAACCTTGCGCGGCGCCGCGAGTTTTAACCATCAATCATTCATCCAACAGTTCCTCTCGATCGACGGCAGGAACTTCTACAGCAGCAATTGCTTGAAGGATTCTCATGAGCACCCATCCTTAAGGTTTTAATTCTCTCTTAGCCACCAACTCTTTTCAAGTCCCTTGAGCTGATAAGCAGCGACCATCACTCTCTGGTCCGCTGAAATTCCTGAGTGTGCAAGCATCTCCTTGATGGCTATAATCCAATAATACAAAGTCATAAAATCTACTCTACCATCATAGGTAGGTGCTGCTAATCGCTAGAAATGCGAAATAAATGTCATCTCTGGTAGAAGCAAAACCAGGTGAACAAGAGGGGCAGGGAGAACAGGAATAGCTTGACCCGCAGCCGTGTTATGCACTCTAGGCTGCTGACTAGCAACAACCAACAATAATGCCTAGATCTGTGACTGCATCTCCATCATTTGCCTTGATAGGGCCACATTGCTATATCACAATCCTTCTATCACAGCCTAACTCTGGGCACCAAACGATTCCCCCTTTGACTAGGGAGTCTACCTCATCACCGGACACTTAGGCGGTATCTAATCAAACAATGAATATCTAATCAAAACATGTCTTAACTGCTAGAACCAAACAACTTAGTTCAGACAAATACATGCTTAAATGCTTGCTCATGCTGCTAACTTGCTCTGGGATTTTCATTTATGATGTCATTCCTAAACTTAGGATGACATACCGTCATCCTACTGACTCATGTACCTAAACCATGAATGCATGAATTCTCATTTTTTGACTCAAAACCATGTTTATATATATGACATCATGTAAATCTTTAGCTTGGCACGTATGTTAATGCAATATTATGTCATGTATGTTGTGCTATGCAATCTAAAAAGGCCTTAATGCATGTTATGAGCGGCGTACACATAAAATATTATGCATCTCATACTACATAATATCGCACGCAATAAAAATCAAAATCTAATGTGCTTTCATGTGATAATGTTATGCATCATGTACCACAAAACAATAACATGTTGCCTCATATGATGATCCATATACAAACACATATTATGCACCCAATACTATATAATATGCCCTATATACTTCTTATCATGCTTATGAGTGTGGTGTTCATGCTTCGGCCAAGACGTACTGATGACACATCAGTGTGTGTATAAAATGAAACTAGACAACTAAAACAAACTGAGATAGTTGTTCGACCAATTATAAAACAACCTATCCCTATGATACCAACTGTCATAACCCGCATTTTATCCACATTTAACGATATATCAGAGTAATAGAAAATGTGCGTCATGATGTCACGTTGGCAGGGGATAACTGTAGACGCTCAGGTAAAACATCAACTTTGCACTTTTAAGAAAAATTTATAGGTTATTAAGAGAAAAATCCAGTTAAAGTTTAAGAGGTTAGCCGTATCCCTCCGCTCAGTGGCTCATCTAGTCCACGAGGAAAAGATAATTATACGCAGTGGAAAATACTTTACTTATAATATTAGACGTCATACATGAGTATAAACATCCCCAGAGGACAACTCATAGTTTGCAAGACTCTAGATTTATAATAGCTATGAAAGTAGCTTTACGACCGTTAAATATAGTGATTTAGATTTCAAACATGGCATGTATGAAATAATAATAATAATTTTTATACTTTAAAATATATAACGTGCAACCTAGCATAAAACCTTCCCAGAGAGAAAGTACAACCAACCAAAAAGGGTAAACTAGCAATTAGCAAAGTATTTAACATTCCAAAAGAAAACTACCAGTGGGCGTCAACAACCTGACACGAACCCACTGAAAGTAAGCATGTCTGAACTAAAACTGAAAATAACAAACTACCTCACGACAGTTAGGAAAACCATTGCAACAACTGCAGTCCACAAGCTACCACCCAACACACCGGCTACAGCCCTGAACCTGAGGCATTCAAAGAAAGAACACCTATGTAAGAAATTTGGAAATAAGCAGGTAATAAGTATAAAAGGAAAGAAAGAGCTTACCAAACCCTAGTTTAAGAAAAGCTGAAACCACAGCTAATTAGCCAAATAGAAATAGGTGAAGTGAAAAGTTTGCAATAATAGAGTCAAAAGAAATTTGAACCAATTGCGGAACGAAGCCATGCTTCGAAAAAATCTGCAAGGATAAGTATGGAATATCATAAACTGATCTATAAGAAGCAAATGAGCACAAAACAGCTCAAAAACGTGAATCATTAACACTTGTTAAAAACAACTGGGCAGGAGTCAATGACCAAAACGTCCAATACCAGGCTTCTAGACACAAATGTCTCACAAAAGGAACTGTGTTGGTGGCCACCTGGCCCAACACAACCCAGCAGTCCACAAAACAGAGACCAAACAAACCAACAAGTGTAATGATTCACAAACCGGCATTAAGTTGGTGGTCCTTTATCCACTGCCAACCTTCCTAGCCAAAGATAACATCATACTATTGGATCCCTAGTTGATTTGGGCTAGGATCACTGACTTAGGATGTGACCAATCATGTATAGCCAGGGTCAAGTCTGTGTCCTAGAGTCTAGGCCAAGTCCCTAGAGTCACTTTCAGATGGATCAGCTATCAACAAGACCATCAGAGACTCCAGATTTAGAAGTTTTCAAGACCAAGTAAAATGAGTTCAACGTTCATCAAACTCAGCTCGATGAAAGGTGTTCTGCGCTCGACGATCATGAGACATTTCTTGGTGCTGAGCTCGACGATCTTGGTTCTTTGTTCGACGAAGACTCAGTTTCTACTTCAAGCCAAATTCAGGACAACTTCAGAATTTTTCTAAGTCCAGCTTCAAGCTTTGGTCGACAAATTAGATTCTGAGCTCGATGAACATGGACCTCAAGTTCTCAGCTTCTCAGGTCGATGAAGTCTGCTTCTCAGGTCGACGAATGTAGTACTCTACTCGACGAATTCTGAACTCAGAGTATTTGTTTCGACACTTAGGGCATGTGTCGACACCAGTCAATCTATGTCGACACCAGAGGATTTGTGTCGACACCAGGATATCTGTTGACACCAGAAGAATTGAGTCGACACCAAGTTCAATAAGTCGACACCAGCTTATGTCGACACTGTATATCAGGAGATGCAGAATATTTGGCTAAGTCCACAATCTATCTCAGCTCGACGAATGAAGATTGTCTGTTCGACGAATGAATATTGTCTGGTCGACGAACTCTCTCAAGCTCAGCTCGACAAACTACAACTCAGCTCGACGAACTCAGTCTCAGCTCGACGAATTGTGTTCTTCATTCGACGAATCCAGACTAGGTCATCTTCAGGTTTCCTGTCCCGTTTCTTAGCTATGATTCCGGAGTTATTAATGCTAGTTCTTCTCGGAATGTTACCGTTAGAACGCGCATTGACTATGGATGATTACATGCCATTGTTCCTTGGGACAGTTGGGGAAATCATTGATTATCGCTTCCTTCCAAGGCCGGCTGCCATTACTGCTCAACATTCGAATTTTAAATGTTCTCAGTCAGTCAAAAAGAAATAGACAAGAAAAGAAAAGCAAGTAGTAACAGAGTAACAGAATTACTGTAGAGCAAGCAATACAGAAAATCAGACAGACTCTCTGAGATTGCACAGAAGAACAAACTCACAGAAATCAAAAGTTCTACTGCAATCAGCCTGACCAGAGAACATCTTCAAGAAGAAGAAGAAGAACAATCAAATTCAATCAAGAGTCTTCTTCTTTTCTTCAACTCTACAGGATAACTTCAAAGGACAAAAAATCTTCATCTGTTAAAGAAGTTCCTGAAGCATTTCTGGTCCAGGCATTCTAGGTCTTTGAAGACCTATCACCCTGAAGCAGTGTTACAGCATTCCTGATTAACTTAAGATCTCAGGGGAGCAAAATCTGCTACAATCAATCCACAAGTCTTCTCTCTGATTGTTGACAGAGAAGATACCATCTCTTTTATTTCCAATTCCTGTACAGGGTTTTAATTCCCTTCAAAATTATTCTGGTTGCAAGTCTCCTTCCAAAAGACTTGAGGTTTTGGTTTTTTAGCACCTGAACAAAAGCTCATTGGTGTCAGGCACTTGATCAAAAACCAGAGTGGATTCCTACCAGGGTGGTAGAAGAGTGGATGCACCCAGGTTGGGGAACCACTATAAAAATTCTTCTGTCATCTGGTTGCCCTTCTTTATGTTTTGGCTGTACTGTTCTGTGATTAGTTAGTTTGTTGTGCTTATTTTTATTTACTTGCTAATTTATTTTATCTGTTGAATTGTTCACCTAGGCTTACAACAAAAGTTGTAAAAAGTTTTTAGTGAGCACTATACTCTATTCACCCCCCACCCCCTCTAGAGTATTTCAGATCTAACCTGCACTTTCAATTTCTATCAAAGCGAGGTTGGTTAAAATACCACACCTTAGTGGTTGCACAGGCTAACACCTGAACCACAAAGATCCCTCTAGTTAGATCTGTTTATTTGTTTTTGTTATTAGATTTTTCTCCTCACAGACATGGCCCAAAACAAAGACTATGCAAGCATCAGACCTCCAGTGTGCAACATCAACAAGTTTGCCATCTGGAAGGCAAGAATCAGATTATACATGAACTCTATTGATGAGGATATCTTTTCTGTCATTTTGTCAGGTGTACCTCCATCACCAACAGCTTCTACCAGCACTTCAACAAACATGACTGCAGTGCCTCCTCCAGAGAACAATGAAGCCTACAAGAAAGCCAAGATGGATGATGCCAAGGCAATGAATATCTTAGCCCAGACTATGTCAGATGACATATTCCAGAAGGTGGCTGAGTGCACCTCAGCCAAAGCCATTTGGGACTCCTTAAACCAAATGGTAGCTGGCTCTGCAGATGAAAGGAAGGACAGAAGATCCAATCTCATATCCCTGTATGAGAACTTTAAAAAGGATGAGAATGAATCAGTAGCAGAAATGTACAATAGGCTGAGAACAATCATCAATGAGCTCAAAACCCTGGATAAGGACATCACCTTGACAATGGTGAATGATAAAATTCTGATGTGTTTCCCTAGCTCTTGGGATTCCAGAATCTGGCCAATTAAAGAAGCTAGAAGCCTCAATGAGATATCAACTGAGTCTCTGTTAGGCAAATTGAAGTCCTATGAGCAGCTGGTCAAATCAAGAGAAGCAGCAGAACAGAAGGCAACAACTCCAGTTAGAAAGGAGCACAGCATAGCCTTCAAAGCATCTGAAGAAAGTGAGACATCAACTTCTAATGAAGAGCTCTTGAGCCTCTTTACCAAAAGGTTCTACAAGATGGAAAGGAAGGATTTCAGAAGAAAATCATCCAGACAGGATGATAAGCCCAAGTATGACAAGACACCAACCAAGGAGGTTGTGTGCTTTGGTTGCAGAAAACCTGGACATTACATTTCTGAATGTCCAGAAAACTATAAGAAGGACAAGAGCAGAGAAAAGTACTCCAGGAGAAGACACGGCAGCAGACCCTCCTCCAGCAAATATAAAAAGAAAGACAAGGGATTTGTTGCTGAGACTTGGAGTGACACAGAAGAAGAAACATCTTCCTCCAGTTCAAGTGAAGAAGAGGAAGAAGCTAGATCCAAGGAGGTGTGCCTAATGGCAATTGATGCCTCTAGGAGCAATTCTGGATCAGAAGAAGAATCTGAAGATGAAGCTGCCTCAAACTCAGAGGCAAATCAGGTTATTTCTAGCTTTGACTTTAGTTCTGATTTATTTAAAGATGAATTCAAATCTATGTGCTTAGACCTAATCAATTCAGAAAAAGAAATAAAAACTCTTAGAGAAAGATTAGGGAGTCTTGAATCTGTAAATTCAGAAAACATTAAGTTAACAGACCAACTAACTCTAGTTAATGAACAAATAATTAAATTAAAATCTGAATTATGTGAGGTCAAGCAACTTGAGCAATCTCTCAATGGGAGAAGCCTCAAGCTGATGTACATTAAAAGCACAGTGAATGCCAGATTAAATGTCAAGCTAGGCTTGGGTGCTTCATCAAGCTTACCCCCCCCCCCCATAATTAAGAAAAATATTCTTTCAACCTCCATCAAATTTATTTCTGCAAAGGGAAAAGAAAAATTAATAGACAAACCAAGGTCAGAAAGCAATCCAAGACCCATAGACAAGAGAAACAAAAATCTGAAAACAGTTAATAAAAACAAAGTTCAGCAGCATTCATCGAACTCAGATCGACGAAATGTGGCCAGTTCGTCGAACCCGGATCGACGAACGCTGAACGCAAACTTCAAATATAACAATTAGTCTAACTGTGATCGACGAACTGTGTATGGTTCGTCGAGCAGAGGTCAACGAACTTGGGGCATAGAAAATGACTATTATCATTCTCTGAGCAGAGATCGACGATCTCATCCCTATTCGTCGAACTCTGGTCGACGAACTTACAATAATTCGTCGAACCTAGAAAGACCAAACCTAAATCATTTCTCTTACAGAAATTTTAAGCCAACTAATAAGACATTTAATCCAGTAGCTGATTGGGTAATTCCACCTAGGAGATATCACCGCTTAGGTTACAAATCTCAACCTGCTTTATCAGTAATTTCCAGCTTTACTTTTTAGCCAAATAAAGGACCAAAGGTAACCTGGGTCAAGAACAATTGAATTTTGTTTTTCTTTGCAGGTATAGGTGAAGAGCTGTCCAAGGGTGAGTCAAACTTGGTACTTGGACAATGGTTGCTCCAAACACATGACAGGCAGCAAGGGTAATCTATCCAATTACAAGCCCAAGCTAGGACTAAAGGTGATTTTTGGAGATTCCAATAATGGTCAATCAGAAGGATATGGGACAGTGAAGATTGGATCAGTGACTTTCAAGAAAGTAACTTATGTAAGAGTACTTAAACATAACCTTATATCCATAAGTCAATTATGTGATGAAGGTTATCACGTACATTTCAAGTCTACTTCCTGTTCTATTATTGATAATAAAAACAAAACTGTTTTAATTGGACTTAGATAAGGTAACATATATTTAGTAGATTTTATATCTGCCACAACTGATATCTGCTGACTGAATCTTACTAGTAATCAAAATGAGTTATGACATAAAAAACTAGGACATGTAAACCTTAAGAATATATATCTAGGTTATCTAAAGACAACCTTTTTAGAGGCTTACCTTCTGGCCCCTACAAGAAGGAAAGCCTATGCAGGGCATGTCAGTTAGGCAAGCAGACCAAAACTAGCTTTAAATCCATTAATAAAAGTGATTCACCTAGGATATTGTATTTGCTTCATGTGGATCTATTTGGACCCATTGCAGTGCAAAGCCTAGGATGGAAGTCCTATACTTTAGTGATTGTTGATAACTTCTCTAGATTTAGTTGGGTAGCCTTTCTGAGAGCTAAGTCAGATACATTCAAGGTTCTTACAGATTTTCTCAGGACCATACAGATTGAGTTCTCTACTCATGTTGCATTGATCAGAAGTGATCATGGCACAGAGTTTGAGTCTCTTCTTATGAATGAGTTCTGTGAGAAGGAAGGTATCAGACAGTGCTTCTCAGCTCCTAGAACTCCCCAACAAAATGGGGTTGCAGAAAGGAAAAATAGGACACTCATTGAATCTGCAGCCACATTATTGGCAGATGCTTACATGCCTCTATCCTTTTGGGTAGAAGCTGTAAATACTGCCAACTATGTCCTGAATAGAAGTCTTATACATAAGCTGAAAAATAAGACCCCCTACGAATTACTTAAAAGGAAGAAACCTAAAATCACATACTTTAAAGTTTTTGGATGCATTTGTTACATTCACACTAACAATAAAAGATAAATTAGAAAGTTTGAGGCTAAGGCTGAAGAAGGAATTTTTCTAGGATACTCCCAAGTAAGCAAGACCTATAGGGTTTTCAATAAATCCACCCTTAAAATTGAAGAATATGTTCAAGTATCTTTTGATGAAGCTAACATGTCATATAAGGAGAAAGAGATTTCTACCAATAGCTTATTGCAGGTTCCACAACTGTATGAGTCTATGGATGGACTAAACCTTACCCAAGAGGTATCAAACCATCCTACTCCACCGGTTGCTGAAGAAAGTGAAGAAGAAATTCAAGAGGAAGTGGCTGAGCTTCCCTCAACAGCTAGTACCATTCCCCAAGAGGAATTAAATACAGAAGCTATTACTCAACCAACTCCACCAACTGATCTTGTCACACTTAGAGATCACCCAAGTTCTCAAGTGATTGGGGACATTTCAGTAGGTGTACAGACAAGGCATCAACTCAACCAAGACTTGATGCATGCCTGTTTTCTCTCTTAAATTGAACCTCTCACCATCCATGAAGCTGAGCAAGATCCCCACTGGATCATTACAATGCAAGAGGAGTTAAATCAGTTTGAGAGATGTAGAGTTTGGGATTTGGTTCCAAGACCCCATAACTACCCAGTTATTGGAACCAAATGGGTCTACAGGAACAAGTTGGATGCTCAAGACAACATAGTGAGAAACAAGGCTAGGCTTGTTGCTCAAGGCTACAGGGAAGAGGAAGGAATTGATTATGACCAAACCTTTGCCCCTGTTGCAAGGTTAGAGGCCATAAGAATCTTCCTTGCCTATACAGCTCACAAGAGATTCAAGGTCTACCAAATGGATGTCAAGAGTGCATTTCTGAATGGAGTACTTTAAGAAGAGATTTATGTAGAACAACCTCCAGGTTTTATATCTCCAACTCAACCCTCTTTTTTTTAAATTACATAAAGCTCTCTATGGTTTAAAGCAAGCTCCAAGAGCTTGGTATGAGACCTTAGCAAGCTTTCTTTTAGAGCATAAATTTATAAGAGGAACCTTAGATAAAACCCTTTTCACTAGACATCATAAGGAACAAATATTGTTAATACAAATATATGTGGATGACATCATTTTTGGGTCTACTGATCCAAAATTGTGCAAGAGGTTTGCTGACCTCATGCATTCTAAATTTGAGATGAGTAGCATGGGTGAGCTTTCCTACTTCCTTGGTCTCCAAGTGAAGCAGCTCCCTGATGGTATCTTCCTCTCCCAAGCTAAGTATGCTAAAGAGCTTATCAAGAAGTTTGGGATGGGTGATGCTACAGGAATGAAAACCCCTATGGCTACAAATGTTGTTGTGGATTCTGATGCAGTAGGGAAACTTGTAGATCAGAAAAATTATAGGGCAATTGTTGGATCCCTATTATACCTAACAGCTAGCAGACCTGATATAATGTTTGCCACATGCCTTTGTGCCAGGTTCCAAGTGAAACCTAAAGAATCTCACCTTATTTTCCTAAAAAGAATTTTGAGATATATAAAGAGTTGCCCTAATCTAGTACTCTGGTATCCTGCAGAGTCAGAATTTGAGTTATCTGGATACTCAGATGCTGACTATGCGGGATGTAGAGTGGACAGGAAGAGTACCTCTAGAACTTGCCAGTTCCTTGCTATGAGATTTGTCTCCTGGTTTTGTAAAAAGCAGACATCTGTGTCTACATCAACTGCAGAAGCAGAATACATGGCTGCTGGAAGCTGCTGTTCACAAATACTACGGATACAAAATCAACTCCTAGACTATGGTGTCAACTTAAATAATTCAACTCTATTTTGTGATAATACTAGTGTTATTGCTATAGCACAGAATCTAGTTCACCATTCTAGGACTAAGCATATTGAAATAAGACATCATTTCATTAGAGATAATGTTGACAAAAAGAAAATTAACTTAATCCATATTCCTACTGATTTACAGAGAGCAGACATTTTCGCCAAGCCATTGGATGAGAAAACCCATCTATTCTTCATAAATCAACTGGGAATGATTAATGGAGAAGAGTTAACCTAGTTTTTGTCTTCATTCGACGAATTTTCCAGAGTTCGTCGAACGGAGTTCGACGAATTAGGGAAAGTTTGAGAGATTCTCGTCGAACAGAGATCGACAAATTCTCTGTGTGGAAACAAATTTCGTCGACCGGAGATCGACGAACTTTGCTTCAGAAGATATTTCGTTGACCGGAGTTCGACGAACTGTTTTCGATTCTTCTGGATGAGTTCGACGAATTATCTGTCTATAATTTATTTCGTCGAGCTCAGTTCGAAGAATTTTTATTTTTCGTGGAACGGAGTTTGTCGATTCGTATTCTGGAAATCTTATATCTGGGTTTTCTTCGACCTCTGTCTCGCGCTTTCAGTCCCTTTGCTCTTGATCGCCGTTTTCTCTGTGATTTTCTTGCAGGTCATCAATGGAGATTCCAGCAAGCACCCTCGCCTCAATGAAGTTTGATACTCGTTTGGATATGGACTTCGATTCTTTCCAGCATTCTAACCCTATTTTCCTCTATATCTTGGAACTGCTAGAAGAACTGAATCTGAAAGACTTTATGACCCGGAGAATTAAACTACATGCGACCGAAATAAGAGAATGGGTATATACATCTACTGCTTCTGAAGATGATACCGTGACAGGAACTATCGGGAGTACTGTTGTTCCGTTATCTCCCGCAATTCTTTCTGAGATATTTGAATTAGTGAATGGAGAAGATAATATAGAAATGGATTATGAAGAGTTTGGTGATATGCTGAAGCTAATGGGTTTTTCAGGAAGTAACCCTAATAAACTGTTGAAGAAGCAACTGTCTGCCGCGTACCAGTTTCTGGCGGACATTATAGGGAAAGTGTTGATGGGAAAGCACTCAGCGCATGACTACATAACCCGGCATCAATTCCTGGTTATGAGCGTCGTGGTGAATAAGAGGCGTGTCAACTGGGTCACATATTCTTTGAGTTAATCAAGAAAAAGAATAGCAAGAAGGAAGTTTGCTTCGGCAGAATTTTGGGGATTTTTCTCCAAGAGAAGGCTGCTAAATGTATGGTCTCCCCGACCATCTTCATAAATGTCAGCAAGCACCTCACATGCGCTCTGTTTGGCAGGTGAGAGAGGACTATCTCCAAGCCCTCAAAGGCTTCTTCCTCTTCCATCCAACCTTCTGAGAGCACCAGGGCTGTAAAAGCCACTCCCCACCCTGTAGAAGAGGTCCTTCCATCTCCATCATCTCTTCCTGCACTTCCAGCACAACAACTCCCTCCCTCTTCCATTCCTTCAACCACACCTAAATCTCCACAACATACTCATATGCCCACTCCACCTCCATCTCCACCTCTAGACATTACCAACATCCTACACCTCCAGATTCACCCCATGAGACATCTATTCCTACACCTCCTCAGTCCCCTCTTCCCCCTCATTTGTCCTCCATTCCATCTTACACCACACCATTAGACACTATCATGCCAGATGCCCCCATTCCATATGTTATTCCATCTTCCATTCCATCCTCTTCCCCTTCCCCATTTGATCCCTCAACCATCATATTCTTGCTCACTCCTCTCATCAAATCTCTCATCCAAGAGGCCATTACACCTCTTGTGACCTCCATCAATTCTTTGTCTGCACAAATCTCTCATCTCTCTACTGCCCCCTCTTCATTCAGGGGCCTAGCTCTAGGTTCTCCTGAACCCAGGCAGGGGGAGATGCTCAGTGATGAAGTTGCAGGAGATGTAGATGCAGTAGCAGCAGCAGTCACAGCAGCAGTTCTCTCTCCAGCAGATGCAGATTCAGATACAGATACAAAAATTTTGACTGATTTTGATTCTGAGATGATTGAGTTAATTCATTTTATGGACATTGACAATGATCTAGATGAGTCAGTTGAACAAATAAAAACTGTTGGTGATTTCTCTCTAAATCCCACAGTTAATTTACCAGAATTACTGGAACTTTTTGATACTGTACATTTGCAATTTCTCCCAGCAGTTTTTACTAAGCCAAGTTTGGCTATTGTACCCTACACCTATACAGTTAGTCCAGCAGTTGCTAAGCAACTCTGTGACAATTTTGCTATCTCAGCTTCAGCTTCCATCTCAGCTTCTAGTCCAGAGGTCATTCCAGAAGATACTTCAGTGCCAGTTTCAGCACCACATTTTGTTATGGATGACTCTCCCCTACCAGATTTGGATGAACTAATTCTAGCTGATATTGAAGAAGAGAATAGGGCAGCAGCTGAAAGCTCTGTCCCCATTGTTTCTGACTCCTGTGCAGTCTCCTCCTCTTCTGTTGCTGATATTCCAGTTCCTGAACCTTCTGCCCCTCCACTAGAAGAAGCTGTTCTTGATGCTAAAACTCTAAAAGCTTTGGATGCTCTTTATGACATCCCTCAGGGTTCTGATTCAGAAGAAGATGATGATGATGATTCTGATGAAGATGCTGCAAGCAAGAAAAAGAAGATGCTAGCAAAGAAAAGGAAGGCTCCTCCTCCTCCAGCTCCCAAGCCAAATCCCACTACAGACACCCCCTATTATATTCTGCACAATGTTTCTCCATACAAAGGGATGCCTTCATGGATGTGGCTATCCAAGAACCAACAGAAAGAAAGAAAGAGAAGTAGGAGATATTCCCCTCCTCCAGTGCACAGATTCAGGAAGGATTCTCCTCCTCCTCCAGCAACTGGTGCCTCTGGCTCCTCTAGCTCCCAGAAATCTGCCCCAATGCAAACATATCAGAGACAATCAAGGAGATCTTCTGGAAGCAGCCAGTATAGGCAGCCACCCTCTTCAGGACATCAACATCAACAGCATCAGCAGCAGTAATAACAAACCTCTGAAGTACAGAAAGCAGAAAGTCCAAAAAGGACTCTCTCTCCTCCAATCCCATTTGAAGATCCTGAAACTACTAATACAGCAAAAATGGCAAGATACCAGGAGTTTATTGGGCTATCTTTGATTAATAAAGCTAAGGCTGAAGGTAAAGATATCTCTGGATTAACAACAATGTCAAAGTATAGAAAAGAAGAGCTGAAAAGATTTGATAAAGGAAACAAGCTATTCAATGTTGATGACTACATGAAACTTCTTCCAGAAGTAGTTGTCCCCAAAGCAACATCATTGAATATTATTGGGGCAGCTGATATGACTATGACAAAGGCTCAGGCTTTAGATCCCATGAGAGAAATCATATTCGAGAAGCCAGGAGAGAAATCAGCTGAAGGAAAGTCCAAGCAGAAGAAGCCAAAGAAGTAATTTTCTTGATTGTTTCAATTTCTGTCTGTTTTTGTTTTTCAGAACTAAGCTATTTGTTTAAACAAAGCTGTGTATATATATATCTGCTGCATGTGTTATAATTCTCTGCCAGATATATCTCTTTTCCTGCTTTGTTTTTCTGTTTGTTTCTATTTTGAGTCTCTATTAGTGACCTCACCCAAATAGGGGGAGATTGTTGGATCCCTAGTTGATTTGGGCTAGGTTCACTGACTTAGGATGTGACCCATCATGTATAGCCAGGGTCAAGTCTGTGTCCTAGAGTCTAGGCCAAGTCCCTAGAGTCACTTTCAGATGGACCAGCTATTAACAAAACCATCAGAGACTCCATATTTAGAAGTTTTCAAGACTAAGTAAAATGAGTTCGACATTCGTCGAACTCAGCTCGACGAAAGGTGTTCTGCGCTCGACGATCATGAGACATTTCTTGGTGCTGAGCTCGATGATCTTGTTTCTCTGTTTGATGAAGACTTAGTTTCTACTTCAAGCCAAATTCAGGACAACTTCAGAATTTTTCTAAGTCCAGCTTCAAGCTTTGGTCGACAAATTAGATTCTGAGCTCGAGGAACTTAGACCTCAAATTCTCAGCTTCTCAGGTCGACGAAGTCAGCTTCTCAGGTCGACGAATGTAGTACTCTACTCGACGAATTATGAACTCAGAGTATTTGTGTCGACACTTAGGGCATGTGTCGACACCAGTCAACATATGTCGACACCAGAGGATTTGTGTCAACACCAGGATATCTGTCGACACCAGAAGAATTGAGTCGACACCAAGTTCAATAAGTCGACACCAGCTTATGTCGACACTGTATATCAGGAGATGCAGAATATTTGGCTAAGTCCACAATCTATCTCAGCTCGACGAATGAAGATTGTTTGTTCGACGAATGAAGATTGTCTGGTCGATGAACTCTCTCAAGCTCAGCTCGACGAACTCTAGCTCAGCTCGACGAACTCAGTCTTAGCTCGACGAATTGTGTTCTTCGTTCGATGAATCTAGACTAGGTCATCTTCAGGTTTCCCGTCCCGTTTCTTGGCGATTATTCCGGAGTTATTATTTCCAGATCTTCTCGGAATGTTACCGTTAGAACGCGCATTGACTATGGATGATTACATGACATCTTTCCTTGAGACAGTTGGAGAAATCATTGATTGTCGCTTCCTTCCAAGGCCGACTGCCATTACTGCTCAACATTCAAATTTTGAATGTTCTCAGTCAGTCAAAAAGAAATAGACAAGAAAAGAAAAGCAAGTAGTAACAGAGTAACAGAATTACAGTACAGCAAGCAATACAAAAAATCAGACAGACTCTCTGAGATTGCACAGCAGAATAAACTCACAGAAATCAAAAGTTCTACTGCAATCAGCCTGACCAGAGAACATCTTCAAGAAGAAGAAGAAGAACAATCAAATTCAATCAAGAGTCTTCTTATTTTCTTCAACTCTACAGGATAACTTCAAAGGACAACAAATCTTCATCTCTTAAAAAAGTTCCTGAAGCATTTCTGGTGCAGGCATTCTAGGTCTTTGAAGACCTATCACCCTGAAGCAGTGCTCCAACATTCCTGATTAACTCAAGATCTCAGGGGGAGCAAACTCTGCTACAATCAATCCACAAGTCTTCTCTCTGATTGTTGACAGAGAAGACACCATCTCATTTATTTCCAATTCCTGTACAGGGTTTTAATTCCCTTCAAAATTATTCTGGTTGCAAGTCTCCTTCCAAAAGACTTGAGGTTTTGGTTTTTGAGCACTTGAATAAAAGCTCAATGGTGTTAGGCACCTGATCAAAAACCTGAGTGGATTCCTACTAGGGTGGTAGAAGAGTGATTGTACCCAGGTTGGGGAACCACTATAAAAATTCTTGTGTCGTCTGGTTGCCCTTCTTTGTGTTTTGGCTGTGCTATTCTGTGATTAGTTAGTTTGATGTGCTTAGTTTTATTTACTTGCTAATTTATTTTATCTGTTGAATTTTTCACCTAGGCTTACAACAAAAGTGTAAAAAGTTTTTAGTGAGCACTATACTCTATTCACCCCCCCCCCCTCTAAAGTATTTCAGATCTAACCTGCACTTTCAACTGGGCAGGAGTCGATGGTCAAAACGTCCAATACCAGGCTTCCAGACCCAAAAGTCTCAAAAAAGGAACTGTGTTGGTGGCCATCTGGCCCAACACAACCCAGCAGTCCACAAAACAGAGACCAAACAAACCAACAAGTGTAATGATTCACAAACTGACATTAAGTTGGTGGTCCTTTATCCACTGCCAACCTTCCTGGCCAATGATAACATCATACCCAAACACCCCAAACCAAAATCCAACCCTAAACCCAAGGAAAATACCTTGACAAGCCCTAAATTTGCTCTATGGAACATACACGACGAATCCTACACGAAACGACAAAATATTTTAAGTCTTGGCCAAATTCAGCGAGTATACCTGATGAACTACGTGGATACTCGACAAATTTCTACAATACTCGGCAAATAAGACTTGCTATACTCAACGAATTGCTACTATACTCAACACATCGACCAACGATACTCGACGCTTTCCTCTGATACACGGCGAGTTTGCCTTAACGACAATTTCGATGATACTCGCTGAATCCTAAATGTTACTCGATGAAATTACCATACTCAAACCCGCCAAATTTCACTTAACGATATATACCAAATTTTCACTCGGCTAACCAACCATATTTGATGAATTCTTCTACCGATATACGTCGAATCTTACTTGTAATGCTTACACCTATTCTCCATGACTTGCCTGAAACCCACACTATCCTAGGATTTCTTTCATAGTTAGCTTACACTAAGGCTACTCTCTAAGGGAGGAGGAAAGAAAGGAAGAAAATAAGCCAGAAATGGACATGCAAGGGGGAAAAATCCACTGGCCTTGAAACTCAGGAAAAACACTGCTTGCTCGCACCGCGACAAGGATCGGCCGCCAAATGATCTTAGCAACATTTCCTGAAAATTTTCGGGGAAAAGAGAGGTCAAAACCACAAACCCTAACACACACAAAATCAGAGATATAGGAAAATCTTGCCACGATCACGTAGATCTCGGCGAGAGCTTCAAAAATCTCTAATCTAATGACAAAAGCGACCATCGAATCGCTCTCTATCACCGGCCAACCGCACACATGTAACATCCCTCAAACAACTAGACACCTAAGAGTGGTTTTGTCATGACTAGGTCATGGCAAAACTCTAGGAAGCTCATGAAGATCAAGTGACCCTAGGAATGAAGGTGAGATAACCTTGGTTTACGACTAGCTCATTCCAGAACCACCACTACGGTTTGACTTTAAGGCCTCAACTTGACTCCAGGAGCCCACCACAAATCCTTCCAAACCCTCAAGGGAGGTCAATGGGTCACCAAGGACCCATTGGGGTCAACTAAAGAGGTCAAATTGACCAAAGTCAACCCTTGCCCTAAATTTTCTAACTTGCCCTAATTAGGGTCAAGTAGCCTCCAAGGTGGCAAACCAAACCTAACCAACCATTCCTAAACCTTAGGGGAGGCCAATGGGTCACCAAGGACCTAGTGGGCTCAACCCAAAAGGTCATGTAGACAAAAGTCAGCTCAACCCTAGTTTAGGAAAAATTAACTCAAGTTGACCTAACATAGCCCAATCCATTTTGGCTAAGCCCAATTTGAGTGGCCCACTAGCTCTAGGAGGCTGGTATTTATCTAAATGCCTCTCAAATTTCTGGAAATAGTGACTAGGAGAGAGAAATCTCTATTGCCCTTTAATGGAGGAGAGAGAAGAGAGAGAAAATGGTTATTTAAGGAGTTTGAATGCCCTTGACCCATCATCACCCTCGTAATTGCTGAAGATTCATCTACCCTTTAGTTTTGAGAAGAGCAAGAGCCTCTCAGGGATATTCAGAGGCTGAATTCAGTGAACCCATGTTTGGCCGAAAATGAACTTTCATGGCCATTAATGGGCATTGATGCTACACCCTTCCTCTCCCCCCAATTAACCATTTTAAAAGCTTCCTTAGGACTAGAGCAATCGGTTCCACATTTTCCCTGAAGGAATTGAGATCTCTGATGTATAAGTTGTTGAGCACCCAACAACACCACCACCGGCCATGGCGACACGATGATCGGCTCGACTCTAGCCACTTCAGAAGGTCCTATCCTCTTCTCCTCTTCTAGTGTATAGATACTATCTCATTGGCTGCAAGGTTTGGTGCCAATTTGCACTAGATCTGGGTGGACGAAAACTCCATTTTTGGAGCTTTTCATCCATTCTTGAACCCCTATTCCGGCCACCTATAGCCGGCCTACCACCGCCTATCGTCGTCCACCACCTCAATGAAGGTGGTGGTGGCACTGGCCGGCCGGGGAGGTGCTCAGGTGGTCGGGAAAATGCCTCTTAAATCGGCCCAAGATGTGACAATCGAGACCGTTGGCTCAAGTAGGAAGATGAGTCGATCCCGTCCATTGGCGCTTTAAGATTCGTGCGCTGATTTAATATTAATATTAGAAATTATTTCATTTTTGTCACATAACAGGCAAATAATTGTTATAATTATTAAAAATACTTAGGTACATAGTAATGAAAAATTATCTATGTCAAATTGTAGCCCTTGAAGTCAATTTTACTTTAAAATTGGTTTCAACCAATTTGGGTCACTAGTCTAACCACAGCTCACCAAATGGTGCAAGCTATACCTATGGTTAACCCGACACAAATTTGTGTTTCCCCACTAAACTACTCATCCAAATGCCATGAAATTTGGGTCATAGTTTAGTCTCATCTATATCTCAGACATACAAAAAAGAAAATTTTTGGAAAACATTTTTCTATAGTTTTAGAGAACATTTAAGAATTCATAAATAATTTAATTAAGGGGTCTGATGACCTCAAAACCATCCAAATTTTTTGTGGATAACCCTTAGGGTAATAATAGATCACTGTCAAAAATCTCAGCACATTTGGGGCTGATTTGATTAAGTATTGATGTGACCCAAAAATTTGGTCCCTTTAGGGTAAATTAGGGAAAATGTGTATTTGATGGGTTGAGTGACCAATCCTCATCAAAAAGGGATGAAACTTTGGCCACTGCCTGAAAGTCATCTAAGACACCCCCTCAAGAGAATTTGAGTGATTTGGGATGGACATTCCCTAAGACCCTAGTGTAGGCCCTAGAGTTGAGGTTTGGGGCCTAGTGAAGGACATGGGACTGTATGTCGTTGGATGGTCTTGGAACTTAGTTGGTGACTTCCTTGAGTAAAAATAGGCTCTATAAAATGGTTTTAGAATTTTTAGGAACTTACACCCTCTTTAAAATAATAATGGATATTTTGGGGCATCTTGGTCTAATATTTAATTACATGCTCAAATTAACTTGGATACTTATGAAACTTAGGCAGTAAACTTGAATTGATGGTATTGTTCCTAAAAATTTTATTGTAAATTTTGGGTTGATAATTTTAGGACTTTATTCATAAACCCTAAGTATGATTCAATCACGAGATAATTATTTAGGGGTTATTTGTTAACTTGAAAATTATGAAACTTGGTCAAGGAATATTTTAGGACATAATTCTGATTTGGGATTTTTTATAAATATACTGAAAGAATTTTCATATAGGATCCTTCACAAAGTGCCCTTAGTTAAATATTTTTAAATAATTCATTTATGTGACCGAATTGTGTTGGTAAATTATAATTTTTGGTCAGTAGTTATTTCTAGTCATAACTATCATCTGGTAATTTTCTCATAATTTTTCGGTGCTTGGTTTAATTCTTCCCTATTTATTATAATATTGTGGTCGTTTATCCAATAATTTATTCTGGGCCAAATCCTTTTTGGAAAATTAGGATTTTTGATATTTACTATTATTTTGATGCTACCAAATTTTCATAATTTTTCTATGCCCATACCTAGTCAGAAAAGTGTACTTGTTGTTCAAAAGCATATGAGGCCTGATTTTGCAGAAAATTAAATAAATGACAAATAAAGTTGAAAAATTATATTCTTCTGTATTTATTCCCAAGTAATCATTAAAGACTTTTAATAATAATCTTAGGTCATTTAGATGACTATTTGAAAGATCAACATTCTTACACATCATGTAGTTCATTAGTTCTACACACAACAAAAACGTAGAATTAGGAAAACGTGTGAACCATGCTATGGGGAAGTTGGTGTACCTGGTCTGGTTGAGAGTGAATAAGGTCACCAATGGAAGAAAGGTTGTGAGAACTTGGTTGACTAGGGGCAAGGTTGTGCTTGGGATCGACGGTGGATTCTCTTTCCCCTAGGAGAAAGTCTAAATACACCTAGGGTAGATCCAATGTAAGATTAGTAGAGTTGGGACATGGGTAGATACCAATAGTAATTAGTACCTTGAGAAAGGGAGCTTTGGGCGGCCCCTCATAGTTCCTAGTGCCCTCAAGAGTGTAACATCCATCAAACTTCTAGACCCCTAAGAGTTGTTTTGTCATAACTAGGTCATGACAAAACCCTAGAAGCCCAAGAAGACCAAATGAACTTAGGCATGAAGGTGAAAACCACCTTGGGCTGCAAATAGTAATTTTCAATTACCCACCATAGGGCTTTACTTTAGGTCCTCAACTTGACTCCATGACCCCACCATAACACCCCTAACACTTTAAGAGGTCCATAGGGTCAATAAGGACCTATTTGTGTCAACCCAAGTGGTCAAGTTGACCAAAGTCAACCATAACTCTAAATGGGTCAAACTAATCTATATAGGGCCAGTTAACCTTCCCTTATCTAGATTGACCACACCTACACCTTCCTAACCCTTAAAGGAGGTCAATGGATCACCAAGCACCCATTGGGGTCAACTAAAGAGGTTAAGTTGACCAAAGTCAACTCTAGCCCCAAAATGGTCAAAGTGCCCTAACTAAGGGTCAAGTGGCCTCCAAAGTGCCCAACCAACCATACCTAACCCTTCCTAGACCTTACAGGATGCCAATGAGTCACAAAGGACCTAAAAGGGTCAACCCAAAAGGCCAATTTAACCAATGTCAACTTAACCTAGGTTATGGTCAAAGTAGCTCAAGTTGGCCTAACCTAGCCAAATCCAATTGGGCTAAGCCCAATTAAGGTGGTCCACTAGCCTCAGGAGGTTTAGTATTATCCAAAATGCCATTCATTCTCTAGAATTAGTGACTAGGAGAGAGAAAGCTCCACTTCTCTTTAATGGAGTAGAGAGAAAATGAGGAGAAAGAGGTCATTCGGCCAAGGGAGGCCAAGGGCCTCTCCAATTGATTCCCAAGGCTTGATTCATTCTCCCTAGTCAGTTTAGAGGAGTTTAACATCCATGGACGAGCCCCTAGGGGGTTGCATTCAGTGAACTTCAATTGGCCGAAACCTTCAAAATGGCCATTAATGTCCATTGAATCCAGACCCTTCCCCTCCCCCAAATGTCTCTCTTAAAAGCTTCCCCAGACCATGGAAGCCATTTCCACAATTCCATTGAAGTAGTCGAGCCCACTGGCAGTACAGTTGCAGAGCACTCAAAGCTTCAAAATCTGGCAATGGCGTTCCATCGATCGGCACAGCTCCATGCCTACCAAATGGTAGACTTCTCCCCCCTCCCTCTGTGCTAGCTTCATAGATCGACTAAGGGTGATATCGGGCTCAATTGAGCCCGATCCAGAGGGAAATTCTTGAGGAAGTTCCTGAAGAAATTCCATGAAAATGAGGGGCGGCTGGTTCGTCGGAAACAGACCCTCCGGCGGCCATGTCGCCGCCCATCGATAGCCCCCCACCTCAATGGGGGTGGTGGTGGTGGCCGGCTAGGGAGGCGGACGGATGGCCGAGAAATGTGTTTGGATGTTGCTTCAAGACAAAGGAATCAGGACCGTCGGCTTAAGCGAGAAGATGAACAGATTTCGTCCAAGGCACGCCAAGATTCGTGCAGGATCAATTATATTATATTTTATTTTAATTGAATTCTATTACATAAAATGCTGTGAATATTTTGAGCTCTACTTTATTTTAAAATTCATTTCAACTCATTTGGGTGAGTGGTTTGACCACAACACTCATTATGGGTCAGCCTATACAAAGGATAGACTAGAGACTAAACTGAGTTCCCCCACCAAACTACCTAGGCAAATGCCTTGGAATTTGTACCGTAGGATAGTTATACAGTCACACTCATCGTATCAAAAAATGGGAATTTTTGGAAAATATTTTCCTAAAGTTTTTGTAAAAATTTAATAAAATCATTATGAATTAATCAAGGGGTCTAATGACCTCTAAACCAACCAAAATTTTGATGGTTGACCAATATAGTCATGATATGACCCTGGTAAACATTGCAGCCCATTTAGGGTTGATTTGAATGGGTATTTACGAGACCAAAGTTTGGTCCCTTAAGGTAAAATTAGGGCAAATGGGTGTTTGATAGGTAGAGTGTCTAACACTTACCCAAAGATGATGAAATATTAGCTAGTTCCTCAAAGTCATCTAAAACACCCACTCAAGAGAACTTGAGTTATTTGGGGTGGAGATACCCTAAGCCCCTAGTTTAAGCCCTAGGGGTGGGGTTTGGGGCCAATGAAGGATATGACACTACATGTCCTTGGAATGCCTTGTAACTTCTTAGGAAAGTGTATAAGGAGTAGCTTAACCCTAAGTAGTAACTCTATGACATTTTAGAACTTACATCCCTCTTAGAATTCATTTTAGGACCAATTAGTGCCCTTTTGATCATGATTTTATTTCCTAACCATATGACAATGAATTATCTTGAAGGTTAGACTCTGATTATATATTGTTGCTAACAATCTTTGGAAATTTTAGTGTAAATTTTGGGTTTGCATTTATGGTACTTCCTTCAAAATCCTAATAGTTTCCCTAATCACTTAAGAAATTATTATGAGCTATTTATTCATTTCAAATTCATGAAAATTTGGCCAAAGAAACTTTTAGAGTATGTTAAAGCTTGGAAAATTATTTCATGTTGTTTGGAAGAGATTACGAGTATGTTTCTTCACAAAGTGTCCTATTAGGGATTTATTTGAAGTATTCATCTATGTAGCTTACTTATCTTGGAATTGTATGAAACTTTGTCAGTAATGTTTTCTGATCATATGAAAGCTCTGGTAATTTTTGGATAAAGTTTGTGATACCTCCTTCTTCACCTTTATTTATCGCAATTATCTTGAATTAATTAATTAGGGGCTGTTACCTTTATGGAAATTTGTGAAACTTTGTAATCTCTAGTATTTTTGCAACTGTTAGTGTTCATAATTTTTGAGTTGCCATAACTTAAGGAAACCTAGTACTTCATGTTCAAAACCACACATGGTCTTATTTTGGGAAAAATTTAATAAATGCTAAAATAATTAGGAAAAGTAGAATTTTCTGGATTTAGTATAAATATGTCATGATAGACTCCCGGTAATAATTCTAGGACAATTGGATGAAAATTTGAAGGAGTCACCACTCATGTTCATCATATAACTTAGGTAGGTCTGCACATACTAAAACTACAGAATTGTGATAGCATGTAGAAAGGACATAGGGATTTGGGGTTAATAGCATACTGATTTGGTCAGGTGAAAATGATTTCATCATTAGGAGTCATTGTAACGCCCCTGATTTTTCGGTATTTATTTTTTATTCTTGCAATTTTGACGTTAGGGCGTTACGTTAACGCATGTTTGGGCTTGTGTCGTGGTTAGAGCGTGGTTTTGCTATTTGAATTTTCAGTGTGGCGGGGTTTAGCCTGTTTGCAAGATTCCCTTGTGAGTCGGGTCTGTTTTGGTGACTCGGTGGAGCCTTTTTAATAATGCTTGTGTTTTGAATTCGGGAGGGGTTTGCTCGAGTTTTGTTTATCGAATTTGAGTTTCGACTTCGCCGTTGGATTCGTAGCGTCGATATTTAGCTACAGTGTGAATTTCGTTAAATTCTAAGTTATTATGGATTTCGGATCGTTTTAGGATTTAATGTAATGTGATATTGATTTGTAAATAAATTAATTAAAAATTTTATATTATATATATATATACATAATAACAAAAACCTAAGGTCACAATTCATCATCTTCCCCAACCCGACGACAGTTTTGGTTTCGCGAAAGAAGGATACGTGCGGCGGACGGAGCTTTCGCCGTCATTTTCGGGTGATTGGGTGGTCCGTTTCGTCGATTGATAGGAGATGTGGGAAGCTCTTGGCGAGGGCTTTGCGATCGTGGTAAGATCTTTACTTTCCCCCAATTTTTGTACATTATGGTTTGAGACTTTGACATCCTTTCTCCTCCAAAAGTTTCAGGAAACGTTGCTTAGGGCTTTCTACGGCCGATCCTTGAAGCGGCGCGGGAGGGCGGCGTTTCTCCAAAGTTTGAGGTAAGTGGATCTGTCTATCCCTTGCTTGTTCGTTTTTACTTGACCTCTCTTCTCGTTTCTTCCTCCTTTAGATATTAGGAGTAGTATAGGAAGCATGAAAATGTCTCTCTAAATTAGGTCTAGATTTTTGGCCAAACCATATAAATTAGGAAAACTTTGGGACAAGTAAAATTCGGGGTTTATCATGTAGTAATACGTCGAGTTTTGTTGAATTTAGGTAAGAATTTTTGTCGAGTCATGATATGTAGCCTAAGTATACTTCGTTGGGTATCAGGTACGAATTCGGCGAGTATCGCCGAATTTAGGTTAAGTCATTTTCGGCAAGTATCACCAGTTCATTCGTCGAGTATCCCCGAATTGGTTAAGTCATATTCTGCAAGAATCGCAGGTTAGTCGAACGCAGTTTGACGAACATCGAGTGCCGTTCGTCGAGTATCGATGAAATTCGTCGAGTAGCGCCAAATTTGGCATGGTATTTCCACTGAGTATTGAGAGATTTGCCGAGTATCACTTTGAATTCACAGAGTATGCAAGTGACTCGTCGGGTATACTAGCCGAATTTCCTGGGACTTTGTATTTTTGGCCGTTTTTGTCCAATTTGGCAGGTTTACTCCATAGGATGGTTTTAGGCCTGGTTTTAATTTCTTGGGGTTTAAACTTTGGTTTTGGGTAGGAACTGATGTTTCTTCGGCTATGAAAGTTGGCAGTGGAGAAAGGACCACCAACTAGATGTCATTTTGTGGATCGTTGCACTTGGTTAATGTTTGGTCTATGTTTTTGAGGACTGTATGTTGGGTTTGGAGAATTGGTCACCACAATAGGGCCTCTATTGTTTTGAGACATTTGGGCTTGGGAGCCTGGTTTGGGACAATTGGTCACCGAATCCGCCCGGTTGTTTTGCCAAGTGTCAATAGTTCACATTTTATTCAACCTGTTTTATGCTTAGTTTGTTTCTAGATCAATCTATGCTTTTATGCTAATCCTTGCAGATATTGTCGAAGCATGGATTCATTCCGTACTTGGTGCATTTATTCTATTGACTGATTTACTTCAGATTTTTATTGTACTTATAATAATTTGGCTATCCAGCTGTGGTCTTCAACATTTTTGTGCTCAAGTTTCGTTAACCCATTTCTTACTTTACACTTATTACCTGATTATTTTCCTTTGCGACTTGTATTTTTCTTCTTAAGATGTTCTTCCGTTGAATGCCTCAGGTTCAGGGCAGTAGCCAATTGAGCGGCTAAGTTTGGGAGCTTGTTAGTGGACTACTTGTTGCAGACGTTTTCCTCACCCTTGTGATGCATTTTCTTGGGCTGTTTCCTTTAGTACAGACATACATGCTCATAGTGTGTTCTTGTCATGTTGTTGGCGCCCACTGGTGGTTTTCTTTTGAAATGCTAATTAGTTTGCTAAGCTGCTTAGTTGTCTATTTTCTGTGGTTGTTTGTACTTGCTCCATGGGAAGGTTTTATGCTAGGTTGCATGTTAGATATTTTTAACTTATAAAACCTTATTATTAGTATATAATACTTGTAATCTCTTTCAAAACTAAAACACTACTTTTTTGTTAGCGTAAAGGCCTTTCCTATACTTATTATAAATCTAGAGTCTTGCATAGCATGAGTTGTCCTTTCGGGGCAATTATACTCATGTACGACATTGAAATCAACTTGATCAAAGTATTTTTCCGCAACGTATAACTATATTTTTTTACTTTTGGGAAAGTTGATTCCACTTAACTGAGGGATACGGCTAACTACTTAACTTAAAACTTTATTTTCATTAAATAACTCATAAATCTTCTAAAAAGGTATTTAGTCATGGTCTCACCTGAACATCTGCAGTTATCCCCTACCAACTTGGCATCATGACGCACGTTCTCTCCTTACTCTGATATATCCTTTAATGTGGCGAAAATGCGGGTTGTGACAGTTTGTAAGACCCTTTTTTTCTTTTTAAACCACGAGGTCTTAGGCCCAGAACCGCCACTTTGTGGTGACACCAACACGCCCGGGAAGGTCGTCACTACAAAATGCCGATCCTGCCGGCCATATCGATCACAGAATAGTAGCAAAAGTATGAGAGTACATGAAATTAGAACTATAACACATGTCCACAATAATCACGTATATAGTAATAATCCTCCACGAAGGGAGATCCACAATAATAATAATAAAAGTACTGAAAATAGGGCTCATGCCCGATACATCAAAGTCCTCACTACAAGTCACTTATCACGGAAGAAAATCTATAACAACTACTAGCGAACGTGACTCACTGTCCCAGCCATCTGAACTCCAGTGCTAGACTATCCCGTCTCCAAGCGTGCCGGCCTCCGGGGCTGCACCTCCAAGCTGGGCTCCACGATCCCCTAAAATGATTTGGTTCGAAAACCGTTAGTCTAAAATACTAATTCCTATCATCCCCTAGCCCTCCCCCCATGGCTCCTAGGCACCAAGTGGGGAGAAGGAAAGGAAAGGTAATGAAGGTGGAAAATAAACTAGGCAGGTGATGTTGGAACTATTCTAGTAGTTATTTATAATGTATTTATAGCTAATGAAGGAAGGTACAAACTAGCAGTAAGGTAGAAAGTAATGCAGAGCAGTAAGTATAAAAAAGGTAAACTAATAAACAAGTAACCCTAACTTATATGAATGCTCATACAAACTTACAAGTTAAGAGATCTTTTACAAGGCTCTCATCGTATAAAAAGTCTCATACCGATTTATATGTTGGGGTGTCGGTTTTCAAACAAGCAATATATATATATATATATATATATATATATATATATATATATATATATATATATATATATATATATATATATATATATAATAATAACCTTAGCTTATAAGCACACTAACACAAGCTTATAAACTAAGGGGTCGTTTTGCAGGGCCCATTGTATAAAATGTCCCATACAAATTTATACGATAGGTGACAGGTTTATATGCAATGATTTATGTTATGCTATGTTATGTCATGAATCATGCAAGTGCAACACACCCACTCGACTCTATGCACAAAGACCTTTAGTTCTCCCTTTTTGAAGCCTAACCTCCCATGATACCTCCATAGTGGCAAACGAAAGCGGTGGGTTGGGCCGCGCCCATCTCTAAATTGGTAATTGCACTACCAGTCAGACCTATTGTACGCCTCAATGCTGGTGCACTAAGAGGAGCACTTGCGTACTCTTTGTCGGCTGGTCCACCGTACTTAAATTGGTGAAGTGCTAAACCACACTTGTCGAGTCAACGTATTGGCGTGGGTGCATCGACCCTCCAACACCGAAGACCCACCACCTTAGAATTTATGCACATGTAATCTTGATGTATCAACCACCAATCCAAGGCTCCTCGGACTAACACGTCCATCACAACCAACAACCGAGCAAAAGATCCACGGACTATCCTGTCCGTCACAATGATCTGCCGAGCCATCGGCTCGCCGGGCTAACCTGCCCATCACCAAAACCACCGAGCCTACCACCCGTATGAGCAAACCTAACTTCCCGAGACACCAGGGTGTGTGAAATTGGACCCCTAGTTATACTAGTTGCTCTTAAACATTGTTTTTTCTTACAGTTTAGGTTAGCCCGGGACTGCCCAAGGTATTCACAGTAAAGGGCTCTCACAGGGCACTAGGAACTACGATGGGCTGAAGCCCAAAGCTCCCTTTTGCAAGGCACTTACTGAAATTGGTTAATACCTGATTCCCGATCCCTTTTAATTTACTCTGGATCTAACTCTAGTGTGTTTTGACCCTCTCTCCCTCTCCACAAGAATGACGATCTTTCGTCGATCCCGAGCACCCCCCAATCCTAGTCTACCCCGCATTTTCCTCATCACAACTTCCAATGATGAACTCAATCTCATTTCACCAAAACCAGCTAACTATTAACCCCAACCCACATGCCCAATTCAAACGTTATCACACTTTCTGCAGTTTTACTATATGCAGACCAACCTATACTATTTGTTGTACATGATAGGAGGTACTCCAAATTTTCACCCACAAGCCTTAAGATATTTAATGGGTGTCTATCATGACATGTTTAGCCTATCTCTTGAAACTTATAATTTTACTAATTAATTTTGTATTTAATTAATTTTCCCCAAAGTTATGTCATGGATAATTTGAACATGAAGGACAATATATTCTCAAATAATGGCCACCCATAAATTATGAACATTAGATAACAGAGGAATAATAGTAAATACCAAATTTCATGATTTTCCATAAATGGTTTTGCCTCTAATTAAAAAATCAAATAATAAGCCATTAAGTATTGAAAGAAATAGTGCCTAACCACCTAGGGGGTGAATAGGTGTACTTTACTTTTTTTAATTTTAAGGCAGAAATTATGTACAGTAAATGCAATTCTACAACAATCACAACACAGCAACTATAGAAACAAACATACACATAGTGCACACAGTATTTATAGTGGTTCCCCAAGGTCTGGGTACATCCACTTTCCCCCTTCGCCTATCTAGTAGAGTACTAGATTCAGCCAAACTTCAGCACTTCTCCTCAGATCTTACAGCTCAGAACCCCAAACAGGTTCCTACAACTCAGAGTGTCCCCACTCCTACAACTCAAGCACAAAGCCCTACCACTCAGTCTTCAACAAGACCTACACGCAGAGAACAAAGTCTCCTACAACTCAAGCACAAGGCCCTACCTCAGTCTTCAACAAGACCTACACTCAGAGCACACAGTTTCCTACACTCAGCCTTTATAAAATAGGCTTACAGCTCAGATCTATACAAGATCCTACAGAAATTTTGATTATACAAACTAATTAACCACAACTTTGAAAGAGAGAGATGAGTTGACTGGCATCTTGATGATTTCTTAGAAGAACTTGGCAGAGATCAACCTCCCTTGGCTTTCTTCAAAGCTTCTTGAATTAGAACACAGTAGGGTTGAATCTCCTGTGAAGATGATCTTCAATCAACATCTGTCATGAGATTCAGATCTCAATCTGAATCTTACTTTGTAGTCTGGTTCAGCAACTGCTCTTCTTAGAAGGAGCTCTCTCTCTCCAACTTCTCAGATCTTCTGTCGAAGGTCTTCTTTTCTTTTGTTGTTAGATCTCTTGATTAGTTGTGATTTGTTTGTGATCTCACTCTGTGATTCATTTTCGTTGTTGAAGGATTAAGGTCTTTAAATAGTCTTCCTCCAAGGTAACCGGCTGATCCGGTTTCTAACAACCTTCTGACGGCTCTGACAGTTGTAGTTGACTGGTTGAAATGGTAGCTGTCAAGTCATCCAGTTACTTTTTGAAATCACTGTCTCTATCTGAAAGTGTCCAGACAGATAGTCATTATGTGTCGACACAAATAGACTAAGTGTCGACACTAGCCTTGATTGTGTCGACACAACTCCTTGTGTTGTTGTAATAGCTTCTTGACACTGCTTCTTCAGAATGTGTCGACACTGATCCTGTGTGTCGACACAAGCCTTCTATTGAATGTGTCGACACTGGTTGAGTGTGTCGACACAAATACTTCTTCTTTAATACTTAGTTGAATTCTGCTGTGTGTCGACACAACTCCTTTGTGTCGATATATGCCTTCTTGTGTTGAAACTTGCTAAGTGTCGACACATCTCCTTTATGTCGACACATGCCTTCATGTGTTGAAACTTGCTGAGTGTCGACACATCTCCTTTGTGTCGACACAAGTACTTTAACTTTGTTGAAGTTTGCTGAGTGTCGACACAGCCTCCTGGTGTCGACACTTTTGATGTCGACAAAGTTTCTCTGGGTGTCGACACTGCCTCTAAGTGTCGACACAGATTATGTTGACAATTCTTCACTGTGTGTCGACACTGCCTGTATGTGTCAACACTTTTCTTCTGGTGTCAACTCTACCTTTCCTGGTGTTGACACAATTACTCCAAGTGTCGACACAGCTTCTCAAGGTGTCGACACTAGCCTTCATAAGTGTCGACACTTCACCTCTAGGTGTCGACACATTGACTTAGAAACTTTTATGACTTTCCTGCAATTACTTAACCTGCACATATAAACTCAAAGCACATCAAATACAACTTGATGTATATCATTGAGTAGGGTGAGGCTTCTTCAAATCAGGTACATATATTTCAATGTACCCAACAATCTCCCCCTATTTGGAGAAGTCATAACCCTTAGTCAATGATATACACCATACATAACAAATTCTCAGTATGATGTAAAACAGTATTATATGACATGGTAAATACTAAACATGTATAAACAAAACATGTATAAACAATTATCTCATAATAACAATGTAATAGATTGAACATTAAACATTATTTTTACAACTTCCAAAAGTTTTAATAATCAAAAGTTTACATGAAGTTTAATGCAAATGATTACAAGGTTGTAAACTTAAGAAAATTCTATCCTATGGCTGCCCTAGCTGCTTGATAACAATGCCCTTTCCAGATTGAATCTTTGCTTGAACTGGAGCATCATTGTCATCAGCAGGCTTCTTTTTCTTAAGATCTTTCTTTTTCTGTTCTTCAGCCCTTATCTTCTGTCTCTCAAAATAATGATAAGGCTTAGGGAAATACTTGCTAGGCTCCTGTGCATTAGGAGGTAGCTTCCCTAATTTAGCCTTCCTTCTGTATTGTACTATGGCCTCTTACCTAGCCTCATATTTTTTCCACTCTTGGTCAGAATACCAATTGCCCCTCTCTAGAAAATTATCCTTTGCAGCCTTCCAAGCAGTCAATATGATATTCCTAGAGGTTGGGCTCCATTGCTCAAAATCTAGCTTTAATTCAGCTTGTTCTCTGAACCTCTTCTTAGATAATTGGGCTTCTTGCTCCTTTAATAATGCCTCTTGCTCTTTTAATAGTGCCTTTGGCACATGCTGTACTACTTTCTCAAGAATAACATTCTGATTACCCTCAGGAGGACTATACATAGATTGTACCTACTGATGTATCATGTCAAAATCAGCTGGAGGGTAGATTACCTGAGCTACTTCAGCCTGTTCTCCTCCAAAATATGCAGGATGTATTCCAGACTCTGCTACATTATCATCATCACATAAATGTGGATATCCAATGGTAGCTCTGATGCTGTTTGAAATCCATTTAGCATGATCAGAGCCTGCTTTGACTAATACCCTCTCCCCCTTTATGACTTCTCTTTCTATATGATCTCTAAGATCATCCTTATGAAACCTTATCTGAGCATTCAAATAGTTAACTCCATCTTTGTAAAAAGGTTTTAACCTTTGGAGCTTTTCAGTGATAGCCTTTTGAGAATCTTCAATGGCAGTTTTAACAGCAGTGAGGCTTTCTTGTAATTTCTTATCAAAGGCTTTGTTGGAACACCCTATTACTAATTTGGGTCAGGATCACTATGTCTCTAGGAATCTGTGTTTGACCTTCTGTATAGCTTAATAGGTCAATTAGAATTAAGTCTAAGGGTTAGAAGTCTAGGATTGGAAGCTGCCCTGAAGACCAAGTTTTTCTGTAGACCAAGTCTAATCGTCGAGCTCAGCACGACGATTCGTCGAACTCCGGTCGACGATCGTCTAGCTCAACTTCAACAGATCGTCGATCTCCATTCGACGATCGCTGAGCTCAACCTCATAATATCGTCGAGCTCCACTCGACGATCGCTGAGCTCAACTTCACAATATCGTCGAACTCCATTCGACGATCGGTGAGCTCAGGTCGACGATTTTGACTCTGCACTGGATCTTTATCTCTGAGCTCAGTTCGACGATCTTTGAGCTCAGATCGACGATTGTTTTGCTGCTTAAATTTTCCAGTTCGCTGAGCTCAGCTCGACGATAGCAGAGCTCAGTTCGACGATTTCAGTTATCCTTCAGAATTCAAATTCAAATCAGTTAGAAGTTATTCTGCAATTAATTCAGAAGATCTGCTAGCCATTTTCATTTACTTCTGGACCAAGTTTCAAGGGATTTTTCAAGGAATAATTCAGTGGACTTTCCTTCAGAAGAAATTATGCAATTAAGGCTGTAATCAATGCTGACCAACGGCTATCTTTGACAGAGTGATATTCTATTCTGGCACAGAGAATAAAAGACAGAATGTTTTTGAATGAAAGGTGAAATACAGAGATTGACAAGAAGAGGATACACAACTCAGAATACAGAGACTTTTTCAAAATCTTCTGTCAAGAAGAATTCTGAAGAACACTCATCAAAGAGATCAAGCAATCTTCAAATCTCTTCAGCTCTCAAAGTGTTCAAGGCCAACATCATTTCAAGACTCCAGACTCTCAATATTTCAGCTTGCTGAAATCATCTTGTGCTGGAGATCTATCTTTGAAGGCCTATCACCCTCAGCAAAGCTCATCTTCCTGAAGATCAAGGACTCAGGGGGAGCTTTGACATCAATCCACATAGTCTTCTCAGTTGCTTGAGAAAGAGAAGACTGCCATCACTCTCTCACCCCCACTCTGTAAAGGGTTTTTCAAACTCCCTTCAAAAGTTTGAATCTGGTTTTTGAGCACCTTGTCAAAACCTCATTGGTGGCAAGACACCTGATCAAAAAATCTGCTTTGGTTTTTGAGCACCTTATCAAAAGCTCATTGGTGCCCAGGACACCTGATCAACTCATCCTGCAGTGGATTCCTACCTAGGGTGGTAGAAGAGTGGATGTACCCAAGTTTGGGGAACCACTATATTTCCTTGTGACATCTGGTTCTGCTTGTTTTTCTTTTTGTTTCTGGCCTAGATTTTCTTGTGCTTAGCTCTTGCATAGCTTAGTTCTGTGATTAGTTTTATTTCTGCTTCCCTGCTCACACTCATTACAACAATTGTTGTAAAGCTTTGCAAAAGTTTTCTTTGTGTTTTAAAAGCACCATATACTCTATTCACCCCCCTCTAGAGTATATCAGATTTAGTTTCCCTTTCAATTGGTATCAGAGCCAGGTTGGTTAAACATACCATATCTGTTTGGTTGTACAGGCTAACACCTGAACCCCAAGATCCCAAACTAGATCCTTCTCTTATATTTTATTATTAAGCTTCTGTTTGCACAAATCATGGCCCAAAACAAAGATTATGCCAGCACCAGACCTCCAGTGTGCAATCTATCAAAGTTTGCACTTTGGAAAGCAAGTATTAGACTCTACATGAATTCTATTGACGAAGATATATTTAATTCTGTTTTGACAGTGTGTCCAAGACCCCCAGAAAGCACAAGTACAAATGCTGTTCCACCTCCATCAGGAACAGATGCTAACATCAAAAAGTGGAAAGTAGCTGATGCCAAGGCTATGAACATTCTAGCCCAGACAATGTCAGATGACATTTTTCAAAAGGTAGCTGAATGCAATTCAGCCAAGGAAATTTGGGACAGGCTCTCAGAAATTGTCTCTGGCTCAGCTGATGAGAGAAAGGACAGAAGATCCCATCTCATCTCTCAATATGAGAACTTCAAGAAGGGAGAGACTGAGTCAGTGGGAGACATGTATAACAGACTGAGTCTAATTGTCAGTGAACTGAGGACATTAGACAAAGAGATCTCACTGACAGAACTTAATGACAAGATCCTAATGTGCTTTCCCAGCACTTGGGATTCAAGAATCTGGCCAATTAAAGATGCCAGAAGTCTGAATGAGATCACCACTGAAGCCTTGTTGGGTAAGCTCAAATCTTATGAGCTACTCATCAAGAACAGAGAGGAAGAACAGAAGGCTGCTTCACCAGCCACAAGAAAGGAGAAGACCATAGCATTTAAGGCAACTGAGGATCTGCCTGAAGAAAAGGGAACAGGCAATGATGAACTTCTCAGCTTGTTGGCCAAAAGATTCTATAAGATGGCCAGAAAGGACTTCAAAAGAAGATCATACAAGGAGCAGGATAAGCCAAGGTATGACAAGTCCATTGGCAATAACAAAGACATTATTTGCTTTGGTTGCAGGAAACCAGGGCATATAGTTCCTGACTGTCCAGAGAACAAGAACAAGGACAGAAGGGAAAGAAAAGAGAGAAGAAAGGAGAAAGACTCCAAAAGGAGTGGCAATAGCAAACCTTCTTCCAGCAAAAATAAGCATACAAGGAAAGGATTTGTTGCTGAATCCTGGAGTGAGACTGAAGAGGAGTCAGAAGCCTCTTCCAGCTCTAGTGATGATGAGGATGATGCAGAGGAAAAGGAGTTCTGCATGATGGCAATCAATGCCTCACAACACAACTCAGAGGAAGAGGAGTCAGAGTCAGACTCAGAGACTCAACCTGAAGAAGATCAGGTAATCAGCTCTTTTGATTTTACTTCAGAAGATTTTAAATCTGAATTTAAAGCACTATGTTTAGACCTGCTAAAGTCTGAGAAAAAGATCATCTCTCTCTGAAATCAATTATCTGAACAAAATGTTTTGAAATCAGAAAACCTCAAACTCTCTCAGGAGTTGGAGAACTATAGGGAACAGATAGCTACACTGAAAAGTGAGCTCTCTGAGGCCAAGAAGCTTGAAGAATCCCTTAATGGGAGAAGCATCAAGCTGATGGACATCACAAGCACAGTGAACTCAAGATTCAACAGTACACTGGGTTTGGGTGCCTCATCCAGCCAACCTATTGTTCTGACAACTCCCATCAAGTTCATTTCTGACAAGGGAAAGGGAGTTGTAGAGGTTGCCAGGAAAAATTCTGATCTGCCTCAGAAAACTAAGTCCCAGCACAAATCATCGAACGGAGATCGATGATCGCCGAATGAAGATCGACGATCGCCGAACGCAGCTCGACGATCTCAGGACAAATCGTCGAACGCAGATCGACTATCTCAGCCAAAGTCGTCGAACGCAGGTCGACGATCCCATATACCTGACCTCAGCCATAGTCGACCGTCAAACGGAGCTCGACGATCTGACCCACGATCGTCGAACGCAGCTCCAAGATCGTCGAACAGAGGTCAGAGCTCTGGAAACTATTTCAAAGGCAAGTCAAAATTGAATCCTAAGGGTTCTTCATCCCAAACCTTCAACCCTTATACTGAATGGATTATACCTCCAAGGAGATATCATCCTGAAGGATATAAGAGTCAGCCAGGGATGTCTTTCATTTCTGAATTTAGAGGTTATCAACCTAGGCCCAAGGTAAACTGGGTCAAAAACAAGTGAATTGTTTTATGTGCAGGTGAAGACCTATCCAACATCTAACCAGCAATGGTATTTGGATAGTGGGTGCTCTAAGCACATGACAGGGAACAAGGACAACCTCAATTCCTTTAGAGCCAAGCTTGGACCCAAAGTTATCTTTGTTGATTCCAACTTTGGACAAACTAAAGGATATGGTGCAGTCCAGATTGGTTCTGTAACCTTCAAGAAGGTAGCATATGTGGAAGGACTGAAGCACAACCTAATCAGCATCAGTCAGCTATGTGATGAAGGGTACCAGGTGACCTTCAGCAAAACCTTATGCAAAATCAAGTCAGAGGACAACACAACTGTGTTGACAGGTAAAAGGAAAGGTAACATCTACCTTGTAGATTTTCTTTCAACCAATGTAGATATCTGTTTATTCAATTCAGTATGTAGACCAAATGTATTATGGCATAAGAGACTAGGACACCTAAACCTTAGAACTATTGCTAGGCTCTCCAAGGACAACCTTGTTAGAGGACTACCTTCTGGCCCCTACAAAAAGGAAGGACTCTGCAAGGCTTGTCAATTAGGCAAGCAAACTAAAAACAGTTTTAAGTCACTTAATAAGAGTGATTCACCTAGGACATTGTATCTGTTACACATGGATCTATTTGGACCCATCACAGTACAAAGCCTAGTAGGGAAATCCTACACTTTAGTAATTGTAGATGACTTCTCTAGATTCACTTGGGTGTTCTTTCTAAGGAAGAAGTTTGATAACTTTAAGTGTCTGACAGAGTTTCTCAAATGTATACAGATTGAGTTCAATACTCACATTGCCCTGATCAGAAGTGATCATGGGACAGAGTTTGATTCTCTTCTTATGCAAGAGTTCTGTCAGAGTGAAGGGATCAGGCATACTTTCTCAGCTCCTAGAACTCCTCAACAAAATGGGGTAGCTGAAAGGAAAAATAGAACCCTTATTGAATCTGCCACTACATTGTTGTCAGATGCTCATCTACCTCTATCCTTTTAGGCAGAGGCAGTGAACACCTCCAACTATGTGCTGAACAGAAGTCTGATACATAAACTGAAGGGAAAGACTCCCTATGAACTACTCAAAGGGAAGAAACCTAAAGTTGACTATTTCAGAATTTTTGGTTGCATTTGCTATATTCACAATAATGACAAGAAATACTTAGCAAAATTTCAAGCCAAAGCTGATGAAGGAGTGTTTCTGGGATACTCCATGATCAGCAAGGCCTATAGGGTATACAATAAATCATCATTGAAAATTGAGGAATCTGTTCATGTTTCTTTTGATGAAACTAACATGTCTTTCAAGGAGAAGATTTCTTCTACCATAGAACCTTTGCAGGAACACTCTCTAGTTGAAGATATGAACAAGCTACAGGTTGCTCAAGAAGAAGAAAGAAGTGAAGATGAAAGCAATGTTCAACATATTGAACCACAACCTGAAGAGCCAGTTGTTGTACCACAAGAGGAAACAACAACACAGGTTGGTGAACAATCAACACCCCATGTTGATTTAGTAACATCAAGAGACCATCCAATTACCCAAATAATTGGAGAACTCTCAGCTGGTGTGCAAACCAGAAATCAGGTCAACCAAAACCTATTGCACACCTGCTTCCTTTCTCAAATTGAACCTCAGTCCATTCAAGATGCAGAGCAAGATCCACACTGGATCATTGCAATGCAAGAGGAGTTGCATCAATTTGAGAGGAACAAAGTATGGGAACTAGTGCCAAAGCCAAAGGATCATTCCATTGTTGGAACAAAATGGGTATTCAGAAATAAACTGGATGATCAAGGAGTAATAATAAGGAACAAGGCAAGGCTAGTTGCCCAGGGATATTCTCAAGAAGAAGGAATTGACTACGACCAGACCTTTGCACCTGTTGCAAGATTGGAAGCCATCAGAATATTTCTAGCTTATGCAGCTCACAAAGGCTTCAAGGTTTATCAGATGGATGTCAAGAGTGCTTTCTTGAATGGAGACATCAAAGAGGAAGTCTATGTCAGACAACCTCCAGGTTTCATCTCTCCAACTTATCCTGATTATGTTTTTAGATTAAATAAAGCATTATATGGTCTCAAGCAAGCTCCTAGAGCATGGTATGTGTTATAAAGTAGAGAAAAGAAGCGAAAAGTAGAGAACAAGCGAATAAACTTTTGAATAATTGAAATTTTATTATCCAAAAAAGATGTCTATTACAAAGGTATGCCCTCCTTTATATAGAATGGAGGAGAGATGAGAGAATACAAATAAGAGATGTGGGACTATAATTTACAGGACAAGCGGACTATACAAAACAAACCGCACAAGCCGCGCGGTTAGACAGCAGGGCTAACCGCACGGCTACCACCAGAGAGGAAGAGAGACTGCCAGGGAAGACCGCCAGACCGCCCGGTCTCCAAGCCGACTGAGACAAACCGCCAGACCGCGCGGTCTTCAACCCGCCAAGATAAATCGCCAGACCGCCCGGTCACCAACTTCAACACTCCCCCTCAAGCTGGAGCATATATATCGATCATGCCCAGCTTGTCACAGATGTGGAAAAAGGAAGCGGACACTGGCTTGGTGAAGACGTCTGCCAACTCGTTGTCGGACGTGACAAATGGAGTGCAAATCTGTTTCTTCAATATTTCTTCTCGAATAAAATGACAGTCGACTTCTATGTGTTTTGTTCTCTCATGAAAGACCGGATTTTTGGAAATGTGTATCGCGGCCTTATTGTCACAGAACATAGGAAGAGGATAGTTGTAAACCTCTCCTAAGTCAAGCATGAGAGCCCGCAACCACTTCAACTCACATGTAGTCGATGCCATGCTACGATATTCAGCCTCTGCACTAGACCTGGAAACGACAGACTGTTTCTTGCTCTTCCAACTCACAAGATTGCCTCCAACAAATGTGCAGAAACCTGAAGTCGATTTGCGGTCCCCTTTGTCATCTGCATAGCTTGAATCAGAGTAAGCTTCAACCCTTAGGTGACCATTCTTCTGAAATAGGAGTCCTTTCCCTGGAGCAGCTTTAATATACTCTAATATCCTCAGAGCAGATTGTAGATGACACTCCCTCGGAGCTTGCATGAACTGGCTCACCTTGCCAACAGCATAGGAGATGTCGGGTCTGGTTACCGTGAGATATATGAGCTTGCCCACCAGACGCCGGTATCTCGTAAGATCAGAGAGAAGAGGTGAGTCATCTGTCCAAGTTTTGTCTTCGCCAGCAGCCATAGGACAACGTGCAGGTTTAGCACCAGTGAGTCCTGCATCCTTTAAAAGATCAAGAGCATACTTCCGTTGTGAAAGGACCATGGAGTTGGGCTTTCTAGAGATTTCAATCCCCAGAAAGTATTTCGGGGAGCCCATATCCTTTGTAACCAGATGTTGACGAAGGTGTTTCTTGGTCATCAGTATCCCATCCTGGTCATCGCCAGTAAGAAGAATGTCATCAACATAAACCGCAAGAACAACAAGACCAGAGGCGGTTTTCCGAACAAACAAGGAGTGATCTGCTGAGCTTCGTGTAAAACCAATGGCCGCAACAATGCCACTGAACTTGTCAAACCAGGCACGAGGACTCTGCTTGAGGCCATAGATAGCCTTCTTTAGCCGGCATACCCGTGTCTCCCCCTGAGCAACATACCCAGGAGGTTGCTCCATGTAAACAGCTTCCTGCAGATCTCCATAGAGGAAGGCATTCTTAACATCTAGCTGCAAGATAGGCCAATCCCTGTTGACAGCTACAGAGAGAAGAACCCGAATAGTGCTGAGGCGAGCCACGGGCGAGAAAGTGTCAAAGTAATCAACCCCATAAGTTTGGGTAAAACCCTTGGCAACCAGGCGAGCCTTATAACGATCCACACTGCCATCCGGGAGAAACTTCACCACGAAGACCCAGCGACAACCAACAACATCGGTGCCGAAAGGAGGCGGAACAAGGGTCCAGGTACCCCGTTCAGTGAGAGTAGCAATCTCCTCATCCATGGCAACTTTCCAGTGAGGAATAGTAAGGGCCTCCTGGTATGAACGGGGGGTGGTAGTGGCCGAGATAGCCAGGGCAAAGGCTCGGCGAGCAGGGGTAAGGCGATCGTAGGAAACAACCGCAGCAAGAGGATGGTGGGTACAAGCCCGAACCCCTTTGCGAAGAGCAATCGGGAGATCCAGGTCAGCAGGTGCCTCAGTATCCGGAGTATCCGTGGTGGAGAGAGCTGGCCCGGGAGTAGAGAGAGATGGCAGCGGAGTGGAGGGAGAAAGCGGAGTAGATGGTGGAGATGAGGAGGATGGGGAAGGCGGTGGAGTGGGTGGAGAGGGCGGAACCTCAGTGGGAGCAGAGGGAAGGGATGGGTTGGTATGAGAAGGAGGAGCAGGAGGAGGAGAAGAGGAAGCGGGAGAGAAGTAAGAGGCATTGGCAAAGAAGGTGACATCCGCAGAGACAAATTGCTTGCGGGTAACAGGGTCAAAGCAACAATAGCCTTTCTGAGTGGGAGAATAGCCCAGAAAGACACATTTGGTGGCACGGGGTGAGAGTTTATCACGGGTGGTAGCGGGAGAGTGCACAAAAGCGGTGCACCCAAAGATGTGTAGAGGAAGAGGAAAGGGATCCTTGTCCGGATAAAGAATGGAGAAGGGGGTAGCACCGTGGAGAACGGTGGAGGGAAGGCGATTGATGAGATAGCCGGAGAGAAGGACAGCATAGCCCCAATAGGAGCGAGGAACATGCATTTGATTCATCATAGTGCGAGCGACATCAAGGAGGTGACGGTTTTTGCGTTCCGCCACCCCATTTTGTTGGGAAGTGTAGACACAGCTGGTTTGACGAATAACACCATGGTGAGTGCAAAAGGAGGAGAAGTCGTGGCTAAGATACTCCTGAGCATTGTCAGAACGAAGGATTTTAATAGACATAGCGAACTGAGTTTTAACCATCGAATAAAAGGAGGTCCAAACAGAGAATAACTCGGAGCGATCTTTAAGAAGATATACCCACGTAGATCGAGAGAAATCATCAATGAAGGTGACAAAATAGGAACTGCCCCGACCGATGGTGAGGGTAGGAGCGGGACCCCATATGTCAGAGTGAACGAGGTCGAACGGATGGGAGGAGCCCCGACTCTGCGTTGGTGGGAAGGAGGAGCGGTGATGTTTGCCAAGTTGACAAGCATCACAGTTTAGAGGAGGATGATGAGGAGGGAGGTGCGGCAGGAGTTGTCGTAGAATGCGGGGAGGAGCATGACCAAGGCGAAGATGCCATTGGAGAAGATCTGTAGAGGAGGAGGAGAAGACGGGTAGAGCAGAAACGTTGTCAAGGAAGTAGAGGCCACCACTCTCAGTCCCGGTAGCAATCGTCCGTTGGGAGTCCGGATCCTGAAAAGCACAAGAGGTAGGGGTGAATGTGACAGAACACTGTAGTTGCTTGCATAAAGAAGTAACCGATAATAAATTGCACGGAAACTTGGGCACATAGAGGGTATCAGCCAAGCAGAGAGACGGAGTGACTTGAACCATGCCCGTCCCATGGACCGGGGAGGGAGATCCATCAGCGACAATGACTGGGGGCAACTGAGCCTGTGTGTCAAGAAGAGAGAAAAATTGAGGGTTGCCTGTCATATGACTTGTTGCACCAGAGTCGATGAGCCATCGTCCGCGAGTCACAACATGAGCACTACCAGAAGAGGTGACCACGGAGGCTGACGGGCTGGAGGAGAGGAAAGCCATGGAAGCAAGAGAGTAGCAAACCGCTACGAGAAGAACAAGCCGCGAGTAGAGAATAGAGCACCAAGCCGGGCGACCAGAAAATAGGTCGGGCGGCTAGAAAGGCCGCTTCCAAGAAGCCGAGCAAAGCAGAGGGAAAGAAGTCGCACGACCTGAAAAAGTCGGGCGAACAGAGGAGAACAAGTCGCACGGCCAAAGATGAGGCCGAGGCGACTAGCAAGCAGGAGCGGGTAGAAGGCAACAAGAAGAAAGCGGCGAAAAAGCAGGCAAAAGTCCAGCGGGGAAGAGGTCGCGCGGACTGAGAAGACCGAGCGAACAAAAGAGAAGAGAAGAGCAGGTGACCGCGACCAAGATGCGGGTAAGAAAGGAATAACCCGCACGGTCAGGCAGAACACAGCAGCTGCGAGAAGGCGGTCAAAGGCACAGCGGGGAAGAGGTCGCGCGGACTAAAAAGGCCGAGCGAACAGAAGAGAGGAGAAGAGCTGGTGACCGCGACCAAGATACGGGTGAAAAAGGAACAACCCGCACGGTCAGGCAGATCACAGCAGCAAGCCGCGAGTAGAGAGTCAACACACGCGGATAGGGACAGACCGCAACGACTAGGAAGTCGGAGCGGGAGGAAAGAGCAAGGAGCGCGGCGACAAGGAAACAGGTCGCCGCGACAAAGATCAGTAGGAGAAGAGAAGAAGAAGCAAGCCGCGCGAACAGGGCAGCGGACAGAAACAAGCCGCGCGGATAGAAATAAGCCGCGTGGACAGAGAGAAGCCAAGTCGCGAAGCAAGTCGCAGAATGCTGAAAACAAGCCGCGAACAACAGAGGGCGCACAGAATCAGGAGGAAAGGACCGTGTGCTTTGATACCATGTTAGAAAGTAGAGAAAAGAAGCGAAAAGTAGAGAACAAGCGAATAAACTTTTGAATAATTGAAATTTTATTATCCAAAAAAGATGTCTATTACAAAGGTATGCCCTCCTTTATATAGAATGGAGGAGAGATGAGAGAATACAAATAAGAGATGTGGGACTATAATTTACAGGACAAGCGGACTATACAAAACAAACCGCACAAGCCGCGCGGTTAGACAGCAGGGCTAACCGCACGGCTACCACCAGAGAGGAAGAGAGACTGCCAGGGAAGACCGCCAGACCGCCCGGTCTCCAAGCCGACTGAGACAAACCGCCAGACCGCGCGGTCTTCAACCCGCCAAGATAAACCGCCAGACCGCCCGGTCACCAACTTCAACAGTATGAGACCCTAGCATGCTTTCTCTTGGGAAATGGTTTTATCAGGGGTAGAGTAGACCAAACTCTTTTTATTAGAATCCATAAGTCCCATACCCTACTAGTACAAATTTATGTAGACGATATCATTTTTGGTTCTACTGACTCAAAACTGTGCAGAAGGTTTTCTAACCTAATGCATTCTAAATTTGAGATAAGTAGCATGGGTGAGCTATCCTTCTTCCTAGGATTGCAAGTCAAGCAACATGCTGAAGGCATCTTTATTTCTCAAACCAAATATGCTAATGAGCTGGTTAAGAAATTTGGTATGTCTGAGGCATCTTGCATGAAAACACCCATGCCTACCAATGCTGTATTGGATGCTGATGAACATGGGAAACCTGTTGATCAGACAACATATAGAGCAATGATTGGCTCTTTACTGTATCTTACAGCTAGTAGACCAGATATAATGTTTGCTACATGTATATGTGCTAGGTTCCAAGTTAGCCCTAGAGAGTCACACCTAACATTAGTAAAGAGGATTCTCAGGTATGTTAAAAGTTGTCCAAATCTAGGTCTCTGGTATCCAAAAGATTCAGCATTTGAGTTAACTGGATTCTCTGATGCTGATTATGCTGGATGCAGAATTGACAGGAAAAGCACCAGTGGAACTTGTCAGTTCCTTGGTGATAGACTTGTCTCTTGGTTTTGCAAGAAACAAACATCTGTGTCAACTTCAACTGCTGAAGCTGAATATATGGCTGCAGGCAGTTGTTGTTCACAAATATTGTGGATTCAAAATCAAATCCTAGACTATGGTTACAACTTAGAGAAGTCTAAAATCTTTTGTGATAATACAAGTGCTATCTCCATAGCCCAAAATCCAGTCCTCCATAGTAGGACAAAACACATAGAGATTAGGCATCACTTCTTAAGGGATAATGTTGAAAAGAATAAAATTGAATTGCAATATATCCCAACTGATCTACAAAGGGGAGATATTTTCACCAAGCCTTTGGATGAAAAGAAACACACTTTCTTCCTAAATCAGTTAGGAATGTTAGATGGAGGAAGTCTTAAATAATATCCAAGATTTTAAAGTTAAAAATTGACCAAGACTAGGCAAAATTCTGATTTTTCTTAGTGTCTAGAATTTTCTGATCTCTGAACTGCGCTCGACGATTTCCCCAAAGATCGTCGAACGGAGTTCGACGATTTCCAGAATCGTCGAACTGAGTTCAGCGCCCCTTAGATAGTGTGTACTATCTCTTCCGGTCAACGATCGTCGAACGGCGCTCGACGATTTTGTTCCCTGAACGATCGTCGAACGGAGCTCGACGCCTTTCCAGATCGTCGAACGGAGATCGACGATGTTGGAGTCTCTTCAGATTCCTTTAGAAGCCTCGATCGTCGAACTGAGTTCAACGATCTTTCCAATTCTGCATCGAACCCTAATATAAAACTCATTTTTCGCCGTCGTTCTCTCTTGCGCTTTCAATTTCTATGCAAGAATTTTCTTCCCTCCAAACAGTTCTACGCTTGTTCGTTGTGTTTGTTAAATTTTTGCAGGTACAATGGCCGTATCATTCGCTGTTCTAGCCGCCATGAAGTTCGATGCAGGATTTGATATTGATCTGGACTCATTCAACACTACTGATCAAATCTTCCAGGACATTTTGAATTTATTCAAGGATCAGAACTTGTCTGCCCTCATGACCACTAGAATGAAGCTTGCTTCAGATGAAATAAAAGAATGGGTCTATACTGCTCACAACCTTGACAACAACACCATAGTTGGATCTATTGCTGGAACCCAGGTACCTCTGACCCCCACAGTCTTAACAGAGGTCTTTGGTTTGAGAAATGGAGATGAAACTACTGAATTATCTGGGGAGGAATTTTCTGATATACTTGCCAGGATGGGTCATCCAGAGGGAAACCCTAGCAAGTTGTTTAAGAGGAACTTGTCAGTTGAGTACAGGTTCCTGGCAGATGTTGTAGGCAAGGTGCTGTTGGCAAAGCATTCTGCACATGATACCATCTCCAGACATCAGCTCTGCCTCATGGGAGCTCTGGTAGATAAGAAAAGCTTGAATTGGGGAGAGGTCTTCTTTGACCTGATAAAGAAAAAGATTAACAAAAGCTTTGTAAATTTTGGAAGAATTCTTGGAGTTTTCCTTCAGGCAAGGTGCCCTGCTCTGCTGGTCTCCTCTGGAGTGCACATCAATGCCTCGAAGAGACTTACCTGTACCCTATTTGGCAAGTGGGACAGGCAAATTAGCAAACCCAGCAGGCCCTCTTCAACTGCTCCTTCAGGCACCAGGACTCAAAGAGTCACTCCCCCACAGGTTTCTGCTGCTGCAGAAGACCTGGATGTTACTGGTGCTGCCTCTCCTCCTCCTCCTAGTCAAACCCTACCTCTACCATCCACCATTCCAGTTTCATCCCCCATTACCATATCCAGCTCATCTCCAACCTCAATTCCATCTCCAACAACCATTTCCTCACCTCCAGTAGACCATTTCCACCCATTGTTCTCCTATCCACCTCCAGATGTCACCTCTTCTCCATCCATACCATCATTCACCCTTCTGGATGACTCCTACATGGATGATTCCCCCTCTTCTCCTCCAGAATTACCCTCCTCCTCAACATCTTTCCAAGATCTCCTCCACCACATCCTTGACCAACCCACATTCACTCCATCCATATCCATCCCCTTGTCCTCCATCTCCACCATCCCCACTCCTCAGCCATCAATCCCTCCACCATCCAGCCCTCCACTTCCAGCATCCTCAGCCATCCCCATACCCTCTACCTCTGCTCCTGCCATTGAGCATGTGGATCTGCCAGCCTTAGCTGACAAGTTGTATGAGCTACTGGCCCCCAGGCTCTCTCTTCTCATGGAGGCCTCCTTAGCTCCTCTACAACAGTCAGTGGCAGCCCTGTCTGCTAGGATTTCCTCCCTCATTCCTCAGGCACCACCTCCAGCAGTGTGCCTTGATACAGATGTATCTGCATCCAGGCAGGGGGAGATGCCATATGAAGCCAGCCTTCATGCTGCTGTTGCTGCTGCTTCTGCTCCTGCTGTTGATACTGCTGCTGCTGCTGTTGTTTTTGTGTCTTCTGCTCCAGTTGCTGTGCCTACTCCAGTTCTGGCAATAGACCTAAGGTCTTTGCTCTCAGCCTTTGATCCTGCCTTTTTCAGTTGTTTACCAGAAGGTATTGCTGTCCAGCCCTCAGAAGACCTCTCTAAGGCATTGGTGCCTTTCTCTGGCTGTGACCCCAGCATTATTTCCTCCTTTGTACTCTCAGTGATTACTGCTGCTGCTGCTGATGAAGAAAGGATAGCCTTTGCTTCTAAATTTGTTGATGCTAATGCTGAAGTTGTTCTCCCTCCTGCTGAAATTCAAGTTGCTTCTGATGAGCAAACATCCCAGGATTTTCTGATGCCAGAGGCTACTGTTTTTGAGCCTGCTGCAGATTTTGTTGTTGTTCCTGAAGCTGCTGCTGCCCTCACTCCTGAAGTTACTAGTGCTGTTTCTGCTGCTGCTCCTGTAACTGCTGCTGAATCTGTTGTTATATCTGCTGTTGTATCTATTTTTGTATCTGCTGCTGTTCCTGCTGCTGCCCCTTCTGCTTCTGCCTCATCTGCTGCAATGCAACTGAAGAAAGATCTTATGAAGAAGATAGATGCTATATATGATGCCCAGAGTTCTGACTCTGATGAGTTTAAGACAGATTCTGATGACTCTGCTGCCACTATTGCCAGGAAGAGGAAGGCTAAAAGCAAGGCTATGAAAAGGGTTCCACCTGCCAAAGTAAAAGATGATAATGATGTTCCTTATTATATTCTGCACAACTGCCCAATTACTGAACATTGGATGCAGTATTCCAAAAATCAGCTAAAAGCAATGAAAAAGAAAAGAAAGTATGAGAAGGGCTCCTCCCAGTTCAAGCACCCTCATCCTCCTCCACCACCTCCACCTGATGCAGGTGCAGGTGGCAGCTCTTCAAGTTCAGCCCCAGCTAGAAGTCAGGCTCCCTATCAACCCCATGCTAGAACCTATCAAAGGGAAAGCCAGCCTAGGGGTTCTTACTCTAGGAGAGGAGGATACAGGGGAAATCAAAGACAGACTCAAGTTTATTCCAAAGGGCATTCCAGGCAGCACCCTTACTACAGGGGAGGACATGTTTCTTCTGATACATCTTCTGGTCCATTACCTTATAAGCTCAAAGAAACTGTGACTGCCAGGACTCCTCAAGATAATTCTTCCAACAGGTATGAGCCACCTGTACCATTTGAGGACCCTGAGAAGAATCCTGTTGCTTGGACTGCTAGGATGAAGGAGTTGGCTGCATTAGATCAGATAAAGAAAGCCAAAGAGCAAGGCTTAGACACCTCAAATATTTCTACAATGTCAGAACAAAGACAAAAAGAGCTAGAAAGATATGCCTCCAGCAAGTTCTTTGATGCAGACAGATACATGGAGTTGCATCCTGCTGCTGTGGTTCCCAGGACTTCAAAGCAAACATACCTGGGTGCAGCTGATGATACTAGATCCAACAAAGAAGCATTGAACCCTAACAGAGAAATCAAGATGGTAAAAGGCAAAGAGAAGAAGTAACTCTGTAAGGTGACAATCCTTGGTTTTTCTGACTGCTATCTGGATGTCATATTTATATATCTCTGTGATGTTTCTGCAATGTGTCTAGCTGTTATTGCTTTTATGCTTTTCTGATTGTATGATGTTATTTAATTTTTCCAAAGTCTGTAAATAGTTTTCCTAACCCAAATAGGGGGAGATTGTTGGAACACCCTATTACTAATTTGGGTCAGGATCACTATGTCTCTAGGAATATGTGTTTGACCTTCTGTATAGCTTAATAGGTCAATTAGAATTGAGTCTAAGGGTTAGAAGTCTAGGATTGGAAGCTGCCCTGAAGACCAAGTTTTTCTGTAGACCAAGTCTAATCGTCGAGCTCAGCACGACGATTCGTCGAACTCCGGTCGACGATCGTCTAGCTCAACTTCAACAGATCGTCGATCTCCATTCGACGATCGCTGAGCTCAACCTCATAATATCGTCGAGCTCCACTCGACGATCGCTGAGCTCAACTTCACAATATCGTCGAACTCCATTCGACGATCGGTGAGCTCAGGTCGACGATTTTGACTCTGCACTGGATCTTTATCTCTGAGCTCAGTTCGACGATCTTTGAGCTCAAATCGACGATTGTTTTGCTGCTTAAATTTTCCAGTTCGCTGAGCTCAGCTCGACGATAGCAGAGCTCAGTTCGACGATTTCAGTTATCCTTCAGAATTCAAATTCAAATCAGTTAGAAGTTATTCTGCAATTAATTCAGAAGATCTGCTAGCCATTTTCATTTACTTCTGGACCAAGTTTCAAGGGATTTTTCAAGGAATAATTCAGTGGACTTTCCTTCAGAAGAAATTATGCAATTAAGGCTGTAATCAATGCTGACCAACGGCTATCTTTGACAGAGTGATATTCTATTCTGGCACAGAGAATAAAAGACAGAATGTTTTTGAATGAAAGGTGAAATACAGAGATTGACAAAAAGAGGATACACAACTCAGAATACAGAGACTTTTTCAAAATCTTCTGTCAAGAAGAATTCTGAAGAACACTCATCAAAGAGATCAAGCAATCTTCAAATCTCTTCAGCTCTCAAAGTGTTCAAGGCCAACATCATTTCAAGACTCCAGACTCTCAATATTTCAGCTTGCTGAAATCATCTTGTGCTGGAGATCTATCTTTGAAGGCCTATCACCCTCAGCAAAGCTCATCTTCCTGAAGATCAAGGACTCAGGGGGAGCTTTGAAATCAATCCACATAGTCTTCTCAGTTGCTTGAGAAAGAGAAGACTGCCATCACTCTCTCACCCCCACTCTGTAAAGGGTTTTTCAAACTCCCTTCAAAAGTTTGAATCTGGTTTTTGAGCACCTTGTCAAAAGCTCATTGGTGGCAAGACACCTGATCAAAAAATCTGCTTTGGTTTTTGAGCACCTTCAAAAGCTCATTGGTGCCCAGGACACCTGATCAACTCATCCTGCAGTGGATTCCTACCTAGGGTGGTAGAAGAGTGGATGTACCCAAGTTTGGGGAACCACTATATTTCCTTGTGTCATCTGGTTCTGCTTGTTTTTCTTTTTGTTTCTGGCCTAGATTTTCTTGTGCTTAGCTCTTGCATAGCTTAGTTCTGTGATTAGTTTTATTTCTGCTTCCCTGCTCACACTCATTACAACAATTGTTGTAAAGCTTTGCAAAAGTTTTCTTTGTGTTTTAAAAGCACCATATACTCTATTCACCCCCCTCTAGAGTATATCAGATCTAGTTTCCCTTTCAGGCTTCTTTGGCAGTAGCACTTACAGCAGTCTGGGCAGTAGCTATATTTTTCATTTCACTGACAATGGAATTATGAGAAGTAGTCAGATTGTCATTCATCCTAATCTGATTTTCCAGGACATATCCTTGTTTTATTGCCATGTCATAAACCTATTTCTTTATGTTCTCTTGATGAGTAGCCAGATAGACCACTGTATTTCCTCCTTTATGGAAACAATCAGTCATTTCCTTCTTGTGTTGATTCACTTCAAATCTTATGGTCTTTATGTCTTGAGCTAAGGAAAATTGTAGCTCCTTATGGTGCTCATCCATATAAGTTTCCATAGCCTTTCTTTGCTCATCCAGCTTGATTTGCAAAGCCACCAACAAAGAACTATAGTCAGCAGTTGGGGCTTGTAGTGGAACTATGGTTTGTAGTGCTTTCTTGTAGGTCTGTCTCCTTCTCTTGAAGACCTGGAACTTTCTTTTCTTGGCTCTAGCAGCCTCTTCATCGTCAAAATCAGATGTACTGACAATGTCTACCCTGTCCTTAGGGCTAGGAGGTAAATCCTTCTCAGTCCTTGGTAGCTCCTCAGCATTCCTTTGCTCCTCAGTCTCATTTTTGACAGTTTCCTCTACATGCTCCCCTCAATATTAGCTGGCTCCCCCTAAACAGCAGCTTTCTCTCTCTCTCAAAATCAGTATGTAGAAGATTAGGGAACATCTCTTCTAGTGTAAACTCATGTTGAGGCTGTACAGGAGAATCTCTTATCTCAGGAGCATTTTCTATAACTGATGTGTCTTCCATGACCACATCCTGTGGTTGACTATGTATCTGAGATGGCTGATCAACATCAAGTAATGATTCCGTCAATACTTCATCCTCAATATTTAAAAAAGATTGATTAACTTCATTGATTACCTCAAGAATTATTTGGGTAGCTCTTTCACTATCTAATTAAGTTTGCTCATCCACATGTGGAGGCTCCCCCTGGAGTGGATCCAGGTGAATAGGGCTAGCTGATGGTAGCTCCCCCTGCCTCTGGACATCTTCTTGTCTTGATGGTGACTGTCCAGCATTATCATCTTCTCCATCATCAGAACTAAAAACCACTTGCTCCTCTGAGCTACTTGAGGATTCTTGAGCCACAATGGCTATCTTCTTCTTATTCTTCTGAGGTGTTTCCTTTTCTGGGGTTGGCATTTCCTTTGTCAACACTCTATCCCACCTTGAGATAATCCTAACATCCATTCTCCTCATATGGTTTATCTTAGATCCAGCAGCTTGGTTCATCAATTCAGGGATACTTCCAGCTAAGTATAAACTCAGAATCCTACCCAGATTTGGCTTCTTCAGACTTTCCTTTATCTTATCAAACATTACTATTGACAAATCAGTTTTAAGTTGGAAAATTATCCTGATCATCAAACTGAACATGTGAGCTGATATTCTATCATGCCCACCAGGCTTGCTTAGAATTACCTTGCCAACTATTTCAGACAAGAACTTGCCCTGCATGTTCATGCCTTTCCTGTTGAAAACTGATCCAATCTTCAGTCTTGAATCAAGTCCACACCATGCCAGTGCCTCCCTTGTCTTTGAAGTAGGTACTTCTTCCTCTTCTTTAGTTCTAGGGAGATGTAGAACTTTTCTTAGACTTTTCTGGGTGATCTTGACTTTTGCCCCATGAACCTTGGACTTAATCTTGAGTCCAGCTTCATCAAGTGTAGCTCCAGTAAAGAATTCGAGGACCTCCTTCTTCCATATCTTGATTAGTTCTGAAACAAGATACTCTAACCCAGTCTCTGCAACTAGGGTTACCACACCTTGGATTTCTGGTTCCGCATCATCAAAGGCGTGTCGTACGAGCTCATAACCTTCATTAACGTTCTCTTCTAGCTTGGGCGCCATTAGGGTTTGAAGAAATTTTGAATTTAGAGAAGAGAAATGTTGACACACAAGTTTTTTCTCGAAACTATGGTGAGCGTGTGGACAAACAATGGTGAAGACCTATTTATACCTTTCTAAAATTGAAGGTGAAAAGGTGCGTCAAAATACCTGAAATGTGTCGACACTGTTGAAAAGTGTCGACACTTACTTCTAATGTCTCGACAACTATGTGTCGACACAAATATATAGTCGACAGAATATATGTGTCGACACTTATACATCTCAGCTCGACGATTAGTCGAGACTCTACGCGACGAATTCTGTGTAAATCCTAAGTGTCGACAACACCCTGGATGTGTCGACACCTACTCTGCTTGTGTCGACACTAACTCTCTGAAGTGTCGACACTTACTGTCTAGATGTGTCGACACCATTTCTCTAAAATGTCGACACCACTTCTATGTGTCGACACAGACAACTCTGTGTGTCGACACTATTTTACTTAGCCAATTTTTAAATTATTCTAAGTTTATCATTCCTAATTCAATTTTAAACTTATTGAATTTGGTTTCATATAGGGGCTTAGTAAACATATCAGCTAACTGATTATCTGTCTTAACATACACTAGTGAAATATCTCCTTTTTCTACATGTTCTCTAAGAAAATGGTATTTAATTTCTATGTGTTTAGTCCTACTATATGAGACAGGATTATTTGCAATAGAAGTGGCACTTGTAGAATCACAAAATAAAGGTGTTCTACTTATTTGAATACCATAATCTTCTAGCTGGTGTTGAATCCATAAGAGTTGTGCATAGCAACTTCCTGCAGCAACATATTCTGACTCAACTGTGGAGATAGTCACACTGGTCTGCTTCTTGCTACTCCATGACACCAGCCTTCCACCTAGAAATTGACAGGTTCTTGTAGTACTCTTCATATCTTCCTTGCAGCCTGCAAAATCTGCATCTGAATAACCTGTCAGTACAAAATCTCCATTACTAGGGTATCAAAGGCTTAGATAAGGTGTGCCCTTAAGATATCTCAAAATCCTTTTGACTGCTGTCAGATGAGATTCTTTAGGGCAAGCTTGGTACCTAGCACAGACACATGTAACATACATGATATCTGGTCTACTAGGAGTAAAATACAGTAGGGAGCCAACTATCCCTCTATACAAAGTTTCATCAACAGGTTTCCCTACATCATCTTTGCTTAGAGACATGCTTGACCCCATAGGAGTTTTCATGGTAGTGGATGATTCAATACCATACTTCCTTATCAACTCTAGGGTGAACTTAGACTGGCATATGGATAATCCATCTTCAGTCTATCTAACTTGGAGACCCAAGAAGAACTTAAGTTCCCCCATACTGCTCATTTCAAATTGTCCTTGCATAAGTTTTGCAATCTTTCTGCAAAGACTACTTTCTGTAAACCCAAATATTATGTCATCTACATATATTTGGACTAAGATAATCTTGCCTATAGATTCCCTAAGGAATAGAGTCTTGTCTATTTTCCCCCTTGAGAATTTATTCTCAATGAGGAAACTAGACAAGGTTTCATACCAAGCCCTTGGGGCTTGTTTTAACCCATACAGAGCCCTCCTAAGTCTATAAACATAATCAGGTTTAATAGAATCAACAAAACCTGATGGCTGCTCTTCATAGACTTCTTCCTTCAGATTTCCATTCAGAAAAGTTAACTTAACATCCATTTGATATACCTTAAATCCTTGATATGTTGCATAGGCAAGGAACATCCTTATTGCTTCCAGTCTTGCTACTGGAGAAAAGGTTTGATCAAAATCAATACCTTCTTCCTGCCTATATCCCTTTGCAACAAGTCTAGCTTTATTTTTTATGATGATTCCATTCTCATCCAACTTGTTCCTAAAGATCCACTTAGTTCCAATAATGTTTTGATCCTTAGGTTTAGGAACTAGCTCGTAGACCTTTCATCTTTTAAATTGATTCAGCTCCTCTTGCATGGCCTCAATCCAATGAGGGTCTAGGATTGCTTCTTCAAATTTCTTTGGCTCTACTTGGGATAGAAAATTGGAGTAAAGAACTGTACTTAGATTCCTGCTCCTTGTTTGCACCCCTTGTCTGGGATCTCCAATTATTTAATTGGCTAGATGATCCTTTAAGTGTCTATTTGCTGGAGGCAGCCTGTCTTCAGGTTTTACACCTTCAGTCTCTTTATTTAGCTGCACCTCTTGGTCTTCTTCAGTATCAGGAGTATCTTGTACTCCCCATGGACAACAACCACCATTTTCCACTTGCTGACTTGCAGAAGAACCTTCTGTTAAGGTAAGCTTGTCCATTCTTTTAGTTACACTTGTGGAGCTGCAAACACTTCTTGGCAATTCATTGTTAATGAGTCTAGCTTCATCAAAAATTACATGAACAGACTCTTCTACAACTTGAGTAATCAAGTTGTACACCCTATAAGCCTTACTATTATTATTGTACCCAACAAAGATCCCCTGTTGGGATTTGGCAGCAAACTTGGTTAGATAAGACTTACCATTGTTAAGTATATAACACTTGCAACCAAAGATCCTAAAATAGGATAAATTTGGTTTTCTGCCCTTCACAATCTCATAGGGGGTCTTCTTGTGGCTCTTGGTGATAGTAGCCCTATTGATCACATGACAAGCAGTATTTACTGCCTCAGCCCAAAAATATTTTGGGAGAGAAGTGTCACTCAATAGGGTTCTACCAGCCTCTATCAAGGTTCTATTTTTCCTTTCAGCAATACCATTTTGCTGAGGTGTTCTTGGTGAGGAAAATTCCTGAAAAATTCCAAATTCTTCACACAATTTTGTCATACTTTCAGACTGAAATTTAGTACCATGGTCACTTCTGATTTTGACCACTGTACTGTCCAATTCATTCTGAATTTGTTTAACAAAACTATATAAGATACTTGGGGTTTCAGATTTTTGTCAAAGGAAGAACACCCAGGAATACCTTGAATAGTCATCTACAACCACAAATGTGTAGACCTTCCTACCTAGGCTGTGAACTGGCATAGGATCAAAAAGATCCATATGCAAGAGGTATAGACACCTCACAAAATCTTTGTTCTCAAGGCTATGAAAGGTGGATTTGGTCTGCTTGCCTTTTTGACAAGCTGAGCATATCCCATCCTTTATACACTTAACCTGAGGACCATTCCTCACTAACTCTTTGCTAAAGAGTTGGCCAATTGTCTTATAGTTAAGATGAGCCAGCCGCTTGTGCCATTTAACACAATATGAGACTTTCTCATCAGCTACAAGACAAATAGGAGAAACATTGTTCTCACATACAAAGTCAAGACAATAGACATTTCTCTTCCTATACCCTGTCAAAATGATCTTTTGATCACTTGACCATTTGATATGACAACCATCCTTGACAAATGAGATGTCATATCCTAAATCACTCAGCTGACTTATGCTAATGAGGTTATGTTTCAAACCCTTTACATAAGCCACTTGAGTAATTGTAATTTGGTTACTAGAAATGTTACCAAAGCCTTTGATGATTCCTTTTTCTGAACCACCAAAGGTAACTTTAGGGTCATCCTTGATTGATGTATAGTCCTTCAGCAACCCCCTAGTTCCAGTCATGTGCCTGGAACATCCACTGTCCAAGTACCATATAGGGGCATGGCCACTTGGACTTACCTGCAAAACAGATTACTTAACCTTAGAACCCAAATAATTCTTGGATCCTTGGTGTAGGTTAGTCTGACCTTTAACAAAACTACATGTAGCTGTTATAGCAGGCAGTTTGCTACTCTCCTTGACACTTGAATTGTGCCAACAATCTATGGCAAAGTGGCTTATCTTGCCACAACACCAGCACTCAAACTTGTTGTACCTTTGTTTAGGTACAACCCTGGCTGAAACTGCAGGCTTCTTGTTTAGTGCTGGGGTTTTGCCCTTAGATTTGGACCTAGCTGTCCAGGCAGGTTTTGTAAACCCCAATCCAGTTTTACCCTTATGAGGTACAAACTCATCTATCAAAGGTAAAACAGATTTTGGTTTAGAAAAACTTGCTACAATCTCTCTCTCCTTCTGAAGTCTAGCCTCCAGATTTCTAATTTGATCATTCTTAAATGTAATAGTACCCATCTGAATAACAGTGATGTTCTTCAGCCTGGCTATTTCATTCAGTTTCTGATCAAACAACTTGTCTGAATCAGTAGCAGCCAATTTAAGACTAGCAATCTCCTTTTCTTGAGTTTTGGCTAAGGTTTTGCTTTTCTTCAAGGCCTACAACAAGTCCTTATATTCATCAATTAACTGATGAATATCTCCTTCAGATTCAGACCCACCCACATCACTTGATGCAGATGTATCTGATTCTGACTCAGTACTAGAAATTGAACTAGAAGAACAACTTTGTACCTTACTTGGTCCAGGCTGATCCTGGATCTTGTCTCCTTCAGATAAGGCCATCAGTCCCCTGCACTGATTGTCCTCATGCTCATAAATTGAGTTCATTAGCTGCATGAACTCATCTTCTTCCTCTTCAGCAAACAATCCAATATAGGCTTCAACTTTTTATTCTATTTCTGAAGATGACTGATCAGTGAAACTTTTGTATTTCTTAGCAACAAAGGACTTTTCCTTTTTGCCCTTAAACTGAGTCTTCTTTTTGTCAGTTGACTCCTTCCTCTTTTCAGGACAGTCAGCCACTACATGTCCCTGTCTGTTGCAGCAATAGCACATAATTTTTGAAGATGTAGCTTTGCTTGGCTTGGATCTGCTTCTGTCATTCCTTGATGACTTTCTTTTCTGATAATAGTCATCTTTTGGCTGAGAAGTGGAAGGCTTAGACCTCCACTGCTTCTTCTTCAGAAACTTTTGAAAATGCCTAGTGAAAGCTGCAAAGTCTTCGTCACTTTCACTGCTATCTGAATTCTTGCTTTCTGAATTATCTGTCACAGCCTCAGCAACTATTTGAGGTGGAGATGGAGACTTGCTTCTATACTTCCTAGTGGCTTCAGTCTTGAAGGCCACAGATCTTTCCTTATGCTCCACTCTAGTAGTCTTCTCTTCCTCCTTTCTAACCATTAACTGAATTTCATAAGATAGCAGTTTTCCAAACAAAGTTGGAGGAGGTATATCAGCTAATTTGGTCATTTCCCTAATGGCACAAATCTTGGTGTCCCAGTCCTTAGTCAGGGATCTTAAGAACTTGTCATTCAGCTCATAGTTGCTGAATTCTCTTCCATAGGACATCAATTCATTAACTATCCTATAGAACTTCTTGTAACATTCTGTAATGCTATCAGACTTTCCTTGTCTAAAGCTTTCATATTCCTGATTTAACAAGGACTTCATGTCTTGTCTTACTTCTTCTGATCCCTCTATATAGACTATTAGTGTGTCCCACAATTCTTTAAAGGTTTTACAATGTATTAGGTTCTGAAATGTTGCATCATCAATTGCACTAACAATAATATTTTGGGCCCTCTTGTCCATAGTGGCCAGAATTATTTCATCTTTAGTCATTTCAGAAAAGACCTTGGGAGTTTTCTGATTTGCATCTAGAATGGATATCTTCATTGGCACATATGGCCCTTCTTTGACTGTAATGTATATTCTTGGGTCAGATGCTTCCATAAAGAGTCTAACCCTTTCTTTCCAAATGCCAAATATCTCTTTTCTACAGATTGGCAATTTCATGGACCCCAGCTCTTTGTGATTCTCACTAGAACCCATTTTCTTGATTCTTGTTTATTCAGATTCTGCCTACAGGATCTTACTCAGACTGTTATGTCCTTTTTGAGTAACCTCGCTTTGATACCACTTGAAAGAAATAGTGACTAACCACCTAGAGGGGGGGGTGAATAGGTGTACTTTACTTTTTTAAAATTTTAAGGCAGAAATTCTATACAGCAAATGCAATTCTACAACAATCACAACACAGCAACCACAGAAACAAACATACAGAGAGTGCACACAGTATTTATAGTGGTTCCCCAAGGTCTGGGTACATCCACTTTCCCCCTTCGCCTATCTAGTAGAGTACTAGATTCGGCCTAACTTCAGCACTTCTCCTCAGATCCTCAGATCTTACATCTCAGAACCCCAAATAGGTTCCTACAACTCAGAGTGTCCCCACTCCTACAACTCAGGCACAAACCCCTACCACTCAGTCTTCAACAAGACCTACACTCAGAGAACAAAGTCTCCTACAACTCAGGCATAAGGCCCTACCTCAGTCTTCAATAAGACCTACACTCAGAGCACACAGTCTCCTACACTCAGCCTTTATAAAATAGGATTACAGCTCAAATCTATACAAGATCCTACAGAAATTTTGATTATACAAAGTAATTAACCACAACTCTGAAAGAGAGAGATGAGTTGACTGGCTTCTTGATGAGTTCTTGGAAGAACTTGACAGAGATCAACCTCCCTTGGCTTTCTTCAAAGCTTCTTGAATTAGAACACAGTAGGGTTGAATCTCCTATGAAGATGATCTTCAATCAACTTCTGTCTTGAGATTCAGATCTCAATCTGAATCTTACTTTGCAGTCTGGTTCAGCAACTGCTCTTCTTAGAAGGATCTCTCTCTCTCCAACTTCTTAGATCTTCTGTCGAAGGTATTCTTCTTTTTTTTTGTTGTTAGATCTCTTGATTAGTTGTGATCTATTTGTGATCTCACACTGTGATTCATTTTACCTGTTGAAGGATTAAGGTCTTTAAATAGTCTTCCTCCAAGGTAACCGGCTGATCCGGTTTCTAACAACCTTCTGACGACTCTGACAGTTGCAGTTGACCGGTTGAAATGGCAGCTGTCAAGTCATCCAGTCACTTCTTGAAATCACTGTCACTGTATGAAAGTGTCGAGACAGATAGTCATTATCTGTCGACACAAATAGACTAAGTGTCGACACAAGTAGACTAAGTGTCGAAACTAGCCTTGATGGTGTCGACAGAACTCCTTGTGTTGTTGTAACAGCTTCTCGACACTGCTTCTTTAGAATGTGTCGACACTGATCCTATGTGTCGAGACAAGCCTTCTATTGAATGTGTCGACACTGGTTGAGTGTGTCGACACAAATACTTCTTCTTTAATACTTAGTTGAATTCTGCTGTGTGTCGACACAACTCCTTTGTGTCGACACATGCCTTCTTGTGTTGAAACTTGCTGAGTATCGACACATCTCCTTTGTGTCGACACATGCCTTCATGTGTTGAAACTTGTTGAGTGCTGACACATCTCCTTTGTGTCGACACAAGTACTTTAACTTTGTTGAAGTTTGCTGAGTGTCGACACAGCCTCCTGGTGTCGACACTTTTGATGTCGACAAAGTTTCTCTGGGTGTCGACACAGATTATGTTGACAATTCTTCACTGTGTGTCGACACTGCTTGTACCTGTCGACACTTTTCTTCTGGTGTCGACTCTGCCTTTCCTGGTGTCGACACAATTACTCCAAGTGTCGACACAGCTTCTCTAGGTGTCGACACTAGCCTTCATAAGTGTCGACACTTCACCTCTAGGTGTCGACACATGTACTTAGAAACTTTTATGCTTTTCCTGCAATTACTTAACCTGCACATATAAAATCAAAGCACATCAAATACACCTTGATGTATATCATTGAGTAGGGTGAGGCTTCTTCAAATCAGGTACATATATTCCATTCTACCCAACAAGTACGGGTAAAGAAGAGAGTACTAAAACTAATCATCAGAAAATTGTAGAAATATTACTGAATCTCAAGAATGACCAGCAAGGGCCTCTGACCAAAAATCATATTTTATCAAGTTAATAAGTATCAAAATTAATTTAATTACTTTTTCTTAGAAAATAGCACCTTGTGAACCAGCCCCTACAGATAGAGATCAAAAAATTCCATAAAAATTCACAGAACTTTAAAATGTCAAAAAAGGCCTTCTTACCCAATTTCATAAGTTTCCATTGAGTGGTTTGTTCATAAGAAATTTCTAAGTAGGAGGTGCAACTTAATGGGTTGTGAATGAAGTACCCCATATAATGATCAAAAATTCATATTAAAAATTTCTAGGGCTTGTTATAGTCCTAAAACATAGCTTGACTAAATATTATCCAAACCCAAGGTTAGTAAGTCACATAATATAATTCTTCAAGACAACTCATGATAGTGCACTTTTCAAAGGAACCGAATTGTAAACTCATCCAAACATTATGCAGTATATTTCAGTGGTTAATATGATTAATAAAATGACCTCTACCAAAATTTCATGCAGTTCCAAAGTCATATGAGCCACTAGACATTCACTAAGGTGTATGGACCCAGAAACTTGCCCAGTGGTTTAAGTGGTGTGCATGTGTACAAATCCAACCATTTCCCTCCCTAGGGATTTTCACCACCCTAGGATCACATGGACTAAACACCAAGTCCATACAAGGGCATATCACCCCATACCCTTCACAAATCCCCAAAGTTAAACCTTAGGATTTGAACTTGGGTCCTAGGGCAAATCTACCCCAATCCACCCCAAATTCCATGTGAGGATGTCTAGCATCAAATAAAACATGTGGCCCAAGTTTCAACCTCTGTTGAGGTGATTTGACTACTCAAACCCACAAGGAACACTTTGACCTAAATACCCCCTTTTAGGCCAAGGCTAGGGTTTACAAAAATTCAACCAAAATCATCTCCAAATGAGATGAAATTTTATCCAGAGCCTTCTGCTGACCCCGAGGATCACTCAACAAAATTTGGGAGGGTTTGGAGGTCATTAGGTCCCCTAATTAAATTACCCTATGATTATTAAATAATTTCAAAAACTATAGACAAATATCTCAAAAAATTCCCATTTTTGGATATGTTCTAGGTATATGGAAGTGAGACCCCCATCCAAAAGTTCAAGTCATTTGGATGGATAGATTGATGCGGGCTCTCAAAATAGTCTCGGGTCTATCCTAGGTATAGTCCTCACCAAAATGGGTGCTCTGGTCAAACCACTTACCCAAATGGGTTGAAACAAATTTTAAATTAAATTAGACCCATAGCACTACAATGTTTATGTTGACCATTTTCTCTGATTAAGCACTTAAGTATTTTTAAATTAATTCCAAATTGACTGCTTTTCAAGGGCTGAAAATACAAAAATATATAATATATATAATTTGATCTTGCACAGATCTTGACGCAAATACTACGGCTAGGGATTTCTTCTTCCTCCAGCCTACGGGTGAGATTTAACCGACCTGGAGCTTATTTCATCCCCATTTCACGACCACCCGGCCACCTCCCTGGCCGGCCACCGCCACCACCAGCTCTGTCGACGTGGTGGTTATCGCCAGGCGGCGGCACAGCCGCCGGATAGGCGGATTCCGACGATCCCGTCAAGTGATTTTTCGGAAAAACCAGGGAAAGTTATTCCCCCGATCGGGCTCAATTGAGCCCGATTCTTATCCATATTGAATCTGATTATCTACCCATAGAAGAAGGAGTAGGGGAGGACCTGTTGGGAGGGCTGGATTTGCGTTCATCTTCGATTTGCCATGGTGGTGGTGGCACCGATCGGGTTTCTGCAAAAGCACGGTCAAGTACTTCGAATCCTTCAGGTAAAGGTTGTAATCTTCTTCCATCTGCCTGGTGATGCTTTTAAGATCACTAATTTGGGATGGGGAAGTGTGTAACTCCAATGGCCATTAATGGTCATTTTCGGTTTCATCCACTTGAAGGGTTGTGCCACCCCATTGGTCGGCCACCTCCTAAAATCTCCTCCCCTGCCTCCAAGGAGTAAAAGCCCATCAAGGTGGGGGGGGGGGGGTTTGAAAGCTCCATGGCCATAATGGTCATTAAGCTCCTTTTCTCTCTCCTCCCAAGTGGGGTAACCTCCTCCATCTCTCTCCTACTCATCACTCTCTGAATTTGGTGGGACCAAAATATGTCTCTCCACTTCCTTAGACTAATGGGCCACACCACTTGGGCTTAACCCACTTGAATTGGGCTAGGTTAACCTAAGTTGACCACCTTGACCCATAATTTGACTTTGGTCAAGATGACCATTTGGGTTGACCCCAAGGGGTCCTTGGTGACCCCTTGGCTTCCCCTAAGGCCTAGGAAGGGTTGTGGAGGGTTGACTTGGCACCTTGTTGGTCACTTGCCCCTTAACTAGTGCACTTTAACCACTTTAGGGTTATAGTTGACTTGGGTCAACTTAGCCTCTAAGTTTGACCCCAATGGGCCTTTGGTGACCCATTGACTTCACCTTAGGTTTAGGAAGACCTATGTAGGGTTGGTTGGGCACATTAGGGGCACATTGCCCTTAGTTAGGGCACCTTGCCCAATTTAGGACTAGGATGATCTTAGGTCAACTTGGCCACCCTGGGTTGACTCCAATGGACCCTTAGGGCTCTAATGGACCTTGCAATAGGTTGGTGAGGTTGTGGTGGGGTCTTATAGTAATGGTGAAGCCCCATGATCATCCTAAACTAGTGTTTAGAAACCTACTATTTGCAGACCATAGTGATCTCACCTACATTTCTAGGTGCAGTTGGACTTCTTGGGCTTCCTAGGGTTTTTTCATGACCTAGACATGACAAAACCACTAATAGGCGTCTAGGTGTTTGAGGGATATTACACAGTTGGTATCAGAGGGATGGGTTGTTAGATAATTGGTCGAGCAACCGTCTCTGGTCAGTGTTAGTTATCTAGTGACATCTCATACACACATCGATGTGTCATCGTTACGTCTTGGCAGAAGCATGAACACTACACTCATATCATGATAAGAAGTATGTGTGGCATATTATGTAGTATGGGATGCATAATATGTGTTTGTATATGGATCCACCAAAGGTGGCAACATGTGAATGATATGTAGTATATGATGCATGACCATCATCACATGGGTGACCATTAGCACGTTTTATTTTTTCATTATATGCAATGTTATGTAGTATGGGATGCATAACATTTCATGCGTATGCCACTCATAACATGCATTAAGGTCTTTTTAGAATGCATAGTACAACATGCATGGCATAACATTATATCTGCACACATGCCAAGCTAAAGATTTACATGATGACACATGTACACACAAGGTTTTGAGTCAAAAATAATAAGAAATTCATGCATTCATGGTTTAGGCACATGAGTCAGTAGGATGAAAGTTTATAATCCTAAGTGTAGGCAAGACATCATGATTGATAATCCCAGAACAAGTTGTCAGCTTTCGCAAGTACTTAAGCATGTTTTGTCTGGACTATGTTGTTTGGTGCTATTGGTTGGGATAGGTTTTGATTAGATGTTCATTATTGGTTTAGATGGCACTTAAACGTGTGGTGACTAGGTCGACTCCCCAGTCGATGGGCGAGTCTTCAGGTGCGCAGAGTGAAGTGATGATTGAAAGTCTACGACAGAGTAATGAGACTTTGTCCAGAAAGATGGTGGAGATGCAGACATAGAACCAAGCATTGTTATCGGTTGTGTTAGGACAGTTACCGCTAGTGCAGGACCCTGCTATGGGTCAGGCTTTTCCTGTTCCCCCTGCTCCTCTGGTGACCCTGGTGTTATTGCCACCAGAGATGACGTTTATCTCGCACTTTCAGAGACTAGGACCTCGTACATATGATGGTAGGGCATACTTTATGGCCTTGGATGATTGGATAATTACTATCAAGCAGATGTTTTCTTACTCGGGAATTTCAGTAGACCAGAGGGAGATGGTCGCTATGTATCAACTCAAGGGACTTTCTAAGAGTTGGTGGCTAAGAGAGAAGGAGAATCTTAAGGATGGATGCTCATGGGAATCCTTCAAGGAGTTGATGCTAAAAACGTTTCTGCCTTTGGTCGAGAGAGACCGCCTGATGAATGATTTTCTGCACCTTAAGTAAAGGTAGCTTACTGTTACTGAGTACGAGGTGGAGTTCAGCAAACTGAGTTGTTTTCCCCCAGATATGGTGTCTTCAGAGTCAAACTGAGTTAAACGATTTTTGGGTGGCCTTAGGAATGAAATCCAGCAGCTAGCTAGTGCTTATGGATCTGAAAGGTATGCTGAAGTAGTGGAGGCTGCGCTAAAGGTTGAGGCAATTGACAATGCCAAGAATCGATGTCAACAAATGAGAAAGTATATGAGGAAGACCGGTGAGGGTAAGAGTTCCCAAGAATCTGGTACCGCTTCAGGGAAAAGAAGCAAAGAGATATGCAGTTTCTGTGGCTGGCTAGGCCATCCGTTTGAGAGAAGTTACCAGAGATTAGGAGCCCAGAAGTAAGAACAGGTGCATGTGATTCAGGGTGTTCCTAAAAGAGTTTTGGTTTGTTCTGCATATAAGGGGAGGGGGCACGACGCTGGCCATTGTTGGCAAAATGATACGACCTGCTTCCAGTGTGGGCAAAGGGACATGTTAAGTCGAAGTGCCCGCGGGCTCAGCCCCTGTTTCAACCAGTTCCACTTCAGGCCTTGCCGCCGTCATAGCTTTTGGACAAGGGGAAGAGCAAGCTGAATATGGTGTCTTTGGAGGAAGCTCGGACATCTTCGCAAGTCATTAGAGGTTAGATCCTAACATGTTCCTTATTTTTGGTTAGTAGCTGTAATTCGACGTTCGTTTCCATAGTTGTGTATACATTTTTATATAGGAAAGTTTAAGGTCAAGAACCGTTTGGCGCTTGTCCTATTCGATTCTGGTGTTACTCACTCATTTGTGGCTAGGGCTTTCGTAGAGCGTCACAGTTTTACCCTTGATCTTGTTGGCAGCGCGTTTAGTGTCAGGTTTCCTTCTGGTGATTCTGTTGTATCAGACCAAGGTATTCAGTGTTGTCTAATTCAGTTAGGTGATTTTCTTGTGATTGTGGTTTTGAAGATGATAGAATTAGAATATTTTGATGTGATTCTGGGCATGGATTGGTTATCAAAGTATGATGCGGTCATCCAGTGCAAGGTTAAGAGCTTGGACTTCAAGATGTACAATGGTCAGCCCAGGAGCGTTTATGGTTTTCCGCGCAAAGTTTCTCCGAATATTTTTGTGATACATGCTTGGAAGCGGGTAAATTCCGAATGTTTTGCTTGTTTGGTTCCGGTGTTGGCGACCGATGGTTGTTTGCCGTGAGTGGAGGAGTTTGCTATTGTGCGCGAGTTTCCGAATGTATTTCCTGATAATCTTCTTGGTCTTCCACCAAAGAGATACGTGGAGTTTGTCATAGATCTGGAACCGGGTACTCCTCCTATTACTAAGGCGTAGTACCGTATGGCCCCGCGCGAGCTAGAGGAGTTGCATACCCAATTGGATGAGTTACTTCAGAATGGTTTTATTTGGCTGAGTTCTTCTCCGTAGGGGTCTCCTGCGCTATTTGTAAAGAAAAATGATGGATCGATGAGGATTTGCATAGATTATAGAGAGCTGAATAAGGTGACTATCAATAAAAGACATCCCCTGCCAAGGACTGATGATCGTTTTGATCAGTTGGGTGGTTGCTCTGTGTTTTCAAAGCTCGATCTTCGTACATGCTACCACCAGTTGAGGAGTCGTGAGGCAGATATTCCATGGACTGCTTTTCATTTGCGGCATGGGAATTTTGAGTTTTTGGTGATGTCTTTTGGATTAACTAATGCACCCTCTGCCTTTTTGGATATGATGAACAAGGTATTTAAGTGTTACCTGGACCGTTTCACGGTTGTTTTTATAGATGATGTTTTGGTATACTCCCACAGTGTTGAAGAGAATACCCAACACTTGTGTCTTGTTTTGTCTACCTTGACGGAGCATAAGTTATATGTCAAGTTAAGTAAGTGCGAGTTTTGGCATCCTTAGGTTTCGTTTCTGGGTCATGTGGTTAATAAGGATGGAATTTCTGTGGACCCTGAGAAGATAGTTGTTGTCATGGATTAGAATAGGCCTGTCACTCCCAAGGAGATAAGGAGCTTCCTAGGGCTGGCTGGCTATTATAGAAGGTTTGTTAAGGGTTTTTCTACATTGTCTGCGCTTTTGACTAAGCTTACAGAGAAGAACGCAGCTTTTGTGTACAGCAATAGGTGCGAGGAATCTTTTCTAGAATTGAAGAGGAGATTGTTCACTGCTCTGATTTTGGATGCATCGCATGTTGATGCAAGAAGGTATAGTGATACCGTATGGGTAAAGGCAGTTAATGACTCATGAGAGAAATTACCCTGCGCATGATCTAGAATTTGCAGCTATAATCTATACCTTAAAGTAATGGAGACATCTTTTATATGGTGCTTTGTGCAAAATTTACACTGATCATAAGAGTTTGAAGTACGTCTTCACTCAAAAGGAATTGAATTTGCGCCGACAGAGGTGGTTGGAGTATATTGCAGACTATGATGTTGAGATTCAGTATCATCCGGGCAAAGCTAATGTGCTAGCCGAAGCCTTGAGTAGAAAGTCAGTGAAGATTTTTTAATCTTTCTTTAGATTCATTGGTGGAAGAGTTTCTTCTGATTGATATATTGGTGGGGAGTAGAGAATTGCCCAGTAGTTTGGAAGTATTAGAACCTTCATGGATTTCACTCACAAGACTTCATCAAAGGGATGATCCTGATTTGATGCACCTTTATAATAGAACTGTGAAAGGGGAATTGCCATACTTTTCGATTGATGACGCGGGTACCTAGAAATACCGCGACAAATTCTGTATCCCCAATGTTGAAGATATTCTATTTAAATTGTGCAATGAGACACATGGTTCCAGTGTTGCCTACCTCCCTGGTTCTACTAAGATGTATCGAGATATGAAGCAGATTGCCTGGTGGTATGGTTTGAAGGGCGTTATAGTTAAGTATGTGTCGGAATGTTTTACTTGCAATCGAGTGAAAGCCGATCATGTTAGGCTTGGAGGCAAGTTGACAGCCCTAGAGATTCCAAGTTGGAAGTGGGAGAGCATTTTGATGGATTTTATTACTGGTTTGTCGAGATCTCCACGAGGACATGATTCTGTTGGGGTTATTGCGGACAGTTTGACGAACTGTGCTCACTTTATGCTGTTTAATATCGATGATGAGTCCTATTTATATACTGATTTTCGGACTCATCTGGGCTAGTTTTCTTTCACTAGTACTTCACTTTTAGTTCGTTATCGTATATATTTCATCTAATCTTTATTTCCATTGGAAGTGCACTTATAGGCCCGTGGTTGTGTATTCTTGTTACTTTAATTGATTGTACTTCTTATTGTGTTAGCCTGGAATGTCTGCACATATTAGTGGTTAGTTTTTCCTGCAAGTACAGGGATTCTGTGGGTGCTCTGTGTTGGTTTGGGGCCCATTTATGCATAAGGGCCACGAATTGTGTGTTTTTACATGTGCACGCTCAGTGGGTTCCTTAGCGCACGACCACTGGTCATGTGCCACTTTTCATGTGCATTAAATCTTTTTTACCAGGTTCTGTCATGCCAATACACACACTATCACAGGACACAGTGCGCACAACCACTGGTCGTGTGCAGCTGATCGTGTGCATTGATTCAATTTTTACCAGGTTGTGCCATGCCAATACGCACTATCATAGGACACAGTGCGCAGGACCACTGGTCGTGCGCCACTAATCGTGTGCATTATAATTTTTGGAATCTATAAATATGCAGGTTCCACCCTAATTCCTGATTTTGGACTTTTTCTCCGTCGTTTTTGTCTCTGACGAGGGTTCCGCCGATCAACTTCTTACTCCACCATAGGGAAGGACTCTGTGCAAGATTTCAATGACAAATTAAAGCCAGAGATTCCTCTCAGCCTGCTCCTTCATCCTTGAGCTTCAAGGAGAGTTTGACCTAGCTTTCATCATCAAGCTCGGAGGAGTTTGTGTCATCCTTCACCGGATCGTGACACGAAGAAGACGGGTCCATTGAGAGTTAGTGACAACCTCCTCTACCCCGGACGCAGTTGAGGACCGAGCTAGGATGCGGATTGACAATCTGATGATTCCTTCTGTGAATCTTCAGTAAGACTTCAAATCCGGTCGATTTCAAACTCTCTTCTTCATTTGTTGTTGATAGTGTAGTTTGATCCCTTTGTATTTGATGAAGTGTACTTAATTTTATATATGTTTGTGTACAATCAAGTCTATGTGATTTTATACTCATGTTCTTTGCTTGAGGTGCGCCCTTTTCCATCCTCCACCACACAGTGTCGCACTAGCAATTACTAGTGGCGTGCATAGCGAAGAGGTGCTCATGACTCTCATTCTGCCATTCTCACCACCTCATTCGCAAGCCTACTCATCCGTCCGCCTAGCGATTCGGTGCATAGCGGCCCGTGTAGTTTTCCATCTGCCTGGCAAAGCATTGCATAGAGACATTGCATATGAGTAGTTTATTAGTGTTTTAGTTTCTTTTTTCCACAAACAATCAAAACCACCTTCGTAAGCACCGACCTAAGGACTTCAATCTCAAGTCCTCTTCAAAATTAACTCCACCTTACTGTGTTCCTTGAGAGATCGATACTTGGGAAAATTCACCAATTTTATATTACTTGTGCGACCGGTACACTTGTCGTAAACCGCATCAAATTTTTGGCGCCGTTGCCGGGGAACACAGTTGTGTGAGTTTTTGGAGAGGGAGATAGGAGATAGAAACCAATTTCCATTTGTTCATTTCATGTTTCTTCTTTGCTTTTGTTTTTAGACTTTGTTGCTTATTTTTCTTTGTTCCTACTTTAAATTTTTCAGCTGCAAGCATTCTGTTTCTATTATCTACTAGTGTGTAGTTAATTTTTTCTTAGAATATTTCTGTTGGTGAATGTTTTCTTGTTGCACCATGTTTTCTTATATGAATATCTGTTGCAGATGGTGCAGGGATTATATGCATGGTAGTGATGAGTGCCCCACTGAAGATAGTGAGCATAATTCTCGTGGTTCAGTGTATGGAGCACCGTCCTCTTATGGTACTTCATGCACCATACCCAAGTCATATAGTCACTTCTCTTCTATGCCTTCACCTTTTTCTTATTCCTCTCCGGTCCAACCAGGACTAAGGATTAATGGAAAATGATGTTTGTGTTGTCGTAGTATCGAGCATGTGTTGAAATATTGCGCAGCATTTCAGCGCCAGTTGGAGGAGGATGATTTACCAGGTGTCTGATTCATTCCATCCACCTCTCAATTGGCTACCCCTTCTGATTCTGATGATGTATTAGCAGTACCACCTTATCAATGGGTGACTGTTGCGGATATCCCCATCAGTCTTTCGGCTGATCGGTGTGATGACATTGTGGTATTGTCTCTCCATAAACATTCTTCCCCTCTTTTGGATTCACCCCCGGAGGAACCCGCATATATTTTTTCTGATGTTGTTGTTCCTCCGCTTTCTTTGCAAGAATTATCTATCCCAATTTTTAGTGAGTCGGTTGATGATGTTATGTCAGATAGTGATTCAGATCCTGAGGTTGCACCAATGTAGGACGAGGACGTTATTCTCTCCAATGGAGAGTGTGACATCTTGGAACTTGATGACGCACAGAGGGGGGATGATGAGGAGTTCCTTTTTGATGAGGAATTTTTCACTTCCTTGTCGGATGAGGAGGTCCAAACCACCACCGAGGACCTCGAGCTTTCGGATTCCCCGCGCTATGACTCATATGACAACGATGATTATCTATGCTTGGATCCTGCAGGGAGTGAGATCGGGACCACTTCCCCTATTTTTGATTATTTTAGTTTTTCATCTCATTTATTTCATGATCCTCTTTCTGTATTTGAGCCTGTGTGGGTTGCGTCTTCGCAGTTGCTTCACAATGAATTGGAGCTTTCAGCTTGAGTCATGGATAATAGCATCCACTTTCGCGAGGAGGTTGATTCCTCCTCTATTGAGGAAGCTCCATTAATTACTCTCTCCTCTTGTTGTCTCCCTGTAGATGATACCTTGCTGGGAAAGGATTTATTTTGTGGTGAGATGAGTGATGATCAACGCTCCTCCTCTTCTTACTTCCTATTTTCTCTTCCTGTGAGGATCAGGTATGATTATTTAGGTAGATGTGTAACTGCTCTATCTCCGTATCGGTACTCGCTACCACAACGGATAATGAAACAGTTACCTATGCACCTTCTTTTCATAGGCCTATTTGCTAGAAACGTATAAAATTTAATAAGTCATGCTGGGAGGACAATAACCCTAGTAGTTATCTTACATTTCCTGCATTTTTATTTTTCATGTCTATCTTAGTTTTAGTATTTCTTTGTATTATGTCTATTTTTCTTTTATTTTTGCGGAGCCCACCCCTGCAGGTATTCATGACAAATTTGTATTGGCGGGGTTGTGATTCTTCGTTTGGCGGACCTGCTTCTATTTTTTCACGTGTCTTCTGGTATGCTCACTAGCTGAGCATTGGGTAACCTCCTCCCTTGTCTCTATCTGAATTTAATTTCAATATCATATGCATTGTAGCTTAGTTTAAGTCTATGGGAGAGGCAGTATTTGTTACCTTTTTCATGCGCACATTTCATTTGCATACTAGAAACTTTTATTGTTTTATTTTGATTAGTTCATTGCATCGCACACCACTACACCAACATAAGCGTGTGCTTAGTTGTTAGCGTGATGCGAGTTAAACTCATTTCTTTTGTATGATTTGGGAAAATTATTGTGTTGGCATAAGATTATAAGACGGAGTAAAATGTTGACTCCTGCAGTGCTCCTAGTCAAGTGCTCTCGTCTCGTGTAGAAATTGGAGTAGATTTAATTTTTCTGTATGATTATAGTTTATATTTTTCTAATTGCGTAAATACTATTTATTCTACTCAAAAATTGGTGAATCTGGTGTGAATCGAATGGTAGTGTAGGGATTTGTGTAATTGTCACTAGACTCATTTTGCTCGAGTCGGGAGGAAGGATCATCTTTCTCGGTGGCTAAGAACTTGTTCCAAGCTACTCTCGAAGCCTTGGTGCATGGTTAGTCAAGCATCAGCGTAATGTAGGCCATCATTTTGGCCTAGCTGAGCTTTGTACCATTCCTAACGTCTTATCCTCGCTAGCCCCGTTGTGCCTACCCCTTCTTTGATTCAACTCCCCATTATTTCACCAAAGCCTCATAGTCGATCCTAGTCGCACACCCAAGTTGAGCTTTAGTCTTTTATATTTTCATTTTGGGGTATTGATGTGGTGATATTCGTTGTGAATATGTGGATGTGCTCCAAAGTTTTATTTGCTGAAATTGTAAAAATAAAAGATGATTTGAAAAAAATATATAAAAATTAATTGTGAAAAAAAAGTGAAAAGAAAAGTATAATTGAAAATTCTATTTGAGATGAGATTGTATTTGGAGTAGGCGGTGCACACACCCATATTTTAAAAATTAAGTTTGTGGTGTGGTGTACCTGCATGTATTTTGGTTAGAGGATGGATTTTTTTATGCTATCTCATTTGGCTTAGGTGTGTACCCTTCTTATTTATCTTCGTTTATCTCACAGAAACCAAAACCCCATCTCTTATCCTAAAGTCCTACGGATTCATGCTTGAGTCGAACTAGTACCGTGGAGAGAGTGTGAACGGGCAAGCGTATGGTCCCTGACATTGAAGGATTTCTTTGGTGGTGATCCTGAGCGCCGATCTTTGGCAATGCTCACCTGAGTGGCATGCCTACTCTCTCCCTATGTGTGACCGGAAGATTCACCGTGATTCAATTTTTGAGCAGTAATAAAATCTTGATAAGCATTGTGAAAAGTATAAACTATTTTGTATACGTAGAAATTTCCTCTATTATATTTTTACGCACGCGAGCATGCGACTTCACATGGTACACTATATCTCAATTTCTATGTTAGCTAGTTTATTTTCCCTATCTGCATAAATTTTGTTTGCTCGGGATGCGCAAAAAGGTAAGTCTGGGGGTGTGTGAGTCTTATTTATATACTGATTTTCGGACTCATCTGGGCTAGTTTTCTATCACTAGCACATCACTTTTAGTTCGTTATCATATATATTTCATTTATTCTTTATTTCCATAGGAAGTGCACTTATTGGCCCGTGGTTGTGTATTTTTGTTACTTTTATTGATTGTACTTCTTATTATGATCGCCTAGAATGTTTGCACATATCAGTGGTTAGTTTTTCCTACATGTATAGTGGTTATGTGGGTGCTCTGGATTGGTTTGGGGCCCATTTATGCCTAAGGGCCACTGATCCTGCATTTTTACACGCGCACGCTCAGTGAATTCCTTAGTGCACGACCACTGGTCGTGCACCACTGATCGTGTGCATTGATTCCATTTTTTACCAAGTGTTGCCATGCTAATACGCACTATCACAGGACACTGTGCGCACGACCACTGGTCGTGCGCCACTAATCATGTGCATTGATTCCATTTTTACCAAGTTCTACCATGTCAATAAGCACTATCACAGGACACAGTGCGTACGACCACTGGTCGTGCGCCACTGATCGTGTGCATTATATTTTCTACAATCTATAAATACGCAGGTTCCGCCCTAATTCCGGATTATAGACTTTTTCTCTTCCGTTTTCGTCTCCTAGGAGGTTTTTGTCAATCCCCTTCTTCCTCCATCGTAGGGAGGGCCTCCGGGAAAGCTTTCAATGCCAAATTCAAGCCAGAGCTTCCTCTCGGCATCCTCCTTCATCCTTGAGCTTCAAGAAGGGTTGGACCTAGCTTTCATAATCAAGCTCGAAGGAGTTTGTGTCATCCTTCACCGGATCATGACATGAAGAAGACGACTCAATTGGGACTTAGTGACAGCCTCCTCTACCACGGATGTAGTTGAGGACCGAGCTAGGATGCAGATTGTCAACCCGGCAGTTCCTTCCATAAATCCTCAGCAAGACTTCAGATCCGCTAGATTTCGCACCCTCTTCTTCTTTTGTTGTTGATAGTGTAGTTTGATCCCTTTGGTTTAGATGAAGTGTACTTAATTTGATATACTTTTGTGTACAATCATGTCTATGTGATTTTAAACTCACGTTATTTGCTTGAGATGTGCCATTTTCCATCCTCCACCACACAGTGCCGCACTAGCAATTGTTAGTGGCGTGTGTAGCGAAGAGGTGATCACGGCCCTCATTCCACCGTTCTCACCACCTCATCCGCAAGCCTACTCGTCCGTCCGCCTAGCGATTCGGTGCATAGCATCCCGTATTATTTTCCATCTGCCTGGCGAAGCATTGCATAGCGACATTGCATATGAGTAGTTTATTAGTGTTTTACTTTCTTTTTTCCACAAACAATCAAAACCCCCTTCGTAAACACCGACCTAAGGACTTCAATCTGAAGTCCTCCTAAAAATAAACTCCACCTTACTATGTTCCTTGAGAGATCGATACTTGGGAAAATTCCCCAATTTTATATTACTTGTGCGACCGGTACACTTGTTATAAACCGCATCAATCGATTACTCCATGTAGAAAATAGCTGAGTTATACTTGCATGAAATTATCAGATTATATGGAGTGCCTGTTAGTATCATATCAGATCGAGACTCCAGGTTTACGTCTCGCTTTTGAAGAGTTTACAGGAAGGATTGGGTACCGATACGATCTGCGGTATTCTACAGCTTATCATCCGCAGAGAAATGGTCAAACGTAAAGATTAAATGAGATAATTGAAGATATGATCAGATGATATATTTTGGACCACGGAGGAGCGTAGGATGAGCGTTTGAGACTAATGGAATTCGCTTATAATAACAGTTATCAAGAAAGTCTGCAGATGGACCCATTTGAGACTTTTATGGGAGGCATTGTAGAACTCCTTTGTTTTGGGCCGAGGTTGGTGAAAGACCATTGTTGGATCCTGAAGGGTTAGAGGAAATGGATGTTTCTGTAAAGATTATTCGAGAGAAGCTTTAGATAGATCAAGAGCATTAAGAGAAGAATGCCAATTAGCGTAGGACAGATATGGAGTTTGCTATATGGGATATGGTGTTTCTTAAAGTTTCCCCGATGGCTGGAATTAAAAGGTTTGGTAAGAACCACAAGTTGGACCCGAGGTACGTGTGACCTTTTAGAATTGTTTAATGGATTGGTGTGTCAGCTTATAGGCTGGATTTGCCTGCAAGTTTTCCAGGTGTGTATGATGTTTTTCAAGTAAGCCAATTGCGGAAGTGTGTGCTAAGAGACAGGCAAGTTCTTGATTTTGGGCCCCGGTTGGAGACTAACCTTTCATATATGGAAATGCCTGTCTGTGTTTTGGATACTCAAGATCGGGTATTGCGAAGGTAGACAATATCGATGGTTAAAGTTTTGTGGTGGAACCAAGATGTGGAAAGAGCGACTTGGGAGTTGGAGTCAGCTATGAGGGAGGCTCATCCTCATTTGTTCTCATGATATTATGTTAAGTGTTATCTTTGTTAGCCTATGATTGTTTTTATTCTTATAGGGATTTGATCCTATTTATGTTAAGTTTCGGGACGAAACTTCTTTTTAGGAGGGGTGGCTGTAACGCCCCTGATTTTTTGGTATTTATTCTTTATTCCTGTAATGGCATAATTTTGAAGTCAGGGCATTACGTTAACGCATGTTTGGGCTTTTATCCTAGTTAGAGTGTGGTTTTGCACTTTGAGTTTTCAGTGTGTCTGGGTTTAGCCTGTTTGTAAGGTTCCTTTGCGAGCCGGGTCTGTTTTGGTGAGTCAGTGGATCCTTTTTGGGAATGCTTGTGTTTTTGCTTCTGGAGGTATTTGCTCGAGTTTTGTTTGTCTAATTTGAGTTTCGACTTCATCTTTGGATTCATAACATCGATATTTATCTACGGTGCGAATTTTGTTAAATTCCGAGTTATTATGGATTTCATATCGTTTTAGGATTTAATGTAACGTGATGTTGATTTGTAAATAAATTAATTAACATTATTATAATATATATATGTAATAACAAAAACCTAAGGTCACTATTCATCATCTCCCCCAACCCTACGAAGGTTTTTGTATAGCGAAAGAAGGAGACTGCAGCGGACGGTGCTTTCGGCCGACATTTTCGGGTGATTGGGTGGTCGGTTTCGTCGAATGATAGGAGATTTGGGAAGCTCTCGGTGAGGGCTTCGCGATCGTGGTAAGATCTTCCCGTTTCCCCGATTTTTGTACTTTAGGGTTTGAGATTTTGACCTTCTTTCTAATCCAAAAGTTTCAAGAAACGTTGCTTAGGGCTTTCTACGGTCGATCCTTGAAGCGGCGCGGGCGGGCGGCGTTTCTCCAAAGTTTTGAGGCAAGTGGATCTCTCTCCCTTGCTTGTTCATTTTACTTGACCTCTCTTCTCGTTTCTTCCTCCTTTAGAGATTAGGAGAACTATAGGAAGCATGAAAATATCCCTCTAGGTTAGATCAAGATTTTTGGCCAAACCATAGAAATTAGGAAAAATTTGGGACAAGTAAAATTCGGCGTGTATCATGTAGTAATTCGTTGAGTTTCGTTGGATTTAGGTAAGAACGTTCACCGTGTAATGATATATAGCCTAAGTAGAATTCGGTAGGTATCGCATAGGAATTCACCGAGTATCGCCGAATTTATGTTAAGTCATTTTCGGCGAGTATCGCCAGTTCATTCGGCGAGTATCGCCGAATTGGTTAAGTCTTATTCGGTGAGAATCGCAGGTTAGTCGAACGCAGTTCGACGAACGTTGATTGTCGTTCGTCGAGTATCGATGAAATTCATCGAGTATTGCCGTATTTTGCAAGGTATTTCTGCCGAGTATTTAGAGATTCACCGAGTATCGCTTAGAATTCGCCGAGTATACAAGTGATTCGTCGGGTATACTTGCAAAATTTCCTGGGACTTAGAATTTTTTCGCTGTTTTTGCCCAATTCAGCGGGTTTAGTCCTTAGGATGGTTTTAGGCCTGGTTATAATTTGTTAGGGTTTAAACTTAGGTTTTTTATAGGAACTGATGTTTCTTCGGCTATGAAGGTTTGTAGTGGATAAAGGACCACCAATTGGACGCCGGTTTGTAGATCGTTGCACTTGGTGGAAATTTCGTCTCTGTTTTTGAGGACTGTTGGTTAGGTTTGGATAATTGGTCACCACCACAGGGCCTCTATTTTTTTGAGACATTTGGGTTTGGGAGCTTGGTTTGGTACAATTGGTCGTCGACTCCGCCCGGTTGTTTTGCCAAGTGTCAATGGTTCACGTTTTATTCGAGTTGTTTTATGCTCAGTTTGCTTCTAGATCAATCTATGCTTTTATGCTAATCCTTACAGGTATTGTCGAAGAATCACTTCGTTCCGCACTCGGTACATTTGTTCTATTTAATGATTTACTTCAGATTTTTACTGTACTTATAATTATTTGGCTATCCAGATGTGCTCTTCAGCAATTTGTACTCGGGTTTGGAAAACCCATTTCTTACTTTGCACTTATTACCTGATTATTTTCCTTTGACACTTGTATTTTTATTATTGAGGTGTTCATTCATTGAATGGCTTAGGTTCAGAGCAGTAGCCGGTTGAGCGGCTAAGTTTGGGAGCTTGCTAGTGGACTGCTTGTTGTAGAAGTTTTCCTCACCCTTGTCAGGTAATTTTTTGGGTTGTTTACTTTAGTACAGACATACATGCTCACTAGTGGCTTCGTTTCATGTTGTTTGCGTCCAATGGTGGTTTTCTTTATAAATGCTAATTACTTTGCTAAGCTGCTGGGTTGCCTATTTTTTGTTGTTTTTTGTACATGCTCCCTGGAAAGTTTTTATGTAGGTTATATGTTAGATATTTTTAACTTATAAAACCTTATTATTAATATATCATACTTGTCATCTCTTTCAAAACTAAAACAATACTTTTTGGTTAGCATAAAGACTTTTCCTATACTTATTATAAATTTAGAGTCTTGCATATGATGAGTTGTCCTTTGGGTGCGATTATACTCATGTAGGATGTTGAAATCAACTAAACAAAGTATTTTTCCACAGCGTATAACTATATATTTTTTTACTTGTGGACTAGTTGATTCCACTAAGCTGAGGGATACGGCTAACTGCTTACCTTAAAATTGGATTTTCCTTAAATAACACATAAATCTTCAAAAAGGTATTTAGTCGTGGTCTCACCTAAACATTTGCAGTTATACCCTACCGACGTGGCATCATGACGCACGTTCTCTCCTTACTCTGGTATATTCTTTAATGTAGAGAAAATGTGGGTTGTGACAGTCATGATGGGGAGGGGGTTGGGTTCACTAGTGTTAAGTGGTGCTCGGGATCGACGAAAGATCATCTTTCATGTGGAGAGAGTGGGGCAAAATACACCAGGGTTAGATTTAGTATAACATTAAATGGGATTAGTTATGGGTATATACCAACAATAATAAGTCTCTTGCGAAAGGGAGCTTTAGGCTTCAACGCATCATAGCTCCTAGTGCCCCCGAGAGCCCTTCACAGAAATGCCCAGGGCATTCTGAGGTTAACCTTAAACCGTAAGACTAAAATGAATATAAGAGTAATTAGCAATATACTAGGACTTCACTTTCACACACCCCGGTGACTCGGTAGGTTAGCTTGACTACGTTATCCAAGCGGTGGGCTCGGTGGTTGTGGAAAGGAGCGGGTTAGCCCGGCGAGCCGAAGGCTCGGAAGGTAGTTGTAATGGACAGGTTAGTCCGGGGAACCGATGGCTCAGGAATTTAAGTGTGTATGTGCATAACGTGGTGGGTCTTCAGTATTTGACGGTCGTTCACACCGAGGTTGATTCGATGACTCTGCGGGTGTGGTTTGCACTTAGCTAAGGAAAAGACAGGCGATTGGTCAGCACAGTACATGGTGACTCTGGTGTTTCCTTTAGAGGCGTACGTAAGGGCTAGGCCTGGTAGTGTGAATACCCGTCTAGGAGTAGGGTGGCCTGACCGACTATCTCCGTTGGCCATGGTGGAGGCTCCTAGGAGTGAAGCTAGATTCCAAAATGGGGGAACTAAAGGTCTGTGCGCATAGAGTCGTGTGCGTGCGTTGCACTTGCATGAATCATGGCATAACATATCACTTCACTCATACTTGCATATAACCTGACACTCTGTCGTATAAATTGGTATGAGACTTTTTATACGATAGGAGCCTTGCAAAAGACCCCTTAACTTATAAGTTTATATGGGAATTCATATAAGTTAAGTTTACATATTTCTTAGTTTACTTTTTATATACTTACTGTTCTACTCTACTTGTTTACATTACTGCTTCCTTACTATAGAACTGCTAGATTGCTTTTCCTTTTATAGCTCTATAGATGTTACAAAATACTTACTAGATAGTTCCACCGTCACCTACTTTGTTTACTCTCTACCCTCATAAGCTTCCATATCTCTCCTCCCACACGGTGCCTAGGAGTTGCGGGGGCGAGGCAGGGATAATAGTTGGCTTAGTCTTTATGACTAATAGTCTGTGGACCAAATATTTTAGGTGCTCTGGATGGGAGACCGGGAGCAGCAGCAGGAGAGGCAGCCCCAGCGGAGCGTGGTGCACATGGAGGTGGGCCAGTCTAGCTTCGGGGCACCAACTTCTGGCACCGTGAGTGTTATTTACTTAGCTTCCGCGAGAGAGTGTTGTAGTGAGGATTTGTTGTACCGGGCATAAGCCCATTTATATACCTACTATACTGAACTATTTCAGTACTTTTATTATCATGTGGACATTACTGTGATTTCTATTTCATATATTACTTGTCATCTGTGGACTTGACTTATTAGTCTTTCATTTGTACTTCTACTTCTTGATGATCTTCATTGCCGGAAGAATCGGCGTTTTGTAGTGGCGACCCTCCCGAGTGTCAGTGTCACCGCAAAATAGCAGTTCTGGGCGTAAGACAAAATAGCATAGCAAAAAATGGGGACTTACAGAGAGCTCTTCGCATGGAATGCCCTGGGAAGTCTAAGGTTAACCTTAAACGTAAGATTAAAATGTTAAAGAGCAATTAGAAATACTAGTACTTTACCTTCACTCACCTCGATGACTCGGGAGGTTAGCTTTGTTAGGTTATCCGAGCGGTAGGCTCGGTGGTTGTGGAAATGGGCAAGTTAGCTCGGCAAACCGAAGGTTCGGAAGGTAGTTGTAACAGACGTGTTAGTTTGGGGAGATGATGGCTTGAAAATTCATGGTTGCATGTGCATAAAGAGGTGGGTCTTCGATATTTGATGGTTGTTCACATGGACGTCGATACGATGACTCGGCGCGTGTGGTTTATACTTAGCCAAGGAAAAGACTGGCGGTTGGTCAGCATAGTACGTGGTGACTCTGGTATGTCCTTCAGAGGCATACATAGGGGCTAAGCCTGGTAGTGTGAATACCGACCTAGGAGTGGGGTGTCCCAACCCACTGTCTCTGTGGGCCGCTACGGAGGCTCTTGGGAGTGAAGCTAGCTTCCAAAATCGGGGAACTAAAGGTCTGTGCGCATAGAGTCATGTGTTTGTGTTCCACTTGAATGAAACATGGCATAATATATCACAACACACATACCTGCATATAATCTAACACCCCATTGTATAAACTAGTATGGGGTAGCTTATACGATGAGAGTCTTACAAAATAGCCCTTAACTTATAAGTTTTTATGGGCATTCATATAATTTAAGGTTTATAATTTATCTGTTACTTTTCTTTATGGTGCACCTTACTTTCTACCCCTTTTACTGATCTACTTGATAAAGAACTGCTAATTTAGACTCTTATAAATGTTATACTATATAATCTGCTAGATTAGGACCATCGTCATCTACTTTTGGCTACTCTCCACCATCACAGCTTTCCTATCATTCCTCCTGCATGGTGCCTAGTAGCCACTGAGGGAGTGGTGGGGGAAATCATGTTTAGTCTTTTTGACTAACGATCAGTGAACCAAACATTTCATTCGCTCCAGATGGGAGACAGAGAGCATAAGCAGGAGATGTAGCACCAGTGGAGTGCGGTGCACATGGAGGTGGGCCAGTCTATTAAGGGAGCGACAGCTTCTGTCTCCGTGAGTGTTAGTTTACTTAGCTTCCGTGAGAGTATTGTAGTGAGGTTATATTCTACCAGGCACGGGCCCGTTTAAATTTCTACCCTTCTGTCGCTGCTATTATGCTTCTATATCATGTGGACTTTGCTGTACTTTATATATATATATATATAGTGATTTGTGGACTTGACTTAATTGTCTCCTTTCATGTACTTCTACTTCTTGGTGATTAGTAGTGCCGGCAGGATCGGCGTTTTAAAGTGACGACCTCCACGAGTGTTGGTGTCACCACAAAATGGTAGTTTTGGGTGTAAGACCCGGTGGTGAAGAAAAAAATAGGGTCTTACAAACTGGTATCAGAGGTAACCTCGATCCGAAGAGAAGAAGTCAATAAAACCCCAGGCCACCCCGCGCAAGCTTAGTTTGAGGACAAACTAACAGCGGAAGAAATTGTGTGCCCATAAGGGGAATCACATGCAAAAGTCCACTTTCTTCATAAGTTCCACTTGTACATTAACTAACAATTGGAATTTTCCTTTATAGCCTGTGACGAACCCTACCCCTCAACAAGGTACACCTTAGGTACAGAACATAGATCCACCCCCGCTTGTTCTGACTCCGTTCCAACAAACAGAGATGGGCAGACACTGATGGCTATTCTGAAGTCCTTCAGGAATCATCAGGCTCCGACTCCTCAGCTAAATCCCGGGGATAACTGGCTGAGCGTCTTTCGGCGGTCTATCTCCTCTATCCTACATCGGGATGGAGTCAGCAGTCTGTAGAGAGGAGTGGCTGGACATTATTTACGAGATGCTGGCTGGGATTCGATGCCCGACTAAGGAGACAGTAGCCTTGGTAGTGTCCTGCTTGGATTCACATGTGAAGAGATGGTGAAAGTCGCTATTAGAAACCACCTTCACTGGAGTGGATTGCGCGGACATTTCCTGGGAGGATTTCAGAGTAGCTCTATTGGAACATTTTGTACTATAGTCGGTGAGGGATGAGTTGGATAATAGGTTCCTGCAATTGAGATAGGGCAGCAGGACGGTGTTGGAATAATATCGGGAGTTCAGACATCTATCCCGGTTTGCAGACGCATACCAACTGGATGACACGGGCTATGCGAAGAGATTCTTCAAGGGTCTTCACGATTACATGAGGCAGACCCTCCTCTTTGTTTCTGATGGGAACTTGGCTAGGATCTTGGAGATGGCCAAGAAGCTGGAGGCAGACCAGCTTACAGTCCGAGGCTGGAAGAGATCGGCTAATGACTCATTGATTGGTGGTAGGAGAGACCAGGCCAGAGGTCATGTCATAGGGGAAAGGTGGAATGGGGATCAACCCCTCCAGGAGGACAGGCAGGAGCATAGGTACCAGGTGGTGTTAGCTCCTCAGCCCTTGCAGATGCGAGAGATGCTGAGGGCAGTAGAGGAGTCATCGACATGCTTCCGATGGAACCAGCCGAGACACTTTCAGAGGAACAACCCCATGAGGGAAGCACCCCCACCAACACTTCAGGATGCACCACCTGTATAACAGTTTGGTGGTCGAGGACGCGCTAAGGACGTGGATTTCAGGGTGTTGACCGCAGACAGGATAGAGGGCAGGTATTTGTCGTGGATCTGGCCACCGGAACCCAGAGCGGGTGACAGGAGGTACGCCAGTGATTTAAAGTTTCTTTCTTTTCTAGAAGCTAGATTACATGGATATACAACTGTAGAGTTGGGGAAGAATCTTAAACTAGATATCTAAGAGGAAAAACTTAACTAACTCAGGGATTGTGATGGTGTGTGGCAAGCCTGCCCATACCTTATTAGACGTGGGAGCATCACATAATTTCTTCTCAAAGGAGTTTATCAAAGACCTGGACAAGATCGAGAGCTTTATGGGAGTCGTTAGGAGGGTGCATCTCCCCAACGAGACAGAGATCAATTCTACGACGAAGTGCATTTTAGGAGTGACCATTGATGGTGTAACCGTCGAGGCCCGGACAATGATCCTGAGGATGCCGGATTTTGATCTCGTCCTGGGCATGACATTGCTCACCTGGGACCATGCGCAGATTGATTGCCCAACAAGAAGGGTCGTGCTGAGATATAACGACACTTAGCCGACCTTCGAAGGTATTGTCACAGCTTCTCACCTTCTACTCTCTTCTATCCAGGACTTTCAGCCCTATCATTAGGGAGACAAGGTCTACCAGGTGCTGTTTGAGATGGCCGAGGCCAAGGATTCCATTACTAGTATCCCCGTAGTACGGTACTTTGCTGACATATTTCCAAAGAAACTGCCAGGATTACTGCCCCATCGAGAGAAAGATTTCCAGATACAGCTCGTATCTAGGGCTAAGCTGGTATCCAGAGCTCGTTATCGGATGGCCCCGAAGGAGTTAGTGGAGTTTCGAAGCCAGCTGCTAGAGCTAGTGGAAGCCGATTTTGTCCTGCCAAGCTCTTTTCCATTGGGAGCTCCAGTGCTGTTTGTGAAGAAGAAGGATGGGACACTCTGACTGTGCATTGACTACAAGGCATTGATCAGGCTGACAGTTCAGAACACGTATCCTCTACCAAGGATTGACGAGCTGTTTGACCAGTTAGAGCGAGATCACTAGTTTTCGAAGCTGGATTTGAGATCAGGATACTACTAGCTACCGATTTAGGAGGGGGACATCCCAAATACTACTTTCGGTAGTAAATACATGCTATATAGGTTCACCGTGATGCATTTTGGTCTCATGAATGCACCATTCGCATGCATGAGTTTGATGAACCGGGTATTCGAGGCCTATCTGGACGTCTTCGTCATAGTATTTATTGACAACATCCTCATCTATTCAAGGACCGAGGAGTAGCATGCATATCATCTGACACTGACTTTGGAAAGACTCCAAGAGCATAGTCTATATGCATGTTCATCAAGTGCCAGTTTTGGCTGAAGGAGGTGGCTTTCCTGGGCCATATTATCAGTGGAGCAGGTCTGGCAGTGGATCCGACAAAGGTTCAAGCAGTATCGGATTGGCCAACGCTGAAGACGGCCATTGATGTGAGGTGTTTCCTGAGACTTGTCGGTTACAACCAGAAGTTTGTAGAGGGATTCTCTAGGATTTCTCTCTCGCTCACATATCTAACGAAGAAGGAGATGCCATTTGTTTGGATGTCGCAATGCGAGGCTGCTTTCCAGGAGTTGAATGGTCGCCTTACCTCGGCTCCTATCCTTGCCCTCCAATCTGGGAAGGAAGGATTTCAGGTTTATACGGATGCGTCATATTAGGGGATGGGTGTCTAAAGGATCAAGCACATAATCAACTGTTCCAAAAGCCCGGACTGTTGGAAAGAGTGCTACTTAATTTCTTAAATAAGTAGAAGAGCGCCACAGGTCAAGTGAAGGAATGTCGGACCCAACAATCCCCCCCCCCCGACGTCCAGCACAACCCGTCGGCTCAGAGGTGGAGTTACCACATGACCCACATGGCTCAGAGGTGGGGTTACCATATGGCCCACATGGCTCAGAGGTGGGGTTACCACATGGCCCACACGGCTCAGAGGTGGGGTTACCACAGGTCCACAGTTGCACGGCTCAGAGGTGGGGTTACCACATGTCCACGGTTGCACGGCCCGCCGGACCCACACAGGTAGAAGGGAAAAATCAGGATTTAATAGCGCTCCCCCGGTCTTAAACCCGTGACCTGCTTTGATACCAATTAAAAGTGTAAGTTAGATCTGATATACTCTAGAGGGGGGGTGAATAGAGTATGGTGCTTGCTAAAAACTTTTTACAATAGTTGTTGTAATCCTAAGTAAACAGGAAAGCAAATTATATAAAGTAATCTAAACACAGAATAATCACAAAGCAATCTAGTCACAAACCACAGCCAGAAACAAAAATAAAGTAAGTAACCAGAAGACACAAGGAGCTATAGTGGTTCCCCAATCAATCTGGGTACATCCACTCTTCTACCACCCTAGGTAGGAATCCACTGCATGATGAGTTGATCAGGTGTCCTGGGCACCAATGAGCTTTTGATAAGGTGCTCAAAAACCAAACCAGATTTTTTGATCAGGTGTCTTGCCACCAATGAGCTTTTGATAAGGTGCTCAAAAACCAAACACAAACTTTTGAAGGGAGTTTGAAAAACCCTTTACAGCAGAGAGTGAGAAAGGGATGAGAAAATCTTCTCTGTCAATAGTCAGAGAGAAGATAGTGGATGTTGTCAAAGCTCCCCCTGAGATCTGTAGTTGTTCAGGAAGTAAAGCTTTGCAGTAGGGTGATAGGCCTTCAGAAAATTGATCTCCAGCAAATGATGATTTCAGCAACAGCCGAAATGTGAGGTGTTTGGAGTTTTGAATGATGATGGCCTTGAACACTTGAATCAAAAGAGATCTGAAGATTTCAGTTTGTTGATCTCCTTTGGTGATGGTGTTCTTGTATGAATCTTTGAGACTGAGAATGTCTGCAACTCTTTCTCTTTCTCTAGTGTAATTATTGTTGTGAGAGTTATTGTTGCAGAGAGAGATTCTTGTTATTCTTTTTTCTTCTTCTGTATATTTTTTGTACAGAATAATTCTGTCTTTTATTCCATTTTTTCTGAATAGAAATGATCCACTGTCAAGATAGTCATTGGCATGTCATAAATGACTTCCTTAATTGCTTTTGTCTTCTGTAGAAAAGTCCAATAAAACATTCCTTGATAATTCCTTGAAACTTGCTCCAGATTAATTAAAAAAATGGCTACAAGATCTCTGAATTAATTGCTGAGAACAATTCCTTAACTGTCTGAATTTGAATCTTGAAAATCGTTGAACTCTTCAGAAAAATGTCGAACTGAGCTCCACTATCGTTGAACTGAGCTCAGAGATTTGGACTTAGACAGAAACAGAGATCGTCGATCTGAGCTCAACTATCGTCGAACTGAGCTCAGAGATCGTCGAATAGAGTTCGACGATTCGTCGAAGTGAGCTCACTGATCGTCGAATGGAGTTCGATGATTCGTCGTACTGAGCTCGACGAAATGACTTAGTCTTCTGAAACTAAAAATCTTGGTCTTGAAGGCAGCTTCCAAACATAATTTCTAACCCTTACACTCAATTCTACTTGACCTTTAGATCTATACAGTGAGGTCAAAATAGGTTTCCTAAAAGACATAGTGATCCTGACCCAAATCAGTAATAGGGTGTTCCAACAATCTCCCCCTATTTGGGTTAGGATTACTATTTACAGATATTGAAATAAAAACAATATACAAAGCAAAAATGCAATAAACAAGACATTGCAGAATCACAGATATTATCTCAGACAGATCATAAAACAGCATATATTGTCACCTTACAGAATTACTCATTTTCCTTGCTTTTTATAAGTACTATTTCCCTGTTTGGATTTAGAGCTTCCTTTTTAGATCTTCTATCATCAGCTGCACCTAAAGAGGTTTGTTGCTTAGGCCTGGGCACTACAGCTTCAGGATGCAGCTTCATGTAGCATTCAGAATCAAAAAACTTGCTGGAAGCATATCTTTCAAGTTCCTTTTTTCTTTGATCAGATAATGTAGTAATATTGGAAGTGTCTTTGCATTGTTCTCTGGCTTTCTTAATTTGATCCAAAGCAGCTAATTCCTTCATCCTGGCTGTCCATGAAGTTGGATTGTTCTCTGGATCCTCAAAAGGAACTGGAGGCTCATATCTGTTTGAGGGATTGTCTGGAGGAGCTCTGGAGGAGACTAACTCTTTAAGCTTGTAGTGAAAGGGACCTGAAGTAGTATCAGATGGACCTTGTCCTTGCCTTGAATAAGGGTGTTGCCTGGAATAGCCTTTTGAGTATACTTGAAATTCTCTTTGGTTTCCTCTGTAGTTTCCTCTCCTTGATTGATAGCCTCTGGATTGGCTTCCCCTATGTTGAGATCTTCCTTGAGGCTGATAAGGGGTTTGGCTTCTGGTAGAGGAATGAGATGCAGAGCTACCACCTGCACCTGCATCAGGTGAAGGAGGAGGAGGAGGAGGATGAAACTGAGAGGAACCTTTCTCATACTTTCTCTTTTTCTTCATGGCCTTCAATTGATTCTTGGAGTATTGCATCCAATGTTCTGTGATAGGACAGTTATGCAGTATGTAATAGGGAATATCATTGGTATCTTTGAGTTTTGCTTGAGGAACCCTTTTCATAGCCTTGCTTCTGGCCTTTCTTTTCCTTGCAATAGTTGCAGAGGAGTCATCTGAATCAGTCCTATATTGATCACTTTCTGAGCTTTGTTCATCATACAGTGCATCAATCCTTTTGAGATAGTCTTTCTGTTGTTGTGATTGAGCAGGAGAAACAGTAGTGACAGCAACAGTAGCAGCAACAATAGAAGGAGGAATAGAAGCAACACTAGCAGGGGAGATTACATCAGCAGATACAAAACGTTCAGAAGTAACATTCTCAGAAATGGAAGGTACAGCAACAGTAGATACAGCAGTAACTGGGGCAACAGATTCAGATACAAGAGTTTCAGCATCAGCAATAACATCAGCAATAATAGTAGGCTCAAGGTCAAATGCCTCTGTCATATGTATATCCTCAGATATTAAATCATCTGAATTAATAGCAATATCAACAATATAAGTAGAAGAAACTGAAGGAGCAGCAGCAGAAGGGACTGTATAAAAGAATGAATTAAGCTAGTGTCACAGCTTGAAATAGGCACAATGGCCTTAGACAGATCTTCAGATGGTTGGACTGCAGTATGCTCTGGGAGACAGCTGAAATATATATAATAAAAATCTAATAATAGTGACCTGAGGTCCATTGAGAAAACTGCAACTTGTGGTGTTGAGGCTTGAGCTTGAACTGAGATAACAGCAGCAGCAGGCAATCTAACCACTTCATGAGGCATCTCCCCCTGCCTAGATTCAGTCAGGACTGGATCAAGGCACCCAGATGAAGGGATTGCCTGAGGAGGAATGAGGGAGGAGAGCCTGGCAGACAGGTCTGCAACTGACTTTAAAAGTTGAGCCAAGGAGGTCTCCAACAAGAGGGATAGTCTGGGAGCTATCAGCTCATAAAGTCTGTCTGCTAAGGCTAGAAGATCTACATGCTCAATAAGGACTTGAGCAGAGGTAGAGAATGAAGGTGGAACAGCTGGAGATGTTGGTGGAGACCTGGTGTATGGGGGAAATGAGGGTTGAGATATGTGGATTGTGGAAATTGAAGATAATGGAATGGAAACAGAGGGTGTGAAGGAGGGTTGTGCAATGATATCTTGCAGTAACTGTTGGTAAGATGTGTATGAAGAGGGTAGATCAGGAGAGGATGAAGGAGAATCATCCATAAAGGAATCATCTATCAGATTGAAAGATGGAAGATGAGATGATGATTCAATTTCTAGGTGAGGGTATTGATGTAAAGGATGGAAGATTTCTTCTGTGAGAGGTGGAGGTGGAGAAATTGAAGTTGGAGATGGGGTTGAAATAATGATTGTGGAGGAAATTTGAATGGTGGAGGTGACTGGTGGAGATGAAATAAGAGGTGGAGGAGGAGGAGAAGCAGCAGGCAAGTCTTCTGCAGGGGCAAAGAGTTGAGGGGAAGAGACTGCAACAGTCCTTGTGCCTGAAGTAGTAGATGTAGAGGGCCTGCTGGGCTTCACTATCTGCCTGTCCCATTTGCCAAACAGGGCACAGGAGAGCCTCTTAGAGGCATTGATGTGCATCCCATTTGAGACTATCAGTGCAGGGCATCTGTTTTGAAGAAATAGTCCTAGTATCCTTCCAAAGTTGACAAAATTCTTGTTGATCTTTTTCTTAATCAGGTCAAAGAAAACTTCCCCCCAGTTTAACTGATTCTTATCTACCAGAGCACCCATCAAACACAGCTGATACCTGGAGATGGTATCATAGGCTGAGTGTTTGGCCAACAATACTTTTCCAACCACAACAGCTAAGAACCTGTACTCCACAGATAGATTCTTCTTCAGCAGCTTGCTAGAGTTTGCATTTGAATGTCCCATTCTTTCAAGCATGGTAGAAAATTTTTCTCCAGACAGTTCAGCAGAGTCCTCTATAGAATTTAATTGAAAAACCTCTATTAAGATAGTAGGTGTCAGAGGTACCTGGGTTCCAGAAATTGTTCCAACAACTGTATTTTTATCCTGGTTGTGGGCAGTATATACCCATTCCTTTATTTCATCAGCATGCAATTTGATTATGGTGGACATTATAGTAACTAACTTTTGCTCCTTGAAAAGTTCTAGAATGTCTTGAAAAATCTGATCACTGTTATTGAAAGAGTCCATATCTATATCAAATCCTGCATCAAATTTCATGGCGGCTAGGACTGCAACTGAGACGGCCATTATTTCCTGCAAAAATCAACAAACAAATGACCAAGTGTAGAGAAGTTTGGAGGGAAAGAGAATTTTTGCAGAGAGAATGAAAGCGCAAAAGGAGAACGACGGTCGAAAAATGAATTTTATATTAGGGTTCGACGCAGAAAAGGAAAGATCGTTGAACTCAGTTCGACGATCGGGGATTCTAAAGGAATCTGAAAGGTCATCAACATTGTCGATCTCCGTTCGACGATATTGGAGAGCGTCGAGCTCCGTTCGACGATAGTTCAGAGAACAAAATCGTCGAGCTTCGTTCGACGATTTGAGCGTCGAGCACTATCTGAGAAGCGCTGAAGTCTGGTCGACGATTTCAGAAAGCGTTGATCTCCGTTCGACGATCGAGGGAAAATCGTCGAGCGCAGTTCAGAGATCAGAAACACTCTATACACTAGAAAAATCAAGATGTTTGCCTAGTCTTGGTCATTTTTAGAGTTTTAAAATCTTGGAACTTATTTTAAAATTCCTCCATCTAATATTCCTAACTGATTTAGGAAGAAGGTGTGTTTCTTTTCATCCAAGAGTTTGGTGAAAATATCTCCCCTTTACAAATCAGTTGGGATATATTGAAGTTCAATTTTATTTTTCTCAACATTATCCCTTAAAAAAGTGAAGCCTAATTTCTATGTGTTTTGTCCTACTATGGAGGACTGGATTTTGAGCGATAGAAATAGCACTGGTATTATCACAAAAGATTTTAGACTTCTCTAAGTTGTAGCCATAGTCTAGGAGTTGGTTTTGAATCCACAAGATTTGTGAACAACAACTACCTGCAGCCATATATTCAGCTTCAGCAGTTGAAGTTGACACAAATGTTTATTTCTTGCAAAACCAAGAGACAAGTCTGTCACCAAGAAACTGACAAGTTTTACTGGTGCTTTTCCTGTCAATTCTGCATCCAGCATAATCAGCATCAGAAAATCCAGTTAAGTCAAATGCTGAATCTTTTGGATACTAGAGACCTAGATTTGGACAAATTTTAACATACCTGAGAATCCTTTTTACTAATGTTAGGTGTGACTCTCTAGGGCTCACTTGGAATCTAGCACAGATGCACGTAGCAAACATTATGTCAGGTCTACTAGCTGTAAGGTACAATAAAGAGCCAATCATTGCTCTATATGTTGTCTGATCAACAGGTTTCACATGTTCATCAACATCTAATACAGCATTAGTATGCATAGGTATTTTCATACAAGATGCTTCAGAAATACCAAATTTCTTAACCAATTCCTTTGCATACTTGGTTTGAGAAATAAATATGCCTTCAGCATGTTGTTTGATTTGCAATCCTAGAAAGAAAGATAGCTCACCCATGCTACTCATTTCAAATTTAGAATGCATTAGATTTGAGAACCTTCTGCACAAATTTGAATCAGTAGAACCAAAGATGATATCATCTACATAGATTTGTACTAGTAGGGTATGGGACTTATGGGTTCTAATAAAAAGAGTTTGGTCTACTCTACCCCTTATAAACTCATTTTTCAGGAGAAAGCATGCTAGGGTCTCATACCATGCTCTAGGAGCTTGCTTGAGACCATATAATGCTTTATTCAGTTTAAAAACATAATCAGGATGAGATGAAGAGATAAAACCTGGAGGTTGTCTGACATAGACTTCTTCTTTGATATCCCCATTGAGAAAAGCACTCTTTACATCCATCTGGTATACTTTGAAGCCTTTGTGTGTTGCATATGCTAAGAAGATTCTAATAGCCTCCAACCTTGCAACTGGTGCAAAAGTCTGGTCATAATCTATGCCTTCTTCTTGAGAGTACCCTTGAGAAACTAGCCTTGCCTTGTTCCTTACAATTACTCTTTAATCATCCAATTTGTTTCTGAACACCCACTTTGTTCCAACAATGAAGTGATCCTTAGGCCTTGGTACTAGTTCACAAAATTTGTTCCTTTCAAATTGATGCAACTCTTCTTGCATTATAATGATCCAGTGTGGATCTTGCTCTGCATCTTGAATGGATTGAGGTTCAATTTGAGAAAGGAAGCAAGTGTGCAATAGGTTTTGGTTGACCTGATTTCTGGTTTGCACACCAGCTGAGATGTCTCCAATTACTTGGGAAATTTGATGGTCTCTTGATGTTACTAAATCAACAGGAGGTGTTGATTGTTCACCAACCTGTGTTGTTGTTTCCTCTTGTGGTACAACAACTGGCTCTTCAAGAGTTTTCTCTTTAGGATGTTGAATATCTTCTTCATCTTCACTGCTTTCCTCTTTTTGAATGATTTGTAATCTGTCCAAGTCTTCAGCAAGAGAATGTACCTGCAAAGGTTCTATGGTAGAAGTGTTCTTCTCCTTGAAAGACATGTTAGATTCATCAAAAGATGTATGCATAGATTCTTCAATTTTAAGAGTTGATTTATTATATACCCTATAAGCCTTACTGATCATGGAGTATCCCAGAAACACTCCTTCATCAGCTTTAGCTTGAAATTTTTCTAAGTACTTCTTGTCATTATTGTGTATGTAACAACTACAACCAAAAATTCTAAAATAATCTACTTTAGGTTTCTTCCCTTTGAGTAATTCATAGGTAGTCTTGCCCTTCAGTTTATGTATTAAACTTTTATTCAACACATAGTTGGAGGTGTTCACTGTCTCTGCCCAAAAAGATAGAGGAAGGTGAGTATCTGACAACAATGTAGTGGCAGATTCAATAAGGGTTCTATTTTTCCTTTCAGCTACCCCATTTTGTTCAGGAGTTCTAGGAGCTGAGAAAGTGTGCCTGATCCCTTCACTCTAACAGAACTCTTGCATAAGAAGAGAATCAAACTCTGTCCCATGATCACTTCTGATTAGGGCAATGTGAGTATTGAACTCAGTATGTATGCATTTGAGAAACTCTGTCAAACACTTAAAGTTATCAGACTTCTTCCTCAGAAAGAACACTCATGTGAATCTAGATAAGTCATCTACAACCACTAAAGTGTAAGATTTCCCTCCTACGTTTTGTACTGTAATGGGTCCAAAAAGATCCATGTGTAACAGATACAAAATCCTAGGTGAATCACTCTTATTAAGTGACTTGAAACTATTTTTAGTTTGCTTGCCTAATTGACAAGCCCTACAGAGTCCTTCCTTCTTGTAGGGGCCAGAAGGTAGTCCTCTAACAAGGTTGTTCCTTGGATAGCCTAGCAATGGTTCTAAGGTTTATATGCCTTAATCTCTTATGCCATAACTCATTAGGTCTACAAATCGAATTAAACAGGCAAATATCTACTTCTGTTGAAAGAAAGTCTACTAAATAGATGTTACCTTTCCTTTTACCTGTCAACACAGTTGTGTTGTCCTCTGATTTTATCTTGCATAAGGATTTGCTGAAAGTCACTTGGTAGCATTCATCACATAGTTGACTGATACTGATCAAGTTGTGCTTCAGTCCTTCCACATAGGCTACTTTCTTGAATGTGACTGTGCCAATTTGAACTGCACTATATCCTTTTGTTAGTCCAAAGTTTGAATCACCAAATATGACTTTGGGTCCAAGCTTGGCTTTAAAGGATGTGAGGTTGTCCTTGTTTCCTATCATGTGCTTTGAGCACCCACTATCCAAATACCTAGCTGGTTTGTTGTTGGATAGGTCTTCACCTGCACATAAGCAATTTACTTGTTTTTGACTCAGTTTACCTTGGGCCTCGGTTGATAACCTTTAAATTCAGAAATAAATGACATCCCTGGTTGACTCTTATAACCTTCAGGATGATATCTCCTTGGAGGTATTATCCATTCAGTATAAGGGTTAAATCTTTGGGATGAAGGACCCCTAGGATTGGATTTTGATTTACCCTTGAAAGAATTTCAAAAGCTCTGATCTCTGTTCGATGATCGTTGAGCTGCGTTCGACGATCTTGGGTCAGATCGTCGAGCTCCATTCGACGGTCGACTGTGGCAGAGTTCAGGAATTAGAGATCGTCGACCTGAGTTCGACGATTTTGCCTGAGATCGTCGATCTGCGTTCGGCGATCGTCTAGCTCTGTTCGACGATTTCTGCTGGATCTTGGTTTTCTTAGGTAGATCAGAATTTTTCCTAGCTACCTCTACAACTCCCTTCCCTTTATCAGAAATAAACTTGATTGGGGTTGTTAGAACTATAGGTTGGCTGGATGAAGCACCCAATCCCAGTGTACTATTGAATCTAGAGTTCACTCTACTTGTGATGTCCATTAGCTTGATGCTTCTCCCATTAAGGGATTCTTTAAGCTTTTTGGCCTCTGATAGCTCACTTTTCAGTGAAGCTATCTACTCCCTACAGCACTCCAACTCCTCAGAGAGTTTGAGGTTTTCTGATTTTAAGGTACTATGTTCAGACAATTGATTTCTGAGAGAGATAATTTCATTCTCAGATTTTAATAGGTCTAAACACAGTGCTTTAAATTCATACTTAAAGTCCTCAGAATTGAAATCAAAAGAACTTATCACCTGGTCCTCTTCAAGTTGAGTCTCTGATTCAGATTCAGACTCTTCTTCATCAGAGTTGTGTTGTGAGGCATTGATAGCCATCATGCAGAATTCCTTCTCTTCAGCATCATCCTCATCATCACTTGAGCTGGATGAAGCTTCTGATTCCTCTTCAGTCTCACTCCAAGATTCAGCAACAAATCCCTTCCTTGTGTGTTTGTTCTTGCTTGAGGAGGGTTTGCCATTGCTATTCTTCTTCAAGTCCTTGTCTTTTCTTCTTTCTCTCTTGTCCTTTCTGTCCCTGTTTTTGTTCTCTGGACAGTCAGGCACAATGTGGCCTGGTTTCCTGCAACCAAAGCAAATAATTTCTTTATTGTTTGATTTATCATACCTTGGCTTGTCATGCTCTTTGTATGATCTCTTCTTGAAGTCCTTTCTGGCCATCTTGTAAAATCTTTTGGCCAGTAGACTAAGCAGCTCATCATTGCCTGTGATCTTATCTTCAGGCTGATCTTCTGTGGCTTTGAAAGATATTGACTTTTCCTTTCTTGTGGCTGGTGAGGCAGCCTTCTGCTCTTCTTCTCTATTTTTGATGAGCAGCTCATAAGACTTGAGCTTCCCCAAGAGAGCTTCTGTTGTGATTTCATTGAGACTTCTGGCATCCTTGATTGGCCAGATCGTTGAGTCCCAAGTGCTTGGGAAGCACATTAGGATTTTATCATTTAGCTCAGTCAATGAGATCTCTTTATCCAAAGTTTTCAGTTCATTGACTATCAGACTGAGTCTATTATACATGTCTGCTACTGACTCAGCTTCTCCTTTCTTGAAGTTCTCATATTGGGTTATGAGGTGAGATCTTCTGTCTTTTCTCTCATCAGCAGATCCTGAGACTATTTCAGATAGCTTGTCCCAGATCTCCTTTGCAGAGTTGCATTCAGCCACCTTTTGGAAAATGTCATCATACATAGTCTGGGCTAAGATATTCATAGCCTTTGCATCTGCTACTTTCCACTTCTTGATCTCTGCATCTATTCCCGAGGGAGGTTGAACAGCATTTGTGCTTGTATTCTCTGGAGGTCTTGGACACACTGTCAAAACAGAATTGAAGATGTCCTCATCAATAGAATTCATGTAGAGTCTAATCCTTGCCTTCCAAAGTGCAAACTTGGATAGATTGCACACTAGAGGTCTGGTGCTAGCATAATCTTTGTTTTGGGCCATGTTTTGTGAAGAAATAATTCTAATAACAAAATCTACAACAAGCAGATCTAACTATAGGAATCTTTGGGTTTAGGTGTTAGCCTGTCCAACAACTGAGATGTGGTATTTTTAACCAACCTCGCTCTGATACCAATTGAAAGTGCAAGTTAGTTCTGATATACTCTAGAGGGGGGTGAATAGAGTATGGTGCTTGCTAAAAACTTTTTACAACAGTTGTTGTAATCCTAAGTGAACAGGGAAGCAAATAATATAAAGTAATCTAAACACAGAATAATCACAAAGCAATCTAGTCACAAACCACAGCCAGAAACAAAAATAAAGTAAGCAACCAGATGACACAAGGAGCTATATTGGTTCCCCAATCAATCTGGGTACATCCACTCTTCTACCACCCTAGGTAGGAATCCACTACAGGATGAGTTGATCAGGTGTCCTGGGAACCAATGAGCTTTTGATAAGGTGCTCAAAAACCAAACCAGATTTTTTGATCATGTGTCTTGCCACCAATGAGCTTTTGATAAGGTGCTCAAAAACCAAACACAAACTTTTGAAGGGAGTTTGAAAAACCCTTTACAGCAGAGAGTGAGAGAGGGATGAGAAAATCTTCTCTGTCAACAGTCAGAGAGAAGATAGTGGATGTTGTCAAAGCTCCCCCTGAGATCTGTAGTTGTTCAGGAAGTGAAGCTTTGCAGTAGGGTGATAAGCCTTCAGAAAATTGATCTCCAGCAAATGATGATTTCAGCAACAGCCAAAATGTGAGGTGTCTGGAGTCTTGAATGATGATGGCCTTGAACACTTGAATCAAAAGAGATCTGAAGATTTCAGTTTGTTGATCTCCTTTGGTGATGGTGTTCTTGTATGAATCTTTGAGACTGAGAATGTCTGCAACTCTTTCTCTTTCTCTTGTGTAATTGTTGTTGTGAGAGTTGTTGTTGCAGAGAGAGATTCTTGTTATTCTTTTTTCTTCTTCTGTATATTTGTTGTAGAGAATAATTCTGTCTTTTATTCCATTTTGTCTGAATAGAAATGATCCACTGTCAAGATAGTCGTTGGCTTGTCATAAATGACTTCCTTAATTGCTTTTGTCTTCTGGAGGAAAGTCCAATAAAATATTCCTTGATAATTACTTGAAACTTGCTCCAGATTAATTTAAAAATGGCTACAAGATCTCTGAATTATTTGCTGAGAACAATTCCTTAACTGTCTGAATTTGAATCTTCAAAATCGTTGAACTCTTCAGAAAAATGTCGAACTGAGCTCCATTATCGTTGAACTGAGCTCAGAGATTTGGACTTAGACAGAAATAGAGATCGTCGATCTGAGCTCAACTATCGTCGAACTGAGCTCAGAGATCGTCTAATGGAGTTCGATGATTCGTTGAAGTGAGCTCACCGATCGTCGAATGGAGTTCGACGATTCATCGTACTGAGCTCGACGAAATGACTTAGTCTTCTGAAACTGAAAATCTTGGTATTGAGGGCAGCTTCCAAACCTAATTACTAACCCTTAGACTCAATTCTACTTGACCTTTAGATCTATACAGTGAGGTCAAAATAGGTTTCCTAAAAGACATAGTGATCCTGACCCAAATCAGTAATAGGGTGTTCCAACAGTGTCGTTCTGATGCAGAACGGGCACGTGATAGCTTACGGCTCCCGCTAGTTGAACAAACATGATAAAAAATACCCAGTGCATGACCTGGAGATGAGGGCGGTTATCTTCGCTCTGAAGATCTGGTGGCACTATCTCTACGGTGTCCACTGCGATATCTTCTCGGACCATAAGAATTTGAAGAATGTGGACATATAGAAAGATATGAACATCCTACAGAAATGCTGGGTAGAGTTTTTGTCAGACTATCAGTACACCATGCACTGTCATCCCGGGAAGGCAAACGTGGTAGCAGATGCTCTGAGATGAAGAACCACTATATCAGGAGCAGGGCCTCAGCTGATGGCTATAGAGCTGGTATAGATGTTGGAATAGATGCATATATCTCTCGTATCCAAGGATGATCTAGAGCTGTATGAGGTGTACCTGGCATCGATGTGCACTACCGAGGACATCCGGGATCGCATCAGGGACGGGCAAAGGCTAGACACGAGGATGGAACCGATTTTCAGGGCCTTGGAGGAAGGCACGACAGGGGATTACTATCTGAGAGATGGGCTGTTGTGCTTTAGAGGCCAAGTTTATGTACCAGCAGGAGGCTGAATTCGTGAGGATATCATGAATGAGGCTCACTGCAGTAAATATTCAATGCACCCGGGGATCACGAAGATGGCATCGGATCTGAAGAGGTCTAAGTATTGTCCTGGCATGAAGAAGGATATCACATACTTTGTGATGCATTGGAGGTATGTCATCTCGTGAAGGTGGAGTGTAAGAGTCCGACTGGATTATTGCATCCACTTCCAATGCCGGAATGGAAGTTTAAGGATATAGCCATGGATTTCATACATGGGCTACCTCAGTCTCATGCGGGGAACGATTCAATCTGGGTGATTGCTGACAGATTGATGAAGGTGTCCAGGTTTATTCCAGTCAGAAAGGATGCTCCAGTCGGTGATATGGTGCGGAGATTTGTGGAGCAGTTTGTCCACTACCATGTAGTGCCCAGGATGATTGTGTCAGATCGGGATGAACGGTTTATGTCCAAGGAGTGGAGGTTGGTCCAGCCTTACCTGGGCTCTCGGATGACATTTAACATATCCTTCCACCCTCAGACGGACGGGTTTTAAGACCCCATTTTTTTCTTTTTCAAACCCGGGGGTCATATGCCTAGAATCGCTGTTTTGCGGTGGCACCGACACTCGAGAAGGTCGTCACTACAAAATGCCGATTTTGCCGGCCTTTTCGATCATCAAAGTGAGAGCAGTAATCATAAACTGAAATATGATTGAGTCCACAAACATCATATATAAATGATAAACTACAAGAAGTCCATAAATATAGAAAAGAGAGAGTACTATAATAGAACAATACAAATGGAATATAAACGGGCTTAAGCCCTATACATCAGATCCTCGCTACAATCTCTCGTGGAAGCTATAAGAAAGACTAATCACTCACGGAGCTAGTCACTGGTGCTCCGGTACTAGACTGGCCCATCTCCATGCGCACCGTACATCGCTGGTGCTGGTCCTTGAGCTGTTGGTCCCTGTCTCCCATCCGGAGCCCCTATAATGTTGTGGTCCGAAAACTATTAGTCATAAAGATTAAGTTCTATCATCCCCTACCACTCCCTCATGGCTCCTAGGCACCGAGTGGAGAGGAGGAAAAGAAAGCTACAAAGGTGGAGAATAAAATAAGCAGCTGACAGTGGAACTAATTTAGCAGTTATTTATATTATATATACAGCTAAGGGAGGAAGGTGCAAGTTAGCAATTCTATAATAGTAAGCAGTAAGATAAACGAGTGGAATATGTAGCATATGTAAGAAAAATAAAGTAAGAAGTAAGTAACCTTAACTTATATGAATGCCCATACAAACATATAAGTTAAGGGGTTTTTTGCAAGTCTCCCATCGTATAAAAAGTCTCATATCAATTTATATATTGGGGTGTTAGTTGTATGCAAGTATTAGTGTAGTGATTTGCTATTCCATGATTCATGCAAGGCAACTCATGCACACAACTCTATATGCACAGACCTTTAGTTCCCCATATTTGGGTAGCTAGCTTCACTCACAGGAACCTCCGTAGTGGCAAACGAAGACAGTGGGTCGGGCCCGCCACTCCTAGGTAGGTATCCATACTACCAGGCCTAGCCCTTATGTACGCCTCTAGAAGGACACAACCTAGAGTCTCCACGTACTATGCTGGCCATATCCACTAGACTTTCCCTGGTCAAGTGTCCCACACTGCCGATTCAACGTATCGACGTCAGTGTGAATGACCGTCCAATACCGAAGAGCCACCACCTTAATTTGTATCCAAATCCTTCCGAGCCACCGGCTCCCCGGACTATCCCGTCCGTTACACTTACCTTCCGAACCTACCGTCCGGATGGTTAATCAAACTAACCTAACCGACCTCTCGAGCTACCGGGGTGTGTGAATGTGAAACCCTAGTTATACTAGTTGCTCTTGAAGTTTATTATTCCTACTGTTTAGGTTAGCCCAGGACTGCCCAAGGTATTCCCCGTGAAGGGCTCTTGAGGGCATTAGGAACTATGATGGTAGTTGAAGCCCATCATTTCCTTTCGCAAGGAACTTACTATTATTGGTTGTTACCCAATTCCCAATCACTTTAATGTTGTACTAGATCTAACCCTAGTGTATTTTGACTCTTTCTTTCTCCACGGGGAATATGATGTTTCGTCGATCCCGAGCACCTCTTAACACAAGTCAAACCTCCCACTCCTCATCATGACTCCCGATGATAATCTCATTTCACTTACCAGATCAATACACTAATATCCCAACTCCCTAGGTTCATTTTGCACCATATTATGATTTCTGCAGGTTTTACTAAATGCAGACCATCCTAAGCTATATGATGTATACAATGGGAGGTAGTCCAAATTATCATCCAAAATCCCTATAATATTTATTGGAGGTCTATCATGCCATGATTAGCTTAAATCCAGAAGTTTATAATTTTCCTAATTTACTTGATAATTTATTTAATTTCCAAAGAGATCCAAATGCCTTAGTTTGAACAAGAAGTACTATTTTCAGGCATGCAAAATGTTCAACAAAATTATGATAAATACAAGACAATTATTTATCAGTAAATTCAAGATCTTAAAATTTTCAGTAAGACTTAAACTTCTAAACATAATTTTTTTACATAACCTACATTAACCAAATTAAAGAGACAAGTACTGTCAATATACTTCTAAAAATTATGAGAAAACTCAAGGATGAATATAAAGACATATAAACACTCCAGGTCAAGTTTCACACTTTATCAGTGAATAATGAACTCTATAATTGATTTTCTCGTAATAATCCAAGTAACAGGTTAATGAACTAAGTACAATAATTATTCATCTATAAATTGTAATAAAATTCCCAAATTAGCATATTGACCTAGGACCACTACTGATCAAGTTTCATAATTTTCCAATAAAATGGTAGCTCTAAATCTATTATTGATCATATTCTCGTATTTATATACTTGTGAAGTAAGTACTGGAAATTTACATCTAAAAATTACAATAAAATTCATGTATGATCATAATGGTCTAAAACTCACTCTACCCCAATTTCATAATCATCTAATTGATATTAAGATCATAATAAAAACATTATTAATTAGGGCTAATACTTGTATTACAAAGGTTGTACTAAATTATTAATCTGAAATTCCCATTAAAATATCAAGGCTTATAATGACATTAAGACTACACTACCCAAGTTTCACAAGTTTTCACAGAGTTCTAATTACCTATCCTTCAAATTTAAGGATTGTGGTCTAAAGTAGTGTTAGGCTTTTGAGGGGTTCATCCAACTCTAAATCTACTAAGATTTTCACCAGAGGACTTCAGCTACCCTGGAGTCCTCTCTACCAAATTTCAAATCCATACAAGGGCAGTTGACCACATGCCCTTCACAAACCCCCAAAGTCCAAACTTAGGGTTTGAACTTCGGTCCTAGGGCAATCATATCCCAAACCACCCCATAACCCATATGAGGGTGTAAACATTCATGACAAACCAGTGGCCTAAATTTCAGCCTCTATTGAGGGGGTTTGTCCACCCAATCCTACAAGGTACACTTTTGACCTAAATACCCTTTTTAGGGCAAAACTAGGGTCTACTCATTTCCCAACCAAATCAACTCAAAATGAGGTGAAAATTTATGCAGAACCTCATGATGACACTAAGGGCCATCCACCCAAATTTGGGAGCGTTTGGATGTCATTAGGTCTCCTAATTAATTCACCCTTGGATTATTAATTAATTTCTAAAACTATAGAACAATTATCTCCTAAAATTCCAATTTTTGGACAGGACCTAGGTAAAGGTTAGAGTGACTCCCTGTCTATATTTCATATCATTTGGATAAGGGATGAAATGGGTGCACTCATTTAAGTTTATGTCTAACCCTAGGTATAGACCCCACCAAAATGAGTGCCCTGGTTAAACCAGGTAGCCAAATTAGTTTAAACTAATTTTAAACTAAAGTACACTCCTAGGGCTACAAATTTGATATTCATCCCTTTTCTTGTAGTTGTACCTAGGTATTTTTAATAAATTTAAACATTAAATACAATTTCTGTGACAAAAATGAAATAATATGAAAATATATCCTATAGTTTAAATAATTCTCCAGCACGAATCTTAAAGTACATCCAGTGGCATCTGGTCGTCTTCAAGCTCCAGCCAATGTCCAGGATCATCCCATCCTGGAACCACTTCCCGACCAAATTTCTGGCAGTCCCGCAACCTCCCTGGTTGGCCACCGCCACCACCACGTCCGTTGAGGTGGTGGCTATCGCCAGGCGGCAGCACAGCAGCCGGAGGGGCGGATTCTGGCGATCCCAATTAGTTCAATTTTGAGAAAAAACAACGAGAAATCTTCTCCCAATCGGGCTCAATTGAGCCCAAATCTTGGCCCTAACAGTTCCTATGATCTACCCACAGTGAGAGAGGAAGGGGAGGACCTTGCTTGCGGCCTGGAGACGCGTCGATCGTCGGGATGCCATTAGTGGTGGAGGAGTCGCCGGAGTTCTGCATCTGTACAGTGAAGTTGCTCGGGATCGCCGGGGCAAGGGTGGAAACGAAAGCTTGGAGTCCTGTGATGCTTTTAAGATGATAAAATGGGGGAGGGGAGGGGTCTAGCTGGAGGTTGCCATTAATGGCCCCTTAACACAAATTTTGGCCATGGTACGGCGGGAGGGGGGGATAAATCTGGGCATAATCAGGCCGGAAAATGGCTCGGAATGCCTCCTCTCCCTAGAGAAACTGATTCCAGCCCTTAATGGGAAGAGTTAAGTGGTTTAAGCTTAAATGCCATTAATGGTCTTGAAGCTTGAATTCTGCCATGGCTTGGGGGCTCCTCCATTGGTGGCTGGCTGGCTTCATTGGAAAATTATTCCACAGGCCATAATGAAATGAATGGAGAGCTTGGGGAAGGGGAAGAGTGTGCCCCAAGGTCTTCCCCCATTACTACCCTCTCTTTCTCTCTCCTCCATTAAAGGGAATTTGGAGTTTTCTCTCTCCTAGTCATCAAGGTTGACCTTGCTGACCACTCCAACCTATTGGCAGCCCTCTTACTCATAGTTTTTCATGGAAATAATGTTAGCCAAAGTGGAAAGATGGCTTGAGCTTAGGTTGGCCCATTTGAGCTAGGTTTGACCTAATCTTGACTAGGGTTGACCTAGGTCAATTTGACCTTTTGAGAAGCCATCAATGGGTCCTTGGTGATCCATTGGACTCCCCTAAGGTCTAGGTAGGGTTGGGCAGGGTTGAATTGGCACCTTGGAGGTCACTTGACCCTTAGTAAGGGCACTTTGACCACTTTTGGGCTAGAGTTAACTTGGGTCAACTTAGCCACTAACGTTGACCCCAATGGGTCCTTGGTGACTCATTGACCTCACGTTAGGGTTAGAAGGGAATGAGTGGGGTCCACTTGGCTAAGGGAAGGTCAATTGACCCTAAGTAGGCTAGTTTGACCCATTTAGGGTTAGGGTTGACTTAGGTCAACTTAACCACTTGACTGCCCTCAGTGGGTCCTTAGTGGCCATATGGACTACCCAAGGTGTTAGGGGTGTTGTGGTAGGGTCATGGGATCAAGTTGTAGCCCTAAAGTCAAACCTTAGGTATAAATGTTGAGGATGAGCTATAGGCAAACCAAGGTGATTATTTTCACCTTGGGCATTGCCCACTTAGTTTAGAGCTTCCGATGGTTTTGTAGTGACCTAGTCTTAACAAAACAAAATCCTAAGGGTCTAGTTATTTGAGAGATGTTACACGAGTAGATGAAGCGCACTAACCGAACACTGGAGGATCTTCTATGCCTATGTGTTTTGGACCGCGGAGTGTCAAGGGAGAGACTGTTGTTGCTGATCATTTCTCCTACAACAACAATCATCAGTCCAGCATAGGCATGGCCCCTTACGAGGAACTGTACGGATGGAGGTGAAGGACCCCACTATCTTGTATTGAGGATGAGGATCCAAAAGCACTCGGCTCGGAGTTTATAGAGGACACATATGCTCATGTGAGACTGATCCGGGATATGATGATGGAGGCCCAGAGTAGATAGGCCAAGTATTATGATGCGTGCCATCATCGGGTGGAGTTCCATTTTGGAGATCGGGTCTTCTTGAAGATACGTTTGATGCATGGAGTCTCATGGCTGCGCGGGTGGAAGAAGCTCAGTCCAAGGAATATGGGGCCCTACAGGATTATGGAGCTGATCGGACCCTTGGTTTACAGATTGGAGCTACCGTCGGAGTAGCGGGATTGCATGATGGCTTCCATGTCTCTTCACATCAGAGTGCTCTACTATGACCTGAGAAGTTGATTTCCACTACAGATGGCCCGGTGTATTCCGACCGATCAGCCAGCATGGGGTCGGTCAGGATCGGTGATACATTAGTAGGATCTTGCGATGTAAGAAGGCTCCGTTAGTCAAGGTCATGTGGAGGAATCATGGGCAGGAGGAGCAGACTTGGGAGCCACGGGACCTGATGCAGCAGAGGTAACCGGATCTCTTTGAGTCAGGTATACCTTCAACCTTCTAGGGATGTTGCGTGCTTTTACTTCAGTAGAAACCCCGTAGGCCTAATCTTAATTTCGGGGACAAAATTTTTATTTTTATGTATTAGTGATTTGTAACATCCTTCAAACAACTAGACCCCTAAAAGTGGTTTTTTCATGACTAGGTCATGAAAAACCCTAAGATTCTCAAGAATACCAAATGAACCTAGGAATGAAGGTGAGATCACCTTGGTCCACAACTATCTCATTCCAGAACCACCCATATGGTTTGACTTTAAGGCCACAACTTGACTCTAGGACCCAAGTCAACCCTAGCCCTAAAATGGTCAAAGTGGCCTAATTAAGGGTCCAGTGGCCTCCAAGGTGCCAAACCAACCCTAACCAACCCTTACTAGACCTTAGGGTTGCCCAATGGGACACTAAGGACCCAGTGGGGTCAACCCAAAAGGTCAAGTTGACAAAAGTCAACTCAACCCTAGTTTAGGTCAAATTAACTCAAGTTGACCAAACCTAGCTCAATCCATTTGGGATAAGCCCAATTTGAGTGGCCCACTAGATCTAGGAGGCTGGTATTTATCTAAATGCCACTCAAATTTCTGGAGATTGTGACTAGGAGAGATAAAGCTCTATTACCCTTTTATGTAGGAGAAAGAGAAGAGAGAGAAAATGTATATTCCTGGAGTTTAAATGCCATTGACCCCTCATCTCCCTCCTAATAGCTGAAGATTCATCTCCCCTTCAGTTTTGAGAAGACCAAGAGCCTCTTAGGGCTATTCAGAGGCTGGATTCAGTGAACCCATGGTTGGCCCGAAATGAACGTTCAAGGCCATTAATGGCCATTGATGCTACACTCTTCCTCTCCCCCAATTAACCATTTTAAAAGCTTCCTTAGGCCTAGAGCAATTGGTTCCACATTTCCCCTGAAGGAATTATTGTTGAAACCAAAAACTTGTTCTATCGTGGAGTTCGGGGTCCTTAGAAAGGGGTGACCTCACACCTACGACACTCAGGAGAACGTCACGGGCCAAACAATCAAGAAGTTAGGAATAGACCCTCGGCTCTAGCGCGAAGGTTCCACCTCACACCCGGAAGACCTTAGAGATCTCCTCCTCCCTAGCCAATGCTAAGCTAGGTGCCTTGAAGGAAGAAAGCAAAGGGATTTGAGTAGCTGAGATGCAATGCCCTCCAAGGCACCCTCAAGGGTCTATTTATAGTTTTCCCAACCCCATGGAACAAAAGGTCAGAAATACCCCTACGACGTATAGGCCTTGGGCCAATAGAAATCATCCACATCGGGGGGTAAAGAGGTAATTCCACCCTTGGGGGTATAATTGTAAAAGCATGCCCCTAGCCCACTGGACACCCGAGGCGAACGGTAAACCCCTCGAATGAACCTAAAGCCGGGGGTGAGGGCCAGGCCGCCAGGCAGGCTGTTGGGGCAAGATAAGGCTGTCAGCCGGTCTCGACCCCAAGCAGGATGCCGGGGCGAGACGAGGTCGCCGGCCGTCTCGCCTGCCAGGCAGGCCGCCTGGGGCGAGACCCAGCCCGCATGCCGTTCTCGCCCTCCAAGCAGGCCGCCTGGGCGAGACCCTGCCCACAGGCCGGTCTCGCCCGCCTGGCAGGCCGCCAGGGCGAGACCCTGCCTGCATGCCGGCCTCGCCCGCCAGGCTGGCCGCCTCAGTGAGACCCAGCCTGCGGGCCGGTCTCGCCCGCCAGGCAGGTCGCCTGGGCGAGACCGTGCCCACAGGCAGGTCTCGCCCGCCAGGAAGGCTGCCTTGGCGAGACCCTGCCCTCAGGCCGGTCTCGCCCGCCAGGCAGGCCGCCTGGGCGAGACCCTGCATGCAGGCTGGTCTCGCATGCCAGGCAAGCTGTCTGAGCGAGACCTAGCCTGCAGGCCGGTCTCGCTGCACCTACCTCGTACTTACCAAGCTGGGGCGGGTGTCGGCCAACTTGCCGCACCCGCCCCCCTAAAAAAATAGAGGGGAGGGGAAGGCAGATTTTTTCTCCACCTATTAGTATATTCCAAGGGCTAGCCCTAAATTGGCCACCAATAGTGCAAAACTACTCCAAAAGCTTAAGAATACAAAGCAGGTATTGCGCCTGTCGAAGGGACCCTACTCTGTGCATATGGGGTTGTACACGATCCCCACTCTTTTTCAGCGAGTTCCATGCTCGAAAAGAAACATCCAACCCAACGTATTCGCCGAGTCGTCTTCTTAGAGCCGAAAACTACTTGGCCCCACCTAGAGGAGTCAACTTATCACGCTGGCTAATGGGAACCTGGGTGACGAGACGACCTCAGGGTAAATAATGCTTGGCCTCATCGAGGGATCAACCTATCATGCTAGCTAATTGTAGCCTGGGTGACGAGACGGTAACGAGGTAAAAAACACATGGCCTCCCCGAGGGGTCAACCTGTCATGCCAGCTAATGGGAGCCTGGGTGACGAGACGGCCTCGGGCTAAAGAGAACTTGGCCTCCACAAGAGGTACCACCAGCCCTGTCCAGCTAGTGAGAGCCTGGACATCGGGACCGTCTCGGAGCAAAAGTGGTTGGGCCTCCACGAGAAGTACCACTGGCCCTGCCCAGCTTGTGAGAGCCTGGACAGCGGTACCGTCTTGGAGCAAAAATGACTTGGCCTCCACGAGAGGTACCACCGTCCCTGCCTAGCTAGTGAGAGCCTGGACAGCAGGACCGTCTCGGAGCAAAGAGAACTGGGCATCCACGAGAGGTACTGTGGCCCTGCCCAGCTAGTGAGAGCCTGGGTAGCAGGACTGTCTCGGAGCAAAGAGAACTAGGCATCCACGAGAGGTACTTCATCCTTGCCCAGCTAGTGAGAGCCTGGGTAGCGGGACTGCCTCGGAGCAAAAGGAACTGGGCCTCCATGAGAGGTACTCCGACCCTGCATAGCTAGTGAGAGCCTGGGCAGTGGGACCGTCCCGGAGCAAAATGGACGTGGCATCCACGAGAGGTACTCCGGCCATGCCCAGCTAGTGAGAGCCTAGACAGCGAGACTGTCTTGGAGCAAAGAGAATCGGGCATCCACAAGAGGTGCTCCGGCCCTACCTAGCTAGTGAGAGCCTGGGCAGCAGGACCGTCTCGGAGCAAAGAGAATTGGGCATCCACAAGAGGTACTATGGCCCTGCCCAACTAGTGAAAGCCTGGACAATGGGACCGTCTCGGAGCAAAAGGGACTTGGCCTCCATGAGAGGTACCATCGGCCCTGCCCAGTTAGTGAGAGCCTGGACAGCGGGACCCTCTCAGAGTAAACAGAATTGGGCATCCACGAGAGATACCACCGGCCCTGCCCAGCTAATGAGAGCCTGGACAGCGGGACCGTCTCGGAGGAAAAGGGACTTGGCCTCCACAAGAGGTACCACCAGCCATGCCCAGCTACTGAGAGCCTAGACAGCGGGACCATCTCGGAGCAAAAGGGACTTATCCTCCATAAGATGTACCATCGTCCCTGCCCAGCTAGTGAGAGGCTGGACAGTGGGACTGTCTCGGAGCAAAAGGGACTTGGCATCCACGAGAGTTACTCCGGACCTGCCCAGCTAGTGAGAGCCTGGACAGCGGGACCGTCTCAGAGCAAAGAAAACTGTGCATCCACGAGAGGTACTCCGGCCCTGCCCAGCTAGTCAGAGCTTGGAAAGCGGGACCGTCTCGGAGTAAAAGGAATAAGGCATCCACAAGAGGTACCACGGGCCCTGCCCAGCTAATAAGAGCCTGGACAGTGGGACCGTCTCAGAGCAACAGGGAATTGGCCTCCACGAGAGGTACCACTGAGCTTGCCCAGCTAGTGAGAGCCTAGATAGTGGGACTGTCTCGGAGCAAAAGGGACTTAGCCTCCATGAGAGGTACCATCGGCCCTGCCCAGCTAGTGAGAGCCTGGACAGCAGGACCGTCTCGGAGCAAAGAGAACTGGGCATACATGAGAGGTACCACCGGCCCTGCATAGCTAATAAGAGTCTGGACAGCGAGACTGTCTCGGAGCAAAAGGGACTTATCCTCCATGAGAGTTACCACTGGCCCTACCTAGCTAGTGAGAGCCTAGACAGCGGGACCATCTCAGAGCAAAAGGGACTAGGCCTCCAGTAGAGGTACCACCGGCCCTGCCCAGCTAGTGAGAGTCTGGACAGTATGACCGTCTCGGAGTAAAAGGGACTTGGCATCCTCTAGAGGTAGTCCGGCCTTGCCCAGCTAGTGAGAGCCTGGACAGCGGGACCGTCTTAGAGAATAGAGAATTGGGCATCCACAAGAGGTACCACTAGACCTGCCCAGCTAATGAGAGCCTAGACAGCGGGATCGTCTCGGAGCAAAAGGTACTTGGCCTCCACGAGAGATACCACCAGCCCTGCCCAACTAGTGAGAGCCTGGACAGTGGGACCGTCTAGGAGCAAAAGGGACTTAGACTCCACGAGAGGTAACACCGACCCTGACTAGTTAGTGAGAGCCTAGACCGTGGGACCTTCTTGGAATAAAGAGAAATGGGTATCCACAAGAGGTACTCCAGCCCTGCCCAGCTAGTGAGAGCCTGGGCAGTGGGACCGTCTCGGATCAAAGAGAACTGGGCATCCATGAGTGGTACTCCGGCCCTGCCTAGCTAGTGAGAGCCTTGATAGCGGGACCATCTCGGAGCAAAAGGGACTTGGCCTCCACGAGAGGTACCATCGGCCCTGCCCAGCTAGTGAGATCCTGGACATTAGGACCATCTCGAAGCAAAGAGAACTGGGCATCCTGAAGAGGTACCACCGGCCCTACCCTGCAAATGAGAGTCTGGATAGCAGGACCATCTCAGAGCAAAAGGGACTTGGCCTCCATGAGAGGTACCACCGGCCCTGCCCAACTAGTGAGAGCCTGGACAGCGAGACCATCTTGGAGTAAAAGGGACTTGGCCTCCATGAGAGGTACCACAGGCCCTGCCCAACTAGTGAGAGACTGGATAGCGGGATCGTCTCGGAGCACAAGGGACTTGGCATCCACGAGAGGTACTCCGGCCTGCCCAGCTAGTAAGAGGCTGGACAGTGGAACTATCTCGGAGCAAATATGAAAGTGAGTGTTAGATCAGAAATACTGTAGAGGGGGGGTGTGAATAGAGTATTCTTGAAAAATTTCTTACCTCCTATTACAGCTTTTGCTTTAAATCAAAAGTACAGAAAATAATAACCTAGCAAACAATAAATCTAAATCACAAGCACAGCAAGAACAAAAGAAAAGGAAACAACGAGACGACACAAGAATTTTATAGTGGTTTCCCAACCCGGGTACATCCACTCTTCTACCACCCTTGGTAGGAATCCACTCATATTTTTCATCAGGTTCCTGACACCAAGGAGCTTTTGATCAGGTGCTCAAAAACCAACCCAAGTCTTTTGATAAGGAGACTTGCAACCAAGGAATCACTTTTGAAGGGAGATGACAACCCTTTACAGAGGTGGGGGTAAGAGAGTGATGGAAGTCTTCTTTTCTGAATCATAATGAGAAGACTATGTGGATTCAATGATGTTGTCAACGCTCCCCGTGACATGAAAAAGGGTACAGGAGATCTGGAGCTTTGCACAGGGTGATAGGCCTTCAATTTAGAGACTTGATCCAGGAGCTTTAGACTGATAGTGCTTGAATGTCTTTAGCAAGGTCCTGGAGAAGAAGTACAGGAAGACTCTTGATTTTTGAAAAATGTGTTCTTCTTGCTTCTTCTTGAAATTACCGTATGCTTCTTAGTCAGTAGAATTCTGTGTGAAGCTTTCTCTGTGTCTCTCTTGATTAATTCTCTGTGTGTTTGTCTGTCTGTATACGTTATTCTCTTCTTCTGTATCTTTCAAACATTTGAATTTCTCTATAATTAATGCTGACAGGCTTGAGAATAATCGGCATTGATTTATTTCCCCAACTGTCACATGGAAAAATGGCAAGTAATAATCCTTGGAGAAGACCATAATTAATGTTCCTTCTAATGGATACATTCATAGAATGTTAGAGCATTAATTACCCAGAAATTATAGCATTAGAGTGGGGACAGAAGGCCAAAAATAACTAAGTCTGGAATCGTCGAGCAGATGGCAGAATTCGTCGAACTGAGTTCACAGTTCGTCAAGCTGAGATGTTGTATTCGTCGACCCGACGACTTCTGTTCGTCGAGCTTAGTTCCTTGTTTTCTTATTCGTCGAGCTGAAAACTGAACTGATGTCTCTTTTGATCTTTGCCTATTCGTCAAGATGGTAAATATGTTCGTCGACTGGAGTTCAACAATTATTCTAAAGTTGTCAAATATCCTGTGTCGACACTATTGCTCATGTGTGTTGACACAAATCTTCTGTGTGGTGTCGACATAGCCTTTCCACAATGTCGACTGATGATCTTGGTGTCGACACAAGTTCTTCTAGTGTCGACTTAGTTGATGTCGACATATACTCTGAGTGTCGACATAAGTCTTCTGGTTCCAGAATTCGACGGGCAGAGAACTGAGTTCGTCGACCTGAGACTAGAGAATATAGTCTCGACAGAAGGCTGTGATGGTCCAAAGTTTCATCGACCGAAGAATGGTGTTCGTCGAGCTAAGTCTGGAGAACCTTGAATTCGTCGAGCTGAGAATGATTCTGGACTTAGAAGAATTAATAACTTCTGGAATCAGAAAGGTGAAGTAGAGAGTCCAGTGATTGTCGACCAGAGAACTAGGTTCGTCGACCTGAGTCAAGAGAACAGTCTGGACTTAGAGCTCTGAAGGTGAAGTCCAAGTTTCGTCGATCTATGACTGAAGTTCGTCGAGCTCAGCTCAGAGAATATTTCTCTAAGATCGTCGAGCTGAGAACGACTATCGTCGAGCTGAGTTCGACGAACGTCAAACTCATTTTACTTAGTCTCTTGAGAAATCTCTGAATCTTGAGGAAAACTCTATGTCTTGAGTCTCTGTCAGTCTGATGATGGCTTGTCCATGTGGTGTTGTTACTGAGGACTTGGCCTAGACTCTAGGACACAACTTTGACCCTGGCTATACATGTTGGGTCACATTATCCTAAGTTAGTGAACCTACCCCAAATCAAACTAGGGATCCAACAATCTCCACCTATTTGGGTGAGGTCACTAATAGACTCAAAATAAAAACATAAAGTAAATAAAGCAGGAAAAAGATATATCTGGCAGGGATAATTAATACATGCAGCAGATATATTTACATAAAAGCTTTGTTGAGACAATAAGAGATATTTAAGATAGAAAGACGGAAATAAAATAGTTCATATTTCACTTCTTTTGCTTTTTCTCCTGATGCTTTATGTCCATGCCCTTGTCTCCTGGCTTGGTGAAGACTATTTCCCTGTTTGGATTTGAAGCTTGTGCCATAGTCATGTCATGTCAGCAGCCCCTATAATCTTCAGAGATGTAGCTCTAGGGACCACTGCTTCAGGATGCAATTTCATATAATCATCAACATTAAATATTTTGTTAGCCTTATCAAACCTTTTCAGTTCATCTCTCCTGTACTTGGACATTGTAGTGTATTCAGAAGTATCCTTTCCTTCAGCATTTACCTTGTTGATCATAGAGAGGCCTACTAGTTCATGGAACCTGGCCATTCTAGCTTTGTTGGTTATTTCTGGATCTTCATAAGGAATAGGAGGAGAGAGTGGCCTTTTAGGACTTTCAGCTTGTTGATGTTATTGCTGTTGATGTTGGTTTCCTGAAGGTTATTGCCTGTGCTGGCTGCTTTCATGATGAGATCTCCCTTGATGTCCTTGATATGTTTGCATAGGGGCAGATCTTTGAGAACTAGAACCAGAAGCACCAGCTGCATGAGGAGGAGGTTGTGGATCTTTCCTATATCTTTGAACTGGTGGAGGAGAGTACCTTCTACTCTTCTTCCTTTTCTTTTGCTGACTCTTGGATAGCCACATCCATGCTGGCATCCCCTTGTATGGAGTTATATTTTGAAGAATATAGTAAGGGGTGTCATTGTTTGGATTGGGCTTGGGAGCAGGAGGAGGAGGAGCTTTTATTTTCTTTGAAACTTGCTTCTTCTTCTTCTTTGTATCCTCCTCATCTGAATCCTCATCCTCATCATCATCATCATTATTGTCAGAACCCTGAGTGTTATCATATAGATCATCCAGAGCATTCAAAGCTTTAGCAGAGATAACAGGTTTTTCTGGAGCAAGAGCAGGAGTTGCAACAAGAACTGGAGTTTCAGCAGAAGTTAGAGGAGAAGCTACACAAAAATCAGAACTAATTTGGACAGAGCTTTCAGCTGCTGCCTTTTTTTCTTCTGCAATATCAGCCAAGATCAATTCATCTAGATCTGGCATTGGAGAGTCAACCATTACAAAAGGTGGTGCTGAAGATATTATTGAGGAAGAGGGAACAGCTACTACTTCTGGAGGTGAAGTGATTGCTGATTATGTAATAGCAAAACTATCCTGATGTTGCATAACAACTTTTGAAGAGATGGGGGAAGTATATGGTATAATAGCCAAGGATGGCTTAGTGATCTCAGCTGGAAGATAATGTATATGTATAGTATCAAAAATACTGAACAATTGTTCTAAATTAACTATGGGATTAAGAATGAAATCACCAACAGTATTAGGTTCTTCAGAGTCTGATTCAAAATCCATATCAGTCTCAATAAAATCAATCAAATCTTTATCAACCAAGTCTGTATCTATGTATTCTGTACATTATGCTGCTTTGTCTGAAGCTGCTGTTGTTGCTGTAGCTGAAGCATCTAGTGCTGGAGCAGGAGCTGGAGCTGCTGAAGCTGGAGCTGCTGCTTCAACATCAGGCACCTCCCCCTACATGGTTTCAGTAGGGCATGAAGCCATGCCCTTGACTGAGGAGGGGGCAGCAGTAAGAGCAAAGATTTTGTAAGAGAGAGAAGATATGGTGGTAGCAAGAGGCATAAGGGCCTCTGCTATAAGGGACTTGAGGAGGGGAGTGAGTATGGAAATGATGGAAGATATGGTGGAGGGATCCAATGATGGAATGGTAGATGGTGTTGTAGAAGGTGTAAAAGTGGGAACTATGGGAGGGACAGAGAGTGGAGCATCAGGGATGTGAACATCTAGAGGGATGGTGGATGTTGATGGGGATGGATGGGTGGCATCTTGCATGATGGTGTCTGTTGGTAGAGGGTAAGATGGTATGGAAGATAGATGTGGGGGAAGAGGAGATTATGGTGGTGTAGAAATGTAAGTGTCATGGGGGGAATCAGGAAATGTTGGTTGTTGTTTTTCTTGAAGAGGGAAAGATGGAATGTCAGTGAGGTCAATTTGGGGAGATGAAGCTGGGGAAGCATGTGGAGATGGAGGTGGAGTAGGAATATGAGGATGTTGTTATTGTTCTGGTGTTGAAGAGATAATGGGAGAGGAAGTGAGTTGTTCTGGTGTTCTGGTGCTGAAAGAGATGGTGGTGTTGGATGAAGCTCTTCAGCAGGTAGGGGAGTGGCTTTAACAGCCCTGGTGCCTTTAGAAGCTGGGGTGGAAGAGGTAAAAGCCTTATTGGGCTTTGTGATTGTCCTCTCCCACCTGCCAAATAAGGCACAGATGATCCTTTTACTGGCATTGATGAATATGGTCTGGGAGACCAGTGATTCTGCAGCCTTTTCCTGGAGGAAGATCCCTAGGATCCTTCCAAAACACACTTCTTTCTTGTTATTTTTCTTCTTTATCAGATCAAAGAGGATCTAAGCCCAGTCAACTTGCTTCTTATTTATTACTGCAGACATGGCCAAGAACTGATGTCTTGTGATGTAGTCATGGGAAGTATGCTTGACAAGCAAGACCTTTCCAATAATGTCTGCCAGGAACTTGTATGTTGCAGACAGATGCTTTTTCAACAACTTGTTTGGGTTGTCACCAGCATAACCCATCAGATTTAGCATCATATTGAAATCTTCAGAATCAATTTCTAATTCCTCTTCGCCATTTGTCAAACCAAATATTTCAGTTAAAACCGCGGGAGTTAAGGAGACAGTGTTACCCGCAATTGATCCTATCATGGTATTGTCCTCAGAAGTGGATAAGGTATAAACCCATTCCCTGATTTCTGTTCCTGCCAGCTTTATTCTTGTAGTCATCAGGTTCTTTAGATTATGTTCTTCCAGAAGTTCTAGAATATACAGGAAGATTGGATCTGAGTGCTGGAATGATTCGAAGTCGACATCAAATCCAGCATCAAACTTCATAGCGGCTAGAGCTCCTGCTGGAATCGCCATGGAATCACATGCAAAAGAGAGAAGCGGCGATCAAGTGGAAGAGAACAGAAAGCGCGGGACGGAGGTCAAAGAAAACCTAGATATAAGGTTTTTAAGAATATGAATCGACAGACTACGTTCCACGAAAATGAAATTAATTCTTCGAGCAAAGATCGACGATATAAGTTTGACTGAAATAATTCGTCGATCTTGTCCTGAATCATTGAAAATAGTTCGTCGAACTCCGTTCGGAGAATATCTTCTGAAGTAAGTTTGTCGAACTCCATTCGAAGAATATTGTTTCACTCACAGAGAGTTCATCGATCTCCGTTCGACGAATGTCTCTCAAACTTTCCACGGTTCGTCGAACTCCATTCGACGAACTCTGGAAAATTCGTCGACTGCAGACAGAAATCAAATAAAGTCTTCTCCATTGATCATTCCAAGTTGATTCACAAAGAACATATGATTTCTCTCATCCAGAGGTTTGGTGAATATATCAGACCTTTGTAAATCAGTGTAATTATAGACAAGCTTGATTTTATTTTTGTCTTCACACTCCCTAATGAAATGATGTCTTATATCAATATGTTTTGTCCTACTATGGTGAACTGGATTCTGGGCTATGACTATAGCACTTGTATTATCACATAGTAGAGTTGAATTATTTAAGTTGAACCCATAATCTAGTAGCTAATTTTGTATCCAAAGCATCTGTGATCAACAGCTGCCTGCTGCAATATATTCTGCTTCAGCAGTTGAGGTTGACACTAATGTTTGCTTTTTACAAAACCAAGATACTAATCTCATACCCAAGAACTGGCAAGTTCCTACAGTACTTTTTCTATCTACCCTGCATCTAGCAAAATCAGTATCAGAGTATCCAGTTAACTTAAATTCTGATTCAGCGGGATACCATAGGCCTAGATTAGGACAACTCTTTATATATCTCAAAATCCTTTTTAGCAAAATTAGATGAGATTCTTTATGGTTCACTTGGAACCTAGCACAAAGATATATGGCAAACATAATGTTTGACCTACTTGTTGTGAGGTATAATAGGGACCCAACAATGCCCCTATAAAGTTTCTGATCCACAGGTTTCCCTGGTACATCAGAGTCCACAACATCATTGGTAGCCATGGAAGTTTTCTTTAAGCCATCCCAAACTTCTTTAGAAGTTCTTTAGCATATTTTGCTTGAGAGATGAAGATGCCATCAGAGAGCTTCTTCACTTGGAGACCAAGGAAGTAGGAAAGCTCACCCATGCTACTCATTTCAAATTTGGAATGCATGAGGTCAGAAAACCTCTTACATAATTTGGAATCTGTAGAGCCAAATATAATATCATGCACATAAATTTGTACTAACAAGATTTGGTCCTTATGATGTCTAGTGAAAAGAGTTTTATCTACAGTTCATCCTGTAAATTTATGCTCTAATAAAAAACTAGCTAAGGTCTCATACCAAGCTCCTGGAGCTTGCTTTAGACCATAAAGAGCCTTATGCAATTTAAAAACATGAGAGGGGTAAGTTGGAGAAACAAAACCTGGAGGTTGTTCTTCATAGACCTCTTCTTGTAACACTCCATTTAGGAAAGCACTCTTCACATCCATTTGAAAGACCTTGAACCTCTTGTATGTTGCATAGGCAAGGAATATTCTTATGGCTTCCAACCTTGCAACAGGTGCAAAGGTTTGATCATAATCAATTCCTTCTTCTTGCCTATATCCTTGAGCAACAATCCTAGCCTTGTTTCTCACAATGGCTCCTTGAGCATCTAGCTTGTTTATGTATACCCATTTTGTTCCAATAACTGGGTAGTTCTGTGGTCTTGGAACCAAATCCCAAACTCTACATCTCTCAAATTGATTTAGTTCCTCCTGCATTGCAAGGATCCAGTGGGGATCCTGCTCAGCATCATGAATAGAGAGAGGTTCAACTTGAGAGAGAAAATAGGCATGCATCAGATCTTGGGTAAGTTGATGTCCTCTCTGTACACCTACTGATATGTCTCCAATCACTTGAGATATGGGGTGATCCCTAAGCGTGAAAAATCAGTGGGTGGAGTTGGTTGTGCAAAAACATTTGGAATTAATTCCTCCTGTGGAATTGTATTTTCTATTGGTAGAGATTCATTATCTTCAAATTCTTCTTCTTCACTTTCTTCAATGACTTGTGGAGAGGGATGAGTTGGCACCTCTTGGTTGAGGTTTAGTCCATCCATGATCTCACACAAGTGGGGTACCTGCAAGTTGCTATTGGTAGAAACTTATTTCTCCTTGCAATACATATTAGTCTCATCAAATGAAACATGAATAGACTCTTCAATTTTCAATGTTGATTTGTTAAAAACCCTATAGGCCTGCTTACTTGGGAATATCCTAGAAAAATTCTCACTTCAGCCTTGGCCTCAAACTTTCTAATGTATTTCTTGTTATTATTATGTATATAACAGGTACAACCAAATACTTTAAAATAGTTTATTTTAGGTTTCTTTCCTTTGAGAAATTCATATGGAGTCTTGTTCTTTAGTTTGTGAATTAAGCTCCTGTTCAAGACATAATTTGCTGTGCTGACAGCCTCTGCCCAAAAAGTTAGAGGCATATAAGCATCTACAAGCAATGTACCTGCAGCTTCAATGAGTGTCCTATTTTTCCTTTCAGCTACCCCATTTTGTTGGGGAATTCTAGGAGCTAAGAAGCAATGTCTGATACCTTCCTTCACACAGAACTCATGCATAAGAAGAGACTCAAACTCTATGTCATGATCACTTCTGATCAATGCAACATGAGTAGAGAACTCAATCTGTATGGTCCTGAGAAAATCTGCAAGAACCTTGAATGTATTTGACTTTGATCTCAGAAAGAATACCCAACTGAACCTGGAGAAGTCATCCACTATAACTAGAGTGTAGGATTTCTCTCCTAGGTTTTGTACAACAATGGGTCCAAAGATATCCAAATGTAGCAAGTACAAAATCCTAGGTGAATCACTCTTATTAACAGATTTAAAACTAATTTTAGTTTGCTTGCCTAATTGACAAGCCCTGCAGAGACCTTCCTTCTTGTAGGGAGCAGAAGGCAGACCTCTAACAAGGTTGTTCTTAGATAACCTAGCAAAGGTTTTCAGATTTACATGACCTAGTATTTTGTGTCATAAGTTATTCTGATTACTAGTTAAGTAAACAGATATCAGTTTTGGCAGAAAGAAAATTTACTAAGTATATGTTGCCTTGTCTACTTCCAGTTAAAACTTTTGGTTTTTTTATCAATAATAGAACAAGTGGATGGGTTAAAGTATACCTGATAACCATCATTACATAACTGACTTATGGAGATGAGGTTATGTTTGAGTCCACTTACATATGTCAACTTTTTGAATGTGACAGCTCCTATTCTCACTTCTCCAAATCGTTCTGACTGACCACACTTGGAGTCACCAAAGATAACTTTTGGCCCCATCATGGACTTGTAGTTGATTAAGATGTCCTTGCTGCTAGTCATGTGTTTGGAGCAGCCACTATCCAGGTACTAAGTTTGATTTGCCCCTGGACAATTCTTCACCTGCAATAGAAAACAATTAATGGTTTTTGACCCAGGTTACCTTGGGTCCTTTGTATGGCTGATAAGTAAAACTGGAAATAATAGAGAATTCAGGTTGGGACTTATATCCTAGGAGGTGATATCTCCTAGGTGGGATGATCCAGTCAGCAAGTGGATTAAATGGTTTCTTAGGAATATGTGAGTTGCTGTTACAGTTTTGATTAAGTCTTCCTGGATTCGATGAATTGTTGTAAGTTCGTCAACCAGAGTTCGACGAATTGGGTTGAGATCGCCGATCTCTGCCCAGATAATGAACACGTTCATTCTCTGTGCCCCATGTTCGTCGACCTCTGCTCGACGAACCATACAAAGTTCGTCGATCGCAGTTAGACGAATGATTATTATTGTAGTTTGCATTCAGAGATCGTCGTTCTGCGTTCGACGATCTGTTCCTATATCGTCGATCTTGGTTCGACGATAACTGCTGAACATTATTATTTTTATCATTCTTCTGATTTTTAATTTTATCCTTAGCTTCAATTTGTTCCAGAATTTTATTAACTTTATTTACTTGTTCAATGTTTTTCTTTTCTTTATCAGAGATGAAATTTATTGGTTTTGACAGATGATTCCTTTGGATTCGGGTTGGTTCACTAGATGTGGCTCCAAATCCTAATCTGCAGTTATTTGTTCTAACATTAACTGTGCTGGTTATATCTAACAATTTCAAACTTCTGCCATTTAATGATTCTTCTAACATCTTATCTTTGCTAAGTACTGATTTCAGAAAACTGATTTGTTCATTTGCAGATTTTAGTTCACTAGATAGAGTTGCATTTTCAGAGGTGATTTTATCTAGGTCATTCAATTTATCTCTGAGAAGTTTGATTTACTTCTCAGAGCTTATCAAATCTAAGCATAAGTTTTTAAATTCAAATTTAAATTCATCAGATTCAAAATCATAAGATGCTATTACCTGATCTTCAGCTGACAGATTTTCTTCATCATCAGATTCATCTGTATTTGATCTGCTACTGCTTGCACCAATTGCCATGAGTTACACCTCCTTTACCTTGGCCTCCTCTTCTTCTTCACTGGAGCTGGAAGATGTGGATTCATCTTCTGTGTCACTCCATGTTTCAGCCACAAATCCTTTGTCCTTCTTTTTGTGCTTGCTGGAAGAGGGCTTGCTGTAGTACTTGTTTCTTGATTCTTTCTCTTTTCTTCTTTCCATCTTTTGATTTTCAGGACATTCAGACTGAAATGTCCTGGTTTCCTGCACCCATAACACACTACCTCTTTAATGGGGGTTTTGTCATACCTTGGCTGACTGTCATTTCTGGATGACTTTCTTCTGAAGTATTTCCTTGCCAGTTTGAAGAATCTCTTGGCAAAGAGACTCATCAGCTCTTCATTAACTATTGGGGCTTCAGTTTCTTCAGCAGCATTGAATGCAATGGATTGTTCTTTCCTTGCTGGGGGAGGAATCCTGTGTTCCACTGCCTCTCTGGACTTGATTAGCTGCTTATATGACTTCAGTTTTCCTAATAGAGATTCAGTTGAAATCTCATTCAGGCATCTGGCCTCCTTGATGGGCCAGATCCTGGTGTCCCATGAGCTTGGGAAGCACATTAGGATCTTTCCATTAACTTCAGTCAAAGTGATTTCTTTATCTAAGGTCCTTAGCTCACTGATGATGGAGCTAAGCCTGTTGTACATCACTTCAACTATCTCTACCTCATCCTTCTTAAAGTTTTCATATTATGTGATGAGGTGTGATCTTCTATCTTTCCTCTCATCTGCTGAGCCAGCAACCATTTGATTGAGTGAATCCCAGATTGGTTTGCAGAGTTGCACTCAGCCACCTTCTGAAATATGTCATCTGACATGGTCTAAGCCAATATGTTCATGGCTTTGGCATCAACAATCTTTGCTTTCTTCTGAGCTTCAGTCCACTCAGGTGGTGGGACTGCATTATTGCTGGAAGATGTTGTAGCTGTAGATGCCTGTGGGAGACCTGTCAAAATGGAACTATAGATGTCTTCATCAATGAAATTCATATATAACCAAATTATTACCTTCCAGATGGCAAACTTATTAAGGTTACAAACTGGAGGTCTGGTGCTTGCATAGTCCTTGTTATGTGTCATGCTTTGTTTATAATGTAAATGAAAATAAAATACTGTGTAGATCTAACAAAGGATCTTTCGGATTCAAGATTTAACTTGTACAACCAAAGGAACCTTCTTTGATACCAATTGAAAGTGGGTGTTAGATAAGAAATACTCTAGGGGGGTGAATAGAGTATTCTTGAAAAATTTCTTACCTACTATTACAGCTTTTGCTGTAAATCAAAAGTGCAGAAATTAATAACCTAGCAAACAATAAATCTAAATCACAAGCATAACAAGAACAAAAGAAAAGGATACAACCAAATGACACAAGAATTTTATAGTGGTTCCACAACCTGGGTACATCCACTCTTCTACCTCCCTTGGTAGGAATCCACTCAGATTTTTGATCAGGTGCCTGACACCAATGAGCTTTTGATCAAGTGCTCAAAAACCAACCCAAGTCTTTTGATCAGGAGACTTGCAACCAAGGAATCACTTTTGAAGGGAGATGACAACCCTTTACAGAGGTGGGGGTGAGAGAGTGATGGAAGTCTTCTTTTCTCAATCGCAATGAGAAGACTATGTGGATTCAATGAATTTGTCAAAGCTCCCCCTGAGATGAAAAAGGGTACAGGAGATCTGGAGCTTTGCACATGGTGATAGGCCTTCAATTGAGAGACTTGATCCAGGAGCTTTAGACTGATAGTGCTTGAATGTCTTTAGCAAGGTCCTAGAGAAGAAGAACAGGATGACTCTTGATTTTTGAAAAATGTGTTCTTCTTGCTTCTTCTTCAAATTACAGTATGCTTCTTAGTCAGTAGTATTCTGTGTGAAGCTTTCTTTGTGTCTCTCTTGATTAATTCTCTGTGTGTCTGTCTGTCTGTATACGTTATTCTCTTCTTCTGTATCTTTCAAACATTTGAATTTCTCTGTAATTAATGTTGACAGCCTTGAAAATAATCGGCATTGATTTATTTCCCCAACTGTCCCGTGGAAAAACGATAAGCAATAATCTTTGGAGAAGACCATAATTAATGCTCCTTCTAAGGGATTCATTCAGAGAATGTTAGAGCATTAATTACCCCGGAATTATAACATTAGAGTGGGGACAGAAGGCCGAAAATAACTAAATCTGGAATCGTCGAGCAGACGGCAGAATTCGTCGAACTGAGTTCACAGTTCGTCGAGCTGAGATGTTGTATTCGTCGACCAGACGACTTCTATTCGCCGAGCTGAGTTCCATGATTGCCTATTCGCCAAGCTGAAAACTAAACTGTTGTCTCTATTGATCTTTGACTATTCGTCGAGCTGGTAAATATGTTCGTCGACTGGAGTTCAACAATTATTCTGAAGTTGTCAAATATCCTGGGTCGACACAATTGCTCATGTGTATCAACACAAATCTTCTATGTGGTGTTGACATAGCCTTTCCAAAATGTCGACTGATGATCTTGGTGTCGACACAAGTTCTTCTAGTGTCGACTTAGTTGATGTCGACATATACTCTGAGTGTCGACATAAGTCTTCTGGTTATAGAATTCGTCGGGCAGAGAACTGAGTTCGGCGACCTGAGACTAGAGAACATAGTCTCGACAGAAGGCTGTGATGGTACAAAGATTCGTCGACCGAGGAATGGTGTTCGTCGAGCTAAGTCTGAAGAACCTTGAATTCATCGAGCTGAGAATGATTCTGGACTTAGAAGAATTAATAACTTATGGAATCAGAAAGGCAAAGTAGAGAGTCCAGTGATCGTCGACCAGAGAACTAGGTTCATCGACCTGTGTCAAGAGAACAGTCTGGACCTAGAACTCTGAAAGTGAAGTCCAAGGTTCATCGATCTATGACTGAAGTTCGTCGAGCTCACCTCAGAGAATATTTCTCTAAGATCGTCGAGCTGAGAACGACTATCATCGAGCTCAGTTCGACGAACATCGAACTCATTTTACTTAGTCTCTTGAGAAATCTCTGAATCTTGAGGAAAACTCTATGTCTTGAGTCTCTGGCAGTCTGATGATGGTTTTTCCATGTGGTGTTGTTACTGAGGACTTGTCCTAGACTCTAGGACACAACTTTGACCCTAGCTATACATGTTGGGTCACATTATCCTAAGTTAGTGAACCTAGCCCAAATCAAACTAGGGATCCAACAAAAGAGAAATGGGCATCCACGAGAGGTACTCCGGCCCTGCCCAACTAGTGAGAGCCTGGACAGCGGGACTGTCTCGGAGCAAAAGGAACTGGGCATCCACGAGAGGTACCACGGGCCCTACTCAACTAATAAGAGCCTAGACAGCGGGACCATCTCGGAGCAAAAGGGATTTTGCCTCCACGAGAGGTACCACCGGCCCTGCCCAGCTAGTGATAGCCTGGACAGTGGGACCATCTAGGAGCAAAAGGGACTTCGCCTCCAATAGAGGTACCACCGGCCCTGCCCAGCTAGTGAGAGCCTGGACAGCGGGACCGTCTCGGAGCAAAGAGAATTGGGCATCCACGAGTGGTACCATCGGCCCTGCCCAGCTAATGAGAGCCTAGATTGCGGGACCGTCTCAGAGCAAAAGGGACTTGGCCTCCACGAGAGGTACCACCAGCCTTGCCCAGCTATTGAGAGCCTGGACATTGAGACCATCTCGGAGCAAAATGGACTTGGCCTCTACGAGAGGTACCACCGTCCCTGACCAGCTAGTGAGAGCCTGGATAGCGGGACTGTCTCGGAGCAAAAGAGACTTGGCATCCACGAGACGTACACCGGGCCTGCCCAGCTAGTGAGAGCCTGGACAGCAGGACCGTCTCGGAGCAAAGAGAACTGGGTATCTACGAGAGGTACTCCGGCCCTGCCCAGCTAGTAAGAGCGTGGACAACGGGACCATCTTAGAGCAAAAGAACTAGGCATCCGCGAGAGGTACCACCGGCCCTGCCCAGCTAATGAGAGCCTGGATAGCGGGATCGTCTCAGAGCAAAAGGGACATGGCATCCACGAGAGGTACCATCGGCCCTGCCCAACTAGTGAGAGCCAGGACAGCGGGACCGGCTCGGAGCAAAAGGGACTTGGCCTCCACGAGAGGTACCACCGGCCCTGCCCAGCTAGTGAGAGCCTAGACAGCGATACCGTCTCTGAGCAAAAGGAACTGGGCATCTATGAGAGGTACCACCGACCCTGCCCAGCTAGAGAGAGCCTAGACAGCGGGACCATCTCGGAGCAAAAGGGACTTGGCCTCCATGAGAGGTACCACCGGCCGTGCCCAGCTAGTTAGAGTCTGGGCAGCGGGACCGTCTCAGAGCAAAGAGAACTGGGCATCCATGAGAGATACTCAGGCCCTGTACAGCTAGTGAGAGTCTGGGAAGCGGGACCGTCTTGGGGTGAGGCCAACTCCCCCCTTCGAAAGATCAACCTGCCCTGCCAGCTAGTGGGAGCCTGACAGCGGAATCATCTCGAGGTGCGGTCTTTCATGGATCATAAAAGTTTTTCGGCTGCCCCTATCTTTATTCATAGTTGATACAATGCAAGCAAAGCTCGTTACAAGAGATGATTCACTTCTTTCCTAACTCCCTCTTCCCTCGTCAATCATCGGATCCCTCCTCGGGTGCCTACATCAACCATGTCCTCACATCTCTCCTCTGCCGCCTCAGGATGTACTTTTTCAATCCGCACTGGATCTTGCGCTTGTTGAAGAAGATGAGGTTGTGGGCCAGGAGCTCTTATCATTCTCAGCTTATCATTCTCAGCTCAAGAAATTCGTAGCAAATAGCTGAGGTGTGACCCTCCAACTGGTGGAAGTCATAATATGGCGATGCTCTTGTTACCCTCCTTCGGTGGGCTCTGCGGTCTCTTCTATCGCCTCCTCCCCCTCTGCCTATCGCCAAGGCTTGCTGTGGTGGGGGTAGGAGCTGCCTAGGGGCTACCTCTGGAAGTTGAACCTCCCCGGGCCTCCAAGGAAGTTCCCCCCATCTTGGACGAGATGTCTTCTTGGACCCCGAACGGGTCCTCCTTGCTGCCTCAAACCTAGCTCCGGACCTTCCTGAGGTCCTTAGAACCTCTGAGCTCTCTTCTCCTCTTTCCTTCTTCCCTCCTGATGCCTCGAGCCACCTTCTTCCTTCGACTCTATCTCTGTCAACCTTGCCAACTTCTTGACAAATGTTGGGTTGTCCGCCTCAGTTGCTATCTCCTCCGCCGCCCTTTCCATCAGCTCCTCGAAGGAAAGGGGTCCCCCGCACAACCCCACAGTGAATGCCATCTAGAGGGCATACCCTGACATCTCCTAGATATCTAGGATCTCCTCCTAGAACCTATCAACGTAATGGGATAACAACTCCTCGGCCCCCTGCCTTATCGGGAAGATGAACTCATGACTCTTCTTCCTCTTCTTCGAGGTGGAGAAGTGAAGCTGAAAGCTCTGGCTCAAGTCCTCAAACACATTGATCGATCTTAGAGGGAGTTGGTGGAACCAGTCCCTTGCCTTATCCTTCAACGTGATCGCGAAGAGGCGACACTTTAAGGCATCCATCATCGGCCTGATGGATACGACATCCTCAAACCACTGTAGTTACTAGACGGGGTCATACTTCCCGATATAGTTAGCCATGTCAGGCTCTCAGAACCCCTGAGGAATGGGAGCTGAGATGATTAGCTCACTGAAGGGTGACCCCTTGAGGTATGGTCTCGCCACCTCTACTTGCGCGACCTGCTTGCCTGGGAGGGTGGCACGCACCGGGCTGGAGAACAACTCCCAGCCGGGGAGGTCTCACTCGGTCCCATCTCCCATTTTCTCCTTCCCGGGCCTTCTTCCTGACACACTTCCCTCTCCCCCTGCTGGGGTCACCTCGCCTAGACCCCTGGGAGTCGACTCGTCGAGGGGGGGGGGAGCAAGCTCCTGGGGGGTTGGACTGGAGCTGTCATACCGAGGAGCAATACTTCGCAGCATCTCCATGATGCCTTGGATGGAGGCCATGAACTCTTCTCTTCCCACAAAGGGTCCTGGGTCGGGGAGCTCGCCGAGATCATATCAACCTCCCTGACCTCAAGCCATGACACTCTCCCAAGATCTTCTGTGCTGGTCACTCTCCACGCTAAGCGCACCAAAATGTTGAAACAAAAAACTTAGTCTCTCGTGGAGTTTGGGGTCACTATATAGGGGTGACCTCACACCCACTAAGTCAGGAGAACGTCACGGGCCAAAGGATCAAGAATCTAGTAACAGACCCTCAACTCTAGCGCGGAGGTCCCACCTCACACCCGGAAGACGTTGGAGATCTCCCCCTCCCTAGCCAATGCTGAGTTAGGTGCCTTAGAGGAAGAAGGCAAAGGGATTTGAGTGGCTAAGATGCAATGCCCTCCAAGGCACCTCAAGGGTCTATATAGTTTTCCCGATCCCATAGACCAAAAGGTCAGAAATACTCCTACGACAAATAGGCCTTGGGCCAATAGAAAACATCCACATCGGGGGCAGGGGGGAAGAGGTAACTCCACCCTTGGGGGTATAATGGTAAAAGCATGCCCCCTACCCCACCGGACACCCGAGGTGAACGATAAACCCCGCGAATGAACCTAAAGCAGGGGGCGAGGCCAGGCCACCAGCTAGGCAGGTCTCCAGGCCGGCCGCCAAGGCGAGACCAGGCTGCTGGCCGTCTCGCCCGCCAGGCAGGCCGCCTGGGGCGAGACCCAGCCTGCAGGCTGGTCTCCCCCGCAAGGCAGACCGCCAGGGTGAGACCCTGCCCGCAGGCCAGTCTCGCCCGCCAGGTAGATCGCCTGGGCGATACCCAGCCCGCAAGCCGGTCTCGCCCGCCACACAGGCCGCCTGGGCGAGAGCCTGCCCGTAGGCCTATCTCGTCTACCAGGCAGGCCACCTGGGTGAGACCCTGCCCGCAGGCCGGTCTCGCCCGCCAGGCAGGCCGCTTGGACGAGACCCTGCCCGCAGGCCGGTCTCTCCAGCCAGGCAGGCCGCTTGGGCGAAACCCTGCCTGCAGGCCGGTCTTGGCCGCCAGGCAGGCCGCATGGGCGAGACCCAGCCCGCAGTCCGGTCTCGCTGAACCTACCTCATAGTTACCAAGCTAGGGCAGGTGTCGGCCAACTTGCCGCACCCGCCACCCTAAAAAAAGAGAGGAGACGGGGAGGCGGATTTTTCATCCCCCTATTAGTATATTCCAAGGACTAGGCCTAAATTGGCCACCAAGAGTGCAAAACTACTCCAAAAGGCTAAGAATACAATGTTGGGCTTGCGCCTGCCGAAGGTACCCTACTCTGTGAATACGGGGTTGTACAATTATGCTCTATGGTGTAAAAGTTGTAGAGCACCTGATACCACCACCACCGGCCATATCGATACGGAGATCGGCTCGACTCCAACCACTTTAGAAGAACCTATCCTCTTCTCCTATTCTAGTGGATAGATCTTATCTCATTGGTTGCAAGGTTTGGAGCCAATTAGCCATAGATCTGGGTGGTTGAAAACTCCATTTTTACAGCTTTTCATCCATGCCTAAACCCCTGTCTCGTCCACCTCCGACCAGCCTACCACTGCCTATCATTAGACACCACTTACTTGAAGGTGGTGGTGGCACTGGCCGTTCGGGGAGGTGCTCAGGTGGCCGGAAAATGCCTCTCAAATTGGCCTAGGACGGGACAATCGGGACCGTTGTCTCAAGGAGGAATATGAGTCGATCCCGTCCATTGGCTCTTTACGATTCGTGCGCTAATTTAATATTAATGTTTGGAAATATTCATTTTTGTCACATAACATGCATAGAATTGTTATAATTATTAAAAATACTTAGGTACATATTCAGGAAAAATTACCTATGTCAAAGTTGTAGCCCTTGAAGTTCAGCTTATTTTAAATTTTGTTTCAACTAATTTGGGCCACTCGTCTGACCACATCATACAAAATGGTGCAAGCTATACCTAGGGTTAACCAGACACAAATTTGTGTGCCCCCACTAAACTACTCATATAAATGCCTTGAAATTTATGTCAGAGTTTAGTCTCATATATATCTCAGACATATCCAAATATGGGATTTTTTGGAAAAACATTTCTATAGTTTTATAGAACATTTAATAATTCATAAATAATTTAATTAAGGGGTCTGAATACCTCAAAACAATCCAAAACTTGGGTGGATGACCCTTAGGGTCATGATAGGTCACTGGCAAAAATTTCAGCCCATTTGGAGCTGATTTGTTTAGGTATTGATGTGACCAAAAATTTGGTCCCTTAAGTGTAAATTAGGGCAAATGTGTATTTGATGGGTTGAGTGGTCAATCCTCATCCTAAAGGGATGAAACTTTGGCCACTGCCTCAAAGTCATCTAAAACATCCCATCAAGAGAATTTTAGTGGTTTGGGGTGGAGATGCCCTAAGACCCTAGTGTAGGCCCTAGAGTTGAGGTTTGGGGCCTAGTGAAGGACATGGGACTGTATGTCCTTTGATGGTCTTGGAACTTGGTTGGTGAGTTCCTAGAGTAAAAATAGGCACTAGAAAATGGATTTAGGATTTTTAGGAACTTACACCCTCTTTAAAATAATTATGGATAGTTTGGGGCACCTTGGTCCAATATTTAATTATATGCACAAATGAACTTGGATACTTATGAAACTTAGGCAATAAACTTGAATTGATGATATTATTCCCTAGAAATTTTATTGTAAATTTTGGGTTGATAATTTTAGCACTTTATTCGCAAACCCTAAGTTTGATTCAATTACAAGATAATTATTTGGGGGTTATTTGCTTACTGGAAAATTATGAAATTGGTTAGGGAATATTTTAGGACATAATCAGGGTCTGAGAATTTTCATAAGTATATTAAAAGATTTTTATATAGAATCCTTCACCAAGTGCCCTTAGTTGCATATTTTTAAATAATTCATTTATGTAACCGAATGGTGTTGGTAAATTATAATTTTTGGTCAGTAGCTTTTTCTGGTCATATCTACAATCTGGTAATTTTCTCATAAATTTTGGGTGCTTGGTTTAATTCTACCCTATTTATCATAATATTATGGCGTTTATCCAATAATTTGCTAAGGGCCAAATCCTTTTTGTAAAATTGGGATTTTTGATTTTTTACAGTTATTTTGATGCTACCAAATTGTCAAAATTTTGCCAAGGCCATACCTTGCCAGAAACGTGTACACCATGTTCAAAAGCATATGAGTCCTGATTTTGTAGAAACTCAAATAAATGCCAAATAAAGTTGAAAAATTATAATCTTCTCTATTTTTCCTAAGATATCCTGAAAGACCCTCAATAATAATCTTAGGTCATTTGAATGATTATTTGGAAGGTCAACATTCTTTCGCATCATGTAGTCCATCAGTTCTGCACACAGCAAAACCATAGAATTAGGGAAACATGTGAACCTTGGTATGGGGATGTTGGTGTACCTGGTCTGGTTGAGAATGAATAAGGTCATCAATGGAAGGTAGGTTGTGTGAACCTGGTTGACTAGGTGTAAGGTTGTGCTTTGGATGGACTGTGGATCGTCTTTCCCCTAGGAGAAAGTCTAAATAGACCTAGGGTAGATCCAGTGTAAGATCAGTACAGTTGGGACATGGGTAGATACCAATAGTAATAAGTACCTTGTGAATGGGAGCTTTGGGCTTCAGCCCATCGTAGTTTCTAGTGCCCTCGAGATCCGTTCACAGGGAATGCCCAGGGCAATCCAAGGTTAACCTTAAACCGTAAGATTAAAATGTTAAAGTCCAATTAGAAATACTAGGACTTCACCTTCACTCTACCCAATGACTCAGGAGGTTATCTTGGTTGGGTTATCCGAGTGGTAGGATCGGTGGTTGTGGAAATGGACAAGTTAGCCGAGCGAGCCGAAGGCTCGGATTGTAGTTGTAATGACGGGTTAGTCTGGGGAGCTGATGGATCGGAAATTCATGGTTACATGTGCATAAGTGGTGGGTCTTCAGTATTTGACGGTCGTTCACACCGAAGTCGATAGGATGGCTCAGTGGGTATAGTTTACACTTAGCCAAGCAAAAGACTAGCGGTTGGTCAGTATAGTACATGGTGACTCTGGTGTGTCCTTCAGAGGCATACGTAATGGCTAGGCCTGGTAATGTGAATACCCCACCTAGGAGTGGTGTGGCCTAACCCACTGTCTCTGTGAGCCACTACAGAGGCTCCTGGGAGTGAAGGTAGCTTCCAAAATCGAGGAATTAAAGGTCTATGTACAAAGAGTCGTGTGTATGTGTTGCACTTGCATGAATCATAACATAACATATCACATCACACATACATGCATACAACATGACAACCCATCGTATAAACTAGTATGGGGTAGCTTATATGATGGGATCCTTGCAAAAGACCCCTTAACTTATAATTTTGTTTGGGCATTCATATAAGTTAAGGTTAATCATTTATCTGTTACTTTTCTTTATGGTGCACCTTACTTTCTACCCCTTTTACAGCTCTACTTGATATAGTACTGCTAGTTTAGAATCTTATAAATGTTATACTATATAGTCTGCTAGATTAGGACCATCGCCACCTGCTTTTATCTACTCTCCACCATCACATCTTTACTATCATTCCTCCCGCACAGTGCCTAAGATCCACTAGGGAGGGGTGGGGGAAATTAGGTTTACTCTTTTTGACTAACGGTCGGTGGACCAAACATTTCAGGGGCTCAGGATGGGAGACAGGGAGCAGCAGTAGGAGATGCAGCACCAGTGGAGTGCGGTGCACATGGATGTGGGCCAGTATAGTACGAGAGCGACAACTTTTGGCTCGGTGAGTGTTAGTTTTACTTAGCTTTCGAGAGAGTGTTGTAGTGAGTTTATGTTGTACCAGACATGAGCCCATTTATATTTCTACACTTCTATCGTTGTTATTCTACTTATATATCATGCGGACTTTGTTGTGCTTCATGCTCATATATATATACATATATATATATAGTGATTTGTGAACTTGACTTAATTTTGTCCTTTCATGTACTTCTACTTCTTGGTGATTACTAGTGCAAGCAGGATCAACGTTTTGTAGTGACGACCTCCCCGAGTGTTGGTGTCACCGCAAAACGACAGTTTTGGGTACAAGACCCGATGGTGAAGAAACAAAATGGGGTCTTACATGCGAAGCCACCGCTCCTCTTCCACTCGTGAAATTTTCATTGCTCGGGTTAAGAATATGATGAATAGGGTTTTGATGCAACCCTTAAAACCGGCTATATATAAATATGTAAATAATTTTTTCAATATAATATTGTCATTAATAATAAATATTCCAAAACGACCCGAAATCGAATCCAACTTGGAATCTTACGAAAATCACATAGTAGTTAAATACCGACGCTACGAATCCAATGGCGAAGTCAAAATCAAAATCCGACAAACCAAACCTCGGTAAAAAATCACCCAAAGATAAAACACCACCACATCCCTATAAAAAGGACCACTGAGTCACCAAAACAGAACCAGCTCGCGAGGGAAGGTGCACAACCAAGACAAAACCAACCACACAGGAAAACCCACTAAGCAAACCCATGCTCCAACAAATGACACTCGTTAACTTTTCGTCGACATAACGCCCTAACGTCAAAAATACGACACTACGGGAATCAAAATAAACACCAAAAAATAAGGGGCCTTACACTCATCCTTCTTCAAACCGCTCAAAGGGGGTTAGAAATTCGAGTGTTCCGGGGAATGTGAGAAGGCCTTCCAGGCCTTGAAGAAGCAACTGACCCAGGCTCCGCTTCTCCAGGGGCCAAATGATGGGGATGATTTGTCACTATACCTTGGGGTTGGGGCAGAGCTCTGATACCATATTTTGGATAAGTTAGCCTTTGTCATGGTAATCTCGGCACAGAGGCTCCGACAATACTTCCAATCACATTCTACCCGGGTGCTGACGGGCCATCCTCTTCACAACATCATTGAGGGGGTAGAGAACAAGGGAAGGCTTGCCAAATGGTCGGTAGAGCTGAGCAAGTTTGATATCTCTTTTGTCCCTTGTCTCTCAATCAATGCCCAAACGATGTTTGACTTCTTGGCCGACTATGTGTTCGAGGTGGCTGAGGTTGAGCTCACTCATCCGGACCCCTGGAGTGTGAAGGTGGATGCCACGTCTAGAAGGAACTCCTTGGGAATAAGAGTGATCTGGAGAGCCCTCAAGGGACAATGATAGATCAGATGGTGGTCATTAACTTTCCAATTTCTAACAACCAATCAGAATATGTGGCGGTGATCGCAAGGGTGCGCATGGCTAGGGAGCTGAGAGTGCAAAACATGGAGGTGCTAACGGACTCCATGGTGGTGTCCTCCCTAATCAATGGCGAGTTCAGGGTGAGGGAGCCTACTCTCCAGTTATACCTGACAAAGGTGAAAGGGGTCATCAGTATGTTACAAACATTCTCCATTAAACATGCGCCGTGGGAGGAAAATGAGCAAGTGTACCAGCTAGCCAAGTTCGCACCCCGTGCGGGGGGATCCCTGACTGGCCTGGATAACTCTAATTTTATCCATATTTTTATATAGTTTTTATTTAATAATTAATTTATTTATAAATATATTTTATGAATTTATTATCTAATTTCTTTAATTTCTTATTTTAGGCTCAATCTGCGCTGCCAATTTCAATATGGAGTTTAGAGGGTTGATCAGGAGACAAAGCTGGCAAAACTGGAAAAATACAAATTTCATGCTACGACCACGGGCGTGATAGTCAGGTCACGGGCATGACAGGCAGGCGTGACCTCTGTATTTGCTCCTGAGTATAATGCCATGTCAATTAATATTACACGCCTACTTAGTCACAGGCGTGACCATGCAGCCACGGGCGTGACAACCATGTGTGACCTGTAGATGGAGTGCCAGACTTCAATTCTACGTCGGATTAAAAATACACACCCATGTCATGGGCATGACCATGAGGTCACAGGCGTGCCTCTAAGGCGTGACAATCAGGCATGTCGACTGATTTATAAGGCCGATTTTAGATTTTCTTACACGCCCTGGTCACGGGCATGACCCTTACCACAAATGCCAGAGTTATTCCCATTGTTTCTGCTTCTTTGCATTTCCCGCAACTGACAAGACTATGTCAAGGGCGTAACCCAGGAGCATGACCCACCAATTAATGACCATTGGCAGTTTCTCTCCAACATTCCATGGCCTTGAAGACGACGGTTCTGAACCTTACACGCCCTAAGTCACGGGCATGACCTAGGGGCGTGACTCTCCAGCAAAAGTCCCTATAAATTCCAGACAATTTCAAGAGCTAGGAATAGATTTTGGGAGTTAGAGTTCTGTATTTTATGATTTATTTCTTACATTTTTCCATTTCCTAGTCTAGATCTTTTACTTTATAAGCTTTAACTTAAGTTGTTTTCTTATTTAATCATTTCTCTCTCCTCCTTATTTTGTAATTCTCCCATCATGATGAGTAGTTAAACTTCTTTTAGCACTTGATCGTGATGAACCTTGGAATAACATAAGCTTTTCAACTTTATCAAAAATGCCAAGTTCTTTACTATACTCACTAACTATTTATCTTTGATTTTTATCATGTCAAACTCATATTTCGCGGATATGTTCTTTAATCTAATATCTGTATCCTAAATGACAGAGAGGTTGCAAATACGTGGAGATCACTCAAAGGTAAAAGGAGTTGATTGCACTCCTCGAGAGAGGACGACATAAATCTTCCAGATTAGAGTCAAATCCAATTGAGGGTTTCACCACCTAAAGCAAGCTTAGTGGTTTCGACTAGCTGAGAGGTCTTAATCGATCAACCTAAGGTTAGTCAAAAGCATGAGCTTGAGAGAGATGCTTTTGTACTTTCGGAACCTCCACGGTCGAGTGAGTAATTTAAAAGTCTTACATACTTTATGTTCATGAAGGTTTATTTTAATTCAAGAGATTCTAGATCAAGGGATAGCTTTCCCATCATCGTATTTCTCCTTTTAGTTTAACGTTTCCTTTACCAAAATCGCAAAACCAACTTTCGTTTGATAAAATAATAGCTCTTCCTTGTGAGTACAAGTACTCAACGGTCCCCGAGTCTAAATACGACATTTCTTATACTATATTTTGATAGGTGCGTTGGCCTATTATGAGTTATAGTTTGGAATTATTTGAAATCTATAAAATTCTTCATCAGGTTTTTGGCGCCGTTGTCGAGGATTTTTCTTTGTTGATATTTTGAAAACATGGTTCCATTAATTTTGTCATTTTATTTTTATTTTAAAAATCAAAATCAAATTTTTTTTTATTTTTGCATATGACTCGAGGGAATCTGTCAAATCTACTTGATTTGGATTCGGAGATCGAGCAAAGCTTATGGCGACGCCTAAGAATCCACGATCTCAATTCTCTAGATTTGGTTAAGGAATCTGTAGGTGACATTTCTTCTACCTCTTCTTCTTCTTCTTCTTCTTCTACTTCTCCTTCTTTTCAATCTTCTTCTGTTTTGGATAACCCAAATCCAAATATGGCCGATCAACGGAATATGTCATATTATGCACGACCAAATTTGGATGAGGCGCAATCAAGTATTGTTCGACCTGCTATTGCGAACAATAACTTTGAATTAAATCCAAGCATCATTCAAATGGTACAACAATCTGTACAATTTGATGGGCTTCAAGATGAGGACCCAAACACAGATATTTCTAACTTTTTAGAAATATGCGATACTTTTAAAATTAACAAGGTTTCTGATGATGCCATTCAGCTAAGGCTTTTTCCTTTTTCTTTGCGCACCAAAGCCAAGCAATGGTTGGGTTCTCTACCAAGAGGCTCCATCAGTACTTGGGCTGAGATGACAAAAAAGTTTCTCACAAAATATTTTTCTCCTGCTAAGTCGGCCAAGTTGGGCAATGGTATTATATATTTCTCCCAAGTTGATACGGAAATGTTATATGATACTTGTGAGTGATTTAAGGAATTGCTTCGCCGTTGTCCGCATCATGGAATCCCCGATTGGTTGTAAGTGCAAACCTTCTATAATGTCCTCAATCAACAAACAAGGGAACATATTGTTGCTGCCACCGGTCGAACGTTAAACAACAATACACTGGCGGACGCCCAAGAACTTATAGAAGGTATGGCAATGAATACGTATCAGTGGATTACACCCTGGTCTCGTCCACCTAAACCGGCCGCGATGTACGAATTCGATACGGTTTCAAGTTTATCTGTCCAGGTTGAGAAACTACAAAAACAAATGGATGAGATATCTGCTTCCTCATCTACACCTACCTATGAACCCCAATATTAGGAACCTTACACCATTGTCGAACATATGGATTACATGGGTAATCCAAATCGGCCACCTTAAAATTCCAGTAGTAATAAATAAGGCAATACTTATCACCCAGGTTTAAGGAATCACCCCAACTTCTCTCGGAGTAATCCAGAGAAGGCGGCTCGCCCACCAAACACAATTACATCAGGTTACTTTCTACCACAAGCTCCCAAACCTCCCACTATCGAGGAGGCATTCCACAAATATGTGGCTACTAATGATGCCAATATCCGGAATCTTACCGGATCTATCCGCAATTTGGAGAATCAAATTGGGAAAATAGCAAAGATGCTCTCCGATCAACAACAAGGAGCATTATCAGGCAATATGGAGCCCAACCCAAAGGAGTGCAAGCTATCAAGCTACGAAGCGGGAAGGAGGTACATACTTCTTCAAATCCGGTTGAACAAGAGGTAACAATTTTTACATCTTCTCCTCCTCAGGTTTTTAATGAACATAAAAATAAAGAATATCAACCGCCTCTTCCCTATCCGTCTATAATGTAAAAAGACTGCATGGATGAGCATCACAGTAAATTTTTAGATATGTTTAAACAAATTCAAATAAATTTATCATTTTGTGAAGTTATTGCACAAATGCCGAAGTATGCCAAGTACTTCAAGGATCTTTTATCCAATAAAAATAAACTTGAGGATATCTCTACGGTTCAGTTGAACGTGAAGTGTTCGGCAGTTTTGCTTAATAAACTGCCTAAGAAATTACCCGATCTGGGTAGTTTATCTATTCCTTGTTTATTTGGCAATTTACTAGTAAAACGTGTGCTAGCCGATCTAGGCGCCTCAATAAATTTAATGTCGTATTCTTTAGTTAAGAAATTGGGATTAGGAGAGCTTAAACCCACAAGAATGAGCATTCAATTGGCGGATCGGTCTATAAAACTCCCTATGGGGATTATTGAGGATGTGCTTGTCAAATTTGACAAATTTATCTTTCTGGTAGATTTCATCATCTTTGACATCGAAGAGGACACTGAGGTACCAATAATTCTCGGTCGCCCTTTTATTTCCACCTCGCACGCAATTATAGACGTTATTGAAGGTAAACTTCTCCTTAGAGTCGGAGATGAGGAAGTTACCTTTACTATTGACTCGTCTATGAAAAATTCTCTCTCTATCGACGACTCATGTGACTTTTTGGAGACTTCTCCTGAAGAAGACTCCATTTCTTTTTTCGAAAAGGAATTTTCATCTATTGATCATGAGACGATTTTGAAACTCTTGATTTAATTGCTCATGAAAATAGTGATAATGATTCGTTCACTCGCGCACCTCTTTTTGAAATTTTGGAAGTAGGTAGTGATCGTTTCAAAACTTATTATGATGACCCTCCCACTTTAGAACTTAAACAATTGCCAAAACATTTATAATATTTATTTCTAGCTTAGGATTCAAAGATTCTGGTTATTATGTCGGCCTATTTGACTGATGAAGAGAAATTGAAATTATCAAATATTTTAAAACTTCATTGCCATGCAATTGCGTGGAAGATTACGAATTTAAGAGGAATTGATCCCTATTTTTGCACCCACAAAATTTTATTAGAAGAGCACTCGCACAAAACTATTCAACCTCAACGCCGACTAAATCCTAACATGAAGGAGGTAGTTAAGGCGGAGTTCATAAAAGTATTTGATGCGGGCATCATCTATCCTAATTTGAATAGCACTTGGGTAAGTCCGGTCCAAGTGGTGCCCAAGAAAGGAGGGTTAACGATATTGCCAAACAATAAAAATGAATTAATTCCTACTAGAACCGTTACCGGATGGCGTGTTTGCATCGACTACCATAAATTAAATGATGCAACCCACAAGGATCATTTTCCTTTACCGTTCATTGACCAAATCCTTGAACGGTTATCCGGGCATTCTTTTTATTATTTTCTTGATGGTCTCTCGGGATATTTTCAAATCCCAATTGCGCCTAAGGACCAAGAGAGAACAACTTTCACTTGTTCATTCGGCACCTTCGCCTATCGGAGGATTCGTTTTTGTTTATGCTAATAACTCTCCCGACTAATTGGTACCTTTTATTGTCGAATGAACAAATGAAATAATTGGTTCGCCGATTTCACAAATTATCTTGTTGTGATATTTGTCCCAAAGGGTTTTCCTTATCAAGAAAAGAAGAAATTCTTTTCTAATTTCAAAAATTACTTTTGGGAGGATCTGTTTATTTTTCGTGTTTGAGTGGACTGAGTAGTGTGAAGGTGTGTTTCTCACGAGGAAGGGGCCCAAATATCAAAGCATTGCGACGAGGGACCCACTAGTGGGCATTACAAAGCCAATCGGACAGTGCGGAAAGTACTTAAAGCGGGCTTTTATTGGCCGAGCATCTTCAAAGATGCTCACGCTCATGTAAGTTGTTGTGAACAATGCCAACGCTCAGGTAACATATCCCGCCTTGATGAGATGCCTTTAAATTCATTTTTAGAAGTAGAGGTTTTTGATTGATGGGGGATCGACTTTGTTGGAGCACTACCGACTTCCATTGAAAATGATATATTTTGGTAGCAGTCGACTAGGTGTCACGTTGGGATGAAGCACAAGCCCTTCCCACCAATGATGCCCGAGTCGTGACACAATTTCTCAAAAAACTCTTTTCATGATTTGGAACACCACGGGCAATAGTAAGCGATAGGGTAACTCGCTTTTATACCGCACAATTCGCCAAAGTTCAATCTAAATATGGCGTTACACATAGGTTGGCCACCCCCTATCACCCTCAAACTAGCGGCCAAGTAGAAGTAGTAAACTGTGTGATTAAACGCATTTTAGAAAAAAACAGTTTCTACTAATAGAAAGGATTGGTCGGTTAAGCTTGATGATGCTCTATGGGCTTATCGAACCGCGTACAAGATAGCTACCGGTTGTACGCCGTATTGATTAGTCTATGGGAAAGCATGCCACTTACCGGTTGAGCTTGAATATCGCGTATTTTGGGCGCTTAAATCTTTAAATCTTGATGAAAATTTGTCTTCCGAGCTACGAAAGTTCCAACTTAATGAGCTTGATGAGTGGCGCTCCTTCGCCTATGAAAATAATAAACTATATAAGTAGCGCACAAAATTTTATCACAATATAAAAATTAAGCACCCAAAGGAATTCCAGCCAGGAGACCAGTCCTCCTCTATAACTCGCGCTTACGCTTATTTCCGGATAAGCTTAAGTCTCGTTGGTTCGGCCCCTTTTTCGTTAAGGAGGTTTGGACTTACGGGGCGGTACTCATTTCACATCCGGAAAGAGGCGAATTTAAAGTAAATGGGCAATGGTTAAAATTATTTTTCTACGGTGATAATGTAAATGAACTCTTGGACAATATAGACTTTTTCAACCCATAGTAAGCACACACCGCAATGGTCGAGCTCAACGACCATAAACAAAGCCCTCGTGGGAGACACCCCATAGTTATTATTTCCTTTTATTTTAATTTTATATTTGAGTTTTTGCAGGTTTGAATGTTCATTGCTGCAAGATGATCGGTCGGGTTCGAACGTCAAGTTCATGTGATTAGTACGTATTGAAGACGTTGCAGTCAAACGACTCCGCAATAAGGAAGCTCGAATGGTTAAAGTCCGATGGGATAATTGCGGATGTGAGGAGCTTTCTTAGGAGCAAGAGCAAGCTATGTTGGAGGAATTCCCCGAGTTATTCCATTCAGGTATTATTTAGATTTGTGTACCTTTTGCTTAATTTCGGGACGAAATTCCTTAAGTGGGGGAGATTTGTAACGCCCCGAAAATTGTATTTGAGTCGGTCGCGTCAAAAGGGATTTTTGGTGCCTGTATAGGGGTACACGGCCTAGTACACGGGCGTGTCCAAGGCCGTGTCTGGCTGGTGATTTTTGGCTGTTTTCATCCCGAGAAGGACACGGTCAGGAATACGGCTAAATGACACGGGCATGTCATTTGACACGGGCGTGTGCCTACCCGTGTCAGTACTCGTGTTCAGTTGGGTTTTGTCAGTTGGCGTGGCGGTTATGTGTGACACGCCCCCGGTCACGGGCATGTCGAGAGACCCGACACGGGTGTGTCAGGTGAGACACGGGCGTGTCTTTGCCCGTGTGGTTGTTCTAAGTTTGACGATCATGCCACGATCAAGGAACACGGCCTAGGACACGGCCGTGTGCGAGGCCGTGTTCAGCCCAGGTCTGGGGAATTTCTGCATATCTAAGCCGTTCGTTTCCTTTAATTGAGATCTGAGGGCTCGGACGGTTTCCTGCTCTGTTAAGGCCGGGAATAGGGGAGTTAATCCTTCATTTCTCTCCAACCATTCTCTCTCTCAAGGAGTTGAAAAGAGGAGGAAGAAGGAAGGGATTCCGGCCGCCGGCGGAGCATCGGAGCACCGTTTTGAGATCTGAGAGCGGATCGGTGGAGGAAAGTTCATTGCGAAGAGTTCTGTCTGTGTAGTTTTTCCATGGCGCCAAAGAGGACTACAAGGGTAACGATTCTCAACTTGAGCATGTGAAGCTCTTTCTTTCTGCATAGGGAATCCCGCTCCCGCGAGTGTGCGGTGAGTGCGTGGTGTTCCTTGGGGTTGATGTGAATAGTCCCCCTTGTGTTGCATATAGAGTCCGGAATCGAAGTACGGGCATAGGCATTGTGTGTGAAGCCTACCCGGACGTGTATTGTCTCGATCGGTGATGTTGCATTTGATATGTTTTGTCGGAGAAGACTCCGTGCTTTGGGTTTTTGGGGTTTCTACACGGTATATTGCAGCAGGGATCCTTGGAGGTTAGCTCCAAGGTGCACCCGGAAAACTGAGTGGAATCGTTGTTCTGCTAACTTGGCGGTCTGGGAACCAGCCTTGATCATAACTGGGCTATGAGATTGTTTGGGAAATTTTGGGATCTGAAATAAGCTTGGCCCGTACGTAGAACTTAAATTGTATAGGCGGCGTGAGCAATGGGTAAGTGGAATCGGACCTAGGCTATGTGGTTCGGTGCGAGAGACCCGAAAAGGGGACTGGCCATTGGCATAGTTGGGAGCCTTAAACGGTGGTCAGAAAGGCTAAATGCTCACATGTTGTTGCCATCCTGGGGGTGGTGGTGAAGACGCTGAAATGTCAGGATTCACCGTTAATGTGCCTTGAGTGCACGGGGTGTTTGGCCGTATGATGACTACTTTTAGTCATCGTTTTTGGTATAATTTATAAACCTAAATTCCTAAGTTTAGTTTATTTTATGTCTGTTTTGTTTTATTTCTCGTATGTTATGATAATTTCTAAATTTATCTTGTGTTTTATATTTTATGTTGTGTTATGTTTAGTTTAGTTTTAATATTTGTTGCTATGATTAGTCTTATTAATATATATATTATTCTATGTGATGTTTAGTCTTATTTGTTATAATTTTATGCTCATGAATAATATTTTGTTTCTAATGATTATTTTGTGTTGTTATTTGTAGGATCATGGCCCAAATGCATGCAACATGGAGCAGCCCTTGTACGTAAATGCAACCATGCAGCCCAAGCTTCTCCTTCAAGTGAAACCCAAGCAGCCCGGCCACTTATGGTGCAGCCCACATCATGGTGCAGCCCCCTACTTGCAGCCCACATCATGGTGCAGCCCCCTACATGCAGCCCTTGAAGATTGGAGCAGCCCGTCAACAACCATGCAGCCTACATGATGCAGCCCAACCACTTCAACATCCATGCAGCCCTCTTCATTGGAGCAGCCCACAAATTGCATGGTCGGCCTCTTCCCAACTTCAAGATGCAACCCACATTGGAGCAGCCCGTCCCCTTCAAAGTGCAGCCCACTCTCTCCATTCTTTGGTCCATTTAAGGCCCATGCATGGCCGGTTCCCTCCCCCTTTTTTTCATCAACTTATTTCCATTTTTCTCTCTTCATTACATGCATGGCCGGCCACCTCATGCCCTCTCTCTCCCCTCCTCATTAATTTCCAAATGCATGAATCCCTCTACATGGCCGGCCACACTCTTTCCTCCTCTTTTATTTCTTGTTTTTATTATTCTACATTCAACCCCTCTCTCTCTCTCTCTTTCTTTATTTCTTATTCATTCCCCTTTTCTATTTTATATTTTCCAAATCATTCCCTTAAAGTCCATGCAGTGAACCCACCTCTTTCTCTCCACCTAATTAAATATCATGCATGAATTCTCTCCACCTCATTTAATGCCATACATGAACTTCTCTCCCTCTACATGGCCGGCCACCCCCTTGCCTCCTCCTCTTCATTCCCATCTAGAATCTTCCCTCCTCATCTATAAAAGGGCACCATGGTCTCATGCTTTGAAAGGAGATTTTTGGAGAGAGTGAATTTTATCTTTGTAAGCCATTTATGTTAAGAAGTTTAGGGAAGTTTTGGAGTTGAGTTGTAGGAGAGCAAAAGAGTTAGTGCGTTGTTATTTTCTTTTCGTTATTGTTGTAGTCTTTTCATTATTGTAACTCTTTTCTTTCAATATTGTCCTTTTTAAATATTGTGTTCTCTTTTATTTTTGCAAGTAATGAAAATGAATTTCTTTCAGCCTACTTTGATTTCAATTTCCATTATGCGTAGCTAATTTTCTTTAGCGTTCGATCGTGAGGATCCATAAAATGAGATGAGGGTTTATTTTATTCCATAGTTTTATTTTTTTCTAAATTACATTCGATCCTTCTTTGATTTTTTCTTATTTTGTCGACTCCGTATTTCCAGTATACGGTAGTAGGCTCGGGATCTCATATTTGAGTAGCCGAGAGGCTCATGAATGTGAAAGATCACTCAAAGAAGGAAGGAGTTGAACGCAACCCTAGAGATAGGATGACGTAAATCTTCCGGATTGGAGTCAAATCCAATAGTGCGGGTCACCTCGACAATGCGGCTTTAGGCCTTCTTGACTTGAAAGAGATTTCGGTCAAAACGTCTATAAGTCAGGGGATTTAATTCTCTAGCGAGATTATTTCCTAATTTCGGATCCGTCACGGTTGAGTATGATTTGCAAATTTAAAACTATGCCTTTTCATCACTCTCATTTCATTTTATGGTGAATCTTCGATCGAATGCTAGCTTTTTATTATAAAGTTTTTCGTCTAAAAAATTGTCTTTCGTTTTAGTTTAAAAATTCTCAAAACCCACTTTTTTCGGTAGGATAATAGTTCAAGCGTGAGTAGCAGTACTTGACAACCCCGTGTTTAAATACGACCTTGATACTACAATTCGACAGGTACACTTGCCTGTTCGGGTTTTAGCCCATCAAGTTTTTGGCGCCGTTGCCGGGGAGATTTTTTCGTCAATATTAAGAAAGCGCTTACGCTATTACTTCTGCAAAAATCAAAAAAAAAATTTCCTTTCTTTTCTTTCTTTCTTCAAGTTTTATTTCCATTTCTCCTTCATTTTTTTTAGTGCATGACCCGTTCGAATCCGTCGCTACTTGTTGATTTGGACCCAGAAATCGAACGTTCCTTTCGGAGACAACTACGATTCGGGGCTTCCACTTCTCAAACAGCGGTTGAGGATTCCGACGGTGATTGTAATTTTAATTCTGAAATGGGAGATCCCAACCCAGGAATGGCTCAGCAAAGGACCATGTCCGATTATGCTCGACCCAACCTGGAGGGGACTGAAACAAGAATTATTCGACCTGCAATTGCGAACAATAACTTCGAGCTTAAGCCTAGCATCATACAAATGGTGCAGCAATATGTACAGTTCGAAGGATTACAAGATGAAGATCCGAACTAAAGCCAAACAGTGGTTGAGTTCTCTTCCAAGAGGATCAATCACTACTTGGAACATTTTAGTCGATAAATTTCTTGCTAGATATTCCCCCCCCCCCCCCCCGCCAAAACTGCTAAGCTAAGAAATGATATAACTTCGTACTCTCAAATTGCTTCTGAGACCCTCTATGACACTTGGGAGAGGTTCAAAGAACTTTTGAGAAGATGCCCTCATCATGCTCTGCCTGTATGGTTACAGGTTCAGACATTTTACAATGGGCTAAATCAAGAAACTAAGCAAATGATAGATGATGCTTCCGCTGGTTCTTTGGACCGCAAAACTCCGGAAGCCGCTCTTGAGCTTATCGAGGACATGGAGATGAACACTTATCAGTGGAATTCGTCTAGGACTCACCCATCTAAACCTGTAGGTATCTATGAAGTGGACTCGGTTTCGCAACTGGCATTGCAAGTGGAAATGTTGAACAAGAAGATTTCGGAGATGACTGCTTCCTCCGCAGCTAAGGTATATGAAAATGTGAATGTTGCTGCTGCCGAGCAGGTGGATTATCTGGGGAACATACCCAGGCCTGCTCAAAATAATTCTGCCAATAATTTTTCTGCTTTTTCTAATTTTTCTGCACCTCCTGGTTTTAATTCTTCTTCGAACTCTTATAATCCTGGATGGCGTAACCATCCTAATTTTTCTTGGAGTAACCCTGCTAATGTTGCACGCCCACCACAAGATTTCACTCCACCACCACCACAATATCAAAACCAAAATTTTCAAAAAACTCCATCTTTGGAGGAAATACTTTCTAAATATATAAGCTCGAATGATGCTACCATTAGAAGTCTATCTGGCTCCGTGAAAAATTTAGAGAACCAGGTCGGGCAACTTGCCAAGGTCATCTCCGAGAGGCCACCCGGGGCTCTTCCCTCAAACACTGAACCTAACCCAAGGGAGCACGTGAATGCGATTTCCCTTCGAAGCGGTAAAGTTATTAACGAGCCCACCACAAGGGAAGAGCCAGAGGTGATTGCCTCTCCTACTGCTAAAAATATTATCGTTACGGAATCAAATGATAAAATTTTTGAAAAAGAAAAAGACAAATCTAATTTTGAAAAAGAAAAACCTATTTTTGAAAAAGAAGTTAACGATTTTCAAAATGATGCTCCGACAATTATAAAGGAATTTCAGCCACCTCCTTTTCCGGCTAGGCTTAGGAAGGAAAAATTAGATGATCAATATTCACGATTTCTTGAAATGTTTAAACAAATTCATATAAATTTGCCATTTCACGAAGCCATTAGCCAAATGCCGAAATACGCCAAATATCTCAAGGATTTTTTAACGAATAAAAAGAAATTGGAAAATCTTTCTCACGTAACGTTAAATGAAGAGTGCTCGGCGGTCGTTAAAAACTCTAACTTGCCTAAAAAAATACACGATCCGGGTAGTTTTTCAATTCCTTGCGTTTTTGGTGATCTTTTTATAAAACATGCGCTAGCGGATCTAGGTGCGAGCATCAACTTGATGCCTTTTTCATTGTTTAAAAAGCTAGGATTGGGCACTCTCAGCCCTACGCGTATGAGTATTCAATTGGCTGATCAATCGATTAAGTATCTGTTAGGTATCGTTGAGGATGTGCTAGTGAAGGTCGACAAATTCATCTTCCCGGTGGATTTTGTCATTCTCGATATTGAAGAGGACGTCGAGGTCCCTCTTATCCTTGGTCGTCCCTTCCTAGCCACCGCTCGAGCAATCATAAATGTGAGTGACGGAAGACTTTCTCTGCGTGTGGGAGATTAAGAGGTTACTTTTGATATTAATCAATCTATGAGAAATTCTTTGCAAAATGATGACACTTGTTTTTTTCTTGATGAATTAAAAGAAGACTCCTATATTTCTCCAAATGATTTTTCGTCTTCTTCTGCTGAACTTTCTCCAAATGTTTTTAAAAATACGGTTATGTCCATGCAAATAAATTTTGAAAATGAAACTGTTTTTAAACAAAAGAATCTTGAAAATCTCATTTTTGAAGAAGACAAAAATCTGAAAAATTCATATGCAAAATCACCCGACCCTGAAACGAAAGTCGATCACGATAAGAACTTGGGCCAAAATAAAATTTTTAAACCTGGCGATCAAGTTCTTCTTTTTAATTAACGCTTACGTATTTCCTTCGGACATATTAAATCTCGATGGACTGGACTGTTTACGGTCAAGGAAGTTTATTCTGATGGAACAGTGTTGCTTTCGCACCTCGATAAGGGTGATTTTAAAGTGAATAGGCATAGACTTAAACTTTATTTTTCAAATGATTCTGTGTCTCCTGCAACAGAGGATCTTGTCTTGGACTCTTAAATGTTCATCTTGTTGTGGAACATTTTCATTTTTATTTTTTTGGACTTATTATTATTAATTATTATTATGTAACTTTTGGTTTTATTCGGACTTTCAATTGTTGTAATAAAGAACAATCTTGGGCACCTGCCCACGGACTATTTTTTTCTGCTTTTATTTTGCTCTTCCTTCCGGAGGCCAACCAAGCAAGTTCGTGACCGCCGCTCCAACGCTGCTGATCTGAAGATGGATCACGTCAAACCTGTTGACGATCAAGTGCACTAAAAAGCAAGCATGGGGGAGCGGCATCCACCTTCATTTCACAAACCCGAGGAAGTCCTGTTTTGTTTATTATTTCATTTACTTTATGCATTGTCTCTCCTTCTCAATCTCCTTCTCGTTTTTCTTTTTGTTTCTTTCATTGAGGACAATGAAAAATCTAAGCTTGGGGGAGGGTTTAGTTAGTTTCTCTTTTTCCTTTTTCTTTCAAAAATATTTCTAAAAAAAAAATTAGCATAGTTTTGTTAAGTATTGCTTTTTTTTAGCCTTTTCAAAAATCATTCCCTTAAAGAAGAAAAAACTAAAAAAAAACAAAAATCCAAAAAAACAAATTGCTAAAATATATTTGAAAAACAAAATCGAAAATTATTTCCATCTTTATTTTTATGTTTCTTCTAGTGATGTGTAGGCCCGTGCGGTTTTGTAGTTCTAGATAGATTTCAAGAATGGGTTTTCTAAATTTATCAGTTTAACATAACTTAGTTTTACTAGTTTCTTTTTCTTAAATATAGGCATCCGATTTTTACGTTTTAAGTTAGCAATTTGTAGTGAAGTCTTTTTTTTCGGTTAGTTGCTTATGAATGGTTGCTAGGTAATGTTATCTCTTTTTCATTTGCGGGGTAGTCTTTCTTGGTGTCTAGAACTCTTCCCTAGCGACTCTCGAAACATTTGCGTCGTTTTTACGTACTTTAGAAATGATTTAGGCCACCCTTTGACTAGTTTGAGCTTTTCTTGCCCACCAACAAATTTACCATTGCAAAATAATTTTTGGGCCTTTTTCCATGTTTTTTTTAGCTCCACCTTTTATTTCATCATTTCACCAAAGCCAAAATGTCTTTCCTATTTCACACTAAACTTTGAGCTTAAATATCTTTTTTGTGAAAGGTTATATTTTTGAAATGAAAAGGAAAATTTATAGCTTTTATTTGGAGCTTTCCTTAAAGTTACAAAAAAAAGGAGGAGTTATTATCAAAAGTATCATCAAAATGAAATGAAAAAAAAGAGAATAGTTTATTTTTGGCCAATATTATGAAAAGAAAAGAAACAAAATACATGGCCTTATGTTTGTTTTAGCTTGAATTAAAGTACTTATCATTCCTCTTCATGTGTTTATGTTTATTTTCTTTTTAAGCTCAACCTTGGTTTAGTGTTTAAGCCCTCATGTTTATCCTTGTTTTCATTTCCTAACCATTTACCTAAACCAAGTTTTAACGCCTATAGAAGTCCTATTAATCTTTAGAATGTAAATTCGCGTAGTGGAGAGAGTGTGAACGGACAAGCCTATGGCCACCATCATTGATGGATTTCTTTGGAGGTTATCTTGAGGTGATTTAGGGTTAATTGTTATTCTAGCAACCTAGTAGTTCGCTAATGCGCCGTTTATTTAGAACTTCTACTTTTGCTTTTCTTATTTTCATTAATTTTGGATGCCTTGTTTTAAGATTTAGAAATGTGTAAATCTTCTTTATGTTCTAATGATATTTTTAGGTCTCTACTTTCAGGTTTTCTATTGTGCACTTCTCACCCCACTAGTTGTTAACATAGAAATTATGATAGTTTAATTTTTCATGTTTTGTTTTTCTTAATTATGAAATCTAAATTTGCTTTATTTACTTTTTCCCTAGTTTTCAATTCTATTTGCTTGAGGGCAAGCAAATACTCTAGCATGGGGGAATTTGATGACTACTTTTAGTCATCATTTTTGGAATAATTTATAAACCTAAATTCCTAAGTTTAGTTTATTTTATGTCTGTTTTGTTTTATTTCTCGTATGTTATGATAATTTTTAAATTTATCTTGTGTTTTATATTTTATGTTGTGTTATGTTTAGTTTAGTTTTAATATTTGTTGCTATGATTAGTCTTATTAATATATATATTATTCTATGTGATGTTTAGTCTTATTTGTTATAATTTTATGCTCATGAATAATATTTTGTTTCTAATGATTATTTTGTGTTGTTATTTGTAGGATCATGGCCCAAATGCATGCAACATGGAGCAGCCCTTGTACGTAAATGCAACCATGCAGCCCAAGCTTCTCCTTCAAGTGAAACCCAAGTAGCCCGGCCACTTATGGTGCAGCCCACATCATGGTGCAGCCCCCTACTTGCAGCCCACATCATGGTGCAGCCCCCTACATGTAGCCCTTGAAGATTGGAGCAGCCAGTCAACAACCATGCAGCCTACATGATGCAGCCCAACCACTTCAACATCCATGCAGCCCTCTTCATTGGAGCAGCCCACAAATTGTATGGTCGGCCTCTTCCCAACTTCAAGATGCAACCCACATTGGAGCAGCCCGTCCCCTTCAAAGTGCAGCCCACTCTCTCCATTCTTTGGTCCATTTAAGGCCCATGCATGGCCGGTTCCCTCCCCCTTTTTTTCATCAACTTATTTCCATTTTTCTCTCTTCATTACATGCATGGCCTGCCACCTCATGCCCTCTCTCTCCCCTCCTCATTAATTTCCAAATGCATGAATCCCTCTACATGGCCGGCCACACTCTTTCCTCCTCTATTATTTCTTGTTTTTATTATTCTACATTCAACCCCTCTCTCTCTCTCTTTCTTTATTTCTTATTCATTCCCCTTTTCTATTTTATATTTTCCAAATCATTCCCTTAAAGTCCATGCATTGAACCCACCTCTTTCTCTCCACCTAATTAAATATCATGCATGAATTCTCTCCACCTCATTTAATGCCATACATGAACTTCTCTCCCTCTACATGGTCGGCCACCCCCTTGCCTCCTCCTCTTCATTCCCATCTAGAATCTTCCCTCCTCATCTATAAAAGGGCACCATGGTCTCATGCTTTGAAAGGAGATTTTTGGAGAGAGTGAATTTTATCTTTGTAAGCCATTTATGTTAAGAAGTTTAGGGAAGTTTTGGAGTTGAGTTGTAGGAGAGCAAAAGAGTTAGTGCGTTGTTATTTTCTTTTCGTTATTGTTGTAGTCTTTTCATTATTGTAACTCTTTTCTTTCAATATTGTCCTTTTTAAATATTGTGTTCTCTTTTATTTTTGCAAGTAATGAAAATGAATTTCTTTCATCCTACTTTGATTTCAATTTCCATTATGCGTAGCTAATTTTCTTTAGCGTTCGATCGTGAGGATCCATAAAATGAGATGAGGGTTTATTTTATTCCATAGTTTTATTTTTGTCTAAATTACATTCGATCCTTCTTTGATTTTTTTTTTATTTTGTCGACTCCGTATTTCTGGTTTACGGTAGTAGGCTTGGGATCTCATATTTGAGTAGCCGAGAGGCTCATGAATGTGAAAGATCACTCAAAGAAGGAAGGAGTTGAACGCAACCCTAGAGATAGGATGACGTAAATCTTCCGGATTGGAGTCAAATCCAATAGTGCGGGTCACCTCGATAATGCGGCTTTAGGCCTTCTTGACTTGAAAGAGATTTCGGTCAAAACGTCTATAAGTCAGGGGATTTAATTCTCTAGCGAGATTATTTCCTAATTTCGGATCCGTCACGATCGAGTATGATTTGCAAATTTAAAACTATGCCTTTACATCCCTCTCATTTCATTTTATGGTGAATCTTCGATCGAATGCTAGCTTTTTATTATAAAGTTTTTCGTCTAAAAAATTGTCTTTCGTTTTAGTTTAAAAATTCTCAAAACCCACTTTTTTCGGTAGGATAATAGTTCAAGCGTGAGTAGCAGTACTTGACAACCCCGTGTTTAAATACGACCTTGATACTACAATTCGACAGGTACACTTGCCTGTTCGGGTTTTAGCCCATCACCATGCGAGCCTACACCTGTGGTGAAATATATAGTTGCACTTTATTATTTAGCTGGGCTAATAAATTGCAGGGAAAGAGCACCGGCGTCCCGAGTAAGGGTCGGGGTCGTTATAATTTGGTCAGCTTTTGGCTGACCGTTGCTTTGTTTGCCACCGTGCGGTGGAATTGTGCTTGCAGGTGCTGTGGAGCCGAGTACCAAATAGCGGGCTGGAGCCCATGTTGTTGTGCTAGCCCTAAAAGGCCGTAGAGAATAGTTGTACTTTACTTTTGTCATGTGTGGCCGGCCTACGAGCCGATGTATGGAAAACACTATTTATTAAGTGAACTATTGTAAGGCCATAAAGCCATGCACCCTTTCAGTGTATTTTAGGTTTCATTCCAGTAGTGTGGTTGTGGACATTCATGTTTATTGGATTTAAGTTTTGGGTTCTTTTAACTTTAAAATCTTCCGCTAGAATGCTCTGTGTAGGACGAGTAGTCTTAATTGGATAGTTTGAATATTCTTATGTAACCCTTTTGACTCTCTGTGGTAAATGGCCTCGGGTTCCAGCTGGACCTTCTGTTATATGTCATGTGACGGATGGGGGTATTACAAGTACCACCAAACATTATCCAAAAATTATACAAATATTACCAGAGATTTAATATGATCATAAAACATTATTGACTAAGTTTCATACAATTCCAAGGTCAGCAAGCTATATAGAAAAATACTTCAAATAATCTCTAATAGGGCACTTGTGAAGAAACATACTTGTAATCTCTTCCAAACAACATGTAATAATTTTTCAAGATTTAATATGCCCTAAAAGGGTTCTCTGGCCAAGAAACTTAATTCTCTGGCAAGATATAGTATTTGTTATCTATTTATCAAGACAAGGTGCACTAGTTCACTTAATACATTAAGTACTATGAGAAAATGTCCAATCCTTCCAAATTACTGACTAGTGCATATAAATGATATTTAATCAATACTGCCAGAGTTTCACAACATTCTAAGTTAATTTAACCATGATTACTTTAAAATCATAAAAAGGGGAGAACATAAAGGTAATAACTATAAGTATGAGCTACTGTCTTCCAAACATCCTAAAATAAATTCCAGAGGCTCATATTGCTATAAAAATTCTTCTGCCAAAATTTTATAAAGATCCGAGGTCATATGGCCTTTCAATTTTTCCATAAATATGTATAGGCTTAAACAATTTCCAATTGATTAAAGTTGTGTGCATGTGTCTAAATGTCACCAAATTTCTTCCTAGGGATATTCACCACCCTAATATCACATGGACTAAACTCTAAGTCCATACAAGGACATATCACCTCATGTCCTTCACAAACACCTAAAGTTCAACCTTAGGGTTTGAACTAGGGTCATAGGGCAAATCTACCCTTATCCACCCCAAACTCCAAGTGGGGGTGTTTTAACTGACATTGAGGCTCTGGCTAAAGTCTCATCCCCTTTGGGTGAGAATTGGCCCCTCCATGCCCAAAGCCCCCTTTTGCCCTCATTTACCCTTAAGGGACCAAACTTTAGTCACACCAATACCTATTCAAATCACCCCCAAATGGATTGATATTTTTACCAGTGACATATAATGACCCTAAGGACCACCCACCAAAATTTTGTGGAGCTGTGAGTTTATTAGACCCTGTAATTAAATCATACATGATTTATTAAATTTATACAAAAACTATAGAAAAATATTTTCCAAAATTCCCATTTTTGTACAGGTTACAGGTATGGAAGACTATCTCCCGGTCCAAATTTCAAGTCATTTGGAGGAGTGGTTTAGTGGGGGAACTCAATTTAGTCTCTGACTTTCTCTACATATAGACTGCACCATTTTGAGTGTTGTGGTCAGACCACTGACCCAAATGGGTTGAAATCGATTTTAAAATAAAGTAGACTTCAAGTGCTACAATTTTTATTTTGGCCACTTTTCAAGGTTCAGCCCCTAAGAGCCTTATTTATTTATTTTAAAGGGTGCACAGTAAAGGATTAAAAATACACAAATTATTACTTTATAATAAAACAGATCCAACAACTCACTGGTTGTCTTCGACCTCAAGCCGATGTCCATGATTTAACCGTCCTGGAGGCCATTCCAAAGCTATTTGCAGCGATCCATCACCCTCCCTGGAAGACCACCACCACCTCTGTTGAGGTGGTGGCTATCGCCGGAGAGCACCACGGCCACCGGAGGGGCGGTTTCCGGCAAACCCGCAAAGTATAAAAACCATGAAAATTCATGGAATCGAAAAATCGAAATCAGCCTAATTGGGCTCGATTTCAAATCCTATTTATCTAGGATGCTAGCATAAGGGGAGAGGAGGAGAAGTGGACCTGTGGGGGGGGGGGGGGTTGTTGCCTTGCGATCTCCTAGTCGTCGTGGCTGGTGGTGGAGCTTTCGATGCTCTGCAACTGTACAGCCATAAGTCTCGAAATCTTTAGGGCAAGAGTGGAAATGACTGCTCTAGGTATTGGGAAGCTTTTAAAACAACCAAACGGGGGAGGGGAGGAGTCTAGCTTCAATGGCCATTAATGGCCTTGAAAGCTCATTTTCGGCCAAGGTGGATTCACTGCACCCAGCCTCTGAAAGGGCCTGGAAAACTCCTTGATCTTCTCAGAACTGATGGGGGAGATGAACCAAGCCTTTGGAGATGGAGAGAGGAGGCCCATTAGCCTTCCTTGGCCATAAATGGCCTCTTCCTTTCTCTCTCATCCATTAAGGGTCAACTTGAGGTTTCTCTGTCCTAGTCAGAACCTTTAGAAATGGAGTGGAATTTAGGTGAATATCAGCCTCCTAAAGTTAATGGGCCACTCAAATTGGGCTTAGCCCAAGTGGCTTGGGATTGGTTAGGTCATTTAGGCTAGTTTCACTTATTTTAGGGTTGAGTTGACTTTGGTCAATTTGACCTTTTAGGTTGACTCATTAGCCTCTCCTAAGGTCTAGGGAGACTTGGGTAGGGTTGGTTTGGCACCTTGTAGGCCACTTGTGTAACGACCTGACCCTTTAGACCAAGCATCGCCGGCCTACCAGCAGCCCGGGTTTAGAGCTTAGAGGCCCACCATACCCTTCATGGGTCGGTGGCTTGTCTCTCCCCATGACACCACTGGTAGTAAGCCTAAACATCAAGGCCTGCAGGCCCAATGCACCCCAACAAAATCTCCGCGCCTGTTTATCAGCAGCGGTAGGTTGTTACCACGGGCTCTCGAACCCACAACCTTGATAAGAGAGTCTTAATATCACTCCTCATCACCAACTGAGTTGTGTGCGAACAGGAAAAAGTAGACCAGAAATTTGGAGTAACAAAACTTTTATTATCCAAAAAGATATCAATTACAATGGTATAGCCTCCCTTTTATAGAATGGAGGAGATGAGAGATATTACAATTAAGCAATGTGGGACTAAAAATTTACAAGTATATGAGGCTTTATAAATAGACAAATCGGACAGGTCGTGCGGTTAGACAAGCCGACTAACCACCTGACAACCAACAGTAGGAGAGGACAAGCGCCACAGAGAGCAAGCCGCTACAGGAGACCGGTAGACCGCCCAATCTCCAAGTCATTTGAGACAAACCGCCAGACCGCTGGGATACCAAACAGCAACAGCCAGGCAGATAAGCCGGCTAGGATAAACCGCCAAACCGCCCGGCATCCGAACAACAACAGACCGCCCGGCCTCCATACTGCAACACTCCCCCTCAAGTTGGAGCATAGATATCAATCATTCCCAGCTTGTCGCAAATGTGGAAAATGGAAGCGGATACCGGTTTGGTGAAGATGTCTGCCAACTCTTTGTCGGAAGTGATGAATGGAGTACAAATCTATTTCTTCAAGTTCTCTTCCCGAATAAAATGACAGTTGATTTCTATGTGATTTGTTCTCTCATGAAAGACCGGATTTTTGGAGATGTATATCGCGGCCTTGTTGTCGCAGAACATAGAAGAAGATAGTTGTAAACCTCTCCTAAGTCAAGCATGAGAGCTCGTAACCATTTCAACTCACATGTGCTTGATGCCATACTACGATATTCCGCTTCTGCACTAGACCTGGAGACCATATACTGTTTCTTGCTCTTCCAACTCACAAGATTTCCTCCAACAAACGTGCAGAAACCTGATGTTGACTTGCGATCACCTTTGTCATCAACATAGCTCGAATCTGAGTACACTTCAACCCTTAAGTGACCATTCTTCTGAAAAAGGAGTCCTTTCCCTGTTATTGCTTTAATATACTCCAATATCCTCAGGGCAGATTGTAGATGACTCTCCCTAGGAGCTTGCATGAACTGGCTCACCTTGCCCACAGCATAAGAGATGTCGGGTCTGGTTACCGTGAGATAAATGAGTTTGTCAACCAGATGTCGGTACTGAAAGAAATTGTACCTAATCACCTAGAGGGGGGTGAATAGGTGACCTTAATCTTTTTAAATTTTTAGGCAGAATTAATCACAGCAGGCTGAATTAATCACAGCATTCACAGATCTTTAAACAGCATACACAGAATCATTCACACACACAGAGTACATACAGTTTTATAGTGGTTCCCCAAGGTCTGGGTACATCCACTTTCCCCCTTCGCCTATCTAGTAGTGTACTAGATTCGGCCAAACTCCTCCACTATTCCTCAGATCCTCAGATCTTACACTCAGAACCCCAAATAGGTTCCTACAGCTTAGAGTGATCCCACTCCTACAACTCAGGCATACAGCCCTACCACTCAGTCTTCACAAAGACCTACACTCAGCCTTAAATAAGGCCTACACTCAGAGAAAAGTATCTCCTACACTCAGGCACACAGGCCCTACCACTCAGCCTTTATAATTTTAGGCTTACAACTCAGATCCCTAAGGATCCTACAAGAAATTAAAATTACAATGTATATAACCTCAACTCAGAATAAGAGAGAAGAGTTGACAGGTTTCTTGATGAGTTCTTGGATGAACTTTGCTGAGATCAACCTCCCTTGGCTTCCTTCAAAGCTTCTTGAATTTAGAACACAGTAGGGTTGATTCTCTATGTAGCTGATCTTCAATCACTGCAACTTAAGATTCAAATCTCAATCTGAAACTTTCTTCACAGCCTGGTTCAACAGTTGTCTTCTTGGAAGGAGCTCTCTCTCTCTCTCTCCAACTTCTTAGATCTTCACTTGAAGGTCTTCTTCTAGTTATATTGTTCTTCACTTTGTTGATTTCCAACTCTTCTCTTTGTCATCTGTTGAATGTATAAGCCTTTATATAGACTTCCTTCATGGTGACCGGCTGATCCGGTTCCTAACAACTTTCTGACATCTCTGACAGTTGCAGTAGACCGGCTGGAATGGCAGCTGTCAAGTCATCCAGTCACTTCTTGAATTTTCTGTAATTGTCTGAAAGTGTCGAGACAGTCAGTCTTTAAGTGTCGACACTGATAGACTAAGTGTCGACACAAGTAGACTAAGTATCGACACTAGCCTTCATGGTGTCGACACAACTCCTTGTATTGTAGAATCTGCTTCTCGACACTGCTTCTTCAACATGTGTCGACACTGATCCTGTGTGTCGACACAAGTTCTTCTTCTTTGATACTTAGTTGATTTCTTGTAAGTGTCAACACAACTCCTTTGTGTCGACACATCTTCTTGTGTTGATACTCGCTGAGTGTCGACACATTTTCTTAGTGTCGACACATGCCTTCTATGTTGATACTTGCTGAGTGTCGACACATTTTCTTAGTGTCGACACTTGTACTTAGACTTCATTGAAATTTGCTGAGTGTCAACACAGCCTCCTAGTGTCGACACTTTCTTCATGTGTTGAGACTTTTGCTGTGTGTCGACACATTCTTCATTATGTCGACACTTGTACTTAAACTCTGTTGAAGTTTGCTGAGTGTCGACACATCTCCTAGTGTCGACACTTGTACTTGAACTTTGTTGAAATTTTGCTGAGTGTCGACACAGCCTCCAAGTGTCGACACTTTTGATGTCGACAAAGTTCCTCTGGGTGTCGACACTACTTCTAAGTGTCGACACAACTTCTCTGGACATTTCTTCATTGAGTGTCGACACAGCATGTATGTGTCGACACTTTCCTTCTGGTGTTGACTCTGCATTCCTAGTGTCGACACAATTACTCCAAGTGTCGACACAGCTTTCCTGGGTGTCGACACAAGTCTTCTTAAGTGTCGACACTTCTCTTCTGGGTGTCGACACATGGACTTAGAAACTTTTCAGCTTTCCTTGCAAATACTTAACCTGCACAAGGTAACTCAAAATACATCAAATACATTTTGATGTATATCATTGAGTAGGGTGAGGCTTCTTCAAATCAGGTACATTTATTCCAATGTACCCAACAATCTCCCCCTATTTGGAGAAGTCATAACCCTTAGTCAATGATATACACCATACATAACAAATTCACAATATGATGTAAAACAATATTAAATGACAGGGTAAGTACATAAACATGTATACACAAATTTCTCAGAACATTAATGTAATAGATTTAACATATATCACATTGTTCTAACAACTTCAACATATTCAATATTCAAAAGTTTACAGAGAGTTTAAAATCAAATGATTACAACTGTAAACTAAAGAAAAATTCTATCCTATTGCTGCTCAGGCTCCTTGATCACAATGCCCTTTCCTGATTGTATCTTTGCTTGGACTGGGGCTTCAGCATCTTCAGCAGCAGCAGGCTTCTTTCCTTTAAGATTCTTCTTTTTCAATTCTTCAGCTTTGATCTTCTGCTTTTCAAAGTAATGATAAGGCTTTGGAAAGTATTTGCTAGGCTCCTGGGCAGTAGGAGGTAGCTTTCCCATCTTAGCCTTTCTTCTATATTGCACAATGGCCTCTTGCCTACTCTCATGCTTCCTCCACTCCAGTTCAGAATACCACTTGTTTCTATCCTGGATATTATCCTTTGCAGCCTTCCATGCAGTCAAGATGATATTCCTGGAAGTGGGGCTCCACTGTTCAAAATCAGGCCTAAGTTCAGCTTGCTCTCTGAATCTCTTCTTAGACAATTGAGTCTCTTATTCTTTCAGCAAAGCTGATTGTTCTTTCAGTATTGCCTCTGGCACTGGCTGAACTACTTTCTCTATGATGACATTTTGATTTCCTTCAGGAGAACTATACATTGACTGTATATCTTGATGTATCATATCAAAGTCTGGTGGAGGATAGATCACTTGAGCTACTTCAGCTTGCTCCCCTCCAAGATATGCAGGATTTATTCCAGACTCTGCAACATTGTCATCATCACATAATGGAGGATATCCAAGGGTGGATCTGATGGAATTTGAAATCCACTTTGCATGATCAGAGCCTACTTTGACTAACACCCTCTCCCCCTTTATGACTTCTCTTTCAATGTGATCCCTAAGATCATCTTTCTGAAACCTTATTTGTGCATTCAGATAGTTGACTCCATCCTTATAGAAAGGTTTCAACCTTTGGAGTTTTTCAGTTATTAGCTTCTGTGAATCTTGAAGTGCAGAAGTAACAGCAGTAAAACCTTCTTGTAATGCTTTATCAAATTCTGCCTTAGCTGTAGCACTTGTTGTAGTCTGACCAGTAGCTATATTCTTCATTTCTGTTACTATTGCATTGTGTGAAGTAGTGAGATTATCATTCATTCTCAGCTGGTTCTCCAGGACATAGCCTTGCTTCACTGCAATATCATCTACTTGTGTTTTGATCTTCTCCTGATGAGTGGCCAGATAGAATACTGCATTTCCTCCCTTATGAAAGCAGTCAGTCATTTCTTTCTTATTCAGATTCATTTCAAATCTGATTGACTTGATGTCTTGGGCCAGATCAAATTGCAGTGACTTATGCCCTTCATCCATATAAGATTGCAAAGCCTGTCTTTGCTCATCCATCTTTATCTGTAATGCAACCATCAGAGAACTGAAATCTGTAGATGGGGCTGGCTGTGGTGCAGGCTGTGGTGCAATTGTTTGTAAAGATTTCTTATAATTCTGACTCCTTCTCTTAAAGACTTGGAATTTTCTCTTCTTGACTCTTGCAGCCTCTTCATCCTCTGATGCAGATGTGCTATCAATATTCACTCTGTCCTTAGGACTTGGAGGTAACTCCTTCTCAGTCCTTTGTAGCCCTTCAGCATCTATTGGCACCTCAGTCTCCTTTCTTGCAGTTTCCTCAACAATATCCACATGCTCCCCCTCAATATGGGCCTTCTCCCCCTCAGCAGCAGCTTTCTCTTTCTCAAAATCTATTTGTAGAAGATCTGGGAATAGCTCTTCTAGGGTAAATTCTTGTTGAGGAAGGGTTGGAGAATCTCTTATCTCATCAACCACTTGATCAGCAACAGATGTGTCCTCCATGACAACATCTTGAGGTTGACTAAGAATCTGAGGTTGCTGATTAACATCAGATAATTTGTCAGTCATATCTTCATTCTCAACAGGGAAATCTAAATGTTGGATTTCAGTTATTACCTCAAGTATGGTTTGGGTAGCTTGTTCACTCTCTAGTGGAGTTGGCTCTTCCACAAGTAGAGGCTCCCCCTGGATTGAATCCTGGTGAATTGGGCTTGCTTGTGGTAGCTCCCCCTGCCTCTCTGCATCTTCTTGTCTTGCTGGAGATTATCCAGCATTTCCAGTGTCTTCCTCATCAGGAGTAAAAACAACCTGCTCTTCAGAGCTGCTTGAGGATTCTTGAGCCACAGGGGCTGTCTTCTTCTTCTTCCTTTGGGGTGTTACCTTCTCAGGAGTTGGCATTTCTTTGGTTAACACTCTATCCCACCTAGAGAAGATTCTCATATCCATCTTCCTCATGTGGTTAATCTTTGAACCTGCAACTTGGTTCATTACCTCAGGTATACTGCCAGCTAGGTATAGACTTAGTATTCTACCCAGATTTGGCTTCTTCATACTTTCTTTAATCTTATCAAACATAACTGCAGCCCAATCAGTATTTAGTTTGAATATTATCCTTGTCATAAGGCTAAACATATGAGCTGAGATTCTGTCATGGCCTCCAGGCTTGCTCAGGATGACTTTACCAACAATTTCAGATAAGAATTTGTCTTGCATATTCATTCTCTTCCTATTGAAAACAGATCCTATTTTCAGATTTTAGTCCAAACCACACCATGTCAATGCTTCTCTAGTCTTAGAAGCTGAAACATCTTCTTCTTCCTTAGTTCTTGGTAGCTGAAGAACTTTTCTTAGACTTTTAGGTGAGACCTTCACCTTTGCCCCATGAACTCTGGACTTTATCTTGAGTCCTGATTCATCTAGTGATGCTTCATTCAAAAACTCCAGGACTTCCTTCTTCCAGATCTTAATTGGTTCTGAAATAAGAAATTCTAACCCAGTCTCTTCTATTAGGGTTATCACGCCTTTGATCTCAGGTTCCGCGTCATCAAATGTGCGTCGCACAAGTTCATATCCTTCATTCACATTCTCTTCTAGCTTGGGCGCCATTAGGGTTTGAAGAAATTTGAATTGAGAGAAGAGAGGTGTTGACACACAAGTCTGGTCTCGAAACTTTGGTGAGCGTGTCGACAAACAATGACGAAAACCTATTTATACCTTTCTAGAATCGAAGATGAAAGGGCGCGTCAAAATACTTAAATTGTGTCGACACTGTTGAAAAGTGTCGACACTTACTTATAATGTCTCGACAACTATGTATCGACACAAGTATAGTCGACAGAATATGTGTGTCGACACTTGTTTATGTGTCGACACCGCTTTGCTCGACACTTAGTCGAGACTTTACTAGACTAATTTTAAGTGAATCCTAAGTGTCTACACCACCTTGGATGTGTCGACACTTATACTGTATGTGTCGACACTAATTCTCTGAAGTGTCGACACCTTTTTTTTGAAGTGTCGACATCACTTCTATGTGTCGACACAGACAACTCTGTGTGTCGACACCTTTTTACTTATCCAATTTTGAAAACTTATTCTAAGTTTATCATCCCTAATTCAATTTTAAATTTATTGAATTTGGTTTCATCTAAAGGCTTAGTATACATGTCTGCTAGTTGATTATCTGTATTAATATACTCTAGGGAAATATCTCCTTTTTCCACATGTTCTCTTAGAAAGTGGTATTTTATTTCTATGTGCTTAGTCCTACTATGGGAGACAGGATTGTTTGCAATAGAAATAGCACTAGAAGAATCACAAAATAGAGGTGTTCTACTTACTTGAATATCATAATCTTCAAGCTGATGCTGTATCCATAGAAGTTGATCACAGTAACTTCCTGCAGCCACATACTCTGATTCTGCTGTGGAGATAGCCACACTTGTTTGTTTCTTGCTACTCCATGAAATCAGTCTTCCACCTAGGAATTGACAGGTTCCTATTGTACTTTTCCTATCTTCCTTGCAGCCTGCAAAATCTGCATCTGAATAACCTGTCAGTTCAAAGTCTCCATTCCTAGGGTACCAAAGGCCTAGATAAGGAGTGCCCTTAAGATATCTCAGAATTCTTTTGACTGTTGTCAAATGAGATTCTTTAGGGCAAGCTTGGTACCTAGCACAGACACATGTAGCATACATGATATCTGGTCTACTTGTAGTCAAGTACAATAGGGAGCCAACTATCCCTCTATACAAAGTCTCATCTACAGGTTTCCCTGCATCATCTTTGCTAAGAGACATACTTGACCCCCATAGGAGTTTTCATGGTACTGGATGATTCCATATCATACTTCCTTATCAACTCTAGGGCGAACTTAGACTGGCATATGGATAAACCATTCTCAGTCTGTCTAACTTGGAGACCCAAGAAGAACTTAAGTTCCACCATATTGCTCATTCAAATTGTCCTTGCATTAGTTTTGCAAACTTTTTGTAAAGACTACTTTCAGTAGACCCAAATATGATGTCATCTACATATATTTGGACTAGAATGATCTTGCCTCTGGATTCCCTAAGGAATAGAGACTTGTCTATTTTCCCCCTTGTGAATTTATTCTCAATGAGGAAACTAGACAGGGTTTCATACCAAGCCCTAGGGGCTTGTTTTAACCCATACAAAGCCTTCCTAAATCTATAGACATAATTAGGTTTGATAGAATCAAAAAAACCTGATGGCTGTTCCACATAGACTTCTTCTTTCAGATTTCCATTCAGAAAAGCTGACTTAACATCCATTTGGTATACTTTAAACCCTTGATGGGTTGCATAGGCCAGGAACATCCTTATAGCTTCCAGTCTGGCTACTGGAGCAAAGGTTTGATCAAAGTCAATACCTTCTTCCTGTCTATATCCCTTAGCAACCAATCTTGCTTTGTTCTTTATAATCACTCCATGTTCATCCATCTTGTTCCTGAAGATCCACTTAGTTCTAATTATGTTGTGGTCTTTTGGTTTAGGAACAAGCTCCCAGACTTTGCATCTCTTGAACTGATTCAGCTTCTCTTGCATTGCCTCAATCCAATGAGGGTCTAGGATGGCTTCTTCAAATTTCTTTGGCTCAACTTGGGATAGAAAGCTGGAGTAGAGTATTGAACTTAGATTTCTGCTCCTTGTTTGTACCCCTTGTCTGAGATCACCAATAATTTGATTGGCTGGATGATCTTTTAGATGTCTATTAGCTAGAGGCAGTCTGTCTTCAGGTTGTACTCCTTCAGCTTCTTCAACTTGCTGCACCCCTTGGTCTTCTTTTGCATCAGGTGTATCTAGTACTCCACCTGGACAACAGCCACTATCATCTACTTGTTGTCTTGCAGTAGAACTTTCTTCAATAGTAAGCTTGTCCATCTTCTCAGTCACACCTGTGGATCTGCAAATACTTCTAGACAATTCATTATTAATGAGTCTAGCTTCATCAAATACTACATGTACTGATTCTTCTACAACTTGAGTAGTCAAGTTGTAGGCCCTATAAGTCTTACTATTGTTGTTGTACCCAACAAAGATCCCCTCTTGGGATTTGGCAGCAAACTTGGTTAAGTAAGACCTTCCATTGTTAAGTATATAACATTTACAACCAAAGATCCTGAAATAGGATAGATTTGGTTTTCTGCCTTTCACAATCTCATAGGGGGTCTTATTGTGGCTCTTGGTGATAGTAGCCCTATTAATTACATGGCATGCAGTGTTTACTGCCTCAACCCAGAAATATTCTGGGAGAGATGTGTCACTTAATAGGGTTCTACCAGCCTCAATCAAGGTTCTATTTTTCCTTTCAGGAATGCCATTTTGCTGAGGTGTTCTTGGTGAAGAAAATTCCTGAAAAATTCCAAATTCTTCACACAGTTTTGTCATACTGTCAGACTGAAATTCAGTACCATGGTCACTTCTGATTTTGACCACTGTACTGTCCAATTCATTCTGAATTTGTTTAACAAAGTTGTACAAGATACTTGGAGTTTCAGATTTTTGTCTAAGGAAGAACACCCAGGAAAACCTTAAGTAGTCATCTACAACCACAAATGTGTAGACCTTCCTACCTAGGCTGTGAACTGGCATAGGACCAAAGAGATCCATATGCAAGAGGTATAAGCACCTCACAGCATCTTTGTTCTCAATGCTATTAAAGGTGGATCTAGTCTGCTTGCCCTTTTGACAAGCTGAGCATATCCCATCTTTAATACACTTAACTTGAGGTCCATTCCTCACTAACTCTTTGCTAAAGAGTTGGTCAATTGTCTTGTAGTTGAGATGGGCTAGCCTCTTGTGTCATTTGACACAATGAGAGACTTTCTCATCAGCTACAAGACACACTAGAGAAATATTGTTCTCACACATAATGTCTAGACAATAGATATTTCTCTTCCTATAACCTATTAGAATGATCTTTTGATCATTTGACCTCCTGATATGACAACCATCTTTCACAAATGAGATGTCATATCCTAAATCACTCAGCTGACTTATACTAATGAGGTTGTGTTTCAAACCTTTAACATAAGCCACTTGAGTAATTGTTATAAGGTTGCTAGAAATGTTACCAAAACCTTTGATGATTCCTTTTTCAGAACCACCAAAGGTGACTTTAGGACCATCCTTGATTGGTGTGTAGTCCTTTAGCAATCCCCTAGTTCCAGTCATGTGGCTGGAACATCCACTGTCCAAGTACCATATTGGGGCATGGTCACTTGGACTCACCTGCAAAACAAATTAGTTAACCTTAGAACCCAAAGAATTCTTGGTTCCTTGGTGCTGGTTAGTTTGCCTCTTAACAAAACTACCTGTAGCTTTTCTAGCAGGTAGATTGCTACTCACCTTGGCACTAGAATTGTGCCAACAGTCTATGGCAAAGTGGTCTACCTTGCCACAACACCAGCACTCAAATCTGTTGTATCTTTGCTTAGGTACAACCCTGGCTGTTTTATCTACAGCAGGCTTGTTGAGTACTGGGGCTTTGCCCTTAGACTTGGACTTTACAGCCCTGGCAGGTTTAGTAAACCTCAATCCAATTTTACCCTTTTGAGAAATGAACTCATCTATCAAAGGTTGAATAGACTTTGGTTTAGAAAACCTTGCTACTATATCTCTCTCTTTCTGAAGACTAATCTCCAGATTTCTGATTTGATCATTTTTAAATGTTATAGTCCCCATCTGAATAACAGTTATGTGCTTCAGTCTGGCTATTTCATTTAATTTCTGATCAATCAACTTATCAAAATCTGTTGCAGCAACTTTAAGACTGGCAATCTCCTTAGCTTGACTCTTGGCCAAGGATTTGCTTTTCTTTAAAACTTACAACACTACTCTATATTCATCAATCAATTGATGAATATCTCCTTCAGATTCAGATCCACTCTCATCACTTGATGCTGATGAATCTGATTCTGATCCAGTACTAGAAATTGAACTAATAGAACAATTTTGTACCTGACTTGGTCCAGGCTGATCCTGGATTTTGTCTCCTTCTGATAAGGCCATCAGTCACTGGCATTGATTGTCCTCTTGCTCATATATTGAGTTCATTAATTGGATGAACTCATCTTCTTCTTCTTCAGCAAACAGTCCAATGTAAGCTTCAGCTTCTGAATCAGTTTCTGAAGAAGACATATCTGACAGACTTTTGTCCTTCTTAGCAACAAAGGACCTTTCCTTCTTGTCCTTGATTTGAGTCTTCTTCTTATCTGTTGACTCTTTCCTCTTCTCTGGACAGTCAGCAACAACATGTCCCTATCTGTTACAACAATAACAAACTATCTTTGAAGATGTAGTTCTACTTGACTTGGGCTTTCTCCTGTCATTCTTTGATGACTTCTGAGAAGTGGATGGCTTAGACCTCCACTGTTTCTTCTTTAGGAACTTCTGAAAATGTCTTGTGAAAGCTGCAAAGTCCTCATTACTCTCACTGCTTTCAGAATTCTTGCTTTCTGACTCATCTGCCTCAGTCTCAGTAACTTTTGGAGGTGAAGATGGAGACTTACTTTTATATTTCCTAGTGGCTTCTGTCTTGAAAGCCACAGCTCTTTCTTTGTGCTCAACTCTGGTAGTATTTTCTTCCTCCTTCCATGTACACTATCAGTGTGTCCCACATTTCCTTTGATATTTTACAGTGAATCAAATTCTGGAATGTGGCATCATCTATTGCACTCACAATAATATTCTGGGCCCTCTAGTCCATAGTGGCCAGAATAATCTCATCTTTAGTCATCTCTGAAAATTCCTTTGGAGTTCTCTGATTTGCATCCAGAACTGAAACTTTCATTGACACATATGGCCCTTCTTTGACTGTAATATAGATTCTAGGGTCAGAGGCTTCCATGAAGAGTCTAACCCTTTCTTTCCAGATGCCAAAAATCTCCTTTCTACAGATTGGCAACTTCATGGATCCAAGTTCTTTGTGATTCTCTGTTGAACCCATTTTCTTGATTTTCGTGATTATGCTGAGTCTGCCAACAGGATCTTTTACTCATACTGTTATGTCCTTTTTGAGTAACCTCGCTTTGATACCACTTGAAAGAAATTGTACATAATCACCTAGAGGGGGGGTGAATAGGTGACCTTAATCTTTTTAAATTTTTAGGCAGAATTAATCACAGCAGGCTGAATTAATCATAGCATTCACAGATCTTTAAACAGCATACACAGAATCATTCACACACACAGAGTACACACAGTTTTATAGTGGTTCCCCAAGGTCTGGGTACATCCACTTTCCCCCTTCGCCTATTTAGTAGTGTACTAGATTCGGCCAAACTCCTCCACTATTCCTCAAATCCTCAGATCTTACACTCAGAACCCCAAATAGGTTCCTACAGCTCAGAGTGATCCCACTCCTACAACTCAGGCATACAGCCCTACCACTCAGTCTTCACAAAGACCTACACTCAGCCTTCAACAAGGCCTACACTCAGAGAAAAGTATCTCTTACACTCAGGCACACAGGCCCTACCACTCAGCCTTTATAATTTCAGGCTTACAACTCAGATCCCTAAGGATCCTACAAGAAATTAAAATTACAATGTATATAACCTCAACTCAGAATAAGAGAGAAGAGTTGACAGGTTTCTTGATGAGTTCTTGGATGAACTTTGCTGAGATCAACCTCCATTGGCTTCCTTCAAAGCTTCTTGAATTTAGAACACAGTAGGGTTGATTCTCTATGCAGCTGATCTTCAATCACTACAACTTAAGATTCAGATCTCAATCTGAAACTTTCTTCACAGCCTGGTTCAACAGCTGTCTTCTTGGAAGGAGCTCTCTCTCTCCAACTTCTTAGATCTTCACTTGAAGGTCTTCTTCTAGTTGTATTGTTCTTCATTTTGTTGATTTCCAACTCTTCTCTTTGTCATCTGTTGAATGTATAAGCCTTTATATAGACTTTCTTCATGGTGGCCGGCTGATCCGGTTCCTAACAACTTTCTGACATCTCTGACAGTTGCAGTAGACCGGCTGGAATGGCAGCTGTCAAGTCATCCAGTCACTTCTTGAATTTTCTATAACTATCTGAAAGTGTCGAGACAGTCAGTTTTTAAGTGTCGACACTGATAGACTAAGTGTCGACACAAGTAGACTAAGTGTCGACACTAGCCTTCATGGTGTCGACACAACTCCTTGTGTTGTAGAATCTGCTTCTCGACACTGCTTCTTCAACATGTGTCGACACTGATCCTGTGTGTCGACACAAGTTCTTCTTCTTTGATACTTAGTTGATTTCTTGTAAGTGTCGACACAACTCCTTTGTGTCGACACATCTTCTTGTGTTGATACTCGCTGAGTGTCGACACATTTTCTTAGTGTCGACACATGCCTTCTGTGTTGATACTTGCTGAGTGTCGACATATTTTCTTAGTGTCGACACTTGTACTTAGACTTCATTGAAATTTGCTGAGTGTCAACACAGCCTCCTAGTGTCGACACTTTCTTCATGTGTTGAGACTTTTGTTGTGTGTCGACACATTCTTCATCATGTCGACACTTGTACTTAAACTCTGTTGAAGTTTGCTGAGTGTCGACACAGCTCCTAGTGTCGACACTTGTACTTGAACTTTGTTGAAATTTTGCTGAGTGTCGACACAGCCTCCAAGTGTCGACACTTTTGATGTCGACAAGTTCCTCTGGGTGTCAACACTGCTTCTAAGTGTCGACACAGCTTCTCTGGACATTTCTTCATTGAGTGTCGACACAGCCTGTATGTGTCGACACTTTCCTTCTAGTGTCGACTCTGCATTCCTAGTGTCGACACAATTACTCCAAGTGTCGACACAGCTTTCCTGGGTGTCGACACAAGTCTTCTTAAGTGTCGACACTTCTCTTCTGGGTGTCGACACATGGACTTAGAAACTTTTCAGCTTTCCCTGCAAATACTTAACCTGCACAAGGTAACTCAAAATACATCAAATACATTTTGATGTATATCATTGAGTAGGGTGAGGCTTCTTCAAATCAGGTACATTTATTCCAATGTACCCAACAGGTACCTCGTAAGATTGGATAGAAGGGGAGAGTCATCTGTCTAAGTTTTGTCTTCTCCAACATCCATGGGACATCGGGCAGGTTTAGCACCAGTCAATCCTGCCTCCTTTAGAAGATCAAGAGCATACTTCCGTTGGGAAAGAAGCATGGAGTTGGGCTTCCGAGAGATTTCAATCCCCAGAAAGTATTTCGGGGAGCCCATATCCTTTGTGATCAGGTGTTGACGGAGGTGTTTCTTTGTCAAAGTTACCTTATCCTGGTCATCACCAGTAAGAATAATGTCATCAACATTTACCGCAGGAACTACTAGACCCGAGGCAGTTTTTCGAACGAACAAGGAGTGATCAGCTGAACTTTTTGCAAAACCAATAGCCGCAACAATTTCGCTAAACTTGTCAAACTAGACACGAGAGTTCTGATTTAGGCCATAGATAGCCTTCTTTAGCCGACATACTCGTGTCTCCCCCTGAGCAACATACCCAGGAGGTTGCTCCATGTAAACATCTTCCTGCAGATCACCGTAGAGAAAATTATTCTTAACATCCAGCTGGGAAATGGGCCAATCCCTATTGACAGCGACAGAGAGAAGGACCCGAATGGTGCTGAGACGAGCAACGGGAGAGAAGGTGTCGAAGTAATCAACACCATAGGTCTGAGTGAATCCTTTGGCCACCAGGCGGGCCTTGTAGCGATCCACGCTGCCATCTGGATGGAATTTTACAACAAAGACCCAGCGGCAGCCAACCACATCAGTGCCTAAAGGAGGGGGAACCAGGGTCCAGGTACCCCTTTTAGTGAGGTTAGCAATTTCCTCATCCACGTCTGCACCCCTTTGCGAAGAGCAATTGGAAGATCCAGGTCGGTATGTTCCTCAGCAACCAGAGCATCCATGGCGGAGAAATCTGGCCCGGGAGAGGAGAGAGATGGCCTCGTAGAAGAGGGAGAGAGCGGTGGTGATGAGGAAGAGAGGGAAGGAGGAGACGGTGGAGGTTGTAACACCCCCTATCCGTCACATAGCATAAAGCAGTAGGTCCGGCCGGGGCTCGACGTCGTATGCCACAGACAGACCGGGTGGTTACTTATGGAAACCATCCAACCAATCTCAATGTCCTACACAGAGCATTCTAGCGGAAGCAGTTTATAAAAGTTGTAAACAAGAACCCAGCATCAAACCACGAATGTCCACTAATACAAAATAGGAATGTTATACAAAATACCCAAAACAAGCCTTAAGGCCTTACAAAATGTTTCACTTGAATATTACATGTTTTACAAACCACGACACGTAGGCCGGTCACACATGAATAAAACAGTAAACACTTCCATTTGGGCCTTCGAGGGCCGGCTTCGCAAAAAGGGGCTTTAGCCCGCTATTGACCGCTTGGTCCAGCTGCACCTGCAAGCAACAAACCACCGCACGGTGGCAAAACAAGGCAACGGTCAGTAATGCTGACCAAATTATAACGATCCCGCCCCCAACTCGGGGCAGCGATGCTCCTTCCCTTCATTTCATTAGCATAAGCGAGCAATGTATATATATAACCATTTCATCACAGACATTGGCTCGCACGGACACACGCCCCGTGCTCTCAGGGCACATTCTCGGTGAACCGGTCGATGTCACGTCAATTAAAGCCATAGACATTTCGGACTCACCACCGCCACTTGGACGGCCAAACCTATGAGCAATTTGTCTTCCTGGCCTGGGTCACGACAATTTAAGTCATTGACCGCCGAAGACCCTAATCTATGCCAACGGTAAGTGCCACGTGCCTTTAGGTCTCTTTAACCGAACGACATAGAACGGGTACGGTTCCATCTAACCCGTGCTCACATCGCAACGACAATTTAAGCCATTTGCGCGGGTCAAACTTCCACCGAGTCCCATTTCCATCACAAGTCACATAACTCAGTTATGTTCAAGTTGGCTCTCAGGCCACCAAGTTGGCAAGATCTCGTATCCGCCCAGTTTTCCGGGTGCACCTTTGGGTTAGTCCCCAAGGCTCCCTGCTGCAATCTACCGCGTAGAAAACCCGAAAAACAATCCATAGCACGGAGTCTTCTCCGGCATTTATGCAATGCAACATCACCGATCCAGACCAACATGTCCGGGTAGGCTTCACACATCATGCCTATGTCCGTTCTCTCTTACGGACTCTAAACAACGGGGACTTCACATATCTACCCGAAGGAACGCCTCCAACTCTCCGCAAACTCGCTAGAGCGGGCTTCCTATGCTAAGAAAGAGAGCTACTCATGCTCAAGATGAGGATCATTACCCTTGCGTTCCTCTTTTGCGCCATGGAAAAGTAATCGGATGAAAACCACCGCACTAGCGTTGCCTCCGTGGATCCGGAGTCGGCTCGCGATTCGGAGCTCCGAAGCTCCTCCAATGGCGGGATCTAGCTCCTTCTTCCTCCCTTGGCTCTCCTCTCTCTCTAAGGTTTTAGAAAGATGAGAAGTTATGAAAAGTAAGGGTTTTCCAAGTCCATTCATGGGTATATCCCTTCAGGAACAACCCCCAGCCATTGGATCTTCAGTTAAAGAAATGAACGGCTTCGATTCGGGGCTGAAATGCCCAATCTGGACCGAACACGGCCTGGCACACGCCCGTGTCCAGGGCCGTATGCCGCATTTGCCGTCAAAATCGGCTCGCCTGGAACCTCACACGGGTATCGAACACGCCCGTGTTCGAGCTGACACGCCCGTGTTCCACCTCACACGGCCGTGTGTCCGGCCGTGTACCCCATGATTTTTCCCCAAAATCAACCCGAGCACTGCACGAGTTCTAGGACACGCCCGTGTCCTTACCCGTGTCACCTCAACACGCCTGGACCCCAAGCCGTGTACACGGTCTCGACACTCGACACTTCGTCGAGTGAAGATCGTCGACCTGATGACACGGCCTTGGACACGCCCGTGTCCTAGGCCGTGTGCCTTGTCTCGACGCATTGTCGAGCAAATCTCGTCGACTCCCCGGGACGATCGTAGAGACAGGTCGACACGCCCTGCGACACGCCTGTGTCGCAGGCCGTGTGCCTTGTCTCGACGCATCGTCGAGCGAATCTCGTCGACCTCGCGTCTAAGTGTCGACACGGGTCGACATGCCCTGCGACACGCCCGTGTCGCAGGCCGTGTGCCCAGTCTCGACACAATGTCGAGACCAAAGTGTCGACCCCCGTCTCAGTGTCGACACAGGCTTGACACGCCGTGGGACACGCCCATGTCCCAGGCCGTGTGCCTGCAGCCAGAACCCAAACTGGCCCAAAACGTCCCCCTTCGCTCCTTTGATTTTCGAGGCGTTACAACTCTCCCCCTCTTAAAAGAATTTCGCCCACGAAATTACATAAAGGAAAGACATGTACAAAACCAAAATTTGTACCTGAGCGGAACAACTCCGGATACTCGTCAAGCATAGTCTGCTCTCACTCTCAAGAGTGCTCCTCCCGACCGTAATTGTCCCACCGGACCTTGACCATCCTGATCTCTTTATTGCGTAGTAGCTTGACCTCCGAGTCCTCGATCCGCACGGGCTTGACCTTTGTCATTAGCCCACTGTCCACCGGCACTTGATCAACCGCGATCACTTGCGTAGGCTCTTGCACTGCCTTCCGAAGCACCGAAATATGGAATACATCATGTAAACCACTAAGCTCCACTGAAAGCTTCAACCGATAGGCCGCTTCACCAACTCGCTCCAGAACCTCAAACGGTCCAAGGTACCTTGGGCTTAGCTTTTTCAATCGTCGCACCCGTGAGACACCCTTGAACGGCTTGATCTTTAAGTATACATAATCGCCCACAGCGAACTCCACGTTCCTGTGCTTGGCATTATAGTACTTTGCTTGCCGGTCCTGAGCGATAAGCAACCTCTCCCGAATGGTTCGCACCAAAGAAGTAGCACCCTCCACTTCCGATCGCTTATACAACCTTGACTCACCCGTTTCTAACCAAGACAACCGTGTGCGACATTTTCTACCATATAGGGCCTCGAAAGGCGCCATCTGAATACTCGCTTGGTAGCTATTGTTGTATGCGAACTCCACCAAATAAAGGTGGTCTTCCCATTGCTTTCCAAAATCCAAGACACACATGCGAAGCATGTCTTCCATGGTTCTATTGACCCTCTCGGTCTGCCCATCCGTTTGCGGATGGAAGGCTGTGTTGAATTTCAACTTTGTTCCCAACATTTGTTGCACCAGCCTCCAATCATTGGACGTGAACCGCCCATCTCGGTCACTCACGATGCTGCGGGGCACACCATGAAGCCGTACTATGTTATCCACATAAAGCTTTGCTAGCTTCTCCACCGGATCATCCTTCCTATGCGGAATAAAATGCGACACCTTCGTTAATCGATCAACAACTACCCAAATGGCGTCGTTCCCCTTTTGCGACCTTGGCAAACCGTGCACAAAGTCCACAGAGATGTCGTCGAATTTCCACTCCGGAATAGGCAAGGACTTAAGAAATCCTCCCGGCTTTTGGCACTCCGCCTTTACCAAGGCACAAGTTTGGCACTTGGCTACGTATAGCGCCACATACTTCTTTAAACCCGGCCACCAAAACAGATTCTTGACATCGCGGTACATCTTCGTGCTCCCCGGGTGAATCGAGTACTTGGTATGGTGTGCCTCATGCAACAATTCCACCCGCAAATTGCCCACACAAGGGACGCACAGACGACCGTCTTTCCACAGCAATCCGTCCTCCACCACGAATTGGGAATTTGACCCATCCAGAGCCTCTATCATGAATTGCTTCATATGAGCATCCATATCCAAAGCCTGCCGAATCCGATCAGCCAGGTCATATTGGACTTCAGTCCAATTCAGAACTGCTTCAGCACTTGATTGTCTATCCACGCAAATAATCTCCAACGCCTCCAACTCCCGCACCAACCGCTCATCATGCACCGATAGCCAATTGGCTTGAGCTGGGGCTCGGCGACTCAATGCGTCCGCAACCGCATTCCCTTTGCCAGGCACGTAGTGGATCTTGAACGTATAGTCCCCCAGGAACTCCATCCATCTATGCTGCCGCATATTCAGATCTTTCTGATCAATAAGATACTTCAGGCTCTTATGATCGGTGTAGATATCAATCTTCACACCGTACAAGTAGTGTCTCCACAGCTTCAAGGCAAAAATCACGGCCGCTAACTCCAAGTCATGGACCGGATAATTCCTCTCATGCACTTTTAGCTGTCTCGAGCCATAAGCTATTACACTTCCGTGTTGCAGTAGCACGCAACCCAAACCGCTGCCTGAAGCATCACTGTAAATTTCGTAGCCCTCGGTCCCATATGGCGAACTCAGCACAGGCGCCGTGGTCAACCGACACTTCAGCTCCTCAAAAGCTCGCGCACACTCCGGTGTCCAAACGAACTTATGCTCCTTCCTCGTCAAAGTAGTGAGAGGTAACGCTATCCGCGAGAAGTTCTCTACGAAGCACCTATAATAGCCGGCAAGCCCCAGAAAACTCCGGACTTCCGCTACAGTAGCAAGCTCAGGCCACTCCCGTATCGCAACAATCTTCACCGGATCCACAGCAATACCCTCTCCACTCACTATATGCCCGAGGAACGCCACTAAGGATAGTCAAAACTCGCACTTCGAAAACTTGGCATACAACTGATTTCTCCTTAGCATCTCCAACACCAAATGAAGATGCTTGAAGTGATCTTCCTCACTTTGCGAGTACACCAAAATATCGTCGATGAAGACGATCACGAAATGGTCCAAGTACTCCCTGAAAGTCCTGTTCATCAAATCCATGAACACTGACGGCGCATTAGTCAGCCCAAACGGCATGACCGTAAACTCATAATGCCCGTATCTCGTACTAAACGCTGTCTTCGGGATATCACTCTCCCTTATATGCAGCTGATAGTACCCAGCCTTGAGATCCAACTTCAAGTACACTGTCGACCCAACTAACTGATCAAAGAGATCATCAATCCGGGGGATCGGGTACTTGTTCTTCTCCGTCAGCTTGTTGAGCTCCCGATAATCAATACATAGCCTCAAGCTTCCGTCCTTCTTCTTAACAAAGAGGACCGGTGCGCTCCAAGGCGAAGAACTTGGGCGCACATACCCTTACTCCAACAACTCTTGCAGTTGAACTTTTAGCTCCGCCATTTCCTTAGGCGCTAGCCGATACGGAGATCGTGACACAGGCTTTGCACCTGGCACTAGCTCGATCGTAAAATCTATCTCCCGCTGAGGCGGGGCTCCAGGAAGATCCGCGGGGAACACATCAGGGTATTCTGATACCACTGAAATACAATCCAACGCGGGCTTCGGCTTTGCAACCTCCGATAGCCGGACTTTGAAGTAGTCGGCACTTTGAATTCAGATTTCTTCTCACCCAAGCTTTTCTTTGCTTGTACGTTCTTCATGTCCTTCTCCAAGGACCGGGCAGTATTGACCAAGGTTAAGAAACCCTGCGTCATCGGCCCCGAGAGTAGTAATCTCAACTCATCTCTCAAGTCTTCGTAGAAGCGATTAGTCTTGCGCTCCTCATCCATGATGGTGGAGCTAGCATAATGACTTAAACGAGTGAACTCATGGAGATATTCATCCACGCTCTTCTCATCCTGAACCAACTTCAGAAATTCGTTCTCCATCGAAATCCTCTGAGTAGAAGGGAGGTATCTTGCTAAGAACAATCCCGAGAACTCTTCCATCGGAACGTCTATCAGTTGTCTACCTCTTAAATGATGCAGCTCCAATCCTTCCCACCACATCCTCGCTTCACCGTCCAGAAGGAACGTAGCGATGGTGGTCATTTGCCACTCCTCCGTCTCTGTTGCTGTCATGACTCTCTTCACCCTGGAGAGCCAGTCTTCAGCCTGAGATGGGGTTCCCAACCCCGAGAATAACGGAGGGTTAAAGCTCATTACATGCTTAAGCTGCCTCTCAGTTGCCCTCCTTGGCACCACCGGTTCCACAACCACTTGCTCCACTCTCCTCGGCTCAGCCTTGTGCAGAGGTTCCTGCTCCATCACAGGAGTGGGCTGCTGCGCTTGCCTTCCAGGCTGCGCATTTATCACGGCCAACACCGCTTCAGCCACCAATCGAATATTCTCAGCCGATAGAGGTGTTGCAGGAGCAACATCCGGTGCACTACTAGCCTCAGAAACTCGGCGTTCTGACGGCCCAACACCACTTCTGGTCACCTATAGTGGTACAAAACACCGTTAAGCGACCAAATAAATTGTAAACAGCAATTATAGGAACACGCAGGTTCCTCAAACACGAGTATTTTCATTCCTAAGTGGACATTCATGGGTTCTTTTTATTGTTATAACGATGACGCACACAATGTGCTCACCACCCCTTAAAAAGAATTCGTCCACGAATTCAGATTAAGCCCAACCAAAACCAGTAGTCTGATACCAAATTGTAACACCCCCTATCCGTCACATAGCATAAAGCAGTAGGTCCGTCCGGGGCCCGACGTCGTATGCCACAGACAGACCGGGTGGTTACTTATGGAAACCATCCAACCAATCTCAACGTCCTACACAGAGCATTCTAGCGGAAGCAGTTTATAAAAGTTGTAAACAAGAACCCAGCATCAACGCACGAATGTCCGCTAATACAAAATAGGAATGTTATACAAAATACCCAAAACAAGCCTTAAGGCCTTACAAAATGTTTCACTTGAATATTACATATTTTACAAACCACGGCACGCAGGCCGGTCACACATGAATAAAACAGTAAACACTTCCATTTGGGCCTTCGAGGGCCGGCTTCGCAAAAAGGGGCTTTAGCCCGCTATTGACCGCATGGTCCAGCTGCACCTGCAAGCAACAAACCACCGCACGGTGGCAAAACAAGGCAATGGTCAGCAATGCTGACCAAATTATAACGATCCCGCCCCCAACTCGGGGCGGCGATGCTCCTTCCCTGCATTTCATTAGCATAAGCGAGCAATGTATATATATAGTCATTTCATCACAGACGTTGGCTCGCACAGCCACACGCCCCATGCTCTCAGGGCACATTCTCGGTGAACCGGTCGATGTCACGTCAATTAAAGCTATAGACATTCCGGACTCACCACCGCCACTTGGACGGCCAAACCTATGAGCAATTTGTCTTCCTGGCCTGGGTCACGACAATTTAAGCCATTGATCGCCGAAGACCCTAATCTATGCCAACGGTAAGTGCCACGTGCCTTTAGGTCTCTTTAACCGAACGACATAGAACGGGTACGGTTCCATCTAACCCGTGCTCACATCGCAACGACAATTTAAGCCATTTGCGCGGGTCAAACTTCCACCGAGTCCCATTTCCATCACAAGTCACATAACTCAGTTATGTTCAAGTTGGCTCTCAGGCCACCAAGTTGGCAAGATCTCGTATCCGCCCAGTTTTCCGGGTGTACCTTTGGGTTAGTCCTCAAGGCTCCCTGCTGCAATCTACCGCGTAGAAAACCCGAAAAACAATCCATAGCACGGAGTCTTCTCCGGCATTTATGCAATGCAACATCACCGATCCAGACCAACATGTTCGGGTAGGCTTCACATATCATGCCTATGTCCGTTCTCGCTTACGGACTCTAAACAACGGGGACTTCACATATCTACCCGAAGGAACGCCTCCAACTCTCCGCAAACTCGCGAGAGCGGGCTTCCTATGCTAAGAAAGAGAGCTACTCATGCTCAAGATGAGGATCGTTACCCTTGCGTTCCTCTTTGGCGCCATGGAAAAGTAATCGGATGAAAACCACCGCACTAGCGTTTCCTCCGTGGATCCGGAGTCGGCTCGCGATTCGGAGCTCCGAAGCTCCTCCAATGGCGGGATCTAGCTCCTTCTTCCTCCCTTGGCTCTCCTCTATCTCTAAGGTTTTATAAAGATGAGAAGTTATGAAAAGTAAGGGTTTTCCAAGTCCATTCACGGGTATATCCCTTCAGGAACAACCCCCAGCTGTTGGATCTTCAGTTAAAGAAATGAACGGCTTCGATTCGGGGCTGAAATGCCCAATCTGGACCGAACACGGCCTGGCACACGCCCGTGTCTAGGGCCGTGTGCCGCATTCGCCGTCAAAATCGGCTCGCCTGGAACCTCACACGGGTATCGAACACGCCCGTGTTCGAGCTGACATGCCCGTGTTCCACCTCACATGGCCGTGTGTCCGGCCGTGTACCCCATGATTTTTCCCCAAAATCAACCCGAGCACTGCACGGGTTCTAGGACACGCCCGTGTCCTTACCCGTGTCACCTCAACACGCCTTGAAAGGGGAAACTAGATCAGATATACTCTAGAGGGGGGTGAATAGAGTATATGGTGCTTTTTAAAACACAAAGAAAAACTTTTGCAAAGCTTTACAACAATTGTTGTAATGAGTGTAAGCAGGGAAGCAGAAATAAAACTAAGCTATGCAGAAATTAAGCACAAGAAAATCTAGGCCAGAAACAAAAAGAAAACATGCAGAACCAGATGACACAAGGAAATATAGTGGTTCCCCAACTTGGGTACATCCACTCTTCTACCACCCTAGGTAGGAATCCACTGCAGGATGAGTTGATCAGGTGTCCTGGGCACCAATGAGCTTTTGATAAGGTGCTCAAAAACCAAATCAGATTTTTTGATCAGGTGTCTTGCCACCAATGAGCTTTTGACAAGGTGCTCAAAAACCAGATTCAAACTTTTGAAGGGAGTTTGAAAAACCCTTTACAGAGAGGGGGTTGAGAGAGTTATGGCAGTCTTCTCTTTCTCAATCAACTGAGAAGACTAAGTGGATTGATTTCAAAGCTCCCCCTGAGTCCTTGATCTTCAGGAAGATGAGCTTTGCTGAGGGTGATAGGCCTTCAAAAATAGATCTCCAGCAGAAGATGATTTCAGCAAGCTAAAATGTTGATTGTCTGGAGTCTTGAAATGATGTTGGCCTTGAACACTTGAGAGCTGAAGAGATCTGAAGAATGTTTGAAAGCTTGATCTCTTGATGATGAGTGTTCTTCTGAATTCTTGTTGACAGAATATTTTTCAGAGTCTCTGTATATTGAGAGGTGTCCTATTCTTGTCAATCTCTATGTCTTGATTCAAAAACATTCTCTCTTTTATTCTCTGAGTCTGAATAGAATATTACTCTGTCAAAGATAGTCGTTGGTCTGCATCGATCACAGCCTTAATTGCATAATATGTTCTGAAGGAAAGTCTACTGAATTGTTCCTTGAAAAATCCCTTGAAACTTGCTCCAGAAGTAAATGAAAATGGCTGGCAGATCTTCTGAATTAAATGCAGGATAACTTCTATCTGATTTGAATTTGAATTCTGAAAGATAACTGAAATCGTCGAACTGAGCTCTGTTATCGTCGAGCTGAGCTCAGCGAATTGGAAAATGCAAGTAGCAAAGAAATCGTCGATCTGAGCTCAAAGATCGTCGAATTGAGCTCAGAGATAAGGATCCAGTGCAGAGTCAAAATCGTCGGCCTGAGCTCCGCAATCGTCGAATGGAGTTCGACGATATTGAGAAGTTGAGCTCAGCGATCGTCGACCAGAGCTCGATGATATTATGAGGGTTGAGCTCAGCGATCGTCGAATGGAGCTCGACGATCTGTCAATAGTTGAGCTAGACGATCGTCGACCGGAGTTCGACGAAACGTCGTGCTGAGCTCGACGATTTGGACTTAGTCTCCAGAAAAACTTGGGTCTTCAGGGCAGCTCCCAATCCTAGCCTTCTAACCCTTAGACTCAATACTAATTGACCTATTAAGCTATACAGAAGGTCAAAACATAGATTCCTAGAGACATAGTGATCCTGACCCAAATTAGTAATAGGGTGTTCCAACACGCCTGGACCCCAAGCCGTGTACACGGTCTCGACACTTGACACTTCGTCGAGTGAAGATCGTCGACCTGATGACACGGCCTTGGACATGCCCGTGTCCTAGGCCGTGTCCCTTGTCACGACGCATCGTCGAGCAAATCTCGTCGACTCCTCGGGACGATCGTCGAGACAGGTCGACACGCCCTGCGACACGCCCGTGTCGCAGGCCGTATGCCTTGTCTCGACGCATCGTCGAGCGAATCTCGTCGACTTCGCGGCTAAGTGTCGACACGGGTCAACACGCCCTGCGGCACGCCCGTGTCGCAGGCCGTGTGCCCAGTCTCGACACAATGTCGAGACCAAAGTGTCGACCCCCGTCTCAGTGTCGACACAGGCTTGACACGCCCTGGGACACGCCCGTGTCCCAGGCCGTGTGCCTGCAGCCAGAACCCAAACTGGCCCAAAATGTCCCCCTTCGCTCCTTTGAGTTTCGGGGCGTTACAGAGGTGATGGTGGGAAAATCTCGATGGGAGTAGATGGGGTGGATGGGATGGTGGGATAAGGAGGAGCTAGAGATTTGTCAGAGGAGAAATATGACACATTCTCGAAGAAGGTCACATCCGCGGATACGTATTGTTTTCGAAGAATGGGATCAAAATAATAGTAGCCTTTTTGAGTAGTTGAGTAACCCAAAAAGATACATTTTGTGGCACGTGACTCAAGTTTGTCATGTGTGGCGGAAGGATTGTGCACAAAGGCCGTGCACCCAACGATACGTAGAGGAAGAGGAAACGAATCCTTGCCTGGATATAGAAGAGAGAATGGAGTTTGGTCATGGAGAACCATGGACAGAATGCGATTAATGAGGTAATAGGAGATGAGGACAGCGTAGCCCCAATAGGAGCGAGGAACGTGCATCTGTGTCATCAGAGTGCGGGCAATATCGAGAAGGTGACGGTTCTTGCGTTCCGCCACCCCATTTTGTTGATAGGTATAGACACAGGTAGTTTGATGAATAATATCATTTTGCATACAAAAAGAAGAGAAAGCATTGCTAAGATATTCCTTAGCATTGTCAGAACAAAATATTTTGATAGACATATCAAACTGATTCTTAACCATATTATAAAAAGATGTACATACAGAAAAACGTTCAGAGCAATCCTTTAAAAGATACACCTATGTACATCTAGAGAAATCATCAATAAATGTTACAAAATATGAACTACCCCGACCTATGGTGAGTGTAGGAGCAGGACCCCAGATGTCAGAGTGAACAAGTTCAAACGGTCGGGAAGAGCCACGACCTTGCTTTGGTGGGAAGAAGGAGCGGTGATGCTTGCCAAGTTGACATGCTTCACAGTTGATAGGTGGACCTTGCGGAGGAAGATGGGGTATAAGCTGACGAATAAGGCGTGGAGGAGCATGACCAAGATGAAGGTGCCACTAGAGAAAATCAGTAGAAGATGTGGAGAAGGCGGAGAGTGCGAAAACGTTGTATAGGAAATAGAGGTCGCCGCTCTCAGTCCCAATAGCAACCGTCCGCTTGGTACCCGGATCCTGAAAATAACAAGTAGTAGAAGTGAATGTGACAAAGCATTATAGTTGTTTGCAAAGCAAAGTAACAGATAACAAGTTGCAAGAGAACTTGGGCACCTAGAGGGTGTCCACCATGCGAAGAGACGGGTGACTTGAACAACACCCGTTCCATTGATCGGTGAGGGAGTGTCGTCCACAACAAGAACCGGGGGCAACCGATCATGTTGTTCTAGGAGAGAAAAACATTGCGGATTGTTGGTCATATGATTGGTAGCACCAGAGTCGATTAGCCGCAACGTGGGCACTACCTGAAGACGTGACCACAGATGCGGACGGCTTCGAAGAGGAAGTGGAAGCATCGCCAGATGGTTGAAGATGAGGATGCTTCTTCCAGCAGCGATCAACTGTGTGGCTGGTGCGGCCACAGTGAGAGCAAAGAAAGCGGGAAGCACCACGGTCGCTTGAGGGTAGGTGGCAGGCACCAAAGCCACTGCGCTGAGTATGGTGAACGGAGGTGTCCGGTTAAGGAGGGGAGGATAACAGCGAATGTTGGAGCAAAGATGTAACAGCGGCGATGTGGGCAGCGGTGACATCCAAGGTGGGAGGCTCCACCTCGCCAAGGATCTGTTGACGGATCATACGACTCAGGAAGTCGCATAAGATAACAGACAACCAGAAGCTCCTGGAAGTGTTTGTGTTGTTCAGCGAGATCAGCAGAAAAGGGGCGATTTTGGAGAATTTCGGCCTCGAGAGCCTAAACTTGTTGGTAAGCAGCACCAGGAGACATGGCAGGTTGGGCAAAGAGGTCCACATACAGAGTATAGATGCGAGACGTCTGAGCCACCTTGGGGTAGAGAGCAGCAAGATGGAGCCAAGCGACCTTGACCATTTCATCATGACGGATGACAGGGAGGCATTCGTCAGAGAGGTTGTTAGGCAGCCATGTGCGTACAAGAGCATTGCTGGCATACCAATCATCAAAGAGAGGGGAATCATGCGGAGGAGGGTCATCGGTGAGATGATGACGTTTGTGTTGAGAGCGGAGAAGGAAGGTGAAGGAGACACTCCAATCCGGGTAGTTGGGACTGATGAGTTTGGAAGCGGTGCCAAGGTTACCAAAAGGAGTCGGAGGAGTAGGAGGATGAGCGGCAACGGGAGTAGTGGTGGTAGAGATATTGGAGTTGGCCATAGAGGAGAGCAGCAAGAAGAACAAGTCGCGCAGCTCAAGAGGAGGAAGCGGCGACTACCAAGCAGGAGAGTCTGGAAAAGGAGGCCGCACAAAGGAGCACAGGTCGCGGCGACTTAGGAACAGGTCGCGGCGACTAAAGAGTAGGAGAAGCGAGGAAAGGAGGCCGCACAAAGGAAAACAGGTCACGGCGACTTAGGAACAGGTCGCGGAGACTAGAGAGCAGGAGCGGCTAGAAAAGGAGGGGCAGAGAGGACGCCCACACAAGAGAGGAAACAAAGCGCAAGAACAGGTTGCGAGAGAAGAGAAACAAGCCGCGCGGACAGTGCACGACAAGAGAGAAAATAGGGCGCGAGAGAAGACGAAACCGCACGAACAGGGCGCGACAAGAGAGGAAAGAGATCGCGAGAACAGGTCGCGTGAGAAGAGGAACAAGCTGCGCGGATAGGTCGCGCGGACAAAGTGGTCTCAAAAAATCAGGAGGAAAAGATCGAGTCCTCTGATATCATGTGCGAACAGAAAAAATAGACCGAAAATTTGGAATAACAAAACTTTTATTATCCAAAAAGATATCAATTACAATGGTATAATCTCTCTTTTATATAATGGAGGAGATGAGAGTTATTACAATTAAGCAATGTGGGACTAAAAATTTACAAGTATATGTGACTTTACAAATAGACAAACTGGAGAGGTTGTGCTGTTAGACAAGCCGGCTAACCGCCCGACAACCAAGAGTAGGAGAGAACAAGCGCCACAGAGAGCAAGCCGCCACAGGAGACCGCTAGACCGCCCAGTCTCCAAGTCATCTGAGACAAACCGCCAGACTGCTGGGATACCAAACAGCAACAGCCCGACAGACAAACCGGCTAGGATAAACCGCCAGACCGCTCAGCCTCCGAACAGTAACAGACCGCCCGGCCTCCATACTACAACAAGCTGCAGCTCAGTTGGTGATGAGGAGGCGTATTAAGACTCTCTTATCAAGGTTGCGGGTTCGAGACCCCGTGGCAACAACCTACCGCAGCTGATAAACAGGCGCGGAGATTTGGTTGGGGTGCATTGGGCCTACAGGCCTTGATGTTTAGGCTTACTACCAGTGGTGTCATAGGGCGAGACAAGCCACCGGCCCATGAAGGGTGTGGTGGGCCTCTGAGCTCTAAACTCGGGCTGTTGGTAGGTCGACGAAGCTTGGTCTAAAGGGCCGGGTCGTTACAAATTGAGCCTTAATTAGGGTACTTTGACCACTTTAGGGTTAGGGTTGACTTTTGGTCAACTTGACCTTTTTGATTGACCCCAATGGGTCCTTTGTGACTCAATGAACCTTCCAAAGGGCTAGAGATGTTATGGTGGGGTCAAAGAGTGAAGGTGAGGCCCTAAAGTCAAACCCTAGGTTAGGTAATTGGAATGTGTTATTTGTAGATCATGGTGAACTCACCTTCATTCCTAGGTTCACTTGGTCTTTTAGGGCTTCCTAGGGTTTTACTACTTTTCCTTGTATTGTTGACCTTGCACCTCCATTTATTTCAATATGAGATGGATCTTCTAAGCAGTTGTAAAATTCTCTTACTAGTGCGGATGAAACATATCTTGAATAATGACGGACATTATACATGAGACACAAGCATGTTATAGATATGAGCATGTTTAGCTTGGTTGAACTCCACCACGTAAACACCAGTCGGTGCTATTTCTATACCCAAGTACGACTGGTACGATGGGTGAGTATTGCTAGATGTGCTCCTTCATGCTTTAGATCCTGATGCAATTTCCTGTATCAAGAAATACGATCAGTCACTATCGCGGGCGATATGTTGATATCGTGGGAAGATATCCAACGGAACACTATTTTAACTTAAAACCAAAAAAAATTTATATCACTCCTCATTAACATCTTAGATCTGGAATATTTTGCTTTAACATGAGAAATCTCTCTTAATTTTTAGATCACCAAATAATTTATGCTCGAAATTATGAAATTTAAATTAATTAACTCTTTATATCATAAAACTCAAATCATTATTCATCTTCTTCCACAAACTTTATTTTTATTTTGCAAACATTCGACTAGATCTAAAATGTAATCAAAAACTCAAACTTAAAATACTTGAGAACTCACAAAATCTCAAAGAAAACTCTATTTTTAACAACCTATTTCTAAAATCTATCCTAGGTTTTGAAAATACTTGTAGATCCAACATGAAATCTAAAAATCAAACTCTCAATTATGAGATCTAAGGAAAATTTTTAACAAATAGTATACTTTTTTGTTAAAAATTGTGAAGTGAAAGTAGTGGTTGATCCGTCAAACCGCGTGGCCTGTGCGGACAGTCCTGCGGACTGGTGGTGCGGCCTGGGCGGTCTGATGTTGCGGCCTGGTGATGGCGAACAGCCTGTTTGGCTTGTTGTTTTGCAGTTGGCTGTTCCCTGCAGTAACCGCGCGGATAGGTGGTGTATCCGCGGGAGGGGCGGACTCTTTCTGAGTTCGCGGAGTCCGCCTGATGCGGACTGCTTTTGGAGATCGTGAGATCGGCATTGGCCTGTGCCCTTGATCTCAGTTGGTGCAGTTAGGAGGTAACCGCAGAGTTCGTGGTTAGGTGAACCCGCTTGGATCTGGCGGTCTGAGCAGCCTGAGCGGATTGATAGTTCATGTCCGCGGAGCTCGCGCCAGAGGTTCACTTATTGCTGGACTTGGTCACGATCTGTGACAAGTCCAGGTTGATCGCAGAGTCCGCAATGTCCACTGGTTGATCGGGCGGTTTGTGTTTGTTGGTCGTGGACTTGTTGTGCGGACTGTTGTTATGTTCGCTGCAGCGTGCGCACTGGTGCGGTGTCTGTCGGGTTGCAGACTGGATTCTATCTTGCCTTCCTTGATGACAGGCGGATAGGTTGGTGTCCGGCCTTGTCCATGCGGACTGGGCGGACTGCTTGGTGCAAGCTGCGAGCTGGGGTGGTGTTTCTATCCACTAGGGCGGTGACCACACTCCTCTTCGCGCCTATAAATAGGACCCCCTATCACATCAACAGTAACTGAATGAACAGTTGTGCGGCTAGCACTGAGAAGCCAGGATTCTGGTTCTGACTGCGGTCAGGGATCAGTGGAGCTTGCGGTTAACAATCGCCGGTTTTGCAGCAGGTCGCATTTGCCGCTAGTCAGTCTTCTCTCCTTCAGCAATTCCAGTTAAATAACCTGTCCGCTGGTCTGGGCGGTCTGTTCTTCAGTTCGGCAGCGGCTCTTGTTCGCGGACTCTGGCACCTAGGCAACCTCTGCGGTTAGGCAGCTTGCAGAGAGCGGACAAGGTGTTCAGCAAAATAACGGGTTGTCTGCGGTTTTCACGGACTCCGTAGATCAGTTCGTTGCACCAGCGGCTTGGTGACCGCGGCGGTCTCGGCAGACTCGGCAGTCTCTGAGGCTATCCGCCTGGATTCTTTGTTGTTATTTCTGCTTCCTTGTTTTACATGGCGAAATCATGTCTCGCCATGTATGTCTTGCCCTATAATGAAGATTGTTGTTAATACAAAACTTTTTTGTTGTCTTCTATTGCATCTGGTTTATTGAGCTTAGTTTACGGTTGGAGTGTGCTTGCGTCTGGTTCCCGCTTTCCGCTTGATCAAGGTGTCATATTGATAGCTCTGAATTTTTTACTTGGTATCAGAGCTATCTCTTGACCATCTCGAGAAATTTTAACATGGTATCAGAGGGAACAGAGGCTTGAGCAGTGATCAACCTCAGTTGTGCTCGGCGCTTCTAGAACCTAATAGATCAGTGGTTGCTGCAATGGAAGGTGGTTACTAAAGGGGTCTTGGTATTGAGCTTCTTACTTCGACCAACTTTAAAGAGTGAAAGTCGCGTATGAAGAGCTATCTTCTGGGTAAAGAGTTGTGGGAAGTCATCGGTGGTGACGACAAGCAAGCAGTTACTGCTGCAACTGGTACTGCTAAACAAGTGAGAGCTTGGAGGAACCACAACGCGAAAGCAGAGTTTGCTCTCAAGCGGGCTATCTCACCTGAACTCTCTGATTGCATCTTAGGATGTGAGTCTGCTGCTGAGATTTGGACCTTCATTGATGGATTGTTCAACAGGAAAAATGTAGCATGGATACAGTTCTTAGAGAATGATTTGGTTAAAGAAACTCAAGGAGATCTGCCCATCTCAAAGTTCTTTCTTAAGATGAAGATACTGTGCGCTGGGATCTTAGTGTCGGATCCTGATGAGCCCATTTCTAAAGCCAAGTTGAAGAGGCACATAATCCGCGGTTTGCGGAAGGAATATGTGGCCTTCGTGACTTCTGTTCAAGGTGGGGCTACTCAACCATCCTTGTTGGAGCTGGAGAACCTGCTGGCGTCACAGGAGAGTCTGGCTAGGCAGATGGCCGAGGTCACTATCTCTGAAGGAGGTAGTGAGGCTCTCTTCACTGGTAAGAAGAAGAAGAGATGGGAGAAGAAGAAGAAGAAGACTGTTGCTGAGGATGGGCTTTCAACTTCCTATCAGCAAGAGAGAAGCACTACTTCTAAGAAGAACTGGAAGAAGGAGTTGAAGTGTTACAGGTGTAATCAGCCAGGTCACTTCAAACGTGACTGCAAGGTCAAGCTATAGCCTGGTCATGTTGCAGATATGGAGGGAGCTGGTTCCAGTGCTGAGGAGGCCGGGTGGGGAGGAGCTTTTCTGACAGGAACATGCGTCCGTGCTCTTTCCATTGTTGACTACCAAGATAACTAGATAGTTGACTCGGGGTGTAGTCATCACCTCGCTGGAGACGAGTCTAAGTTCTCATTGCTGCAAACATTCTCAGGTAATAAAGCTATTATAATCGCTGATGATTCTATTCATACTGTAGAGAATGAGTGTGTAGTGTCTTTGGACAGTGCTCAAGGTCCACTTACGTTAAGGAGTGTGTATCACATACCTGGCATAAAGAAGAACCTCTTCAATGTGACCAATGCGGTTGACGCAGGCTATCATGTTCTGTTCAGTCCAGCAAAAGTGAAATTTATCCGCAATGTATCAGCTGTAAAGGCTGATGTTGCTCATGTAGGGAGAAGAGTTAGAGACTTGTTTGTTTTATCAACAAGCTCTTATGTTGATCGGATGAGGGTCAACGATAGCGCTGCTATATAACATGAAAGACTAGGACACGTCGGGATGGACAAGTTGAAAGCTATGGCAGATAAAAGTCTTGTGAGAGGCTTGCCTAGGTTGTCATTTTTCGGCGATGGCCATGTTTGTGTGGGGTGTCAATATGGAAAGGTTCATCGCCTTCTATTTGACAAGTCATAAATATTGAGTAAGGCCCCATTGGAGTGTATCCATGGTGATCTGATGGGGCCAACTGTCACTGCTAGTCTTGGAGGCAGCAGATACATGTTGGTGTTGATTGATGACTATTCAAGGTACACTTGGGTGTATTTCATTAAGGAGAAGTCGGATGCTTTCTGATTGTTTGTGAAGTTCAAGGAGTTGGTGGAGGGCTGGCTTGGCCTGCGGATCAAGAAGTTTAGATCGGATAACAGATGTGAGTTTGTTTCATCTGAGTTCTCTAACTTCTGCAGGAAGCACGAGATCCAGAGAGAGATCACTTGTGCGCATACTCCACAACAAAATGAAGTAGTAGAGAGGAAGATCTGTCATTTGACGGAAATCTGCAAATGCTGGCTTCATGCAAAGGGCATTTCTAGGTCCTTTTAGGTGGAAGGAATGGCATATGCAACCTATGTCATCAATCAGATGCCTCTGAGTCCGATCAACATGAAGTCACCGTTGATATGATGTTCAAGAAGAAGCCTAGCATGATACACCATCGAGTGTTTGGATCAACCTATTATGTACACGTCTCGGATGCTCTAAGGACTAAGCTTGATGCAAAGGCAAGTAATCTTGTCTTTGTGGATTATGATGAGCGGAAGAAGGGAATGAAGTGTATGGATCATGCGACAAGGAATTTTGTTATATTAAGAGACGTTGTCTTTGATGAACTGACGTCGTATGGAGGTGGCTCTATTGAGCTGCAGGAGAGCAGGGTTAATGAAGGGCAGAAGGAGGCTGTTGAAGATCTTCAGGTGGAGCTGCCTGTGTCACCAGAAGCCACGGGTGTTTCAAGCTCTAGGTCAGTGGCTTCTGGTTCAGGAAGTAGGGGGAGCGATGTAACACCCCCCCCCCCCCCCATCCGTCATGAATAATATAACAGAAGGTCCGGTCGGGGCCCCACGTCATATGAAACGGACAGACGAAAGAGTTACTAAATGAAACCAAAAATCTTTAAAAGATTTTAAAAAGGAAATCCTAACACAGAGTTTCATTCTAGCGGAAGAATAAAAAGAGTTTCATAAAAACTGCACCCAAAGGCGAATGTCCAGTAACCATAATAGAAATAAAATACAACGACCACAAAACTGGCCTTAAGGCCATACAACAATAGTGTTTAACTCAAATAAAAAGGGTTTGCATACATCGGCACGCAGGCCGGCAACACATGAAAAACAACTAAACAATTAGTTGGGCCTTCGAGGGCCAGCACAGCAAGAAGGGCTTTAGCCCGCTATTTCCCGCTTGGCTCCGCAGCACCTGCAAGCAAACATTCCACCAAGCGGTGGCAAACAAAGCAACGGTCAGTAAGGGCTGACCAAATTATAACGACCCCACCCCTTTCTCGGGGTGGCGGTGCTTCATCCCTGCATGTGGATTAGCATAAATACATAAAACTATATTGTACCATTTAAGCACCATTCATCACAAACGTTGGCGCAACCGGTCTAAAGTCTCGTGCACACAGGGCACCATAACGGTGTACCGGACTTCCCCGGGTCCCACCACCATTCTCAGTCCTAGACTGAATGGCAACACACTGAGCATTCACAAGCCGTGACTCAAAGTCCTCGGCTCTCTCCTATGCCTGTAGGAACACACCAATTTCCTTAGGTAGTCGAACTACACCACATAGTGCAGGTACAGTTCAGTCAAGCCCGTTGCTCAAATCATCGTACCCAACACGCACGATGAGGTACAACCTCGTCTTGCATGTTATCGCATACGTAACCGATTGTTATGTAACAAGGGTGTCACTCGCGGCCACCAAAGTTGCGCAACCAAGGCACACAACTCCACACACTAGCCCTACAGTCTCCGAGAGACGGTCTTCACACAAACACGACAAAACTCCCCGGGAGTTAATGCCGACGATCCAACGACTTCGTGCAAACATTAGGGTGTTTCCTGGAGCACACCTCCAGTACTAACTGCCGCACCGAGAAGACCCCCATTCCGAAATATTCAACTTCCACAGAGTCTTCTCTGGGAACCCCAGAACATCACCAATCCAGACCAACATGTCTGGATGAGCTTCACATAGTATGCCTAAACCGTACTCGCGCTTCCGGGTGCCAATGCAAATAATAGCGGGGATGTAAACATCGACCCGTCGGAGAGCACCGTTCCCCCACCCGTCGGTGGAGAGGGGCTTCCATGCAAATATGTTAATTAAGGGCTTCACATGCCCAAGAAGAAAAGTCGTTACCCTTGACGCGCGTTTCTGAGACATGGCTCGGTCACGAACGGCCTTTGCAGTGGCTTTCCATGCACGGATCTGGCTTGCACATGCCGATTCGAGCTTCGACACGAACGTTTCACCATGATCCCTAGCCAAACGTGAGTTGCTCTCCAACAACACCTCCGGACGGCCTCCTCCAACAAGCGTAAGCCCAACCAAAACCGGCGGCGGTTAGGACAAGGAAGAGGAGTCAGGTTTGCTCTTCATTGGCTGCGGCCTCTGCTGCGAGTGAGAGAGAGAGAGAGGAAGGGGGATCGGGCTTCTTCCTCCTAGCCGACGATGGGAAGGAGGGAGGCGGGGCTCGGGCTCGGATTGCGTATGAGAGAGAAGGACGGGAGAGATGGAGGCGTGGCTCCAGCTGCTCCTTCAGGCGGCACTCGGGTTGCGTTTGAGAGAGAAACCGAGAAAGGGAGATGTACAACCCCGTATCTGGAGAGTGGGGTGAACCAGGAACCAGACCGGCCGGCTCAAATCACCCAGGCCCCAGGCGAGCTCGGCAGAGAAACCCGAGCCCGAGCTCGGCATTCGTCGACCGCGAGCTCGCCATTCGCCGAGCTAAGTCAGGATTCATCGATATGAGGCCGACTAATGGAGGGAGACCGATGGGCGAGCTCGCCGTCTCAGCTCGCACTCACGCAAAGGAGCTCGGCAATAGCGGGCGAGCCAGATCTTCAGGGGTGGCCGAGCTCCCCAGCTCGCCCAGATCTATGAGGTACTTTTTACTGTTTTGCCCCCGCCGGTCTGCCATAGCCCTTCAAAACAGCGGAGTTTGGTTGTTGGCATACCCAGCCAAGGGTATTTTGGTAATTTCAGGTAGTTTCAGTTTAGTTATTGGCATTTCAAATTCTGAGGACCCAAGGGGTACCTCAGAAAGCATGTTGCCAGTGCCCTCTTGCTCCATCTCTTAAGTGCTTTCCGAGGATACCTTAGCTCGGCCTTTGGCTAAGGAGGGGAAGCACTCTTAGATCTTCCGGGTATGTGGTGGGTCCTCCCCACCGAGCCCTTGGGTCAGTTCTTTCTTATTTCCCTTGATGTTTTGATTGCTGAAGAGAAGTAGGTGCGCGATCACCCCTTCCCCAAGGGTGAACTCCACATGAGACCGATTTTCGGTTTCAACATTTTGGTGTGGTAAGCGTGGAGCGTGGTCAGCACAGAAAACCTTCAGCGAGCTCGATGACAGGAGGGCAAGGATCTGACAGGATGGACTCCCCCCCCCCACCTCTGGACATGGTGGGGATGTTTGAAGATTTCAGGAATGAGGCGTTGGGCCTCGTCAAGTTCGCACTCGGTACGTGGACTGAGTGCTCGACTCAGACAATCTAGATCACAGCCGCCCCCTCTCTAGGCGACTGCTCCCCGGGCGCGAGCTCTTCCCTGGCTCGACAGGCAGAGGCCGGCTTGGCGAGCTGAGCCTGCGACACGCACCAGCTCGCCCAGTAGTGGGAGGCAGCCCCTTCAGCGAGTTGGTCTCTTCAGCTCCAGTTCCAGAGGGGTTCAGGGAACCCGAGATGTCCTACTACACTGGGAAGGGAGACCAGGTCCAACACGTCCAGTGGTTTGAGGACATGGTCTCGATTCGGCAAATGTCGGATGGGTTCAAGTGTCGACACTTCGCCATCACCCTCAAGGAGAAGGCGAGAGAGTGGTTTCACCAGCTGCCGGCTAGCTCCATCTACTGCTTCGAGGACCTACGTCGGGGGTTCATGCTGAGGTTCACTACCTCGAAGAGGAGGAAGAAGGAGTCAGAGTCTCTATTCCACATCAAGTAGGGATTGAATGAGACGCTGGGCAGCTACGTGGACCGGTTCCAGGAGGAGGTCACCCAGGTCCAGGAGATGCCAAGCCATAGCGTGATGATGGCCTTCACCCTAGGGCTACAGCATGGATTCTTTAGGATGGAGCTGAAGAGAGTGCCCCCCTCTCCTACAAGGAGATGATGGAGAGGGCGGCGAGAGAAGTTGACGGGGAGGCGTCAAATCCGGAGTTCTCCCGGAAGCTGGCCAGGTGGGCCACGGAGGAAGAGAAGGAGTTAAGAGGAGGAAAAGGGCAGGCGAAGAGGAGAGTTGAGCCCCGGAAGAAGGAGCATAGACAGCTCCAGTGGCAGCAGCAGCCCAGGTGGGGGCGTCAGGAGCCCGACCGTCGGCTGGGCTGGAGGCCCGAATGGCAAGGGAAAGGGTCGCAGAGAGGATACCAAGGGAGGGACCGCCACCAAGGGGGGCAAGATCAATTCCACCCCCCGGGTTGGAGGTGGGAGCAGAGGCCTCGAATCCCCGATCAAGAAGAGGCTATGGCCATAGCCATAGGGGAGAGGAGGAGAGTAGCAAGGAGGAGGAGGAGAGAGGTTAGTGTGGAGTTGCCCTACTGCGACTTCTATCAGGAGGAAGGGCACGCCACAACCATGTGCCCGGAGTTCCTCAAAATGAGGGGAAACAGGGAGCAGCAGCAGCAGGGGCATCAGGAAGTGAGTATCGAGGAGGTCGTACCTCGGGCGGAGGAGGACCGTTGTGAAGACCGGGTGGATGTCGGGACCCGAGGAGGGATCGAAGTGATCCACGGGGGGGGGGGGGGGGGGGGGGGGGGGGGGGGGGGGGGGGGGGGGGGGGGAGGGAGTGAGGCTTCCCGGAAGGCGAGCCTCCACACCATGTATTGTCGGAGCGTTGGCTCCACATCCTAAACCCTGCCCACAGAAGAGAGGATCACCTTCTCAAGGAGCGATATGGCGGATCATGAGGATCCTTTTTGCGATGTGCTGGTCATCCAGACGGCCATCGAAAATTTTACCGTCTCCCAGATCCTCGTCGACAACGGAAGCTCCGTCAACGTCGTCTTTAAGAAGGCATTTGACACAATGAAGGTGGAGGTGAAGAGGGTGTTGGCCTCAGATGGGCCCTTGTTCGGATTTTCGGGGGAGAGGAAGGAGGTCGAAGTAGGTGTGTGGCTCCATGTCACCCTGGGGGCAGTCCAAGAACTGCAGGTTCGTCATCGTGGACGCCCCTAGCAGCTACAGTGCCATCTTCAGGAGGCCCCTCATCAACGCCTTCTACTGTGTCCCCTCATCATTCCATCAATTCTTGAAGTTAAATGCTAAGGGGATTCAGGTCCGGGTCAAGGGGGACCCCAAAGTGGCGCGAGAATTCTACGTCACCGTCGTGAACTCCATCTTTTGGCAGGAGGGAGCCGAGGAGATGGATCGAAGGATGGAGGAGGCGGAGCAGGGAGCTGGTATGGAGGAGATGGAGGTGGAAAGTTGCACCGAGGTTGAGGTGGCAGGAGCAGATCGAGAGGAGCTGGCCGAAGCGATGGCCGTGGGGGAAGAGGTAGAGGCGGAGGTGCTTGTCCCAGGGGAGAGGGATGTTGGAGAATGGGTGGAGCAGTCCAGGTTGGAGGCTGCAGAAGAGGTTATGGAGCTGGAGGTCCTCACCCATTAAGGCAGGGTGGAGAAGGTCCGTGTCAGGGGAGGGCAGACCGCGGAGGATCAAGGCAGGATGCTGACATGCATCCGGAAGAACATGGACATCTTTGCATGGAGTGCTTCGGAGATGCCGGGGGTTGATGCGGATGTGGCTTGCCACCGCCTCAACTTGGGCTCGGGAGAACGCCTCATCCAACAAAAGAAGACGTCCACGGCGGACAAGCTAGCTGAGCCCATCAAGGAGGAGGTGGCAAAGCTTCTCAAGGCTGGCTTCATATCTGAGATCCAGTACCCTGGCTGGGTCTCTAACGTAGTCATGGTTAAAAAGGGAGACGGCCGGTGGAATATGTGTATCGACTTCTCTTTGCTTAATAAATCTTGTGCTAAGGACTGTTATCCCTTGTATCGGATCGACGCGCTGGTTGACTCAGCCATTGGTTTTTCTGTAATGAGTTTTCTAGATGCATTTTTTGGTTATCATCAAATCAGGATGCACCCCCCCCCCCCGAACGTCAAGGATGTCTCGTTCATCGCGGGGGATGGATGCTACTGTTATAAAATGATGCCCTTCGGGTTGAAGAATGCAGGTGCGACCTACCAGAAAATGATGGATAGGTCTTCAAAGAACAGAAGGGGAGGAACTTGGAGGTGTACATAGATGATCTCATGATCAAGAGTCAGGATGTGGATTGTCACCTCCAGGACCTAGAGGAGAACTTTGTTACCCTGCACAAGTACAAGATGCGGTTGAACCCCCTGTAGTGTGTCATTGGGGCCAGCAGGGGGAAGTTCTTGGGGCATCTCCTCACGCCTGAGTGGTTGAGTCGAATCCTGACAAGGTCAAGGCTATCGTAGAGCTGGGGTCGCCGCGGAATACTAAGGAGGTGCAATGACCGACGGGGAAGCTGGCAGGGCTAAGTAGGTTCCTCTCCCGGGCTGGGGAGAAGTTCTCCCCCTTATTCAAAACACTGAGGGGGGGTCAAAGATTCGAGTGGACCAAGGAGTGCGAGGAGGCATTCCAGGCCCTCAAGATGCAGTTGACCCGGGCCCCATTGCTCCCAGGGCCAAAGGAGGGGGAGGACATGTTTTTGTATCTCGGGGTCGGGGCGGAGGCCTTAAGCTCTGTCCTAGTTCATGAAGAAGGGAAGAAGCAGCTCCCTATATATTACGTGAGTAGGGTCCTGAGGAAGGCCGAGCTTCGGTATCTGATTTTGGAGAAGCTGGCCTTCGCCCTGGTCATCTCAGCCCGAAGGCTGTGACCCTATTTCCAGGCACACTCAATCCAAGTGGTGACTGACCATCCCCTCTGAAACAACTTTGAGGGGGTGGAGCATTCTAGCAGGCTGTCCAAGTGGTCGGTGGAGTTGAGTGAGTTCGAAGTCTCCTTAGTCCCCCGCCTCTCGATCAAAGCTCAAGCGATGGCCAACTTCTTGGCCGATTATGCGATTGAGGTGGCGGAGGAAGGGCTCACTCGTCCGACTCCTTGGAAGGTGAAGGTAGATGGCACCTCGGGGAGGCATTCCCTAGGAGTCGGGGTGATCTTGGAGAGCCCACAGGGGACTAGAATTGAGCAGACGGTGGTGGTGCACTTCCCCATCACCAACAATCAGGCCGAGTACGAGGCCGTGATAGCAGGGTTGCGCCTGGCCAAGGAGCTGTGGGTGTTGGACGTGGAGGTCCTTACTGACTAAATGGTGGTAGCTTCCCAGATCAATGGGGAGTTCGAGGCGAGAGAGCCTACCCTGCGGTTATACTTAGCCAAAGTAAAGGGGGTCATTGGCACATTCCAAACTTTTTCCATCCAGCACGTGCACCGGGTGGAGAATGAGCAGGTCGATCAGCTAGCGAAGCATGGTCCTCTGGTAGGGGGTACCATCACCGACCTATTCTGCCCTTCCATCGAAGAGGGAGAGCTCATGGAGATAGATCAGCGGTCCTCGTGGATGGACTCGGTCATAACTTTCCTTTACACAGGAGAGTATCTGGAGGGGGTGGACAGGAAGAAGCTCAGGTACAAATCGGCGTACTACCTCCTCCAGGACGGGCAGTTGTACAGGAAGACTCTCTCGGGGATGTTGGCTCGTTGCGTGGACGAGGGGGAAGTACAAAGAATCTTAGAGGAAGTCCACTTCGAGGAGTGTGGGAGTCACTCCGGGAGTCGGACCCTGGAAGGAAGGATCGTCAGGCAAGGGTATTTCTGGCCCACCCTAGGCCGCGATGGGACAGAGTTTTCAAGAAGATGCCACAAGTGCTAGTTGTTTGCCCCCCTCCAGCTACAGCCGGCTTAGCGACTCAAGAGTATCACAGCCCCCTGGCCCTTTGCCATTTGGGGAATGGATTTGGTTGGACTATTCCCCCAGGCCAGTGGGCAGAGAAGGTTCCTACTGGTGATGATTGATTATTTCTCCAAGTGGTTGGAGGTGAAGGCACTGGCCAAGGTGACTTCCCAGGTTATCAGGAACTTCATTTAGGGGGAGATCAACTGTCGCCATGGGCTGCCCCAGGCCATTGTCACGGACAATGGGCCCTAGTTTGCCAGCGCGTAGTTTACCAATTTCTGCGAGCAGCATGGGATCGACATCAGGTTCGCCTCGGTCCACCACCCCAGGAGCAACGAGCAGGTGGAGATGGCGAACAAAATCATCGTTAACCTCCTAAAGAAGAAAGTGGAAAATCTGAAGGGGAGTTGGGTGGATCAGCTTCCTGCAGTTCTCTGGGCCTTGAGGACCACCCCCAACACAGCTACAGGAGAGACCCCCTTCAAGCTCTCCCATGGGTGCGAGGCAATGCTCCCCGTAGAATTTGAAGTTCAAACACCTCGAGTTGTTGCGGCCAGGGAAGGCAGGGAAGAATGGTAGGCTGAGAACGAGGAAGAGCTGCGGCTCTCCCTTGACATAGTGGAGGAGCTAAGTGACCTCTCCGCCGTCAGACAAAAAGAGGTGAAGAGAAGAATGGCTAAGTACTTTGACAAGCACGTCAGAGTAAAACAATTTGTGGAGGGGGACTTCGTGCTGAAGAAGGTGGATGCAGCAGGGAGGTCGGCAACCATGGGGAAGCTCAACCCCGGCTGGGAAGGGCCATTCATTGTAAAAGAGGCATTCAAATCAGGAGGGTATCGACTCCAAAATGTGGATGGCGAGACCCTGAGTCTCACATGGAGTGGTGATGACTTGAAGCATTTTTTCTTAAAACATGTAGGTGGTGCTTTGATTTTTTTTAATAAAGTTCTTTAACACATCAATGTTGCTGCAATAAGTTTGTATGAAGAAGTGAAGTGTACTTAGACCCCGAGCAGATCCCGCTATCAGGCTCTCACCTAGCTGATAGGGCTGGATGTCACTCGATGGTGTCAACCTCCGGACCCCGAGCAGATCCCCCTGTCAGGCTCTCACTAGCTGGTAGGGATGGAAGTCACTCGGCATCATCCTTAGACCCCGAGCAGATCCCGTTGTCAGGCTCTCACCTAGCTGACAGGGCTGGATGTCACTCAATGGTGTCAACCTCCGGACCCAGAGCAGATCCCGCTGTCAGGCTCTCACCAAGCTGGCAGGGCTGGAAGTTACTCGATGTCATCCTGAGACCCCAAGAAGATCCCGCTGTCAGGCTCTCACCTAGCTAACAGGGCTGGATGTCACTCAATGGTGTCAATCCTTAGACACCGAGCAGATCCCGCAGTTAGGCTCTCACCTAGCTGGCAGGGCTGGAAGTCACTCGGTGTCATCCTTAGACCCCGAGCAGATCCCGTTGTTAGGCTCTCACCTATCTGACAGGGCTGGATGTCACTCGATGGTGTCAACCTCCATACCACGAGCAGATCCCGTTGTCAGGCTCTCACCTAGCTAGCAGGGCTGGAAGTCACTCGGTGTCATCCTTAGACCCCGAGCAGATCCTGTTGTCAAGCTCTCACCTAGCTGGCAGGGCTGGAAGTCACTCGGTGTCATCCTTAGACCCCGAGCAGATCCCGCTGTCAGGCTCTCACCTAGCTGACAGGGCTGGATGTCACTGAGTAGTGTAAATCCCTGGACCTCGAGCAGATCTCGTTGTCAGGCTCTCACCTAGCTGGTAGGGCTGGAAGTCACTCGGAGTCATCCTTAGACCCCGAGTAGATCCTGCTGTCAGGCTCTCACCTAGCTGACAGGGCTGGATGTCACTCGATGGTGTAAACCTCCAGAACCCGAGCAGATCCCGTTGTCAGGCTCTCACCTAGCTGGCAGGGCTGGAAGTCACTCGGTGTCATCCTTAGACCCGGAGCAGATCCTGTTGTCAGGCTCTCACCTAGTGTCACAACCCGCATTTTTTCTCCAAATTCAAGGAGTATCGGAGTATGACAAAAACACGCGTCGTGATGCCACGTTGAGCAGTGGATAACTGTCGACGCTCAGGCGAACACCATCTAACTAGACTATGAAAATCTCATAAGTTTAATGATTAGAAAATCAGATATATTTTAGAGGCCGTATCCCTCGGCTCAGCGGATCATCAAGTCCACAGTTTAAAACTATATTTATACGCAGCGGAAAATACTTTATTTATTTCTTTGACATCCTAAGAGAGTGCATAAGTGACCCCCGAGCTAAGCTTATACTATGCAAGATACTAAATTTATATCATATTATAAGTATGAAATCATTCTTTTTACATTACTGGGGAAGTAGTGTATGAGTTTTATAAAACATGCTGATCATGAGATATACATATAGTAGTGTTTTAGGTTTAAAAATAACTAGCAACCTAGCATAAAATTTCCCAAGAGCAAGTAGACTATCTCCAGAAAAGGTAGTAGTAAAAGAAACATATTTAGTATCATAAGGTAAAACTACCAGAGGGCACCAACAAACTGACACGAACCCACTGGCAAGCATGTATGTTTGTAAGAAGAGCAGGAAAACTACCTCACAACAGTAAGAGAAAGATCCCTACAACCCAAGGGATCACCAGCAACACCACAGCAAATCTAGCCGCCCACCCGGCTACTAATCAGAACCTAAGGCATTCAGAAAAGAAAAGAATACCTCAGCAAGCGAATCAAGAAAATCTGAACTATGGCATTAAATTTCAATGGAACAAGAGGGTAAGTAAACAAGACAGTAAAAAGTAAACATTGTCCAGAGTAAACCAAAAGTACACCAAACACCAAGCAAAAACACCAAGCCCAGCTCAAATCCTGCAGTGGCTACAAGGCAAAAGGCAAGGAAAAACTTGTCACCATATGCTGCATTCTACCAGGAAGAATCACCTAACAATCCTAATTTGTGAGTTAACGGCAGTAGTAAACAGAAATGGTCCTAAGTTGGTGACCAAAAACAGTCCCCCAAACAAACAGTTCCAACAAAAACATAAATTTCCACTATCGGCACAAAACCACCACAAATCCAGCTCGTACCTGGAATAAAAAGGGTGGCGGCCACAGCAAATGCCCAGCCCGTACCTGGGACCAAAAAGTGGCGGCCATGGCTCGTACACAAAACATCCCGCTCCTTTAGAGAGCCAAAACACCACTACCTGCCATAACCCACGATTCGACCCTCAAAATAAAGGAAGAACGAAAGGCCGACAAGACATTTCCCCTAGGAGGTAATCACTCGGGAAGAAAGATAATTGAAACGAAATAAAAATTCTGCCTACAGGAATCGTCGAGCGCAGCTCGACGATTTTCGTCGGGAGCTGGAACAAAATCGTCGAACGCAGTAAAATCGTCGAACGCAGCTCGACGATTTTCGTCGAATCACAAAACACGGGCAATCGTCGAACTCCATTCGACGATTTGCCTTTCGTCGAACATAGGCCACGGGGAATCGTCGAACTCCGTTCGACAATTTACCGTTAAACGCAGACCACAGGAAATCTTAGAATACAGGCCGCGGGAATAATATCGTCGAACGTCGTTCGACGATTTCCCTTTCATCAAACAAAGGTCACAGGAAAAATCGTCGAACGCTGTTCGACGATTTTCCGATAAACGCAGGCCAAAGGAAAAAAAGTCGAGTTCCATTCGACGATTGCGCGCTAGACGCAGGCCACAGAAAATCGTCGAACATAGTTCAACGATCCTCGCCGAACTCGGGCAACAGAGATCGTCGATCCCAGTTCGATGATTATCGTCGAACCCAGATCGACGATCCTCGTTGAACTGGCTGCAATGAGTGTACAGAAATCCTGAACCACCTACTTCGTTTCCGTCCAAACTTCTTAGCTTAATTCAAACCTATTACTGGCAATGTAAGTATGAAATCTCACTGTTATTGGATTCTAGGGTTGAAAGGCTAATGTCTACCCAAACAGAGGTTTAACAGGGGACCATTTTTCGAACTTGAGAAAATGTAAAAAAGAAAATAGTAAAAGGGGTGCATTTTGGTTTAAGATTCACATAATTTTGACAGGAAAACAGAGAAAATAATAATCTCAGAGAAAAATTGAATGATCACAGTAAATTGACCATGAAAAGGAGAAGGAAAACTTGGCAAGGGTAGGAACACCACTTGCCTCAAATCCAGAAATTAACTTGCACAGCCCTTCCTCTCTCTCTCGGCTCCAGCCGCAACAGCGCCTAAATAGGGTCTAAGGTTTTAATGGCGGAAAAGGTTCAAACCAAAAATTCTGAGTACTCTAAAAACACCACGAAAATTGAATCTCTTACCTTAGGAATGCAGGTCTAGGCAAGAGCACTCCAAATCCGCTTTTGGAATCGAATTCCGTCCACTAACGCTCCCAAAATCGGCGTCTGAAGGGTATAGGGTTGGCGGTTTTTCTCTTACTCTCGAACAGGCATCGGTTATAACTTCAAAGATGAAGACGATTTTTGTATAAGGCTATATATATATATGCATGGACGCGTCTAATCAGCCCTACCGCCTCAGGATTCAATTCAAGCTTCATTAATTAAATCATTTACATTATTATTATCAACACATCAAAACGACGCAAAAAACCGAACCACCTCGGAATCCGACGAAATTCGCACCGTAGCTAAACACCCATGCTATGAACGCAACGGCGAAGTCGAAATCAATTTTTGACGAACAAAACATGGGTTGTCACTACCCGAACCCAAAACACAAGCATCCCCCGAGAGGTCTCACCGGTCACCAAAATAGACCCGGCTTGCTAGGAGATCTTGCCAAAAAGGCTACCAATAACCATACAAGGAACCAAAAGAGCTAAGACCATGCTCTAACAAACAGCACATGTCGGAAACGCGTCAACATAACGCCCAACGAGAATTAAGTAATTGTAGAAAAATCGGGGGCGTTACAGTCACTACCCCTAAAAGAAAGTTTTGTCCCGAAACTTTACATACACCACTTCTACTATAGAAGGAAAGTAACAAACAAGAGTACTAAAAAGGAAACGTACCAAACAAATTAAGGGAAGAGTTGAGGGTGAGCCTCCCTCATAGCCGACTCTAGCTCCCAAGTCGCGCTTTCCAAATCCTGATTCTTCCATAGAACTTTTACCATCGGGATAGACTTCGTCTGCAACACCCGATCTTGAGTATCCAAGATGCGGACCGGCACCTCAACATATGAAAGATTAGGCTCCAACTGGGGCACAACATCCAAGACTTGCCCACTGCTTCGCACACACTTCCGCAATTGGCTTACATGAAACACATTATGAATACCTGGGAAATTTGCCGGCAAATCCAATCTATATGCTGACACACCAATCCGTTCAACAATCTTAAACGGGCCCACATACCTCGGATCCAATTTTCGGTTCTTACCGAACCTCTTAACACCAACCATCGGGGAAACCTTAAGAAACACAAGGTCCCCTACAGAAAACTCCAAGTCAGACCTACGCCGGTTGGCGTTCTTCTCATATCTCTCCTGAGCAATACGAAGCTTTTCCCGAATAAGCTTTACAGCAGTTTCCATCTCCTCGAGCGCATCCGGACCCAACACAGGCCTCTCACTAACCTCGATCCAAAATAAGGGAGTTCTGCAGTGCCTCCCATACAAGGCTTCAAACGGAGCCATTTGCAAGCTCTCCTGGTAATTGTTATTGTATGCGAATTCCATAAACCGCAAACGCTCATCCCACGCTCCTCCGTGGTCCAAGATGTAGCACCTGATCATATCCTCAACTATCTGGTTCACTCGCTCAGTCTGACCATTGGTCTGTGGGTGGTAAGCTGTAGAATACCTCAAATCTGTACCCAAACCCTCTTGCAGACTCCTCCAGAAGCGAGATGTAAAACGGGAGTCTCGATCCGAAATGATGCTAACTGGTATCCCGTGCAATCTGATGACCTCATTCAAATACAGCTCCGCTATCTTTTTCATCGGATAATCAATCTTATACGGCACAAAGTGAGCACACTTCGTGAGTCTGTCCACTATAACCCAAACAGAATCAAAACCTCTAGGAGATCTCGGCAAGCCCGTAATGAAGTCCATAGAAATACTCTCTCACTTCCAAGTAGGGATCTCCAACGGAGTCAACTTGCCACCAGGCCTTCCATGATCGGCCTTCACACGCTTGCAAGTGTGGCACTCAGCAACAAATTTGGCTATATCACCCTTCATCCCAAACCACCAGGCAATCTGCTTCAATTCATGATACATCTTTGTGGATCCTGGATGGTAGGCAACACTGGATCCATGAGCCTCTCTGCAAATCATACCCCTGATGTCTCCAATAGTGGGAATGCAGAACCTGCCGCGGTACTTCAAAGTACCTGCATCATCAATAGAGAAATTCGGCAACTCCCCTCTCTCAATCCTGAGGTACAGGTGCAGAAGATCCGGATCATCCTTCTGGTGCAACCTGGTAAGTGCAATCCAAGACGGCTCTGTCACTGCCAAACTGCTTTGCATGTCACAGCGTCCCATGGAAATATCCATTAGGAGTAATTCTTCCACTAAACGATCGGCGGTGAGATTAAAGATCTTCCCCGTCTTCCGGCTCAGGGCATCGGCTACCACATTGGCCTTACCCGGATGATACTGTATATCCACATCATAATCGGCCACATACTCTAACCAACGCCGCTGGCGCAAATTCAGCTCTTTCTGGGTGAAGATATACTTGAGGCTTTTATGATCGGTGTAGATCTTGCACTGAGCACCATAAAGTAAATGTCTCCACAACTTCAGGGCAAAGATCACTATCGCGAACTCAAGATCATGCGTAGGGTAGTTCCTCTCATAAGTCTTTAGTTGCCTCGACCCACACGCAATCACCTTCCCTTCTTGCATCAACACAACTCTGAGCCCAACATGTGAGGCATCCACATAAACATCATAGTCCATGCCCTCCGTAGGCAATGCCAAAATAGGAGCAGAACACAACCTGTTCTTCAGCTCCAGAAAAGCCTCCTCGCATTTCTCGCTCCAAATGAACGCCGCATTCTTCTGCGTCAGCTTATTCAAGGGCACTGCCAGGGTAGAAAAGCCCTCCACGAATCTTCTATAATAGTCGGCCAACCCCAAGAAGCTCCTAATCTCCTTGGGTGTGCTCGGCCTATGCAAATCCATCACTGCAGAAATCTTTTCTGGGTCAACCGAAATGACGTATTTGTTCACCACATGACCCAGGAAGGAAACCTGGGATAACCAGAATTCACATTTACTCAACTTGGCGAATAACTGATGGTCCCTCAAAGCAGATAAAACCAATCGCAGATGTTGCTCATGCTCCTCAGTACTGCGAGAATAAATCAGAACGTCGTCTATAAATACGACCACAAACTTATCCAGAAAGTCCTTGAACACCCGGTTCATCATGTCCATGGATGCTGATGGCGCATTGGTCAAACCAAATGACATAACCAGGAATTCGAAATGCCCATGCCTCGACCTGAAGGCAGTCCATGGAATGTCCGACTCACAGATCCTGAGCTGATGATAGCCTGAATGAAGATCAATCTTGGAGAACACCGTGCTACCACGCAACTGATCAAATAAATCATTGATCCTCGGCAGAGGGTACCTGTTCTTTATGGTAACTTTGTTCAGCTCCCTATAGTCAATGCACAGCCTCATCGACCCATCCTTCTTCTTTACAAATAGAACAGGAGCACCCCAAGGCGACGAACTCGGCCTGATAAAACCTTTTGCCAACAACTCGTCCAACTGGACTCGCAACTCCTCCAATTCACGAGGGGCCATCCTGTAAGGCGCCTTAGCAATAGGACGCGTACCTGGTTCCAAATCAATCACAAACTCAACATCCCGCTCGGGGGGAAGACCAGGAAGGTCATCGGGAAAAACATCAGAGAAACCACGAACCACAGGAATCTCCTCCAAGCGCGGTACGCTAACAGCAGTCCCGACCACCGAGACTAAACAAGCAAAACAATCAGAATGAAACAGCTTCTGAGCACATACCACAGAAATGATAGGAGAATCCTAGCACGGATCAGCATACACACTTCCAGGCTGACCATTGTCATTGATGAAGTCCAAGCGCTTCCCTTTGCACTGAATAACCGCATCATACCTAGACAACCAATCCATGCCCAAAATAACATCGAAGTCCTCTAGGTCGATCATCTTCAAATCGGCCTTCACGAGAAAGTCCCCCAACAAAATAGGGCAATCCAAACTACCCAAATCTGACAACACAGATTCACCAGAAGGGAACTTGACGCGGAAGGTATTACGAACTTGATCTAGAACCAACCGATAACGCTCTAGAAAAGCTCTAGCCACAAACGAGTGGGTAGCGCCGGAGTCGAACAAAACACGCACCCAGCGGTTCTTCACCTTAAATTTCCCTGAGATGACCTGAGTTGAAGTCTGAGTCTCCTCGGAAGAGATCACGTTCAGCTTCCCTTTGCCCTTGTCCACACGCTGAGGTGGAGGTAAAGCTTGAAGTGGAACTGCCTGAAGAATAGGCTGGACCTGAGGACACCTAGCCTTAATATGGCCCTTCTGGCCACACTGAAAGCAGACCTTATCCTTGGACCAGCACTGGGCAGCATCATGCCCGGGTCGCTTGCAAACAGCACAGGAAACATCCTTCCTAGGAGCACCTTGAATGGCATGAGCTTGCTCCTTCCTCTGAGCTCCCGCCTTCTTGAAACACCTCTCAATTGGGTGGCCTGACCGGCCACAGAAGCTACACACCACCTTGCTCTTCTTTCCTGAAGCAGCATCAAGTACCTGGGGGTTCTTCTCTTCAGCAGACTTCCTCTTGTCCTTCCTCATTTGTTGGCCTCTGCTCTTTGCGGTCTCAATTTCCTCCACTTTCAGAGCAGCCTCCACAACTCATGCATAAGTCACTAATCCATAAGCACTGGCTAACTGCTGAACCTCGCTCCTCAAACCACAAAGGAACCGCTTGACTCGATCTGCTTCAACACTCACCAACCCAGGGGCAAACCTGCTCAACTTGATAAAATCTATCTCGTACTGACTGACCGTGAGTTGCCTCTGCTTTAGGTGAAGGAAGTCGTTCATAAGTCGGTCACGCTCGACCGAAGGCAAGAACTTCCTCAACAGCATCTCCTTGAACAATGCCTAAGAGCAACCAGCCACCAAGCTCTCCTTTTCCCTAAGCCACCAGCTCTTATCCAAACCCTTTAGCTGATAGGCGGCTATCATCACTCTCTGATCATCTGAAACACCGGAGTACAATAACATCTCCTTCATGGAGATCATCCAATCATCTATGACCATGAAATCTGCCTTCCCATCATATGTAGGAGGGCTAAGTCTCTGAAAATGAGAAATGAAGGCCATCTCCGCTGGCACCACCACTATAGGTCTCAGGGGAGCAGGAGGAGGAGGAGGAGCAGCTGACCCACACTATAGGGTCTTTCACTCCCTGAGTCTGTCCTGCCACAACTGCCGCCAGAGACTGGATCTGGACCTGCATCTCCACCAACTGCCTGGTCAGGGAATCGTTGCTCAACCGCAAGCTCTCGATCACCGCATCACTCTGCGCTCCAGAAGTCTCACCCTCAGACAGGGTGTAGAACTCGTCGAAGGACATCTCGCCATCCTAAAATCATATCAACATTAGCCGAATCTTGGCACAATAGTTGGAACTAACTACAAGTACAGACAATACATACATAAATATGATCTTAAAACTGCTAAACTTTCTCTGGGAGTTTATTTGAACCAAAAATGATGTTATACCTAACCTAGGATGGTTAACCACCACCATCTAACTCTTGTGCCTAGATCGGGAATGCATGAATTTATATTCTTTTTCTGATTTAAAACCATGTGTGTACATATGTCATCCTGCAAGTCTTTAACTTGGCACGTTGTGCTTATACAATGTTATGCTATGCATGATTGTGCTATGCATTCTAAAAAAGTCCCTAATGCATGTCATGAGCGGCATACGCATGAAAATGTTATGCATCACATACTACATAACATTCCCATGCAACAAAAAAGAAACGTGCTAGTCGCATTCATGTAGTGAGGTTATGCATCCCATAATACATAACCCTCACATGTTGCCCCTATGGTGGATACATATACAGACACATATTATGCATCCTATACTACATAATATGCCCCGTATACTTCATGTTATACTATGAGTGAAGTGTTCGTGCTTCAGCCAAGACGTGTTGATGACATATCGGTGTGTGTATGATATGATGCTAAACACCTAATACCTAAAAGGAAAGGTTGCCCAACAAATTGTCAAGCAACCTCCCTCTGATACCAACTGTCACAACCCGCATTTTTTCTCCGAATTCAAGGAGTATCAGAGTATGAGAAAAACACGCGTCGTGATGCCACATCGAGCAGGGGATAACTGTCGACGCTCAGGTGAACAGCATTTAACTAGACTATGAAAATATCTTAAGTTTAATGATTAGAAAATCAGATATATTTTAGAGGCCGTATCCCTCGGCTCAGCGGATCATCATGTCCACAGTTTAAAATTATATTTATACGCAGCGGAAAATACTTTATTTATTTCTTTAACATCCTAAGAGAGTGCATAAGTGACCCCCGAGGTCAGCTTATACTATGCAAGACACTAAATTTATATCATATTATAAGTAGGAAATCGTTCTTTTTACGTTACTGGGGAAGTAGTGTATGAGTTTTATAAAACATGTTGATCATGAGATATACATATAGTAGTGTTTTAGGTTTAAAAATAACTAGCAACCTAGCATAAAATTTCCCAAGAGCAAGTAGACTATCTCCAGAAAAGGTAGCAGTAAAAGAAATATATTTAGTATCATAAGGTAAAACTACCAGAGGGCGCCAACAAACTGACACGAACCCACTGGCAAGCATGTATGTTTGTAAGAAAAGCAGGAAAACTACCTTACAAAAGTAAGAGAAAGATCCCTACAACCCAAGGGATCACCAGCAACACCACAGCAAATCTAGCCGCCCACCCGGCTACTAATCAGAACCTGAGGCATTCAGAAAAGAAAAGAATACCTCAGCAAGCGAATCAAGAAAATCTGAACTATGGCATTAAATTTCAATGGAACAAGAGGGTAAGTAAACAAGACAGTAAAAAGTAAACATTGTCCAGAGTAAACCAAAAGTAAACCAAACACCAAGCAAAAACACCAAGCCCAGCTCAAATCCTGCAGTGGCTACAAGGCAAAAGGCAAGGAAAAACTTGCCACCATATGTTGCATTCTACCAGGAAGAATCACCTAACAATCCTAATTTGTGAGTTAATGGCAGTAGTAAATAGAAATGGTCCTGAGTTGGTGACCAAAAACTGTCCCCCAAATCAAACAGTTCCAACAAAAACATAAATTTCCACTGTCGGCACAAAACCACCACAAATCCAGCTCGTACCTGGAATAAAAATGGTGGCGGCCACAGCAAATGCCCAGCCCGTACCTGGGACCAAAAAGTGGCGGCCACGGCTCGCACACAAAACATCACGCTCCTTTAGAGCGTCAAAACACCACTACCTGCCATAACCCACGATTCGGCACTCAAAATAAAGGAAGAATGAAAGGCTAACAAGACATTTCCCCTAGGAGGTAATCACTCGGGAAGAAAGATAATTGAAACGAAATAAAAATTCTTCCTACAGGAATCGTCGAGCGCAGCTCGACGATTTTCGTCGAGCGCTGGAACAAAATCGTCGAACGCAGTAAAATCGTCGAATACAACTCGACGATTTTCGTCGAATCACAAAACACGGGCAATCGTCGAACTCCGTTCGACGATTTGCCTTTCGTCGAACACAGGCCACGGGGAATCGTCGAACTCCGTTCGACGATTCACCATTAAACGCAGAGCACAGGAAATTTTAGAATACAGGCCGCGGGAATAATATCGTCGAACGCTGTTCGACGACTTCCCTTTCATCGAACAAAGGTCACAGGAAAAATCGCCGAACGTCGTTCGACGATTTTTCGATAAACGCAGGCCAAAGGAAAAAAAGTTGAGTTCTATTCGATGATTGCGCGCTAGACACAGGCCACAGAAAATCGTCGAACTCAGTTCGACGATCCTCGCCAAACTCAGGCAACAGAGATCGTCGATCCCAGTTCGACGATTATCGTCGAACCCAGATCAACGATCCTCGTCGAACTGGCTGCAATGAGTGTACAGAAATCCTGAACCACCTACTTTGTTTCCGTCCAAACTTTTTAGCTTAATTCAAACCTATTACTGGCAATGTAAGTATGAAATCTCACTGTTATTGGATTCTAGGGTTGAAAGGCTAATGTCTACCCAAACAGAGGTTTAACAGGGGACCATTTTCAGAACTTGAGAAAATGTAAAAAAGAAAAAAGTAAAAAGGGTGCATTTTGGTTTAAGATTCACATAATTTTGACAGAAAACAGAGCAAATAATAATCTCAGGGAAAACTTAAATGATCACAGTAAATTGACAATGAAAAGGAGAAGGAAAACTTGGCAAGGGCAGGAACACTACTTGCCTCAAATCCAGAAATTAACTTGCACAGCCCTTCCTCTCTCTCGGCTCCAGCCGCAACAACACCTAAATAGGGTCTAAGGTTTTAATGGCGGAAAAGGTTGAAACCAAAAATTCTGAGTCCTCTAAAAACACCACGAAAATTGAATCTCTTACCTTAGGAATGCAGGTCTAGGCGAGAGCACTCCAAATCCGCTTTCGGAATCGAATTCCGTCCACTAACGATCCCAAAATCGACGTCTGAAGTGTACTGGGTTGACGGTTTTTCTCTTCCTCTCGAACAGGCAGCGGTTATAACTTCAAAGATGAAGACGATGAAAAGTCTGGATTTTTGTCTAAGGCTATATATATATATGCATGGATGCGTCTAATCAGCCCTACCGCCTCAGGATTCAATTCAAGCTTCATTAATTAAATCGTTTACATTATTATTATCAACACATCAAAACGACGCAAAAAACCGAACCACCTCGGAATCCGACGAAATTCGTACCATAGCTAAACGCCCACGCTACGAACGCAACGGTGAAGTCGAAATCAATTTTCGACGAACAAAACACGGTTGTCACCACCCGAAGCCAAAACACAAGCATCCCCTGAGAGGCCTCACTGGTCACCAAAACAGACCCGGCTTGCTAGGAGATCTTGACAAAAAGGCTACCAATAACCATACAAGAAACCAAAAGAGCTAAAACCATGCTCTAACAAACGACACATGCCGGAAACGCGTCAACATAACGCCCAACGAGAATTAAGTAATCGCAGAAAAATCGGGGGCGTTACACCTAGTTGATAGGGCTGGATGTCACTCGATGGTGTCAATACTTGGACCCCGAGCAGATCTCATTGTTAGGCTCTCACCTAGCTGGCAGGGCTGGAAGTCACTCGGTGTCATCCTTAGACCCCGAGTAGATCCCGTTGTCGGGCTCTCACCTAGCTGACAGAGTTGGATGTCACTCGATGGTGTCAATCCTTGGACCCCAAGCAGATCTCGCTGTCAGGCTCTCACCTAGCTGGAAAGGCTGGATGTCACTCGATGGTACCCTTGGACCCCTAGCAGATCCTGCTATCAGGCTCTCACCTAGCTGACAGGGCTGGAAGTTGCTCGGTGTCATCCTTCGACCCTGAGCAGATCCTGCTGTTAGGCTCTCACCTAGCTGGCAAGGCTAGAAGTCCCTTGGTGTCATCCTTAGACCCCGAGCAGATCCCGTTGTCAGGCTCTCACCTAGCTGACAGGGCTGGATGTCACTCGATGGTGTCAACCTTCAGACCTAGAGCAGATCCCGTTGTTAGGCTCTCACCTAGCTAGCAGGGCTGGAAGTCACTCAGTGTCATCCTTAGACCCCGAGCAGATCCCGCTGTCAAGCTGTCACCTAGCTGACAGGGCTGGGTGTCACTCAATGGTGTCAATCCTTAGACCCCGTGCAGATCCCGCTGTCAAGCTCTCACCTAGCTGGCAGGGCTGGAAGTCACTCGGTGACATCCTTAGACCCCGAGCTGATCCCGCTGTCAGGCTCTCACCTAGCTGACAGGGCTGGATGTCACTCGATGGTGTCAACCTCCGGACCCCGAGCAAATCCTGCTGTCAGGCTCTCACCTAGCTGGTAGGGCTGGAAGTCACTCAGTGTCATCCTTAGAACCCGAGCAGATCCCACTATCAGGCTCTCGCCTAGCTAACAGGGCTGGATGTCACTCAATAGTGTCAATCCTTGGACACCGAGCAGATCGCGCTGTCAGGCTCTCACCTAGCTAGCAGGGCAGGAAGTCACTCTGTGTCATCCTTAGACCCCGAGCAGATCCCACTATCAGGCTCTCACCTAGCTGACAGGGTTGTATGTCACTCGATGGTGTCAACCTCCGGACCCCGAGAAGATCCCGTTGTCAGGCTCTCACCTAGCTTTTAGGGCTGGAAGTCACTCGGTGTCATCCTTATACCCCGAGCAGATCCCGTTGTCAGGCTCTCACCTAGCTGATAGGGCTGAATGTCACTTGATGGTGTCAATCCTTGGACCCCGAGCAGATACCGTTGTCAGGCTCTCACCTAGCTGGCAGGGCTAGAAGTCACTCGGTGTCATCCTTAGACCCCGAGCAGATCCCGTTGTCAGGCTCTCACCTAGCTGACAGGGTTGGATGTCACTCAATGGTGTCAATCCTTGGACCCCGAGCAGATCCCGCTGTCAGGCTCTCACCTAGCTAGCAGGGCTGGATGTCACTCGTTGGTATCAACCCTTGGACACCGAGCAGATCCCGTTGTCAGGTTCTCACCAAGCTGATAGGGTTGGAAGTCACTCGGTGTCATCCTTAGACCCCGAGCAGATCCCTCTTTCAGGCTCTCACCTAGCTGGCAGAGCTGGAAGTCACTCGGCATCATCCTTAGACCCCGAACAGATCCCGTTGTCAGGCTCTCACCTAGATGACAGGGCTGGATGTCACTCGATGGTGCCAACCCTTGGACCCCGAGTAGATCCCGCTATCAGGCTCTCACCTAGCTGACAGGGCTAGAAGTCGCTCGGGGTCATCCTTAGACTCCGAGCAAATCCTGTTGTCAGGCTCCCACCTAGCTGACAGTGCTGTAAGTCACTTGGGGAAGTCCTACTCCCCAGATCGTGTAATAAGTTTGGTTTTTCTTCTAAAAATAGAAGAGGAGAGCTCGGCATAGGCGAGTCCAGGCTCGCCAGTTCAGCTCGGCCTCGACAGAAGGGTGGCGAGGTAGGCCTTTGGACCTCGCTGAAGGGAGGCAGATCCCGCCAGGACACCTCGACCCCACTTTGTTTTACTTGGGAAAAGAATGTAAATTTGGTCTTATATTGATAAGGTTATGGGTAGCTCGGCCTCGCCAGTTCAGCTCGGCCTCGACAGAAGGGTGGCGAGCCAAGCCCTTGGATCTCGCTGAAGGGAGGCGGATCCCGCCAGGACACCTCGCCCCCCACTTTGTTTTACTTTGGAAAAGATTGTGAATTGTCTTATATTGATAAGGTTATGGGTAGCTCGCGAGCGAGCTGGAACGAATCCTGAGAATCGGCGAGCTCTAAAAATACGCTCTCAGGGGCTAGTCCTAATAACTGTCCTACTCGCAAAATCTATCTACGCGAGGTCACTGGGGGAAGTACTCATAGGCAAACAGGGAACGCCAGAGAAATCCAGAAAGAAAACATATATATATATATATATATATATATATATATATATATATATATATATATATATATATATATATATATATATATATAATACTATTGTTATGGACACAGAAGGTATCAAAAATGTTCTTTCATTAAGTAATAATATTTACAGATCGAGCTCGCCTCAGCGAGATTACAAAAAAGAGGAAGAAGAAATTGGCAGGATCAGCCCTTGCTCCCCTCGCCGGACTGGTGACCATCCCCCCTCCGCCGGGCAGATCCGGGAAGTCCTTCCCGAACAGCGCGTCAAGGCTATCTTCCGTCTCACTTGGCGGCATCGCCGGGAACAATCTCGGCATCAGGTCCCGGGCTGAGATATCCTCGCATCCCTCCACCAGCACTTCAGTGTCCTTCATCATCTGGAGGGTGCATTCGGCGGCCTGGATGGAGTTGATCTGCAGCCTCTCGCCGAGGTCAGCCTTGTCGAAGATCCTGGGGCACTTGTAAGAGAAGCCTGGCTCGACGTCGCGAGCTGGGAAGAAGTTCTCAGCCTGGAGGCAGACCTCGTGGCTGAGGCTCGTGTTCTCCTCTGTCAGCTTCGTGTTTGTCCCCTCCAGCTCGGCAAGGCGGGCACGCAGCTGGCCAAACTCCTCTTCCTGCCCAGCAGCACGAGCTCGCAACTCTCCAGCGGCCTTGTCATCCTGATACGGAAGTGTATCAATAATAGAGCTAAAAAGGGAATGACCTATGGTGAGCTCATGTACTTGGGGTTTTGTTGATGTTGTTGTTGTTTCGCCCGCGGAGCCAGCACGGCTTTCCTCATCGTTTTTGGTGGTTGTTGGTGATGGGGCGAGCTCGAATTCGCGAGCTCAGCTCGCTTCTTCCCGGATGAGGTCTTGGAGAAAGCCGCCTCGTCTCGGCAGGTCGCCGCCACCACCTTCTCGCAGGCGAGAGGGTCCGCATACAACCTCGAGTCCGCAAACGGCGGGTTCACGGGGATTAGCCGCTCCCCTGCAAGAAAAAACTTGGAAAAGTTAGAAGATTTTCGACGGCATTATGGCGAGCTCGGCAATGAGGAGAGGACAATATCTTCGTCGGGCAGAACGGGGCGTAGCGCGTCAAGGCCCCTTCACAGGAAGGCGACCTCAAAGTACTTGTGGAGGAAGAACTTGTGGAGGTCGACATCATTGCCGGACACGGCCGGCGGATGGTAGATCTCCTCGCCCTTTTGCTGGGGGTACAAGGGGATGTAGCCAAGATCTCCCTTGATGAAGGCGATCTTCATCATCCAGTTGTGGTGCTTGTTCGCGATCTCGCAAACCTTGATCAGCGAACCCATGAAGTAGGCATCGCCATCCGGCGTCGCCTTGTAGGAGAAGAGCTTCCTGAACACGGTCAGGTTGAACTCAATCCTCTCTCGACGGAGGTAACTCGCGTATGCCACCATCATGGCGATGGCGTTTGAATTCAGCTGCGCGGGCACCGCGCCATAATATTTCAGAATCTGGCGGATCTACGGCCAGAGGGGAAGTCGCAACTCCACCTCAAAATGTGAGATGGGGAACACGAATTCGTCATCATAGAATATATTGATGGCCTCCCCCTCCCTAGGCCGGCGAGCTTCAAAGCCTGGCGGCACATGGTCGCCAACAAATTCCGCGAGCTCCAATCGGCCCAGCTCGCCATCCCAGCTCGCCAACCCCCAACTCGCTGACTTCCGACGCGTTCCAACCAAGGCAAAGTCAAATGAGAAGCAATACAATTACTATTATTCAAACACAAGACATATCTAAGAATGTTTGAAGTTATTTATTACAACAATCTAGTGCAGGAATAAAGAAGCGGGGCGCGCAGGTAGGGGGAACCAGGAGGCGAGTACTGGTCGGCTCGGCAAGGGAGCTGTCTTCTATCTACCCCGGCCTCGCATCCCCCATCCCCCAGATTGCCGCGCGCGCAAGAGCTCATGAATCCTCGCTGAATTCCTCTGCGCCACCGAGAGGAAATTGTCTATCTCATCCAGGAGCCGGGAAGGAGACGTCATCTCGTCAGCTTGGCCGCTTCGCACCTCGTCAGCGAGACGCGCGTAGTCATGTTGTAACGACTCATTGACTTCTTGCACCTCGCGCAGCCCGCATACCAGTTTCTTGAAAAACTTGACTCCCCTCCTCGTCAGCTTGCCTTGCTCCACTTCGGGGCCCAGGTATGAGTCCAACAAGCTCGGGGAGGGGAGGGGAGAGTAATGTGCTTCCCGCGAAGATTCCTCGACAGCGGATTTGCTAGGGGAGCTGTGAAGACAGAAGCTTCAGCAAGGGGAGGTGTGCTGGGAAGTCGCATGACAAGAATCTGAGGCCAAATTTACCTGACGATCTCGGCAACTCAAAGGAGGTGCGGGGATGGACAAACCTCACGTCCTTCCCGCGCCCTGGCCCATGCGTTCCCGGAGAAATAAGCTCGAATCTCGGGATGGGTATGGTTTCCGGACCCGCCCCCGTGGTCACAACAGCTCGCTGAGCGGAGGGGGCGTGCACCGGCGAGTTCGGCTTCTGCGAGCTCACCCCAAGGTCACAAAGGGAAGGGACGGATCTCGCAGGCAATTTTCCGGAGTTCTGGGTCGCGAGTACTCAGGTGTGGTCTTGGCTCGCAGGGTGGTGTCTCACGGTGCGGCGCCCCCCATGCCATCAGGCTGGCTGTCTGGGCTGTCGCAGATTATGACAATGTTCTTGCCCTTTTCTGGGGCAGGCAAAGTGGAGGAGCTGGTCTCGTGCTTCAAGGTAGTTCTCAGATCATCGTAAATGGGTTCAGCCTCTTGAGGAAATGACTTCACCCTCTTGGAGCTGGGCTCGACAGAGCTTCCCTGCGGGACAGCGGATGGAACCGCAGTCAGGGCAGCTATGCGAGCAGCTAAGACCAGGCAAGCTCGGTTAAGGCGCTCCTGGATCTCCTTGGAGATCGGCATCTCGGTAGGGCTATAACAAAGGGAATGGCAAAAGTCAGGCAGGTATGCAGGTGTATATATATAGCTGCAGGTGGACCCCACCCGAAGATTCCCTCCAATCCGCCCCCCACTCGCCGAACACTTGGGGTTGGATGTTTCTCTCTAAGCTTTGACAAGCTCAAAAAGAGCGGGGATTGTGTACAACCCTGTATCCGGTGAGTGGGGTGAACCAGGAACCAGACCGGCCGGCTCAAATCATCCAGGCCCCAGGCGAGCTCGGTAGAGAAACCCGAGCCCGAGCTCGGCATTTGTCGACCGCGAGCTTGGCATTCGCCGAGCTAAGTCAGGATTCGTCGAGCTGAGGCCGACTAATGGAGGGTGATCGATGGGCGAGCTAGTCGTCCCAGCTCGCGCTCACGCAAAGGAGCTCGGCAACAGCGGGCGAGCCGGATCTTTAGGGGTGGCCGAGTTCCTCAGCTCGCCCAGATCTATGAGATACTTTTTACTGTTTTACCCCGGCCGGTCTGCCCATAGCCCTTCAAAACAGCGGAGTTTTGCTGTTGGCAGACCCAGCCAAGGGTATTTTGGTAATTTCAGGTCGTTTCAGTTTAGTTATTGGCAGTTCAAATTCTGAAAACTATAAATAGGACCCAAGGGGTACCTCAGAAAGCTTTCTGCCAGTGCCCTCTTGCACCATCTCTCAAGTGCTTTCCGAGGATACCTTAGCTCGGCCTTTGGCTAAGGAGGGGAAGCGCTCTTAGATCTTCCGGGTGTGTGGTGGGTCCTCCCCGTCGAGCCCTTGGGTCAGTTCTTTCTTGTTTCCCTTATTGTTTTGCTTGCAGGAGCGAAGTAGGTGTGCGACCACCCCTTCCCCAAGGGTGAACTCCACAGGAGACCGATATTCGGTTTCAACAGGAGAGAGATAGATCGAGAGGGAGAGGGAGAGAGATAGATTTGGAGGGAGAGGGAGAGAACGGGAGAGGGAAAAACAATTACGACTGAGAGGGGGAGGGGAAGTTAGGTTTAGGTTTTTTTATTTATATTAAACCTTCTTCCGGGAATTGATATCCGCACTCCAAATCCCCTAAATGCACCCTAAATAGAATTTAATCGCGTGACACGATTTTGGGGCGTTACAAATCTCTCCTCCTTAAATAAATTTCGTCCCGAAATTTAAAATATGAATAACGAAGTGAAATTCGTCATACCTGAGTGAAATAGATCTGGGTATCCCTCGCGCATGACCTCTTCTGGCTCCCAAGAGAGCTCCTCGCGGCCACAATTGTCCCAACGGACTCTCACCATCTTGATTGTCTTTCTCCGTAACTATCATATGTCGCTATCGACAATGCAAACTGGCTTCACCCTAGTAGATAGGCCACTATCCACCGGCACAACATCGGCCTCCGACACGGAATCTGGTTCCTGCACCGCCTTCCTCAACACAGAAATTTGGAAGACGTCGTGCAACCCACTCAGCTCCGTCTACAAGGCAAGTCGGTAAGTTGCCTCGCTGATGCATTCGGTGATCTCGAATGGCCCTAAATACCTTGGACTCAGCTTCTTCAAGCGTCGAACCCTCGACAATCCTTTGAAAGGCTTTATCTTCAAGTATACCCAATCTCCAACTGTGAACTCCACGTTCCGATGTTTAGCGTTATAATACTTCGCCTGACGATCTTGGGTGATCAACAACCGCTCTTGAATGCTCCGAATGGACTCATTCGCCTCATCAACATCTTTGCGCTTCAACAGCTTGGTATCACCGGTTTCTGCCCATGCTAACGGAGTGTGGCACCTCCTGCCGTATAACGCCTCGTACGGGGCCATCTGAATACTTGCTTGATAACTTTTGTTATAGGAAAACTCTACCATGTGAAGGTGATCCTCCCGACACTGTCTGAAGTCCAAAATGCACATTCGCAGCATATCTTCCATCGTACGATTTGTCCTCTCAGTTTGCCCATCAGTCTGTGGATGGAAGGTTGTACTAAACTTGAGTTTTGTGCCCAATGATCGATGAACGTGCCTCCAATCACCGGATGTAAACCGCCCATCACGGTCGCTAACTATGCTGCGAGGGACGCCATATAACCGCACGATGTTCTTCATATATAACTTTGCTAGTTTCTCCACTGGATCGTTTTTCCGATTCGGGATAAAATGCGCAACTTTGGTCAACCGATCGATAATCACCCAGATAGAGTCATTTTTCTGCAATGACTTTGGCAAACCGTGCACAAAATCCATGGAAATATCATCAAATTTCCACTCCGGGAACGGCAACGATTTCAAGAAGCCTCCTGGTCGTTGGCACTCAGCCTTCACTAGCGCGCATGTTTGACATTTTGCCACATATAGGGCTATGTACTTTTTCATACCTGGCCACCAGAACAGTATCTTCATGTCCTTGTACATCTTTGATCTCCCCTAGTGGATTGAGTACTTGGTATTGTGAGCATCATACATTAACTCTTCCCATAGAGTGTCAGGCTTTGGGACGCACAAGCGATCACCTTTTCGCAGAAGACCGTCTTCGACCAAGAACTGGGAATTTGACCCTTCCGCTGCATAGCGCTTCATGCCCTCATCGAGCTCCAACGCTCTCCGAACTCTGTCCACAAGGTCACACCGCACCTCTGTCCAGTTCAAGCATGCGTTTGCACTAGTGCTCCTATCGACACAGGTGATACCCAAGGCTTCCAATTCCTGGATTAAACATTCATCATGCATGCGCAACCAGTTTGCTCGTGCTGGAGTTCTGCGACTCAAAGCATCAACGACCACATTCCCTTTCCTGGGTGTGTAATTTATCTCGAAGGTGTAATCTCCGAGGAATTCCATCCACCTTCTTTGTCGTATGTTCAACTCCTTCTGGTTCAACAGGTACTTAAGGCTCTTATGATCCGTAAAGATGTCAACCTTCACGCCATATAAATAATGTCGTCATAGCTTCAGGGTGAATATGTAACGCCCCGAAACTCAAAAGAGCGACGGGAGGCGTTTTGGGCCAAGTTTGGAATTTGGTAGGGGTCACACGGCCTGGGACACGGGCGTGTCCTAGGGGCATATCGTCCTCGGGCTCAATGATGGTCGTGTGGTCGACGAATTTTAGTCGACGATCGTCGAGCAGTGAACACGGCCTGAGACACGGGTGTGTCCCAGGTTGTGTCCTTCTCGAGGTGAAGGTCAGGACGTGTCGTGGGAGACACACGGTGTTAGCACACGGGCATGTTCGGGTAGACACGGGCGTGTCAGTTTCGATACGGGCGTGTCGAGTACCCGTGTCCCTTGCGGGATGTTTTTATCTTTTGTCGAAGGAGGAACACGGCACGCTACATGGTCGTATACTGTATGACACGGGCGTGTCAAGCTGGACACGGGCGTGTAGAGAGCCCGTGTACTTTTCAGGACGCGTTGGTTTCGGCGGCGAATGGGGAACACGGCCTTGGACACGGGCCTGTCACAAGCCGTGTTCGGCCCAGCTTTTGGATTTCAAGCCCGAATCGTGGCCGTCCATTTCCTTATTTTGGGATCTGATGGTTCAGGGCTGTTCAGGCTAGGTTATACCCGGGAATAGGGTTTTGAACCCTTCATTTCACCCAAATATTCTCTTTTTAAAGTTCTAGAGAGAGGGGAGAGCAAGGAAGAAGAAGGAAGTGATATCCGGCCACCGGCGGAGCTTCGGAGCCCCGAATCACGAGCCGACTTTGGATCTACGGAGGCGAGGACGTTGCGGTGCTTTTCACCCACATAGATTTCCATGGCGCCAAAGAGTAATGCTATGGTAACCATTCTCATCATAGGACATGTGAAGTTCTCTTTTCCTTTGTATAGGAAGCCTGCTTTCGCGAGTTTACGGTGAGTTTGAGGCGTTCCTTCTGGTAGACATGAATAGTCCATGTTATTTAGCATGTAGAGTCCGTAATCGAGAAACGGACATAGGCATGATGTGTGAAGCCTACCCGGACAAGTTGGTCTGGATCGGTGATGTTACATTGCATGAATGGCCGGATAAGACTTCGTGCGATTGTTTGTTTTTCGGGTTTTCAACGTGGTAGATTGCAACAGGGAGCCTTGGGGACTAACTCCAAGGTGCACCCGGAAAACTGGGCAGATGCGTGATTCTGCCAACTTGGTGGTCTGGGAGCCAACTTGTACATAACTGGGTTATGTAAAGTGTGAGATCGATTTGGGACTCGGGGAAGCTTGACAAGTGCAGACGGCTTAAGTTGACGTTGTGGTGTGAGCAACGGGTTAGGCAGAACCGTACCCGCTCTATGTGGTTCGGTTAGAGAGACCTAAGGTACGTGGTACTCGCCGTTGGCATAGATGGAGGGTCTTAGGCAGTGGCCAGAAATACCAAATGCACACGAGATATTGCCACCCAGGAGGCGGTGGTGAGACCGCGGACTTTGACCGGGTTCACCGAGAATGTGCCCTGAGAGCACGGGGTGTGTGGCCGTGCGATCCTACGCCTGTGATGATGTGTAATTTCTCTTTATTATGGAAATGCTAATAAAGTGCAGGGAAGGAGCATCGCCGCCCCGAATTTGGGGGCGGGGTCGTTATAATTTTGTCAGTATAGCTGACCGTTGCTTTTGTTTGCCACCATTGCGGTGGATTGTTGCTTGCAGGTGCTGTGGATCCAAGTGGTAAATAGCGGGCAAAAGCCCTTGCTGCTGAGCTGACCCTTGAAGGCCTAATTTGAGTGTTTACTTGTATTATTGATGTGTGACTGGCCTGCGTGCCGAGGTTTGGAAAACACTGTAATTTGAGTAAACTATTGTAAGGTCATAATGTCATGTACTTGTGTATTGTACGTCATTCCTGTTGGGTTTTGTAGTGGACATTCATGTTATTGGCTGGGTTATAATTATTATAACTTTTAAATTGCTTCTGCTAGAATGCACTCTGTGTAGGACGTTGATTCTTAGTTAGATGGTTTTCATTGAGTAACCTTCTGGTCTGTCTGTGGTATATGGCGTCAGGCCCCGGCCAGACCTACTGTTATATGTTATGCGACGGATAGGGGGTGTTACAGAATATCACCGCCGCTAACTCCAAGTCATGGACGGGATAGTTTCTCTCATGCACATTCAACTAGCATGAGTCGTACGATATAACATTTCCAAACTGTAGGAGGATGCAGCCTAAGCCGCTCCCTGAGGCATCGCTATAAATCTCGTAGTCGTTCGAACCACATGGCGAACTCAAAGTAGGCTTCATGGTCAGATGACCCTTCAGTTCCTCAAAAGCTCGTACGCACTCCGACGACCACATAAACTTCTGATCCTTTCTCTTCAAGGTAGTGAGAGGTCAAGCTATCCGCAAGAAGTTCTCCACGAACCTCCTGTAGTAGCCGGCAAGTCCCAGGAAACTCCGGACTTCCGCCACTGTAGTCAACACTGGCCACTCATGTATAGCTGTTATCTTCGCTGGATCCACAGCAATACCCTCCCTACTAATGACATGACCGAGAAACGCCACAAACGATAACCAAAACTCGCACTTAGAGAACTTGGCATATAGTTGACTCCTCCTCAAGGTGTGCAAAACCAACCTCAAATGGTTCGCATGATCCTCCTCTGACTGCGAGTATACTAATATGTCATCTATGAAGACTATCACAAATCGGTCCAGATACTCCCGAAAGGTTCTGTTCATCAAATCCATGAATATCGATGGCGCATTTGTCAACCCGAACGGCATCACGGTGAACTCATACTGACCATAGCGTGTGCCAAACACTGTCTTGGGAATATCACTCTCCATTATACGCAACTGATAATAGCCTGACTTCAGATCCAGCTTCGAGTTGACGGTTGATCCATCCAACTGATCAAACAAATCATCGATTCTCGGAATCAGATACTTGTTCTTCTCTGTCAGCTTGTTCAGCTCTCGTTAGTCAATGCATAGACGCAGGATCCCGTCCTTTTTTCATAAAAAGGACCGGCGCACTCCAAGGTGAACCACTTGGACGTATATAACCATGCTCTAGCAATTCCTGCAGCTGAACCTTCAGCTCTGCCATCTCCTTTGGCGCCACTCTATATGGTGCACGGGACACAGGTTTTGCACCTAGAACCAGATCAATAGGGAAGTCGATCTCTCGCTGTGGTGGAATCTCAGGGAGATCCTTAGGGAACACATCCGCGAACTCTGACACGATAGTAATGTCACACAAACGAGACTTTAGCTCTAAAGTCTCCAATAGCGTGAAGAACAACTCTGCGCCCTTCTGAACCGCTTTGACCACTTGGATAGTAGACATCAGTGTCTTGCTCGATCCTCGCATACCAGCGAATTTGGTCTCGCATTCAGTACCCTGTCCCAGTGTGATTTCCTTCGAGATGCAGTCAATACATGCATGCTGCTCCGAAAGCCAGTCCATGCCAAAGATAACGTCAAACTCGGATATCGGCAGTACAGATGCTTCCAACTTAAACTCATGATTCCCTATCCGCACCTGAACACAACAGGACCTATCCGCGCGCATCAAGCAACTGTTATGCAGCAAAACATACAATCTATTAGTTGATAGAACATAAGGCACTCTGATGCTCAACACGAAGTCCTTGGATAGAAAGGAATGAGAAGCACCTATATCGAACAGTGCTCTTGCCGGATAGTCCCAAATTAGGACAAAACCTAATTCAAACAAGTTAAGGAAGACACAAGGTAACAAGTATATAAAGCAGTAAAAACTGTATACTATGTCGTACCTGTCACCACGTCGTTCTGTTTTATAGCCTCCTGTTGGCCAAGGTTGTAGACTCGAGGCTGTGTAGGAGTATAATGAGAAGCTGATGACTCCACCACTTTGCCCTTTTTAGCATAAAATGCTCCAGTCTTCTTCTCAGTCTTCGGCGGGCCACTACGGCACTCTCGGGCGTAGTGTCCCACCTTGCCACATGTATAACACGTAACCGGGCCTCGACTCGAAGTAGCTCCAGAAGTAACGGAAGGAGGGGCTGGTCCAGACGACCTAGACTTCTTGTTCCACCTGTTGCAGAACCCAGACTTCGAAGAGGTATGCACCTTGTACTCTGGCTTCTTCACAGCCAAGTCTTTCTTACTTTGAACTCTCCTCATGTCCTGATCCAAATATCGGGCAGTGTTTACCAAAACCTAAAAGCCCTGAGTCATTGCACCTGAGAGAAGCAACCTTAGGTCATCCCGCAGTCCTTTGTAAAATCTGTTGGTCTTTCGCTCCTCATCTGCAAATGTGAAGCCGGCGTACCGCCCCAACCTTGTGAACTCATGTAAATAGTCGTCATCGGAACCTTCTCCCTAGGTCAAGCGCTGAAACTGATTCTCCAACGCAATTCTCTGCGTGGAAGGGAGGTACCTGGCCAAAAACAGTCTCGAGAATTCTTCCATAGAAATGTCTGATAGCTTCCTCCCAGCAAGCTGGTGCATCTCCGCCTCATCCCACCATAGCCTTGCCTCTCCATCCAGTAGGAAAGTGGTTATGGTCACCTTCTGTGCTTCATCTGTCTCTGTCGCCACCATGGTTCTCTTTATACGTGAGAGCCAATCTTCGACCTGAGTCGGTGATTCCACTCCTGAAACTGTAGGAGGATTGAAGCTCAACACATGCTTCAACTGCTTTTCTGTTGCTCGTTTTGCCACCAAAGGCTAAGCAGGCACTTGCCTCGCCACCACTGGCTCTACTACGACAGCCTGCACCGGGGCCACAACAGGGCGTACTTGCTCTCTTAGTTGCGCATTGATCATAGCGAACACAGCTTCCGCAACTAAACGGATTGTCTCGGTAGAAGGAGGAGGTGTAGGCACCTCCATCGGTCCATTACTCTCTGCATAATGCTAATTTTGGGACTGTTCAGCACCACTTCTAGTCACCTATAGTTGTACCACATGCACTTTACTGACTAAAAGACATAGCAAACAACAAACAAAGGAACTCTCAGGTTCCACAAACAATGTTGTTAACGTGTTTTTCATTCCTAAGTGGACATTCATGAGTTCTTTTAATGTTATAATGGCAACGCACATGAGTGCTCACCACCCCTTAAAAGGAATTCGACCACGAATTCAAATATGGAAGAATGACACCAGAGTCTGATACCAAATTGTAACACCCCCCATCTGTCACGAATTATATAACAGAAGGTCCGGCCGGGGCCCCACGTCATATGAAATGGACAGATGAAAGAGTTATTAAAAGAAACCAAAAACCCTTAAAAGATTTTGAAAATGCAATCCTAACACAGAGTTGCATTCTAGCGGAAGAATAAAAGGTGTTTCATAAAAACTGCACCCAAAGGCGAATGTCCACTAACCACAATAGAAATGAAATACAATGACCACAAAACTGGCCTTAAGGCCTTACAATAATAGTGTTTAACTCAAATAAAAAGGGTTTGCAAACATCGGCACGCAGGCCGGCAACACATGAAAAACAACTAAACAATCAGTTGGGCCTTCGAGGGTCAGCACAGCAAGAAGGGCTTCAGCCCGCTATTTCCCGCTTGGCTCTGCAGCAACTGCAAGCAAACATTCCACCAAGCGGTGGCAAACAAAGCAACGGTCAATAAGGGCTGACCAAATTATAACGACCATACCCCTTTCTCGGGGTGGCGGTGCTTCATCCCTGCAAGCGGATTAGCATAAATACATAAAACTAGAATGTACCATTTAAGCACCATTCATCACAAACATTGGAACGACCGACCCAACGTCTTATGCACACAGGGCACCTTAACAGTATACCGGACTTCCCCGGGTCCCACAACCATTCTCAGTCCTAGACTGAATGGCAACACACTGAGCATTCGCTAGCTGTGACTCAAGGTCCTCGGCTCTATCCTATGCTTGTAGCAACACACTAATTTCCTTAGGTAGTCGAACTACACCACATAGTGTAGGTACAGTTCAGTCAAGCATGTTGCTCAAATCGTCGTACCCAACACACATGATGCGGGTCAACCTCCCCTTGCCTATTATCGCATACATAACTGATTGTTATGTAATAAGGGTGGCACTCGCGGCCACCAGAGTTGCGCACCCAAGGCACACAACTCCACATACTAGTCCTACAGTCTCTGAGAGACGGGCATCGCGCAAACACGGCAAAACTCCCCGGGAGTTAATGTCAACAATCCAACGACTTTGTTCAAACATTAGGATGTTTCCTGGAGCACACCTCCATTACTAACTGCCTCCCCGGGCAGACCCCCATTCTGAAATATTCAACTTCCACAGAGTCTTCTCCGGGAACCCCAGAACATCACCAATCCAAACCAACATGTCTGGATGGGCTTCACACAGCATGCCTAAACCTTACTCGTGCTTCCAGGTGCTAATGCAAATAATAGTGGGGATGTAAATATCGACCCGTCGGAGAGTACCATTCCCCCACCCGTCGGTGGAGAGGGGCTTCCATGCAAATATGCTAATTAAGGGCTTCACCTGCCCAAGAAGAAAAGTTGTTACCCTTGACGCGCATTTCTGAGGCATGGCTCGGTCACGAACGGCCTTTGCAGCGACTTTCCACGCACGGATCCGGCTTGCACATGCCGATTCAAGCTCCGACACAAACGTTTCGCTGTGATCCCTAGCCAAACGCGAGTTGCTCTCCAACAACACCTCCGGACAACCTCCTCCCACAAGCGTATATCCAACCCTACCCGGCGGCGGTTAGGACAAGAAAGAGGAGTCAGGTTTGCTCTTCGTTGGAGGCGGCCTCTGCTGCGAATGAGAGAGAAAGAGAGGAAGGGGAATCGGGTTTCTTCCTCCTAAACGATGACGGGAAGGATGGAGGCGGGGCTCGGCCTCGGCTTGTGCGTGAGAGCGAAGGATGGGAGAGATGGAGGCAGGGCTCCAGCTGCTCCTTCAGGCGGTGCTCGGGTTGTGTTTGAGAGAGAAATCGAGAGAGGGAGAGAGATAGATCGAGAGGGAGATGGAGAGAGATAGATCAGGAGGGAGAGGGAGAGAATGGGGTCGGGAGAGGGAAAAGCAATTGCGGCTGAGAGGGGGAGGGGAAGTTAGGTTTGGGTTTTTTTTTTATTAAACCTTCTTCCGAAAATTGATATCCGCACTCCAAATCCCCTAAACGCACCCCAAATAGAATTTAATCACGCGACACAATTTTGGGGCATTATAAGTGATGCTTCAAGTGTGCCTGAGAATGGAGCTGATTCTGAAAATGCAGCGGAGGTGGTGAGCAAGAAGCAGACTCTTCGGAGATCCAAGATGATCATCAAGCCACCAGCTCGCTATAGCGAAGGAAACACTGTGAGTTTTGTCTCCCGTTTCTTCGCAGGCCCCCTAGATGAGCAGGAGCCTTCTAGCTTTCATGAAGCCACTGGAGTCAAGGAGTGGGAAGATGTCATGGATGAGGAGATGGCTGCCCTCAAGAAGAATGAGACCTGCGAACTTATGCCCAAAGTTGATGGCGTTACTTCTGTGACATGCAAGTGGATATATAAGCTGAAGAAGAAGGCGAATGGAAGAATCGAGTGGTACAAGGCGTGCCTTTTTGCTCGAGGTTTTTCACAACAGTACGAGGACGACTATGATGAGATGTTCGGTCTCGTGGCGAAGATGACTTCGGTTTGGGTGGTGATGGCCTTGGCGACTTGTCAGAGATGGAAGATGTGGCAGCTAGACGTAAAAATGACTTTCTTTACGGGGAAATTGACAAAGACATCATCATGGATCAGCCATTGAGATACATATTTGAAGAACATATGGACTATGTCTGCAAGCTCCGGAAAGCCCTCTATGGTTTGAAGCAGGCTCCTCGAGCCTGGTATGGGAATATTGCGGAATACCTCCAGTCCTGTGGTTATCTTGCTTCTAATTCAGACTTGAGCTTGTTCATCAAGAAGAAGGGGGAGCTTCTGGTCTTGATGTTGTTGTACGTGGATGACATGATCATCACGGGTAACTCCAAGGAGGAGGTAGCTAGGCTCAGGGCAAAGCTAGATGTAAGATTTGAGATGAAGGACTTGGGTAAGCTCCACCACTTCCTTGGACTCGAGGTTGAGAGGAAAGAGTGTGGCACTCTCGTTTCCCAAATGGGCTATACAAAGCGAATTATTCAGCGATTCGGCATGAGGGAGGGGAAGATTAGCTCTACTCCTTTTGACTCTGGCATCAAACTTCGGTGGGATGAGGGAAGGATTCTTCCAGAACCTTTGATGTTTCGAGCTCTAGTTGAGAGTTTTTTCTACTTGACGATTATAAGGCCAGATATTGCATATGCGGTTGGCCGAGTAAGTCGGTATATGGCGGAACCTAGGAAGCCTCATCTGATGGCTGCAAGGAACATTCTGAAATATGTGAAGTCCACTTCTGATATGGGTCTCCTTTATGGGAGAGGCACGGGTTTTACTCTTTAAGGATACTCAGATGCTGACTATGGGGAGATTCAGACGACCGAAAGTCAACATCCGGTTATGTCTTCATATGTGGATCAGCCAGTATCTCTTGGTGTAGCAAGAAACAAGACTCGGTGTCCATCTCTACTACAGAAGCAAAGTACAAGGCTTCAGCCTTGGTAGCTCTTGAATCCATCTGGCTTATGAGACTAGTAGAGGATGTCTATGAAGAAGTGTGCGGTCCAACTCTACTTTGCGGTGACAATGAGAGTGCCCTGAAACTAGTTAATAATCCAGTTTGTCACGCATGGACCAAGCATATAGAGATTGAGCACCACTTCATTCGAAAGAGGCTGTTGGAGGGATCTCTTATGGTGGAGCATGTGTGGAGTGAGGACAACATTGCGGACATCTTCACGAAGTCATTGTTGAAATGGCCATTTACTAGGTTACGGGGACTGCTGGGCTTGGTCACCACTTCTCACTTCAAGGAGGGTGTTGAAAATTGTGAAGTGAAAGTGGGGGTTGATCAGGCAGTCCGCGTGGCCTGGGTGGATAGTCCTGCAGACTGTTGGTGTGGCCTGGGCGGTTTGATGTTGCGGCCTAGTGATGGCGACCAGCCTGTTCGACTTGTTGTTTTGCAGTTGGTTGTTCCATGGAGTAACCGTGCAGATAGGTGGTGTGTCCGCGGAAGGGGCAGACTCTTTCTGAGTTCGCGGAGTCCGCCTGATGCGGACTGCTTTTGGAGATCGCGAGATCGGCATTGTCTTGTGCCCTTGATCTCAGTTGGTGCGGTTAGGAGGTAACCGCAGTGTTCGTTGTTAGGCGAACTGGCTTGGATCTGGGGTTTGAGCGGCCTGATCAGATTGATAGTTCATGTCTATAGAGCTCAGGTCAGAGGTTCACTGATTGCTGGACTTGGTCACGATCTGTGACAAGTCCAGGTTGATCGCAGAGTCTGCAATGTCCGCTGGTTGACCGGGCAGTTTGTGTCTGTTGGTCGTGGACTTGTTGTTGCGGGCTGGTGCAATGTCCGCAGGGTGTGTGAACTATTGTTATGTCCATTGTAGCATGCGAACTGGTGCGGTGTCCGTCGGGTTACGGACTGGCTTCGATCTTGCCTTCCTTGATAGCATGCGGATAGGTTGGTGTCCAGCCTTGTCCATGTAGACTGGGCAGACTACTTGGTGCTATCTGCGAGCTGGGGTGGTGTTTCTGTCTACTAGGGCGGTGACCACACTCATCTCTACGTCTAGAAATAGGACCCCATGTCACATCAACAGTAACTGAATTAACAGTTGTCAGGCTAGCACTGAGAAGCCAGGATTCTGGTTCTGACTGCAGTCAGGGATCAGTGGAGCTTGCGGTTAACAATCACCAGTTTTGCAGCAGGTCGCATTTGCGGCTAGACAATCTTCTCTCCTTCAGCAATTCCAGTTCAATAACCTGTCCGCCGGTCTGGGCGGTCTGGGCGGTCTGGGCGGTATGTTCTTCAGTTCGGCAGCGGTTCTTGTTCGCGGACTCTGGCAGCTAGGAAACCTCTGCGGTTAGGCATCTTGCAGAGAGCGAACTAGGTGTTTAGCAGAATAACGGGTTGTCCGTAGTCTTTGCGGACTTCGTAGATCAGTTCGGTGCAGCAGCGGATTGGCGACCTCGGCGGACTCGGCAGTCTCTCAGGCTGTCCGCCCAAATTCATTGTTGTTGTTTTATGCTTTCCTGTTTTACTTGGTGAAATCATGTATCGTCATGTGTCTTGCCCGGTAATGAAGAGTGTCGTTAATACAAGACTTTGTTGTTGTCTTCTATTGCATCCAGTTTATTGAGCTCAGTTTACAGTTGGAGTGTCCCTACGTCTGGTTTCCCGCTTTCGGCTTGATCAAGGTGTCATCTTAAGAGCTCTGAAAGTCTTACTTCGTATCAGATATATCTCTTGACCATCTTAAGAAATTTTAACACTTTTTACAACCATATATCCAAGATTTACTTTGACCTCTCCTTAAATCAAAAAACATATTCACGGAATCACCATTAAAAACCGAAGGATCTTCTACATCATCACATAAAAGGAAGCTTAAAAATATAAAATACAAAGTTTGAAAACTAATTTAGATCTGGATTTCGCCGGTGGAACGACGCTTCTCTCGGCGATAAAACTGTAGAAAACAAAGGGGTGAACTCAGATCTAATCACGTGTGTTTTTATAAAATGATTGTTGGGTACATTGGAAAATGTGTACCAGATTTGAAGAAGCCTCACCCTACTCAATGATATGCATCAAGGTGTATTTGATGATATTTTGAGTTTATATGTGCAGGTTAAGTAAATGCAGGAATGCAGAAAAATTTCTAAGTCCATGTGTCGACACCTAGAGTAGCTGTGTCAACACTTATGAAGGCTTGTGTCGAAACTGGAGAAAAGTTGTGTCAATACTTGGAGTTAATCATGTCGACACTTGAAAAGGCTGTGTCGACACCAGAAGAAACTGTGTCGAAACATAGAGGCAGTGTCGAGACACAGTGAAGATTAGTCGACATCAACTGTGTCGACATATAAAGACAGTGTCGACACACAGAGAAGTATAGTCGACATCAACTGTGTCGACACCAAGAGGCTGTGTCGACACACAGAAGACTTTGTCGACATCAACTGTGTCGACACACAGGACTTGTGTCGACACACGACAGTGCTTCAACAAAGTTAAAGTGAAGAAGTGTTTGTGTCGACACACTCAATCAGTGTCGACACATTCTAAAGAAGTTATGTCGAGAAGCAGTAAACAACAACAAAGGAGTTGTGTCGACACCACCAAGGCTTGCGTAGACACATAGTTCAATTGTGTAGACACTTAGTCTACTTGTATCGACACATAATGAAGTTCAGTCTCGACACTTTCAGACAGAGACACTGATTTCAAGAAGTGACTGGATGACTTGACAGCTGCCATTTCTAACCGGTCAACTACTACTATCAGAGCTGTCAGAAGGTTATTAGAAACCAGTTCAGCCGGTTACCATGGAGGAAGACTATATAAAGGCTTACTCCTTCAACAGACGAGAGGAATGATTGAAGACTAGACAGATAACTAACAACATGAAAAGAAGAAGACCTTCAACAAAATATTTAAGATGTTGGAGAGAGAGAGCTCCATCTAAGAAGTGCAGTTGCTGAACCAGGCTGGCAAGAAAGATTCAGATTGAGATCTGGATCTCAAGTCAGAAGCTGGTTAAAGATCAACTTCACAGGAGATTCAACCCTACTGAGTTCAGATTCAAGAAGCTTTGAAGAAAGCTAAGGGAGGTTGTTCTCTGCCATCAGTTTCTTCCAAGAACTGATCAAGAAGCCATCCATCCATTCTCTCTCTTTTAGGGTGGTGGTAATAAACTTTGTTAAATCAAATTTCTGTAGGATCTTTTATAGATCTGAGCTGTAAGCCTATTTTATAAAGGCTGAGTGTAGGAGATTTAGATCTCTGAGTGGTAGGCCTTGTTGAAGGCTGAGGTAGGGATGTGAGCCTGAGTTGTAGGAGATTGATATCTCTGAGTTGTAGGCCTTGTGTAGGCTGAGGTAGGGCAGATTGCCTGAGTTGTAGGAGCCTTATTTGGGGTTCTGAGTTGTAAGATCTGAGGATTTGAAGTGAAGAGAAGAATTTAGGCCGAATCTAGCACACTGCTAGATAGGCGAAGGGGGAAAGTGGATGTACCCAAACCTTGGGAAACCACTATAAAAATCTGTGCGCAATCTGTGTTGTGATATTTTTGTGAATCTGTACTGTGTTAGCTGTAACATTTACTGCTGCTAAATAAACAACTGAATTGATTTGCTGTCTTAAAAGAAAAATAGGAATTACACCTATTCACCCCCCCCCCCCTCTAGGTGGTTAGGCACTAATTCTTTCAAGTGGTATCAGAGGGAGGTTCCTTAAAGAAGGACTTAACAGTCTGAGTGAGATCCATAAGGCAGATTCAAGAATCAAGAAAATGGGTTCAGGTGAAAATCATAAGGAACTAGGTTCTATGAAATTACCCATATGCAGAAAGGAGATATTTGGCATCTAGAAAGAAAGGGTTAAGCTGTTTATGGAGGCTTCTAATCCAAGGATCTATATTACAGTCAAGGAAGGTCCTTATGTTCCAATGAATATTTCAATTCTGGATGCAAACCAAAGAATTCCCAAGGATTATTCAGAGATGACCAAGGATGAGATCATCTTGGCAACTATGGATAAAAGAGCCCAGAACATCATAGTAAGTGCCATTGATGACAACTTTTCAAAATTTGATTCACTGCAAGACCTCCAAAGAAATGTGGGATACTTTGATAGTCTGGATGGAGGGTTCAGAAGAAGTAAGAAAAGATAGAAAATCTATGCTGAACCAGGAATATGAGAGTTTCAGACAAGGAAAGTCTGACAGTATAACTGAGTGTTATAAAAAGTTCTATATAATAGTTAATGAGTTAATGTCCTATGGGAGAATCTTCAGTACTTATGAACTGAATGATAAATTCCTAAGATCCTTGACAAAGGATTGGGACACTAAGATTTGTGTCATTAGGGAAGTGGCCAAACTTGCAGATATCTCTCCACCAACCTTGTTTGGAAAACTGCTGTCATATGAGATGCAGCTGATGGCAAGGAAAGAGGAAGAGAAAAGTGCAAAAGGTGAGCATAGAGAAAAGTCTGTGGCATTCAAGGTTGAAGCCACAAAGAAAAATAGGTGGATGTCTTCATCACCTCCTAAGATTGTTGTTGAAACTGCTTCAGATAATTCATACAACCAGAATTCAGACAGCAGTGACTCAGATGAAGATTTTGCAGCATTTACAAGACAGTTTCAGAGATTCCTGAAGAAGAAGCAGTGGAAGTCTAAGCCTTCCACATCTCAGCCTAAAGATGAGTATTATCAAAAGAGGAAGTCATCCAGGAAGGACAGGAGCAGGTCTAAGCCAAACAAATCTACAACATCCAAGATAGTTTGTTACTGCTGTAATAGGCCTGGACATGTTGTGGCTGAGTGTCCAGATAAAAGAAAAGAGACTGCAGATAAAAAGAAGAGTCAACACCAGAGCAAGAAGGAGAAATCCTGTGTTGCTAAGAAGGAGAAGAGCTTGACATACCAATCTACTTCAGAGTCAGAATCTGAAGCTGAGGCCTATATTGGTCTATATGCAGCAGATGAAGAAGAAAAGTTTCTCCAGGTGCTGAACTCTATATATGAACAAGAAGACCATCAGTGCAAGGGACTGATGGCTGTGTTAGAGGAAGACAAGTGTCAGGATCAGCCTGGTCCTAGCAAAGTGACTCCAAGTTACCATGCCACAATATGGTACTTGGAAAGTGGATGTTCCAGGCACATGACTGGAACAAGGGGGTTGCTGAAGGATTACACACCTATCATGGATGGCCCTAAAGTAACCTTTGGTGGTTCAGAAAAAGGAATCATCAAAGGATTTGGTAACATTTCTAATAACCAGATTACTATCTCTCAAGTGGCCTATGTGAAGGGTTTGAAACACAACCTTATAAGCATAAGTCAGTTGAGTGATTTAGGATATGACATTTTATTTATTAAGAATGGATGTCATATCAAAAGGTCAAGTGATCAAAAGGTCATATTGACAAGATATAGAAAGAGAAATGTTTACTGTCTTAACTTTGTGTGTGAGAATAATGTTTCTCCTATTTGTCTTGTAGCTGATGAGAGAGCCTCTCATTGTGTTAAATGGCACAAGAGGCTGGCCCATCTTAACTATAAGACTATTGGCCAACTCTTTAGCAATGAGTTAGTGAGGATTGGTCCTCAAGTTAAGTGTATAAAGGATGGGATATGCTCAGCTTGTCAAAAAGACAAGCAGGCCAAATCCTCCTTTCATAGCCTTGAAAACAAGGATTCAGTGAGTTGTCTATACCTCTTGCATATGGATCTTTTTGGTCCTATGCCAGTTCATAATCTAGGTAGGAAGGTCTACACATTTGTTGTGGTAGATGACTATTTTATATATTCATGGGTGTTCTTTCTGAGACAAAAATCTGAAACCCCAAGTGTTTTATATAGTTTTGTCAAATAAATTCAGAATGAGTTGGACAGTACTGTGGTCAAAATCAGAAGTGACCGTGGCACTGAATTTCAATATGAGAGTATGACAAGATTGTGTGAAGAATTTGGGATTTTTCAAGAATTTTCCTCACCTAGAACACCACAGCAAAATGGTATTGCTGAAAGGAAGGATAGAACATTATGTTGGAACACCCTATTACTAATTTGGGTCAGGATCACTATGTCTCTAGCAACCTTTGCTTGACCTCTTGTATAGCTTAAAAGGTCAATTAGAATTGAGTCTAAGGGTTAGAAGTCTAGGTTTGGAAGCTGCCCTGAAGACCAAGTTTTTCTGTCTGGAGACTAAGTCTGATCGTCGAGCTCAGCACGACGATTCGTCGAACTCCGGTCGACGATCGTCTAGCTCAACTTCGACAGATCGTCGAACTCCATTCGACGATCGCTGAGCTCAACTTCATAATATCGTCGAACTCCATTCGACGATCGGTGAGCTCAGGTCGACGATTTTGACTCTGTCTTGGATCTTTATCTCTGAGCTCAGTTCGACGATCTTTAAGCTCAGATCGACGATTATCTTGCTGCTGTGTGTTTTCAGATCGCTGAGCTCAGCTCGACGATAGCAGAGCTCAGTTCGACGATTTCAGATAACTTCCAGAATTCAAATTCAAATCAGTTATGAGTTATTCTGCAATTAATTCAGAGATTTGCTAGCCGTTTTCATTCAATTCTGGACCAAGTTTCAAGGGACTTTTCAAGGAATAATTCTGTGGACTTTCCTCAAAAAGAGATTATGCAATTAAGGATGCAATCAATGCAGACCAACGGCTATTTTTGACAGAGAATAATATTCTATTCAGGACCAGAGAATAAAAGAGAGAATGTTTTTGAATCTCTATGGAAGAACAAGAAATAGTGCACACACAATACAGATTACAAAAACTCATTAAAAATCTTCTGTCAAAAAGAATTCTCAAGAACACTCATCAAAGGAGATCAAGTTTTCTCAAATCTTCAGATCTCTGTAGTTTTCAAAGTGTTCAAGGCCAACATATTTCCTGACTCCAGACATTCAACATTTCAGCTATTGCTGAAATCATCCATTGCTGGAGTTCAACCTTTGAAGGCCTATCACCCTCAGCAAAGCTTTTCTTCCTGAAGATTTCAAGGATTCAGGGGGAGCTTTGACAACAATCCACATAGTCTTCTCAGTTGTTTGAGAAAGAGAAGACTGCCATCACTCTCTCACCCCCACTCTGTAAAGGGTTTTTCAAACTCCCTTCAAAGTTTGAATCTGGTTTTTGAGCACCTTGTCAAAAGCTCATTGGTGGCAAGACACCTGATCAAAAAATCTGCTTTGGTTTTTGAGCACCTTATCAAAAGCTCATTGGTGCCCAGGACACCTGATCAACTCATCCTGCAGTGGATTCCTACCAAGGGTGGTAGAAGAGTGGATGTACCCAAGTTTGGGGAACCACTATATTCCCTTGTGTCATCTGGTTTTGGCTTGCTTTCTTTTTGTTTCTGGCCTTGATTTTTCTGTGCTTAGTTTTTGCATAGCTTAGTACTGTGATTAGATTTATTTCTGCTTCCCTGCTCACACATATTACAACAATTGTTGTAAAAGTTTGTAAAAGTTTGTAAAAGTTTTTAAAGCACCATATACTCTATTCACCCCCCTCTAGAGTATATCAGATCTAGTTGCACTTTCACATTGATAGAGGCTAGTAGAATTCTATTGAGTGACACTTCTCTCCCAGAATATTTCTGGGCTGAGGAAGTAAACACTGCATGTCATGTGATCAATAGGGTTACTATCACCAAGAGCCACAAAAGACTCCTTATGAGATTGTGAAGGCAGAAAACTAAACTTATTCTATTTTAGGATCTTTGGTTGCAAGTGCTATATACTTAACAATGGCAAGTCTTATCTAACTAAGTTTGCTGCCAAATCCAGGATGGGATCTTTGTTGGGTACAGCAACAATAGTAAGGCTTATAGGGTCTATAACTTGATTACTCAGTTGTAGAAAGAAGTCTGTACATGTAGTCTTTGATGAATCAAGACTGATTAACTGTGAGTTGCCAAGTAGTGCTTGCAGTTCTACAGGTATAAATGAGAGAATGGACAAGCTTACCATTACCGAAGATTCTACTGTAAATCAGGAAGTGGAAAATGGTGTCTGCTGTCCAGGGGGAGTACTAGACTCTCCAGATGCTGAAAAAAACCAAGAGGTGCAGCATATTGAAGAAACTGGAGGTGTTCAACCTAAAGATAGACTACCTCCAGCTAGTAGACACTTAAAGGATCATCTAGTAAATCAGATAATTGGTGATCCAAGACAAGGAGTGCAAACAAGAAGCAGGAATCTGAGCACAGTTCTTTGCTCCAGCTTCCTATCACAAGTGGAACCAAAGAAATTTGAAGAAGCTATTCTAGACCCACATTGGATTGATGTCATGCAAGAGGAGCTGAATCAGTTCAGAAGATGCAAGGTCTGGAAGTTAGTTCCTAAACCAAAAGACCACAACATCATTGGAACAAAGTGAATCTTTAGGAACAAATTGGATGAGAATGGATCATTGTGAAGAATAAAGCAAGACTTGTTGCAAAAGGATATAGGCAGGAAGAAGGTATTGACTTTGATCAAACCTTTGCCCCAGTAGCAAGACTGGAAGCAATCAGGATGTTCCTTGCTTATGCAACATATCAAGGTTTCAAGGTATTTCAAATGGATGTAAAGTCAGCATTCCTAAATGAAAATCTAAAGAAAGAAGTCTATGTAGAGCAGCCCTCAGGTTTTGTTGATCCTCTCAAACCTGATTGTATTTATAGACTTAGGAAAGCTTTGTATGGGTTGAAACAAGCACCAAGGGCTTGGTATGAAACCCTGTCTAGTTTTCTCATTGAGAACAAATCTCAAGGGGGAAAATAGACAAGACTCTATTCCTTAGGGAATCTAAAGAAAAGATTATCCTAGTCCAAATATATGTAGATGACATAATATTTGGGTCTACTGAAAGTAATCTTTGTAGAAAGTTTGCAAAACTTATGCAAGGAAAATTTGAAATGAGCAGTATGGGGGAACTTAAGTTCTTCTTGGGTCTCCAAGTAAGACAGACTGAAGATGGCTTGTTCATATCCCAGTCTAAGTTCACCCTAGAGTTAATAAAAAAGTATGGTATGGAATCATCCACTACCATGAAAACTCCTATGGGGTCAAATGTGTCTCTAAGCAAAGATAATGTAGGGAAACCTGTAGATGAAACATTGTATAGAGCGATAGTTGGCTCCCTTCTATATCTGACTGCTAGTATACCAGATATCATGTATGCTACATGTGTCTATGCTAGGTACCAAGCATGCCCTAAAGAATCTCATCTGACTGCAGTCAAAAGGATTTTGAGATATCTTAAGGGCACACCTTATCTAGGCATTTGGTACCCTAGGAATGGAGATTTTCTACTGACATGCTATTCAGATGCAGATTTTGCAGGTTGCAAGGAAGATAGAAAAATTACTACAGGCACCTGTCAATTTCTAGGTGGAAGACTAGTGTCTTGGAGCAGTAAGAAGCAGACCAGTGTGGCAATCTCCACAGCTGAGTCAGAATATGTTGCTGTAGGAAGCTGCTGTGCACAACTTTTGTGGATTCAGTACCAGCTAGAAGACTATGGTATTCAAGTAAGTAGAACATCTTTGCTTTGTGATTCTACAAGTGCAATTTCTATTGCTAATAATCCTGTTTCACATAGTAGGACTAAGCACATAGAAATTAGATACCATTTTCTTAGAGAACATGTAGAGAAAGAGAACATCTCACTAGAATATGTCAAAACAGATTATCAAATTGCTGATATGTTTACTAAGGCTCTAGATGAAACTAAATTCAATAAGTTTAAAATTGAATTAGCAATGTTGAACTTAGAATAGTTTAAAAAAAATTGGCTAAGTAAAATGGTGTCGACACAAGGAGTTGTCTGTGTCGACATATAGAAGTGGTGTCGACATTCCAGAGAAATGATGTCGACACATCTAGAAAGTCAGTGTCGACACTTTAGAGAAGTAGTGTCGACACATCCAGAGTAGGTGTCGACACATCCAGAAGTGGTGTCGACACTTAGGTTCAACACAGATTTCGTCGAGTGGAGTATCGACTAATCGTCGAGCGCAGATGTATAGGTGTCGACACATAAGTTCTGTCGACTATATTGGTGTCGACACATTGTAGTCAACACCGTTGTCGAGACTTAAGTAGTCAGTGTCGACACTTTTCAACAGTGTCGACACATTTCGAGGATTATGTCATGTCTTTTCACCTTCATTTTTAGAAAGGTATAAATAGGTCAACACTATTGTCTGTCTACACACTTTCCATAGTTTTGAGACCAAAACCTTGTGTCGACAAATTCTCTCATCTACATTCAAGATTTCACTCAACCCTAATGGCGCCCAAGCTTGAAGAGAATGTCAATGAAGGCTATGAGCTGGTACGTAACGCCTTTGACCATGCGGATTCTGAAATTCAAGTTGTAGTAACCCTAGTTGCTGAGAATGGGTTGGAGTTTCTAGTCTCTGAACCAACAAAGATTTGGAAGAAGTAAATCCTAGAATTCTATGGCGCTGCAACTTTATATTCGACTGGATTAAAGATCAAATCAATAGTTCAGGGAGCTAAAGTCAAACTTACTTTGAAAAGCTTGAGAAAAACACTTCAACTACCAAGAACTCAAGAAGAGGAAGATGTACCAGCATCTAAGACAAGGGAAGCACTTCAGTGGTGTGGATTGGATCCCACCTTGAAGATTGGAGCTGTCATGAACAGAAAAGGAATGAATCAGCAAGGCAAATTTCTTTCAGAAATAGTTGGCAAAGTCATCCTCTGCAAGCCAGGGGGACATGATAGGATTTCTGGCAACATGTTCAGCCTGATGACAAGGATCATCTAAAGACTCAACACTGATTGGTCAGAAGTGATTTTTGAAAGGATTAAAAAGAGTATTAAGAAGCCCAATCTAGGAAGGATAATGAGTCTGTACTTAGCTGGAACTATTCCTGAAGTTATGGAACAAGTTGTTGGTTCTAAGATAAATCACATGAGAAGGATGGACATCAGGATTATATCCAGATGGGATGTAACGCCCCGAAACTTAAAGGAGCGACGGGTGACGCTTTGGGCCAGTTTTGGGTTCTGGCAGGAGGCACACGGCCTGGGACACGGGCATGTCCTAGGGCGTGTCAAGCTTGTGTCGACACTTAGCCAGTGAAGTCGACATTTTGCTCTCGACATTGTGTCGAGACTGGGCACACGGCCTGCGACACGGGCGTGTTGCAGGGCGTGTCGACCCGTATCGACACTCAACCCGCGAAGTCGACACTCTGCGCTCGACGAAGTGTCGAGACTGGGAACATGGCCTGCGACACAGGCGTGTCACAGGGCGTGTCGACCCGTGTCGACACTCGTCCCGGGGAGTCGACGAACTTTGCTCGACGTTGTACCGAGACAAGGCACACGACCTAGGATACGGGCATGTCTAAGGCCGTGTCGTGAGGTCGACGATCTTCGCTCGACGAAGTGTCGAGTCTCGAGACCTTGTACACGGCCTGAGCCCAGGCGTGTTGAGTTAGATACGGGCAAGGACACGGGCGTGTCCTAGAACCCGTGCAGTGCTTGGGTTGTTTTCGGGGAAAATCGATGGGGGTACATGGCCGGCCACACGGCCGTGTTAGGTGGAACAAGAGCGTGTCAGGTCGAACACGGGCGTGTTCGATGCCCGTGTGTTGTTCTAGGCGAGTCGATTTTGACGGCGAATGAGGCACACGGCCCTAGATATGGGCGTGTGCTAGGCCGTGTGCGGTCTAGATTGGGCATTTCAGTCCCGAATCAAAGCCGTTCGTTTCTTTAATTGATGATCCAACGGCTGGAGGTTGTTCTTGAAGGGATATACCCGGGATTGGGCCTTAGAAACCCTCACTTTTCATGAGTTGTTATCTTTCTAAAGTTTAGAGAGAGAGGAGAGCCAAGGAAGGAAGAAGAAGCTAGATCCGGCCATTGGAGGAGCTTCGAAGCTCCAAATCGCGAGCCGACTCTGGATCCACGGAGGCAAAGCTAGTGCGGTGCTTTTCATCCGCTTACTTTTCCATGGTGCCAAAGAAGAGTGCTAGGGTAACGATCCTCTTCTTGAGCATGTTAAGCTCTACTTCTTTTGCAAAAGGGAAGCCCGCTCTCGCGAGTTTGCGGTGAGTTGGAGGCGTTCGTTCAGGTAGACATGAATAGTCCCCGTTGTTAGAGTCCGTAAGCGAGAACGGACATAGGCATGTTGTGTGAAGCCTACCCGGACATGTTGGTCTGGATCGGTGATGTTGCATTGCATAAATGTCGGAGAAGACTCCGTGCGATTGGTTGTTTTTTCGGTTTTCTACACGGTAGATTGCAACAGGGAGCCTTGGGGACTAACCCTAAGGTGCACCCGGAAAACTGGGCGGATGCATGATCTTGCCAACATGGAGGCCTGAGAGCCAACTTGAACATAACCGAGTTATGTGAAATTATGTGATGAAAATGGGACTCGGGAGAAGTTTGACCTGCGCATATGGCTTAAATTGTCGTTGCGACGTGAGCTAGATGGAACCGTACCCACTTCTATATCGTTCGGGTTAAAGAGACCTAAAGTTACGTGGCACTTGTCGTTGGCATAGATGAGAGTTTTTGGCGGTCTATGGCTTAAATTGACGTGACCCATGCCGGGAAGACAAATTGCTCATATGTTTGGCCGTCAAAGTGGCGGTGGTGGGTCCGGAATGTCTATGGCTTTAACTGACGTGACATCGACCGGTTCACCGAGAATGTGCCCTGAGTGCACGAGGTGTGTGGCCGTGTGAGCCTACGCTTGTGATGAAATGAATATTATTATATTGCTCGCTTGTGCTAATAAAATTGCATGGAAGGAGCATCGCCGCCCCGAGTTGGGGGTGGGATCGTTATAATTTGGTCAGCATTGCTGACCGTTGCCTTTTTGTTTGCCACCGTGTGGTGGTTATGTTGCTTGCAGATGCTGCTGGACCAAGCGGTCAATAGCGGGCTAAAGCCCAAATTGCGAAGCCGGCCCTTGAAGGCCTATTTGGAGTGTTTACTGCTTTATTCATGTATGACTGGCCTGTGTGCCGTGGTTTGTAAATCATGTAATTGTAAGTAAACCATTTTGTAAGGCCTTAAGGCCAGTACCGGTGTATGTACTTCATTCCTGGTTGACTATTTTAGTGGGCATCCATGCTTTAGTGTTGGGTTCTTTATTGCAACTTATATAAACTGCTTCCGCTAGAATGCTCTGTGTAGGACGTTATGATTAGTTGGATGGTTTCCATTGAGTAACCACCAAGTCTGTCTGTAGTATATAGCGTCGGGCCACGGCCGGACCTACTGCTATATGCTATGCGACGGATAGGGGGTGTTACAATTTGGTATCAAAGCTACTGTTTTCGGTCAGGCTTAAAATGAATTCGTGGACGAATTCTTTTTAAGGGGTGGTGAGCACATGTGTGGCGTCATCGTTATAACAACAAAAGAACCCATGAATGTCCACTTACGAATGAAAATACACGTGTTTGAGGAACCTGTACGTTCCTATAATTGTTGTTTGCAATTTTATTTGGTCGCTTAACGTGTTTTCTACCACTATAGGTGACCGGAAGCGTGCTGGG